>JAPWDM010000003.1:25262994-27662994 GCA_035578155.1 Brachynemurus nebulosus
TTACAAATACCTTCTAAAAGGTCATGCATAATATCTACACAATAGTTTTCATAAACATGAAATCTATCAATATTATTAAAAATTGAATTTTCAGTAATGCCTGTAAATTCAGATTTTTTTTTGAAAGATCATCAGCATAATTTAATTTATTCCTAAGTAACATTACGTCTTCTATTGCTGATTTTTGGCAAATCTCTCTGGTCATCTTACAAAATCTACAATATGATTTTGCCGAAAAGCTTTTACTGAATCCTAAAATGGTATTTAAACCTAAGTTATCTCCTAAGATCATTGCAAGTTGAAATTTAACAATTACCTCTTTTCCTGCATTATCAATTTTTACGCCATGAGTTGAAAGATACTGTAATTCTTTTACCAAATATTTAAAAATACGTTCATTGCCAAAGTGGACGGCATCACTGCAATAATGCAATTGCACGAGAAAAATATTATCTAATTTTGAAGAGTATTCTGGAGGTAAACATGGTATACTTGCCTATATACCTGACAATTTGTGGACAGATGCACGAGAACCAAGAGGATTTCCGGTCTCAAAGTCATCTTGATAAATAAAAAGTGGCAAAATAATACCATCAGTGGCATCATCTATTTGTTTTTTCCAGTAAGGTGATTGAACAATATTTGAAATCAAGCTACTCTTTAAAGTTCTAATATAATTCTGTATGATGTTAAATACATTTGGAATTTCCAAAAATGCCTTCAAAGTTTCACGCAGAGGAATAAATTGCAAAGTAGTTTCAATATTTTCTAAAACCCCTAATCTATTGCTGACCTCGCGATATCCTAGTAGTTTTTTTCTGCTTTTATAAGACCCTTATGGGATATAAGTTGACCAATACGTTTGTGTTCTGTATTAAATGTATCAAACACTAATCTTAAATTTTCAAATTCTTTTTCAATTTCGTTTTTTATTGTTTCGTTTTGAACATGTTTTAAACAAAGTTTTTTTAGCAAATTTTCATAACTCCCTTGAAGGAGCCTTTGTGTATGATCTAAAAATTTTTGTACTTGAATGCGCGTTAATGATACGTCTGCATACAATGTCGATATTATATTCAATAATTCATTATATAATTCATTTTTTTCTGTTACAATTTCAGGCTTGTTTTCTGTATTAGATTCATTTTTGTTTTGCAAAATAGAATCGCTTTCTATATTAACTAAAAGTTCTGTGGAAGCAACCATATTTACTGGCAAATCCTTTTCTTCTACACCTTTATTTTCAATCAAAAACGAGTGATTTGATTTTCGGATATGATTATTTAATGTTTTTAACATACTGAATTTTCGACCGCACATATTATCAGGGCAAGGATACGCAAAACCAGTTTCAATACCATGAATATATTTCATATGTTTGTCATAATGCTTGGCTTCAACAATGCCGTTACACTTTACGCATCTGATTAGCATGGTGATTTGTTATGTAAATATATACAAATTTGCAAATGTTAAAACGTAACAATTTCAAGTGTTGAATTCTTATCGAAATTTGATTCTAAGAGTATCTTAGATTTATATATTTCATTAATTGTGGTTTTCAATGAATTTATTTAAACTGACAGTTATACAATAATGCGCATGTGCAAATTTGAAATGTAATTTTAGAACCGGTTTGAATTAGTTTAATTATTTCATTGACATTAATTAGTTCAACACCGAACTAGTAGTACTAAGTTCGGAATTTTTCTCTTAGATCACACCGTCTTAATTTGTACAAAATCAGTCAATTCAAAACCAGACTTAATATTTTTTAAAAGTTTTGTATACTGAATTGAGTTTTATAGGAATTACTATAAAATAACAACTTAAGTCAACCCGAGATTATATAAAAAATCAGAAACGTTTAACGAAAAAATTATATTCATCCATTTTTCGTCTAATTATAGATTATAATTTTACAAATAAAACAAGTAAATGTAAACCAATACTATCAAAATTCTAGTATTTTTCTTTATATTAGTTAATTAATTAATTAATATTTTTTTTTTGCAAACGTTCAAAATAACTAAACCAAAATTTAAGTTTAATTAAAATTTTTGATTTATTAACCAACACGGCGTCATCAGTATTTTTATGAACATTTGTAAATATATTTACTCAAATAATATTTAACACATTGTAATTATAACAGCAATGAAAATCACATCTAGATTTCTAAAAAATATCCTAGAATTTTTTTTTATCTTAATGTAAGTATAAACCATAATATATTTGTTCATAAACATAAAAACAGAAGCCAGTTATTAACATAAGAACGATAATTCATAAAAAATTATGTAAGAAAAAGGCAAAATTATTCTATTCAGACGATTCTTCGTTTTCTGAAGTTACTAAATTAACTGATTGTAAATCTGACAATAATGAACTGATCGCAGGTGACTTTTTAAAGTCTTTATTTAAACCATAAATTTCCCGTTCTATAAAAAGCCAAATTAATTCACATTCTGAAGGATATTTCAAATCCAAAGCAAAGAAAGATTTAAAACATAAGTCAACAGCCGCTAAAATATTTTGGTATTTGTACTTTACCGTCTCTATAATTACATAACAGGCTTCAATTTTTTTCGGATTTCCCACAGCGACAACAAATGGTTGTGAAGAATTTCGGTGTTTTTTTAACTGCTTTGTTCGATCTTCCAGGCTTTTTTGAAGATCATTCATATGCTAAACATAAAAAAAATGTAATTAGAAGTCATTGCCAACATATACAATTTAAGTATAGGTGAAATTATTTTTGACGTCATTAACAAATGAAACAATATTAGACATACAATTTTATACTATTATAGTTACTCTAATATAAGAATAACAATAACAAAAAAGAAGAGACCGAAAAGTTTGGTACGTCTGGTTTAGCACAATTTGTTGCATTTGTTTAATGACGTCAAACTAATTTTAAATAATTTCACCTATATACTTAATAAAAGAAAATTTAATCTACGGATTTTAATTTACAGAAAATTTAATCTCTCTCTCTCTCTCTCTCTCTCTATATATATATATATATATATATATATATATATATATATATATATATATATATATATATATATATATATATATATATATAATCAAAGATTCTTTTCACAATACACGTGCGAGAAAGAAGGAAACATTTTGTAATCTTTTTGAGAAAGAAAGAAATATATTTTTGATTCCTTTTAAGAATGTACTGCGATATATAATTTGTATACAGGATGTTTCATGTATGAAATATGAAATGCATTTTTAATACGAAATACATTTATTTTTATAAAATTCTAAGTTTTTAACTGACTACTAAATATTTTGCACTAAAATGTATTGCGAACAATTATCATATACATTTGTATTTTATACACATCAATTTGTATTTAAAAAGAGATAGAAATATAATTACATTTCTATCTGATCAGGGTGTATTATGAAAAGAATCATATATATATATATATATATATATATATATATATATATATATATATATATATATATATATATATATATATATATGTTTAAGACAAAAAATATATGCAGTACTATTAGATATGGTCTTAAACTTTTTGATGATTTTACATGTCTTTATAAAAACAGTGCCTTATCTTTAAATGGTTGCAATTCGGTAAAAGCAATATCGTAGAGTTGATTTAAAAAAAAATTAAAGCTTAGAATTTCTACTTTCAGAATCTTTCTTTAAAATTTTTTTATGGTTTACTGTTTTTGATTTATGGTTAAAAGTTAAATGTGTATTCAGCCGCTATACTCGTCTTTGTTTAAATTAAAATTTTGAAGTTCAACTTAATGTGTTCAACTTAATAAATTTGATTTTGATAAACACTGACTGACTGACAGACAATGCACAACCTAAATCTTTGGGTCTAGAAGAATGAAATTTTGCATAGGAGTTCCCTATGTAACGTAGATGAGCACTAAGGAAGGATTTTTGAAAATTCTTCCCCTAAGTGAGTTTAATAGGGGATGAATATTTGTATGTAAATTCGTTATTTTTAAAGTTAGTGGTATATAAAAATATGTTACTGGCTATTAAAATAAATAATATCTTATTGAATAAATCTTGAACACAGCCAAAACTGTTAGGTTTAGAAGGACGCAATTTAGCACAGGAGATATGAAAATTGGCGTTTAGGCTTCTATTTATAAATAAACGTCAGTTGTGTAAACGTTTCTGGAAATTTATTCCCTAAGGGATTAAAACAGGAAATGAAAGTTCGGATGGGAAGTTCGTTTGAAATTAGAAACGAGGATATTGATTTATCCTTTTGAAAAACATTAAAAGTGAGTAGAAAGTGAGTGTCTAATAAAAAGATGTTGTCGATGGAAAATTCCATCGGGTATACGGCTAGTATATATATATATATATATATATATATATATATATATATATATATATATATATATATATATATATATATATATATATATACGTTTAAATTTTTTAAAAAGGGCAAGTTTTGATCCTAATTTTGATTCTAAATTTAAAGAATATACTAGAACGTTAAATTAAAAGTGCAATACTTACATCAATAAACAAAATGAAACTATCCGCTTGTTCCTTATAAGTCGGTGTCCATTTCTTTTGTTTTTCTGATTTTGTTTGTGTAGGTCGAAACATATACGGTAAAATTATAAGTCCTTTAATGTCCGTTGATGTATCAGGATCTAGAATTAAAAAAATTATTAGCACATAAAATCACTAACAAAATGCGAATTATGAAAAATAAAATTACCAAGATCTGACAAGATACTCTTGCAAATTGATTTTTTTTTGGCAGCTTGAATCAATTTGCAACTCAATTCGGGCCAAATCTTCATAAAAATATATTCATCTTCAAAACCGTATGAGCATGTAAAATCCAAACTAATCTACAAAAAATAAATCAAAAATAATACTTTAATAATGTTATAATGATGGATTATGGATATTATTATGGCCTACCAATGTCGATCCTATTGGAGCTTCCAGCATAGGATATCGTTCGAAGTACGAACTAATACTGTCTATTTCCTTCAACTCTACCATTCGAAATGAATGAGTTTTTATCCACAAATCTTTTATTGCTTCATGATCTTCTATGGAAACATTTCTTAATTTATCAATATCGGATCTATCCAGTTCAGTAGTTGATATGCTTTTATTAGGTTTATGACTTAATAAATCGATGGAAATAAACTTTCTTCTTAAATTTGTATATTTATCATACAATTTTCCGGCAGCTACTTAAAAGATGAACTTTTTTATAAGGAATATAATAAGTGTCTTTATTTTCCTTTGGAAATACAGCAATAATTTCATTCGTCCAAAAAATGAATCTTTCTTTTTTTATCCTGATAATAAAAATGAATGTTATTTCATACTAATGTAATTCATACTCATGTGATTATCTTCATTGAAATAGACTGTCTTTATTCGATATAAATCTAACGTGTTTATAAATGTCGTTTTGAACGGAACCCATTTTCAAGTTATCTATCCCATTGTCCCCAATAAAGGTTCGATATACTAAAATGTTCCGTTTTTAACATTTAAACAAATATAATACCTTTATAATTTTTTTTAAAGCGAATAAAAAAATATAATATTTTACAATTTTCAATCTTTATAAGTAACAACAACTGAAAAAAAAATAATAATAAAAAAAATCGCCTAAAAACCAGTCGGGCGCACACAATTAAGATGAGCAGTGAACAGTCAATAGACCAAATTAAACTTTTTTAGGATATCGTAATTCTAACAACAAAATACTTATGAATTTGTAGTTTCAGACTATTTCAAACATTTATAGTGCCCAGATGATTAATTTATCTAAAAACTTTATAATTAAACAATAACGTTTTGAGAATTAAAATCAACAAAATCGGTTTTTCTCCACGAAATAACTATATCTTGTATTAGAGTGTGCCAAAAAAAAAAAAAAAATATTTTTCTTGCTCTCCGCTCAAAATATCGTAGGATATGTTTAAACAAACATCCTCAACAAAGCGCAGCTCAAAATTCCAGTTTTTAGAGGTGCATCATCGAACCTAAAGTTTTCCCATTTAAATAACACAGGAAAAACCATTTTTTGTATTATTTACCAAACTATGAAGAAATTTTTTTCCATCAAATGAATCAAAGCTCCTTATTAAGCATTAAATTTTCGACAAAAAAATTCATTGAGTCAAATTTCTATCACCAATATTTCACTTTCTACAGAGCCAATATTTCACTTTCTAAATTTTGCTTTTTTTTTAAATTTTTAAGCTAAACTATTAAAGATAGGACAAAATGTTAAATGACAATTTTGTAGTCCAATTGACGCTTTACAAAAAAGTTCCTTACAAATTTTTCGTATTATAAACAGTTACAAAGTTACAGATCCTCAAAGTTTATTTTACTTATTTTCTTAGCAAAGAGGAAATTCAGCTATTACAGCGGGTGTCATGAAAAGACCTGAATCCGGGACTGGTAGAAATTTGTTTTGAGACCTCGAGAAACCGAGAATGACCGAAATTTCTGTCATAATCCCGGGTTCAGGTTTTTTCATGACACCGGCTGTAATGGCTGAATTTCCATTTTGGAAATTCGCTAAAAAATAAGTAAAATAATCCTGTTATAAACGGGAAAACTTTAGGTTCGATGATGCACCTCTAAAAATTGGAATTTTGAGCTGCGCTTTGGTGAGGATGTTTCTTTAGACGTATCTTACGATATTTTGGGCGAAGAGCGATTTTTTTTTTGGCACACCCTAATCTTGTATAATGATAAACCAGCTACAAGATTTATCAAAGAATAATAATAATAATAATAATAACCCTTTGGGGACTACCAGCACCCGCTCTAGCCTTTACGCCGCCCCGGGTAAAAGGGGAAATTTCCGCCCCGGTAGCAAAATCAGTGATTTTTTTCTGGTCGTTGGGCATAAAAATGCCGCCCTCTTTTTTTTTACACCGGAGACCTTTTTTTTTTGCTCGTCAGCTGTAAAATGCCGCCCTTTTACAAAAATCTCGCCCTTTTAATTTCCCGCCCCCGGCAAATTTTTTTTTTTTGGGCCTCGTAACTTCTAAAATGTCACCCACTTTACAAAAATTTCCAAAAATCCCGCCCTTAAAATTTGCCGCCCCAGGCAAATGCCGGGTTGCCCCCCCCCCTGGAGCGGGCCCTGGGACTACTAAAGCTGGTAAGAAGCGTGTGCGTATGTAATGGACAGATTAACTGAATGAATTCATCGTACGCACATACTTCAAAGTTACTAGACTTGAAACGGACAAAACTGGTTACCGTACAAAATTACATCAAGAGTTCTCGCGCACCTACCCTAACCTAAGTCGCGTCATAATAATAATAAAATATAAATGTATAGAACTCACGTGAATGAAATCACCATCTGATGTTCAATTATTACCCTGACCAGATCGGACCGATCTGATGCGTTCAAATTTTTTGCTTTCTTCAATAAATATTGCCCAACAGGGTTAGTTTTTAATAGTCTTCTCAATTCCTATAAAACAATTTAAATAAGCGTTATTATCTATTTTTACTTGTTAAACGGATAAGAATAATAGAAATTTTTTTTAAAAATCAAATACCTATATTAAATGGAACATAAAAAATTATGATGAAATGATTTCACTTCTTAGAATTCTACAATTAAAATTAGAATGCAAATAATATGAAACGTATGAAACAAGCGAATAAGAGAAAGAAAGATCAAGAATGGGTAAGACAATGTGCGCGTAAGAGAGAAAGAAGATATTTGAATTTTAATATTTAACAAACAATATTTTTAACGGTTAAAATGACAAAAGTTTGAAAAAGTAACTATACGAAATATAATTTAAATTAATATTGTACCTGTCCATTAGATATTTTATTTTCGTCATCCTTAGCTTTATTTTCGTCTTGAGGCGGGTCTCTTTCTTCTGTATTAGTTATGGTTAATAATCTGGACGTTGAATCAATTTCTGATACCTATATGTTAGTTTTAAATATTTGTTAATGTAAAAAAATAATCAGATAAAATATAATTAATAAAACTCAAAATAAAGAATCAAAATGTTAAAAAAAGTTAGTTTACAAACTTTTACAGCATTTTTTTCCAAATATTCTGCGCGTTTACGTAAGAAAGTGTATCTCCACCCAATTAACTGAATTATTTCACCAACTCCTTCTTCAGGAATAGAAAGAAATGTCTCAGGATCAATCTTTTGTCCTGTATTTATAAATTAAACAAATTAATTTAAGCGTCACTTAAAAAGAAAGGTTAAAAAGAAGTAATTTCATTATATGGATGGGAACTTTAATTATTAATTTTTTACGCTTATTACGTTGCTTAGTATGATGTATACATTTACCCATCTTTTGAAAATAATGAAATAAAAGTATAAGGTAATATAAAAAAATCATTACTTACGGTCAAATTCTTCTATAAGTTGTTCTAATCCCCATTCCCTTAGACGATCAGCAACGAAATTTTCCATTATTTACATAAACAATGAAATGGTAAAAAATTCTTCTATTATAAAAAAAGAAAAAAAAACCGTGTGAAAAAAATTTTCATTTAGTAGCAAAACTGCCTGAAAAATTTCACTTACAATTAAACCTTGTTTGGAATCAAAATCCCTTCTTACTTGGTCAGTTTGGTTTGGTCACTCATAAAATCGATAAAAGCTCTAAGTAGGTAACAGTATCGACTCATCTCATACCACTGAACTATTTTGCATTTTTGGTGGCAAACAACGCAAACAATACGGCCAATACGGTGCATCACTTTCTCCACTTTCTCTTTTTATTTTAGTGTCTCTTTTGCATTCTATGGATGCGCTGGGCCGCGGCAATTTCAAAAATGCCTCCATTTTAGCCACTTAGGTTATCATATCATTATTTACGAGTATAAATTACAAAGTAAATTTTATTTAATAAGCAATAAATTTATTTATTTATTATTTAGATAAATAAAATTGTTATCCGTGAGTTAAAAATCTAAATAATAATATATTAAAAATATGAATTTGTTTTACTTTTCAAATGAACCGCTATATATGCGCAGTAGAGCAAAATTAACACTATTCATAAATTTTCTGTCTCTTTTTGTTTGCGACCAATTTCTGGCTAAAATAGGGACGTATGTAAAACAAAATTTATTTTTTTAATAAAACAGAAAATATTTGTATCCCTTTTTAATATAATTTATGTATTTCAGTTTCACTTAAGTTTAAAAAAAATATTAAAAAATCATTCAAAATTGGAGGCGTTTTATTATTTCAAAAGTTGAAAGGTAAAAAAATAAATAATTTGGAAGGACTGAGATTTAAAAAAAAAATATAAAATAAACATTAAACAAAAAATTAATGAAACATTTAACGAAACATTCATATTTAAAAAAATCTACGTCATAAACTGTAAACGTATTGTATGTACGTATTGTATACGAACTACATTTTTAAAATGAAACAGTCAATTTTTATTGACGTGAGCGTCAATGATATTCCATATTTGTTAATAATATTAATACATAAAATAATATTAGGAATACATAATAATATTAATACTTAATAATAATTAATGAAAAACCCTTTGTAAAAAGATACCATTTTTAATTATAAATAAAAATTAAGTACTATTTTCCGCAAGGTTAGGGAAACCGTCTATGACAGTTTACTATTAAAACTCACTGATTTCAATTGAACATTGCTTATTGTTAGCAGAAAAAATGGAGAAAAATATGGGCTGTCTGAATGATATAGCGAAAACATCTTTGTCCCAAGGGAAAATATATCTTAAGAAACATAATTAAAATTATGATAGTTAGCTATTAAAAAGCCAAGAGTATTTTTTCCGCTGTCCAGAAAAAACACTGAATTATGGATATTATATTTTATAGTAGTTACAGTGCACATACACAAACATTATATATTTATGTGGTAAAGCAATTTTTATCTAATTTTCAGTGAATAGAAATATTAATTGACTCGTAAGTATTCCACCAGTGTGTAAACCGTATAAGCTGAAGTCATATTATCATTTAAGAAAAAATTCTTAAAATCAACTCTCAGTAATGACATGTTACTATATCTGAAAATATCTTTAATAATGGCAAACATTGTAAAGCCATAATAAACTTCATCGACCGCTATTAATCACCTTATTATAATTTCAAATCATCGCGGGCAAAAACTAGTAATATAACAACGAAATCTTAGATTTTTGTCATGTCCGTCATCCGTCATCGCATTAGGTGGCCTACCCATACTTGACCACTTTTAATTAAATTAGTGTCGTTTTTTTTTTTTTAAAAAATATTGATTTGTTTTAACTCATATTGAAAGTAAAAAATTCAGATAATCATATTATTAACAATTAAAGGTTAATTTTAACATTAAATTAATTTAATTAACATTAAATAAAAATAAAAACAATAAATTTTTTATCTCGAGAATTGTGAAAATAGTCACTAACATAGTACGAAATTCTGACTTGTTCAATGCGCACTTGGCAAATTTTTTTTCTATATTCATAAATATTTTTGGATACAGGAGCAAAAATTTTTCTTTCGTTACACAAAAGTATATTAGTTACAGCAAATGTCAATGTTTTGTTGCAAACATATAGTGCAAATTACTAAAATTTTTATTCAAACCCTTTCAGTCATCTCAACTATTTGTCTTTTTGTTTGGATGACTTTATTTTTAGTAACATAAACTATAAAATGTTGTTAGAGTAACTATTTCAAGCTAACTAAAGTTTTTTTAGTAACAGTAACTATTCATTTCTCTCAGTGTAACAACACAGTTTAGTAAACTTCCATTTTTCCTTTTAAGATACGGAACCCAAAACAATTTGATTTTTTTTTTTTCACTGCAAAATAAGCAATGAATAAAAATGAAACAGAGATAAAAATAGCACTTTAAAAAAAAAAAGCCAATTTAAACACTAAATAAAGTTAATTAAATGAATAGGCATTTTTTCTTTTCGGTCCGTATTAACTGAATTATACAAAGTAAAACCACAAAAAAGAGATAGGCAAGCCGAACATTTGTGAAATTAACACAGTATCTACCACTCATTTTACTGATAAATTAACCGCCTCAATCTAATTTTAATCCCTCAGATCATATCCTACGACACCCCACCCTCTCCCTTGTGCCGTTTAATTTAAATGTAATGATCGTGATACTAAAAATAATGGTAAGCTCCAAAAAAAGGGTTTATATGAATTCGTTTGCTACTCATCCTTCGTATTCATGCATATTGGTCTTTTGATGATTTTGTCTTATTCTGAACATATTTTTTTATCATTTTTTGTTTCTTTGAACTTCATTTTTTTTTACTTCAATGATTTGTTTGATAAAAAAGAACTAATCAGAAAAAATGTGAATTTTGATTATGCGGTTGAGTGACTGACGTATTTATAAATTTTTTTCCTAATTTTTTTTTCCTAGTCTTTTTTAGTTGATGTATAATGAAACATTCTGAACAAAATTAATGATTACAGGTACTATCCAAAATATTACTGAAAAAAAAAAATGGAACTCAAATTACCAGAAGTCGAAGACAGAAAGAGATATAGATATAAGTAGATTGATTCAAGCAAGGAAAGACCCTCTAGTATCAAATCCTGATTTTGATAAATTTCGGAATATGTATAGTACAGTGCAAAATAACGAATGTCTATTTTTTCATCTTTTTTAATATCATTACAATAAACATAATATTTCTCTTCAAAATAATGTAAGTATATATACTATATAACGTAGAAGCCCCTACAGCCGAACGCGTTTAATACTCCGACAGTTTTAATATTTATCGTTTTTTTTTTTTTTTTTTTTTTTTAGAAATAATTTCATTAATATATAAAATAATCTATTCGAGAGATTAATATATAAAATAATCTATTGAACGCGTTCGGGTATAGGGGCTTTTGCCCTATAAGTTTCTTTATTTTTGCTTTGTATTTTTATAAAATTTTATAAAAAGAAAATAAATCATTATAAGAATATTTTATTCAAATATTTTGTTAAAATTTTTTATATCAAAATCTACGTTTGTACCATTTTAAGTTTCTGGCAATAATAGAAGTGCTCTAACCAATATGATTACACCTAAAATTTGAAATAAGTCCTCATAAACATTTTTAACGTTAATAAAATGGGCTTTATTTAATCACAACTTATAATAATAAGTTTTACTGTAAGAAAAGTCAAAATAAGACAAAAAAAACTATGTTTCAAAACTATATAAATTACTCATCACATGCACGTAAACTAAAAAAGTCCACCTAAAAGTTTCGTGAACTCTTAAAATTTACGAGTAGCTCCGTTGCAAAAGCATGCTCCATTATACGTAATTAATGCTTATATGATTACGAAATTCTTGTCTAGACATTTTTTGTCAGATTTTTAATCTATTTTTAATTAGAGCTCCTGAAGCTCTACTCAGTTGTTCTCTCTTTCATCAAATTTATTTCATTATTTAATTATATTCTACTCTCTTTTGTTTCTTGTTTTTTCGCCTTATGGACAAAATAGCATATATGAAGACAATAGACAAACAAAAAAAAAGAAATATAGGTTAATTAGTGGACTCATTTATTGTATACTATGTGCATGATTAGTAGAAATAGCTGTATGCACATACAATAAGCCGAATCCACACTTAACGAACGAACACAAGCCCATTTTATTAATGAATGCGAGCAAACGTAAACGAATAGTAATGAACAAGTATGAATGTAGTCACGAAAACAAACAAACAGGAATGAACAATTTCGAACACTCACGAGTGTTTGCCATTTCTGAGCGGTACATCGAAGAAAAAGATTCTGTCGTGTTTGTTTGTGTTTGCTAGATTTGGATGATTAAACAATATTCTAATGGATGAATTAACATAGACAATTTAAAATAAATTCAGTTTACAATTTAAAATTGACAAATTTAAAATTTTTTCACAAAAAAAGTTATTTCATTTTTAAATGAAGTGGAAACGGTTCTGATGTTGTTAAATGTATTAGATCCTCTTTACAGAATTACTCAAAAAAAAAAAAAAATAAATAAATAAATAAATAAATAAATAAATAAATAAATAAATAAATAAATAAATGAATAAATAAAATAAAGTAAATAACAGTCTTTACAGCTAGAAGTCGTAACGTTATCCTAAGTCTTTATTCAGCAGAAATTACTTCAAAAATGAAATCAGTTAGCAAATTAGACACATTGTAACGAGTTCGGCTTTTATGAAATAAAATCATCCGCTAACGTCTTTTTGACTGTTTGGTTTTTGAAGGTCCCATAATAAAATAGGTAGCGCTTGCAATAATATTTATATTACGATAACTTCCCATTTCGAAATTTACTGAACTTATTTAATTTTTATCTAATAAACATTATTTCAATTAATGTGTAACCGTAGCATAAACGAACACCAACAAATTCGTGTTGTTCGTTCATGTTCGTTAACGTTTGTTCGCATTCGCTTGCATTTACTTCTCTTCGTTCGCTATATGTAGGCCCGGCTTTACTTACAAACAGTGTAATAAAATATGATTACATTCATTTTGTCAAGGAGGAATGTACAATTACAGTATTTTGTTTTGTAATTTATTAAGTATTTTTTTTCTTTTATATTGGTAAAATGTTATTTACTTACATTAATTTGTTACATGTCAAGCAAAACACAGGTAGTAGGTACATAAATAAATGAAATGATATCAAATTTAATAACAAAATTGTAACAAATGGTTGTAGGAAGAATGAGTGTGTAAAAAATTTAAAGTAAAAATTATATAGTTTCTGACAGGAATAATTTTGGCTGTAAATTATGTAGACGACAGGGGAATAAATTAAATAAATTAAAATACTCCCCCAAAAAAATTGGTCAATTTCACATTGTACTTTCACAAATAGTGATCCGTACAGTTTTCACCCTTGAATTTTTCAGTTCTGATAAGTTTTTTTTACTGATTTTATTCACATTTTTTGAGTAATATTTTCGATGGCAATTTCCAGGGTTCCGTAACTTACAAGATAAATCTCGTGCACGTCCGTCTCCGTCTGTGATTTTAAAGTAAAATTCCAAATAAGTTTTCTAAGATTTTATAGTATTTTATGTTTTGTCCTAATCCATTTCAATTTTGTTTTCATAAATTCATTATAACAGACGCAATTATTCTTAGTGACTTCAAACCTACTTTTTTCAGTGTAAGTAATACCTTCTTTGAATAAACGATATTTTAAGAAAACTTTGCACTTAAAAACACTATTGGATTACAAGACACAAGTGAGCAAAACATTTTTGATGGCATTAAAGACTAAAGGAAGTTAATTATTTTTTGGCTTATCGAAGAGAGAAATAAGTTATTTTTCTCGATAATAAATGTACATACATTTTAGTGAGAAATACTTAATTTCATTTTTATATTTTTTCATTTTCTTTAAGATAATTATCTTAGAAATAATATATATTTAATAATTTTATAACAAACTATATAAAATATTTTTTCCAAAATATTATTATTTTTATTTTAACAGTCATCATTATAAAAGACGTAATTTTTATTTTATTTTTATGAAAACTTGGCTTTATTGCGACTCTTAAAGATATTTTAACTAAATCTTAGTATGTCTTATGTCAAATCTTAAACACATATTGCCAAAAGTACCAATGCAATGTCTTGTTTCTAATACTATTGATATCTGTTAAAAAAGCGTGGTTTAAAATAATGATTAATGAAAATAGGTACGCCCTGATATTCGATTTATACAGGTAACCCTCGAAGAACACAAAGAATATTTGAAAAACACAAGTTTCGAAGAACACAGATACTTTCCCCTGAATTACACAATTCCAAACTACACTATTTTCGAGTAATTCTTTTGATTAAATACATATATTATTTGATATAAAATGATTTCCAAATATGTCATATAGGGTAAAAGCCCCTATACCCAAACGCGTTCAATACTCGAATAGTTTGGATATTTTATATATTAATGAAGTTAGTTCTGACAAAAACCGATAAATATTAAAACTGTTCGAGTATTGAACGCGTTCGGGTATAGGGGCTTTTACATTAATACGAACATTTTTCTTTTACATTTATTTTCACACTTGAAACGGAATCCCGTTTTTTGTAGTCCCGAACAACACGGTTTCAAAGAACACGGAAATATAATAATCAGTGCAATATTAAGAAATATCCCTGTCGCAGCATCCTGCATAAAATAACCAATTTCTGTTTATAAAAATTCATTTTTCTGTGATTTTTCACCCTTTTAAGTGATTTTTCCTCCTCTTTCCAATGCTAAAAATAAATGTCGCAAATTCTTTTGAACTTAGGGAAATTTTAGTAGAAATAAAAATTAGTTTTTCTCAAACACTAGTTCACATAGAACAATGGTTCAAAAACCTTTTTTATGTGATTTTTTCTCTTCTTTCAAATGGTGTAAAAAATGTCTCAAAAAGTTTTAAATTGTAGCAAATTTTGGCTAAAAATACTCAAAAAGCCATGTTCCTGGCATCGGACGTGTCTGGCTGAAGAACTCATCGAAGACTTTTGGACTTCCAAAGTTTGTTCGAAAGTTATCGTGTTGATACATAAATACATATATATATATATATATATATATATATATATATATATATATATATATATATATATATATATATAATTTTAGTGAATGTTATTTTCAAGTTCTAGGGACCTCAGAACAAATTTCTGCCATAGTTCCGAGTTCAAGTCCGGTTATGAGGAAGACTGTAATAGCTGAATTTCCATTCTGGAAATTCGCTAAAAATTATAAACATAAGACCTATATGTACTTTGGTTGACACAAGTCCGAAGTAAAGAAACTTTGTTGAAAAATAGAGAATTTTACACCTATAGAGCACTTAGGTAACACGTGGTGAAAATATAAAAAATGTATGAAAGACCATCAATTTTATTTACCTACACAGATGAACAAGATTCAACTCATAAAAGATATTTCAACAAATGCGCTTTAATTATAGTTTAATTTTTCAACATCAGGTATCCTACCGTAATTCGACAGGTTCCAACAGGATACACCCTATACGTTTAATGGATCGATAATACAAATTTATTAAGAAAATGCATGCCACTCGTAGTGCATAACTTAAATAAACCAATTGGTATTTTTATTTTTAACAGTACAATGATGTCGGAGGGACAAATTTATCCGTATCTAGTGTGTTTACAAACGATTTGTGTTTTTAGTAACCCGGCGGTTATACGCGTCTGTTCTACAAGCTGTCAGTGGTTGATCTTGAGCTATTAAATTACTGACTGGAGTCGTTTGCATTCGGTCAACTAACCGGCCAGTTCATTTATCTTGTGATTACTGACAGGGGACGTTCAAATAAAATCTTTAATTGCACTGTTGTTGAAGAATGAAGTTGTTATGTTAGTAAAAAGAAATATTAAGATACTGATATAAATTTATTTATTCACTAAAAATATATATATATATATATATATATATATATATATATATATATATATATATATATATATATTATATAAAAAAAGTTTTATTTACTATATAACTCAAAATTAACAAGAATTAATACGATTTGTTCTTTTTCACATGAATATAACATAACCTATCTTTTTGGTCACAACAATTATGTTCAGTAAGCAATCTTAACACTTTTCGTCATTTTCCGCCATTTTATTTTAATGAAATAACAGCTACTGACTTGTCAGTATTGACAAGATTGTTGGTTAGTCAGTACTGACCAGTCAGTAAAAATGACGCGACAGTAGATGTTTACCGCGTCTGTGCTTGTGTCAATGTCAGTGCTACTGACGCGTGTAAACCCCGAGTAACAAATTTGTTATTGGAATTTGTTGTTACAGAAATTTGTACAAGTTAAATGAAACTTTTTTTTTTTAAATTGTACTAGGTATATTCATTTTGTATGCAACGTATGTTTGTAAATATATGTAGGTGTTGATTAAATGTATGCGTAGGAGTCAAAGAAAAATATGCCATTTTATTGCAAATGAAAAATTAACTTCTTTTTACCGGCAAGCACTCTGTTTGTATAAAATGAACACATTTACCTCACTAAGCAGATTTTTATTTACAAAAATAAAATAAAATAAAATAAGATAAAATAAATACATCAGCATATATCCGTTTTATGTAGTGGATACGAACTGCATAAAAAAGTTGCATAAAAAATACGTAACTCAAAAAGCTCAAACCCGGGCGATTTCCTTAGAAGTTGCTTTTCTAAACTAGATAAAGCATTAATTTACACATCAGAACATTTTATTTCATTTTTTTACAATATTACAAAGACTGGAATAAATAAATACAGGGCCGGATCCACGGGGTAGCGGGAGCTTGTGCCGCGGGCACCAGGTTTTGGAGAGTGCCAAAAGCGTAAGTTGAGGGGCACCAAAAAGTTTTTTTTTTGCTTGTCGTTTGTTCTTTGTAGAGAAAAAGTTAAAAAGAAATATGTCTTTCTCAATTTAAGGAAAGACAGGAGCGGCTTTTTTCACAGTGCGCCGAGCGCCACTTATGGTAGATCCGGCCCTGAATATATATGTAAATGTGCGTGTTGTACATACACGAATTAAATCAGGTCTCCAACCGAAAATAGATCGCAGATGGCAATGATATAATAAAGTTTTGTACATACATATGTAGGTAAGTATTCAAAAACAAAGATATTAAAAACATTAGTACCATAAAGAATAAACACTCATTTATTAGCAATAAATATTTCGCTGAAAAAGCAGAATCGTCACAGTTCTGCATACTTACCAACTTACAAAACTACATTTCTTTCTTTTGTTTTCAAACTAATAATAACATATCATAAAACATTTTGAAGATAGCCCCTAAGGAATTGACTTTATCGAATCTTCTCCTTTATATGATAAATATGAAAAAATGTATAAAATTATGTTGAAACTGATGATGTCTGTAGCACGTTTTTTTGGTGGCAGGGGTATTTTTAATAAATCAGTGGCATTTTATAAATTTTGTTTCTTCAATTTTTTCAAATTATTAGTATTTTTTAATTCATGTTATACGTTACGGTTTACAGCTCGTAATTTGAAGAAATTGCGGCTCTTAATGCTAGATATGAGCAATAAAATTTTAATTTGTTTCAGATAAAATATCGTTTGATAAAATTACGTTCAATAGGCAAAGTTGTCAATTTTGACGGCGCTTTTAGTAATTTTAGTGTTGATACATAAACTGTTTTCTATTTCCTACAAAAATTATACACTTTCAGAATATTTTTGTACTTCAATAACTGCGGTTAATTTATTAATTGACCACAGTTTTAGTTAAAAATATATCCCCCCTCTCAAAGAGAACCCATTCGTAAATTTAGTAAATATTTGTGATACACTTTATGATATCACTTATAAAAATGGCGGGAACGCCGGATAATTAATGTTTGGATTTTAATCCTTTGCAGTCAGCACTGTTCCAACTATCAGCTCAAAAAATATATGTATCTAGATAAAAGATTAAATACGATCCATATATTTGAAATGTTGAAGCTTTAAGTATTCTCTTTGTTAGAGAATTAAAAAACAATTAATTAAGTAATATTATAAGAGTAACGCACTTCTTTAAATTATCTGTAAACTTTTTGGAATCACATGATTATTTATCATAGTTCGAATTTATTTTCAGCAAAAAAATAAAATTAAAAAAACAAACCAAATTATTAAATTTCTACGTGAAACAACATCTAGGAAAAAAAATTATTTTAAAATTTCTTCCCAGCGATTACACCACAGTGTCTTGGCAGTTGCATGTTGCACGTTATAAAGGGCCAACTAATCCTTCATTTTTATACTGTAGTGATGCGCAAATTGCCAACTGCAAGTTTTAAATTTTTAGTATTTTAAAAAATTTCATACAAATACTTATGTATAATTTTTTTTTAAATAAAGGAAGATATTAAAAGAGTCAAATCTTGCCTCCACGCGAAAAGTTAATATCCTACTACCTTTGTTAGTTTGACTGTGTACTAATAAAACATTTCAACTCCCAAATATCGCGTACAGTACCTTACGATCGCTAATAAACCCAACTAAAAGTATCCAGTTTAACA
Organism: Brachynemurus nebulosus; assembly: GCA_035578155.1. Classification (NCBI taxonomy): domain Eukaryota; kingdom Metazoa; phylum Arthropoda; class Insecta; order Neuroptera; family Myrmeleontidae; genus Brachynemurus; species Brachynemurus nebulosus. Next base: position 25,282,097 of record JAPWDM010000003.1, read on the forward strand.
ATTTAAAAACCGAATTAGGAGAAATTCTTAAAATTTCATTTACAGCTTCATTCATCACAATAGTATATAATATTCTTTTTCATTAAAATTTTTAATTCTATTTTATCGATCCGTCTAATTTTTTATTTGTTTATTTTGGAACACTCTTAACATAAATTTACTTATAACTGATACGGTTTGCCTACAAAAGGTCGGATAATATGGGAAAGCGAGGGTATTCTTTGAATTACGAGACAAACTATATGGGAAGTTTAAGAAACAACAGTACTCATAAATGTGACATTTTTATCGAGAAATTTCTTTGGTGACGTTTATAGCAACAATATAATAATAGTGTAGTAACATAATACACATACTCTGTCACACAAGAGCGTCGTCTCCATATTTAAAAGAAAAATTATAATTTCTCAGAAATGAATAAATCGATTTAAAGTACACTAAAAGCACTATTACGTATTTACTTAGTAAGTTGTCCAGACTTCATTATTGTCTAGAATTTGTGAACACAGTTTTGGCATATTTTTATAAGATTTTTCGTATTTGTTGCGGTAACGACCGCCAGAGAGCTCAGACATGGCGGCACACCTGTTTTAATAAAAGGCCAAGTATATATATATATATATATATATATATATATATATATATATATATATATATATATATATATATATATATATATATATATATATAACACGCTATATCAGTAAAAATTACATTACTTCAATCACGATTCAAATTTTGCATAGCCCACAAGCGTCATTTTTTGACATGCCCCGAGGAAAGATTTTAGCATCGTACTACACCAAGAAATATTTGCTTCGTTTGGTCGCCCATTCAGAGTCATTATGCTAATATTAAGTTCATTTTTAGTCAATAACTTCTGTCCTTGTCGCAGCGTTAAAAAAGGTTTTTCAGAAGACCCTCGCGTTTTTTCTTTCTCGGGAAAATTGTTGACGCTTTTCGGACCATTATATCGCAACACCCACTTACATACAAAGTCTTCTGACTTGTGCATATATTTAGCAGCAGCTTTATGTCATTTTAAGTCCCTTACTGTGAATACACAAGAACATTGCCTCAAAACATTTTGCGTATGACGCACTCATTTTGGAAATGTTGTGTTATTATCACAATACAAAGTAATATTGGCGTCTCAAGCACAAAGCATAGTAGTGTATCCCACCCTTCAACGAATGGTACAGTAGTGGAGCTTCCTAATAGTTTTCTCTTGAAACAGTCCACCGGACGCTCTTGTGTGACAGACTGTACATTTCTGAAATCAGTGGTTCTGAAAGTTTGGCGTCGACGAACCAAATTGTAAATTCCAAAAATATTTGGCGGGCCGAGAAAAAATTCAAAAATAAGGAATGGCGCAAATGAACAATAAATTTATTTACTTAAATAAACTATATAAAACAGTGACGTTCAACTCATTGAATTTTGGTCGATTTCCTATTTTAATTTACAAATTGAAAATAGAAGTAAATTAAGCTTAGTAAATATGAAAAATGATAAATATGAAAAAAATGTATAAAATTATGTTGAAACTGATGATGTTTGTAGCACTTTTTTTTGGTGACAGGGGAATTTTGAATAAATCAGTGGCATTTTATAAATTTTGTTTCTTCAATTCTTTCAAATTATTAGTATTTTTTAATTCATATTATACGTTACGGTTTTCAGTTCGTAATTTGAAAGAATTGCGGCTCGTAATTTGAATAAATTTTAATTTGTTTCACATAAAATGTCGTTTGATAAAATTACATTCAATAGGCAAAGTTGTCAGTTTTAACGGCGCTTTTAGTAATTTTAGTGTTGATATATCCAAAAAATAAATATATTTGCTGAACGAACTTGGGTATTTTTGCAAGAAGAATGAAAATTTGGCACTCAAACTACCCAAATTTCACCAACATATCTGATTCATATCACGCTTGCAGCTATTAATTTACAAAAATTGCACTTAATGATGTCATCACAAATACGAATTTTTTTTAAAGTTCCAAACACAGTAATTTTGATGCTAAAAGCATAATATCTGAACCTGCTCGTAGGCTTTTCATTCTACTTTTTTTCATTTTTAACGAAACCAAATATGTAAAAGTAACACAAAAGTTGGAAATTGAATGACGTTTCCTGTACGATTATTAATTTTAACTTAAGAATCTGATTTATGTAAAAAGAAAATACTCAAATAAATTTTAATAGAACAATAACTCGCATGGAAACGAAGGGTGAACACCACTGATATATAAATTCTATGCAATAGCGGGGATATATTTCATATAAAATTTAATATTTTCCAACAGAAAAATGTTTAACATAATATTGTAGTCAGATTTATAGATTTCTTATAAAAAAAATATAGGTAAGCCGTCTCTACGAATGTGAGATTGCAGACGATATGGCGTGACAAACTGCAGTTCTTTAAGTTCACCAGCCACACTTAGATTACGGGCTGCACTTTGAGAAGCTCTGCCTGTAATACACCTACACAAATGAACCAAAACATTTAAATTTCTTACCTCGAACAAGTGTTAAAATTCCTAATGGCATCACAAGAATGGCAACCATCAGATCCGTAATCGCCAATGACATTAAAAAATAATTGGTAACATTCTGCAGTCGACGTTCCCATGTTATGGCCAAACAGACCAAAATATTACCGGCGGCTGTGCCCAGCACCAAGGCCAACGCTAACAGTGCCCACCAATTATTAAAATCATGTATCTGATAATTATGGTTCTCATAATAATCACTTAACCAATTCCGGTGATCACTATCATTATTATTATCCACACTTGTTGATGATAAATTTAATAATTCCAATGGCTTCACATAACGGATTGTTCCATTGTATGTGATTGGTTGATTTAAATTGTTTAAACTATTCAACAATATTGTTGTTTTATAGTACACCGGCATGTTTATTTATATACAGTGTCAATTTATTTTTGCGCGCCAGTGTACATTTTTTTTTTTAAATAAAAATAAAAGATCAAAACTTTTTCTGGATCACATTTTGTTCATTCACAAATCATTGCTCCTGTTCAATAAAAAAAACAAAACATAAAAAATTGAAAAATTCCTTTTGGATTATTATTTTTACCACGGTACAATTGCATTGTTGTTGTGTCATTGTAGGTAGGCCGTCGTAACAATTGACAAACGAAAATTCCCGGTTTCCCGGTTGCCGTGAAAACGCGTGGCACGCGTCGCTCTGTCTGCTCACTGCGATCGTGTTCTCGCGTAACGAAAATGTGAAAAGCGTTACCCGCCACAACTTCGTCAAAAACAACCATTAAATCATGCGCATTACAGTATTTTCACAGTGGATATATATATATATATATATATATATATATATATATATATATATATATATATATATATGTATGTATGTATTTGTATAAACCTACATATTTGCATACTAAGAAAAAGAAAAACTGGCTACTGCAAGTAAGTATATACGTACGTTTTGTAATCGGTAAAAAATTTATTATTTACTTTAAACTTGAATGGCTATTTTTAGAAAGTTTATTACCGATGAGGTTAAAAAAGCAGAGAAGGCAAATTTTCCCTCTTGAGAATTACAGTTCATTATTAATCACCACTTTTTGCGTTTCTTTTTGATGATATTTCCGTGTCAATTTCTTTTTTTTTGCTGTGTTTTTCTCTCTTTGGCGTGTTTGTTAATATAAGATAATTACTACTAAAAATGCTTAAAGCGTATTGGAAAACGTTTTTCTTTTTTTATACATACATAATATACGAGGAGACTCATTTATTGGTGGTAGAAAAGAAAAAACGACGTGGAAAAAGAAACATCAGTTTTAATATGTTTCATTTATTTTTGACTTAAGTACTTATTTCGTTAATGAGAACTGTCAAATACTTAAAAATCATTCCGGTACTTTAAATGTGTCTATTTAGTCAATAATGATTAGTTTCTATTGACATAAATAAAAGAAAAAACTTAAATCCTTAAAATAATACACCGCAGTTGCAATAGATGGATTTCCTTACTCATAGACTTCATGGCATTGACAAATACATAATAGTAAATCAAATTCCAAGGAAAGCGGATAAAATTTATGCTATTGACGACGCAAATATAACACAAGCCCCTTTGGTAGTCAAAAAAAAAAATTATTTTTTCTATGGAATTTTACATATAAGCGTTTATACCAATGATTGCATTTTTTATTTTAATTATACATTAACGAATAACAGAAACTGGTGTATAATCGAGTGACGGTTAATCGAATTTCTATTGTAGGTATAATTTAAATAATGTACCGGTTACTGGATTTCCAATTATTGATTGAAACCATTAAGATTTATATGACATACTACAGATTGTTAATCAGTTACTTATGTAATTTTTTTTTTTTTTTTTGTTAGTGAGGTGCACGACAATCAAGGTCACATACACAATTGTAATGTAATACTATTGAAGTTTGATGTAAGAATGGCTACTGATATATAAGAGATATGGTAATGAAAACGCATCTCCTCCGCGGTTGGTTTCGAACCCACGATCTACCAGACATCACTACAATAAATGTTTTATTATTATTTATAGTGAAAAAATTATGTAGGAGAAGGTTCCCCAAAGCGGGTAAGCGCTTGTATATCGTTGTACCGAATGTTTTTGTCAAGTCGTGTATATACCGAAATTAACCGAATATCAACCAATGTCAATCAGCTGCACTTTAACGCTTGTGTCTTTTAATGTCCCAGTTAAGCTTCATCAAATTTTTTTGTTGGTTTTGTTAAAAATTTTAACGATAAATATTCTGTGACTAGTCACAAACCCTTTTATTTGTAATCTTTTTGGTATTACCATATTATGTTATCATCATTTGACTTTTCATGTAGAAAAAGGTAGACATGTGTCGGCTTTCATTTTGAAATTATTCTAAGTTAACAAAGTCTTTTTGGACCAAGCCGGTAGACAAAATAGAAGCATCTTAATGGAAAAAACTGTTGGAAGGGGAAAAAAATAATTAATCTTCTTTTTACGACGGAATGAGGGAAAAAGCTTAAAAAAATATTTCTGACTTATTTGTGGTGATTTTGATGTAGAATCACCTGAAGTAATATATTCCAATATGGAGGTTGTAAAGAAAGTTACAGTTAATTGTTATAACTTTATTATTTTTGTCTTTTTTCAATATTTTTTACTTAATTATTATTATTGTTAAGTTCTATATGATTAAGAAAGTTTATATTAAAAAATAATAACAGTATTTAAATACATAATGTACTTACCCGCTTTGCTCAAAGGGGTTACCCGCTTTAAGATACCTATACGGGCAAAGCGGGTTTTCGCAGAGGTTTTGTATTTTCTTTATTAAAAATAAATATCGTATAAACATTTCTTAAGCAAAGTTTCATTTTAAAGTTCGATAACTATTCTATCTGATAATATAAAAAAGAGATGCTTGTCGAGGTCAAAAGTCACTTTTTTGGGCGTTTAATCTTAGCTTACCCGCTTTGTGCGACCTGCCCCTAACATTCAGTGAATAAATAAAACGCCTTGAGCAGCGGGGCCCCATCACGGAAGTCGAATTTTTTCTTTCATCTTCGGTACTCAATGTCTACAAGCGAAATGTGACAGAAAGTCTACAAGCGATAGTCATTTTGGTGGTTTCAAAACTGATGATGAGTGTCCGGCTGATCGGGGCTTTAAAAAAAGGTTTTGAATTTTTAAGGGCTCAATCTCAATAAATTTCAATTTTGTGCCGATAGCAGTTAGCAGAAGAAAAGCCAACACAATTCGTACGAGGGCATTCCTACCCATGCTTATCCGCCAATTGCCTTTATATTTTATTTTAAAATATTAAAAAAGGACCTTAAATAGTAAAGTGGAATGCCTTTATGAAGATATTTTTTTTTTCCAAAAAAAATCCAAAATTTCTATTTTATAAATCATAAAAATCCAAAATTCCTACTGTATAAATAAACAGTGACTTTTGTAACATTTTTAAATTACTTAATATGTATGTATTTCATTTGTTATAAAAGAAAGTTCATTTTTTTTTAAATTTTTTAAAATTACTATTCATCTACTTGTATTTAGAATCAAAATACTTAATGCATTTAAAACACATTTAACAATACCATTGAATTCCGATGTAAAAATGGGAGAACTTGGGGGAAAAGTAACGTGGAATCCCTAAAAGGCACTAGCTGGATACTAACTCAATATACGTACAAAATTTCAGCCCTCCAGGTTTCCTTAGAGAGTCTCTAGACGTGTTAGAGAAAAAGCAAAAAAATTAAGGGAATATTGGCGTAAAAATCGTGGGGGTAAGGGTTAAAAGTTGAAACCTCCAAAAAGCAGTGGCTGGCTATTAGCTGAATCTGTACACAAAATTTCAGCCCATTAGGTTTATTTGGGAAGATTTTGATCCGAACGAAACTGTTAAAAAACAAGAAAAATCATGTTCTTTTTGGTATAAAAATGGTGGAGGTAAGGGTTAAAATCTGAGAACCCCAAAAGGCACCCCCTTGATACTAACTCAATCTGAATACAAAATTTCAGCCCTCTAGGTTTATTTGGGTTACCTGTGCGAGTGGTACAAACTTCGAAAACGGCAAAAAAGCATGGTATTGTTGCTTAAAAATCAGGGGGGTGGGGGTAAAATATTAAAACCTCCAAAAAGCACAACCTAGGTACGAACTTTATCAACACACCAAATTTCAACTCTCTGCGTTAATTCTGGGGGCTGTGGGCGTATTAGATCCAGCCAAAATACTTTTTTCCCCCTCTACTCGCTCGAAATCATTCTAGGAAGCTGAATTTTGAATATGTTGTAGATAATTGACCGGAACATTATTTCCAACCGGTTTGGAAAAGTTTTATTGTTTCCGCCCCCCACCACCCCCTTAAAGTTTGGGTCGGATCCAAAATTTGCAACGGATAGCGCCCCTACTCTCGCCTCTCGCCGTTTTTATCGTGTAGGCTGTATGAGTCTAATTTTTTCAAGGAAAAATTTGACTAATAAAAAAAAATCGACTTTAATCGAAACAAATTTCTTGTAAAATTGAATATAAACTTACGATCCTGGAACGAAACAAAAAATAAAAAAACAAAATACAAACAAACAAATTCAAAATACAAAAAATGAAGAAAATTCAATAGCGCGGAAATACAAATTCAACACAATATCATATTATTCATTCATTTTCGGAAAATTAAACAGCGGTGGTGTAATTTCCTCTAGGAAATTTTAATGCAAATTTTTTAAAAAGTAGAGTAAATATTTTAATCTAATTTGCATTCTTTTTTGTATTATGTTAATTTTTTATAATAAAACATTCTTATTGTTATTTTTGCAAATTGTATTTTGAGATGAACAACCCACTGAACCAACCGAGTCGGTAAACGGAGTGAGGAAAGTATATTCCTAAAAATGTTTGATAGCCGTCTTGACATAAAAAAAAAAAAAAAAAACATGAAGACTATCCAAACTTATCGACAAAACTATTACTGGGGTTGTACCTCATCCTTTCAGGGCTAAGTAAAGATTGAAAAAAACATTTGACGATAATAAAAGATTTCATTTTGCTTTAGTTTATTTTATCTTTACCTACTTTCCATTTCACAAGAATTTTATAATAAAGCCCCGGTTTCACCAAAACGGGTATCCGGATCATTGCTTGCAATGTTTATAAAACTATAAAGTAGGGGAAGGTTGCCCAAAGCGAGTACCCCTCTTAAAGCGGTAAGCGCTTTTATATCACTGTATCAAATGCTTTTGTAAGGTCATAAGTATACCGAGATTAACCGAATATCAACAAATAATAATCAGTTGCACTGGAGCGCTTGTGTCGTTTAATGTCATAGTTAAGCGTCATCAAATTTTTTTGGTGGTTTTGTTAAAAATTTTGACGATAAATATTCTGTGACTAGTCACAAACCTTTTTATTTGCAATTATTTTGGTATGACCGCATTATGTTATCATCATGTGACTTTTGATGTAGAAAAAGGTAGAAATGTATCGGCTTTCATTTTGAAATTAGTCTAATTTAACAAAATTAAGTCATTTTGGGCAAAGTTGGTAGGGGCAAAGCGGATAGACAAAAAAGAAACATCTTACGGAAAAAACTGTTGGAAGGAAAAAAATTAAAAAATCTTCTTTTTACGACGGAATGGAGGAAAAAGCTTTAAAATAATATTCCTAACTTGTTTGTAGTGATTTTGATGTGGAACCACTTGAAGTAATATACTCCAATGTGGCGATTGTAAAGAAAGTTACAGTTAATTGTTATAAATTTATTATTTTTGTCTTTTTTAATTTTTTTTTTTTACTTAATTATTACTATTGTCAAGTTCTAATGTCAAATATTGCCAAATTTACTTAATAATGTACTTACCCGCTTTGCCCAAAGAACGTTACCCGCTTTAGGATACCTAGATGGGCAAAACGGGTTTTTGCAGAGGTTTTGTGTTTTCTTTATTAAAACTATATCTCGTATGAAAATTTCTTTCACCAAGTTTCATTTTACAGTTCGATAGCTATTCTATCTGATAATGTAAATAAAATAGATCTGCTTATCGAAGTCAAAAGCCACATTTTTCGGCGTTCAATCATAACTTACCCGCTTTGGGCTACCTTCCCTATATCGCGATACTCCCATTAGGCAGCGGTTACATTGGATACGAATTCGTACGAAAATTGATTCGTACTAGCTCGTACGAAATTCATTCGTACGACTGTGTGGTTACATTGGATACGGAATCGTAATACGAATTCGTATTTAAATTGAAAACCGTTAGTACATATTGCATGATATCAAACAATTGATCCAGTTACCAAATCTTATTTATTAGAATCACCTTTTTCAAAATAGAAAACAAACAATTCTGTGTAAATGATTATTTATTATTCATGTAGAGCATGAGGAAATTTTTCAAGACAAATAGAAATTTTTAAAATATTTGAACATGTCGCAAGTCACATTCAATTACATTTTAAATTCTACTGAATTTCAGCTTCAATATTTAGTTAATTAATTTTTCATTACATATACTTAAAATGTTTTTGTTAGGTTAGGTTAGCTTTATTATATTGTAATATATTTAATTAAAAAATTATCTAAACATTTCCTCTGCCACCTTATTCCACAATTTTTTATTTAGCTTTCTATTATGATAATATTTATGCTTTTGATCCCTTGAAGACCGCCTTTGTTCAACAAAAATAATTATTTTTTCTATATCCATTGCATTTTTTTCGTACGAATTCGCATCAAAAAACAAAATATTTTGGTCGTATCAAAAAGTCATACGAGCTCGTACGAAAGAGTCGTAATCAGTGTAACCGCACGCATACCTAAATGAATGCATTTGTTTAATTCGTATTAACTCGGATAAGTTCGTACGAATGAATTTTCGGATAAATTCGTATCCAGTGTAACCGCTCTCTTAAGAGGAAACGTGGTAAACAGAGAAAAATTTGTATTATTTTTTTTATTATTCACAAATTATGACTTACTTGAATATAGCATAGTCATTACAAATGAATCCTACTATATAGTAACTAATTAAAAGAAACCAGATACGTAACTGACGTCCATTAAGTTAATTACAAATTGAATAAACTTTTTTTCCTACAATGGTATAAAAAAGTGTGATAATTAAAAAAATTATTTCAATTTAAAAAAATTAATTTGCCGACAAAAAAATTAAAAATGAAATTATATTTAATTACTCCCATTAGTGAGATATTTTGTATTCTAAAAATTTAAACAAAAAATTTTTAAAATGCATTTGGTATTTTGATATTTTTATGAAATAAAAGATACAAAAAAATTATGATTTATCAAAAGGCCGTATTCCAAAAAGAAGGGAGAAATCTACCCACATGCGTATCATTTTCTATTTATTTTTGTTAAATTGCTACGAGTGAATGCGTTTATGTATAGAATAGCTGGATCAATTTGAAGAGCTGGATCAATTTGGCTGAAAAAAATATATGTAATAGAGGTCACTGGGATATATTTGAGAAAATACTTTGGAAGACTTTGTACAATTATAATAACGAGAAAAAATAATATATTTTTATATACTATAATATAAAGTACATTTCTTAAAAATTTGATCAAATATTTGTCGTATAAATATATTCAAAGATTTCAAAAAAAAATTTTCTTTATTATCTAAAGCCACTAACGCCTATACACATAAAAATATTTCTTTTCTGAATACTCTAAGATTCTCAAAGGCTTCCAAAGTATTTCCTCAAATGTATCTCTATTACATATATTCTTCTCAGCAAAGTTGTTCAAAAGATAAAATTTATTTTGAAAGTTGTGAAAAATATTTTCTACACTTAAATGGTTTATATTTAAGGATTAAAATTTGACTACTATATTCGCTCATGGCAATGTAATAAAAATAAAAAGGAAATGATACGTGCGAGGGGAAGACTTTTTCTCCTAAAATCATAATTTTTACTCATAAACCACGCTTTTTGTAATATTAGAAGTTTTATGTGCAATGCAATCAAGAGAAAATCAACATTTTAGTTAGCTATCATAACTTTAAAAGCTTAAAGTATGTACTCCAACAATTTGTTCCTGAACGTACACTTTAACTGGAATAATCCTGTTTCTGAGATGTGCAATAACCATTTTCTCGAAATATTCATCACTGAAACGATTTATCTATATTAATAATATACGTGGTATTTGATAGAAAGACCGACAAAATTTTTTGGTGAGTTAATGGGCCCATTTCTAGTACGTTACCGTTGGAACCGAAGTCTTAAGTGTTGCGGTCACTGAAATATGTTTTTTCTTGTTTAATTAAAAAAAATACTCAAAATTCCACTTCTAAAACTTCATAACTGTTTTTGCTCACAATAGCATGAATTCATTTCTTATTGTGTCTTTGATATAAGTATCTTCTGCTTCTAAACAACACAATTTTATAGAATTTATTAACAAAGAAAGTATTTTTAAGATTCTAAAATTCGAAAATAGGAGGAATGTGTGAAGAAACTGTTTTCAGTAATCGTGAGACCTAGAACTCCGGCTCCAACGGTAAAGTACTTAAAATGGGCCCATTAACCCGCCAAAAAATTTTTGTCGGTCTTTCTACCAAACACTCTGTATAATAAACAGAGAAAATTTGTAGGTACGTCCGAACTAAACTCAAAAAATACAAAACTGATTTTGAAAACTTTTTCACTGTTAAAAAGCTTTCAGATTAATACAGGATATGCTATGTAAGGTCCCCTGAACCCTAGGGACTGAAATAGCACCTAAAGTAAACTACCCAATCAATTTTAAAAATCTTTTTACTGTTAAGTAGTTAAACTATTCTATATCACTGACTATTCCAAATTGACATAGGCTATATATTATGTGAGATTATGAGGTTTTCTGGATCATAGAGACCATAAAGAGTGTTAAGTGAACTACTCAATCGATCTTGAAAATTTTTCCACTGTTACAAAGTTAAACTATTCCAAATTGATATTGGCCATGTTCTACGAGGGGACCCCAAAAACTCCAAAATTAACCAACCAACCGATTTTAAAAAATTTTTACCCGTGAGAAGCTAAACAATTCTAAGCTTACATAGAATATTAGGATATAATTCTGGCGAAATTTCCCCTCACATACCATTGAATCACATACTCAATCGATCTTGAAAATTTTTCCACTGTTACAAGGTTAAACTATCCAAATTGATACTATCCATGTTCTATGAGAGGACCCCAAAAGTTCCAAAATTAACCAACCAACCGATTTTAAAAATTTTTTACTCTTGAGAAGCTAAACAATTCTAAGCTTACATAGAATATTAGGATGTGATCTTGGAAAAATTTCCCCTCACATACTATTGAATTATGAGAGAAGTTAACATGAGATAAAAATTGTCCGGCATAGCCAAAAAGGGCTTAAAATAAACAATTAAACTTGGGTAGTACGATCATAGTGATTATGGACCACTAAGTAGCAAGGTCACACAGTGATTATGGGCCACTGGGTATTAAGGTCATAGTGATTATGAGCTACTGGGTAGTAAGGTCATAGTGATTATAAACTATTGGGTAGTAAGATCAAAGTGACGGTGGACCACTCAATAGTGAGTTCATAGTAATTATTAGGTATTGAACGTTTTCGAATCAGACAACATCGTGTTTTGTATATGCAGAATGCAGGCAGATAGACAGATAAATTGTGTAAGTTTTATATATATATATATATATATATATATATATTGTTACATTCTTGTACTTATTTTTAACTAAAACATTCAAATTTCTCTCAAATTTTAGTTTCTAAGATACATTACAATGTATCCCATTTTGCTGTGATTCGATTTACTCTAACATACATACGGTAATTTCATATCTGTCATTAAAAATTATTCACAGTAATTTTTTTTTATCTTAAGTTGGTAGACATTCATTTTACGTCTTTGGCGGTATTTGATCCGTATAAATTTGATTGCAGCTACAGATCTATCTTTCATTCCAATTTTATATTTCATATATTATATTTCTCGTAAGGACAATTCAGGTACGTAAATAAATTTTTGTTCCTTTATTGTAATTTAACTTTGTTTAATCATGGCTCATTGTGTTTTGCAATTTTTTTTTGTGTGGATTCTAACCTGACGATTGTGTGTTTAATTTTCATTGTTTCTAAAAGTGAATTCTGTGTTCAGGCTCTCCCCTTTGGACCCTTTTTGTTTTAAATTCAATGGGAAAAAGTTGAGTAATCTTCTACGTTAATTATGAACAAAATTTCCACATCCTGGTAACCAATCTTCAATGTTAGTGGTGATCAAAGTTTCTACATGCCGGAAAACAACTTCCAACGTTAAGCTTAAACAAGATTTCTACATGCCGATACACAATATTCTACGTTAATTACGAACTGATGTCTACATTAATGGACCCCAACGTGGATTTTCTTCATTTATTTTGAGTGTTCGCTATACGTCTACCCGGCCTGAATTCATCAAGATGAGTAACTTTTTTCAATTTTTTGGGTAACGCTAACACGTGTTACAATACTTAAATCTATTCTATCTGTGATTGGGAGAACTTTTCTTTTGTTGCTATAACTTTTTCTTACTAACGTTTCATAATTAACTTACCGTACTTACTTTTAATTAATTTTGTGTTTCACTAAATTCAGTAGTTTGTTAAATTTCATAAGATTACTAGTTCTAACAAGTTCACTAATTTTTCTATTTGCTTATTTATAATTTTCTTACTTAATTATTACAGGAGATGCTATGAGTTGTGATATCTTTTTATTATTATGTCAATTTTATCATTTTTTTTCTAACTTAAGATTTCTTATCTTTAAACAGCTTTTAGCAACTTCAGTCAAATAACTCTATTAATAACACTCTCTTGTTATTTAAATTGCCTACCTTTATCTTTTTATAATCTACCTTATATCTGTAACAATTGTATTTATCTATTACACGGTTCAATCATAATCCACGCAATAACTTAACGTATTTATTTCATCTATGAGCTAAGCCGGATGCAAAGGTACTATGTATGAAATTAACAGAAGAAAAAAACAAATTTTAATATAAAATAAAATTAAAACTAAAACAAAAAAAATGTACCTGAATTTAATTTTTAATAAATTGTGAACTATATCTGAAATTTTCAGTTTTTTTAATATTTACCTGCGCCAAATTTTTTGTTTATTTCAGCAGTTTTAATAAAAATTTATTTTTTAACTACCTTTTCGTAATAAAATATATGGCGCTCCAACTACGGGCTCGAAATGATTGAACTGTCTTTTAGATTAATTATCTATTGTAAAACTTTTGTTTGTATTTTATAATAATATTGAATCTTTTCTAGGTAAGCCTTGAATTGTGAGCCTGGTTGTGTTTACGAGAAAAACCTGTATTGACTACGTATCTTTTCTACGTTTTGGTGATATTTTACGAAGATAGAATTCGAGTTTGGATTTTAACTAAGTAACAAATTATCTACATTTGAGTAAGTGATTTTTAATTTTTTCCTTATCTCTCCTCTCTGTTCCCTTATCTAAGTTTTTGATTATTTTGTCTGTCTGTCTGTTCGTCAATACCTACTTCTGTTTAATTAACTTTAAATTAACATGTGCCTGTGCCTGTTTCTTTACTTTAGTTTATTCCGTTATTATACGTTCACTGTGTTTTCTTAAGTTGCGTCATTAGTTTAGTTACGTTATGTGTGTATCTAGTCATTTGGGGATTTTATAATGATTAGAGTAACTTCGCTCTACAGGGGGTTCACATTTTTATTATCGGATGAAGCCGGCTGACCGCGTTTGAACGCATTACAGGACTTCATTCGTTATCTTCTCTTCTCTTTTCTTTTTTTCTTTCTTTTTGGTAGGCCTGGCTGACCGCCGTATTTTGGCAAAACAGGGGTCTACGTACCTTACGTGATCAATCTTCCTAATTGCGTTGTATGCTTAGGGATTGGTCGTTTATGTGAACCTTGGCTGACCAGTGGGTACTTTAATACATTTCCCCTATAATGCGCGTAAGCGGATATATATCTGGGTTAAACTCAGATCTTAGGTGTAGTTCTTTTAAACTAGTTTGTAAGGATTAGTTAGTTAAGTTTTAGCATAACTTAGTTAGTTAGGAAAATTTAATACGCGAATGCGGATATATATTTGAGTCGAACTCGAATCTAGTAAGTAAGTTTTAACGGAGTTATATCTGAAATTTCAGATTTATTTGTTATTTTATTTTTTTGTCACTCGCAACTTAAGGTATCACACTGATTGCTATACCTACAATTACTTTATCCTACTCACTGTTACCTCCTATCTCGCCTCTCTCACTACGTTGTTATGTTTTTCCCACGTAAATTCTGTTATTTCGTTTCCTTGCGTAAACAGGCTCTCTACATTCCATATTAAGATTCGGTATAACATATATTTCGTCTGTAATTTGCTATCTGTCCGTCGTTCGTCTGTATCCGTATACCATGTCTCTATGTTAAAACCATTGTCGAACGCCAACCATAAATTGCTAATTTATTTGTCCTTACTACTTGTCAGTTATATTCCAAGTTACCTTTCCTATTACGTTATTTCTTATCTTCTCACTACCTTATCTCTTATCTCCCCATTACGTCTAAATTTTCTGTTTACCTTACGTAAATACACAATAACATATGTTAATTTTCGGTAACTACCTTTTATAAAACTTATCTCTATTCTATTTCCTGTAAGTTAATCTTCTTTATCATTCGTCCGTCTGTCTGTTATCGCTGTGCTACGACGGCGTAAGAATTATCGTAGCTAGTGCACAATGAACTTCGCATCTAGGGTGGTACAAGTCCAACAAAAAAGCGAAGGAATGACTTCTATCTAGTCATATATTAGTATTGTTTCACTTTGTCTGTCTGTTGTCTGTCAAATTTATCATTTATCTTTCTGTCCGTTCTGTCACCAAAATTAACTCATACATAACTTTCTTTTAATGCCTCATCAAGTGAAACATAGTTTATCTACACCTGAAATTTCATTTCAGTATCCGTGGGCATTTTCATATTAATTTGTGTTACATATGTATTTACGTTAATATTTACCTCCTATCCACATTTTACGTTATCTCAAAAATTTATCTTATAACCATTTTCCCTTTAACTACCTTAAAATTACGTATGTCTATGCCTTTTAATTATCTTAAATTTACATTTACCTAACGTACCATACTGTAAAACCATATTTCCCAATACTCGGATAAATTCTATCTTTGTCTACAAATAAATTCCATCTCTGTCTAATAATAAATTCTATCTTTATCTATTTATAAATTCCGTCTCTGTAAATTATAAATTCTATCTTTGTTCATTTATAATTTAGTCTATAATTATCTTTCCATTTCGGTTGGGTCTCTCCCTAATTCGAAATGAGGGCCTTTAGTTAACATTTTTCGATGTTACTTTGGGCAAGACATGAAGTCGAAATCATGTCATTTAACTATTATTTATCTATATAATCGTACGTTACCTTCTGTTTTCTAAAATTTTCTTATTAGTATAATCATATTTAAGCTTAATATTTAGTTAGTAAGTATTCCCGTACCATCAAGCTACAACTTGATTCGGTTACGGAAGGTCTCTTTGTTAATGTAGAGTAACATTACATTGGGACATGACATTACTGACATAATGTCACTTTATTTAATTATTTATCTGCGTTTACCTTTTACATTTAATTAGTTACGTCTCTCTTTCTTATCTTGTATTTTTTTACCTTATATATCTTATATTACGTCTCTCTTTATTATCTCTCTTACTTTATATTACGTTTTCTCCCTAATTAACTTTAGTTAAGGCTAATTAGTATTTAATTTAATATTTCATTAATCCTACTTAGTTAGTAGCTTATTTTATAGAATTTAAATATTTAATTTAGTGCTACCATTTCGACAGGCAGTAGCTGCTTGTTCTAAATGAAGGTTCTGTGCTGACGTCACATGGCGTTGGTTTTGCACGAAAATTTAACAGAACATGGCATTGTGGGAGCAATGTCACTTAAATTATAAATATATTAAAATACATTATATCTACAGTTTTACAAAACTTACTTGTACGTTCATTTGCGTCAATAGATTCAATAGTTACTTACTATACTGAGTTCGTTGTAATTTTCTCTATAGTTTTATCTTTAGCATTTTATTTATAATTCTAGTCGATGGGAATTAAAAATGACTCGTGATTCTGCTACCTACAGGAAGTTCATTCAATTACGTTTTGTTTGAAGTTGGTCGACCGCACCGTAGTGCCATGCGAGGCTTCAAACTATACCTTATCTCTATTTCTTTTATTTTTATTTATTTATTCGTGAGACTGGCTGACCTGCCGAGTGGTAAATTTTTCAGGGTCCACGTATCTTTTCTTTTGGTTGGTACCTAATTGCCTTTTTTGCTTAGGAATCAATCGTTTCATGTTTGAACTTCGGCTGACCAGCGAATCCCTTGCTCATTACCCATATTCAATTTTTGCTTAGCAAATCGCTTTTGCGGATATATATTTGAGATAAATCTCAAATTAATTAAAAAATTAATAATTGAATTTATATTTGTCTCAGACAAATTTAGTTTAATAAGTTTGATCAAGTCTAAAATTTTGCGTTTAAACGGATTTATATCTGTATTATCAGATTTAGTTTAGTATATTTTCTCATTGTAATGAAAACTACAACGAAACTCTAAACGAAACTCGAAATGAAACTCAAAAAAAAAAAAAAAAAAAAAAAAAAAAAAATTTTGCTTTCATTATCCTCTCTGTTTACCATCATCAGTTCCTTGATATATTTCTTAAACATTAAAATTTTCCTAGTAAGATTAACCAGTTTGGCGCCCTTAGCATATACCTTGCTAAATTAAAAATCACTTAACTGCTCATAGTACATCTAGTCTTACTACATTTAGCGAAATCTAGTCATAATAAATTGAAAAAAAAAAAAAAAATATTTTCAATATTTTTTTTTTATGCGGGTATTGATGATGTTACATTCTTGTACTTATTTTTAACTAAAACATTCAAATTTCTCTCAAATTTTAGTTTCTAAGATACATTACAATGTATCCCATTTTGCTGTGATTCGATTTACTCTAACATACATACGGTAATTTCATATCTGTCATTAAAAATTATTCACAGTAATTTTTTTTTATCTTAAGTTGGTAGACATTCATTTTACGTCTTTGGCGGTATTTGATCCGTATAAATTTGATTGCAGCTACAGATCTATCTTTCATTCCAATTTTATATTTCATATATTATATTTCTCGTAAGGACAATTCAGGTACGTAAATAAATTTTTGTTCCTTTATTGTAATTTAACTTTGTTTAATCATGGCTCATTGTGTTTTGCAATTTTTTTTTGTGTGGATTCTAACCTGACGATTGTGTGTTTAATTTTCATTGTTTCTAAAAGTGAATTCTGTGTTCAGGCTCTCCCCTTTGGACCCTTTTTGTTTTAAATTCAATGGGAAAAAGTTGAGTAATCTTCTACGTTAATTATGAACAAAATTTCCACATCCTGGTAACCAATCTTCAATGTTAGTGGTGATCAAAGTTTCTACATGCCGGAAAACAACTTCCAACGTTAAGCTTAAACAAGATTTCTACATGCCGATACACAATATTCTACGTTAATTACGAACTGATGTCTACATTAATGGACCCCAACGTGGATTTTCTTCATTTATTTTGAGTGTTCGCTATACGTCTACCCGGCCTGAATTCATCAAGATGAGTAACTTTTTTCAATTTTTTGGGTAACGCTAACACGTGTTACAATACTTAAATCTATTCTATCTGTGATTGGGAGAACTTTTCTTTTGTTGCTATAACTTTTTCTTACTAACGTTTCATAATTAACTTACCGTACTTACTTTTAATTAATTTTGTGTTTCACTAAATTCAGTAGTTTGTTAAATTTCATAAGATTACTAGTTCTAACAAGTTCACTAATTTTTCTATTTGCTTATTTATAATTTTCTTACTTAATTATTACAGGAGATGCTATGAGTTGTGATATCTTTTTATTATTATGTCAATTTTATCATTTTTTTTCTAACTTAAGATTTCTTATCTTTAAACAGCTTTTAGCAACTTCAGTCAAATAACTCTATTAATAACACTCTCTTGTTATTTAAATTGCCTACCTTTATCTTTTTATAATCTACCTTATATCTGTAACAATTGTATTTATCTATTACACGGTTCAATCATAATCCACGCAATAACTTAACGTATTTATTTCATCTATGAGCTAAGCCGGATGCAAAGGTACTATGTATGAAATTAACAGAAGAAAAAAACAAATTTTAATATAAAATAAAATTAAAACTAAAACAAAAAAAATGTACCTGAATTTAATTTTTAATAAATTGTGAACTATATCTGAAATTTTCAGTTTTTTTAATATTTACCTGCGCCAAATTTTTTGTTTATTTCAGCAGTTTTAATAAAAATTTATTTTTTAACTACCTTTTCGTAATAATATATATATATATATATAATATTTATATATATATATATATATATATATATATATATATATATATATATATATATATATACACTATCGGTTGAAGTAGCCTCAAGTACATATGCATATTTTTACCGCCTAACTGATAAATTTAAAAAAATTTAAAAATTAAACTTGGGTAAAAAATTTTTTTTTGCTTATTTATTTACTCGTATGTTGATAATTAATGCATTATATCAGTTTTATCGAAAAATTAATATATAGTCTCATTAAAAAAACTATAAGTTTATATCATAGCTCGAAAACCGTAAGAGCTATAAAGCTTCTGGCTATAGCAGTCGATTGCCCCCATCGATATCTACAACTCTTATTTGAACACTTTTTTGATTAAATCAACGGTTTGGCTGTAATAAAAATGGCAACTCTCAAAAAACTCACACAGTATATATATATTAGGGTGGCGCAAAAAAACCACATATTTTTCTTTTTTTTGTCTCATAGGAAAAAAAGTTAATTTAGCTCAACTTAAGAATGCTCACCAAAAATTAGCTCGATAAAAAATTTTTTAAGGGTCGCTCAAAGCTTTTTAAAATTTGAAAATGGGCCAAAAATCGATTTTTGTTTTTCATCAAACTTTTTTTCTCATCCCTGCATATGTTTGTACATTGAATAATAAAAAATTCCTCCAAATTTTAAATCAAAAAATTGATAATAAAAGGTCGCTCAGGATTTTAAAGTCAAAATATTTAATATTTTTTAGGGGCGCTGAAAAATATTAAATATTTTGACTTGAAAAATTTTCAGAACTGTTGAGCGACCTTTTATTATCAATTTTTTGAGTTAAAATTTGGAGGAATTTTTTATTATTCAATGTACAAACATATGCAGGGATGAGAAAAAAAATTTGATGGAAAACAAAAATCGATTTTTGGCCCATTTTCAAATTTTAAAAAGGTTTGAGCGACCCTTAAAAAATTTTTTATCGAGCTAGTTTTTGGTGAGCATTCTTAATTCGAGCTAAATTAACTTTTTTTCCTATGAGACAAAAAAAAGAAAAATATGTGGTTTTTTTTGCGCCACCCTAATATATATATATATATATATATATATATATATATATATATATATATATATATATATATATATATATATATATATATATATATATATATATATGCATGTATGTTTTATGAAAATAACTATACGTTTTTATTGACATTAATCACATCATGTGCGATATATCTGCATATACAAAACACGAATGCTGTTTGATCCGAAAAATGTCCGATACCTAGTAATTATTGACCATTGCGTAGCAAATCATTACTGAAATTTCAAAATAAATTTTGATTTTTCGTAATATTTGAGAAAGAATGGTCTTTTTTCATTTGTTTTTTCTTTTTTTGGGCTATTTTTTACAAATACTTACAATATATCAATCCCTTATCTATTACTGACCCCTTTCGGAATGATCGGAAATGGGACAAAAAAATTACTTCTGGTGACATCTTTATTTTAGAGTCATTTAGCAAGCGTAGTCAATCACCATAAATAATATTGCGTACGGAATTTCGGAATATCTGATTTAAAAGTGCCAAATCATCAATTTTCAGAGAAAAGATCAATTTCCAGACTTGTCAAGTAAAGTTGTTCTTAGCAATTTTACGGATTTTCTATTGTTACCGCGTCGATGCAACTTTAATGCTAAGTTATTCTGATCAGAGTATCCATAGATTATTGCCTACGATTGACAATGTAAATTACAGTTTACAGGCACCATTACTAATGAAACATGTTGTAAAATTACATGTCAAAGTGCACCTTGGTCGTATCCGTACGTAACATATGAAATGTTTTAGATGTTGCATTAAACTTTCAAAACCAAAATGTTAATGGACCAACTGCCACAGCATTGTACATAGCGACCGATGTACACGGCACATACGTGTACAAACAAGTAAGTATTAAGTAACATGTTGATGGGTAATTCACTTTACGTACATAGAACAGTCAAATTTAATAAAATGTTAGACTTGACGCCAAAGTACATGATCCAAAAGAGACTGAAAAAAACAATAGATAAAAATAGAAGACAGAGCTCATTGAGAAAATGTTTCAAAATTCGTTTCTTAAGTAAATGGTTCTTCGGTCGTCATAATATTTATAAATGCAGATAGTATACAGAGTGTTAGTGAATAAGCGCGAAGGATTTTAACAGGTAATTGCTGAGGTTCTTTTATGTAAAAAAGCTCATATAAACCCAGGTCCGAAAACGCTTACAAGGAAAGGGCAAGAAGTCGAAAATTCAAAAAAATCTGAAACTTTGTCAGTATGTAGAGAGTGGCTACCTAATAACATAAAAAATATCAGTTGCTGCTAAAAACGTTTTTAAGGGGTGAACCACCCCCTCAAAGTTAGAACTCAAAAATTTAAAAATCGATGAAATTTTGTTTATACGTACCTTAAAAAGTTGTAGTAACAAATATAACATTATTTCTTGCATTTACACATTTTTAAAGGTTGAAACCACCCCTCAACTGTGTACTTAAAAATTTAAAAATTGATGATATTTTGTTTATATATACTATACAGAGCTCTAATAATAAATATGACATTATTTTTTGCATCTACAAATTTTTAGGATTGAAACCACCCCTTCATAGGTGTACTTAAAAATTTAAAAATTGATATTTTGTTTATATATACTATACAGAGCTCTAGTAATAAATATAACATTATTTTTTGCATCTATAAGTCTTCAGGGGTTGAAACCACCCCTTCATGTGTGTACTTAAAAATTTATAAATCTATGATATTTTGTTTACATATACTATACAGAGCTTTAGTAATAAAATTAACATTATTTTTTACATCCACAAATTTCAAACCACCCCTAGAAGTGCGTACCTAAAAATTTAAAAATTGGCGATATTGTGTTTACATAGAGACCTAACGATAAATATATTATAAATTAGTTACAATAAATATATTATAAATATATATAAATTAGTTTTTTGCCAAAATATATTTTGTCTCGCATATCTTGAGAACAAATGATGTTATCATTTGTTTGATAAGGGTGCCCCCACCCTTAGGTACAGAAGGCGAAGCCCCCGGTATGGTGCAAGGGACAAAGCCTCTATCGGGGGCCCAGGAGAGGGATCGCCTGAAATGAAAAAGGAATTATTTATGTACAGTAGTCTCTAGTCTTTAAGGACACCCAATGGGAAGTTGACAGTGTGGGTAGACTTGTCCCCCAAATTTTTTAATAAATAATCTAACGCACATTCACTATTTCTTTGAAAATTATTGACTTTTCTTTGCTATATTACAGATTTCTTTATTGTGAATAACAAATGAGGAAAAAAAAATAATAATAATAATTGGTGCCATGTAACTGACACATTCTGTATCCAAAAGAGTAGAAAAATTACTAAGAAAAGTTTATTTTTCTATTTTATTCAAATCTGTGTAGGTATATTTGCCTTTCTTATCCCTTTTTGTCTGTAAAAATTCTGTATCATGTTAACTTATTCACTTACTAGCAGCCCATCTGGTTTCGCTCAAGTATCTGTTTTGTTTTCATTTTGATGTTCTATAGAATTTCCTACATATAAACGTAAAAATATACGTAAAAATATCTGAATTATAGATTCAATTATCTTTAAATCAGGTTTTCCAAAATTCTGTACGAAATGTTTTTTTAGTGACTGTCTTAATCTAGACCTCATTCTTAATATTCATAATTATTTTCCAGATTTTTCCAAACAATCTTTCTAGTGATAAGAGACGGGGACAACAACTTTTAAGAGGAAAAAAAAATGAACAAACCTATGTATTTGTATATGCCACTAAATTCGTGCTTTAATAAGCTTCTCTTTAATACCATGCTCGATTCTTGTTGGAAAAATTTTTCCAGTTTACTCCCTGAAATTAGCCACTAAAATCGAAATGCAACTTGACATCTATAATTAGGCTACCACTCTCTGTCGCTGTTCAGAGAAAATCGCCTGTGACAGACGGAAAAACACCGAAGTGATTCCATAAGTTTACTAATTTTGTTACGGAACACTAAAAATTGTCAAGTTAATTTATCAAACACAACAAAAAACGATTGAATAAATACAATAATTTTTTTAACTTAAAAAAATAAAATTAATTATATATTTATGTAATAGCTAATATTGTTAATAAAAGTTATTATAAAAACAATTAAATTTTGTATTTATTATTAGTTTTAATAAAATTGTAAAAATAAATTGAAATTTACTGATAGCAATATCTAATAGACAAAATTTTGGACCAAACAGACACCGACTGAAACAGTTAAAATAGATACAGGTAATTGTCACTAACATAATAATATCAAAGAGAGACATTTTACACCACAGAGATATAATGTTAAAGGGTAAATCCATTTGAATTATATTGCGAGAAAATGTAGGAAAATTTTATTAAAGTACCTTGTATAAATAACATCCTCATACAAGTATACTGAACTTATACTTTGCCTATTGCCTCTTCACTTTAAATTACTTTATACAGTATATATGTGTACTCTGTTTTTCATTTATGGTGATGCCGGAATTCAGCTAAGGTTGTAAACATTGTTAAAGGTTAGGCCAACTACTAAACCTTGTTAATAAAATACTCTCCTAAATACACTTTAAAAATAATTACCTTTTTTATTTAATAACACTGTAAAAAATAGACTACAAGATGCATAATTTTTGAAATGCCTAAAAAGAATAAAATTTTGCGTAATGTTACCGCTTGCTCTTAAACATTACTCTGGCGTATTAAAGTAACAGAAAAATGTATAAGTATTTTTTGGCATTTTTTTAAGGTTTTTGTATAATATTCAATTAATAAAAATATCATTTCACGCAACTGTGTAAAAAGAATACACGGATTTAAAATAAAAGCATTAAAGAAATTACGATTTGTGGTTTTTTTCATGCGATTGTATGAAATTATATTTCATCAGCATCGAAATTTTTAAAAGTCATTAAAATTATAACTTAAGTAACCTTGCGCATTTTTGTAATTAATTTTTTACAATAAAATTAAAAATCTGCACAAAATGCTATTTATAGTGATTGGCTTCGCTTGGGCAAACGGCTCTAAAATAGAGGTGTCGCCAAAAGTAATTTTTTTGCCCCATTCCCATCCATTCCAAAAAGAAATGGTTGAGGTCAGTAGCAAATAAGGGATTGATATATAAGTATTTTTAGAAAAAAAAAAAGCCAAAAACAAAAGGCAATGAAAATCTGATAGTTGGCGAATCGATAAAAACTAGAAAATTTTCAAAATTAGTTGGAATTGTAGTCTGCACGTAGGTATAGGTATCAACGAATAGACGAAAATATACCTTTAAGTTCCCAAGGACAAATTCAAGTTATAGGTGCCTAATAAATATTTAAAAAGCGCAAAATCTCTATTAGAAGTCTATTTCTTGAAGAATTACCCACAATATAATAACATTCAATCTGAAGCTGGCACGTGCTGAAATAGTCAAATCTATCCTTTAAAAGTCAACCATTAATCACAATTGGTCCAATATTTTAATACTATTTAATCAAAACCACATAAATTAATCAAAGCTTAAACAAAGAAAATTACTTAAAAAAAAAAAAAACGTCAGAAAAAAATACTAATATAATTTTAAATTGCTAGGGATTTCAAACGCAAAAAAAAGTTCGTAAAATAATTTTTAATCTTCGCATTCCCCTTTTAAGTGTTTCATAACAAAATTAAATGCTCTTAAAAGTAAAATGACAATGTAATCCACGTGGGATTACAAAACAAACCCTAAAATGGAAACCATTTTATAACTAAATTACAGTATTTGTAAAAAATCTTCGAACATTTTAATACATATTTAACCAACTGTAGGCAAAGGATTATATTAAAAGTAATTGCATTATAACTAGATATAGTTTTCTGTAGCCTTGATTGACCATTAAGACATCAAGATGGTTCATTATTAATTCACAAGTCTTAATTACATACCGGAAATATACGTACATTATTATTCAGTACCAAGCTAGTATGTCGTTAATCTTTGTCTATAGTAACAGTGTTATCTTCTTTCTATATATGTCGCCGCTAAATTGTAAAATCGGTCAGATTACAAAATGCCTAGCCGTTTTATAAAATGTCTCTGTTTTGAAAAAAGACTAAAATCTTACAGCCATGAACTAATTACACCAAATTATAGTAATTATTTTTATTCAAGAATCGGGTGTTTAAACGTTTAGCCACTTCGCGAAACGGATGGATTTAGTTTGTATTTTTATCGCTTGTAACGTAAGCGTAATTTGCACAATTGTTTTGTGATCGTATAGAATAAATGTAAAACATTTTTTCTATTCCAGTTGAAGAACACACTCATTATTTATCTGTTAATTGTTGAGAAAGTTAGGCATTATTCAAAGGTGTGGAAGAATGATTATTACTCAATATCTTTTTGACCCATGAAATCACAGTATTAACCATTATGCAATGGGTTTGCGATTGTTTTGTGAATAATGTATGTATCAAGTTTTAATTTAATATATATTGCGTGGTAACGTTCAAGTAAACAAAGTAGTGTATATTTTGTTTTAATCGTTTTATACATATTATACAAGCGTTTAATGAAATTAGAAATAGATTAAAAATTTGATTTTAAACTTATATTCAATTTTATTTAAATCAAAAAAGAAAAAATTCGTAGAAAAAATATCGTATTTTACTCGCTTGCAATGACTATTACTCACTCAGATGCATTACGACACTTGCCTCGCAAGCTCGGCTCGTGTCGCAATTTCATCTTCGTAATAGCTATCTTTACTAGCTCGTTGAATAATATACTATTATTATTATTGAATAATAAATATACATATGACACAAAATACTAACGAAAGTAGTAATTTTAAAGAAAAATTATTTTTTTAAGCCTCGGCTAATTATTAAAAAAAAAAAAATACTAAAACTCGATACCAACACTGAAAAGGCAGGAATATTTTTATTTAAATAATTTACTGTTGAGAGGTTTACTTTGTGAAATTTCATTTTAAATATTAAAAATATTTAAAGTTTCAATTACTTTGTCAATTTCACTAGAATTGAGTAGAATTTACTAAACGCGTTTTCAATCTCGCGACCATCATCAGAGTAATTGAAGAAATGTATGTGGGAGTGTAATAAATACTCTTAAAAATGAATTTGGGAAAAACCCGTCATTATACCCAACATCGTCTTTCAGGTACGTTATTGTACAGCCTATTTCACAACATCGTCTTTCAGGTACGTTATTGTACAGCCTATTTCACAACATCGTCTTTCAGGTACGTTATTGTACAGCCTATTTCATATGAAATAGTATAATGACGGGTTTTTCCCAAATTCATTTTTAAGAGTATTTATTACACTCCCACATACATTTCTTCAATTACTCTGATGATGGTCGCGAGATTGAAAACGCGTTTAGTAAATTCTACTCAATTCTAGTGAAATTGACAAAGTAATTGAAACTTTAAATATTTTTAATATTTTTATTTGTTTTACAACAGGAGTTCATTATTAAATTACGCTTTCCCCGGAAATATCACATTTTTAAAATGATGCAGTTTTGCAATAAGGTGAAATATGGTACCCGCGGTACTGGCAAACGTAATACATTTACAATACGACTGAATCAGACTTAACCGTTTTATAAAATAACGACGTTGTGTAAAACCGCAAGGCATTTTTTTTAATTGGGCTAATTCTACAATCCGGCGGCGAAATATCTATATCATAAACACAATTAATAAATACTATCAAGTTTACCATCAGTTTCAAGTTTCCAGTAGATGTTACTAATAAATAATTCACTGCTATCATTTAGCGTCGTTTATAATGTCTATATCATCAAAACTTGCAAACGACTTGAAAACCAGCCAATAAATATACCTGTGCTCCCACAATTTACAATTTAAGAATTAATATAAACATTATTTGTACATATAAATATTTAAGCCATTTATCTAAACTAATCAAAAAATTTGAATTTGTACGTAAACAGAAACAAATATATTATTGTTGTCCGGTTCGTTTAATTTGTCCAAAGTATATCGGATGTCATATTATTCTACGTAATTTAAATGTTGTTTAAATAATTACTTTTTATATTTTTAGTTTTTTTTGAAATTTGGAGCTAAGATATGACAAATGACTCTGAATGTGAAATTTGTACTGACGCCATTCAAAATTTTACGAACGGTACAGTAATTGCACGAATACACGTACGCACACTGAACAACAACAACAACAAACACACTAATTTCAAAATATAATTATAAGTTAATCCTTATATTATAATTTCAACAGTATCATTATACTGTGTATAATGTATATAGGTACATATATCTCTACATACATTTACAATATGTATAAAGTATTCAACCTAAATTGGACATCCGTACATATTAAATACGGTTGAATTATTTTCTAAAAAATTATAACAATAATATAGAATGTCCACATAAAAAAATCATTCAGTAATCATATCCATTTTCCTACGTACATGGAAAAGAAAATTGACACTTTGTTCTGCAAACTTACATTTATTTCTCTCCAACATATCATCTATTTTATCCAACAAATATTGAAACGTCAGTGATATTTATACTAAACAATTATTGGAATGTCGAGGATTTACAAAAAACAAGAATAACTAATTTCATTCAGTAATTTTGATTAGTTGATCAGTTAGAAAAATGACGATAATTTATGAACTAATTAATATGCCAAAAAATTGAATGTTTGGCCTTTATGGATATTCACTGATCATGTTTGAAGTTAAGAAATAAAAGAGCGAGAAATAATTTGAACATTTTAAAAACAATAATTTATTAATATGTTAAAAGAATATTCAGAATAACAGAAAATTCTAAAAATTTTTTAAACTGTAAAAACATTTTTATTTTAAATGTCCATAAACATCTTTGTCCTGACGCCATGACATCATTGAAAGCCCCCATATTCCCCACACTTTAGTTACATTGATTGGCTTCTAAATATACGTATTCTACAGACCAAGGCAAATATTAAGTGCTAACTTAAACCACAAGTTGATCTACTGGTTAGCAATTTTCTTTTGTATGTCGTAAGTTCAGACCCAATAGAGTGAGATTCAATATCAATATTATCAATACCTTGGCAATTAGCCTTCAATTCTCAAACTTTATACGAGGCCACAAAAGTTGCACTACCAAGCCTCAGTATCTTATTTAAATTTAGTATATATTTATAAATTTCCACATTATAGCCATGCTAATCTTATCATAAAAATTGTCAATCTTTATTGAATACAAATATCAAAACGAAACGTCATTTGCTTTGTTTTATCCCTATCAAAAATTCTATTGTTGCTAAAGAAAAAAATAAAAAATGAGAAACATCCAATTTAAAAATATACATAGCACGGCACGGGCCCAAATCACTGGAGCTCCTTTATATAATAAAAGTAAGTTTCTTTGACTGCAAGAATGCAACATTTGCCGTGAAAAAGATGTAACTCTTATATTATGTAGATTTTTCATTAGGTATTGCACTTATGGGACCGTGATCTTCTTCGACCTATCTCTGTAACTTGACATAAGAGAAGACAGAATATAAGGCATAGGTTCATTCCTTTTTACTGAGATGAAACGCATACTACATTACAAAAATATAAATTATAGCCCACTGAATTTTTAGATTTGTTATACTTTTACATCTCTAGTCTCACAATAGAGAATATGCATGTTTTTCATTTATTTCAAAAATAATTTAAGTTGATGTCAAAAAATCACAAATATATATTATGAGTACAATTTGCGCCTTTATTTCAGAAAAATAAAAAAAATGATTTTTCATTTTACATTATCATTATTTAAACATCACAATTTGGCGCGCTGACGTCACTTGAAGATATTAAAATAAGAAAGTTATTACCACCCAGGCCAGCAGCATTGTTATATAATTCGTTCTGTAGATGGCACCGCTTCTGATAATATCAAAAATCTAATCGTTTATTCTCCACTGCTTTCCATATCTGCCAATATTTTAATTTTTTTGACGAATAAAATTTAGCAAATATATTAAATAGTTAATGAATTAAATAATTAATAATTCAATTTAATTTTTAAGAATGTTTCCTCTTACGAATTTTTTCAAAAATTAAAATGAATGAATATTTTTTTGAATAGCAACTCCATTTTAAAAAAATAATGACCAATATTTAATATTTTCCTAGTTACCTAAATCAATTTATTTTGACAATAATAAGTATTGATTGTGACAAGTTACAAAATATTTTTAAATATTCAAAAATTAATTTTTATTCTATTTGATATATGTTTTCGTATCAGTGACAAAGTTTATAGAGTGTATCCTATTATTTATGGTACTCTATGTTATACCTTTAGTGCATATTTCATTCAGTATATATATCTGGCATATTTGGTGAAACTTATACATTAAACGTCACAACCAATAGGATCGCTCATTGCTCAAATGTACCGTTTTGGCGGAATTTTTATTTAAGGTAGATAATTTACATTAATTTCGTTATGAAAACTAAAATTAATCAAACAAAAAGAACTATCATAAGAATTTGTCACATGTATAGAATATTCTAAAAAATGTTTCACAATTTTCTAAAATACATGCATATTCCCTATTAGAAGATTTTATAAGCCGTCACTGGTCTATTCAAAATGTTTTCATTACTTATCCTGCGCTTGTACACGTGTTATTTACTTTATAGACCTGTTATCCTGCTTTAAATCACATCAATTCCGGTGTCTAAAAATATGATAACACATAAAAATCCGGTCAACTAAAATTCCGGTTATGGTAGTTAATTTTCCAAATACATACAAAATATAAAAGATTCACTAATTGATAAAAAAAACTTTAATGAAAGATTATTATTGTTACAACGCATACATTTTATGATACATTATCAAAACGTTAAAAGCATAATGTCGAAAATGAGTTTTCGATCACTAATTTTATATACATTTAGATACATATCGATAATGTTTTCGGAAACGGAACACATTAAACTGTACGAAACGATGAGATATTCAATATTAATATTCAATAAAACCAATATGATGATAAGTTTTGGGCGAAACCCTTAATTGTAATTATGTACAGAATGGGGTGAAACTTTTAATGCATGGTCGATGTCTCCTATCTTTAATTTCGTACACAATTTTCAAGTATATATTAAGCTGTCTATATAACAATATGAAATGTTAAATTTCTTATCAGCCGTGACGTGGTGTCCAAATGTTACACCAATCTGATGTTGTATTAAAGCAATGACAATGTTCAAAACGGATCATTAGCTTCCACTCTGTGCGCAAAGAAGAGGTAAATGGGAGGTGGGTGGCCAACGAGGCTATAGTTAATATCAACTGTAGAATGAATTCTTGACATTTTTGAAATTCCAATCATTTTTAAGTAATTGAAGATGCTGGTAACGACTGTACTGTCTACGTTTATCAATTATGGATTAAACAGTATTGGTCATAATCGACACATACGTCTTTAACCAAACCAAAAAGATTATACTTTAACTTTTGTGATATTTTATTTACATTCGTTTAAATAATACATGCATTTAAATTTAGTTATTTTTACACATTTTTTAATAATAAATAGACCAATATTATCTTCAAAATTCTATATTATTTAAATTTTAATTATATTCAGCTTTATAATATTTTTTTTTTCAAATATTTTTTTATAATTTTTTGTTTTAAATTGTTGACATTGAAAACTAAATATTAAAAACGATTGTAAACAAACTAAATTTGTAGTAGAAAAATGGAATGGTCACATTTGGTCTCGGGTATAGTAGGGAAGATACGCAATGAAACGGACGCGTTTTGAAACGGACAGTATCTGTTTTAGCGAAAGTTACTGAACGAATAAATTCAAACTTTGATGGTAGCAGCATTGGCCTCCAAAGACTATGCTATAAAGATGACAGTTACCAGAAACTACTTGTTATAATTGTGTGCATCATGAAAGTTTTTGTTATAAAAAAGTAAAAAAAAGTGAACTTTTCAATAAATTTCCAAAGATAAGGTATTAAATTTACTATATTTTGCATGATTTATATGATATTGTATATATATTAGTCAAACATTAACATTAAGTTATCTTTAAAAATGTTATTTTAAACAAGCTTATTTTGTCAAATTAATTTTAAGGTTAATTACGCACTGAATCGGACAGCAGGGCTGGGAAAAATGGTTCATAAAAACCATTTAAAATAAAAAATGGAAAATGGTTTCCAAAAATGCATTTAAAATACAAAATGGAAAATGGTTTTGCTGAACATATTTAAAAGTGAAAATGGAAAATAGTTATTTAAAATGGATTATAAAATGCAAAATGCTTTTTTTACTTTAAATTTATTGTATAAATTTTTTATTATTATTTATATCAATTAAAAAAAAAAAAAAAGTTAAGAAAATATCAAACGTACTTTTGAGAAAATTTTGTCAAGTTTGCATGATATGAAAACGAAACTTAACTCTTCAAATATTGTTACTTATATCAAATCATCTACTCGAAATACAAAAACATTTCTTATTGACGTGTCTTAAAGATAGTAGTACACCACTTGAGTCAGAAAAGTTTGACTTAACTCTTAAGAGAACTGCAACTCTAGTAATAAATTTAACTCAAGTGACATTGCAACTCAAATTATAGAAAATTTGAGTTAATTAAATCAACTTACATTTAACTTACAATTTGTTAGACTTCAAGTCATTCAATTCAAGTTCTATAATTTATTAATATTGTATATACATAAATTTGAGTGTACATGCATTTTCATTTTAAATGTAAAATGGATTCAAATTTCCATTTTAAATACAAAATGGAAAATGGTTTGACCGAACTTATCTAAAATAGAAAATGAAAAATGCCATTTTGTATTTTAAATACATATTTAAAATGAAATCATTTTAAATAGTTCCCAGCCCTGTCGGACAGGTGTCGGAGCAATGAAACGGACGTCCGTTTCAATGATATAAATATAGAAAATGAAAAAATGAAGAAAAAATTTTCACCTCTATGACTTCTACACGCGTGCAAAGGGTGGAATTATCCTCAACAGAGTCTTTTCACTCTGAATGTTAATTTGATAACACTTTGAAGTTACTTTTTTAAGTAGAATATGTTTTAAATGAAAAAAAGTGTACACAAGCATATACGGCGGGCGCTAATGGGTTAAAAATACTTACAATTAGATATAATTTATTGTATGTTGATAACAGAATATATTTAATTAAGATTGTATTTAATATTAGGTACATTATGTTCGTTTAGTAACTGTTGTCCGTTTCATCACACCCAATGTCCTTTTCAATGCGTAAGGTGTCATGAAACGGACAAAAATGATTTTTTTTTAAATGATTTCCATGAATTTTCTGTTATTATTTTGAGAAAAAATGTTTTAGTTTATGTGAGTAAAAGACATAGAGAAATTGGTAGTATTGTTAATTTTTCTTAAAAAATTATTTTTCTAATAAAAAATCTGCATCAAACTTAAATGTCCGTTTCGTTGCGTATCTCCCCTAACATCTCCAAAAACATTTTAACATTTAAAAAAACACATTAACATAAGTTTGTTTTTTTGTTTCATTGTGGAACCACATGTTCCACAATGAAACATTTATCAGCCCACAACAAAACTAGTTAAAGAAATTTAGGCATTTAAAAAAAATAGAAATTAAAATTAACACATTTGTAAAATAAATTAGACACTTGTGATTTTTTTTAAGATTAGGAATTAATACGCAAAATTCAAACAATTACACAATTTAGTACATGGATTTTCAAAGTCACTTGAGGTTTAAAACATTTTAGCACTTTTTTACACCATTAGAAAGAAGAGAAAAATCACATAAAAAAGGATGTTGAACTATTATTCTATGTAGACTATTTTCCGAGAAAAATTAATTTTTGTAAACGAAAACTCGCTGTGCTATGCAGGATGCTGCGACAGAAGTATTTTTAGTCTGATATGCTATTAAAAAAAATAGCATATCCAAAGGTCAGTCATTAATTTTTATAAAAACAAAAATAATGAATCTTTAAATTATTTGTCCTTCCCTCTATTGCACATTGCGTAGATTTTACAGGCAACAGAAAAAAAAGGGTATATTTCCCCTGAAATTAAGTATTCTATACAAATCTGAAATTATTTTATACATTTTACAACATACGTTATATATTTATATTATATTATATATTTATATTGAAAATGTACGCTTTGCTTCAAACTTACCACTCTTATGCACATTATTCTGAATCGTACAACACATGAATTCCCTTTGGGTATATAATCTAACTGGTGCCTTGCATATATGTATACATTTGAGTATAGAATATTGAATAAACAAATATCAAACGAAAACTTATGAGTAGCATAAAACATAGACAGCGAGAGTATCCCAGTCCACAATCTTTACACCCCCATTTGGGCCTCAGCTATAACTACGGCGATATAACATTGTAATCTTATTGATTTTCTGATGCACCAGCAGACTACGTATGCTGTTCTAGTCGATGCAAAGGTATACATGCACATATGAATTATTTGACATATATATACAGTGATCTTTAAATATTTCCCCCCATTTTAATACTATGAAATGGCTACTGAAATATTTAATGAGTTGAAGTGTTTAACAATGCATATTGTAGTAGAAGTCTACAATATTTAGGGCAAAGTATTACATATTAATGTTCTTAATATTGTTTGAAAAGTTTCTAGGATATGCAAAGTTTCATCGTTGGAAAATTTCGTAGAGTTTCGTCGTGACGTGATTCAAACAGTGTCAGGTAAAAGACATACGGAGGAAAGTTAAATGATGGATTAGAGAATCGTTTAACTTTTATTCAACGGATCGGAATCTGTGTTCGCAATTCTCATAGGTTAGTGTGGTTGGTGTTTTCTATAGGTCGTGGAATACAAACGTCGTTGGAACTTTAATTTCCATATGTACGTACGAAAATGAAGAAGAACTTTTAAGGGATTACAATTAACTGATATAGCTATTTTGCTAAAATTTAAGATTTTTGGCAAAAAATGATTGTTTGCGCAACTTTCAGATAGACTGGTACCCTTCTGGTCATGTATTGTACTTTTTATTAATGGAATCTGTAAGATAACAACATAGAAAAAGTCATTGTTTTAAACACACATTCAAGTAAATACTTACATAGTTAAGTAGTTTTTGAGATCAAGATTATTTTAAAATTATTTCTTGTAGCGAAAAAAATTTAGAATAAACGTTTGATTAGTTTGAATTAAATTGAATTATGGTATGGTATGGGGAAGTTTCGCAAAAGACATTCTTCGCAAAGGACTATATATAGAGGTATTCGTGAGTCAGAGATTGTGGCAGTGAAAGGATTTAGGTCTGTGAATCTACCCTGAACCAAAGTTGCCCTAATTGTTACGAAAGGAAATAAAATAATAAGATAATTTCCCGAACAACAATTAACAATTTATTACAATTTAAAATTATTTGTGGAGTAAAATTGATACAATTTAAAGATTCATACGTACTCTAAACAATATAAACAAAATATGATTTTACGAAAATTTACCTTTTTAAATTTCGCGGTTAAAAGTTCCTGCTGGTAATAATTAGAACCAAAACGTTCTGTTGTTTAGTAAATTGAAATTGAGCGTTTAGGAAGGTGTAACCGCTTCTTTTAATCTGAAATTAAAATAAAATTACAAATGATTATACTTAAAATCTAAATTATTAATAAATAAATTACTAGGTGTCGTTACTATTATCGATAAATTTATTTTAGAATTATAATATTGGATTTTTTAATATTGATAAATTTAACTTAAATTGATACCTTAGTTTGCTTATCGGTGTTCAAAGTGATGTGATTCTGGGTTAAATTCTATCTTTAATAACCAGTCTCCTAAATTGAACCAAAAAAGACCAACAAACGTTTAACATTTTCATAAAATATAAACACAAAAGTTACAAATGAAACAAATTTTATTTCTTTGTAAATATCACTATTTTAGCAAACTTGCTACTATTTTTAGTCGAATTTTTCTCTAAAAACATTAGACTTATACAATCTATACGATAAGAACGGGACGAGACCAGAGTAGGGGCGCTATCCGTTTTCAGACCCGTAGAATATATATTTTCCCGCCACCTTTTGACATGTGTAGGGCCCCCCCTATGGACTGGAGGAGCTAAAATTTGGTAAGTGGGACTCATTCCGATGCACAACAATACTATCAAAGCGGGGTCAAATTTTGGATCCGACCAAAACATTAAGGGGCTGGTGGGATGAAACAAAACAATAAAACTTTTCCAAATCGGGTTAGAAATAATGTTTCGGTCAATTCTCTACAACATATCCAAAATTCAGGTTCCTAGGGTGATTTGGAGGGAATAAGGGGGGCGGGGAAGTGTTTTGGCTGGATCTAACACGCCCACAGCTCCCCAGAATTAACATA
The DNA here is from genome assembly GCA_035578155.1 of Brachynemurus nebulosus. Taxonomy (NCBI): domain Eukaryota; kingdom Metazoa; phylum Arthropoda; class Insecta; order Neuroptera; family Myrmeleontidae; genus Brachynemurus; species Brachynemurus nebulosus. Next base: position 25,317,640 of record JAPWDM010000003.1, read on the forward strand.
GAGGGTTGAAATTTGATACGTTGATAGAGTTCGTACCTAGAATTTGATTTTTGGATGTTTTAATATTTTACCCTCACCCCCATCATTTTTAAGCTACAATTTCATGCCTTTTCGACGTTTTCGAAGTTTGTAGAAGCAAAAAAATCCAGGAAATATCGGCGTAAAAACCGTGGGGGTTAGGGTTTAAAGTTGAAACCTGCAAAAAGCAGTGGCTGGCTATTAGCTTAACCTGTACACAAAATTTCAGCCTTCTAGGTTTATTTGGGGAGATTTTGACCCGAACGAAACTGTTAAAAAACAAGAAAAATCATGTTCTTTTTGGTATAAAAATGGTGGGGGTAAAGGTTAAAAGTTGAGACCCCCAAAAGGCACCTCCCTGATACTAACTCATTCCGAATACAAAATTTCAGTCCTCTACGTTTATTTTGTTGACCTGTGTGAGTGGTACAAACTTCGAAAACGTCGGAAAAGCATGAAATTGTAGCTTAAAAATGGGGGGAGGGTAAAATATTAAATGGGGTGGGGAAACAATTTTTATCTTTGAAATTTAACCTGTATGAATTAGAACAGAGAGCATGACCACTGAAAGAGTTTTTAGTGAGTTTGGTAGTTCACGAGTACAGCCCAAACTAAGAAACTCACAAACTTTACTTCTTTATTATATTAGTATGATATGTATATTATGTAAATACAAACTAACATCTTTACACACTTAATAGTAAGTTACGTAACAAGAGTACACAATATTTTTACACTTAATAAAAAGTTATGTAACACAAGTAAGTAATAATATTATTATACCTCATTTTAGATAAAATTGATTATGAGTTTTCGTTAAAAAATTAAATAATTCTTATATTCGAAACAAATCAATCTTTTGTTCTTTTCTAAAAACAAACTGCAAGTTTAAAATTTACGTAAATGCAGTAATGAAAGAGATCTAGCCAAGAAAACGGAAATTATTTAAATTCAAGGTGACGAAGCATGGTTAAATTTAACTGAAATGAACCATACGTAGGTACCTGTAATAGACTTATAGAGTAACTAGATTATTCAAAGCCTAATTTTATAAACAAATGTATAAGTCAAATCAACTAAAATGGGTCTTACGTCATTAACAAATAAAGCAAAAATTAGGTGTATCTGATTTTCTGTCCCTTTTCCTTTTTGTTGTTTTTATATTAGAATAAGTATAGTAACATATAAAACTTTACGTCTACTTTTGCTTCATTTATTAATGACGTCAGACCATTTTTACTTATTTTGGCCTATATATTCTGAAATTAAAGAAAAACTTGTTTAAATAATAAAATACCAATTTCGAATATTTTCTAGATAATTTTTTTAACAACTTGTATGTACAATTTTGAGTAAAAGAAAATGCTAGAAAATAACATTATTATTTGTTAAAAATAAAAATATATTTTTTTAATATAATTTATTTCTTAATCAATGTTATCATTTTTCCCAGAAAATGTTCATACCCTTTTGTATTTAACTGTTTGTATACAGGGAGCAAAAAATTTTTATCATATCAAATCTACATCTATCCTAACTCTAAAATAAAATATATTTTTCATTTAACGTCCTTTTTGTATCTAACTTTTGTGGTTTACAATTTAGCCATTTTCAAGATTAAAATTTTTATCTTGTTTGTTGACAATATGACAGTATAATCATAAACATTGCCAACAAAACACTTACCTTTAATACTGTAAGATGTTTAATATTTATTTTTCAAATTTCCTATAGCAACATTATACTTTAAATCATGCATATCGCCGAACATCAAATGTTATTCGATTGGCGTGAATTTAAATTAACTTTTTCATAAATGGTTAGCTTTTTATTAGGTGGGTATGTCATCTTATGAAATACCTGTATACACAGACCAATGAACTCTATTATATTATACTACTAGACAAAGCATAAAGCCAGTTTGTAGGCAGTTTTCTTGAGGCAGGTAACGGGGTGAGATGGGTGAGATTTAAGGAATATAATTTATTGTCCATTTTTCAGAAAATGGGACTATAATTATTGGAGGACATAATTTGTATACGTACGTATTTCGAAAGTAAAGCGAATACCTACCTTTTTTTCTTTTTAAAATTTTGCAGTTTCTTCTCAAAAAAATAAAATTTTGTTATCAATATTATATTTTGACAATAACTATTTGAAAACGTTACAACGGATACCACCGGTTATTGCATTGATTACTATATTACAGAATACTATTAGGTCGTATACTGGTCGTATCTGGGTGCTTCATTTATAAATTGATAGAATGAGTCTGTACTCTATAGGATATATATATATATATATATATATATATATATATATATATATATATATATATATATATATATATATATATATATTTAGATGTTTTTATTTTTCAAATTGCCTAGCAACATTATACCCACTTTGAATCAGGTATATCGTCGAACATCAAATGTTATTCGATTTGCGTGAATTTAACTTAACTTTTTCATAAAATGATTGGTTTTTTTATTAGATAAGTATGTCATTTTATAAAATACTAGGGATGTAACGATACCGATTCCGATACCGATATATCAGCCGGTACAATCGGCAAGCCGATATATCGGCATCGCCGATTAGAATACAGCCTATATCATACAATTCGGAAATAATTGCAACTGCACATAATTTGAAAAAACTTTGATTTCTTAACCAAATCTGCCAAAAATAAACTTTAGTTATTGACTTTATGTATCGGTGTTTTACTCTGTGTAATAAATATTTTCTTTGAATTTTGATTCGAGATTTTTTTTACACTTCCAACAAGATCGAATCTCTGTTAAATATAGATATTTTTATACACACACCCGAGGTACATATAATTTGCTTTATTATCTACTGAGGCAACGATATCGGTATCGGTATCGCCGATTATTTACTACAATAATGGGTATCGGTATAGTATCGGCAAAATTAAGTATCGTTACATCCCTATGAAATACTTGTTTATAACTAGGCACATCATGATCTGTCTGATTCAGCGATCGACCGCCAACATACAGAAAGACATGTAAGATATTTCTGTGAAACGCAAAAATCTCTCAATACATTTCGTCCTTGACGTTCTATTCATTTTAATTCATTTGAATATCTTAAATGTTTACACTGTTCGCTACTTGGTGGATGCACTTGCAACTTAAATGTAAAATTACCATATCGTAGCTTATAGAATATTTAGCAACCCTGTTACAACTTACTTGCATACTGAACTTGTGATGTCGGTCGGGGATCAAACATATTGCACCATTATTACTAGCATCTTAATTTTAAGCATCAAATTTTAAAGTCTAATAAAATTTATTCACTACTTCAACTTACTGCGACGTTTTACTTTGATCACGGAGCTGAAAATTGCATGCACACTATATTATACAGGATGTATAAAACGTAGTTCTTAAAAGTGTGGTGAGAACACTTTAAATCAAGTTGTTTCTGAACGCAATATAGAATATTTTATTATTTAAATATTGCATATCTACATTCAACTGAATTACATCCCATTGTAGCATGTATGTATCTTTATCGTGTTTTTAAAAGATTGATCGTAAAACTGATACAACGTTATTGAAAAATCAAAAAGAATATAAATAAGGGGGTTGGTATACGAATATATTTGATTATAGGTTGCGCAACAATATTTCAATTCTTTCAAATCATTAAATCAATGTCTCCGACTTTGTGATCAGGCCAGTTTGCGGTTAAAAATTTTAGTAATACGATTATTAACGGGGTTAAGAGATTTTTTGATCGTATAACTGAAAAATTGTATCGGATTCGCGGTCAAACAAAAAAAAATTATCAAAATCACAAAAAAATTTTTTGACTGAATCGAGTATAAGGATGGGATATAAAAAGATACGAAAGAACGCGAAGAATATAGAGGTTCGATTGACAAAAAAATTTGTTTTAAAGGAAAATGTGTTACATTGCAGAAATTGGAAAACTGTAATAAAAAAGCCATGACTAAAAAAACAACAAAACAATTTGTAAAATAACCATTGAAGAAAGTGTGAAAAAATTAGTTGAGTAGAATAAATAAAAAGAAATAGGTAAAAACAAAACAACAGGACATTAGGCTTTTCTAAATTGCCAAATCCAGTGATATAGGCGGGTTCTTCACATCTGTCTCACCTATACTAATATGTAGGTGCAAAATTTTAATTAAGGGACACACAAATCCCGAGCTCCGCAAACGATAGATTTTAAAATGTTGTAATTCCATTTCAAATCATATTTAAAATTATTATTTATACAATTATAAAAATGACCAAAATTTTCAACCGCATACTGACAAAATTTTCTTCAGACAAATTTTTAAGTTTATTTATCCTAATGAATCTCCCCGTATTGTTAAAATTTTAACCGCAAACAAAACAATTTTTTTTCTATTTGACTGCAATGTAGACAGAACCCTTTAAATTATTTGTCTTATACTGTAATACCCATGTTATTCGAAAATCAGATTTTATAATTCCAGTTTTAATTTCTAAAAATACCTACCGTTTCTTCTATTTACTTTCAATTAGTATATCAAAGGTAGATAATCCAATGACTAATGCCAAGAAATCATTGCCAAGAGCGAAAGATCACACATAATTTAGAAATGTTGAAGGGGCGTAGTGCTGATACATAGAAGTGAATTACTACATCATTTATAACACCCTTGGCACTAAATCTCCATTCTTATAATATTCATAATTTGAATAGATGGTTACTGCGCATGTAATTTTCAAAACTACAACTATTCTGGTCAATATATAAAAATATTTTCATTCACTTTAACAAAAAATACACTTTGCAGCTTATATTTAATAAGCCTTTTCAGATTTATCGGATTCTTTGTACTTATAAATTCCTTTTAATATTTTAAAAAGAAAATTTGAACATTTCCTTTGCAAGATGAATTTCCGGACTATACTTTTACAAATAAATTGTATATTTTTATAAAAACATAATATCTATTTAAATATGATTTCAGACAAATACAGGCGAAAAAGTGTCAATTCTAAAATGTACGCTCCGAGGCAGATAGGACAAACAATCAAAGAGAAATGGTGGGCCCTAGAAATAAAACACATTTTTTAAAAATTCTTTGCCAAAAAATAAGTAACGATTAGAAAAAAGAGTTCCTTTTATTTTTTCCAAGCCCACTACCGACAGCTATTAGCCCCTTTCAGTCCGGGTCCCGAAGCCACAACGCCAGCTACCCATTCACGTCAGGCTTGACTTATTATAGAGGTAATAAACAATTACTCATCATTTGTTAGAAGTTGGTATTTTATCGAATTTTGTATTTATCTAACGAAAACGTGTTGTCTGCCCATTTAACGACCCAGTCAACTAGCGAAAACACAACAACAAAGGTGGAGTTCGCTTTAGCTTTTAGGTTAACAGCTTTTCGGGTTAAATTACTTTTAGGCAACAAAGTTAGTTAGGTTATTAAAGTTCAATATTAATTTAATATTTACTTATAATTAATTATTATAATAAATTTGTTTCTATTGGCTTTTAATTTATATTATTTTGAAACATTTCGCTACAATATTATTTCATTTTATGTCAAATACTTATCTAGTAAAAACAAGACATAACAACTTTGATCATGATTAATTTTTTTCATGTTAATTGTAGTTCCTATGTTTTTAGTTACTTGAAACACCCTATATATTACCTATATGCTTATTTGTATATGATTTTGTTATGATTAACTGTCCTGTACCATTTCTTTTTCGCTGAAAAAATTTATCCCAATTTTTTTTTTAACGGTAAAAGTAAAAAATCTACAGTATTTATATAAGACTTTTAATACATATAAGTTAATTTGTCTATATAAACAAACCATTTGAAAATTTTTAGATTGTTATGGAGCAAATATTGGTACAAGCAATGTCATCCGGTTGAAGTAGCTACTCTGCGAGAGCTTCTGTTATATAATTCATCCATCAAGGCCTCAAATAACACATGTATGCACATTTGGATCATTTAACGTAATTAGCTTATACCGCCTTTGACTATTTACCTCTATAAATTTTACACTAACATTGAATTGTCTGTGGATTTGTCTCCTACTCTGCGTTTACTTTACATATTCAACGACTTTCAATTGTTCATCGCACAACACAAGATTACTTGGCTCAAAGCTTACTGGAATTGAACTGAAAATATTAAATCATTAAGGATTAAGAAGCTCTACTCTATTTTCTCCAATTGTTAGTTTCAGCTTTAATATTATTAAATCTTTTAATTTTTCACAATAGTCGTAGAATAATTTATTTTATGTTAAAGTATTCGCTTCCGCATTATATTACCATGAAATCTCTACTTAACTGATAAAAAAAAAAATCGGATGCGTTTTCCTTATTACCTATTCTTAAAATCTAAATTCTAGAAAATATATCTATCATAAGATTTTACTGGACCGAGACTGGGCCGAGAGCATCTCAAGAGCAGCACTATAGTGTGGAATGAGTCTTAACGGCAAAGTAGAAGTTGCCTTAAATAGCAAAACGTGTCCTATCTGACCTGCTTTTCCTCTATTTGTAGAACAAAACATTTAAATATATTTTAAATATAAGCTCTAAATCAATCCTTGGTTGACATGCCTAAAAGACTGTTTTAAAAGCTGAGGTATTTTTATTTATTTGATTTTTATTCACGTATGTCGGTATGTAAACATTTAAAAATGTTTTACAAAATTGAAAAATATAAGAAAATTTTGGTATAATTTAAAAAAAAAAAATAAGAACAATAATGTTGAAGGTTTTAAAACATTTAATAACTTTAAGCCCGAAATTTATTTTCTTTTATCTTTGGGTACTTATTAGATAATTTAAAGTTTTTCATATAATATGTTCTAATGTATTTTATACCCGCAATATTATATTATATATAAAGAAAAGAGCAATTTTATTTATATGTAAAATAGAAATAAAAAATAAAAATAAAAATATTTCCACTACTATACGCATTCCTACATAGACGTGAAAATTACAAACGCTTTTGTGTTGATTTAGTGCTGATTTAACACTTAAAAATGTATAAAATATAATTTATATTATGAATATAATTATTGTCTACAGGATGTTTTAAAATCAGAAAATTTTAAAAGTCAAATGTATTAACATACTTTATATGTATTAACAAAAATCAATTAAAGCAATTCGGTACAAAAAAAAAATTGCAAAAGACTATAAAATTGAAATGTCTAATATTATAATTCTTTTTTGCGGTAACGCCTGATTGATTAACTTCACGTGATCTTCCAAAATCAACCTGCTTACGGCAGTGTTTTTCAATCTTTTTGCTCTTGTGATACAATTTACAAAGAAAAAATTTCGCGGCATATTTACATAATCAGAGCGGTTAAATATCTTATTTATTTTATGCAGATGTTGTGCTATTGATTGCCGAATTCAAGGCTAATTTACAAAAACTTTTATTTGCATTATTTCAGAAAGAATAAAAATTAGATGGGAAAGTATTCACCAAAAAGACAAGAGGTATGGTCACAGATAAACTTCCAGTACTATGCCAATTTAGAATTAGACGGATCAATTATTCAGCCATAGGTAACTACTTCGGTGTTACCGTAACAAGTTATGGATGCACACCTGAGAAAGTTCCAATACAGGCAATGAAAGTGTCTAAAATATCTAAACTGATTAAACAACATACGGCAAAATAGACATTTTAGAAAGGAAGTCAAATGCCGAATTTACAAATTGGTGGTCAGACCAGCTTCCACATACAGCTGTGAAATGCGGTAGTATGCTTCAAATACTAAGCAAATTCTTGAAACTACCAAAATGAGAACACTGAGTTGCTACAGTGCTGAAGGAGATCTAGTCTACAATATATAGGTACAGCGGAACTCGAAGAAGTACAACAAAATGTTCCCTTCCCCTCTTGAGTTGCAGTTCTTGGAGATCCTGTGACTGTTTAAAGAAAATATATTTTGACGTAACTTGTTATATTTTCAAGGTTAATTTTATTATGATTCTGAATATTTGAATGAAATCAATAATTATCTCAGCCTACTTACTAAATAAAATTACATCTAACTCAAAAAAATTATAAGTAGGTATTATAAAGTTTTTTAAATAAAAAATAATAATAGTAGGTAATACGTATATAATATCAAATAAAATTTCAGGCAACCTGCACAAAAATCGAACACAAAACATCAAAATAAAACTGTCATCAGAATATGCCCGACATGTTTCGACCAATTTATGGTCATCCTTAGGGGTGAGAATAGCAATCAAGAAAATTCAACCATAAATTGGTCGAAACATGTCGGACATATTCTGATGACAATTTTTTTTTTATGTTTCTATACTGTTTTCTATAATTTTTTGGTGTTCCATTTTTGTGCAGGTTGCTTGAAATTTTATTTGATATTATTATTTGCCTGACGTCTTAAATGTTATATTGTTTTAATAATAAATAATGAAGATGAACTTAATCAATTGCAATAAAATTACTTCAACAATATATAGCAGTAACAATAATCCAGTTAACCCATGTTGCAATTATAACAATATGTTTATGTAGGTAAACTACATGCACGAATAACTAACTTGAAGTTATCCAAACCACGTCTGACGGTAATATACGGGATCTGAACACACACATACTTAATTAAGAACGTAGCATATGTGTGTACGCGATGTGTGGCTTGGCCCTCTCAACTGATGTTTTTGCTGCACTTCTTGGAGTGTGCAAAAAATGAATTTTTTGTGTATTTGTGTATTAATTTTTGAACAAAAATAATTCGTAATTCCCAAGTTAGATACACTCCTTGTAAGTTATTTTCGACCAAAAAAAAAGATTTGCAAAATGTACTTGTACAGATTTTTCAGATAACTGATTATTGCAATAATGAAGTGATTTGTTAAAATATCCAAAGCACCTCTTTATAATCTCATAGTTTTACTAAGTGGAACTATAAAATAGAGGTATTACATTTGGCAAAAAAGTTAAGTTTTTCCATTTTTCATATAAATATATAAACTTGTTTACCTTAAACTTAACCGTTTTGTTACACCCTGTATCATTGTATGGCAACATTCAAACACATCATAACAATTTAGCTGGCGTGTTTATTTGTTGTAATGTCAGACAATGTCAGAATGCGTCTCCCTACGCTACACGTCAGCGTCGCATTGTAGCGAGGCAACACAATTATTATTCAATGTAATAAACAAATAATGTATTTAGTAGTACCAAGCTCAAAAGTACGAGTCTACAAAACGCGATATTAATGATACCTTTGGGTTTAGTTCGCTATAATATAAAAGAGCTATACGTATACAATAGAACTACCGTACGTATGTGGTATGTACCAACGTATTTAAATATTCACTAAGGAATTTAAATGGAGACACATAAATTTGAGCTATCCGGCGCACAAAATGTCACATATATTATCTTACCATGTATGTAATTGATAATATAAATTTTTACGCAACATCTAACAATACAAAATTGAGCCTATAGGAACATATTTTTACTTTTTTTTGTTCCGCGTAGGCATAATAAATAGGGGAATGTCAAGCCCGAAGAATATGAACATAAGAAAATTATGTTAAAGAAAAAATAATATATTTTTTAAAAATGTTTTTAATCCATTATATGCATTCGTAATGTATTAGATTGTGTTTCATATATGGGTTGCGGTGGGTAAAGGGGTAAAAGTCAGAAAGATGTTTTTAAAAAATCTTCTTTATGACATCTTTCTGAACTGTAAATATGATATCTTTAAGACATCTTTTTTCAGAAGTCAGAAATAAGGGTTCTTAGAGATATATTAAATATGAATTCAATTTAATAATTTCAATTAGAAATCTTTTTTCTGACATCTTTAGGACTTCTTAATTAAGACTTCTTAAGATGTCTTAAAGAAGTCATATTTAAGATGTCAAAAAACATCATTAGAAAGATATCTTTATGAATTATTAAAGATTTCCTAGATATGATGTCTTAAAGAATTCTTATTTCTGACTTCAGAATTAGCTCATATTTCTGATTTCTTAAAAAAATATAGTAAAAATTTATTGTCATTTTTTTCTATAGAAACCACTAACAAAAATAATTTAAACAATATTAGGACATCTAAATGAATTCTTAAAGAAGTCTTATTTAAGACATCATATTTCGGATGTTTTAAATAGTTCATATTTCTGAATTATTAATGAAGTGATCACTTCATTAATTGCCACGCGGAACTTAGAACTCCTGCAGGTTATTAGGAGAAAAACTTTTTGAATTACTTTTAATGAACTGTTTTCATTGCTTAACTCACATGTTTCGATATCCTAACTAATAAATGCGATAGTGAGTTTGTTTGTTTGTTTGACTTGTTTTCACGCCTCAACAGCTTACCCAATCAACTTTGCACACACATAGTTTGCAAGACAGAGACGGTTATAGGTTACTTTTTTGTCGGGAAAATATTTCAGTCCGAGGAAAAATGTATTAAATTACAGTAGTTGACTATTTAAAACGGGTAATTGTTTTCAAACTTTGTATATTGTTAGCAGAAGGGGAGAGAAAGGACACAAGTTACTTTTTACTCCGGAAAAATATCTCAATTCCATGGGAAATCTCATTCTTGTGGAAAAATATATTTAAAACTTGATCAAAACGTTTTGTATAAAAGTTTAAATCAGAAATTATTTGAAAATTTTACAATAGACACACGATTATTATTAGTATTCATACTTTGGATAAATATTTACACACTACTATCATTCTAACCTTTTTACAAACAAATCCGTGTCCCCCTACCTAGAAATAATAAACATTTTAACTAAACTAATAAAAAAAATATAAAAACAGTGCAAAATATAAAGAAAAAACAATTGTTGGTAGATTTTTAATGACAGCGTGACGTACCTTACAATTCAGTAATGTAAAAAAAAGAAAACTCTGTAAAAGAAAAAAATTTAAATTACTTTTTTCTCCAAAACAGATATCTAGAACAGACAAAAGTATTATTATTTAGTCATTTTTCTACCATATCTTTATGAATAAACTAAAGATATACAATAATTATGAAAATGATTAAGTAACTTTCTGTTTGTCTAATACCAGTTTGAGATAGTAATTTCTTAATAAAAAAAACAAACTTCTGAGAAACATCCCGGTCGCATATCGTACATAAGGAATTTTCCCGAACTTATTTTTAAAAGAATTACATGTCAGATAGAACATTGTAGGTAAAGAAAACTGTCCAAATTTCGAATATCATTTCTTTAACATTAAATAGTTTTGTCCATATTGATCTACATAGTATGAAATATATTCGATACTTTATTTTATATGCAAAAAATTACCTGGGATGCAATATAAATCCTTTTTATCTCAAAACGGATATATAGAATTCCTAATGTCGAAGACATTTCGATCTACTTTTACTTTTGTCTTTGAACGCGAAAAAAAATTGCACGTGGCAGCAAATCACAATTAATTGTGGTTAATTGAAACACACACCGACAGAGAATGTTCGAAAGATTACTTAAATTAAACTTTTAGGGTGCACTAAGCAGGTTTTACATAACACATTCTTGGTTTTTAATTCAATACTTAACCATTCAAAAACTACTTAAAAGTCCTGTTTTGGAGTATTGTTGCAATATTAGTTCAAAAACACCATGCATCTGAATGCAGAAATGAAAATAAGCACTCTTATTCCCAGAAGTAAACCTTTTAGCGAATTTCCAGAAAGAATTCTGGAAATTCAGCTATTATGGTGTTAGCCATAGTCGAAGTTCAGTCCGAAAATATGGCAGAAATTTGTTTTGAGGTCCCTAGAGCCCAAAAATAACATTCACTAAAATTTATATATATATATATATATATATATATATATATATATATATATATATATATATATATATATGTATATATGTATTTATGTATTTATGTATCAGCACGATAGCGCTTCAGGAAAAACTGCTAGTTTTACGAAATTTGGTGACAACGTTGGAAGTCCAAAAATCTTGGATGAGTTCTTCAGCCAAAAACGTCGGAGCTCAGAAACATGGTTTTTTGAGCATTTTTCGTGAAAATGAGTTTTTGGCCAAAATTTGCTATAATTTAAAAGTTTTTGTCAAATTTTTTTATACCATTGCAAAGACGGGAAAAAATGACATAAAAAAGGTTTTGGAACTATTATTCTAGGTTAGCTAGTTTTTGAGAAAATAAGAAAAAAAAAAGTCAATTTATTTTCTATAATTTTAGTGTGTTTACAACTATGTTGTATGTGTATAATCATATAATGTGTATGTATGTATATAACTGCAATAGTGAGATATACATATGTGGATATACATACATACCTACTTATATTGGTCAAAATTGATGTATATATACGTATATCTATGTGTGTCAATGTATTTGTACTTCTAATATACATATTTTTCAAATAAGTACATCACTGTTGACAGTTTTTGCGAATGGAATTCAGCTATTACAGCCACTGTCATGACGTGACTTAAGCCCGGGACTATGGCAGAAATTTGTTTTGAGGTCCCTAGAAACCGAAAAACGAAAAAAATAGTCACTAAAATTTATATATATATATATATATATATATATATATATATATATATATATATATATATATATATATATAAGTGTGTGTGTGTGTGTGTCCGCGCGATAATTCTCGAACGAAATGTCTTACGTTTATGAAATTTGGTGAAAATATTGGAAGTCCCAAACCGTTGGACGAGTTCGTTAACCAGACACGTCCGATGCCTGGAACATGTCTTTTTTAGCAATTGTCGTGAAAAAAATTAACTTTTTGCCAAAATTTCCTTATTCAAAAATTTTTGTAAAAATTTTTTACACTATTGGAAAGAGGAGAAAAAATCACATAAAAAAGGTCTTCAAACTATTATGCTATGTCAACTAGTTTCCAAGAAAAACTAGCTTTTATAAACGGAAATTCGCTATGTTATGCAGGATGCTGCGACAGGGGTATTTTGACTTATATTGACCATATCACCCGCTGTATTAACTGAATTCTCTCTAAGGAAATACCCTGATATAAAAATAATTATATGTTTCCATACAACCCGAAAAATATGAAAATATTACATTATTCGTAATTTTAACTTTTATATAAGAAACATGTCAAATGGAAAATTTCAACGTACAAAAATTGTTCTCAATTTTTCCGTTTTCACGAACCAAATTTGTGTGTCAAAATTATATGAAGAAAATTTGATGTTTCACGTTAAAAAACTAAAAATAAACTTACCAAACATTTAATTTAGATTGCGAGCTGCTAAAATAAAAATACTAATTCCAAACTTGACGACCGCCCAACACTCAAAAAAGAAATTGAGTAAGAAACCATAAAATTATAATTGAGCTTTCGGACCGATATTTATTATCTGTAATATAACATAATATTTTTTCAACCTACGCTTTTTCGTCAGCCAACCGTAATTAAAGATTTATAATGTTAAAAATACACGGATATTCTTACCGTTTTTCAAATATATTCCTTACCTCCACATATATATATATTATATGGATGTTTAATAGAGACCTTTGGTAACTTTTTTTTTTTAAATTTCGCATAATTGACGCAGATATTTTTAACATTCGTACATAAAAAAATCCGGTAAAGCAACACGCTCACGTCTGTACTACATTTCTAACTTACGCCGAAAAAACTTTTTTGTTACCACAGCCAAAAAACGACCACTTTCTTTTAGCGAATTTCCAGAAATTCAGCTATTCCACTAGGTCTCATGACACGACTTGAGCCCGGGAATATGGCAGAAATTTGTTTTGAGGTCCCTAGAAACCAAAAATAATATTCACTAAAATTTATATATATATATATATATATATATATATATATATATATATATATATATATATATATATATGTGTATGTATTTATGTATCAGCACGATAACTCTCGAACGAAATGTCCTAGGTTTACCAAATTTGGTGAGAACGTTGGGAATCCAAAAATCTTGGATGAGTTCTTCAGCCAGACACGTCGGATGCCAGGAACATGGTTTTTGTTCTTGCAAAAAATTAGTTTTTTGCCAAAATTTGCTATAATTTAAAAGTTTTTGCCACATTTTTATACACCATTGCAAAGACGGAAAAAAATCACATAAAAAAGGTTTTTGAACTATTATTCTAGGTTAGCTAGTTTTTGAGAAAATAAGAAAATAAGAAAATCCTCTACCGGGGCGGTTCAAGAAACCTCCGGCGGTGGGTGGAGTAATGTGAACGAAAATTTTTTCTAATATAACTGAACTAACGGAACTTGATCTAACCTAACCGAACCTAAGAAAATTTGGTCTCAAACCTAACTGAACCTTATTGTTCTATAATTTATATAAACTGAATTTATTATTAGCGAATTTCCAGAATAGAATTCAGTTATTACAGGCACTGTCATGACGCGACTTTAGTCCGGGACTATGGCAGAAATATGTTTTGAGGTCCCTAGAAACCGAAAATAATATTCACTAATACATATATATATATATATATATATATATATATATATATATATATATATATATATATATATATATATATATATGTGTCCGCACGATAACTCTCGAACGAAATGTCCTAGCTTTACGAAATTTAGTGAAAATATTGGAAGTCCCAAACCGTTGGACAAGTTCGTTAGCCAGAACATGTCCGATGCCAGGAACATGGTTAAAAAATTGTTTTTTTGCAAAAATTTCCACTTATTCAAGAATTTTTGTGAAATTTTTTTACACTATTTAAAAGAGGAGAAAAGATTACATAAATACCTCTGTCGCAGCATCCTGCATAACATAGCGAATTTCCATTTACAAAAGTACGTTTTTCTCGGAAACTAGTTGATAAAGAGCAATTGTAAATAAAATGTACTTTTGTAAATGGAAATTCGCTATGTTATGCAGGATGCTGCGACAGGGGTATTTAAATTTAAATACAGTATTAAATATTTTCTTTTAGTTACTGTAACTAAAACAAAAAATGTTTCTGATAACTACAAAAAATATTGTCGGAGTCACAAAATATTAATTCAACTATTATCATATAGATTATAGTTACTCAAACAAAATAGTTTTAGAATAGTATATTGTACAATAAACTTTTCCCACGTATTTTACACTATACTTTTTCTACGAGCACTATTTTTTCGTAAAATTTACACTAATATATTTTATTGAAATAAGTAGTAGTAGTTCAAATTTATGATGTTCAAAGTTTTGCCAAAGCATATTTTGAAACTATGGAAACAATAATAAATGGTCAACATACATTATGTAAATTTTTAGAATTATTTATATAGATACTAAATCAACAAAATAGCCTACTTTTTATAACATTAAGGCGTGGGAAATAATTTCCCACTGTATTTCCGCACAGTGTGGGCAATTGTTAATTTATACATATTATTACCTGTGCGCAAAATGTTACTTTTAATAGTAGGAGTAGGAAAATATATTTTTTCTACTCCTACTATTAAAAGTAACATTTTGTGCACGGCTAACTATATGTAAAAATTAACAATTGCCCACACTGTGCGGAAATATAGTGGGAAATTATTTCCCACGCCTTAATATAATAAAAAAGTAGGCTGTTCCGTTAGTTTAATATAATATAATATATAGAAATAATACTAAAAATATACGTATATGTATGTTGATTATTTATTATTGTTTCCATAGTTTCAAAGTATACTTTGGCAAAAATTTGAACATCTTAGCACTGACTTGAAAAATTTAAAAAATTTTTACTAGTTATTTAAATTTTATTTTAATTATTTATGTTTATAAATTTTACGAAAAAAAATGTGCTCATAGAAAAAGTATAGTGTAAAATACGTGGGAAAAGCTTATTTCTCACTCATACGAATTGTTGCACTCGCCCTGCGGGCTCGCGCAACAAACTCATATTCGTGAGAAATAAGCGTCTGTTCCCACTTATTGTACAATATATTATAACTTGTTTCTACATATTTGCTGCAAGAAGGGGCAAAATAATGTTTTGAAGGTTTTGCTGAATAGAAATTAAAATAGTAGGTTAAAAAACTGCTTAAATCAATTTGATAAATAGATAGAAATAAAATATATGGATTCTAAGTTTTACTATTTTTTTTCAACATATTAAAATTTTTTTTCGAAGCTGATGTTAGATTCTAACTTTATACTCTTTCGAGTAACGGAACGTAATTTTTGTTGTCTTTGGTAAGTGCGGGTTGTTAAATTATTTTAAGTTATGTTCAGAGTGTCCGACCGTTACAGTGCAATTTATTGGTGCTAATTTTATTTGTGAAAACTAAATAATAAAACGGTAAGTATTAAAATCAAAAATTTTCAAAAAACATTCTTTATATATTCAAGAGCATGGAATAGTTGCGATTCGTGTGTCTTTTCTTGTTTTCTTCGATTTTTGGGGCTTATTTTGAAGTTGCCATATCTGGCTTCGTATGCGTTTGATCCAAATTATTATTGGGCATATATTACTTCGTATCGCTTTTATAGTACATCCAAGCATGTCAATTCTATTCCTGGTGATGGCTTCGTGAGTGACGATGATTTTGCTTCTGATTCTCCAGTACTCCCACCATCCAAGGCTGTTCATCAACTTCGGTGGCCAGAAAACGTACTGCAAAAAGCCGAGAAGGTACTCCATCTAGCTTATCCGACTCACTTATACCCATTAAAAAAAAAAAAAAAAAAAAAATCCGACTAGGCATCAAGACCTCACTTTGAATTCTGTGCGATCAGAAAAGGTGACCATTTCCCCGAATGGACAAAACTAAATTGACAATTATGTCAAAACTGCTCAAGATTCCGTTCATTCGCCAAATGTGGAAAGTGTCAAGTTTATTAATGTTACAATAGCAAACAATAGCAACATAATTGTAATTTTTATTTAACGCATACGAAGTCATATATCGATTTTATTATAATACTAGAATGCATACGAAGCCATATATGGCTTCGTTAAGTAATTTCTAAACAATAAGACTTAATTTTTTTTTCTTAATTTGACTACTAAAATAAAAGAAATGAAAGACATTTTCAGTAAAAAAATTTTTTTTCTTCACCTCCTTCATAATTGATGCAATAAGGGGTTAAGAAAAAAATGACTGATTGAATATTATGGATGCCTCATAGATCTTATGAACTTAAGATTTAATTTTTGTTTTAAATATTTTGCTGCATTAAGAAATATTTTTTTGCATTAAAAAAATGCACTAGTTACAGTAACTGTTAATATTTTGTTAACTTTCTTTTTTTTTGTACCGTGAAGTGTAAAATATTGTTAGAGCAACTATTACAAGTTTAATAGAAAAAAATTTAGTAACAGCAGCTATAAAGTTTTTTTAGTGTACTAACAAAATTAGAAAAATGCAGAACTTTTTAAAATTTTCAACCTCAATACTTTTGTATACATGTAATGCAAAAGCATTATTTTACATCAATAAATTTTCCGCCTACTCAATTCGAAAATGATCGCTTTAAATAGAAAGTATTTATTTCGCATTAAAAACGAAAATATAAGAAAAGAAAGAAAGATAAAAAAGTTTTTGTATTGCGAAATATTGATAAGAATAATTTTCGTTCAGAATTGAAAAAAGCTGACAACGCTTGATATAAGTAGAAGGGTATGTTTTTTGTAAATTTTGCTCTCAATCCCTTTTAGTGGAAAAAAGTTCAAATTTCCTCTCGTCCTCACCCACTGTGACGCCATTTCGAGAAATTCCTATCTTGTTGTAAGATTTCAAAAAGTTCTCAGACCTGATATGCTTCTTTGAAAAACGCTCAGAAAAATCAAAATTCTCAAAGTCAAACCAAAAAGTTACGTGGGTAATGAAAATTAAGGATCTCCTGTCATACTTTTCGTCCAAGTTTTATTGACTTTCATAAACAAAGTCCGAAGAATATCGGCAAAAAGGAATTCGTTTCATCAAAGTTTAACTGTCCCAGCTTGCCGCACCTTTCTCTACTGACTTGTACCTAAACTGATAAAATTTGGTATAAAGCTTAAAGCTTTTTCCATCAAATTTCGTCTATACCTATCTAGATATATCTATATATATAAAAGAGAAATACCACTCATACACTCACTCACTCACTTATCTCAAAATCTTCAAAACTACAATACCTACAAACTTGAAATTTGGCATGTAGGTGCCTATTGCGTCGTAGGCGCTCGCTAAGAAAGGGTTTTGCAAAATTTTTTGTCTAACCGTCGAAATTTACGAAAAACCGTAAAATATTAATTTTTTATTACTGTAATACAGCAATCTGTGGCCAATTTATCAAAAAATTATACAATTTTTAAATTGTTGCTAAGCATTTGGAAAAAATAATATTTGTAATTCTAAATACCCCTGTCGCAGCATCTGCATAACATAGCGAATTTCCAAATCTTGGGCACTGGCGGATCTCATCTAAGACCTGTACCTATTTAAAATAGTTTAGCTTTCTAAGAGTAAAAGAATTTTTAAAATCGGTTGGGTAATTAGTTTTGGTATTTTTGGGGACCCAAGAACCCGAACGAATTTTGTGCAGCATAGTTGTATCCATCTAAAATAATTTAGTTCTCTAGCAGTGAGAAATTTTTTAGCATCGGTTCGATAGCTTATTACTGGCGTTTTCGGATCTGCAAGATCCCGGTGGACCTCATTAAAAAATCAGCTCGACCGTATATTCTAGGCGGACTTTATGTAATATATATATATATATATATATATATATATATATATATATATATATATATATATATATATATATATATATATATATATATATATATATATATTCAAAACCCGTTGTGTAGCATTCTACGCCGCATTTGCATCCGCAGGACAGTTGTGGATCTCAGATAACACAACCTGTACTTATCTAAAATAGTTTACCTTGGTAATAGTAAAAAGGTTTCAAAATCGGTCAGTTATTTTATTTTTGACACTTTTAGGTCCTACTGACACTTCAGACCTTACATAACGTAATCTATATGTATCTAAAATAGCTTAGCTCCCCAACAGTGAAAAAATTTTCAAAATCGGTCGGCTAGTTTATTTTTGACGCTTTTGGATCCGATGGACCCTGGCAGACTTTACATAACGTAATCTATATTTATCTAAAATAGTTTAGCTCTGTAAGAGTGAAAAAATTTTCAAAATCGGTCGGTTAGTTTATTTTTACCACTTTTGGGTCCCATGGACCCTGGCGGACCCTAAATAACGTAATGTATGTCTATCTAAAATAGTTAGTTCCCCAACAGTGAAAAAATTTTCAAAATCGGTCGGTTAGTTTATTTTTGACACTTTTGGACCCATGGACCCTGGCAGACCTGACATAACGTAATCTATATTTATCTAAAATAGTTTAGCTCTGTAACAGTGAAAAAATTTTCAAAATCGGTCGGTTAGTTTATTTTTGACACTTTTGGATCCCATGGACCCTGGCAGACCTTACATAACGTAATCTATATTTATCTAAAATAGTTTAGCTCTGTAACAGTGAAAAAATTTTCAAAATCGGTCAGTTAGTTTATTTTTGACACTTTTGGGTTCTATGGACCTTGGTGGACCTTACATAACGTAATTTATATTTATCTAAAATAGTTTAGCTCTGTAACAGTGAAAAAATTTTCAAAATCGGTCAGTTAGTTTATTTTTGACACTTCTGGATCCTATGGACTCTGGCAGACCTTACATAACGGAATCTATATTTATCTAAAACAGTTTAGCTCTGTAACAGTGAAAAAATTTTCAAAATCGGTCAGTTAGTTTATTTTTGACACTTTTGGGTCCTGTGGACCCTGGCGGACCTTACATAATGTATTCTAAATCTATCTAAAATATTTTAGCTCTGTAACAGTGAAGAAATTTTTAAAATTGGTCGTTTAGTTTATTTTTTACAATTATGGGATCAGTAAATCCTGGCGAAACTCATACAAGTCTAGTACTCTAACAGTAAGAAAAGGGTTCTAAGGATCTCATATAACTTATGGCAGTCCGTAAGCTTCTTGCGGACATCATTTAATTAATTAATTCAAATACTTTAACTTACTAACTGTGAAAAAATTTTTAAAATCGATTGGTTAATTAATTTCTGGCCTTTTTAGGTCCCGAAAACCTTGACCTCACATAAAATACCTTAAATCCATTTGAAATGGTTTAATTTTTTAACATTATTAATTATTAGTGGAAAAATTTTCAAAATCGATTCAAAATATTTTTCCGTACATACATATGTACATTGTACATATTTTGTTTTGTTTCATATTTAATAATATTTATATCATAACATAATCTTCAATTTCTTGTTTACTTAAAAATTCAATAAAAAAAAAAAAAAAAATTCTTCATTACATTAGCTTAGAAAATCTGTTTAATTTACATTTTTTAACATGGGATAGAACCATGCTAATTATAATGCAATAAATGAGAAACAAAACTCTATACATGTATGTGTGTTATATCACATATATGTGAATAGTTTTCACTTGTTCTCACAAAATTCTTTAATAAAAAAGTGAAATATTTTTATACTTAATAAAGAACTGGGATATAAATATAAATTACTTATTAGACTAACAAAGAAAGAATAAAAGTGAAAATTTACATTTTCTCGAAAAATACTTAAAATAGAAAGAAAATTATAAGAATATTTTCTTCATAATTTTTTTTTCCTTTTCAACGATGTAAAAATTGAACTGCCTTATGATAGGATCGAATGATAAAAAATGGCCAGAAAACCTACTTCTGGGCATCCGACGTGTCTGGCTAACGAACTTAGCCAAGCCAATTCAGAATCCAGTCCGCACACAAAATTTCATAAGCGTTAGACGTTTCGTTCGAGAGTTATCGTGGGAACACATAAATATATATATATATATATATATATATATATATATATATATATATATATTTATGTGTTCCCACGATAACTCTATATATATATAAATTTTAGTGAAAATCATTTTCGTATTCTAGGGACCTCAAAACAGATTTCTGCCATAGTCCCGGACTCAGATTGCGTCATGACACCTACTGTAATAGCTGAATTTCGAGTTTTCGAAATTCGCTAAAATTAAATAGCAGTGGTTACTACTAAAATATTTATTTGTAGGTACTGTTTGTTTTCACTGATATCTGTCATTTGAATATTTCTAATGTAAATTTATTCAAATTTAGTTAATTATTTGCTATTATTGGTCCTGTAAATTTATTTATACTAACAATCCTATATACTGTTACCAATACATAAAACAAAGCCAGTGTAAGTTTGATGCCCACTATATTTTTATATTGCTACAATAAATGTGTTATACAATTTTTTTTAAAATACATCAACAGATAATTAAAACATCTTTAAGCCAAACAGTGTTACGAAGATATGAATATGATGGTGATGAGATGATTTGTGTCATATCGCAGTCTCTTTAATTTTTCTCTATCGTGTGTCAAATTACGAAGATATACATACCTAATTGCATTAAAATTTGATCCGGTACCGAAGAAGCAATTACAAAACAAAAAAGAATATTAAGTATCAAAACTAGAGTTAATTGTATTGTACAGCAGCAATTTTTAAAATATTATTATTATTATTTTTTCTTCTTTTGTTATTAAAATAAAACTTTTCAACTCTAAATTCTGAATAAGGTAGCCATTTTTCAATTGGAAATAGTTATTCCTATTATCAGTTATGGAAGAGGAAATTATTATAGTCAACCAAACACAAACCCATTGCCAAATAATAAAAATTCCTGGCGATGGCGCTTGCCAATTTTCCTCCCTTTCCTATTTGATGTACGGTCATGTCTTAATGGCTGCTCAAATTCGTGCTAGCACTATTAGTCATGTATCAAATAACTGGGAAAGATCTAGACTTTCTACTCAGGAGCAATCGGGATCACCTTATATTACAAAACGTTGGTGCGTCACCGAAATGTCTAGATCTCACACCTATGGTACTACTTGCGAACTTAAGGCGGCGGGGGAGATATTCGCTTATGAGTTTCAAGTGTTTCAGGGTGGCATTCTTCTTGCTACCTTTGGGGAAGCACTACAAGGAGTTAAACGAATCCGATTCACAGGAGATTTTAATGCAGGACTTTTTGATGTTTTAATTCCGTTGGCTGAATCCACAAATCCTGGTATATATATAAAAGCGAAGTATGGTCTGTCTTCATCTATTCCCAATTGTTTCGAGAAAACGGTAGTAGAGATCAAAAAAATTATGAAAGAAAACTATAGGTAAAACTGGCCTACGAATCGAAAGAAAAATGTTAGAGTTAAGTGAAAGTTATCCCGTAGGACCCAAGAAGGGTTTAAAGTAAACGGTGGGACGTATCATTACTAAACTTTTCACAAATATTATTGAGATCCTGAAAAAAATAAACGTTACATTATAATTAATTCTCAAGGTCCGAAGGTCTCAAAAAGAACTAAAAATAATATTGGCTGAGCGAATATTGACTTAATTTTGCTCAAATAGTACTGAGATTCTGATAAAGGTGGACGTAAGGTTAAAATTGCCCTCTAGGGTTCTGGAGACTCAAAAAAACCCTCAAAAAAAGATACGTTATTGAAATATGAAAATAGCAAAAAATTTCAGTATATCTGATTTAAAAGTAAGATGAGGTCAAAATTAATTTGCAGGGCTAATCGAATAGGACTCTAATTAAACTGCTGGTCCGATCTTGACAAAATTTTATCAAACTATGTTATCGAAATATGAATAAGATTATTTTAAAGTCGCTGGGCGTGCCAAGCGATGCACTATAAGGAACTGATTTTGTATAAAATTTCAGAACATCAAATTTAAATGAACATGTGATTGAAATTGTCCATCATTGTCACCAAATAAATTCCAAATTAAAAAGCCGAAGAAATTTTGAAAAAATTTCGCTCAAATACTATAGAGATCTCCGAAAAAGATGAAAGAGGGAAGAGGAATCACATATTTTCTACGTTTAAAAAAACTATAATTGGACATGTATGAGGTTCTGTTCAATAGGGAAAGAAGTGGACTATTAAGCAATATAGTGGATTTCATTTCAATTCCAAATAACGTGAGAGGCAAGATGAGGAATACGTTTAAACCCGATTAAATTTTAATTATTGGTTTTTAATAATTTATTTATTTAATTAATTATTTATTATTAAAAAGACGTATGTTGTTCTATTTTTAATTGGACGCCAGAATATCAAACATAGCAGAAATAATCAAAAATTACCTTGAACTCGAAAACTCTGTGTTTAATTTACCTTCAAAGATTAATTATCCCGTCTTCTCCCACATTCCCTTAATACATACAGTGAATATTGACGCATGTATTTAAGTATTTATGTATTTTTAAGATGACGGTATTAAATAATACCTGTTGAAAAAAAAATTGTGCTATAGAACTCTATCCTGAGCGTGTCCGACATGCTCTTTGACGGTTTTTATGATCAAGCATAAAAAAAAAAATTGATAAAATTTTGTAAAGAAATTTAATTATCATATAACAGAATGAAGATATGAGTGAATGAAAGTCTTACGTAACATTTTTTCAAAAATTCATTTTTTATTAAATGTTGAAATATTCTATGCTGAAGTATTATATATTCAAATTTGGTTTCATTAAGTTCAATAGTTTTGTAGAAATTCAATAAGAAACATGTGCTATTGCATGGGTAGTATATGTAAATAAAAGCTTTCAAACGTTTCTACTGTAAAATTATAAAAAAAATGTTACATAACACAACTGACAATAACTTGCTAATGGTTAAAACTAACGAAAATTTCATTATTTTATATCACAAAATTTCTATACCCACTTGGTAATAACGTTGATAACAAATAACATATTACCTTAACCATTTCCTACATTTATTAATGATTTTCAAAATGAACAATATATCCGAATCCCAACAGAATAAAAAGCTGTCTAGAGAATAACAATGTATATTAATTGAAATAAAATTATGATTCACGAAAAATTTTCACGAATTTCCATTTCAAATCAAATTGGGAAAACAAGAAAAGCTGATTAATGAAAATGTACAGTGTAATTTGTTACTAATATACTACCAAACATTTTGGGGAGAAAAAATTCATCAATTATAATCCATTTATCAAAAAAAAAAAAATAACAAGGATATTTTCACATGAATGGAAATGCTTTGTCAACATTTTTCATTAAGGTCAGTAAATAATTGAAAAATGTATTGCATAATTTTTCGTTTTTTGACTTCAATAAAGTGAGAAATACAGTAGTAGCGAATATTTTATCTGATCGTCTCTCATTTATTCGTCTGATAAGTTCGGTCATACTAAAGCGATAGGCAGTAAGCAGTTTTCCCCCTAGATAGTAAGCATTTTTATAAATTAGAAATAATTTCTGCATCATTCCAAAGAATACCATCAGTTGGAACGGATCCGGACAGTAGGGGCGTATCCAGACAGATATTCTTTTCATATCCAGACAGATATCCGGCGTATTCTTTATATTTTGTTATTTTACAGGCACGTCTCTTATAATTTTTAAACATAACGCACGTTTTGAAATTTTATAAAGAAACTGCTGTATAAAAACCCAGTTATGTATAAGGTAGGGAGTGGCAACAAAATGTTTAATGTTTTGTTGACAATATATGTACAATAAATGATAGCTGTAGTATTGTGCTTAATTTTTTTTTTTTAATAAATCAATAAACAAAAAATTGTCTATAGATGAGGCGAATCCATACATCGGGGGGGGGGAGAGGTCCAAGGGGTCCGAACCCCTAAAAATTACCTGGACTCCTCATAAAATTACGTAAATTTTCCTTCAATTTATTTTATTTATTTATACCTATTAAAAAGTAAAATTTTTAGTGGTTTACAAAAATTTTTTATTTGAAAATCAAATTGTCGGAGACGACATTTTATTACAACATTTTCCATTGTTATCGCAGAATTGCGTTATCAAAAAATTTGATTATTAAAATTTTTGTTGGACTCCCTGTAGATATGTAGTTGTTGCGCCCAGACTTTCCGATATTAAAAACAATTTCCATGTTCCCAAATCGACCTTGCATGATAAACTCAAAGGCAAATTGAAATAAAATTTATTTAAATCCAAAATGTTTTATTTCACTTATCAAAAGCCATTCACTGGTGCAAATATTTCTTAACAAATTTCCAGATTGGAAATTCAGCTATTTTTATATTTTTATGTCCGATTTCACACATATGCATGATTGAATGCGATTTATATTGGAAAAAAAGCACTGTCTGGATTCGCCCCACATATAGGGGAGAATCCGGACACTATATAAGCCCCCCTTCAAAAAAAAACATAGCAGTATCAATTTTGATATTTTTATTACTATTTACTATCCTATATGCTCGTGATACTAAAGCATTTAAATTATTTTTTTAGAATTTTTTCGATTAACTCTAAACAATTTATTGCCAAAAAACTGAAAAAATCGTCCGGGTTCGCCCCAACTGACGGTACTAAAAATTGCTGTCAAGAAAGGAGGAGGAAGAAATCGTGCTTCTGATCGATTCAATTCACACAAATACACGATATCACCTGATAGTTCCAAAAAGTCAACAGCAACGTTGCTTAAACGAATGTTTTTTAGCGAATTCCCAGAACTGAAAATTCAGCTCTTACGGCCGTTCTCATATATATATATATATATATATATATATATATATATATATATATATATATATATATATATATATATATATATATATATATATATATATATGTATATATATGTATATATATAAACAGTATATCACAAAAGTGTTTAGACAAAAGTTTCTTTAGAGAAACTTAAAAAATTTATTTAATTTTTTACGTAATCCTTTGTAAAATAGAAATAAGGGAAATAAATTCTTCTAGGGGAACAAATTCTTCATAAGCTACAATTTCATGCTTTTTCGACGTTTTCGAAGTTTTTACCACTCGCACAGGTCACCCAAATAAACCTAGAAGGCCGACATTTTGTATTCCGATTGAGTTAGTATCAAGAGGATGTCTTTTGGGGGTCTCAACTTTTAACCCTTACTCCCACCATTTTTATACCAAAAATAACATGATTTTTCTTGTTTTTTAACAGTTTTGCTCGGGTCAAAATCTCCCCAAATAAACCTAGAGGGCTGAAATTTTGTGTACAGTTGATAGCCAGCCACTGCTTTTTCGAGGTTTCAACTTTTAACCATTACCCCCACGATTTTTACGCTAATATTTCCTTGATTTTTTTGCTTTTTTTCTAACACGTCTAGAGACTCTCCAAGGAAACCTAGAGGGCAGAAATTTTGTACGTGTATTGAGTTAGTATTCAGCTACTGCCTTTTAGGGATTGCACATTACTTTTCCTCCCACTTCTCCCATTCTTACATCGGAATTCAATGGTATTGTTAAATGTGTTTTAAATGCTTTATTTTTATTCTAATACAAGTAGGCGTATAGTAATTTTAAAAATTTAAAAAGAAAATGATTCCCTTTTATAACAAATGCAATACATAAATATTAAGTAATTTCAAAATTTTATTAAAGTCACTGTTTATTTATAAAGTAGGAAATTTGGATTTTTATTTATAAAATAGAAATTTTGGACTTTTTTAGAAAGAAAAAAGAGCGTTTTTTTTATCTACTGGACAAAGTCATTACTCAGAGCTTTGTCCCTTGATATTTATTAGTGATGATAAAATATTTAAGGTGAAAAAACTAATACTCTAAATACTATTATCCACAAGAAGAAAAGCAATCCATATATGTACTTAATTTTACGACAGTATAAAAAAATTACGATATTGATTGATTGTACGATACTGCTGGAAATAAGTTAGGAAGAATAAGGGAGACAGTTTAATTTTATGTTCTTGTCATTGTAGTTTTTATTATTTATATAATTGATTTGAACATCTAAATGAAAATATTTTGAGAATTTATCGAATGGACAAGACGTTGGTGATAGATGTCTATTTATTTGTTTGTCTACCAACTAATGGATTTCTAGGAATGAACATTAAATTTAATTTTAAAGGATAAGTAGCATAGATACATTTTCTTGTTATAAAACTTGAAGAATAAAATATTGTGTTTTGTTTCAAAATGAAAGTAGTTACAAAGGTACATCTCTTTATTTTCCTTTCTTTATTTTAATAATTTTAAAACTACCTCAGAATTTTCTTGTATAATACATAAATCGACTGATTTATTCAGAGTGTAGTAAGAAAAAATGGTGTCATTAATCAAATGAAGAGTACAGGCGGAAAAAGGTGAGGGTTCACTTTTTGTCTAAAACGTGATTTGTATCCATATTTATATATAATAGTTTTTACATAGAATCTATAGCACCTCTTAAAAATTAGAAAAAAGATGAAAGTACGAAGTTATTACCGTTTAACAAAAATGTGCAGGCGAAGAAAGATGAGGGTACCAGTGATTGTATGCATAAGAGATGTATGTCCAATGCATAAGAGACGTAAGTACCAAGTCTTTAAAGTTAAAAAATTGTTTTACTCAAAATAATACCTAGCAATCGGAGCTTCATCTTTTTTTCGCCTGTACGCTTCGAATATTGTTCCGTAATGTGACACTTTACTTCATATTGCCACTTTTACATCGGACAAATTCATATAGGTCATGACTGAATGACCTATATCGAAACGACTTGGCAATATTGTAAATTTACCATATCTGAATATAGTATCTGAATTCTACTATATTGAACCACTGTAAATTTACTATATCTCATTTCAGATACAATTAATCATGAGTTTTCGTTAAAAAATGAAATAATTCTTATATTCGAAACAAATCAATCTTCAATTCTTTTCTAAAAACAAATTGCAAATTTAAAATTTACGTAAATGCAATAATGAAAGAGACAAAGTCAAGAAAACGGAAATTATTAAAATTCAAAGTGACGAAGCATGGTTAAATTTAAGTGAAATGGACCATACTTTTGGTACAGAATCACTATAACTTTACTACTTCTCCTATAGAATCGCTGTAATCTTACTACTTTTGGTACAGAATCACTGTAACGCTACTACGCTTGATACAGAATCCCTGCAACCTTACTACTTTTGGTACAGAATAGCTGCAACCTTTCAACTCGTGGTACAGAATCCCTGCTCCCTTACTACTTTTAATACATAATCGTTGTAACCGTAATACTTCCGGTAGAGAACTGCTGTGACCCTACTACTTTTGGTAGGTATAAAACTGCTGTGACCTCACTAATTTTGGTTATAGAATGAATAAAAAATTACTGAAGAGAAATCGATTTTGACTAACAGTAAGTTCGAAGCAATATTTTATTATCTCCAGGAGTCATGAAACAGATCTTTCTGTAGATACAATGGTAATAGTTTAAATTATAATGTTAATATATAGTTCTCAGAATATCAACAAAATCTGCATATAGTTCATATAAATTACGTATTTTTAAATAAATACATATTGTAATTACATACTTGTAAAATTGTGATTCTGGTATACAAACTTACACGACCAATTTTGATTTCATTAAACAAATCAATAGTGTTGTTTCAAAGGTTAAAATCAAGTTTTTGATTTTACAAAATCAGCTAGTGGTGCGGGACCTTTAGAAACGCGGAGCCTAATGTGGTACACAGTTTGCACTACCCTCGAGCCGGTCCTGAAATTATTCACTTATAAGCTTTGAATACGAACATTATTCATAATTCTGCCATCACAAACAGCCATATTCGCAAAAGTATTAGTAATTCATTTATTTTTTATTTAAAGAAGAAATTAAATGAAAATTTTAACTTTTTACTACAAAAGTATTGAAAACATTTTTAAAATTAGTTTTTAACTACATACAATAAAGTTTTATTATAAACTCTTTTTTCATTTTTTTACATTGGAAAAATAACTGAAAAAACTCGTCATGTAAGAGAAATAAATTTTACCGACAAAACATATTGCTTTAACAATATTGTCAAAAATAAAGAGAATTTGTCTCTACTGAATTTTATATGTGGCTTAATAATAAATTCAATCCTTTTAAATATGAAACTTTATTGTCACCGTTTACCAATATACATATAAAATATGTATTTAACGATGTTTAATATACAGTATGATCATAACAATACATCAATAATGTACAATCTTGAGCTAGCAAGTTTTGGAAAAAAAAGGAATTTGAACTGAATCACAGGTTTTCGAAGTTGTCCTATTCATTTTCATAAAGCAAAGTATTTCGGACCACTAGAAAGAACACTCTTTCGTATTAGTCATATTTCTAAAAGGAAAAGTTGACACCCAACATACACTAGTTCTACCAGTCATTCTACACGGAGAGAAAATTCATATAAAAATTACTGTGCTCAGCACTACCATCGACGTGTAAAAGGCGAACATATTCAATTTTGTACGGTAAAAATATAAAAATTATAATTAATCATAGAAAGTTTAAAGGATAGAATATTGTTTCCGTAATATTAGCTCCGTAAAATTTGTAAAACAGCACAGTAAAAAGTTCCATTGCCGACAAAAAAATATTTTTTAATTGTTTTTCTTACAAAAATTACCATTCTGTATTATAATATTTGAAATGCTATCTGCTAATAGTAGAAAGAAAAAAAGAGAAAGAGGGGTTGTGTGTGTTGTGAACGCTGTTGAAATGTACCTCACTCATAGCAAGTCACATAGCCAACCATTGTTGTGAACGACCAACTTGGTCGGACGGGTCGGACCAAGCACCTTGATCCATTAGACTGTCTTACAAGCAGCAAGCAGTATTCATTACACTGTCTTAGAGGACGGGGATGTCACCGTTTAATTCATCATTTTGTTACTTCACTATCTTTAGTATTAGAATATATTGTTGGCAATCATTTTTGTATGCATCATAAAGTTCTTACAGGTTCGAAGTTTTTACAGGTACCGCCCAAGCAACATAAGATTGCGGGTCAGATGCGCAAATGAAAGAGTACGACAACAAGAATTAAACTATAACATATATGCATAAGGGTGTGATAAAAGTTGTGTTAGCACATTAAATTTTACCATGCTAGCACACATTTTTTATTTTGGTCGTCGATCGCGCACGCATTATAAGAGAGCATGGTAATTTTTTTGAAATTTTATCTACAAAAATTATATGATTTTTCTCTCCGCGTAGTTAAAATGACTTTCATAAGGCTTGATTTGAAGAAAAATGAATTCTTTGAGTCGATGAGGTCATTAAGTTTACTAAAAATTTTTAATGACTTAACAGTCGTAAATAAAATGATACAAGGATCAAATTTCAACGAAATTATAGTTTATAGATACAGTTACTTATTTATTTTTTCCTGAACTGATGTAATTTTAGGTTTGATTTTCTAATTTTGTGAACACTCGCTAAAACTCTGTGCGATGGGCCGTAAAAGGTGTTTTTTTTTAAACCTCGACTTCAACAAAAATTAAAACGTTTAAAATACATCGTCATCGGGCAAAAAGAAAATAATATTTTTCTTGATACTTAAAAGAATACCTGATAATGTGTAAAAGGTTTTAGATTGATTAAATATAAGATTTCATTTAAAAAGTTATTGAAAAAGTGTCTCTTTTAGCTTTTAATCTTGAATAAGCCCTTAAATTTAAAATTGAATTAAATTTTGTTAGGTGATTTGTAGCTCTCGTCTATCAGTTTTTGGTAAAATTTGTGTAGTGAGGCACTTACAGAAATTTGAATTTTTATGTGTACCTAGTTTCCACTTCCAAAATGAAATTTCGAATTAATAAATAAAACACTTTACTTTGCAAAAATACCACATTTATTGTGTTGCACTCTTATGACATGTTTCGGTCAATATGATCATCTTCAGACAAGTGAAAATTCAATTCAACTGCATACCTATTTATACTAAAACGTAACCTATAAATGATAATAAGATGATGGGAAACTAGTAGGAATAGAAGTAGTGGGACGAGTCAAAAACTAGAAAACAAATTTAGACGAGTTGGGTACATGTGACAGATATACAAATAAAGTAAAAAATCATATTGACCGAAATATATCATAAAAGTTTAACACAATAAAAGTGGTATTTTTCCAAAGTGTTTTATTTATTAATAGCAAATATGGAATACCATAAAGTAGGTACGTTAAAATCCAGAATTTCGAACATTTTACGAACAAAAGTGAAAAAATTATTTACAATGAGTTAAATATTATTAATCGAATCTAAATTCTAAATATTTAAAAATTTTATGTTGATTGTAAATACTTATATGAATTTTTTTTAAATTTTGAATTTATTAATCAAATTAATCTTTAAAAAAATTATACATGGAATATTATATGTAGACACATACATACACTTATGACATGTATCAATTCCTTCTTCATGTTTTTTATAAACATACTGTATCAATAATTTTGTAAATAATATCTTCATAACATGACAAAGTTTGCCTCGAATATCACAAAAACTGTGCACGTACCTACTAGGAAAGGCAAAAAAAAAAACTGAACAGGACCGAAAGCGTATCATCGATATTTATTATTTTTTTATTTTTACGACACACATGAGGTCCGCTTAAAAACACGTTCGCTTTTATGTATGGTACTTTAAGAAAATACATTATAATTTTGTATCATCTTTTTACCAATATGTTAAAATTTTATACACAAATACATTCATTTAAATATATAATAAGTGTGTCATTTACCGCAGAGTGAGCATTATCTCCAAAAATAATGGTTTAAATTGTTCAGGAACGGGTCGTTTAGTTTAAACGATCATGGATTTCGTTTGCAATAACGCATTCTATGTATTTTGAGGGAAATACAAAAAATGGGAAAACGGAACCAGCAGTTCCCAATCTGTTGACCACGAACTTCTGATTGTCTGCGACGTCGTTTTTGGTTACCTCGGCATAAGTTTCGGTTAATATTTAAGATAAAAGAAAAAAATGATTTAAGCAGATTAACCCTTATATGCAATGCTTTAACTGGATAAAGAAAGCGTATTTTGGCAATTTGTAATGAAAAACTATCCGTGGAAATTTAAACCGTTCAAATCGATTTATAAGCTTTTCCAAAACGCCTATAAGTCGATTGTATGGTTGAAATTTTATATTATAAAATTCGTTTAAGCTATCGAATTTACGTGGAGGAATTTAGGTATTCTACTCTTACTTATTCAATGCAGTATCGACTAACGTTATTTTTGTCTATCGTGTTGCAATTGATTTGGAGAAAAACGAGGAAAATGATTTTCTATGGTTTACACATGAGTCACTTTGCCCATATGTACTCTGCAAATACAAACAGATGTTACAAAAGCTGTCCAGCACAACTACACAACACTTGTAGATTATAAAAATAAAACATTCGTCAAAATCTAAAACTATGAGCTTTTAGGATTTAGCTGCCTTATTTTGCCAAAGAATTACTAATAATCCCAATACTAATAATAGAAAACACGCCTGCTAAAAAAATTTAAACGTACATCACACATAATCTTTAAAAAGGTCAAAAATACAAATACTTATTTGAATTATTTAAATTACATATTTATAAAATATTTGAATAAATAAATATCAATTTACTACACAATTTTTCAAATCCCTAAACGAAAAAAAAAACAGTTTCAAACATACCTATCTGTTACTCAATTACCAAAAAAATAAAAAAATAAAGATAATTTTATTTTCGAAAATTGAATATTTAAACATTTTATGAAACTATGAAATATTATCGAATTACTCACGGGAATTGGTGAATTTAATATCGTTTCTGAAGCCCAAATCAAAATACATGTATTTTCATAAATAATGGTATAAAGGTGAATTTTTTTCATACTATCGAAAATTGAAATATAATGTTTTCAAAAATTTATTAAATATTTTATAGATACAACAGAGAAACATATATTCAATAATACCATCTTCTGTTATCTTTTAATATCTTTTTTCTTTAGCCGTTCTTTGTAAAAATGTGCTTTTTGATTGTTACATATCAGATTAGAGAAACATCGATTTAAAATCAGCCTGATCTCTTATGTTATACCTCAGGTTGCCAACCGTACTATAAAATATTATATTTTATCTTGAGTGAAGTCTGTTAGGAAAATAGAGTAGATACAGTAATATCCTTTATTTTATACATGCTGAATTTTATTAGTTCAGTTCTTAGTTCTCGAAGTTCTAAAAGAAAGAGAAAAGATTTATATAAAAATATTTTGTTATCGTTTGATGTTAAAATCATTTGCTCAACTATCAAAAAATAATTGAAGTTGTAAAAACTACCGTTTATAATAATAATAGATTTGAGCGTTACTTTATGGTATTCCATATTTGTAAGTAATAAACAAATACTTTACTTTGCAAAATACCACTTTTATTTTTGAAACTCTGACAATATTCTTTCAAAAAAAAAGTGGTATTTTGCAAAGTAAAGTATTTGTTTATTATTTACGTTTATTATTACTTTTATGTTTATGAGACAATCTCAAATTGATATTTGTACAACAAAGTAGATGCATGTGTACATCGTAATTTTGAATTTATATATATACATAACGCAGAATTCTTGAGTGACCAAAGTCCACTTTCCTTTTGACTTCTGTACTCCGTTAAATAAATGAAAGTAAGGGTCCACACCATTAAAAAAATTTTATTTAAATATACCTAAATATGTTACTATTACTATGTAAGGGTATATTTCATAAAAAAATTTCCTGTTAGTATTTAATATTTTAAAACTGGCAGCGTTAAGTAGTTTTGAAACATTAAATTTCTTATCACAGGAATTTCTAGTTTTAATTAATATTATATATTTCTTGTAGTTTAGAAACGTTTTATTTTTAATATTTTATATTTATCTGAACAGTTTACTAAATATTGCAAATAATAAAACCGTATACACTTTTCTCTTCTAAAATATGTACTTTTCAGTTGTTAATTAAATGAAATGTATTCAAAATTATTGAACTACCTGACGCAATCATAAAATCTACCTTTGTAATGTTGCTATTTCAAGATCGATTACTTTTTTTACAACGTAGTGTATTTTTATACTTATATTGTATATACAGTGCAATATTATAATCAGTGATTATACAGTGAAATATATCTTTCCTTTTTGTTGGGCTTTGAATATATATATATATATATATATATATATATATATATATATATATATATATATATATATATATATATATATATATATATATATATATATATATATATAATGTATATATATATATATATATATATATATATGTATATGTATATATATATGTATATATGTATATGTATATATATGTATATATATATATATATATATATATATATATATATATATATATATATATATATATATATATATATTGGTTAGTGCATCTGTTAGTTACCTTCTGAACGACTTGGCCGATCGAAGTCATATTCGCACAATACACCAATACCTCACTTTGCGTCGTGGTTTCGTTCCAAAAAAACACGACGCAAATTAAAACCACACAAAGTGAATTATGATTTTCTATAGCAAACCATGTAAAGATCGAAGATAGGTTTCAGGGTTACGAAAATACTACTTTTTAAAAAGAAAACTGAACAAAGTAAACATTTAAAAAACAAAAATAATATAAAATTTTATTACACACATACAAAAAACAAAAAATATTCAATTAAGACAAAATAAAATAATCAATTAATTTATAAAAACAGAGTAAAAATTAATCATTGTCTGATAAGTCCATAGTGGCTGTTGTCGTAAGTCGCCTTTTTTTCACAACAAATTGGTCCAATGTTTGCGTTTGTCACAAAAAATTTCGAAAAAAAATTAAAGGCTCGAACCCAAAACAACGCAACTTCGAAAATCTAATGACGCACAGTGAAAATTAGGACTAATTCAGCAGCGACGTAACTTCGAAAAAACGCAAACCGAAACGACGCAAAGCGAGGTATTGGTGTATACTTATTTTGTCGAGATGGCGATTTATAGGTAAAAGAAGAAAAACAACATAAAACACTCATATTTACAACACTCATACTATAAATGTATGTTGGTCTAGTACCAAATCAGTAGCTACCATCAGCAACTCATCGCATCAGCTACCGGAAAAGGTAAAACAATATCTGCCGGACCAACTAGTAAATATTTAAAATTTGTTTGATCCAGGAAAATATTAACACTTCACGTTCGTAGCCAACAATTAAATTACACGTGGATAAACGAGATGTTCAAAAATTGATGTACCATAAAGTTAATATAACCCTGCTCTCATTGCTCCGTTTTCGTTTGATTTGTAACATTTTTTCAATAGCCATAGGATAAAATAATTTCAATTTTATTTTATAATATTGAATTCAATTTTAATTAAACCAATTTTTGCGATAATAGATTACGATTTCAATTTAAATACTTTTGTATCGGCTATTGCAAAGACATAATATAAATTTATATTATTTCTAAGGTATGAAATAAATATCTACACGTCATAACAAAACAATTCTGAGATGAACCTTATTTTTATAAGTCCACTATTGAAATAAAACCTCCAAAACCGAACGATTTCAGGCACAGCCATGGTACATCTATTTATTTTTTATTATTAAAGACCAAAGAACAGACTCCTAAAAATTAAAATTAAAAATTGTTTTAAACTTTATTTAAATGGTTAGGAATAATACGATATAAAGCACACTTTGAACAAATTAAATAAGTTGAGGAATATAAAATAGAAAAGCTAGGGGAGACAGGGGCATGTACTAACAGATTTTACTTTTTTACATATTAAACGGAAATGAATTAGTTAGAGATTTTTTTTGTAGACGTTATGAAGCATTACTATCTGTCTATAATTTTTGATAAAAAAAACTTACATATCCTTTGTACTTTCTATGGAAAAACCCATTGTCTTAAAAAAAGTGCTTGTTAATACTTACCCCACTTTTGGGGTAAGTTTTAACAACGTTGAGATGAGTGTTAACATTAGAGTTTTAATATGATTATGATATTTTATAGATATGTATAGAAAATAAGGCAAAGTATCATATTTAGCGTGTTTATTATTAGAAAGGAATTAATTTAACATAGAAACTTCTTATTTTAGATTTATTTTTATCTTTACTTAATTAATTAAAGTTAATCATTATTTTAACTTTTTTTCTGAGGCAATAGTTAAGTCAGTCCTTATTAAGTAGCAAATTACGTCACTTTGACCTTGATAACGAAACAAAAATTGGTAAGTTTTCAGTCTTCGATAGACAATCGCAATCGTTTAATATCTTCTATATTAAAAAATATTTACTTATTAATAATTAATCTTCGTCTTATTTAACATTATTATAATTCTTGAAATATATGATAACTCAGATCACGCAAAACTATTCCTCTGCTTCACTGCAGAAAAGATATAAAAATTAAAACCATTTAAATTTAACACCCACATATGTAGACACACATACATGCAAACATATTTGACAATGTCACGAAAAAAATTAATAACTTCCTTATAAGGAAGTTAAAAAAATAGACTTTATTGCCTAAAATTTAAACGAGATAAATGTTAACATGTTAATACTTACCCCACGCATTTTGTTAATACTTGCCCCGAAAGTAAATTTTTTACAAATTTATATTTTTAAAAAGAGTACGTTGATAATGCGGTAAAATTTAAACAAAATACAATACAAAATGAAATATGCAACCGTTTGAAATAAATTTAGTCTCTTTTAGGTATACAATCATGCTTTAAATCAAAAAACCGCCGACTTAAAAATATTCTTTTACCTAATAAAATCTATGCCTTAGTCACAACTTTGTTTCGCGGCAACCGGCCGAA
Source organism: Brachynemurus nebulosus (assembly GCA_035578155.1). Classification (NCBI taxonomy): domain Eukaryota; kingdom Metazoa; phylum Arthropoda; class Insecta; order Neuroptera; family Myrmeleontidae; genus Brachynemurus; species Brachynemurus nebulosus. The sequence goes on from JAPWDM010000003.1 coordinate 25,354,497, forward strand.
GGCTGACTGGTCACAACGTGTCCGTGGTCATCTACTGATGACAGCAACCGGACGTACTTCATTTTTTCGTCCGTAGTTTGGCGCAAAATGGCTTGTTAATACTTACCCCCGTTAATACAAGCCCCTGTCTCCCCTACTACAGCAATCAATAAATTGAAATTTTCAAATATCATTTTAAGATAATATGATATGAAAAGTACAGTGAATTAATTAGACAATTTACAACGATATAATATAAAATGGCCTGAGGCAACGTGTTCAATCAATTATTATCGTTTCACATTGACTACATTTCAAATTTTTTTTACTCACTAACACACTATAAAATTTATTTTATTTTCAAATTATATTTGGTAAGAATGATGTTAGAAAATCTATAATAGTTGGGAATGTAACGAAAATAGTAATGTTATAAGGAGAAAATGATACTGAAAAAAAGTTATTAATTTTATTAACTATCGTACAAGTTTCATTCATTTATATAATATCTTACTCTTACAGATAATGATAAAATTATCATAAAGAAGTTTCACTTCAAAGTTATTAAATTATTTAACCTATAAAACAATGTTAGATATAATACAAATAAACTTGCATTCAATAAAAATAAAATTATAGATATTTTAGTGAATTGTCTTTAAATATCCACAGGCGATTCTAAAAAAAATAAAAAAAAAAATAAAACTCCTACAATCCTGATTAACACGTTGGTAAAATATTAAATTATATCCATATTCAATAAACTGCTTACAACTGTAATTACAAAGTTATCTGTTAAAACTGTTACAAAAATTTTTAGTTTGTTTAACTTGTTTTCAATTTTGAACACAATATAGTCTAAGCATATTAGGAATGTTAAGGGAAAGTTTAGTCACAGTCCTAATAATCTTCACTCTTTATGTTTTCTGGATCGCTGAACAGGAATTTGAGGTTTGCTGACAGATATTTTGCCCGAAACATTGATTATTTTGCGAAAAAAGTCAAATTTTTGTTAAATTTTTAGGTTTTTAACCTTAATCTTGGTAAATATGTATTTTCTCCAAAAAGTTGTTCTTTACAAAATTAAAGTAGAAAAAATTTCCTACAAGTTTTGTACATAACAATTCTTTATACGGCCAATCGATACGTCGCTAGAGCGCACTAAAAAAGGGCAGAATTTTTTAAAAATAAAAAAAAAATACAATGGTGTTTTTAGGAGAAAAAATTTGTCAAGTGTGTGTTTTTGACACGCATTAAGTAATGTCACCTCAGCGAAAGTGTTAATTTATGATTTTTTGGCTCGTTTTTTAAGTACAGTGAGAATACACCCCTCTTGCGTTTATTCAATATATGCATGTACAACTCTATAATACAGTAAGAATGCAGCCCTCTTCTGTTTATTCAATATATGCATGTACAACTCTATAATTATTATATTATATATTATTATTACTATTATTAATTTGCCCCCACTATAATCACACAACGAGATTAATATGTCATCCTTCGGTGACATAAAAAACTAGCAAAAAAAAATTGCAACGTCAAGACCATGCGTTAAAAATATTCTTTGAGAATAATACAACGATATTTAAACAGCCGAACAGTTAGCACACATCGACTAACTGAACTACCAACATCGCGTTTCGTTTTGTACTAGGTACGTACTCATAACATATTGAATGATCCAAAATCATCTAATAATTTTGTTTCAAAATAAAACGGAAAAATTACAAAACTGTTAAGACTTAGCGTTTTGAAATCCACATCGATACTTCATCTAACTAATAAACTAATATACAAGAAGAATGTAGAAAATTCTTTCGCACCTTAAATACTTGAAAATATAAAAATTGCTAAATTTTGTATCGCGCGTACATCAGTTATCGTAAATTAGAACCAAAATTTCCAAAAAAACGACTAGCCGTGTATTTTCTGTTCGCATGGTGTCTTGTTGTCTCGATTAATAGTAACAACCAACGAAAATTTGAACCAGATCCTATACGTGGTTTTCTGGCAATTAACGGCAAAAAAAATTTTTTGTTAAAAAAAGCGCCTATGATACATTATTCGAAGTCAAATTTCGGGAAAACGGCTAGCCGTTTGTTTTCTGCTGGCATGGCGTTTTGTTGTTTATTATATTGGTAATAACCAACGAAAATTTTAACCAGATCCTATGCGCATAGTTTTCTGGCAATTAACGACAAAAATATTCTTTGTTGAAAAAAGCGCCTATGATACATTATTCGAAGTCAAATTTTGGGAAAACGGCTAGCCGTGTATTTTCTGCTGGCATGGCGTTTTGTTGCTTATTATATTGGTAATAACCAACGAAAATTTGAACCAAATCCTATGCGTAGTTTTCTGGTAATTGACGGCAAAAAAATTTTTTTGTTGAAAAAAACGCCTATGATACATTATTCGAAGTCAAATTTTGGGAAATCGACCAGCCGTCTATTTTCAGCTGTCATGGAATTTTGTTGCTTATTATATTAATAATAACCAGCGAAAATTTGAACCAGATCCTATGGGTAGTTTTCTGGCAATTGACGATAAAAAAGCTTTTTACTGACAAAAGTAAATGACAATTGGCAATTTTTATTTTTAAAAATTCTACCCGTTTAGTGCGCTCTAGCAGCGTAGCGGTTGGTTGTAGAAAAAATTGTTATGTACAAAATTTATAGGAAATTTTACCTACTTTAATTTTGTAAAGAACAACTTTTTCGAGAAAATGGATATTTACCAAGATTAAGGTTAAAAACCTAAAAAATTAACAAAAATTTGACTTTTTCGCAAAATAATCAATATTCCGGGCAAAATACCTGTCAGCAAACGTCAAATTCGTGTTCAGCGACCCAGAAAACATAAAGAATGAAGATTATTAGGACTGTGGCTAAACTTTCTGCTAACTAGCTTTTATTTAAATAAATCAACTAGCCAATAAGCGACGAAATAAAAGAAAAAGAAAGATACAAAGGTTAAAAATAAAGGTTATAGTCTCAACGGCTTTAAAATTATTACGCGTTGACTTTTAAAATCATCTACATATATCGGATACATCACATTTCAAGATTGATTACACTCCAAAAATAATTACCGTTAGAAGAAAATTTCTAACTTTTCCAACAAAAATGAAATCACATTAATTATATAAATATCTCTCAGGACTTCATAAACGTCTGTACTAATTAAAATAAAACTAATAAATTATACGAAAATAATGTTACTATCATTATGATAAATTACATCACAAAAGTTTATTAAGCACGGAGCTTTAGTCCATGAAGCTTTCTATGAAATTATTTAACATATTTTGTATTACAAAGTATACATATTTAGATATAACGTAATTATATTATATTTACTTTATTCAAAACATAATGAAACGAATTAAATAAATGTTTCAAAGTTTCTTTGTATGCATTTACATGTGGACAAAGTGTACTTTGTGTTTAATGTTGTAAAAAGTATTACAGTAGAATCTAATAATAAGTGCCGTGATTTAATCGGTAATTTCTTTATGGTCATAGTATGCTATACAGCATAAACGATTTTTTAATTAAAACTGATAGAAATTATAATTCTCTCCAGATTCTCAAAACTTTACGATTTCCTTAAAAAGTGATTGTCTAAACAAGATAAAGGATTAATTTACATATATGGGACCATTTTTAAATATTTAATTTCATTTTTATAATATTACAAAAATTGCAATTCATTCATATGTAATGAAGCTGAATGATGCAATTATTTATATAATTATGTAATTATGTAATTTGATAATAAAATGCTTACAATTAGAGACAGTCAATAAGTTACCTTACCGTAAATTAATATTCAAATTTCTTATTATTTCTTACTTTTCATTCTCATTACGCACTTTGATTGGCCTTTTTTTTTAAATCGCACAAACAAAAACCGCATAAAAAGAGGTTCTGCTGTATTAAATCCAATATAATCTGCAGTTTTTTTGTTTTTATTTAGACGGACTACTCAGTTTATTGAACGTGGACACTATACATATTTAATTTACTAAGGACGATACAACACCTACCTCTATTGATCGAGCGCGAATACATCTTCTTGCACATATTCTTATTACCTGTGTGTATTTGTATAGATTCTGATATGGAAATATGTATATTCTATATGTCCGTCAGGGAAATGTCCGTAAGGGGAAATACTTTTAACTGTTTTAACCGACAGCTACCAACAATATAAAAAAAAATTACTATAGAATAACATCTATTTCTTGAATAATAATTTATGATCTACGTTCTACGATATAAAACTTTAATATTTATGTTTGATCATGTTTTAAATTAAGTATTAACTTTAATTTTAAATGAAGAAATTCTTACAGACCTCGTCAACCTCTAACGCGTGAGCCACTTTCAAATAAGTAACCCACTTAATAATTCTTAAATGTGGTGGGCCATCAACCTTGTTTTTCATAGAACAATCTTTCATTTCCCGCCACCAAAAAAGGTTGCGAATCTTTCTGCTACGGTATATTATTGAATTATGGTGCTGTTACCCCAGCACCGCAAGGAATAGGTATAGTCTATTGTTAGACGGACACTGCGCAACACTATTTTGCGGATATTAGAGCTTTCACTGTAGCAGGTGTTTATATATTCTAGTTACGTGACGAACTTTAATAAACGAAATCAAATATTGCAGTTATCACAATTATTAGCACTGAGTATAAACCGTAGTCGAGAATAATGGTTATTTTTACAGGATCGTGTATAATAGATAAAAATAAATAAGCCAAGTGTGTGTCGAACAGTATGTGTGGAACACAAGTATTAAGCTAGGGCTTCGCTACCCGGAAAAACATTGAATCGTAGAGATGTTTTATAGTTTAATAGGTACCCATAGAGACGACCATCTGTACTTCATACAAAAACATATTTAGGTTAAAATTTTAAGAAAATGTAATGCTATGTCTTTGTATTGAATAATATGATATCAAATCTACCTATTTTTTTTATCGAAATTTTATATACTTAGTTAAATTTTTATAATTTGTTTTTTGCAGTTCCATGATACTCGATTATATGTAGTTTTCGGCAATCCGTGCTTAGATCATCACGAATTTTTTCAATTGTACTTCAGCCCAAAACATCCATATTAATTACATTAAATTTTAAATTTTTAAAATGGAACAAAGCCAGACTCAGGGTCGCTATATAAAACAATAAAAAAGAGATTTTATCACAGTCTTAGCATGAAAAAGCCTTTTTCATATTGTTTTGTAGATAAAACAAATTATATACCAAATGGAAAAAAAGTTCTGATAGCACAATTACATGTAAAAGACAAAAAACAAATATACGTAAACTCTTATTTGTTAAATACAGTAAAACCTTTTTTATGAGGTCTTTTTGTGATTTTTTTTGTGCGTTTTTTAAAAAATGTTCACTAAAGTACATAACGTGAGTAGGAGAGCAAGAGAAAGTAAGAAATTTAAACATTAATTATAATATTTTACCTTGATAAAATTACATATTGATTGCTTTTAAGCATTAAATCAGCGCATTGCATAAGAATATTACATCATTAAGTTTTTATAAAGATGTATTTACCGCAATTTTTATAATATTATAAAAATGGAATAAAATGTTCTCATGAGAAAATTAATGTTTTAGCTTGTTTAAAAAGCAACTTCTAAGGAAACTATGAGATTTTGATCGTTTTGAGTTATGTATTTTCTATGAAACTTTTTTTATGCGGTCCCGATTCAGAAAAAAAAATGTTCTACTGTATAATTTTTATAGCAAAATGTGAATATCATAACAGATTCTTAATATTAAAACGATTTAAAAAAGATATTAAATGTTGAATATAACATGCTCCAGTTTCCCATAGTGTATATAAATTAATACGTTACACAAAGAAATGTCAGACGCTATGCACCTTTTCTATGAACAATTATGTTCTTTATACTTTCATTTAACACTTGCAATTAAAGTGCACCACTTAAAGAAACAACTAAATAACGATAAATAAAAGAACATAATACGTACATATAATAACTGAAGCGATATAAACCATATAAACTAATAGCCGAGAATGTCTTTCTTATTTCACAGCTTTCATATAGTAACATGTAAAAGGGTTCCATGACGATGACTCCCCTGTTAACAAATAACAGAGACACATAAAGTTGAAAGTTTCCATTTCAAGCATGTTTTGCAACTAAACAGTGTTCTCGAACAGATTTGTGATGTTTATTCTTTTTATATAGAACAAAATTTCATCGTAATACCCGAGCACCGTATAAAGTGTACTCTAATTTAATAAGTGCAAAAGAGCTTCCTTGTTGAACACATTTGGAAATGTTCAAAGTTTCGTCATGTTGTTAAAACTTTCTTTTTATTGTTTCATTAAATTTTGTACATAACACCAACACAACTAGCAGTACCCATTCACTCAGTTTCAGTCAAGTGATTTAAAAGTATTCGAAAAACAAATAAACATATTGTAATACCTATTATACACGCATAGCGGTGTAATGCGCAGCCAGGAGGGAACAAATAAGGAAAAGTAATAATAGTAATATTTCTTAAATCACTATACTGAGCTGTACTGTGGAATGGATTATACATAATAATAAAGTTTTTTTGTGGGTCCTTAAGGGGAAAAACTTTATTAATACAGTAATATTTCTATTTTAATTCTAGAGCGATTAACACTGTCATATTAACGTAGAATAGACACCACATAAGGCCAGTTTGTAGGGTATTTCATTGAAACACCTAACGGATGTGAGGAACGTAATATATTGTCCACTATTCAGTAAACAGGATCATATTTATTGAACATACAGGGGCGTAGCTACAAATTTTGTGACTTTAAGTCAAGCGCCTCTCTACGAAAAAATGAAAGTGACGAACAAAAAAAAGCACTTCGTTACTTCTTTACTAGTTTTCAGTACAAATTACTAGTACAACTTTTTTTTCAGTTATGCTTCCCCCGCTATTGCACCCTATTTCTTTTCCTTATTGCACCCGTTTATATAATGTGCCCTAGAGCGACTGCTCCACCTGCCTCTGGCAAGATATAATTTGTGTAATTCGCATTCTGAAAATAAAATCTCTTTTTCCAAATTTGGCAATTTTTTCTCAAAAAATTATATTTTAAAAACCCGATGTAGAACCCGAAGATTACGTACCAGGCTTGCATGAACTATTATATAAATTACTGTAACAAAATAATTTGTTAATATATGCTTAATGTTTTGATTGCATTAATCATAACAACTACCTCTACATTGTTATTTAGTGTGTATTAGCGAATTCCCAGAATGAAATTCAGCTATTACAGCCACTGTCTTCTACATATACAGTGGCTAGTCAAAAGTATTTGGACAGTCATATAACAAACAAATTTTAATAGTTAAAACCAGATGAACATGGAAATTGGTAAAAATTTTGACTTGTGTTCTACATAAAATGATTTATTAACTATTTTTCTTACAAATTAATAAAAAAAAAACTAAATTCAATTCAGTTAACTAAATTCAAGTCAGTGTAACGATTTTTTCTTGAATTTTCCAGTCAATTATTTCTAGTTTCTACTTTATATATAAAGTAGAAACTAGAAAGAGTTGACAGGCAAATTCAAGAAAAAATCATTAAACTAATTCCTACTGTCAAATATGGTGGTAGATCGGTAATCAATATATCTACTTACCATCTGTCTGGGGGTGCATGTTTCAAAGTGGAATGAGAAATTTTCATATAACTGACAAAATAATGAATAAGTATGTTGACCTGAACATATTGAAAGAAAATTTACATGAAAATGTTAAAAAATTAAATCTGGAGGATCGTTTTTATTTTAACAGAATAACGATACAAAGCGTTCCGCATAGTTTGTAACACAATGCATCCTGTATAATACCCCCAAAAGATTACAGAGACCGCCTCAATCGTTTGAATTCAGTCCAATTGTGATCCTTTGGCATCATTTGAGTAAAGAAATTCGATACCATCACATTTCAAATCAACAAAGTTTAATTAAGACTTTGAAATTAGAATGGAGTAAAATTTGGCCTGAAACGACATCGAAACTAGGGAAGTCAATGCGTAATCGACTAAAAAAAATGATTAAGGCAATGGAATACGCTCCTAAATACTAAATACTTAAAAAAAAATTTTTTTATTGCTGCTAAAAGAATGGAAATTATATCGTCCAAATACTTTTGATATGTGTTAATTCTTTGCTCTAAACAGTCTAAAGTGAAAAAATGTTAATTTTTGAATAGTAACTGAATTGGATTTAGTGTTTTTTTATTAGTTTGTAAAAAAATAGTTAATAAATCATTTTATGTAGAACACAAGTCAAAATTTTTACTAATTTTCCTGTTCACCTTGTTTCAACTATTAAAATTGCATGATAACTCGCGAACGAAATACCCTACTTTTACAAAATTTGGTGAAAATGCTGGAAATCCCAAACTCTTGGATGATTTCTTCAGCCAGACACGTCGAATGCCAGGAACATGGTTTTTGTTCTTGCAAAAAATTAGTTTTTTGCCAAAATTTACACTTATTCAAAAATTTTTGCGAAGTTTGTTTACACCATTTAAAAGAGGAGAAAAAATTACATAACATAACAATATGAACTAGTTTTCGAGAAAAACTAATTTTTATAAACGGAAATTCGTTATGTTATGCAGAATGCTGCGACAGGTGTATTACAATAATATACTTACAATTAGTAAAATTTTGTTGTTTATGTACCTATATATAATTATAATGGACTTATTTGTTACTCCAATAATTTCTTCCATGTTTATCATTCCTATCTTCTTTAAAAATATTTTTGATAAAAAATACTTGAGTTACAATTGGAGGGGTTAGTGTAAAAGTGAACCAAGTCCATAAAAATTTTTTTTCTACAAATACGTTTAAAGTTTTAGAAATTACAATTCTTTAACGAAAAAGGCATTTTAAAAAAAATATTTTTATGGACTTGGTTCACTTTTACACTGACCCCTCCAATTATTTCTTTTTGCTTTTAAACATATGATGAGTATCAAAATTTATACGTTTCTTCTTGATGATTATGATTTATGAGACGTATACTTTTTAATAAGTATGACATACAATTAGTTCCTATAAGAAAACGACTGCAGATGCATATCTAGCGCCTCATTCCTCCAAATTTTACTCCTTTTTCACTTTCTTTTCCCTTCACACACATCATGAGTGTGGGTAACGTTTGCTACAGCTAAAAAGTTTCAAAAACGGACGTTAAACGCCATTGCTAATTATTATTATTTTATTTTGTCAGCATATAAAATAGTACTAGACGAGTATAACAGAGGACATCACTTAGCTTTACAAATTTTATAACTAAAATTTACAACTTTGTCCCTTCTGGCTGACCGCTACGGATATTACGTTTGCTGTTATTTAAAACGTATGTTAGTATTAAGCACCATAATAACAGTTTTATACTGTTATTCAGATGTTATTTTAAATTAAAACAAAAACTATGTGTGTGAATCCGTGAGTGTTTTGTTTGAGTATCTACCTACACGGTTGATGTGTCACAAAATTTAAAAGACAGACGGGGAGAAGGTAAGTAAATAAAGGGTGAAAAATTTTCACGGTGAGTACTTTTTGAAAATGAAGAAAACTTTGCGATAACAATATTTGGAAAATTTTATTAAATTGTCAAGTGAATATATAAAATATTGTTGTTTTGATTCAAATAATTGTACTAATTATAAATTGAATGATGATTCAAAATTTTATTTGAATATTTTAGTTAATGTCTATCTGAAAGTCTGAAAGAACTACATCCAAAGTACGTCATTTAACCCCGTTGTCAGTAAGTTGAGCTTTATGAGTCCACTATATGAAAAAATTTGCGTGAAGCCCATGGTCTCAATGCGTGAAATTATCAACAGATTCAAAAACTTAAGTCACAATACCATCATTTTAAGCCACAAGATTAACATGCTTATTTCGAAAATTTTCGGGTAAATTGGCCTCTATGATCCAGTGATTTAATGGCAGTAGATTATTTTTTTAAGAATATTTAAAGTCTCTGATTTATGCTGATAAATCAGCAACAGTTGACGCTTTGGAAGCCAACATAATTCATATTATTGCCAAAACATAATAAAATCCCAGTTACCTACTAGAAACTGGACTAGCAGAATAGGGCTTACTAGAGCTAATACTGATGGACATATACTGGAAATTACTTAATTACTATGTTGTATCAGTATCTTTTGGAGATATAGGTAACAAAATTTCCCTAGTCAAAAAAAAAAATGAAGTGAGAAAATGGTTCCCAGTTGATGAAATTTTGCATGGAGGGATATTTTAATTATAGAAATCACTCTAATTTCAAATAGTATCGAGTGCTTGTGAAACATTACTACGAATGGCGAACTTTTATTCGTATTTAAACATACGTTAGTATTCATATGCTCACTTAATGTTCAGCTAAACTGAAACTGAGCACTTGATCTCCTTGGTATAACCAAATTAAAAGTCACATAGTGATTGAAAAAATTATCAAACTGGGTCGGCTGGGACTCGAACCCAGAATCTCCTGGTAACTAGCCAGGTGTCTTCCTTCCTAGACCACCGATTGTCTTTTCGGCAGCCACTCCAGTCCGATAACCATTCAATCACATATATGTATTACTTACTACTCTCTTTAATGAGAGAAACAGTTTTCTAATTTCAAATATTATCGAGTGCTTGTGAAACATTACTACGAATGGCGAACTTTTATTCGTATTTAAACATACGTTAGTATTCATATGCTCACTTAATGTTCAGCTAAACTGAAACTGAGCACTTGATCTCCTTGGTATAACCAAATTAAAAGTCACATAGTGATTGAAAAAATTATCAAACTGGGTCGGCTGGGACTCGAACCCAGAATCTCCTGGTAACTAGCCAGGTGTCTTCCTTCCTAGACCACCGATTGTCTTTTCGGCAGCCACTCCAGTCCGATAACCATTCAATCACATATATGTATTACTTACTACTCTCTTTAATGAGAGAAACAGTTTTCTAATTTCAAATATTATCGAGTGCTTGTGAAACATTACTACAAATGGCGAACTTTTGTTCGTATTTAAACATACCTACGTTAGTATTCTTATGCTCACTTAATGTTCAGCTAAACTGAAACTGAACATCCGATCCCCTTGGTATGACCAAATCAACATGTCAATTAAAATTGTTTCTCACATTAAAGAAAGTAGTTAATACTTATATGTGATTGAATGGTTATCGCACTGGAGTGGCTGTCAAACAGAGGATCGTTGCTCTAGGAGGTAAGATAACTATAATTTTTTCAATCACTATGCGATTTTTAATTAAAAATCACCTCTTAAAAAATCAAGTCTAGATTCTTAGTAGAAATGCTCAGGATTGAATAAAATTTTGCATTTACATATCGTTATATCTATATAGCAGCATTTAATTAATTTTTAATAAAGCTAGAATTTGAAATCAATGTGAAGGTTGTTTTATGATGGGACTAATTTCTTACCCAATAACCTAAAATACTTTAACATTATTCATGTCATTAATATAATTATATTTAAAACTGTTATTGAGGACGACGTTGTCTTATCGTAAAACTCGAATTTCGCAAGCAAACGTTGTGAATCTCTCCTACACCCCAAGACGTTCTAATTCATTTACTTCATGAATTCATTGATGCAAAACCTCTACTATGTATTTCGTTTTCAGTGTTGCCTCGGTTCACGGGACACACTGTACGATATTTTTTAATAATAAAATTCATATCCTACCACTCCATTCCACCAGTAGAGTTGCGATCATATAATATATGTCTACATATTTACCTACTAACATTGATACGGATGAGAATCACGTTCTAAATCTGTGTATTACATTTTAAATCCACTAGAATTTAATGTTTTCAACCATTTACCTATGCACAGATGAATTTACCACCGTCAATCTAACAATAAGTACATGTTTGTCGTACAAATGATATGATAGTGGAGGCTGACAGTGGTGGGAATCCGAATCCGAATGTAGGTAGAGAAACTGTGCATATATCTATATCTTCAACTAGCGTTCAAACTCGCGTCTTCTAACCTTCTTTTACTTTCTGTCTGCGTCTTTTGACTTGAATTTATATTAATATTGTTTGTCATGTTTGTATGATAGATGAGTTACTTCAGATTTACAGCTTGGCTGAGGTAACGTTGCCTTTCATGGACGTAAATTTCTTTCTTCTGGTTTCATTCAGGTATTTTCTTAATCGATTGCCCCTGAAGGGGAGTTATGTTTTTAGATTGTATGTATGTATGACTGGTTCTGTGACGTAGCCTGCAGCGTAAACGACTTGATGGATTTTGATAATAGCAGTGTTGCTGGATTCGTCTTAATCTCGAAATTCATACCCTAACAGTTTAAAATAAGGGATAACTAAAAAACCGTTGGATATAGAAACTTGAAATTTTGCACAGAGGTTGGCCTCTGTAAATTTTATTACACTTCTGTTACAGATTTCATTACACACTAACGCAGAGTTGCCCTTGCTATAGAAATTTTCACTTCAAGTGCTAGCTTCTGTTATTAGCGAATTTCCAGAATGAAATTCAGCTATTACAGCCACTGTCATAACGCGACCTGAGCTCGGGACACTTTCTGTCAGAGTCCCGAGCTCAGGTCGCGTTATGACAGTGGCTGTAATAGCTGAATTCCATTCTGGAAATTCGATAGTATATATATATATATATATATATATATATATATATATATATATATATATATATATACTAGCTAACCCGGCCACGAGTTGCTGTGGCTCAGTAGTTATAATTGATTGAATTAATTTTTTCTAATGATTTTGTTACAATTAAATCAATATTTACTAATAAAGTTGAAAATAGTTTAGCCAATTTTAAATCATATGGGATTGAGAATAGGCGCAAGAATAAATTGCTTCGCTTCGCTCGCTAAAGAGTTCGAAATTCTATAAAAGGTTAATTCCATGTAATGCTTCGCTCCGCTCGCCATACGATTTACTAATAAAGCTGAAAATAGTTTAGATAATTTTAAATCATTAAGAATAAAGTGCTTCGCTTCGCTCGCTAAACAATTCAAAATTCTATAAAATGTTAATTCCATGTAATGCTTAACTCCGCTCTCTATAGGAAAATAGGGATTGATAGTAGAAGGATGAAAATTTAGGGTTGTGTGTATTTTTTTATGCCACATCGTAAAAAAAAAAAAATTGTCTAAAAAATATTAAAATCAAATTTGGGGTGGACCACCCTTATCACTTAGGGGTATAAAAAATAGATAGCAACCTATTCTCAAACCTACTGAATATATATATATATATATATATATATATATATATATATATATATATATATATATATATATATATATATATAAGATTTCATCAAAATCGGTCGAGCCGTTTCGGAGTAATATGGTAACGAAAACTGACACAAAAATTTTATATATTAGATATGTGTGTGTGTGTGTGTGTGTGTGTCCGCACAATAACTCTCGAACGAAACGTCCTACTTTTACTAAATTTGGTAAAAATATTGGAAGTCCCAAAACGTTGGACATGTTCGTTAACCAGGCACGTCCGATGCCCGAAACATGGTTTTTTTGGTAATTTTCGTTAAAAAATTAGTTTTTTACCAAAATTTTTCTTTATTATAAGATTTTTGCGACATTTTTTACACCATTGAAACAAAAAGAAAATATCACACAAAAAAGGTCTTTAAACTATTATTCTATGTCAACTAGTGTCCGAGAAAAACTAATTTTTTTAAACGGAATTTTCTTTGTACTATTCGTATACTAAGTTTCATCAAAATTCTGCATTATTACCTGAGTACTTTCTTCCCTTGTTAAATGTAGTTTGTATGTTTCGGTAGCTGGTCACGACGCATCTATTTTTCAAAGGAATCCTTGTCAAAATATGTTATTTCGAAATTTATTTAAATGTATATTATGTTGTCTTAAATATATTTGCATGAGCTATGTAACTCTATAAAATATATTTGTTTATACACATCGACATCAGTAGGAATTCTCGTTGACATTAGCATAACTACCGGTGTATATATATGAATTAGTAAGAATTATGGTAATGATATCTACCTATATCTTTGAAACAATAAAATTAGAAATAAATATTTTTAAATAGTGAAAGAAAATTTAATTAGAATAGATATTACTGAAAATTTTAATTTCTAAATTTCTAACATAAATGATTTTTATCTTGCATATTATTAACCTGAATGATACTAAAGTCATTAGACATCGTTTTTATATACATAAGTATCGTCAAAACATTTGTATAAATGAAACTGCACAGTAACCTTTTTCTAGCGTTCCCACCATTTAACAAGCGGCATCAGAGTATTTGATCAGAATATTTGAAATCTATGAAAATCAAAATAAACCAAAGTAAATTTTAAAATTGAAATAATTAAAATCTTATTTAATATGCATTTAATCATTTAAGGACTGAACATGTGTTAAATAATAGCTTTGTTCCAACAAACAATTTTTGTACGGTACATGTACTGGTATGTACCATGCTTGGATTAGTTCATGAATGACATTTGTGCGCATGTTTTAAAATGTACTAGTACGTGAACTGATTATTGAAACGGTTTATTGAAACGGTTTTTTGTATGACAAACTCAAATAAGAAGGCGCGTAAAGTTAATAAAAGTAAAAACTCGTAACTATATAAAACACGTATAAATATAAAAAAAAAAAAATTATACTAAAAAAGAAAAATACCATAAATTAACGAAATTAAAAAAAAAATTAATTTATAAACCAAAAATAACAGCAGGTAATATAAAAAATATTTTTAAATCATTGTTAATGCCGTTGTATTCATATGGGTACTGAGTATTTATTTGTAAACGATTATTTTTTAGAATTAAATGAATTTCTTGTATTACAAAATGGACAAAATATATCTATTGAGGCTCAAGAAGAAAATCAGTCCAGTTTATATGAAAGAAATGACTTCAAATGACTTCAAATGTATTCGTCATATTGTGGTACTATTTATAAATAAAAAATAATATGTGGGTTAAATAGTTTCATAATGAATAAAGATATTGAATAAATTATCACCTAAATAATTTTAATTTTTTTTTTTTACTGATGTGTTCATTAAAAATTCTAAATCTTCATCTTCACTAGATTCAGAAACGAAAAAATCATCATTATCTAACTCGTTCATACTGATTTAAAAAGAAAGCAGTTAAAAATATTTCAAAACAACAGTCTTTATTTTATTATTAACAGTTATTTTATTAAAAAAAGAAAAAAAAACGGTAAATCAATCAGTTTTCAAAAAATTCAGTAAAATTATCTATTGCGCAGGTTTAACAAGTAGTTCACATTTCGATACATGCTCTTGACTGCCGACTAATTTGACCATACATGAATCAGTTCATGTACTAATCAGCATTTATGTTGGAACATAAACCGGAAGTTAAAATTGGTACATAAATATGTACTATAACTTGTTGGAACGCTAACTTCATTATGCGCATGCTTTAACCGTACAATGTACGATATTTTCGTTTGTTGGAACAAAGCTATAGTGTTCTTTAGAGAGAGTATAGGTATTAAAATGTTAAGCTATATACGACTCTATTTTCGGGTCTCTGTGTAAAATTAACTTACAGACCCTTGAAACAAATTTCGTACAACAATATAACAATTAATTGCATCTTGCTACTTTTACATTATACAAATTCGTACAGTCAGTGGTAGGATGACCTTTAGAGAATTCTGGGAAAATGGTAGATTTTTATGGAACTGCAATTGTTCAACAAAGTTACCAACATTTATGCTTCTGACATATACAAGATTCTTGTATACAAATTTTTTCGTAAATCTTTCGGTATAGAACCGTTGTAACTTTACCAGTTTTGGTATAGAACTGCTGTAACCTTACTACTTTTAGTAAAGAATTAAACCTTACTAGCTTTATTACAGTAGCGCTGTAACTTTACTCCTTTTGGTATAGAACTGCTGTGATCTCGCTACTATTGATATAGAAATTTGGTTGATGAAATTACTAAATAATTAAATCAATCTTGATTAACGATAGGTCCGAAGCAATATTTTATTATCTTTAGTCTTGAAAAAGATCTTTCTGCAGATACAATGGTAATAGTTTAATGAGCCATTTTCTCAAAATATCTACATCTCTACGACGGAAATTTTAATTTAAAAATTGCTATGTAACCGCATGAGAAAATTGATTAACACCAGGGCGGCGATATGCGTTATTCGGAACTACATCTCTATAGTTAGAATATTAATTTCTAAAAAATAAACAATATTCCTAGGTAACCGAATTGGAAAATTTCGTTGCTAAAGTGGAATTAACAGAAAGTGATTTTTGGTTGGTTAAATTAATATCTCGATTATAGACATGTAATCCAAAATACCTGTGTCGCCGCCCTGGTGACAGATTGCTACATATTTGAGAAAATGGTCCATTGATAAAGTTAATATAGTTTTCCGAATAATAACAAAATTTGGGTAGTTCAAATAAATTACGTATTTTTTTTTAAATAAATACATCTGACTTTACCTTTGATTTCATTAAATAAATCAAGGTCATCTTTCAAAAGTCACACTTAAGTTTTTGATTTTAGAATATCAGGCAGCAGCACTGGCTCTCGGGCCAGCCCTAGTTGTAACCCTGAAGATGTATTTGTAAACATTAGCTGTATTTGATATACGCTATTGTAATTACGCGGAACAAATTTAATATTCTGTAGTTTTGTGAATTAAGTCCCATCTACAGAATATATTTATGTTTCTTTACCAGATCTGCAGATTTATGTTATTGTGGATCAGTTACCAATCGAAAAAGCACATTCGAAATACAGTCAGCCACACTCGTATTCGAACAGCAGCATATTTACTCATATGACAAAATTTAAACCGAATGGATTCCCATAATTTCCCACAAATTTGAACTTTTTTGTTTATAATATTAATATTTGGATCTTCTATTTCCTATATAAGCTAAAAAAATTTCATTAATATTTTTAAAAAAAAAATTCTCGACGAAAAATGTTATGCATGCAATTTGTATCAACATGTCCAACGCCACATTCGTATTCGAACACCTTACAATTTGATATATATTTTTATATGTTTCAAAAATGAATTACTTTATTTTCAAAATTAGAAGTATATTTACGTAGGTTACCTTTATTTTAAATAAACATAAAATTTAATAATCCTTAGGGTCAATTTTTTCATATATTTACTGGAAAATTAAAGGAATTTCAACAGAGTCCAAGAAATCGATTATTGATCTATGCTACCAAAATAAATTCTACGGAAAGGCCTTAAATTGTAAGTGGTGAATAAGTGTTAATATAAATTTAATCCTCCAAACGCAAAATGCGTAACCCTAAAATATCAATCCGTTATTCAAAAGAGTTTGGAAAATATTTAGGAAAAAATGGTTTTCGTTTCACCCCTTTACAGGGTTGTATCTTCCTTATTACTGAGTTTTGGAAAAAAGTGTAGATGAAAAAGTACCATTATTTTCGAACATGCTATTACGGTACATAATTCTGGGCCACTTGTATACATATATATATATATATATATATATATATATATATATATATATATATATATATATATATATATATATATATATATATATATATATATATATATATATATCATCCGATGTAAGTGCGTTAAAATAGGAACGAAATTGACTTGTTTGAATCCATCAACAATAAATGTTTTATATGTGTATGATGATTTACCGTAACTTTTTGCCCTAACGTAATCGCAGACATACATAGTCAAGTAGAAGTCAGAATTAAGTGTAGTACCTATTTTATATATTTCACATAAATACGGATGACTGACTAACTCTAAGGCGCATTATACTATGTCACTACCCGTTTCAGTTCAAATGTTGATGGGATACGATACAAACTAAACGGGAGAAGTTAGATACACACGTATACGGTAACTATAACCTTAAAAGATTAGATAGGGATTTAGTTTGGTTATGAATTTCTTACTTGTGCATAAAATTGTATACCTACATACAATCTACTGCAGACGTAAACTTTATGTAAATTGACTGTAGAAATATCAAACCAGCTTTCAGATTCTCTCTTTTCTATCATTTCAATAGAGATATTACCGTATGTTTTTGCTTTTATCACGTATAGAATATTACACAAAATATTTGGAAAGATATATATTTTCAAAAAATTTATCAAGATACCCATTTAACATAACATTAACGATGTCTGAATCCATACAGTTTGATTTTTGTGTACATCAGCAAAAAATTTTCGATTTTTGGATAAATTTTTTGTGCTAACTGAATTTTATTTTTGAATCTCCTGCCATACCTCATTCAACGCGACGTTGCCAGGTGTTGCTAGATTTTAAAACTAAGTATTCATTTATTCCAATATTTAATTTTTTCTTTATAACATTTTTCCTAAACATGTAATGTACCTAATCATCCACTTAGAATTGGGTCACCATTTTCGTAACTGTGCCAAATTTTAATTTCCTATGTCAAGCAATCTTTTAGAGAAATGCCTCTATAATAGACGAACGGATGGACACCACAAGTGATTCCGCAACTGTTGCGTTATGCTAATTTTGGTACGGAATAAAATAATTTTCTATCACTTAAAAAGCTTACAGTGGCAATTTTTTAAATCATTTTGTGATTTTTAATTTACATATGTGGTTTTTTATCATGTTTACCAAAGGAAGTCGAGTGCTTAAAGTTTCAGTTTAGCTGAACGATAAGTGAACATATGAATACTACGTGTATTTTAAATGCAGACAAAAGTCTGTCATGCGTAGTAGTGTTTCACAAGCATTCGATAATATTTGAAATTGAAAAGTTGTAACTGCTTCTCGCATTATAGAGAGTACATACACATAGGTGATTGAATATGGTCGGTATCGGGCGCCTGTCGAGCAAAGAATCGATGGTGTAATGGATAGTATACCTGGCTAGTTACCAGGAGATCCTGGGTTCGATTCCCGGCCGATCCGCATAATTTTTTCAATCACTTTGTGATTTTTAATTTACAGTGGCAATTTAGATGATAATCCTGTATTGACGATACTCAAGACGTGGCACAGTGACAAGAAACTCTATAACAGTGGAGAATCGATAAAATAATTTTTTCTACGATTACTATGAAATTGCTTATTTACTGTGCAAAACACTACCTAGGTAAACTGTGTTTTATATACAGCTATGAACCGCTAAGCCTTAGCGCTTTATTCGCACAACGACGCAAATGATGGCCTTTTGATTGTTTGTCGAATTAACGATATGTGAACTGGTTCATATACTATGATCAAAAATAAGTTGAAACGCTGCATATATCATGTCACACACTGTCAAAAAGGTGGATAAGATACATTTTTGTACTGCATAAAACGATGTATGGTTTTCTATGGGAGTTGAAACAAATGTTTCCAGAATGTTACACTATCACAAATATATCTAGTAAAATCGAAAATAGTCCGTAAAGGTATGGGGTAGCGATGCTTTCTTCTCATTATTATGAAATATCTAGATTGCATGATATAAATATAAAATCTCATATTTCAATTACTTTCGCAAATATCTAATGTTATTAAAAATGAAATCTATGCAATAGAAGCATGAAAATTTTAATATTATTATATTTTAAATTATATAATTTGATTTTTTTTTAATAAACCGCAACTACAATTTTATTTCATCTCAATCCAATAGTTACTTGTAATACAATTTCAGAAATATAAAAAGAGGTTTAATATGAGCTATTTAAAATGTAACTAATAGCACATTCCGTAAATTAATACGTTATTATGTATTACCCAGATCTTTCACCATGTGTAAAAAAATGTTTTGAAAAAGACAAACTTCGTTTTCTCAGGTATCAACTTGAGTTAATTTAAATAAGAATAATATCACAATATGATTACATTGAAAATTTGAAATAAGTTCCCAGAAACATTTTAAACGTTAAAATACCTTTGATCAATCCATGACTATCAAATTTTAAACTTGATTATCGTTATATTCTCATTTACATTTTTCATATAATTTTCCACCACTGATTGAATGGAGAATAATAAATAACTACACATATATGTACACCATGTGAGTTTATGCCTATATATTATCCCAAACAATAAATACCAATTTCCATTTTACCAATCAAATTGCCTAATAAATATTTAAATTTATTCTTCAATAAAACTTCAAGAGGAACTAATGGCTAATAACTATATGTAGGTGTAACCAATAACTTCAATGTATGGAAATTATTATTGTGAATATTTTGTGCGTTTTGAATTTGTAATTTAAAAAACCACCCTCTCCATCAACCCCCGCTCAGGATTTCCAACCTTTCAAAAAAAAAATTTTTAATTATTATTTTTATACTAATTACTTGTTAAATTAGCAATATTGGTAAAAAAAACAAGGCATGGAGAAAGAAAGACTTAATGTTCATTTTGGAAGCTATTTTAACTTGTCGAATTTGGACTTAGATGCTTAATCGAAGGCATAAGTAAAGTCTTCAAAACAATTATGAGAATGGTTATTAGTTAAAAGTAACAGGTTCGCCCAGTGAAATCACATATGTCGATTACTATAGTTTTCTAAATTACACATACTTGGCTAACCATATATGTAATTCAAGTCGGTAAATATGAACACTTTCTTAAGCATTAATCGTTTTGAAATAATTTTTTTAATTTTAAATAGAATTTTCTTATAGCCTGGAATTATTTTCATCCTTAGCTGGAATAACGTTAACTCGTGTAATATGAAATGTCATTTTCTGATTACTTGGCCAACCATGTATTTCATGTAAATACCGACACTTTCTTTAAGCACTACAAAAATGTTTAAAACAGTTCTTTAATCTTAAATATAATTCATTTAGTCTGGACTCATTTCCCCCATTAACCATAAAATAGCAATAGTTCGTGTAATATGAAATATCGTTTTCCGACCACTTGGTCTACCATGTAATTCAAATAAATATCAACTCTTTCTTCTTCAGTTCTTTAAATTTAAATATAATTCTTGGAGTCTGGAATCATTTCCATCCTTAATTGAAATAACATCAGGTCGTGTAATACTAAATGTTGTTTTTCGACCATTTATCCATAAAATTTGCTCCGCCGTTTCCATTTTTTAAAACAAAAAGGTTGTGTTGAATTGTGCTAGATGGGTGGTATTCAGAGTTGTGCGTATAATTTACTTCGGGTAAATTACACAGTATTTTACATGTAAAAAACTTTGTAATTTACACATACTTGTTTTGATAAAAATATAAAAAACTAAATTTTTTAAATTTAATAGATATGTAAGCGTTACTGATGATATTCCATATTTGCTATATTTGCAAAGTAAAACTTAATAATTAAGTAATTTGAAAATTAAAAATATAAATGGGGACAACAGGAAAAAGAAAGGTTAGTTTTGATAGAATAGTTTATTTAAGAATTCAATATTAAAATATTTTTATTTATTCAGTTAAATTTTATTAAAGGTATCAATCATCTTCATCATTATTATCATCAGTGATTTTATTGTTATTATAATTTAAAGAAAGATAAATATGTAGTAGTTTTTTTGATCTGTCAAAACTCAGTTTGTTAATTTGGAAATTTAAAGCTTTGTAGTCAATTGTGGATGGCCTTCCACCAGCAGGAAATCATTTTTGTGTCGAGATTTTGTTTACACGTATTTTCATGTGAACTTATAAACAAGTAATAACCGTCAAAATAAATTGTTTGTCAGTCAAATGACAAATGATTTAAGTATTTTACATTTTTTACAATTTTCTACAATTTTTTACGGTTTTTTACAGTTTTTTTACGTATGTTACAATGTTTTACATAAAAATGTAAAAAACTGGTATTTTACATCACATGGCACAACTCTGGTGGTATTATATGTTATAAATAAAAATACTAAATTTCAAAACATGGTATTTTTATCACCAAAAACCTTCTTTTTATACAAAACTACCCACACTATTTTATTTTGTTTTCTAAAGAAAAAAATAATAACGAAGAATTTTTTCAACCTTCTCCCAAATTGCGTGGACTAGCTTTATAGAAGGATGGACATAATGAAACCAATATCTTCTATTTCATAGCTTTTCTTTATTAAAATTGCCAAAATATTTTCGATATGTTTAATATCATCTTCAGTGGCTAAACATCAAAAAAAAAAAAAATTTTTTACAACGTAATAATAAACAATAACATCATTTTTATATATTTACAATTCTTCGTTAACTTATACTATTATTTTTTAGGTTATAAGCTACATATTGGATAGGAGGATTATTTATTTATTTTTGTAAAAACAACAAGAATTTGTGATTTAGTTGATATATAGGAAATTTTATGTTTGGAAGAATATCTATTTGTGTTAACGAAACAAACAAAACCTATTTTTTAATATTAGCGGATTTGAGACAGGACAAACTGAAACAGTATGTATATTAAAATGTTAAAAAATTTTTTTTACAATCTTACTCACCAGAAATTATCTACATTTCAGATTGTCATTCTTGGATAACAACCAACCATACCAACAATCCATTAGAACAATTTAACTAGTTTTTTTGCATTTCACATGGAAATTTGTCAATCGAAAAAATTTTTTATAAAATAATTACTTTAATTTAAAACAATTAAAAAAGTCAAACATATTTAAAATGTAAAATCAAAAAAAAATTTCAAGAGAATTTTTTTAAATTATCACAGTTTGTACAATGTACTCCTCAAGTACATTGTTATTGGTATGGTAGCACAGTGATCAACTGAACTAAATTTGTAAATTTTTTGTTTAAAGATAAATTTCTCGAAAATTCTAGACAAAATTAGTCCGGTCTCAATTTACATATTGGTATGTGTTTATTGTTTATGTTTTTTGATTACAATGTATTATATAAGCATCTTTTGGAAATATTGTTTATTGATTTCTATTATTATTATTATTTTATTTTTTTAATAATCGGTAAATAGGCATTATCTAGAGCTAATGATTCTATCTGCTTGTTGCAATTTTTTGATTCATTCAGTTTTATGTAAAAACCTTCACTTAATAATCTTTTTTGGTATTTATTTTCTCTGTCTAATATTTCGACTTGGTCGAAATTAAACCTGTGATCATTATTTATCGAATGTTCAGATAATCCAGTTGCCTCTTTGCCCCTTTTTATGTCATATTTGTGTTGGGCTAATCTATTATTCAACGACTGTGACGTTTGTCCATAGTATGATAATTCGCAATCTTGGCAGTTTATTTTATATACTATATTGTAATCTTGTTTTATATCTGTTTTTACTCTTTTTTTAGTGTAAATGTTTGAAATTTTATTGTTAAAAGAAAAAGTTATTTTATTTTTGCTATTTTTTTCTATTATTGGTTTTAATTTCTTAGTTAAATTATTATAGGGTAAACAAATTCTATTTTTATGTTCATTTATTGTATCTACATTAGTTTTTGTTGTATTATATGCTAAATGTATAACTTTTTCTTTTATCATGTTAATTAAATTTATAGGATAGTTATTTTTAGTTAGAATGGAAACAGCTAATTTTATAGATTCTTTTCTATTTTTTATGCTACTTAAATGTACCGCTCTATGCATTAGATTATGTATCATGTTATTTTTTATGTATTGTGGATGATTCGAGTTGTAATTAATGATTCTGTCAGTGTAATTATCTTTTTTATGCCATATTGTGTTAATCACGTTATGCTTATCTTTTTTAACTAAGGTGTCAAGAAAAGCTATTTGGTTATTTTCTTCTATTTCAATGGAAAACTGTAAAGTTGGATGATAATTATTAAAACTATTTTTAATATGTTCTATTAAATTTTCTGGCGCTACTGTTAAAATGTCATCTACGTATCTATAGAAAAAAGCTGGATTCCATTTTTTGACTTTTTTAATACTGGCAGCACAAAGAAAATCCATTACATACGAAGCAATGATACTGCTAAGGTTCCCACCCATTGGGCAGCCAAATAACTGTTTATAAAATTTATCCTGAAATCTAAAAACATTATTTTCGAAAATTAACTCAATTCCCTCAATAAATAATTCTCTATCTATATCTGTAAATTTTTTTATGTTGGACCATTGTTTTTTAATGACAGCTATTGCTAAGTTTAGAGGAATATTTGTAAATAAAGATTTGACATCCAATGAAAAAATTTTTTCATTAGAATCTTTAAGTTGAATGTTATTAATTTTCTTTACGAAATCATACGAATTTTTTATGGAAAATTGACTATTTTCAGATTTAGTTAATATTTCAGAGAAATATTTTGCTATTCCCTGTATAGGGGAATTGATCTGGCTAACAATTGGTCGTAATGGTATATCCTTTTTTTGAATTTTTGGTAAAAAATAGATTTCGGGTAAAGTTTTTCCTGATTTTTGAAGTTTGGTCTTCGTTGTGCTGTCAATATATTTATTTTTGTATAATTTATCTGTATATAGTTTAATTTTTCTCAAAATATTTTCATTTGGATCTTTTCTAATGTTTAAATAAGTTTTTTTATTGTTTAATTGTGTCATAGCTTTATTAAGATATTCTTCCTTATTTAAAATTACCGTTGAACCACCTTTGTCAGCTTTAGTTATTATAATTTTGTCAGAATTTTGTTTGATGAAATTTTTGGTCTGTTTATGGCAATCGTTAATGTATTTATGTAAAGGATCAATATATGATTTTTTATTAATATTATTAGTGAGGCTGTTTATTAACTTTTCTTTCCAAATCCTTTGTTGATTTTTTGGAAATTTGTCAATGTTAGATTCTATTGATTTAATTATTGATAATATTGTTTTGTTTTTATTTATTTTATTGTTGTTAAAATTGTCATCAATAATGAAATTCGGACTTAATCCTAATATAATAAATTTCATTATTGATGACAATTTTAACAACAATAAAATAAATAAAAACTATTTTTATAAAATATAATACAAAATAAAATATAATACAAAATAAATAAAAAAAAAAATATTTCCAAAAGATGCTTATATAATACATTGTAATCAAAAAACATAAACAATAAACACATACCAATATGTAAATTGAGACCGGACTAATTTTGTCTAGAATTTTCGAGAAATTTATCTTTAAACAAAAAATTTACAAATTTAGTTCAGTTGATCACTGTGCTACCATACCAATAACAATGTACTTGAGGAGTACATTGTACAAACTGTGATAATTTAAAAAAATTCTCTTGAAATTTTTTTTTGATTTTACATTTTAAATATGTTTGACTTTTTTAATTGTTTTAAATTAAAGTAATTATTTTATAAAAAATTTTTTCGATTGACAAATTTCCATGTGAAATGCAAAAAAACTAGTTAAATTGTTCTAATGGATTGTTGGTATGGTTGGTTGTTATCCAAGAATGACAATCTGAAATGTAGATAATTTCTGGTGAGTAAGATTGTAAAAAAAATTTTTTAACATTTTAATATACATACTGTTTCAGTTTGTCCTGTCTCAAATCCGCTAATATTAAAAAATAGGTTTTGTTTGTTTCGTTAACACAAATAGATATTCTTCCAAACATAAAATTTCCTATATATCAACTAAATCACAAATTCTTGTTGTTTTTACAAAAATAAATAAATAATCCTCCTATCCAATATGTAGCTTATAACCTAAAAAATAATAGTATAAGTTAACGAAGAATTGTAAATATATAAAAATGATGTTATTGTTTATTATTACGTTGTAAAAAATTTTTTTTTTTTTTTGATGTTTAGCCACTGAAGATGATATTAAACATATCGAAAATATTTTGGCAATTTTAATAAAGAAAAGCTATGAAATAGAAGATATTGGTTTCATTATGTCCATCCTTCTATAAAGCTAGTCCACGCAATTTGGGAGAAGGTTGAAAAAATTCTTCGTTATTATTTTTTTCTTTAGAAAACAAAATAAAATAGTGTGGGTAGTTTTGTATAAAAAGAAGGTTTTTGGTGATAAAAATACCATGTTTTGAAATTTAGTATTTTTATTTATAACATATAATACCACCAGAGTTGTGCCATGTGATGTAAAATACCAGTTTTTTACATTTTTATGTAAAACATTGTAACATACGTAAAAAAACTGTAAAAAACCGTAAAAAATTTTTTAATTTTAATAAAGAAAAGCTATGAAATAGAAGATATTGGTTTCATTATGTCCATCCTTCTATAAAGCTAGTCCACGCAATTTGGGAGAAGGTTGAAAAAATTCTTCGTGAAATTTATATATCCCAAAAAAAATATTGTTGTAAAAAAATAATAAATTATATTCATTTTTTTTATAATTCATTGTAATTCGCACATCTTTCTGCGAATCGGTGGGATACTTTCGCGGACCGACGGTTGGCAAACACTGATTTAGAAAATCATTTCTATATCGATAGCAATGAAAATTGTTGATGGAAAATAGAGGTCATCAATGCATCACCTGATTTTTCCATTCTTATTTAAAAATAAAAACGTTTTTAATACTGTTAATGTCATTTCACATTACATTCTATGTTTATTCATATATGTAATATGATAATGGCTAGTTTATCTGTCATTCAATATAAGCCGAAATATTTCAAGACTGAAGATAATGAACTGTTATTGCCGACTTACCGTTAATTAAGTTTAAATCCGCCTCTTCATTAATTGTATCCATCAAATTTCTATAGCCAAATAGTATGGTTACAGCAGTATTATACTCAAAGTAATGAGGTTAAAAGTAGTAAAATCACAGCAGTTCCGTACCCAAAGTAGTAAAGTCACAGCTGTTCTATACCAAAAGTCGTAAAGTTTTAGCAGTTCTATACCAAAATTATTAAATTTACAAAAACAAAATAAAAATTGCATATGAATACGCGTTTTTTTTTATTGCAATTGTAACTTTATGATATAAAAAAATGAGAGTAACTCTACATTTCGTTCAAAAAGTGTATTTTCGGCTAGCTAAACTTTTATATATAAGGCTTTTGTAAATGTTCAAGCATATTGAACAAAAGCCGGTGACATTGTTGAACGAACGAAATCCTATAAGGATCTACCCCTGACGAAACGCACTGATGCAATGTAAAAATGGCAAAATTCAAGGTCCCACAAATTAACTTTGCACCAGGCCCCGCTTTTAGTTGGACCGACTCTGCACAGAGCCTAGACCATCCTGTATGTTTGTTTATATACTTACCAATTTCTTATTGTAGAATGTTTCGTTGAATGTATTGTATGTCTAACTTCACATGCTTTAAAGCCTTTAATTGAATTTACAGATCTGTAAATAGTTTTACAGATCTGTTAAGAGCGCCTGACGGAAATAGTTCAACTCATACATGTACCTAGTTGTGAAATTTAATTCAGTTTCAGCTAATATTTATTCAGTTTAAACTGATAAAAAGTTTTACAGGTGTGTAAATAGGGCCATTCTTTTTAAAACCAACCAAAAATAAATGATTTTCAACCTGACTATGACAGATTTTTTTGAAAGTTTGGTTAATTGTACTCTTTAACATCCTGAATTCAAATATAATTTTTAAAAAATTTTAACTCTTATAGTTTTTAAGTTATATACTTTTGAAAATTACAAAATACCCTTTTTTGTTACACAAGCCCAGCACTATAAAATGTTCTAATTTCAGTTCAAAGGGTTGGTTTCAAAGAAGATTTCTTAAGAAGAAACTCTTATGTCAGAATGCGTTAAGATACTATACACTAAAATGCATTTTTTATCATAACTTCTGATCCCATCATGGTCCCACATTGGAATTTTTAGGGTGCATTCCCCAAGTCACTATTATAAATATATACTATTTCCATAATTTTCAAAAAACACTATCTCAAAAAGATTTTCAAAAACAAGTTTTGAGGCTTTCCAATAAAATATTTTTCCCAAAAGGTGTTCAAGATTAGTATCAAATTAAAGCCCATTAATTTCTCTTTAAAATGAGCAGTCATACAACTCTCTAGGACTTCTAGAACTGTAATTAGAACATTTTATAATGCTGGGCTTGAGTAACAAAAAAGTGTATTTTGCAATTTTCAAAAGTATATAACTCAAAAACTATAATAGTTAAAATTTTTTAAAAATTATATTTGAATTGAGGATGTGAAAGAGTATAATTAACCAAACTTTCAAAAAAATCTGTGATAATCAGGTTGAGTGCCTTGTTGGTTTTAAAAAGAATGGCCCAATAGCATTATCTTAGATTGTAAAATGAATATATAAAGTTTAATCTTTCAAATAAAAGAATACATTCTACCCAGTTTCTCAATTTCCTACTTCGTTTGAAAAAAAAAAAATATTTTCAAATTTCCTGTGTTTTTATTTTATTGTTCCCGTAAAAACCAAATATTTTTAACCTAATTCGTACTTTTAATTATTTATTGCAATTACATAAAAAAAAACCTCTTTCCATTATTCTCCTGCATTCGACGTTCTGCGTCCTGTAGGTATAGGTATATATCCCGTACCACCGGTACCCCATTGTTTACCGGCACATGGGAATACTTATGAATGTAATTTAAATTCTAATTTTAAAATATTTAATACACCACAATAATAACGTTGTTATAACCCAAACGACCTGAACGGCATCCGACCACCTAAACGAATACCGTAAAATTAGTGAACTTTGCCTATTGAAAGCAACTTTATCATACCACACTTTATGTTAATAAAATTAAAATTTAATGGTTCATAATGTCCGTAAAAATTTTTTTTAGTGACAGGAATATTATTAACAAATTGTTGATGTTATTTAAATTTTTCTGACATTGGCATTGTGTCCGGATTAGATATTACTTGAGAAAGGCAACGCCCTGCTGTTCGACCTAGTCTTTTTTTCAATTAATATCAAATCCGGATTCAGTGTTGTGAAGTTTATCGGGTTTTTCGCATAATTTAAATATATAAGCGAGACTGGGGCTAAATGGTAATTTTTTTTAGGCACTGAATCCTCAAACATATATATATATATATATATATATATATATATATATATATATATATATATATATATATATATATATATATATATATATATATATATATATATATATATATATATATATATATATATATATATATATATATATATATATATATATATATATATATATATATAAGGTGGGCCATTTTAATCTATGCATCTAAATATCTCGCCAGAGGTGCCACCTATCAAAAAATGACCTTTACAGAAGTTGTTAGATACGAAGGGGGACATTAAATGGTGACCTTAAATTTGACCTTGACCTTCATTCTCAAGGTCATTTTGAAGTCAAGTCTTATTTTCTGAAAGCGTGAAATTTTACGTCGAAAATGCTATAAACGAATTTTTTTTATTGACCTTTAATTTTTTATTTTTTAGTTATGAAATTTATTAGTTATGAAAAATTAATTTTTCATAACTTTCTAGTGTCATTTTTTTCTGGATTCAGACCTTAGAATGACTTTCAAAGGTCGTTAAAAACGAACAGAAGCTTCCATTTTACGTCTTTAAAAGATGCCGACACTTTAAAGTTAGGTTTTTCCTTTAAAATCTAATTTTTTATTGTTCTTTGGTGGCCTTTACACCTCTTAAGGCCACTAATAAAAAATTCGTTTATACCATTTTCGACATGAAATTTTACGCTCTTTCAGAATCCAAAATAAAAACTAGGTCTTTCCATTTGAAAAATACGACTTGATCTCAAAAAGACCTTGAGAATGAAGGTCAAGGTCGAATTTAAGGTTACCATTTAATGTCCCCCTTCGCACCTAACAACTTTTGTGAAGGTCATTTTTTGATAGGTGGCACCTCTGGCGAGATATTTAGATGCATATATTAATATGGCCCACCCTGTATATGAACACAATTATCTTGTAGAGAAATTACGCCCCAACAACTTTTCATGATGAAGTTTGTGTTGTTTCCACGAAAAATGCATGTTTTTTCCTTTTTCTGAACTTAAATTTTCTTACCATTTAGCCCCATGGTGGGGATAAATGGTAAATGGGTGAAACTGAATGTTTCAACATATTTCTAGCCTACTGAAACCACTTTTCGAGTTGTATAACGAAGTAAATATGTAAAAGGATATGAAAACGATGAATGATGTAAAGAAAAACGCCCATTTATTGAAAAGTACAACCTTTACAAGAAGGGAAATGAAAAATTATCAGTTTGACTTTTTTTTTCTGGAACTAAAAGGTACTAAAAATTTTAGAGAATTTTATAATACAGCAGATAACGAATATGTAGAAATTTAGATATTTAAATTTTAAAAAATCGTTATTTTCGATGTCGATAATTTTTGATAACGAAAAGTAGTGTTCGATACTCTAAATACGTTCAGAATACCCACAGCCTGCTTCGCTTAAGCCTTCAAAAATTTCGTTATTTTTGAGCTACGATGCACCGTTTACGAGATATTTACGATCAAAAGTTAACGTTTTCGAAAAGTATCGAAAACTAATTTTTTTGATGACCAGATCAGTGGAACCAATGGAGTGTAAATTAAGCCATTTTAATCAATTTATGAAAAATAACTCGGTATCGATAATTTTCGATAACGAAAAGTAGGTTTTAACAGTTACAACATGTTTGGAGTACCAACAACTTGCTTCGCTTAAGTCAGTAAACCGACAAATAAGAAGAAAAAATAGGAGCAAATAAAAAAAAAAAAACATTTAACATTTAGCCCCACCAATGTTTTAACACTTAGCCCCAAGGTAAGATTTGAGCTTTGGCAACGATCACGCAAATGATGACGATAAATATACAAAAAGTTTTTCAAGATTCTTATTTACAATACATAAATGAACTAATATACTTACTTTGATGAGGGTACGTCTGAAAAAAACTCCGCTTCAGATGAAAAGTATAGCAGCAAAAAAAATTACTTCGTCATTATCGCAACACATTTAAGGATATGTACACCATAAGGCCCAGATGAACTTCACATTACTAACGTTTTTTGCTTTCTAGTCAAGAAAGCCCTCTAAGGTCAAAATGTCAGCTTTGTGACTGTTGACATTCAAGAGATAATGCAAAAACATGGTTTTGACAATTTATCAATTAGCCCCAGTCTTCCCTATTTTTATTTTATTTTATTGTTTAAATAAGGCAACGTTTTATTTATACGTTTTCTTTTAGCTACCTATTACAAAACATCAGATTGTATATTAGCATAAGTTTGACTTTTACGTCTTCATGTATTATTTTCAAATAACTTCCGTGAATAATCATTTAAGGTAGTTGGTCCGAAAAACGATTTTTCAAAGGATTTTAACGAAACTTTTCTAGACATTTATTTAATTCAATACCAATAAAACGAGCCTCTATACCGAAAAAAAAATTTACCGCCCCTATTTTGAGAAAAACGGTTTCAGTTTTGTAGTTTTAAAACGGACTCTTATGGGAAGTTGACATACGAGTATTCGCACGATTTTTTTGAATAAAATGAAAACGTATCAAATGAATTTGATAAAAATTTAATATTAGAGATGTGTTCGTGAGTACATTTTTGCTCACGATCACGCACAGTCACGAATTAGCTTTTGTACTCACGCCGGATCACGAACGAGAAAATTTATTTCTTTTCACACTCACGCACGATCACGAACAAAAAAATTTTATGCTTTCACACTCACGCACGCTTACGAATTAAACATAAAAATCTTTGAAACTAATCGTTGAAATTTTGAATAAAAATCACTATCGCTTTAACAGCCAGTTAAAATTATGTCCTTACGATAAAATCAGAATACGGTTAATACGGCTAACATTATTATTGAGATTAATACTGACGCAAGTTATATACTATTTAATTTTTTCTTGAAAGTGAGAAAATTTTCAAAATTTTTCATCTAATGATTTATTGTTTAATTTTTGTTCTTATTTTATTTGTATATAAACATGACATTTCCCACAACCAAACCAAATATGTAGTTTTTTAACAAAATTGTGACAAAATATTTTTTAGTACCTATAAATACATAGATAATAATTTTTTTTTAAATAATGATAATAATAAAACAACTTAAAATATTGAAAAAGATAATATTCCTTTAAGTAACCCATAATATGCTCTTTATATTATGTCTTCATGGCCATATTGTTCAAAACTGTAAAACTGGCCTTGTTATTTACAATTATACCCATTGACTGAGACCGTATATCCACACATCGTGAGAGATGCAGGCTAATTTTAAGAATTTGTTAAAAATTTAAGAGATTATTTAAAAACGGAAGAAATAATCAGAACATCATAAACACTGTTGGATATTTCTAATTTGTAAATCATTTTGTATACACTCCAAGTATCTCGGTAAAGAACTGGAATTTGTTAGTAAGGGTTATTGGATTTCTACCTACTTGCGCTTGTAAAAAAAAACCAATATATATAAAAAAGATTTTTTTGTAGTTAAAATATCAAATTGGTTTTGTTAATATTTCCTAAAATTAAAAATAATAAATTATTAAAAAAATTTTTATTCATGGTCGTGACTCACGAATTATTCACGAAAAGAAATTAAATCTCACGATCAAGCCCATTCACGCACGATCGTAAAAAATTATTCACGATCACGATGGGTCACGCGTGAATTCACGATTTTGGCACATCTCTATTTAATATGTTGTAAAATACAAAATTACAAACCATATTTAATAACATAATAACAAATAAAAATTACTTTTACATATATTGCTACAACATAAGCGCGTGGAAATTAAAAAAAAAAAAAAAAAAAAAAAAAAAAAAAAAAAAGTGGTATACAAATATAATAAGTTAATAACTGAAAAATATTAATGCATTATTTAATTTTTGATAAAAGAAAATTTTTTCGCTGAGCTATACTTTTGTACCTAACCATCTCGCACCAAATACCTTAACATACACAACGCCATAAAATTGATCATAAAATGTTGTGATTCGTAAAGGAACTTTTAATTGTGTTATACCTGACGATGAATTAACTAATCGAAAGCTAGTTAGTGACCGAACAGTCTATTTTTAGTGAAAAATGACACAGAAAAGTATTCTCATATTTTATTACATAAATATAATATGGATTTTCACAAAGTAAATCATTAAAATGTTAACTGTTACTGGTTTTTTTAA
The DNA here is from genome assembly GCA_035578155.1 of Brachynemurus nebulosus. Taxonomy (NCBI): domain Eukaryota; kingdom Metazoa; phylum Arthropoda; class Insecta; order Neuroptera; family Myrmeleontidae; genus Brachynemurus; species Brachynemurus nebulosus. The sequence continues at coordinate 25,387,687 of JAPWDM010000003.1, forward strand.
CTACTACTGGAATTTTTATTTATACTTCGGATCAAAAATTTTTATCATTTTATTTCATTAAGGGAGTTGGTCGATAAAACGATTTTTTAAAAGGAATTTAACGAAACTTGTCTAGATATTTATTTAAACTAATACCAATAATACGAGCCCTTACCGAAAAAAAAAACTGACCTCCCCAATTTTGAGAAAAACGATTTCAAGGTTTTGTAATTTTAACACGGGCTCTTATGGAAAAACTCTATTTTTTCTGAATAAAATGGAAACGTGTCAATGGAATTTGATAAAAATTTAATATGGTTTTTAATACAAAATTACAAACCATATTTAATAAGAAACAAAAGTTATTGACCACGCCGTTTTTGAAATATAATTTAAAAACATTATTTTATAACGTTTTTACAATGCTTTTTCAACAATTCTTTTAAATTGCTACAACATAAGCGAGCGGAAATTCAAAAAAACAAGTGGTATACTAATATAATAACTGAAGAATATTAACACATTATTTGATTTTTGATAAAAGAAAATTTTTTTGCCGAGATATACTTTTGTACCTGACTATCTCAGAGCAACTACGTTAAATAATTAAATTAATTTCGTTTCCATTTTGTTCAAATTTAAATTGAAAGTTTAGGCAATGTTGGCTGAGTTTGCGGTATCAAAAATATTTTGTTCTGTTTATTTTAAGTTCAACAATAAGTAAATAAATTACCTATTTAATTTTCTCTCATTATAAATTTTTAATGAAAATCAAAATATTTAATTAATTATTGTTCATATAAACGTCCATGGTGGTTTGTACAGTGACAGATAAAATGATTGAAATACAAAAATTACCAAATTAATCTCTAAAAGAATCTCTGTCATACATATTACTTGTATGTCAATTCACGGCAGTTTTTTTAGAGGCGTCAAAAAAGTAAAGAGAATTATTGTTTATAATCTTTCTTACTTTTACATATATCAAAATAACATAGACAAACATAGATTCTAAGGTGCCCTTGCATCGAATGCTTGCAATTCACGGACAAGCAATAGTCGTATATGCACATATTTTTGTGATAAATAAACGTTTTTTATTTTTAATTCCATTTTGATTGTTACAAATTATCGTAAACCTGCATAACATCAAAGTAGATAACGGTGTTAGCTAGACTGTATTATTTATTGAGAAAAATGTGCGATTTATCTTGTCACGGTAAACTAATTATTATCAGTGCATTGGAATTTCAAACAGCATTCTTGGATATACTATTAAATGATGTACAGGGTGTATCATTTTTGATAGTGTTATACCTAAAATATATTGAAAAGTAGATTTTTGTATAGCTTGCTTAGATTTTTTATCGGTAATAATTTTTTCATATCCGGAAAGTTCACCAAAAGAAACTTCACTAACAACAATTCATCGACTAGAAAATTCACTGATTTTACAATTAGGTTTTTGAAGAAAAATTTTTTTAAAACATGGGATCGTTGCTGTGAAAATTGACAAAGCAACGATCCCATGTTTTAATATGGATTTTCACAAAGTAAACCTGTCTAGTATTAATTATTTAAAAAAATTTTTGTCGTAAATGGAAAGATCATAATATATATTTATCATAAGTTTTATAAGAAAACTGTTTTCAGTTTTTTTAGACGTAATATTTAAAAATTTATATCAAATTAAAAATAAATTTTTAAACTTAATACCGATAACGTGTCGACAATTCCCGAGCACATTTGTGACGTCATAATGGCAACTTACCTAAAAATTTAATGTATTCTTATTTTGAATTATTGTTGCTATGCAATTTTTCCTTGCTAAAAGTAAAGCTACTGTTCCATCTAAAATCTAGATTGTATAAAATTATAATTTTACGGGAGCGTGGCTTAAATTTTATGTGTAATCGTAGGTGTAACATACTTAAAATCTAGATTTTATAAAATCCTGATGTTATAAAGTTATAATTTTAGTAGTAGAAATTTTTCTACTTTTTCAATTGAAATTAACCCCCACCTAAAAATCAAAATGGCGAAAACTAAAAAATTTCATGTACAAAAGTGACAGATGTAGCATGTAGATGTATATCAAAATCTATTTTTAACGAACATCATTGATGAAAAAATTTACTACATAACATTATTGATGAAAATTACTAAAATTATTGATGAAAAACTAAATTCTAACTTGAAATTTAGTCCATGTTAAATTGTACAAGGACCACGAATATTTTTTAAAACTGCCTTTTTATTTTTTTAATTAAATGTATTAATAGTATGCAAGAAATAATTTTTTTTTTCTTTAAAGTGACATTTGACGCCATTTTTTTTTTATTATACTCGTATTAAGTAGTCGCTTTTTCAATCGGTTATAGTCGGCATAATCGGCTTATAAAATCTACATGTTAGATAGAACACCTCGTAAAAAATAATTTTACCATTTTAACGTAAAATTATAATTTTATAAAACCTAGATATTAGGTGGAACAGTAGCTTAATTTTGCATTGAATATATTACTATTATGACGTCACAGACATCGCGATCATTTGTAGTGCTGTTTTTTATTACAATCAAATGAAAACAAGTTTTAATTAATTTCTTATTTATTATATATATATATATATATATATATATATATATATATATATATATATATATATATATATATATATATATATATATATATATATATATATATATATATATTTTTCGCATCGATCATCAACATTATTTATGATATAGTACTGAAATATAATATTTTATAGATAATTATTTTTTATTCAAAAACCCAATTATGATCTCTAACTGTACCTAATAGAAAACTATCTTTCAAATAAATCGGATACTATTTTAGTCTTTTATTTTAATTTAATGATATTCGTACAAATGTCATCGAAAAATACTAAACCGAATATTTTTTTACACATATTTTTCCAGTGTCATAATTTATACAAATTTTATTGTTCAATTAAAACATTAAATACAATTATAATTAAAACTCTCAGAATAGTGGCAAATTTTCAGAAAATTGTAAAATATAATGATATTATATACTCGTACCCACCTATAATGTTACGTTATAGCATCGGATTCATTCTGCAAAATAATTAAATTACTTCTACATCAGTTTATACACACAGAGTGAGTTTTTTGAGAGTTGCCATTTTTATTACGACTAAACTATTAACTTAACTTGCATGCTAATCTTTAAAATTTATTTTGCTACAAAAAAAAATTAGTGCCCTTAAAAATTGAGTCGTGATATCCATATTTTAAGAGATGAACTTTTTGTGCAATATATTATTGCGGGTTCATTTTTGGAAAAAAACAAATTAAGACTACGTTGATTGATGTTAGTTTACACAAATCACGTATCTATTGGTCGCAAAATAAAGAAATTTAAAAAAAAAAATCAAGAAATAAACTTGAAAAAGTTTCATTTAAAAAGATATAAGTTCGTATCATAACTCGAGAACTAAAGGAGCTATAGATAATGCTTCTAGTTACGGCGCCTCCAGCGATATCTATAGCTGTCATCTGAACAATTTTTTGACTAACTCAATAATTTAACCGTAATAAAAATGGTAACTAATAAAAAACTCACCTGTATATCTACATTTCTGAATGAGAGTTCAACTAATTTATCTAGCGTATATTTTTGAACTATCAATGTTTCCAGTCAAGTCGATTGTGAAAAGATTCTTGCACGCTCTTTCGGCTGCTATTAGAAAAGTGACGAGTATTCATATTCGCATTGCACTCACGAATATTGGTTTTTTCGTCACCTTATTTCCGACATGCATAAAACAAATGAACACAAGCGACTTCTGACTTCAGACACGTGTTCAAAAGTTGTTATATTACGTCAACATTTCCATTCGCATTCGCATTCGCAAATACCAAACATTTAACAGTCGTTACATCTCTAATATTTCTATACATTTTACGTATAAGTAGGGGAAGGTAAGCTAAGATCAAATGCCCAAAAATGTGACTTTTGACCGCGATAAGCAAATCTTTTTTATTATATTATCCGATAGAATAGTTATCGAACTTTAAAATGAAACTTCGTTTAAGAAATTTGTATAGCATATTTATTTTTAATAAAGAAAATACAAAACTTCTGCAAAAATCCGCTTTGCCCGTATAGATATCCTAAAACGGGTAATCCTCTTTAGACAAAGCGGGTAAGTACATTTTGTATTTAAATACTGTTATTATTTTTTAATATAAACTTTGTTAATCATATAGAACTTAACAATAATTATAATTAAATAAAAAAATTTGAAAAAAGACAAAAATAATAAATTCATAACAATTAACTGTAACTTTCTTTACAACACATTGAAGCATATTACTTCGGGTGGTTCCACATCAAAATCACCACAAACAAGGTGGTGATTTTGATCTGACTTTTTCCCTCATTCCGTCCTAAAAACAAGATTTTTTATTATTTTTCCCCTTCCAACAGTTTTTCCATTAAGATGCTTCTATTTTGTCTACCCGCTTTGCCCAAAAAGACTTAATTTTGTTAATTTAAAACATGTCTATCTTTTTCTACATTAAGTCAAATGATGATAACATAATACGGTAATACCAAAAAGATTACAAATAAAAAGGTTTGTGACTAGTCACAGAATATTTATTGTCAAAATTTTTAACAAAACCAACAACAAAAATTGATGAAGCTTAACTAGGACACTAAACGACACAAGCGTTCAAGTGCAACTGATTGACATTGGTTGATATTCGGTTAATCTCGTTATACGCACGATTTTATAAAAACATTCGATACAACGATATACAAGTGCTTAACCGCTTTAAGAGGGGTACCCGCTTTGGGCGACCTTCCCCTACATGCATACTATGCATATAATACGAACGAAAAAGCACCTGGAGCAAAGGTGGATTCAGTGACTTTTCCATAACGATACATTTTTCATTTTACTTATACAGCCAAGTCTCCTGTAACGAGATTAATTCGTACCGCGTAATATGAAAATCATGTTATTAGAGATACAAAAATAAGAAAGATCGGATTAATTAATGTGTCGTAATGTGGAAGTCGCTGCCGCAGTATATGGAAACCACGTTATAAGAATAACGATCTTTATTCATAAAAAAATACAAATTAAGTCAATCGTACCGCGTTATGCGAAATTTCAGATACTATATAAATCACACCTATATAAAAATTACAGTCTCAAAATACAGCAGATTTTTTTTATAAGGGCTTTTTTGTGCGTGAAGAAAAAGCAAGAGAAACTAGTAAATTTAAACATTAATTTGCGATAAAATTACTTATTGATTATTATTAAGCATTTAGTCAGTACACTGTATAAGACATAAGTTATTGCATTATTATAAGTTCTTTTTTACAGATGTATTTATCACAATTTTTATAATATTATAAAAATGGAATAGAATATTCGTATGCGTAAATTAATGCTTTATCTTGTATATAAAAGCAACTTCTAGGAAATTTGTGAGGTTTTAAGCGTTTTGAGTTATGTATTTTTTATATGAAACTTTTTTTAGGTGGTCCCGAGTCCGACTCATCCCATAAAAAAATTTCTTTTTACAATCTGTAGCCATATATACTTTTTATAGCTATACTTAAGAAGTTTTGGAATAATTTTTTATGTGGTTTTTTAATAGTATTTATAAATGGTTTTGTCTTGTAGTTCTACCAAAACGATTTTAAAACACATCGAATTAGTTCTTCGTCATTTCTTGTTCGAAAAACGTTTTATACGAGAACTGTCGTAATTTCGTTTCGTGTGATATAGAAATGGCCTTATAAAACCACTACGTTGCAGGGGACTTGACTGTATAATTATGTTTCAATTTTATCAAAAACCGTTGTCGTGTAAAGTTGATATACGAATATGAAACAAGATTCATAGATGGAAGATTTTATTTATTAAAGATATAATTTTATTTAACAAAACTTTTAGACAAAAAAATTCGACAAACATTGAATAGTTCTTTTTGATGTTATTTATTTGATTTTTTGTTTGTACTGGTATTGACTCACATTGAATTTATTAGTTTAATACTCCCCTTTTAAGATAAAGATAACCATTCTCATATGCGTACCGTGATACGAAATAAAACTCTTTTCGTCTTTACAACGTAACCTTCAAACTTTTCGAAGATACAAACGAAATTTTATTACGAAACACATATTATTTGACTCTGTTTTCAATAGTTGTCTTGTAAACGGAATAAGTTTTCAAATACAATAAATATTTGTTCCTTTTAACTTTGCGTAGACATTTTGAGAGTTTGTGGATATTTTGATGAGTGCTATGTTGATAGTTTCATAATTATTCAAGTATTTAAAAAAAACTCATTACATAGGGTTGCAATGATAAAAACTGCAAGTAAATTTTTTGTCTCCAATTTATTTTTGGTCTCAACAAAAAATTTTCTGGCAATTTATACTATTAAAACCAGGGCCGTAGAGAAAAATAGTGGGCCCCGGGAATAAACTAGTGTTGGGTCGCACATGTGCGAGTCACTCTGAAAGAGGGACTCTTTTAAGTGTGCGGTGTGCTGTGCGACTCTTACAAAAGGAGTCACTAGCACAGTCCGCCATTCCACACATAACTGAACTCATTTGTGCATATGATACTGGACATCAGGATCAATTACATATTGCATATTATTGCACAAATAAAAGAATTTCATCTTTTTCAAAAATGAAGATACAATATGCATTAGGTAATTTATGGGTTGTTGGGTTGACATTTGACAAATTGCTTTCCAGTTTATAATGTTCGTACGAATTGAACAATATGACTTTTTTACGTACTACTAGAACCGGAAACTACCCCCGCAGGGTAAAGAAGTATATTTTATTTGTTAGTACTATTATTGCATTGTATTAACTAATTGTTTAACAGTTTTTTTTAAGTTTTTTTAGATGGATACTGATGTTACGTACCAGATATTACGTATTTTTTTCTATTTATTTAATGTCCTATTCCTTCCAATTATTACTTACTTTTATCCAATCAATTCTGTAATTTTTTGGGGGTATTCCTGTTACTTGTATTTGCTGCCTCGTTATTTTAAATTTTGTGAATTTTCAAAAATAATACTAGAACAGGATATGTAATACTGACTTTATTTAATTTACTTTGAGTAATTGTGTTTATTTAGTTACCTTTCTTTATTAATACTATTTTTTATATTTATAAGTAAGTACTATTAATTTTTATATGTAATGGATCAAAAATTAAGAAAAAGAGACGTGTTGAGTTTCGTAACCGAAAAAAAAATGGTGTTACTAAATGTAATTTTTTCTCTAATATTAATGTTTCCAAATCTTACAAAGTTCAAAAAATAGTTGGTTTTTTAATGTACACCTCTGAATTTAATTTTTTATATAAACAATACACATATTTCTTATTTTGAAAATTTATACGTTGTACCATATGGACTGAATTTAGTATTTACAAAACTTAAAAGGAGAAAGGAAAGGACAAATAAACGACAGGACAGCGCATACCACACTAAGACAATGTGCTGTGTGCTCGAAAAGAGTCGTGACTCTCGTTTCAAACTTAACTCGACAATTCCCAGAGTTATTTGAAGGTGACAGATGTTTTCAATTTTTTTCAACGATAAGATAATTAAATCGGTACGTTCTGTTACCACCATTAGAAGGCTAATAGATGACTTTATATTTCTTTCTTGTGACAACTCTATACTATAAGTTAAACAAACAAATTAATACAGTTTACAATTAAAAATGTCTGTCACCTACAGATGACACTGGGAATTGCCGAGTTAATCGCACAGTGGCGTAGTGAACATTACTGGCGCCCGGGGCACGACACTTTATTGGCGCCCCCCATTCCTACCAAAAACACGTATAGTTAATATTTGGCACCTCTTTGGTACACATTTAGCGCCCTTCTGGAAGTCGCGCCCGGTGCATGATAGACTCCCTTGCACCCCCGTCGCTACGCCTCTGTAATCGCATATAACACAGTGTGCGAGTGCGTTTTACGTGTCGTGTGCTCCAAAAGAGTCGCTCACTCTGTGCGACACACCGCACTGCGCGGAGTCATGTATGCTAGCACACATAAAAGAGTCGCTTCGACCCAACACTAGAATAAACTATATTCTTTTAAAAAATTCCTCCCAAAAGAATAAGTTATGAGCAAAAAAAACCTTTTTTTCCTGGGCCCTCTACCGACAGGTACGGGCTTCTTCCTCAAGCCCGGGCCCCGGGGCTAGAACCCCAGCTACCACACTCTCTCGTCAGGCCTGATTAAAACCTACATAAGTTTTTACACAAATTATGCCATTTCTACAGTACATAATGAATTTTTCTAATACGTTATATACTTGCCATAGTCACTAGTCTTCTAGACACCTAAGAAATTATGATATAAAATATTTCGGGACATTTATACAAATAAAAATTTCAAACCCAATTGTTTTTCTGAATATTATGAAATCCAACAATTGTAACCTTTGTTGCGTATGAAAAAGTTATTTCATCAATAAAATATTTATTCAAAAAGCGCAAAATATCTAGAAAGTTTTCTCTGTGAGAATTACTATACAAGTTTTAAAATATTCAAATGAACAAAAGATCGAATTTTTATACCAGAAGCTTTTAATATTGTCAAAAGTATACAACAAAAGATACATAAAGCATACGTTACAATGTATTATATAATAAATCATCCGAAAAGAAAAAGACAACATTAAACTTACTAAAATATGTAAAAACTTTTAGTTGAAAACAAAAAACGAAAAAATAAAAATAAAATAAAATAAGAAATATTAAACAATTTTAGAAGATTCATAATATGACTCCTTGGTAAGCGTAACTCTGTTCCTAAAGAGGCAAATAATATAATTAATTGAATAACAGTTCATCTTTTTACATTCCTTTCAGGCCCTTGTTTTTAGCAATTTTTCGTTTTACGAATATGCCGAATAATAAAAATGCACCTATATTTTCTATTTTCATATAAAATTTTTCACTTCAACGATGATCTTAAGCACATTCACAATTTTTTTGTTGGTATCACTTTTTGTTTATATACACAATAATTTGTTAAATTTTCTTTAATTTTGTTTATATACCTACACATTTTCGCTAAGTAAATGTACAATAACTTTTTGCGAAAATTTAAAAAATTATTTTTCTAAATATTAAAATAGTACGGTGCAATTAGACCGAAACCTCAACATCCAAAGTAACAGTTGCCAACTCCAAATTGTTCTATACAGTCCACATATTGTTTGGTAAAAAGTTACACCATTTTGAGCGTCGGGTTTGGGAGGAAGGAGGGTAGATGTAGGCAAATTAACGGTTTTCGTTAGTTTTTTTTGTTTTAGTATTTCGAAAACTATGCCGCTTAGGGCAAAACGTGCCTATACAAAAATAATATTCATTAAATTGCGAACAAAAATAGTCCTGTGCATCATCTTGCTGAAGTGAAGAGTTCCAGAGTTATGGAGGGTAGCAATTTTTATATTTTTTTGGAAAAAATATGACACATTATCACTAAGGAAGCTAATTTTTTTATACAGGATTGTGTTTTGTAAAAGGAAATTGTGATTAGTTCTCTTCAAACATAGCACCCTCCTTTCCTAAATCTTGGTTTATGATGTTCGTATCCCTGTTATCACATCCTAGGCCTGAGCAATTACCGCATGTGCTTGAGCAGTTTAGACCATTTTTTCTGCATTCGCAGTTACGGACGCATTCGTCTTTGCAAGCGCACACTGTGAGAGAAAGTAATTCCTCGGGAGCTGCAGGACGTGCTGTTTAATTGGTCTCAGGTGTTCGTCAATCTTCTTTCACCCCCACTCGAGCGGATTCTTCTTCTTTTTTAGCCACTGCTGCACCTGGTGATAGGTGCAGCTGTGGCTAAAAATACTAAAAATTGCTACTTTTGCACCCTCTGGAACTGTTCACTTTAGCAAGATTATGCACAGGACCATTTTTGTTCGCAATTTAATGTAGATTATTTTTGTATATAACACTTTTTATGCTAAACCCCATAATTTCCGAAATATTTAAAAAAAAACTGATGAAATCCGTTAATTTGCCTACTTCTACCCCCCTCCCCCCAAAATCCGACGCTCAAAATGGTGTAACTTTTTGCCAAACAATATGTGGATTGTATAGAACAATTTGTGGACTGTATAGAACAAGATGTTGAGGTTAGGCTGTTTTTTTTAATAACTGCACCGTACTAAAGTAGTATTTTTGCAAAATAAAATGTTTTACTAATTAGTAATAACTATCACACGTTATATCTTCAGAGGCACAATTATTATTGTCAAAATGCGAGAACGATTTTTTCTTCTTTTTTATTTTTATTAACTTGTATGTACGAAATAATTTTGTATCGCAAGACGTTCTCCGGTTTCACTATTGCGTGGGCATGGGTGTGAAAACATTTAATGGATCAGTCACGAATATGATCTTGTTGGAAATTTTTTTTTCTTTTGTTAAATACTTGTCAGGAACTATTAAAGACTTTAGTATTATATTTCCTAAATTTTAAGTAAAGGAAAAATGAGAGTGGCTAAACGGAAGTTTTGATTACATCCCGGTACTGAAGTTTTTTCCAGAAATGTCACTCTTTATTTTTTTTCATACTTTACACCAGGGTTGTTGCGGCTGTGACATTTAAAAATATCTGTATATGCGGATATGGATGCGGATTTTTTGAGAGTAACATCTGCAGGTGGGGCTGCGAATATGAATTTTTAGAGAATAATAATTGTAGAAGAAGTTTTTTGCCGTTTTTACGAATATATCTTTTCACAATATTACACTACGACCACTTGTTAGACACGTTCATTTACTTAGGGATTATTAAATTAAATTTAAAATAAAAAATAAATGCAGCCCGTTTCTAGTTTTGAAGTATTAAACTTGTAAATTATTCCCCAATTTCTATTGTTTAAATATCAAAATACAACTAAGCTTATTTTGGACGTTGTTATTGGTATCTATCAAATGGGTGAACAAGAAGTCTGACAAAAATGTGTATTGACATTAGTTTTATATACACCGACTTCTATTTAACCGGACGACAATACACAAACGTCGTCCGCTTAGACAATTCATATATAGGGTGTTTCTCTACACAATTTATTTTTATATAAAAGTTAAAGTACTTTTGTTAAAATAACTTTCTAAAGAATATTTTCTAGCTACATACTATTTACATCTACTTGTGAGCTTGGAAAAGGATACATTCATATGTCTATTAATAATGTTTGTTATTGTTATTATCACATACTTATGTTAATTTCCAAAATAATCGCCTGTATATGTTAAATATTGAAAATTTGTTTACATAAAAATATTGTTTATTTTAAAAATATTCTCACGAAGACTGTATATGTGAACACAAACACATAAACGCCGTCCCCTTAAAGAATGTCCGCTTAAAGGAAAAGTCGTGTACGTTTAATAATAATCAATGCGATATTAAGAAAAAATAATAAGTTATAAACAATTTATATTTGGACTGACATAAGTCCGGCGCAAAGAAATTTTGTTGAAGGAGAGAAAATTTTACATCTGCAAAACATTACCTAACATATAAAATATAATAAAAATACGAAAAAATTCCTGAATGTGTTAACGAATATTACTATCTACAGTTTGCTAATGTCAAATTTGGACGATTTTTTTTTTGGTCAAATTATTATTGTTATTATAAATGATGTTTTAGGAAAAATCCTTAATCCACCAAATAACTGGTAACTGAAAAATAAATGTAACTACAAAAATCATTCATTAAAAAATTTAACGGACAACTATGAACTGTAAATTTTAAAATAAAATTCGAGAAATTTATTACAGTTTGAAAGTTTTTATTAAATTATTTTAAAAAAAAATCATTAATTTTATCCTAATCGTTTTTCGAAATCGCAAAAAACTTAATGATAATAGATATAAAGGGAATATGAAATATCTCATATTTTTGCCTACCTTGGGATTATCTATATTTAACGTTGTCTATAGATTCCTCAAAAATAGGAATTAAACTAGGTCAACCTCTTTCTGAAAAAAGATCACGTGAACAACCCCTTAAAATAAAATATAATAAAAAAAGAAAGCACGTTTTTTGGAAACAGTATCTGAACTAATAGTGCATACTCCATCTCCTTTTTTAAGTTATTAATGTATATTTCTTATGGAAACGTGTGCCAATAAATTTTATGACCTACTGTCCACTGGTGTGCGATATTAGGTACAAAATATTCAATAATATTTAAATTTTAGTTTATTTTCTGACGCGTAAGTTTTGCTATCAAATTCTGATATATTTTTTCTGCGTAATTCTGATATATCTTCTGTATATAATTTTTAATTTTTTGTACATATTTTTTTATTTATAATTATAATTGTATTAGATTTTAAATTTTTAAATTATTTTTTATTAATCAGTTTTAAATTTTATAGTATTATAATTTCGGTACATATTTTAATATAGTATTATTAGTACTTTATAATTTTTCTGTTTATATCAATATTTATAATATATAATTTCACCACTTTTATATATTTTTGTAACTTTTATAAATTATATAATTCCACCACTGTTGTATATTTTTGTAAATTTTATAAATTATAAAATAAATAAATTCTAAACTATATAAACGTTCACTAATAAAAACAAAAATATATAAATGAAAATTAACTCCATTTAATAGTATTCATCAAGAAAAAAGGTATTTTTTGGCCCAAGAATATTAAAAATTTGCTTTAAAGTTAGCGAAAACAGTCTAAACGAACAGAAAAATAACTTCTTTCTATATCCCAATCAAATCTTGATTTGTACCATCCCCGCATACGTGCCGTAAAGTCGGTTGGAGAATAGACTTTAAATAATATGTCTTTAAAGAAATTAGTTTATCTAAATTATAAGCGCCGCCCACAATACATTTGAAAAGACTTTTGTGTGATAAAATCTTAACTTGAGAGAATATGTCCGATCAGCTTTTCATATTTTTTACTATTTCTGCAGGGCCGTAGCTAGAGCTGAATTTAAGGTAGGAGCATAATACGGTGTAAGAGTGGGATAATTTAATAAATAAAATAAGCTGGTACGATTCATATTCTTATTGAATATTTAGTTACTATGGTTTAAAAATCAGTTACCAATAAGAATTTTGTTTCATTTTTATCATGTTTACCTACAATTAAATGGCCGTTGAAATATTTTGTGTATTCTGTTTTGCTGTAAAAATTGAACATTTTGCTTACCTCTTTATTTGGTGTTATTTCAAAGAAAAAAAATAAACAATCCTTTCCATCTTAGTAGTGCAAGTCCTTGCAGGATTCTCATTTGATACATGGTATACCTGCATATGTCTAATAAAACTGAAAACACTGAAATTTCTGTGTCCGCGTATATCGAAATGCGTATTACGAAAACTTTAATTTTAATTTTCAGGATTTATAAATAACACAATATACAGAATACATGTTAAATAATTAAATAGTTTATAGTTTATAATTAATAATTAATTAAATTATACATACATACATATATAAATAATTAAATAGTTTATTAAATTTTAATTGTAATTTTCAGAATATGGATAACTGAATTTTAGTCACTAAACAGTGCACGGAGAGAAAAATCATATAATTTTTGTAGAAAAATTTCAGAAAAATTACCATGCTCTCTTATAATTCGTGCGCGATCGACGACCAAAATAAAAAATATGTGCTAGCATGGTAAAATTTAATGTGCTAACACAACTTTTATCACACTCTTATGCATATATGTTATAGTTTAATTCTTGTTGTCGTACTCTTTCATTTGCGCATCTGACCCGCAACCTTATGTTGCTTGGGCGGTACCTGTAAAACTTCGAAGATGCCCGATCTTTTCCGACTTTCGATTCTTTATGATGCATACAAAAATGATTGCCAACAATATATTCTAATACTAAAGATAGTGAAGTAACAAAAGGATGAATTAAACGGTGACATCCCCGTCCTCTAAAAAAGTGTAATGAATACTGCTTGCTGCTTGTAAGACAGCCTAATGAATCAAGGTGCTTGGTCCGACCCGTCCGACCAAGTTGGTCGTCCACACCTATGGTTGGCTATGTGACTTGCTATGAGTGAGGTACATTTCAACAGCGTTCACAACACACACAACCTTCTTTCTCTTTTTTTCTTTCTACTATTAGCAGATAGCATTTCAAATATTATAATACAGCATGGTAATTTTTGTAAGAAAAACAATTAAAAAATATTTTTTTGTCGGCAATGAAACTTTTTACTGTGCTGTTTTACAAATTTTACGGAGCTAATATTACGGAAACAATATTCTATCCTTTAAATTTTCTATGATTAATTATAATTTTTATATTTTTACCGTACAAAATTGAATATGTTCGCCTTTTACACGTCGATTGTAGTGCTGAGCACAGTAATTTTTATATGAATTTTCTCTCCGTGTAGAGAATACTGTTACCATTATATTTACAAATCATAATTTGAAATGTGTTTTCCAATACATTAAAAATAGAATTTTTTAGAAAATTGATAATACTAACAACTTACTCTGGCGTCACTTTATTTTAACACTTTGTGTAGCTTCACGCAACCAAAACATTCTCGTTATATTCTGTAAGTTGCCTTTACTGATCGAGAAAATGATGCAAAAACGAGGCCCGAAGGATCGAGGTACACTAATTGTAAGTTAAACTAGAGTTTTGATGCAGTTTTCGTATTTGATATTAGTATTTTGATTGTTTAAACCACATTTACCTTATTTCAATTTTTATCTCCAGTTTTATTGTCAATGCCCCCCCCCCCAATCGATCTGACCACGGAGATGCGAGTAAGTCAGTAGAAAAACCTTTAAAAATGAAAGGTTGGGTCAACTTAAATTTTTCTTCTAGCTATTAGTTTTCGAGTAGGTAATTTGTTTGCTGTTTTTTGGGAGTAGAGTGGGGGGGGTCAATTTCACTTCTTAAATGACATTTATATATTTTTATTTGTTCTATGGACTAGTGATATCAGACGATTAATCGATTAATTGGTTTAATCAACTAACTTTATTTACATTCAGTCATTTGTTAGTCGACTATTTCACTCTCGAATAAATGACTAAAATGATTAGTTATTTTTTTAAATGACTAAAATGGCTAATTTAATAAATAATTTTTTATTACTCATGCGGGAGAAGTACTAACTTGGCGCACACATTTCTATACGCAAAATAGCTGTTTGCCCACTGTACTCTTCCCACATACTTTTTTGCGTGCGGAAAGTAAGCTTTCTACACACAAATTGACAATAAAACATGCAAAATATAATCAAAACACGCAAAATCGCCTCTCGATTTTTCATTTGATAAATTTTTCATAATTATTTCTATAGAAACAAAGTAATTTAAACAATATTTAATACAGAAAAAAAGACGAACACTCAAAAATATTATTTTAAAACGTAATAGAAATGTCAGAAATAGTAATAGTAATAAAAAAATGTATGTGAAATTCGTAATAAAAAATAGTACGTGCAACTCGTGCGGGATTGTCGATTGCCCACTCAAGCGAATGAACGCACTCACTACGTTCGTGCGCTCAACTTCGCTTTCGTGGGCAATCAAAAATTTCCCGCACTTATTGCACAATATACTATTCTTGTATTATTTATTAGATTCGAAAAAATGAAACTATGAAATTATCTCTTTGTATGATTTTTCACTTGTATGTAATTAACACAGTGATATGTCATATTTTTCTTTTCCTTAAGAAAAATATTAACAGTCAATAATTAAATTCAAAAGAAAACATCATTTTTGAAACAGTAACATGAGTTACCCTATTCATGAATTCTACTAAAAATTTAGTCGATTAGTTGACTGCTTATTGTATGAGCGATATTTTCGATTAACGACTAAGTTTGTCTAAAAAATAATTTTAGTCGATTAATCGACTAACTGCTTCTCGGCTCGACATCACTATTACGCATCTACCAAGTCTCATTAAAATCGGGAATTACGACTTCAAGACCTCGCCTTGTACCTACGTAATTCTGAAATAATTTAAATTTCTACCAGTTTCAACATTTTCAAAATCATTCTATCAGTTTTCGAATTTCCGCATAAAGAAACTCAAACACATGTTTTTGTTAAAATTTGATTTTTGATATATTGAATGCATGTAATGAGATTGTTAAGAAGTTATATTTTCCAACTAAAAATATCACCTTTCGCAATTATCTATCTATGTATTCTTTTAATTTTTAAGCTAATTAATTAAAATGATTAAAAAGTTAAAAGAACGACTAAAGAATAAATATTTAAAGAGAACGATTAATTATAGGTACAAAAATTACCAGAAAACTAAATACATAGACAAATAAATAAAAAATCGTATTTTATTAAAATATCAAACATGGGCGTTTAAGGAAATTCCTTCTTATTCCTACATTTAAACTTACAGTCAACACGATAAACATGTAATATGTATCATAAGTTACGTGTAAAACTTTTGATATAAACCCACGATAAATTCACGGGTAAATAATTATGTTTGAAAATGATAAGGCAAAACTTTGTTGCAAGTTCAAGTTACTGAAAAGATTTTAATTACATGTAGAGACAAAAGAAAGGATTTTAATTACATATATACATACACACACAGACTACACGTAAATTCAATAAATAAAAATGTTAATATTAGAATGCTTCATTACTAGAATATAGGTGTGTGTATACGAGAAAAAATTTTTTTTTCTGAAATTATATAATAAAAGTAAAATTAATAAACTTACAAGTACCTATGTATACCGAATGCATTACAATTAGCGGTTAATATGGGAAGATGAAAAACTATTTACGTGAAACGTAGGTAATATTTACGTACACGGTATGAACAAAGTTAGTTTCACATTTGTTCATTTGCTGGTGTATCAAGTAGGCTTAATAAAGTAGATATGCCGCAGAAGAAAACTGGAAAAATGATATTATTTTAAACATCAAATTGCATATCGCAACTTCTCTGTTCCAACCTCGTATTTGAAAACTCCCAATTTTTGGACACACAAAAAAAACGTATCTAATCTTGTTTTCATCACCATGAACTTAAGATTTATGCTAATTACACCCTTTGATGTTGGCTATGCTTTTTGTGTGTCCTAAAACATGTAGTTTTTGATATACGAGATTGGGACAGAGAAGTCGCGATATGTGATTTTTAGGTAATAGTTTGAGGTAATAATTTATTACGATCCTGGTAAAAAACTTAAAAATAAAAGGGATATGTTTGAAAACTCTCCCGCAGGCTTTTTGGCCTCTCTGATTTTGCCAAGAAACTCAATTTACGCTAACTCTACATTAAAAACACTGATATAATATAGGTATTGCATTATGTTCTTTTATTGTTTGGAAACGTATGTTTTATCAGGTGACAAAAATTAAAAAATTAACAAGTCAAGACAAGAGTTGGCGAAAAATGGGATTACAATCGATTTTCGGTACCTCAAAAAAAAAAAAAAAAAAAATTCAAATTTGGCAAAAAACTGAAAAAAACATAAAATACCTACACTTTGAAACATTATTCTATGAAAGCCGGTTTTCAAGAAAAATATTATTGCCACGGGGACATTTTGTTAAGTACAAGAGTATAATCATTTCCTTAAATATCTTGTCGATTGTGGATGTTTAAAAAATATAATTTTGAAAAAGATGTATTTAAAATTTTGAATACTCTGTCAATTTTAATCCTACTGTCATTAAATTTTCAGAAAAAATTTATTGGATTATCTAATTTTACAATTTCTATTACTAGATATTTTCCGACACTATAATTGTACACATTTAATCTAGTTTTGTAATACTATTACTTTTTAACTTGGTTAAAATTTGGCTTTGTGATACGATCTATTTGAATGGTTAAGTTGGTATCAATCTAGTTTAAAACTGTACCTAACTATTCAATGTGTTAAAACTCCACAATTACCGGTAAACTAAATTAATATCTACGGACATAACTAGTCAACTGGTTAATAATATTACACGTTAGAAAATTTAGAATATTCTCAACTAAAACCACTAATTGTAAGTGTTAACAGTGTCACCACATAACACTGTAGTTCATGATTTCACATCGGTAGGTATATTTAATGTTTACCATGTTTATAACAAACAAGCTACATAAAAGTTAAAGGTAGAAAGGTGCGGTATCTATACAAATGTGACATATATGGGTCATTTGGATAGCAAAAATGAGAAATTCACACCCAAATTAACCCTTAAAGCTTGATTTAAGAAAAAATAAATTTCTTAATTTGACGACGTCATTAGATTTACTAAAATTCCTTAGTGCTATAAAAATTGTAAATTGTAATGAAAAAGGAAAAACTGATAAAATTGGAAGCGAATTATGGATATTTGAAATCATTAATCACAAATCATTTTTACCAAACTTAGGGACGTAAGATCACTGAAAAAAAATATCAGTAAAATTAGGTACGTTTATAACAGGAACTGTGTCATTTGTATATCAAAAACCAAAATTTACACCCAAATTACCTTGACTCACCCTAATCAGTCAGCCTAATTACATTAACTTCAATAAAGTTTAATTTAAGAAAAATAATTTTTTCTACTCCTACTATTAAAAGTAACATTTTGTGCACGGCTAACTATCTGTAAAAATTAACAATTGCCCACACTGTACGGAAATACAGTGGGAAATTATTTCCCACGCCTTAATATAATAAAAAAGTAGGCTGTTCCGTTAGTTTAATGTATAATATATATAGAAATAATACTAAAAAAACGCCGTGAGCAGCAGGGCCCCATCACGGTAGTCGAATTTTCCCCTTCATCTTCGGTATTGAATGTTTACAAGCGAAATGTGATTGAAAGTCTACAACCGAATTGTCATTTTGTTGGTTTCAAAACTGGTGATGAGTGTTCGGCTGATCGAGGCTTTAAAAAAAGGTTTTAAGTATTTAAGGGCTGTATCTCAGTAAATTTCAATTTTGTGCCGAAAACAGGTAGCAGAAAAAAAACCAACACAATTCGTACGAGGGCATTCCTGCCCATGTTTATCCACTAATTGCCTTTATGTTTTAGTTTTAAATATTAAAAAAGGACCTTAAATAGTAAACTGGAAGGCCTTTATAAAGATATTTTTTCTTTCAAAAAAAAAAAAAAAAATAATAAAAAATAAAAAATAAAAAAAATAAAAAAATAAAAATTAGTTCTTCGGTATTGAGTGTCTACAAGCGAAATATAATTGAAAGTCCACAAGCGATTTGTAATTTTGGTGGTTTCAAAACTGATAATGAGTGTCCGGTTGATCGGGGCTTTATAAAAAGATTTTAAGTTTTTAAGGGCTGAATCTCAGTAAATTTCAATTTTGTGCCGATAGAAGTTAACAGGGAAAAAGCCAACACAATTCGTACGAGGGCATTTCTATCCATGCTTATCCGCCAATTGCCTTTGTGTTTTACTTTTAAATATTAAAAAAGGAACTTAAATAGTAAACTGGAAGGCTTTTATGAAGATATTTTTTCTTTCCAAAAAAATCCAAAATTTCTATTTTATAAATAATAAAAATCCAAAATTCCTAAATAATAATTAAATAAATAAATAAACAGTGACTTTAATAACATTTGCAAATTACTTAATATGTATGTATTTCATTTGTTAAAAAATTGTATTCACTTTTTTTTTAAATTTTTTAAAATTACTATTCGCCTACTTGTATTTAGAATAAACATAATGCTTTTAAAACACATTTAACAATAGCATTCAATTCCGATGTAAAAATGGGAGAAGTGGGGGGAAAAGTGATGTGGACTCCCTACAAGGTACTAGCTGGATACTAACTGAATACACGTACAAAATTTCAGCCCTCTAGGTTTCCTTATGGAGTCTCTAGACGTGTTAGAAAACAAGCAAAAAAATTAAGGAAATATTGGCGTAAAAATCGTGGGGGTAAGGGTTAAAAGTTGAAACCTCCAAAAAACAGTGTCTGGCTATTAGCTTAACCTGTACACCAAATTTCAGCCCTCTAGGTTTATTTGGGGAGATTTTGACCCGAACGAAACTGTTAAAAAACAAGAAAAATCATGTTCTTTTGGGTATAAAAATGGTGGGGGTAGGGGTTAAAAGTCGAGACCCCCAAAAGGCACCCCCTTGATACTAACTCAATCCGAATACAAAATTTCAGCCCTCTAGGTTTATTCGGGTGACCTGTGCGAGTGGTACAAACTTCGAAAACGTCGAAAATGCATGAAATTGTAGCTTAAAAATGAGGGGGGTGGGGGTAAAATATTAAAACCTCCAAAAAGCACAACCTAGGTACGAACTTTATCAACACACCAAATTTCAACCCTCTACGTTAATTCTGGGGGGCTGGGGGCCTGTTAGATCCAGCGAAAATCGTTTTTTCCCCCCTCTACTCCCACCATATCATCTTAGCAAGCTGAATTTTGGATATGTTGTAGATAATTGACCGAAACATTATTTAAAACCGGTTTGAAAAAGTTTTATTGCTTTTCCGCCCCCCATCACCCCCTTAAAGGTCGGGTCAGAAAAAAAATTTGCCCAAAATTTGACCCCACTTTGATAGTATGAGGTGCCTCGAAAATGAGCCCCATTTACCAAATTTCATCTCTTAACTTCCATAGGGGGGCCCTACACAAATTAAAAGGTGGCGGGAAAATATATATATATATATATATATCAGACATTTTTTTTTTCTACATATTCGTGTTCTACGGGTCCGAAAACGGATAGCGCCCCTACTCTCGCCTCTCGCAGCTCTTATCGTATAGACTGTATAAGTCTAATTTTTCGGAGAAAATTCGACTAAAAACGCCGTGAGCAGCGGGGCCCCATCACGGTAGTCGAATTTTCCCCTTCATCTTCGGTATTGAATGTCTACAAGCGAAATGTGATTGAAAGTCTACAACCGAATTGTTATTTTGTTGGTTTCAAAACTGGTGATGAGTGTTCGGCTGATCGAGGCTTTAAAAAACGGTTTTAAGTATTTAAGGGCTGTATCTCAGTAAATTTCAATTTTGTGCCGAAAACAGGTAGCGGAAAAAAAACCAACACAATTCGTACAAGGACATTCCTGCCCATGTTTATCCGCTAATTGCCTTTATGTTTTAGTTTTAAATATTAAAAAAGGACCTTAAATAGTAAACTGGAAGGCCTTTATAAAGATATTTTTTCTTTCCAAAAAAATCCAAAATTTCTATTTTATAAATACTAAAAATCCAAAATTCCTAATTTATAAATAAACAGTGACTTTAATAACATTTTTAAATTACTTAATATGCATGTATTTCATTTGTCATAAAAGTAAGTTCACTTTTTTTTAAATTTTTTAAAATTACTATTCGCCTACTTGTATTTAGAATAAACATAATGCTTTTAAAACACATTTAACAATAGCATTCAATTCCGATGTAAAAATGGGAGAAGTGGGGGGAAAAGTGATGTGGACTCCATACAAGGTACTAGCTGGATACTAACTGAATACACGTACAAAATTTCAGCCCTCTAGGTTTCCTTAAGGAGTCTCTAGACGTGTTAGAAAACAAGCAAAAAAATTAAGGAAATATTGGCGTAAAAATCGTGGGGGTAAGGGTTAAAAGTTGAAACCTCCAAAAAACAGTGTCTGGCTATTAGCTTAACCTGTACACCAAATTTCAGCCCTCTAGGTTTATTTTGGGAGATTTTGACCCGAACGAAACTGTTAAAAAACAAGAAAAATCATGTTCTTTTGGGTATAAAAATGGTGGGGGTAGGGGTTAAAAGTCGAGACGCCCAAAAGGCACCCCCTTGATACTAACTCAATCCGAATACAAAATTTCAGCCCTCTAGGTTTATTCGGGTGACCTGTGCGAGTGGTACAAACTTCGAAAACGTCGAAAATGCATGAAATTGTAGCTTAAAAATGAGGGGGGTGGGGGTAAAATATTAAAACCTCCAAAAAGCACAACCTAGGTACGAACTTTATCAACACACCAAATTTCAACCCTCTACGTTAATTCTGGGGGGCTGGGGGCCTGTTAGATCCAGCGAAAATCGTTTTTCCCCCCTCTACTCCCACCATATCATCCTAGGAAGCTGAATTTTGGATATGTTGTAGATAATTGACCGAAACATTATTTAAAACCGGTTTGAAAAAGTTGTATTGCTTTTCCGCCCCCCACCACCCCCTTAAAGGTCGAGTCAGAAAAAAAATTTGCCCAAAATTTGACCCCACCTTGATAGTATGAGGTGCCTCGAAAATGAGCCCCATTTACCAAATTTCATCTCTTAACTTCCATAGGGGTGCCCTACACAAATTAAAAGGTGGCGGGAAAATATATATATATATATATATATATATATATATATATATATATATATATATATATATATATATGTATATATATATATATATATATATCAGACATTTTTTTTCTACATATTCGTGTTCTACGGGTCCGAAAACGGATAGCGCCCCTACTCTCGCCTCTCGCAGCTCTTATCGTATAGACTGTATAAGTCTAATTTTTCGGAGAAAATTCGACTAAATATACATATGTATGTTGATTATTTATTATTGTTTTCATAATTTCAAAGTATGCTTTGGCAAAAATTTGAACATCTTACCGCTGACATTATAAATTTTAAAAATTTTTACTACTTATCTAAATTTTATTTTAATTATTTATGTTAAATTTTACGAAAAAAATGTGCTCGTAGAAAAAGTATAGTGTAAAATATGTGGGAAAAGCTTATTTCTCACTCATATGAATTGTTGCACTCGCTCTGCGGGCTCACGCAACAAACTCATATTCGTGAGAAATAACCCTCTTTTCCCACTTATTGTACAATATAGTATTTTTGACTCGTTCATCAACTTTACTAAAATATTTAAATGCCTTAAAATTCTAAATAAGCTGAAAAAGTGATGAAACTGGAAGAGAATTATAGGTTTTTTAAGACGTTCTTTTAATTTTTACCAAAATTAGGCCGGTAATACTTCTATCCTATCCGTATGGAAATAACTGCATCATTTTGATAACAAAAATGAAAAGTTCACACAAAAATTACCTTATTTGATAATGCTCCCTCCATTGGAGCAAAAAGATCACATTGATCATTGAAATTATTTGAAAAACGACAGATTTTTAAATTGATAATGTCACCAAGTATACCAAAATTTTTCAGTGTCTTAAAAATTGTAAATAAAATGAAAGAACGATGAAACAGAAAACAAGTTTTTTTTGAATTTTTTATTTATTCTGGTAATATGAAAACTGGATCCGCCACCGGATCAGGGTTACTCACTTCACCGTTTGTTGTCTGCAAGGGGTCAAACTAGTATATCTACCAAACTGTGCCCGCTGTAATGAGCAAGTGACGTAACACAGTACCATACGACCAAACCACATGATGTATGGACACGAATATACCAATGTGTTAGTATGATATATTGATGATGATGTATGCAGTTCGCATACATACACTATATACTATGATGGCCACCGTATGTTACCACCAGTCAACTATTAAAAATAAATTTATTTATTTTAAGAAAGATATACCTTTATTTTGAGAATTTTTTATTCAATAGAATTTTTACACTTAAATACGACACACTTCATATTTTTTTCTGTTTAAATTTCACGAGTTGATTAAAAAAACATGATATTTATAATGACGTGAACACCACGACGGTCAGGAACAGACTAATTCGGTAGTGGTGTAAATTGCTACTTATTGCAACTTTTGGATTACATTTCTTTATATGTAGGCTTGATTTCTCTCATATGTGGTTGTCTGCTTGTCATATATAAATTTATAAAACCTTTACATTCGATATGTCAAACTACTTCTAATTTATGCAACAGTAGCTCCCTTTATATAGGTACAGTAAGAGATTCTGAAATAATGAAAAAATAAAGCTATAGCCAAAATCGTTGTATATCGACTTACAGAAAATGTTAACATGCATTTAATCGAAGCATCTTGTATAACAAAACTGGAAAATTGGAAATTTCTATATGAATAAAATCAATATCATATCTTAAATAAATATTAGAAATATACTCAATAAATACATCGCCCACAAGCTTGTCATCAAATGACATCATATTATCCACCGATATGACCTTAGTTTAGGTAATATATTTGACATCGTTGTGTCCCTTCCCCTGCGTTTATTATACCCTTCAATTTCAATTTAATGTTTAAATAATATATTGGATACTGTTTTTATAGACAAATTCGACAAACTAATGGAAATATTTATTAGGTTTATCTTGAAAATTCACTTTTAAGATAATGTTTAAATAATAAATGATAGAGAAAATTGATTTTATATACATACCGTCAAGAACTGATACTTGAACTAGTGGGCCATGAGGTCGATGCCCATAACCGGTTATGCTTGTCAAGAATTTCTGAAGTTTCATTCACAGCGCAGTATCTTCGGACCACGACCGAGGTCTAATTAAAAGTGTAAAAAATCTTTGTAAAAAGCTCTTTTCTACAATCGGAAAGATTTCTAATATAAAAAACTGAAATATTCACTTATTCAAAAGCACTTATTCAAAAATTTTTGCGAAATTTTTTTACACCATTGGAAAGAGGAGAAGAAGTCACATAAAAAGGTCTTTAAACTATTATTCTATGTCAACTAGTTTCCGAGAAAAACTAATTTTTGTAAACGGAAATTCGCTATGTTATGCAAAATGCTGTGACAGGGGTATTTAAATTTTAGGATAAATATCGTAGTACGTGTCGAACCAGGGGCCCGTTTCTTGAAATCGTTCGCATAGTTACGTATACGAAAGTTGCGAATACTGTAGATGCGTATACGTTTTTCTAAACGTTCGCAAGTAGTTTCTTGAACATCTCATAAGAGCATTCGTTATACAAAAAGTATGCTTTTATTTTTCATAAAAATTTTATATGGCAACACCGCAAATGTAAACTTTTATCCTTTTTTAAACAATAAAAAATTGATTATTTCCTTGGTAATAATAATTATGTTTGCTAAATTTTAAATTAAGATAACTATGTATAACAAGTAATTACATATTGTTTTATATCTAAATATTCTGTTACCCTTGGAAAACGAGACAACGTATTAATTACTTATAAATAAATAGATAAATAAATAATATGAAACGTGGGCGAAATAAGAAAAGTGGAAATATAAACCACGAGCAAAGAATTATCCTTACCAAAAAATAGCAAATTTTCAACAAACTTCTACATTAATGCTTCAAAATTCTTCTACTTCGTAACAAAGTAACTGCGTTAAAATAACCGTAGACAAAATAACGGTTTTTCTATGACATTCGTCTTCGTATCTAATTTTTTGTCTATTGGAAGCTAAAAAAATCCCAATCATATCATGTTTGCATGTACTCTAACTCGAAGCAAAATCCTAATTAAGAGTAAAGAAGAAAATGAATAGGGAGCCCCAGTGAAACCTTAATTGAAATTCCTGATGTCGGTTCCATATTTTTTTAATGGTGCATACCATTTTTATTGGCAGAAATAAGTGAAAAATAGGCGTCGGAGAAGCATCACTAAAACCTTATTTTGAAGCAAAAGGTAATTATTTACAATTGGGACTCCTCAAAGGTATCATATCCCTTTTAGTCGTGGAACCAAATTCTTACATAACAGTTTTTTTTTTTTTGAATTTTCTATTTGACAAATCAAATGCATTATTTCTGTGATTAAATAAATATCCTCGGACTTTCATTAATTTGATTTCCAAAATTTTCCCCTTATAATAACCGCTTCGGTTATAATATTCATTATATTTTTTTTTTCTTTAATTTGTAGAAAAATGAAAAAATGAAATTATTCATATATTAGAAAAAATAGAATTCGAACGGTTTCAACCATCCGTTTCTATGCGAACAATAAATTGCGAATACGTTTTATTAAACGTATTCGTTTTTTTTCCAGAAACTACTTTTTTGAAAAAGCGTTCGTAAATTGAGAATTGCGTATGCGTTTTATTTGGGAATGATTTCAGGAAACGGGCCCCAGGTATTCGTTGCAAACCTACTATCCATAACAGTATTCAGTTGATAATTTCTATAGTATATCATAACATCTTAATATAATCTTACTCGAAGAAAGAAAGTAAGACCTGTTGATAGAACTATCACACACACATATCACACACACTCAAACCCCCGAGGCCACTGCACCCCGAAAGAAGACATTAAAAAAACATTCAAAAAACCATCAATTCATTCTATATTATAAAACCATCAAAAAATTTCTCTCACTAAAATTCAACAATAAAAATGTTATTCTATAAAAACATAAAGTAAATGTATCCAACACAGTTACCAAGGAATACATCCCTAAGGATAATATTCATGACAGACAACACATAATATTATACGGTTAAACTTACATAATCATCTTCTCGTAGTTAGTACGGTAAGGTAATATACAAATGATGTGATACTTGGTCTGTATCATCATGCTTTTCAGAGTTTAGTGGTTTGAGACAATTCCCAAAAGTCACGTATTTCGTCCACCTACGTTTCCCTGTTCTAGTTCTATTTATTCGTATTTGTGTTTACCTTTTCTTGTTTTCATTTTTTGTTTTGCATATACCAAAAAAAAAAAGAATAGAAAACAATACAAAACATAAAATTTTTTCCTATTTACTTTTGTTTACAAAATATTTGACGGAAAAAAGAACATTTTACATAATCAATTTTTTTTTTTCAGGATAAAAGACAATGGTAACTTTCCCTTGACAAAATGACTATTTTAAATTAATGTGTAATCTAAATGAGAGATAAAGTAAAAAATATTCTGCACAAAAGGACCCACAAAGGAGATTTCTTTGATTGCAAACAACTTTTGAATAATAAATGTTTTGTGATTGATAAAAAAAATTTTTTTCACTTTACCGATTTTGAAAAAGACTTGTTTGTTGTTTAAACCACAAATCATAAACGCCTTTTTTCTGAAATACGTGTTTACAATACACAAGACCGAATAATTAATATGGCTAATAATAAAAATAAAATATACTTCAAGAAAAATAAGTAAAGTTAGGAAATTTTCGTACAAAGTTCATTATCATCAATTAAACATCATTAGTGGTAGGGTTGACCGGGGTAATTGTGAATGGATTTTCATGAATTGAGATAAAAGCGTTGTTTTAAGAATTTTTTATTTTATATATCACATTATGGTTGATTTATTTTTAATTCTACATTATTCAGGATGCACCACACAAATTTTGAGCAAATTCGTATGAGAAACAAAAATTTTATAAGCCATTCACATTTCCCCGGTGCAGTTTTGGAAATCTTATGAATTTTGGGGTAAAAGTGAATGCCGTCAGAAAAATTATTTAGAATGGATTACAAGAGAAGTGAGGTACATCAGAGTAAAGTCCAAATTAAATTCTTCACATATACCCCACTTTCAAATTTTTCATCATACTTTAGCGGTCACAATTTCTCTTTGTTTAATGCAAGTTATCCATACCTCAAATTTGTGCCAAAAATCAAGGTTAAATAAAAATAACAAAAATTGTAGGAACAAATTTATTAGAAGCTAAAAATGATATTTTGATGATATTTTCTCATTCTATCATATAAAAAATCAAAAAATTACATGTACTCACACAAAAACAAGGAAAATAAGACCTTTTCAAGGAAATATATTTAGTTTCCATGAATAAAAAACAAAAATCTATTAGGCCTAATACTGTAAATGAAAAACAAAAATGGTTTTGTATTAATCCTACTGCCCTTGGACACTTACAAAGACATTTTGTTTTTGTAAGTTGTTATTGGATAAGGGAGCACAGCAATGATTTCGTAGATTGATACACAAAAGATTTACGCAATTACACAATTACTCTTTACACAATTTTTTTTTGTATTATTTGTACAACGGAAACTTGTATAATAATGTCACCAGCATCTTCATCAATATTTTCAACTCTGAAAAGAACACTACTGAAATTTTTGATCGAATGGGGGCATTTGTGAATGACGTTCACAATTACCCCAGAATTTTAAAATCATGGGGTAATTGTGAGTGTAATAAATTGTCCAATTTCTTTAGTAGTTAATAAGGAACCCCCTCAGGGTTTAGACCACTTCTTTAGAAGTACTTTTAACCATTTCTTACATTTTAAAAAAAGAAAATGTATTTAAAAAAGAAATTTTTTTGAGGATTGGTCGAAGTGAGATACATAAAATTTTGCAAGGGTTTTTTCAAAATAAAAAGAATGATACTAATACTTGGAGAATTGTTATCAAATTTTAATAGCATATTAAGGAAGGGCAGAAAAACATACTAAGATTTGATTTTTAACAAAATTAATGTTATTTTAGAAATTATAGGCGCCGCGCCGTTCACAATTGCCCCAATTCACATTTACCCCGGTCAACCCTACATGTTTACATAATATATTTTCCTCTAAATAATTTCTAGTATACTATGTGGCAGGATAATTTCTTTTTTATTTGTGTATTAGAGTAGATGGTATAAGACTGCGAACTTAACATTTATGTGGCTATCAAACAAGATGTTATAAAAGTAAACTTTTTATTCTAGTACATTTTTCTTAGAGAATATTTTTTTAAGAACTATTAATGAAATTCTTTTAACTTATATAAGAAGTAGAAGATCCAAATAATCATATTACAAACAAAAAAGTATGGGAAATTATCGGAATTCATTTGGTTTAAATTTTGCCATATGAGTAAATATGCTGCTGTACGAATACGAGTGTGGCTGACTGTACTTAAAAAAGAGTAATTGCGTCAATTAAAAATTTTATTGATTATAGATTTACTTCTAGAAATCTAAAAGTTTTTATTTTAATTTTACAAAACCAGTACTCGACTTATTCACCCTAATTTGTTTGTATGACAAAAATTTTTCGAAAACTATTTTTTAAAGATATATTTATTTTTGAATTTAAAACTTACTTTCGAATATTTCAATCAGTAATTCTAAATCAGTTTTTTTCCACTTTTTGCATAAGCTACTGTGTACCAACATCCACAGTTCGTATGTAACAATCTAAATTGAAACATTTTTGAAAATAAAATTGTCGCTAAAATGGTAAATGTAGGTACTTGACAATTGTATAGAACATTTTATTTATTCATGTTTTATGCGACCTATGACTTTTCCCAGAAGGAAATTTAAATTTTTTTTCCGTGTAGTAAAAATATTTAAATATATCTTCAACAACATTTACTACCCAACTATTTTTCTTTATTATTGAAAAATTTTATCTCTACGTTGCTCGACATAGAAACGATAGAATATTTTACGAGGTATAAATTCGAATATTTATTTTTAAAATTTATTACACTATTTGTAAAAACTATTATTGTTATATACTAAAGTCCACATACGCATCGTCTAAAAACAACGATGTTAACAACTGTCGGCTAAAAATTATCAATATAATAATGTGTGTGGCGAAAACTGTCATTTTTGCGAATTTTCTTTCCTCAATGTCGTTTAAGACTGTTTCTGGGGTATGACCGTTGACAGTTTTATATAAGGTGTGTTCCAGCACCTATTTTTCGACAAGTACAAAACATGTTCATGATTTATTTATGCGCATGCTCGACTATGAACAAGTCACAAACATGTTTGTAATGTGCAGAGTGCTGGAACATATTTTAAAAAGAATTGTTGACATTTAATAGACACTGTCTTCTTCCACAGTGTCGTATATATGTATAACTTTCGGTTTGAATTTTTTTGTTTTCTTGAAATGATAATCGAATTATTTCGTTCCCCGTCTCAACAGAGGTAGATAAGTGAAAATCAGAATTAAGTATCACTCATATCATATTACCACTAAAATTAAACAAATAAAACAAATATGGAATATCTAAAGTTACGCTGAAATTTACTAATATTAAATAAAATTATATTTCAGTTTTATTCATTTCACTCCATTTCAGTAATAAGAAATGTTAAAATGAAATTTATAGATGTAACTTGAAATTTTGTTAACCTAAAATTTGAATACACATATCTAGAAAACAAAAATTAAATTATTTAATTTTTCCCCCTTCTATTTTTAAATGTCTATAAATAATTATAAAATTTGTTTATCTAGTTTAAAATTTTCAAATTCTGTACGTTAAACAATTAACCTATAATCCGTTGTTTTTAAACCGTCAAAAGAAAGAGATAGCAATAAATAAAAGAAATAAACAATACAATGTACAAAAAATCCATTCAAAATCCCTTGGACAATTTAGACAGTCAATAACAAGTTTGTAACTTGTCGGATGTATTGTTGGAACATTGTACAATATGTACAAATTGTACAAATTGTTTACTTTTTCTTTGCTGGAACGCAATAACTTGATTACGCATGTGCAAACAATCCACGGACTGTCAAATATAGTATGCTGGAACAAACCTATAGTAAATTGACAGAAAATTGATAGTTTTATACAGTCAGATTGTGAAACTTTGTTGTCTTAGGTTCGCACAGAGCGTTGTTTTTGGCCGCTAAGCCGTAGTACGAAAGCAAGCAGTGTGACTTTAGACGTTGAGAGGATGACATTGTTACTATTCTGTTTAGATTTATAATTCATACTTCTTAATTTTAACCCAGTAATGTCTAACAAACTTTCAATCACACGAGAGAAGAGAAAGTCGATGTCTGTGGACATAAAAATGAAAATTTTGAACCTACTTGAAGAAGAAGAAAAATCGACAGCGATTACTAAGGTATATGGAATAAATGAATCCACCTCCGACCAGTCTGCTGTACGACCAATCAACTGCCATTAATTTAAAGTAAAAAATACGCTGCCAATGGGGTGTGGCACACAGCTTCCTCGTACTCGCAAAACACTTTAAAACAGTATTCTACCAAATATATATACCGTGAAATTATATTTTCACCTTAAAGTTCATAAAAAATTGTTGTAACTCAAAATACATAAAGACTAAATTTATTATAAAATAATAGCAAAAATATTTTAGAAACTAACTTCCAAAATACTTTAAAAATTTAAGCGAAGTGGGGTTAGCAGTAAACACCTAAAATATTGACATTTAATGGGATTTCATGGCAGCGCCCTGAATACTATTACTTACTTCGAATGCAATGAAATTTGTAGGAGAACATCTAGGAACAAGACCGCATAATTTCTGACAATTTCATAAAAAAGAATTGAATAGTTCAGAAGTTATGCCAGTTGGTGCAATTTAGTATATTAATGGAATGACATGGTAGCGACATAGGTACCGTTACTCCTATTTCGATTAAATTCGTAGGGGACCATCTAGGAACCCAACTGCATAATTTCTGAAGGGGACCATCTAGTATAATATCTGAAAATTTTATTAAAAACAATCGAATAATTCAGAAGTTGTGATTTTTTTACCTGTCTTTTTGAGGAGCGGTCATCCCCCGCGTGCAAATGAAGATAAGCAATGTATTAACCGTGACTCTGGTAACGCGGTATCGGAAAATCGATTTTTTCGAAAGCACATTTTTGAGAATTTTTGAGGTTTTCTTCTTACTTGCCATTGTATAAAATGAAAGAAACGGTAAATAATGCCCATCGAAAAAAATTGCCAGGAAGTTTCCACTGGCCGAAAGAGTGGAAATAAGAGTGTTAACTTGCAAAAAAATTTTGAAATTTTTCACGACTTTTTTTTTACCTGCCAATTAACAGAGGGGAAGGTTAAGCTATAAGTTGCTGATAAATAAAATGCCAGGTGGACAATCTCTACTTATATTATTACATTATATAAGTTGGACTCAGACTTTATCAAAGTTGTTTATTATTTCTACCTTTTTTGAAGCGTCTTCAGCACTCTTAGACGACAGAACAGGTAAAACCGTCGTTTTTAAGCAGTACGTATGTGAACCATTATGCCAGTCGCTTCTTGCGAATAAAAGTACTTGTATATGTGTAATTTACATATTACTCTCAAATGAGTATTCTCAAATGAGTATTCTCAAATGAGTAACTACGCTCGTTCAATGGTTATCACACACTATACAGGAGGTTTTTTCTTAAAACTCCTTAAACTAGAAAATCGTATTTGATTTTATTACTAATGGTTTTTGGTCATTATCAATCCAGCTTTAAGTTTAACCAGTATCAGACTTTTAAGAAATTACGTCGAATGCGTTTAAGGCGGTCGTAGACCCTAGTTATTTTTATACACAAACTGAAATAAAAATTAATGAAATTTTAAAAATTCAAATTTTTAATAATTTATTGTTAAAAATTGACTTTCTAAAATTTCACCTTAATTATTGAAATAGTGAGGCTTCAAGTTATAAGTACTTTGTCTAATTTCACCGCTAAAATAATTTTATCACTTAACAGGCTTTCAGTCTTCCGACCATCCTCATAGTAAACTGACAAATCAATAATTTTTTTGAAACTTATAATAAAGAAAGTTTTGTGGAAGGGGGGTAACATTATAAACGAGCGACTTTCCCTTAAAAAGATGTTTGGAAATTAAAAAAAATGACCATAAGCGTTCTAGTGACTGGTAAATGATATATTACTGATATAATAACATTGGAATTTTTTATACCTTATTAAATTTTGAATCGATTAAAAAAAAAATAAGCCATTAGAACGCTCGTGGTCACTTTGTTAAAAATTAGGATTAAATCGGTCGCTTAATATTAAAAGAGATATACTGGAGAAACCCGTGAAATTTTTATTTTATAATAACTGTACAAGACATGATATCAAACATAGTTGAAATTAACGTGGAAAGAAATTAAAAAAGCTGGTTCTTTAAGGTGTAGAAATTATGACGAAAATAATAATATTTAATATGTACGATAAAGAAGTACGCAGAATAAAATTAATTTTTAGAAAATATTTTACAAATATATTTCCCTTAGAAAGACCAATTGTAAGTTGCCGGAACAAACAAATCACACTAATTGTAAGACATTTGTTGCCTTCCATCGGTCAAACTACAAGCCACTAACCACTAAAGTGTATTCCAAAAAACACTAATTTTTTCTAGTTGCCCAGGGGCTTAAATAAAACAACTTTTTGATCACATTTTAGTGGATTGTACTAGTGGAGTGACGCGCGCTAAAAGGTTTTCGACATCGTTCTTGCCAATTTTATGGTTGACAGCAAACAGGATTAATTTAAGTCATGTTACCAAATCAAAATTTGATATTTTCAGTTTCATTTCTGTTAGTTGTCTCATATAAGAACCATTATCTCAGAAAAAACAACCTTTATCAATTATCTAACACAAATATTATCAAATACTAAATACTATATTTATAGATTTACTTAAGTACATATAAAAACTTCACGTATATATATATATATATATATATATATATATATATATATATATATATATATATATATATATATATATATATATATATATATATAACGTTATAATAGCTCTATAACGTGAGAAAAGTATAGATAGTTATCTTTTTCTATTGTCGTATTTTTTATAACCTATAAAATTTTTATGATATGAATATTCCTTATATAATTGTATTCGTTTTACGTCTCTTTTTTTCTTGAATGTTTTAAAAGTAATTCTTTTTTTTTTGTATTTATTGTATGATTGTATCTACTATTTTTTATTTTAAATATTACATTCAGTTTTTTTTAAAAAATGAACTAATAGTTTTTTAAGGTTATTACTAGAAAAATAGAAAACTATATCTACATTAGTATGTAATAGTTGTTTATGGTGTTGCTTTCGAACAAATTGAAGTAGAGACAATATACATGGTCACGAAAAAAAAGTCTACTCTTAATATGCTTTTTTTATACCAAATATACTTTATATTATTGCTTTTCTTGCCTGTAAACCAACCTTTATCAATATCCGTACAAAAATATTCGTTTGATGCAAAAATAGAGGAAAATTTCATAAAAATTTAATTATAAACTACTGGGTAGTAAGACCATAGTGATTATGGATCGCTGGGTAGTAAGGTCATAGTGATTATGGACTACTATAGGTAGTAAAGTCATAGTGATTAAGGAACGCCAAACTAGCAAAGTAAATTTTGAATCTTTGTAACGATTCTTCCTAGTGGAATGGTGTTTTTTAATATTTTTTTTTTTACTATTACACTGGACAACACATGTTTTGTCCCGTGTATTATTTTCACATATTCCTATGTATTTTTATGAGCAGAATCCAAATTTTTAATCATAATTATCCTATCTAGTAAGGTTTCTTTTATAGGAGCTACTCATTTTGGACAGGAATGAAAACTATGGCCAAGAATGGACAAGGCTTTTTATATTTGCAAAGGTAGTTTCCCAAACTTAGTGATGTTAAAATCAAAGAAGGCATCTTAAAAGAGTTGTACCAGAAGCAAAATATTCAAAAAAACCTTTTACAATTACCTTTTAATATAGCAAGCCTTGATCCGTACTGGAGTAAATTTATATTAATTGTAATATATTTATTGCATTGTCACAAAAAAAACCTTACGTGATGAGTAACTATTTTCGTTTACTGATTCAGCGTAAAAAATACTGTAAAGATCGGCATTAAACCATTTGGGGCAAAGAAAAATTTTTTTTGTTGTCCATGTATTCATAAATACTTACATATCAAAGCCTTATAAAGCTACTAACCCCAACCCCTCCCTTTCGAAATGGAAGGGAATATGACAAAAAATTACTTCCAGAGACATTTCAATTTTAGAGTGATTTAGTGAACGAAGTCAATCACTATAAATAACATTTCGTACAAAAATGTTATAGTGATTTTGAACTGAAGATATAATTCAGATATTTTTAACAGATGAAACCGTGAACCACCGCTATAAAATATATATAACAGTTTTAAAATATATAATATAGGAAATTATATAAAACACCAAAATGAAAACAAAATAGATACCTGAACGAAACCAGGGTACGCTGCTAGTAGTAAATAAAATGCCAAACCTCAAAAATACAGATCAATTTTTCCTCTATTAAAAAAGTTTCCGAAATTGCCTCTGTTTGCGTCTGTCTGAAGATATTAAATTTTTCCCTTAATGTGAATTTGACATTATTTATAATATTTACCAGTGTGAAATTTTCTCATAGAAATAAAATGTTGTCCCAGGATAGAAAGGAGTCCTTTTCTATTACCCAAGCTATTTCTGTGCAATTCTTAAGTTGTTTAGTTAAGATGTTACGAGGTGAAAGCAAAACAAACAAACAAACAAACACTTTCGCATTTATAATATTAGCTAGGATATAAACTTTGTATAAACTTTAAGCAATCTAGTAAAACAACAAATCTATGTATTTGTTTCCTAGTATAATGACATCACAGTATTTTGAATTGTATTTCGGTGACAAACTTTTAAAACTGTTTCATAATTATCGTACACTGTATTTTTTTTTTATTTTAAAATCTTCTATCCAACAATTTTTATATTACACAGTTTATATAAATTGTTCATGAAACGTCCATCAATATCTAATACCAATGACGCAGGAACCGTCACAGAATTGATAATTATCAGAGATGGGAAGAAAATATCCCTAACAGAATCGCCATATAAAATATTTTGTACTGGGGGGCTACGAATAAAGCTGGAGGGCTGTTATAAAACGTAAAAATATTATCAATCTTTTTAAAAATCAGTTTTACGACGTTTTACTACTAATACCACATCGTTAATGTTGTTTTGTGTCTGTTTGTGTTTTTTAATTGCCAATATTAGATATGAATCATTTTGTTTGTTATATGTACATACATATCTTATATTTTTCTAATGCAAAAACAAAACCATCTTCAATCTTGTGCGCGACCTACTAGAGTGATACAATCTACTAATACAATCAATTTTGTTTACATTAAAGCGGGTATAAAGAAGATGAGATATACACGGAGAGAAAAATCCTATAATTTTTGTAGAGAAAATTTCAGAAAAATTACTATGCTCCCCTATAATACGTGCGCGATCGACGACCAAAATAAAAAATATGTGCTAGCATGGTAAAATTTAATGTGGTGCTAACACAACTTTTATCACATTCTTATGCATGTATATTATAGCTTAATTCTTGTTGTCGTACTCTTTCATTTGCGCATCTGACTCGCGACCTTATATTGGTTGCACATAACCTGTAAAAACGTGTATACAAAAATGATGGCCAACAATATAATTCTAATACATATACTAAAGATGGGTAAATAACAAAAATATGAATTAAACGATGACACAAGAGAGTGTAAAAGCAACTGACAAGTGACAATAGCTGCATCAAGGTGCCTGATGCGAGCTGTCTGACAAAGTTTCTTCCACAGCCCACACCTATATGGTGCGCATGTAACTCATGTAACTCGCTGATTGAGGTACATTTCATTAGAGCGATCCCAACACAACCAACCGTTTTTTTTCTTTCTATTATTAACATGTTAGAATGGAAATTTTTTTAATAAACACAATTAAAAATTATTTTTTTGTCGGTAATGGAACTTTTTACTGTGCTGTTTTACAAATTTTACGGAGATAATATTACGAAAAGAACATTCCAACCTGTTACATCACTGCCCAAATTTGATATAACTATAAGCGTTTATTACAAGTATATTTCTGTATACCGTAATTCGTATGTCTTCTGTATAAGCGACAATAGATATAATAAATGTGAGTTCGAAATATTAAAGAAAATATCACGTTACCTTAATTTTTATTAGTAGAGTCTGCCAATATTCAAAAGCGATGAAGCACATTGAAGTTAAAGCGATGCACACAATTATTTAAAAGTTTAACGTTAGTTTAGTTTAGTTTCATTAGCGATTAAATGTATATTATGTTTAATGTTAGTTTTAAGCGTCTATTTAAAGCGGTTTGACATGCATAAAGCGGTTATTTTGGCGGTTAAGCGGTTTCACAAATAATTTACTGTATAAAGCGTTTTACACAATTTAATTTAACAACGGTCGCGTACGACACAAGATTCACAATAAAGCGTATTAAACAAAGCGACTACAATAGTACACTGGCGAATTGACATGAATAAATGCACTATTGTTGACAATTAAGCGGTTTGACATAAGCGTTTTTTGCATAATACGTAAGCGTAGTTCAATACATTGTCTATCCAAATTGACTGATGGCACACTACTACTCCTGAACGCGTAGCGGAAGGGGTTTTGAGTGGGGCGGTTATGCTCGAAAATTCTAAATAATATTTATGATCACATTTATGTATTGTCGATTGCATGAAAATGTTAAAGTGCACACACATAATTAATGAAGTCCTTAACATATTCCGCCCACCCAAAACGGCAGTTTTGAAGCGGTTTAAGAGTTAGCGGATTCCACTTTCGGTAGTGGAACCAACTTATGCACTGGACGCACATAAGTACCGTTAGCGGTTTTGACTTTAGCGACGCGAATTGCACCATCTCGTCCCGGATACACCTCTTGTATGCGACCAATAGGCCAGTTTAGCGGAGTGGTATTTTCTGACTTGATGTATACAACGTCATCTTGTTGCAAATTCTCTTGTGGTTGTGTCCATTTATTTCGTGAGATAAGCGTGTGTAAGTAGTCATTCGACCACCGTTTCCAGAAACATTGAGTGGTTCTTTGTAGAAGTTCATATCGGTCCAGAGTGTTCAACGGCATATTTAATTTATCAACTTCAGGGGGAGCGAGAAGCGGGCGACCAACAAGAAAATGACCAGGCGTAAGGTAATCGATATCGTCGTTTGGATCGTTCGAAACGACACCAAGTGGTCGGCTGTTTAAAACACTTTCTACTTTAGCGAGTATCGTACACATCTCTTCATACGTGAGTACCAACGGACCAATAATCCTTGTCAAATGATGTTTGGCGGATTTAACTCCGGCTTCGAAAATTCCCCCAAAATGAGGAGCGGATGGTGGGTTGAAAATCCACTGTATTTCTCGTTGAGCCAAATGGTCTGAGATTTCGGTGTTGGAATCATGAAGAAACCTTTTAATTTCATGAAAATGTCTTGAGGCGCCCTTGAAGGAAGTACCACAGTCAGTTAAAATTTTGCGACATAGGCCCCTGCGGGCAACGAAACGATCCAAAACAGCCAAAAAACAAGAAGTTGATAGCGACGAAGCAAACTCCAAATGTATTGCTTTCGTAGACAAACATACGAATACTACCATGTATCCTTTTGAGCGAGGCGATTTCCGACGTGAACTTTCCTTTATTGTAAATGGACCAGCGTAATCGAGTCCTACATTCAAAAAAGCGTGCCCTTCTTCAAAGCGAATTGGTGGGAGATCCGCCATTTGCGGATTGACATTTGCGGCATTTAAACGTTGACATGTAACACACTGTCTGATTCGTTGGCGTAACAAGTTGCGTATTCCGATCACCCAATACCTCCGCTGTATGAGAGCTTGAGTTAAGCGCGGACCCGAATGTAACGTGATTTTGTGATAGTAATCACAAATGAGAACAGCAAGACGAGAATCTTTTGGTACAATAAGCGGATGTTTAGCCGAATAAGGAAGCATGGAAAATTTTAAGCGTCCGCCCACCCTGAGGAAACCGTTTTCATCTAGGAATGGAGGGGGAGGAAAGAGCCTTCCCTTCAGCTATACACTTCATATCATGAGCGTAATGAACATTTTGCACAATTTTTATACAAATTTGTAAAGCGGACTTCAATTCTGACGGATTCAACGGTTCTGCATTTTTAGCGATTTCATTTCGGCGTGCCCGACAATTAAAACAAAACCGTTGAAGCCAAGCGACAATTCTTTGTAATTTGGAAAGCGAGGAAACACGATTCATTAATTCTATAAGCGGCGAAGTTTCCTTTTCAACAAGAAGCGACTGAATTTCCTTTTCCTTGATTTCAGGAATTTCAGTAAACAAAAACGGTGATTCATCATGTAGAGGCCAAT
Source organism: Brachynemurus nebulosus (assembly GCA_035578155.1). Classification (NCBI taxonomy): domain Eukaryota; kingdom Metazoa; phylum Arthropoda; class Insecta; order Neuroptera; family Myrmeleontidae; genus Brachynemurus; species Brachynemurus nebulosus. The sequence continues at coordinate 25,426,583 of JAPWDM010000003.1, forward strand.
CACTAAGCGGGCGAAATAAAAAGGAGGGCCCTCTCCACCATAATTCACAATTTTTCAACTCATCAGCGAACATGCCTCTACAGGAACAATCACTTGGATTCATGTCAGTACGAACATGATTCCACCATTGCGGTTGCGTATATTCTAAAATACGAACAATACGATTGGCGACAAAAACTTTTAACTTATGCGGAGCGGTACGCAACCACGCGAGTACGGTCATAGAATCCGTAAAACAATGTACTGAGTCAAAGCGAACGTTTTTATAAACATTTTCGAGCGATTTAAACAATTGTGCGAGTAAAACGGCACCGCACAATTCCAAGCGTGGAATACTAAGCGTTTTAAGTGGAGCAACTTTATTTTTTGCCTTGAGCAAATACGTGTCAACCCTATCTCCAATTTCTAAGCGTATGTAGATTACCGCACTATACCCTAACGAACTAGCGTCCGAGAAGCCAACCAATCTAATGGTTGTAGCGTGAGTTACAGGAATAAAGCGAGCGATTTTTAAATTTTCGAGGGTCCCTAGTGATTGATAAAACTTCTCCCATTGTTTAGCGATATTTTGCGGAAGCGGATCATCCCAATTAATACCGGTTAACCATGTTTGCTGAATCAAACATTTAGCTTTAAATGTGAGCGGGGATAACCAACCAAGAGGATCATAAATACGAGCGACTTCAGACAACAAACTTCTTTTAGTCTGAACAATTGAGCGTAAATGAAGTTGATACGAAAATTTGTCCTCAGCGGGGTCGTACTGTAAACCCAAAACTTTTACCGAATGATCGTTTTCAGGACGAATAACAAGTGCATGCTCACGATGTTCGAGAGGAACCGTATCCAGGACCATTTGACAATTACTTGCCCATTTTCTTAAAGTGAAACCTCCTAACTTCAACAAATCGATCAGCTGACGTTGAAGTTGTAGAGCCTCTTGTACTGTATCGACACTGGTACAAATATCATCCACAAACGTTTGATGTGTGATGGCTTCACTGGCGAGCGGGAATTGATGTCCCTCGTCTTGAACCAATTGAATCAGCACTCTTTGTGCCAAAAATGCACTTGGTTTAACACCGAAAGTTAGCGTGTTGAGTTCGTACTCCATTATTTCACCATTTTCAATGGGGCGGTAAAAAATGTGTTGACAAAAACGATCTTCCTGGGAGACTAAAACTTGGCGATACATTTGTTGCAAATCACAACAAACGACAAAGGCGTGTAGGCGAAAGTTACTAATGACATCACAAATGTCCTTTTGCAATTTGGGACCAGACAACAAAATATCATTTAGCGAAATACTTGAAGGAAAACCACGAAACGACGCGTTGAAAACAGGACGTACTTTTGTCGTACTACTGGTTTCCTTCAGCACACAATGGTGCGGTAAAATATAGCGAGCGGGGTTATGAGTAATACTCATGTGTCCAAGTGAGATATACTCATTCATAAAGCGTTTGTATTCAACGTAAATATGTGGTTGACACTTTAAGCGGGTTTCCAACTTTAACAAACATTTTTTAGCGTAAGCGCGTGTATCAGGTAGCAAAACATTCTTTTCTCTAAAAGGGAGCGAAACTACGTATCTGCCCTGTTCAGTGCGGAAATGCGAATTAGCGAATTGGTTTTCACAATAGGTGTCGTCGGGATCGAGGGGTTTCTGTACCTCAATTTCTTCAGTTTCCCAAAATTTCTTCAGGGAAGTATCAAGTGACTCACAACAAGTCAAAAAAGTAGAAGCAGGCGTTACATTGTTGTCAGTCGATGGAATTGGTCCACCAATTATCCATCCGAAAATGGTAGAAATGGCGCTAGGTTGACCCTTAATTACATTGTAACTTTCATTTAAAATTTCATAATAAAGATCAGCACCGATCAAAAATTCAATTTTTGATTTTTTATCGAAAGCGGGGTCAGCTAATTTAATATTTGCGAAGCGTTGTCGTACTTGTGGATCCAATTCAAAGCTTGGTTGGGGTACCGAAATGTCATTAAGGACCAATGCGTGTGTAGTACATACTTTATTGTGATCGTTAAGCGGGCTTATACTACACGATACTACACCCCGATTCCTCGAGACGGAAGCGTTGGCAACAGCGATAATGCCTATTGAGGAGTTATTACGAGATAAATTCAAACGTTGCGCACAAGCGTCAGTAATTAAACTAATTTGTGATCCATTGTCTACGATAGCGCGAACAGGACGGACAATTCCGGATCGGTCACGAATACCGATCACAGCGGTGCTTAATAAGACTTTCCTCTGTGTTTCATTTCGTTCAACACTACATGAAAGCGACTGAGGATTGTCAACATTTTGTTCAGACGTGGATGCATTTTCGGACCGACCGAGTGAATTACTGCGCGAGTGAGAATGCAACAAAGAATGATGATTTACGTTTTGGCAATGACTACATTTACCAGTTGATTTGCAATTTTTCCTCAAGTGAAAACCTAAACAAGCGAAACAAAGCGAATTTTTGCGAACGAAATCTTGTCTCGCGGAAACACTCATTTCCTTAAATTTGATACAAGCGTACAAGCGATGAGTGTTCGACTTGCATTTGGGACATACAGCGTAATTTGTCTTTACAGACGACACAAAAGCGGAGCGAGAGTTACTGTTCATTGACTTTGAGAATTTTTGCGAAATTTTAACATGTTTGCTAGCGGGTTTTTCAGACGACATTTCAAGAATGCGAACATGTTGATTGACAAAAGCGATTAAATCTTTGAACGAAGGCACTGATACGTTTGCATGTTCATTTTCGAATTCTCGGCGTGTAGAATTCGGTAACACCTTTAATCCTGCACACAACATAACGAAGTCAAACAAATCTTCAATATCTAGCGTTTTGAGCGCGTTTAAATTAGTATTGAAGATATCCAAAAATTTAATTAAACCTGATAGTGTTTCCTCCTGTAGCGGTTTAAAGTTGAAAATTAAATCTACAAAATGAGCGCCTAGTAAACGAGTATTTTGAAAGCGGGACACTAACGTTTGCAGTGCAATATCATAATTACGAGCGGTGATTGGCAGTGACTCTATTAGCGATAAAGCGTGAGACCTCAATAGTGTTTTTAAATGGGTGAGCTTTTCAACTTTTGAAATGGTCTCATTACGATCAATAAGCGAGATGAAAAGCTCGTAAAAATTCGGCCATTGTTTAATGTCCGAACCATCAAAAATAGGAATTTCTATTTTAGGTAAGCGAGGTTTCGGAACGTGTGGAGGAGCGGGTTGCGTTTCAACAGGAGCGGGGGGAACTATTTCATTTCCACGTACGTTCCACATTCTAGCCATAGTTTGGATAGAAAAATACAAATTTTCACACGCGGTAACAGATTGTTCAACATTCATTCTGTCTGACTGATCTAATTTGAGATTTAATTCCGACAACTGATCGGATAATTCATCAAATGTAGCGTAATCGGACTCAAGCCTCTCATACCGGGAAATAAAACTTTGTAATTCAGATTCGGCGGGTTGTCCCTTTGAGATGGTGCTTTGGTACCTTTTACCAGCGTTATGCAATGCGGTTATACGAGCGAAGTACTTTTCGCGTTTTTGGACCAAGGAGTCGCGTTTAGCTTTATCTCCTTCGCTCGACATCTCAAATTAAATTTATTTAGTGTGAAAATGAGGAAAGAGCGTTTCAAAACACACAATTTTAGCGAAAATGTCAATAATAAAATACGCGAAAATCAGTTACTAAAATTTGTAGCGCACTGTAATTGAACACACCGTGCGAGTATCAATATTTATGAATACATACACGATATAACAGTCAGTGTGATTAGCGCAGGTGTGCGCTACCTATTTCAATATGCATGTATGCGTGTACACATGAGTGTCTATGATACGTATGTACGTACTTAGAGCGACGAACAAGAAGCGAGCGAACCAACCTGTCTATTGTCTATATGTATGTATGCGCGCGCAAATTAACTGACCGAACAAACAGATTTAAACAAGTTTTAAAAGCACATGTTTATTAACCAATTTTTTGAAGAATTTTCACAAATTTATTACGAATTTTAGATTTTTCTCCGCGTATTTTAGCGTTTTAGCGTTAATTCTTTAGTTCCTGTTCCTCCCATGGGCCACCAAATGTTACATCACTGCCCAAATTTGATATAACTATAAGCGTTTATTACAAGTATATTTCTGTATACCGTAATTCGTATGTCTTCTGTATAAGCGACAATAGATATAATAAATGTGAGTTCGAAATATTAAAGAAAATATCACGTTACCTTAATTTTTATTAGTAGAGTCTGCCAATATTCAAAAGCGATGAAGCACATTGAAGTTAAAGCGATGCACACAATTATTTAAAAGTTTAACGTTAGTTTAGTTTAGTTTCATTAGCGATTAAATGTATATTATGTTTAATGTTAGTTTTAAGCGTCTATTTAAAGCGGTTTGACATGCATAAAGCGGTTATTTTGGCGGTTAAGCGGTTTCACAAATAATTTACTGTATAAAGCGTTTTACACAATTTAATTTAACAACGGTCGCGTACGACACAAGATTCACAATAAAGCGTATTAAACAAAGCGACTACAATAGTACACTGGCGAATTGACATGAATAAATGCACTATTGTTGACAATTAAGCGGTTTGACATAAGCGTTTTTTGCATAATACGTAAGCGTAGTTCAATACATTGTCTATCCAAATTGACTGATGGCACACTACTACTCCTGAACGCGTAGCGGAAGGGGTTTTGAGTGGGGCGGTTATGCTCGAAAATTCTAAATAATATTTATGATCACATTTATGTATTGTCGATTGCATGAAAATGTTAAAGTGCACACACATAATTAATGAAGTCCTTAACACAACCTTTAAATTTTTTATGATTAATTATAATCTTTATATTTTTACCTTACAGAATTTAATATGTTCGTCCTTTACACGTCGATTGTAGTGCTAAGCACAATAATTTTTATAGGAACTTTCTCTCCGTGTAGATATTATTTAAATAATCATAAAGGAAATAGAGATATTGTTTACATTATAAATGTTTTGAATTCGTCTAAATTAATTTCTATTACAGTCGACCACTTATTTATTCAAGATTAATTTTTTTAAATTATTTTTAAAATTAAAATTATATATTAAATTATGAAAAATGGGTAATTTTTGATTTTTACTGATTTGTTCTCAAAAGTTTCCTTAGGCTAATCTTCAAATCCAGAGGAAAATCCTCGTCTTTGTAATAAAATTTATAGCCTCCCAATCCAAAATATTTTATATGGCGATTCTGTTAGGCACCACTGTTTTTCCAAGTCTGATAATTATATATTAAATTATCGTAATTATTTCCAAATCAATGTATTATTTATATTAAAACATTTTATTCATTGTTATAATTACATCGGCCATATTTAGCCATATTCAATATAAAAATTAAATTATGTATGGCATAAATTTTGCAATAAATTATATCAACCTATCTACCTGAAAATTAATAAACTTCATTCCGCATACGTGGATAAATAAAATACGTAATAATATATACAAAAAAAGAATTACATTATGGTACAATCTGGTCTATGTTATGTTAGTATATGGAAATAGTCGGAATTATTCGTATGAAAATTTATGATTGCATTTTACAGTCCGTGGGTAAATAGAATCAACCTAGTTTCCAATTGTACAGAATGTCAGAGATGTAGTGTCCACTTTTATAAGAAAATTTGGAGAATTATTTGATCTACACTGTAAAAATTGAATGTAAAATTACCATCAGTATAGTAAGTAGCATATCACTATTATTATAATACAGTAATATTTATTAGGTAAAAATAGAAATATATTTGCGCCATTTTTCGTCGTTTGATAAACACCACAGCACCCTGTATATTATTTATAATATTTTACTCGAAATAAGTACGTAGAAAAAATTTTATATATATGTATGTATATAATGTGGATAATCCATTGAAAACTTTTCCACTGAAAACTAGGTACATTCATTCATACTTTCAGACATAAAACTTTCAAATATATATGTAACCAACTGAATAAATATGTTATACCATGGATTCTCAATCTTTTTCCTCCTAATCATAAACGCTACATTTGTACACTAACCAAACCAATTTGTACAAAAACCACCAAAAAATGCATTGTATACAGGAAGGCTGAAAGTAGGTATGTGAACTTAACATTAATCCGAACAGGTGCAACCTAGGCTGTCTTTTGGTGGACAACATAAGACAAATTAAATATTTTTAAAATATTATTTTAAAATTGTTTTTGTTGTTCCTGCCCGTTCTAAATTACTCCTTTGATTCATGTGCACTGGCCTATATGCACCAGTGGCGTAGCGAGGGGGGTGCATGACCGGGGCGCCACTTTGAGAGGGGCGCCAAAAGTTAATAGGGGGACACTATTAATTTAAAATTTTTTGTTGTGTTTGTCATTAGAATTTCATTACGTGAAAGTGTAGGAAAATTATGGAATTACTTCCAGTGACTTCAAATATAGACATATACAAACAAATCACTGGCAAAAAAAGGTCGTTAAGGCAACTTTTAGGGAAAAAATTAATCCGAAATTTTAAATGCATCCTTCCACTACCTAAAATTTTTAAAATTTTAGAAGTTAAGGGGGCGCAAATAAAGTGTCACGCACCGGGCGCCAGTTATGTTGGCTACGCCTCTGATATTCACCAGTCTTACTTGTAAAATACATCTTTTCTTACGGGAGCTACAGAGAACTAAATTATCACGCAACTGACTGTCATAGTAACATTAGTAATATATGTCCAAGTAACCTTGTGGAATGTATTTTTACATTTCTATGATAAACGGTAAAAAATTCTTTGATTAGTTACATCTGTGTAGAAGTCAAAAATTTGAAGTCGAAAAATTTAAAAATAGTTACATTTTGAAAAAAAAAATTTGGAGAGACAGGTCTACCCACACTGTCAACTTCCCATTGGATGCCCTTAAAGACTATTGCACATAAACAACATTTTTTTTAATTCAGGGGCTCCTCCTCTGGGCCCCCAATAGAGGCTTTGCCCTTTGCACCACACTGGGGGCTTCGCCTTCTGCACCTAAGGGTGGGGGCTCCACCCTTATTAAACAAATGATAACATCATTTGTTCTCAAGATACGCGAGACAAAAAATATTTCACAAAAAGTTTCCTATTTCGTTTTTTTTTTAAATTTTATAATAAAATACTGACGTTTTTAAAACATCAAGGGAGGTTCTTAGGCCATTATATAATAATGCTATGGTAAAAAATCCATATAATCTATGTTATCTTAATAAAGTTAATTTCGTTTTTTTACCACAAAAAACAAACCGCTAATCCGAATTTGCTGAAAACTTTATCCGATCTTCATTTTTTGATTACGCATCTAATGAAATTAGTCTGGAGTTGATATCATGATTTGTTCTCGAGATATGTCAGACGAAAAAAAATTCACGAACGAACGAACGAACGAACGAACAAACGAACTAACGAACGCACACACAGACATCACGCTAAGAACGATATATTCGGACTCTAGTGATCTTGAAACGTGGAGATATGTCCAAATGAGCGATTCGTAAAATTGGACCAATTACAATAACTTCCAATGGGAAGTTAAAAATATTGTCAAAATACAGATTGGTTGCTGTTTTACTACGATCAATCGTTATGTACTACGATTCATTTTTTAAACAGTACCCGTCAAAATTGATAAATCAAGTGGCAGTGAAATGGGGCCTGAACAGAGTTTAACAATTCTTCTCAAGATTGGGCGGGAATGACAAATTAATTTCGGCAATGGACGGGAACGGATAAAATAATTTACTCACGGCAATATCTCCACTTGAATGGCATATCTTACAATTAGATGAACAGGCACCTCACTTTGAGAAACCCTGTGTTACATCATGGCGCATTTGCCTATTACACATAATACATGTGATGAAGTATTACGTATAAATGATTTTGAAATATACGATGAAATTTTTTGATGGCACTTAAAAACTGATTTTTGATGGCACTTAAAAATTATTTTTTGCTCATTCAAAAAAATTAAAACAGGTAACAATAAAATGAAAATTCGTTGTTTATACTGTTTTTATTTATTTATATAATTACTAGCATTTACCCGCAGCTTCCCCCACGTAATATTTGAAATTACGTATGACATCAAGTATATATAGTACTTTATACGTATAGAGTAGGTATATTTATCGAGAGTCATTACTGAGAATTGTTATTTTTGAACTGAAAACTTTTGTAACAAGGGTAACTCTAAGTGAGAGCGTAATGAAATCTATAATGCAAGAATATGATCTATAATGACCGAGAATGAAAACAGTAATTCTTTTATTATACTGAAATTTCTAATTGTTGTAAGGTGAAATAAATGCTACTTATTGGTAAGTAATTTTATAGTATTCAGATTATTTAATTTATGACTTATAATTTCACGAGAAGTTTGTATTTTTTCGAATAAATTTGGGTTTGTCTAACGAAAATTTGTTGCCTAGCAATTTAACAAGAAGAACTGTCGACTAATAAAAACACGACAACGAAGCGTTTTTGGGTTTACAGTTCTTCGAGTTAAATTGCTTTTAGGCAAGAAATTTGAGTTGCAGGGAACACAAATTTATTCAGAAAAAATACAAACTCAAGTGTAATGCGATAAGACAATTTAACGAATACAATAAATTAGTATAATTCATATTATTATTTAATACATTGTTACTATGATTCTGAAATCAGTTAAATTTACCAATACGAATATTTGTTTCATTTTCATCGTGTTTACCTACAATGAAATGACCAATCAAATGTTTTGTACCATTTTTTTCGCTGTAAAAATTTGTCCATGGAAAAACTTTTTTCCATGGTAAAAGTGAAGAAACTAGAATATTCTTATGCGACTTGATACACATGAGTTAAATTGTCCAAAATATTCTTGATGTCATATTTTGCATTATTTAAACTTACATTAAATTCAACTCATTATATCGTCAGCTGAGTATTGGTTTGTACCAAATCAACTTTTAAACATATTTTCTAGATAGTTGTTTTGTTAGTTTTGGGCATTAAAGAAGCCAAAACCACTGCCAGAAAAAAATTTTTTAAAAATTGACTTGTTACAAATCAATACTCAACTGACGATATGTATAAGTATAATGAAAATACAGCAGCATGTCATTATCCAGAAATTTCATTTTCAAATTAGTAAAATAATTAAAAAGTAACGCTTCAGTATACACATTATTTTAGTTATAGTAATGAAAAATTATTATAATTTATTTAAACTATAATTCGATTAAAACCAACAACAAAACTTATCATTAAAATATTTGCGCACATTAGAATATAAAATATATAGTGAAAAGTACATAATTATTGTACACAACAAAATAAAAAATATTTAACTTTTTCTTCTCGCTTTAAACGCCAATAGTAATTTCCTAACATAGCTGCATCCCAACAACCTTGAAACCGTTCTTCAAGCCTTTTTATATTCTGGTGAAACCGCTCCCATTGTTCATCACTTATAGCTCCAAGATTTGAAGGAAGAAAAAAGAAATGGGAATGAAGAAAATTAATTTTCAAGAACATCTGGCAACCCATCTTTTTATATGCACTTAACAAATTGTTCACAAAGGCTGCCTGTACTTGATCAGTAATACTGTCAGTATTTAGAAATACTGACATTGCTACTGATCGTGTATTGTTAATACTGAAGTATTCGTATACCTAATTTATACAATAAAAATAATGATTCATTATTTTTGTCAGTAAATACTGACAGTATTTCTGATCGTGTACAGGCAGCCTAAGAGTTCTGCGTGTTCGGCTCTATGATTACCTATCCGTACTATGGACGCAATAAACATAGTTCAAGAAAAGTTATCGGTGTATACCTAAAAAAGAAGACGTGATAGAAACAAAAGACAAGCACTGCCAATATACTCTAGCTAACAGAAAATTATAACAGCAATCAGTTTTCTGGGTACCGAAATCGTGTCACGCAGTGTAATAAAAATAATTATGTATTATACATACTAAGAGCACTCTTGCGATTAGATTAATATTTCTGCTCATTAAAAATTACATGAAAATAACATCACTTTACTTTGATTATTATTACCTATCAAGAAAGCGAAACAACCAAACAAATTCACTCTCGCATTTATTGTTTAATATTAATTAGGATTACTTAACCAGAACATTTTTTATATATCTATTTTTCTAATCAACATGGAACCACTGAAATCAATAAATAAATCTCAATGTGAATAAATGTCGTCAAAAATTTATGCTGGAAAACTTTCTACGAATATACCTATAAAATATTGTGACAGCAAATTCGTTTGAAAAATAAAACAATATCACAATAAAAACGAATTGAATTACACGGTACACAGTAATAATTCATTTTAGTTTTTACTATGATTACTTAATTATTACCAAATAATCACCTAAATAAAAGTATAGTTTATATTATGTAGTAGCTAGGGAGCTGGTGGTAATTTCAGTACATGATTTCATCATCATTAATAAGTAATAGGTTAGGTAGTTTACTACTGTGCGAATAAGAAAAAATTAAAATGGAGTTCAGATGGTGTTGACTTTCCTTGAAAATGAATTTCGAAGATTTGAAGGAAAAAAAAAACGTTTCGTTAAATTATATTATCGTGTCTGCCCTTGATATATTGTGTTAAATTAATTCAGTAAGTACATAATAAATTTGTGGAAGGCAGACGTCCAAATTGCTGCTTTTTTCTTAAAAACACTTTTTTAAAAATAAAATTATAATTATTTTTTTTATTATATACTCACCGCCCTTAACACAATATATCAGTGGCAGACACGACGATATAATTTAAGGAAGCTTTTTTTTTCTTTAAATTAAGTATACTACTTGCACACAGTAGTAAACTACCTTACCTATTACTATCAGTGACGATGAAATAATATACAGAAATTGCCACCAGCTCCCTAGCTATAGATTTCACTACAAAATTATATGAAACATTAAAGAATAGCTGGAAGTCTGGAACTGAACTTTATAAAAAATCTCGTAGGCGGTAGGTGCTGTCCATAAACCACATAACATTTTCACGTGAAGATATTATAATGATAGAATCCAGTTTTACCTCTTAAGGGGAGGTTTACTCGAGAGTCCTTAAAAATTATGTATTTTTCTACAATTTTTTTCTCAAGAACGGAAGTAACTATCAATTTCAAATTTTGTACACATATTTATTAAGTATTAAACTATACAAAAAAATTTTTTCACGGAAAAATATAAAAATTGTCCATTTTATAGATACTGTAGTGTGACGATCCGAAAATCCAATGCCTTGTTAGCGGACATCCTAGCGCCGGTAATAAACCGCCGAAATCCAAAACCAGAAAAGATTTATAAAATATATGAAGAGTACCGGCACCTCTACTTATAATATCAATAAATTGCTGAAAGAAAAAAAAATGGCGGATGTTTGAACTTTTGATTACGATTTTTATCTTATTTTTCGCTCTTTAAAGTAAACTTAAAAATAAAAAAAATATTGAAAGTGTATCGAACTTAGGTAGAGGTGCCGAAGAATTGGATTATCTTTAAAATAAAAAATTTAAAAAAAGGATCCATCGAATAGTTTTTGAGTTATCGTGTCCGCTAGTTCCAAAAATGTAGTTCCGAGATATTATAAAATATATAATATAAAGAAACGTATTTTCAAAATTTTATATTTAATACTCATTATTGCGTGAACTGCGTTTTTTGAATTTTTTTTTTATAGAAAGCTGGATTCAGTTAATATGCAAGAATCTTGTTTTTAAATTATTTTCAGTAAAATCACTTTGGGAACATATTCTACACGTAATTAGCTACCAATTCCTACAAAAAAAATCGATTTTTTTTAACGACTCTCAAGTAAACCTCCCCTTAATGAAATCCGGTAGATTTTGAATTTAACAAAAATAACATTAGGGTTGATTTAAAAACTGAATATCCCTCCAAAATGGTCTTATTATCGAAGATTCACTAAAGAGTTTAATTAAGAGAACACACTTTTTATTTTTAAAAATACATATAACTAAAATTTACATAATAAAAATTGATGTAATTTTTCTATACTTAGAACCCATATACCGAAATATGTTGTTTATTTACGTCATCCTGTAATAAAAAGAAAGAAAATATTAATAAAAAAAATTCATTTTAATTTCAAATAAACTGGTATTAAAAAAGCTTCACTAATTCACTAATTAAACTTGTTGTTAGATTAAAACAGACATGTTTGTATTTTAATAATAAAACATTAAAAACGTCGTAAATAATGGAAAAAAAAATTATGTTTAGAATATAATAAAGTTACCTCCCATTTACATTTAGTATACAGTAATAATCTATACCAGTATTGCAAAGAAGAAGTAGGAGTTTGTTTGTGTATATTGTGGCGTAGTAATGTCCAATAATCCCTTCGTGGTTAATTGGTGAGCGGAATTAGTTAGCACACACGCACCCATTATTTCCGCTCCATCAACCAGTAGTGGATCCTAAATACTCCTAGCAGAGATGGCATGTGCTGGACCCATATTTTACTTTGAGGAGAACGTGGATTGAGGTATTCCACTAATAGTTTGGATATATTTTGGTAAAATCAAAGCCAAATGGAGGAAGAAACTTCCCACAAAAAAATATAATTTTTGTCTGGATTGGGGTAGATAAGAGGTGAATATTGCGGAAGGGAATCGTTGGAGGAATTAGGAGAATGGAGTTGGTAGAAATCGACTTAGGGCGACGTAAACCCGAACAATAAATCAACTTACCAGATCTCCGTGGTGGTGAATCCTTAAACTAATTTTGGACGGGAACTTTTATTGAAGATTAACACTGCAAGTCCGGCAGTTCAAAATTCCAAAATAAAAAAAAAATTTCCCGGAAGTGTTCTTCTATGCCCGACCGAAGTTAGGATTCGTATATTTAAAAACGAATAAAAATAAAATAAATCAAAAATCAAAAATTTGTTTTCCCTCCAAATATTCCAGTGTTTTCTTTCGCATTAGTTTCACAAAAATTATTTACATAAGATGTTTTAATTTGACGACAATTTGTGTTACAATAAAAAAAAGCTTTGTTTGAACAGGACGAAAAACAAAGTCGAATTCATTGTCGAATTCATGTCGAGTTCGATAATAGATGTTTTGTTACGACGACTAAATTTCCAAAAGATGTTGTCAGCCCGATAGCTGAATTAAAAGAGAGCGATTGCAAAGAATCGAACTTTTAATTTTCGTTCTGTTGTTTTTTGTAAAATTCTAGACGTTTCTGTACAAATAATTATCTAATTGAAAATATATTTTTTGTAAACAAGTTCTTAATTAAATAATAGAAATTTTAAAATGTGTAATTGTTTATCTTGTATGCAAACCATTTCTTTCTCCATAGGGTTTGATTTACTTTCAAACAGATGGCACCCTGTGTCTGATTTTTATTGATTTTACAATTTTATTAAAAATCTATAATTTCTAGATGTGGCGAAGGTGAGCTATGCCACAATATGTAAAAGCAATAATTCAAAAACTATTTGATCGATCTTAAAAGTTCTTTAAATGTTTCATTCAAAGGCGTCTCGGAAAATAAGCTGTAAAATTCTTCCCACTTACAACTGAACATGGATTTCAGATAGTTTGTGCGTCATTTAAGTAAAAAAAAATTAATGAGTGGAATAAATTGTTAAAGATTTTGTAACATATTTCGATCAATATAGCAAACAGATTTGATAATGGTTCTATCGATCGAAATATGTATCTTTACAAAGCACAAAATCATTAAATCAAAGTGATATTTTTTGTATAGTGCTTCAATTATTAATAGCAAATATGGAGTACCATAAAGTAACGCTCAAATCTACTAAATTTGCATTCTATATTACTCAAATAAGAACAATAATTGCAAACATAAGCAGGCTCAACCATATTACTAAAAATAGACACCTAGGGACTTTGTTTTCCAAGTGGGGCAACAAGTTTACCTTGACGATGGATATTTTCCCACCGTGACTGCCCTCCAACCCAGAGGGAAGTCAAATGTGTAAGTGCGAATGGAATAAATAAAGGGAAATTGAGTACGTGAGTGTTTAGATTAAGTTAGATTAAGTTTTTTATTCAAATTTTTTTTAAAATTTCTTTTGTATAGAGTTTTTAATAATTAAGATTTTTCATGTATTGTTATTATCTAAGCACTATAGCGTAGGTACTAGTTTTAAGGCAAGTATTATAATTACATAAAGCTTTGTAAAATATTGTACTGTTATTAGAAAACATTTAATTCGTAAAAAAATACCTTGTTTAGTTGTGTTACAAATTCTGACTTTTTTACTTCATTTTTCTCAGCTTTTCCTTCAACATAGCATCGTTTTTAACTTTATACAATGTACTTCCCCAAATATATTTTAAAAGGTGGTACATTTTCGTTTTAATTATTATGGTATCTGAGCTGTTAGCATTTAATACCAAAAACTCTTAAGTCTATGTTAATACCTCGACACTAGGGTGAATGCGGGAGAGATGCCGCACATTTTGAAAATACTTGATAATTCTTAAAGTATGCATTTAATTGATTTGAAATTTGGTACACAATAAATGTAAACATTGTTCTTTAAAATTATTTTAAAAAATTTTAAATTTTGAGTCATAAAGGGTGCATAATTAACATTTTTGTAGAGCCTGCAAAGCGGCGTCTCTCCCACACCTATGGAAGAAGTGCGGCATCAAAAAAGAAAAGTACCCGCATAGTTCATATTAAAAAATTTTGCATTTTACACACATCTCCATACATGATGCATGCCATATGTAACCATTTTTGGCACTATATATATATATATATATATATATATATATATATATATATATATATATATATATATATATATATATATCTTAAACAGTCAGTTTTTTTTTGAGTACTTTTAAACATTCAATACACAGGCAATCATCATTACTTTCGTTATCTTCAATAATATGAGAGCTCTTTCTGACCTATTAATGGATCTTTTATATTTACGTAATAACAAAACTCATTTTCATTAAAACAATGAAATATACATTCTTAAATTCTAATGAATTAAATGCTCGATAAAATATTATGTTAAAAAACTTACTTTTCAATAATAAAAAGTTTGATAATTACTAAACTAATGCACTGATCATAAATGTAACCATATACATCTTAAATAAATAACTTATTTGGTTTTTTTGTTGGAGTTATTTCCACCATAACTCCAACAAAAAAACCAACTATCAAGAATCAACCACCAAAAAATCAAACAATAAATAACTTATTTTAAACATATAATTCATTAATAGCGCTATCTATCAACCAACGGAAGAACTTTGGCTACTGCGGTGTTTCTCCCGACGCGGCATCTCTCCCGCACTTACCCTAATATGTATGTGTAAGACCGTTACAGAAAAATCTACATTCTTTTTATACAACATACTACTACACACATTGAAAACTGATTATTACGTATACACAAGTTTTTGCTCGCGGCAAATGGGGAATTAAAAAATGGCCTATATGACATAGCTACCTTAAGTCTGGGTACGCGGGTCGAAAAGTTTGAAAACCACTGTTTTAAAGCAACACCATAATATTTGTTTTATAAATTAAAACATATTGAAAAATAATCTTTTTGAAATCAATCATTATCAAAATAAATATTATAGACAATATTAGTTTTTTTTTTATGCATAGAAAATGTAATCTTCACGTGATCTTCACATACCTAATATTTGAGTTGTTGTCTAGATGTAAACACTACGTATTATTATTATTACGGTAATCGGCCAACATATAAATAATGTTCAAATTGTTATCGCGATGAACCGTGACGTCAATGTCACAAATAATTATTCGTGTTAATAACAAAACGAGAAAAACTAGACAAAGCCACCAAACATGCTAATTATAATTTTCTCATTATAGTTAATTTATTTATTCGTATTTCATCCCACGCACCACGTTCACGCACTTCACTCGCTCCGGCTATCACGCTCTAAAGCACATTTGCCCATGGGAATATTCAAATTAGCTAAAAATTTATGTAAAAAATAAATTACTTAATAAAATAATCATGTACCTACATGTTTTTCATTCTCGAAAAATGAAAAAAATTATAATAATTATTCATAAATATTATTTTTTTATTTAATTAAACGCCAATAGATGCCAGAAAAATAGTAATTATTTGATTTTAATACTTAAAATTCGTGTCACGTACTCATTTACGTTAACTAGTTTATTATTGATTGTAAACGGAGTATTTTGTTTAAAGTAAATATCAATTAATTAGGCTAGTTTTCTAAAAAGAGAATATTTATAGAAGATAAGCTTTTTGAGAATTGGCATTTTTATTGCGGCTAAACTAGTCAAACTTAATTAAAAAATTGTTCAGATAAAACTTATAGTTACCGCTGAAGGCAATCGATTGCTATAGCCGGGATGCGTATTTCCGTTTGCGTGTTCATTAGGAGGCACCGTTGCCTCGAAATCCGTACGATTTTGTAACACTCAAAAAACGTGTACAATTCAAGTCTGCCGTCCTCTAAACACACATGGGTTTATAATGCAGACTGTTCTTCCAAACACGTGTTCAAAGGAACGCGATGATTAACATACGAAAAATTTTGCCAAGAAACCAATAGCATCAAAGGTGTAATTCAAATAGACGAAAATACTTATTTAATCAAAAAAAGACATACAAATACATTATTGACTGTCAAATGGCAATATGTGACTGTACACATGAAAGCTGGGGGAGGGGCGATTTTGTAACCACCTCTGTGCTGTAGAAAGAAAACATGGGGCAATGTTGACCATTTCGCTATATTTAAATGACTCTGACCGTCAACAATTTGTGAAATTTGCTTTGGGTGATCAATTTTCGGCTGAGATACTAGACACATTTGAACTTCCAATCAATCAAGCGGAAAGCAGCATAGCTACCAACAATGAAAACTTTGAGAATGCTGTTCAAAATGTCAAGGCCCAATGGCAAAGAATTATTGCTGTCCTAGAAAAAGATTCAAATGCCACGCATACAAAAACTTACAAAGTTTGCATCTGATTTATCTAAACTACAAACTCCATCCAGTATTACATCGTTTAGTTGTGAAAAAAGCGTTAAACGAAGATCTCGTAAAATTCATGTACAGCCTACATAGGTCGGCCGCCGTAAAGAAAGAGGTCTACCATGTAGTGGAAGGATTCAATCAGGTCAACCAGCCAAGTCTGAAACTGTAAAAGGAAAACGCGTTCACAATATTTCATCTAATATTGACAATAATGACCCTCCTGCCAAAAAACATTGATTTTATAAAAATACGTTCTTCAATTTCATGTATCTAATATTATGTATATTGATTGTATGTAATCCACTCATTTTTAATGTACCAATATTTTTTCTTTTTAATAAACAGATAAATAAATTGCACCGTTTTTTTTTTTTTTTAATAAACCATACTGATTATCATACATAAGAATGATTAATCTATATTTTGTAATCTGAATAAATAATTAATTATTTTACTAATAAATATGATCTGAAATAATAATAATACTTTATATGACTTTTCTTAATTTTCCAAGTAAAACATCTTAAAATGAACACAGATTTGTGGCGTTTAATCAACGTATATGTCATTACAAACCCGTGTGCGTTTCGAGGACGGCGGACTTGAATTGGACACGCGCTTGGAAAGAAAGTTAACGTTACAAAATCGTGCGCATTTCAGGGCAGTATAGCCTCCTAATGAACACGCAAACGGAAATACGCAGCCGGGATCGTCATAAGTCCTTTAGTTTTCGAACTCTGATGCAAACTTATATTTTATTAAATGGGAATCTTTCTCCAAAAGTTTTTAAAAATTGGACGGAAACCCACCGATGGACGGAAAACTACCGATGATACTCAAATTTCCATTATTTTATCCCATGTACCTGAGTAAAATTACGTTTGGAAAATATTTTTTTTTTAATACTCACTGCGGCTAAGTTCAGACGATATAAAAATTAAATATGAATAAAAATTTCAACTGAAGACACACTCTTCGAAGAGAATGTACGGTTGCTCTCGTTTTTTATATTATAAAATTATAACTGTATTAAAAAAAAAAAACGGATACTCACATTATGTGACTTTTTTCATTTTCTTTCTCAATAAATCTTATGGCATAGAGCCTCTGCACAAGAACTGGACCTCTGATCCTTGGTACAGAATTGCTGTGAGCAATTTGAGTTACTTTTGGACAGAACTGTTGTGATTTTACTACTTTCGGTACAAAACCGCTGTAACCGTACTACTTTTGATGTAAGACTACTGTAACGTTACTACTTTTGATATAGAAAATTGATGGATAAAATTAGGTAAATCGATTTTGGCTAATGATAGGTCTGAAGTAATATTTTATTATCTCCAGTCTTGGAAAAAAAAAAAAAGTTAACATAATATTTAAAATACTAACAAAAATTAGATAAATTACATATTTTTAAATAAAAATTGTAATACATATTTGTAAAATGGTGATAAGGAAACGCAAAACTCCACAACAAATTTTGATTTGATTAAATAAATCAATATTGTCTTTCAAAGATTATATTTAATTTTTTTTTTATTTTACAAAATCAGTCAGTGGCGCGGGACCTTAAAAAACGCAGGGTCTAGCTGGTATGGTGCACCACCCTCGGCTGGTCTTGCCAAGAATCTTCAAAACTACATTAAAGTATAG
Source organism: Brachynemurus nebulosus (assembly GCA_035578155.1). NCBI lineage: Eukaryota > Metazoa > Arthropoda > Insecta > Neuroptera > Myrmeleontidae > Brachynemurus > Brachynemurus nebulosus. The sequence continues at coordinate 25,445,366 of JAPWDM010000003.1, forward strand.
TCCCGATTGACGATATCGACATCACAAAAATATTAAAAGTGATGATTAATATTCTTAACATTCGTGGAAATCAACCTTACTGTAATCAGTGAAGTAATGGGTGTTCAAAAACAAATTAACACTCTTGGCAATCGTCCCTTTGTTTAACACTCAAAGTACAGAGATTAGGAGCAAAATTGCCAACATTGTTTGAGGAAAAACTAAATATTTGTCTTTTAAAATTTGTAGAAAACTAATAGAGAAAAGCCAAAACGATAATGAAGTTTGAAAGACGTTATATGATGTTTGAAAAAAATTAGTGCAAAAGAAGATTATGTTTACCCATAAGTAAGTAGATTTAACTTTAAAGTGCTTATATAGGTAGAATAAACTAAAATTAAAAAAATATATAAATCGATTTTTACCCAGTATAACTTCCGCCGTCGTGTCACGAACAATGCGGATATTTTAACCGGAAGGTCTAAAATATGTGACACACAATTCCAATGTAGACACAGGAAACGCGAGTATGCGTTAATACTAGAGTGGTTTTAATTGTTTTGTTCATTGTTAGAAAAGAACTTTTCTCTGTACTATTTCATCTAGAAAATATCTAGAATAAATTATGTTTATGACACATGCAGCGAAATAAAGGTGGGCTGTTAATAGTTTAATAAATTTTAGAACTTGTTGTATTCTATGCGAATTAACTTGAACATATTAGGTATTTTATTTAATATTTAATCACTAAGAATTTACTTCTTAATTACAAATGGCAAACGTATTACAATAGTTACTTACCGCCATTATTAATTCAAACTAGAGAATGGATTATCGTGTTTATTAAAGTTTATAGTTGTAGTTTTATCCTTATCTATATTGATAACTATATATAAGAGAATTATGGAGGAAATTCATATAATAGTTTATAATATTTTACTTAACGATGTCGATAGCGATCGATATTCACTTCGAATTCTCAAACATGGAACGATATTGTTATTACATTAATAATTATGTTGCATATATAATTGATATTAGGACGTACAATCCTTGGCCAGATTATTAAAATTAATCTCCAGATGTTAAAGTGCAAAGTACATAATTATGTACATTTATTTGAAAATTTTAAGACGATAAATAAATTCCCAAAGCATTTTAAGGCATGTCCTCTTCCGTTCGCTAATCTCCTGCGTTTACCAAAGCACACTTTTGCTTTGCTTTAATTATGATGGCATCGCAGATCTGGAAAATAGCTCATTAATTTGATCTTGTGGATATTGTGGTCACTTCCCCGGTGATAATCTATGTCCACCCCTCTTTCCTTAAGGACTTTAGACAATACGTTTATTTAAAGCACGTTTACTTAAGGCTAACACCAAATTACGATGGATTTCCGTCACAGTTTTGTTAAGTAGCACATAAAACTTTGTTATTTACGCTGATTTTAATTACTGAAAGAGTTCTTAAGATCTAAAACATCCATGGTTTAACAAATAAAACTTTACAAACGTGTAGAGTAGCAATATTGTAAAATACCTAAAAAAATTTGAAGCAACTATCGTTTTTTTTGTCACCAAAAGTCACCACGTGTGCGACATTTTGAATGAAATAAGCTACTAAAATCCAGTGCAAGCTGGCAGGTGCTTCGAGTTCCATTTTGTTCACCAACTTGTGTGATCGAATGATATGGAATACCCTTTTGCACTTAACACATCACGCTCAAGCAGCAACACTTACTGTTCTCCAGAACTTCAAGGTAAAACTGATAGTTTAAACTGATAGTAAAATTGATAGTTTTACTCTAGAGCTCCGTTTTCGTAGTACATTAACGAAATACATTTTTATGCAAATCCTTCCAAAAAATACAATACTAATCTCTTTAGCATTTAGTTTAGGCTCTTTAGCCTAATATACTAATCAAAGATGAACCTGAATTTTATTCAACTGAACAATGCGAATCTGTGGTCTTTTTAAAAATCATTTTAGCAAGAAAAAGCACGTTAAGCCTTAATTTTCAAAAATATAAGTATATTTCACACTTTCACACTTCAAGTTACTAACCTGCAACTCCGTATTATTTTAGCATAAGTATTACTCGCTAGAGAGGCTCTTTATGAAGAGGGTTACGGATCCCTGTCTTACACAATTTCGACTGTACAGATGGATACTCGAATTAAAAGGTATAGTTAGCGTACCAAAAACCAAAAATAAGTAACTTTCTGATCAGGAGACATGTTATAAGAATACCATAATAAAGTGGAGATTTCAAATAGTTATTAGTAGGGAACTTAATAATATGACTAGGGATTGTACAATCTTATGCACATGTTGCCAAATCTTTAATGCAATAAGATAATATTTACTGTATGTATAGATATTTGAATTAATAATATTTAAACTAAGTATTTCCACAATAATAACGCGGTTTTCACAGTATGAAGATAATATTATAGTGGATTTCCGTTATAGCGGCAATGGAGGGATTACTAAAATTTGGTCTGTGTTCGAAAATTGTTAGACACAAATATACAACATAAATATAGTATGTGCATTGAGAGCCAGAACAACCTAAATGAACAGCAAAAGTAAAATAAAAACAGCCTAAATGTATTTTAAATTTAGGCTGAAAGACGCCAGTATATAAACCTCTTCTTGCATTATATCATATTATATACATTTTATTTTATTTGAAGTACAGAATCACCCAAAGTGACACAGACTACATCACTTTGCCAAAAAAAGGTTTTTTTCGATAATTTTTTCTCCGTAAGGGACCACAATAAGTAATTTGTCCGTTCGTTCCGCTATAATTCTGCAACTCTGTGTGGGTTATATGGTATGGGAGCCCACCATCCTCCAATCCAAGTAGTCCTCCAAGACTACAGAGATTGGATTCGGAGATATGGGTGTCCAAAAAGCAACTGGAAATCGGGTGCCGAAGTGACCGCGACCGGAATTCCTGACAGTTCTGGACCATCGAAGAGACTTTCGAGAACTTCCAGTTTATTTTTTTTAATCTCACATTTGATAAGAGATGACTGGCTTTGAAGAATAACTCCGGCTAGTTCTCTTATAAAAATGTTTTTCATTTGTATTAATTTCGTTGTTATAACTGCAATAAAACTCCAATAATATATCGCAGTTATAAATGAAATCGACTGTATATAGATACAGTTTACTCTGTAATACTTTCATAGTACCATAATGTAAAAGCATGAAAGCATAAATTGAATATTCGTGTCATTAATATTAAATTTGTAATTCGCTAAAGTTCAAATAATTCCAAAACTGCAACTTCATGCGGTACGTACATATAATTATGTATTGGAAAACAACAACGTCATAGTAAGTAATCTGACATTATTCTGATTTCAAATTGATTATCGTTCAATTTTACGTTTAAGGAAAATTAAATATTGGGGTAGAGCAAGAAGAAATACGTGTAAATGTTCCATGTAATAGTATATTACGTGATTGAAGTTGTAAGTTGCATATTACACACGAGCGAAAAAGTTACGCAAGAGCCGCGCAGCGGCGAGTGTGTAACATGCCTTACAACTGAGTTACGTACTATAATTTATCTACGACTAACATGAAATTCACAATAAACGATAAAAATTTACAAATACCAATACATTAAAATTATGTAGTATTTGAAATTTATTAAAAACAAACGTAAACATTCAGTTGCTAGATAAAAATTTTTGTACAGATTCTAATATAATATCATGTATATCACTGTATAATATATATAAGAATTATAAGAATTAATAAAAGTGTAGTAGGCTTTATTATTTTTATTATACATGCCTGTAAAGGGCCATTTTTTGTACAGCTGTATGTAAAACGTCGCTTACTTAGATAGCCTTTTGTACAATGAACAAGCAATTTCATGGTAGTCGTAGATAAAATAAATTAAATAATCCATTATTATTGACAATTAAATCATATCCATGCGGTCTTGGCCAATATTACGGTTTGTTTTGAAACACTAGGAAATCGATTTTACTTTTCTATATCGACTAAGTAATGATAAAATAAATTACACAGCGCTTCTACCACTGCAGCCTCTACATTATTTTCCGTTTTAAGAAGAGCATTTGGGCATGCTACTTAAGAAAAAAAAACTATTTTTGCAGTGAACGCTTCTGTAGCGATGATAACTCTGCACGAGAGTAATGGTCGAGAGTGTACTGAAAATGGCAATTGACTGTAATGAATGGTAATGAATTTTAATGGTTGTAAGGTGAAACAAACGCTAGTTGTTAGTTAGTCATTGCAAAGTGATTAATATAAAGTAAGAAATACCCTATAACGATTTTCACTGGTGGATAGGTAGCACCGCACAGTGGAGTATTGTATGATCAAACCTGGCCAAAAGTCGATATTGTCAACTCTATTACTTTGGGTTTAAAGTTGCTTTTTTATGTACTTAGAGTACCATTGCATCATAAACAGAACAATTAAACTACCAGACTACCGTGCCGAACTGTCTACGACAATCGCAATTCACTGTTTAAAAAACTACTCACTTTATTGTTTTTGTTACTTTCAATATACGGTGTTTTTAATTTACGTTTGCGATGTCAGTTGGTAATATTGAGTGAAAATTCATGACAGATATTGAAGATGGAGGTATGTACTTATATTTATTAATGTTTAATTTTAATGCTATCATCTAATACACTTAAATAGTAGTAGTTTATGCTACTCTTAACAAAATAACGTAATTTATATAGAATTTTTTAAACTTGAAGCTTTTTGTTCATGTGTCGGGTTAGATCGCGTAAAATTTATTATAGTAGTACAAAGTTTAACTGTTCTACATTAAGTTCATGAAGGAAAATTTTGCGCATACTGCACCATCTTTTTTAGGCTCATTTTTAAGTAAAAATATGCACTTTAATTGCTGAATTTCTAACAATGTTAAATTTCAATTTTTGCATTTCTAATTTCGTATTTTCACTTTCAGATTTATCAGGGGAAATGAAAGCTTTCTCTCGAGAAGTATTTTATGATTTATTAGACAATGCTCCATGAAAAATTTGGATAAAAAATTTCATTTATGGAAGAAAAAGTTATAGAAACGACGATAAAAGATGACGATTTTAAATAACTTTTTGTGTAATTTTTTTTTTAATAATAAACCGTTTATTTACTTCTAAATTGTATCTTTTACCAATTGATAGTGCAAAAATACATTAATATAATTTTGGCCAGAAATCAGACCTAAACACTCCTCTGTGCACCGTCGACTCTCGTACAGGCTACATTCAAAAGGTTAAATTTGTTCCGCAGGACCCTAGTACACCAAAATAAACGTCTGGATAAATAGTTACCAAATTTTGATACTGTTATAGTGAATACAAATGTCTTACAAATCGAAGATACTCAAAAGCACGCAGTGTTACAAATATTAAAAATTCCTTATTTATAATTGTAATCTAAAGAAAAAATAAAAAATTATAATCTATTATTATTTTATTTTCGTGTGTGTTCAGCCAAAAATTCCTCTTCTGGACGACCTTTTAAAAATCATAATTCCACGTGACATGATATCAGTATCTTCGACGAGCAGAACACAATGACTTCATGACCTGGTGATTTTCTTCAAAAGAATCATTTGAAATACCTACTAGCACCTACTTCATCTAAAATTGCGTAGACCCGTATGTAAATATATAATATAACTCCAGCCATACCCCGACACGGTACATATTTAATTCTTATAAGTTTTCTACGATGCTTGCATAGAAAAAAATTTTCTCCTGCTACAAAAACAATACAAAACTCAAATCAAACAAACACAAAAATATATTCATTGAAAAATTTTCACATTGTGACTTTCACAAACGAACATTTTACATCCATTTCAAAAAATTTGCAACAAATAATGATTATTTAAATTACGGGTGTATGTCAGTATATACCCGGCATGAGTTGCAAAACCACGAAACCTTTAAAACCCCATATACTGTACTCGCATAGTCAACATTGGTATGCATGACCCAAATGAAAAACCACTTTTATTTTACAATATAAATATACATAATATATACATACACTATACATCTCATTCTATCTTTTTATTTTATGTATAAGTTATATTCTGTTTATCATACTGTAATTGTATGGTAATACTTTGTTGTCATCGTTATTTTACTGTCAATAGATTTCTTGTTTAGCGTTAGTCATTTAAATAATGTTAAACAATATACACATAATATGTGTGTGCCCGTATACATAATATACATATGTATGTGTGCTTACGTATGTGTTTGAAAACGATTACTACATATCAGAAAAAAGTATCGAAACAGTTTACCAAAATGTCAGATTTTGTAGCATAAAATATTTTGGTTTTCTACTTTTGTTTGCAATGGTAAAAATTTTTTACGATTCCAAACCTAAAATACGTACTTTAGTCCCTCATAACAACGAGTAAAGTATTATTCCTAGTCCTAATAGAATAAATTACTTTTGAAATACTTACTTAAAACATGTCGTCAGGTGCAAGTTGTACTTGCGCACATAATGTTCCGTATTAGTAGTTGACTAGTTGTTATTATGAATTTGATCAAACAGCATATAACTTGATGGCCCGTTTCTTTGGATATCCTGGATCTATTATTTCTATGGATACGGTAACAAATATCCTACTAATAATATTATAAATGCGAAAGTGAGTTTGTTTGTTTGTTTGTTTGACTGGCTTTCACGCTTCAACAGCTTAACCAATCAACTTGAAACTGCACAGACGTTGCTTGAGGAACAGAAACGGTTATAGGCTACTTTTTATCTCGAGAAAATATTTCATTCCCGAGGAAAAATGTATTAGATTACAACAGCTGACTATTAAAAAACGGATAAATGATTTCAAGCTTTGTATATTGCTAACAAAAGGGATGAAAAAGGACACAAACGACTTTATACCCCGGGAAATTTCATTTCTGTGGAAAACTATTTTTAATGAAACAAAAATGATGATAGACAAAGATATATATATATATATATATATATATATATATATATATATATATATATATATATATATATACTCATTCCTGAGGGAAAATGTATTTAAAACGAAACAATGAAATAACAATAAACTATTAAAAAAAGGATAGTCTATTCTTTACCCGAGGGAAATATTTTATTTCTGTGGGAAAATTCCAAAGAAAAAAGTAACAATTCTCGACGCGCAATAGCGGCCCGATGAAAGTACACTTTATATGTTTTAACTAGATGCCATAATTTCAAAAGCCACGCGGGCGAAGCCGCGGGTAAATGCTAGTAAAATATAAATGTAACCTAGATATCTAAAATTCCATAACAAAATAACAGCAGCTTGCACTTTACAAAAGTTATTTGAACAAATACACCAAGTCGTTTCTTTCAAATAATTGATTTATACTTTACACACATCGAACAAAATCATTGACTCCTCCTCCATTGTATAAATTTAATTTTGTGTATAAAAATTTAGAACATAAAATTATTTAGTAATTACAAAGATTCGTTTATTAAAAAAATATTAACTACTTCCACGCGTTGAGTACAAGCGCTGCTCTTGTACTTGATGATGATTATTAAAAGAACCAATTTAAATTGATGTTGGTTTATATAATTTATAAAGAAAATATTCCTGTCGCAGTATCCTTCATAACTGCGAATTTCTGGCTACAAAAGTTACTTTTCCTATAAAACTCCCTTACATAGAAAAATGGTTCAAAAACACATCTTATCTGACTTTTTCCACTCTTTGGCATGGTACCTCAAAACAAATTACTGTCTTATGTGTAGTCCCGGGTTAAAATCTTACTATGACAATGACTACGAATTTTCCATTCGGAAACATCTCTCACTGCTTTGAGTGGTGATCCAAACCTTATCCAAAAACTAAAAACTAAAAAGCAATGGTTACTTATTAGGGACTGTATAAACTGTTTAAAGAATAAAAGCTTAATCTTATAACTGCTCGTATTCAACTTCTTTATATCCTCATCGGTACTTTAATATAAAAACCACTCAAAAAAAATTCGTTTTTATATTTTATATTATCTAACGTTATTACATATTTGTATTACGTTTAAATAAAAAAAATAGGCCTTCAATTTCTCCTTTTTTGCTGATAACGAATTTTTTATTATAATATAAAAAAACCTATTTATAAACATTCAAACATATTACATCTCGTATACAACTTCACACAGCTTCAGTTACAGTACCCATACACTAGTTTCCCAATTTACATGGAAGAAAGATTCCTGAGAAAAATGTATAAATCCAAAACAAACTAAAATGTGCACCAGTGCCGCCGTTACTCAAGTGATACGTTGGGCACTAGCCCAGGACTCCTGACTTTACTATCAATTTTACCATCAAGGCCCCTTCATTAGGTCCGATCCCGGAGTTTAGTATGCTAATAGAAAGACCTTTAAAAAAAAAGGATTGTACCAATTTAAATTTTCTTCTAGCTGTTGTAGTTTTCCAGAAATTTCATAAAATTAAATTTTTATCCCAAATTATGGCTGATAAAAAAAAAATTTGTCTGTTATTTTTGTCTATCCTATACACCTACCAAATCTCATCAAAATCGGAAATTTTCACTTCAAGATTTTTCCTTATGAGTACCTATAGTGTGTTCATTTTACTTATAAAGAGAAAATGCTCAGCGTTAGTAACGACCACACATACAACATATTAATATATCATATAATTAACATTATTTAATAATAAAAAAATGTACATAGATTAACTAAAAATTTACTTCTTCAACTCGGAATTAATTTATTATTATTATAATTATATGAGAATGGACCCCGCACAAATCTTATGGAAATTTAGTCCCGGTTAATTTCTTCGAAACTTTGGGAAATAATAGTTCTTGACCTGTAGAACAAAAGTCTCCATTGGCGCAAAGCTCAATAATGGATAGATTTTGAGATATATGTAGTTAAATATACGTATACGGCCAATATAAAATCGATCACCTATCAAATGGTGTCGGCAAAAAACTTGCAGAAAAGTAAAATCGATAGCCGACACCATTTGATAGGTGATCGATTTTACATTCCTTCACGTATCAAATGAACACCTTCCAACATTGGACATTTGATGATTCATCGCATCGTGTGGCCGTTATTCGAACCCAGGAGCGTCCAATGTCGAGCGTCGAACGTTCGCATTTGGTCATGTTCCAGCCGATGTCGGTATTCTTGCACCGAGTCAAAGGGATGCTTCAAACGTTTGAAGGACAATGTTCGTTAGTTTGACTCAACGGCTACACGACTCGTTCATATGAAGAAAGACAACATCAGTGTATAACATTAGAGATAACATTAGATAGATAACATCCTCGTCCACTGAATAAACGTTTATACCAAACTATTTTCATATGTATTGGATCAAATATTCGATTCACCGTGTAGCAGGAACATTCGCAGCACTGTCGAACTTACTTGCATCAAACGTTCGATCGAACATTGGAAGAAATGTTCGTAGCATCGTGTAAAACCGGCTTAATTTTACCTTTTTGGTGATGTCGAATTGTATGTAAAAATATCAAATTAAACAACATCATTTTAGAAGCAGTACAAAAATGAAATCGTATAAAAAAAAGCACGATGTAAATCGGGGGATGGTTTTATTACACTTAGATCTAATGTATATGGTATAACAAAAACAAATTTACCTTCGTGATATGCAAAATATTATAATTATGTGAAAACATATATATATATATATATATATATATATATATATATATATATATATATATATATATATATATATATATATATATATTCCAGGAAGCAAAACAAAAATGAACTAGTTAACTGATTTCAAAGATACGTGAAAAATATCATCAATTACAACAAATTGTTTTACGAAAATAAATTTAATATAACCTTGACATAACATTGACCTTATAATAAACAAACGATACAGAAATATCCTTAAAAGATTTAATAAATTATCATAAATACAAATAACAAAATCAGAATAACGTAAAGCACTGAGAATATACACTGAGATAAATTGTTATATAAATAAACGTAAATTGTTATTCGCTACACGAATTTTACATGTACAAATGTGGTACAATACTTTCACAGTCAGCAACAAAAATACTAACAAGAAATGTTGTCTTTTTTATACTCAAAGCGATTTTCTACACATCTGTAATTATATAAGACTTATTATACAAGGTTACAGCAGAATATTGCTGTAACTTTACTACTTTTAGTATAGAACTGCTGTGACATTACTATTTTTGGTACAGAACCGCTGTAACTTGACTACTTTTAACACAGAACCACTGTAACCTTAGTAATTTTGGTGCAGAATTTCTGTAACCTTACTACTTCTGGGGTAGAACTGCTGTGACCTTACTACTTTTAGTATAGAACTGCTGTGACCTCGCTACTTTTTTACTTTTTAGAAATTTTATGGATAAAATTACTATATAACTTTATCCATAAAATTTTAAGGATAAAATTACTAATCTCATATAACAACTTGTATCCATTTAAAATAGTATAGCTCACTAACGGTGAAAAAAATTTCAAAATCAGTTGAGTAGTTAATTTTTGGCGCTTTTTTGGTCTCCAGGACCCTGCCGGATCTCATATACTATAACATACAGTGTAAACTCTATATAGCGAACTTCTATTTAACGAAAAACTCCTTAAAACGTAGAAATTGCTAAGGTTTGTTTGGTTTACATTATCATCCATATATTGAAACACTCTTTATAACGTAACAGCCACTCTCAATAGCGAAAAATACGTCATTATTTGAACCCCAATAAAATTTTATTTCACTGACCTTCAAACACAATAGTGATGCAGAGTCGTAAATATTTCGTAGGCACTAAGGGATTTTTAGAAATCTGTTTATTTGTTTGTTGTAATTGCCTAGCACGTGTTTTTACCCACTGTATTTCCGTGCTATTGTCTTATTGCTGTCTTTACGTTATTATATTCTTAGTTTCTTTCAAACTTTTTATCTGTAAACATGGCGAGTAAAAAAAAGAGTTTATGTATTGACACGAAAGTGTCATTTAATTCAGTCAAAATTAAAACCACTTACTAAATTCGTAAATTGTATTCTTTTACTCTCCATATAACGAAAACTCTTTATAACGTAATAAAATACTCGGTCCCTTCAATTTCGTTATATGGAGTTTACACTGTATATGTGTTAAAATAAAATTAAATTTTTAAAGGTGAAAAAATTTTCAAAATCGGTTGGGTAGTTTTATTTTTGGCGCTTTTGGGACCGCTAGTTAGTTTTTTTTATTTTGAAAAATGAAACAGATATAAATTTTGTTACTGGAATGATAAAAACGATGAAGCATTTATTGTAAAAAATTCAGCAAATTTCTTAATTTTTCTCAAAAGCTAGTTCACTTAGAACAATGTTTTAAAAGCTTGTCTTATGTAATTTTTTACGCTCTTTTCGATGGTGTAAAAAACAATTTAAAAAATTTTTGAATTCTGACCAAATTTAAAAAAAAAAAACAATAAAATTAGCCAAAATTTTGGCTTCCAAAAATCGGATGTATCTGGCTGACGAACTTATCCAAGCTATTGGGACTTTTGACCTACACACCAAATTTCATAACAATTGGAGGCTTCCTTCGAGAGTTATCGCGCAGATACATATATATATATATATATATATATATATATATATATATATATATATATATATATATACAAATTTTAGTGAACCTCATTTTCGGTTTCTCGAGGCTTCAAAACGGATTTCTGCCATAGTTCTGAGCTCAGGTCTTTTCATGTGCACCCGCTGTAATAAGTGAATTTTTCCAAAATAGAAATTCACTTAAAAAGGTAAATCGATCTTCACTAGCAGTACTTGCGAAGTAATATTTTATTATTTGCAGTCTTGAAAAAGATGTTTTTGTAGCTACAATAATAATAGTTTAATTGATGAAGTCAAGATAGTTTTCAATTAGTCTGGGGCTCCAATACTGAAAAATTTTCAAGTTGCTCCAATACTTTTTAAGTATTGGAGTATTATTTAAGAGTATTATTTTTCTTTATATATATATATATATATATATATATATATATATATATATATATATATATATATATATATATATATATATATATATTATTGCTGGCGGAAGTGTAGGTATGTTTGGCAATAAACGATAATCTTTACTGTTGTAAAACCACTTCGAAAGTTTTCTATAAGTATTTTATTGTCACGGATTGTATCATTTCATATTCATATATTATTATGTGTGTACCAGTGTAGAACAAATATGCGGTTTTAGAAGAAATAAACATATTTTCAGTAAAATATTAATGTAAACATTATATAAATAATAGCTTACACACAATACTCCGCTACACTCGTAAATAATACGATTGTATTAACATAATACACATACCTAATATTTGAGTATGTATCTTACGAATATAAAATTTATATTACATAATGATAACTGTGAACAGTTAATGTAAGTGAAAATTTATATAAATTACTTTCAAAATTGGATAAGAACGTGTAAATATCCTTCCTGCTATTCAAATTTATTTAATGTAAGTTGATAATAAATAACTAATAATGATAAAAACACAACAACAAATAAAAAAAAAAATACAAAAAACAGAAATATTTAAGTAAGAATATAGTTTTTTTTTTTTTTTGATTCAAGCTTTTATTTAAAAAATTAACTAAAAAGTATAAAATGATTTTTGAGTGAACTTTGAAACAATGTGCAACATACTTTTTTTAAAATATTTTGAGACGTTATTATTAATTATTTCCGTTTCAGATCTGGGTAGCTACTTTACTTATCAGTAGCTACAATGAACTTACGAAAAAACTTACAATAAATTAGTTAAACGCCTTAAGCTTTTATAAATAGAAAAACAATAAAATATGAATAAACTTTGGGATCAAAGGTGGATTTGTCACAAGTAATCACAAATTTATACAAAGTCTAGTTTTAATGGTTACAATAAAAAACATTTTATTACAATGTAAAATATTTATTAAAAAATATACTTAGTAACTATAAATAACTTAAATAACTGTCAGAGATATTTAGGATTTTCAGTTTTATTGTTCGTATAATTATATAAAGTAACAGCAAGGATTAAAATATGGAATCAACGTACCTAATAAAGAGAAAATATATACTTAAAACGGTTTAAAATATTTTCATGATATCAAAATCAAGTAATTCGCCGTTTTCAGATTTAATAAAACTTTTGACAATGAATCCTAAATCCTTCCAACAAATCACACTGTATTCAAAATTCTCTAAAAACCCTATATTACCGCGAACATTGCATTAACCGCCTCATATCATTTTATGTAGTGGTACTACTTCAACGAACGGATGAAGAGAATACACTAGAGAATCAAGAAACCGCTTAATCTTACCTCCTTTTAAAATAAGAACATTTGCGTTGACTAAATTTATGTTTGTTCTATCATCATATCAGTAATAAACATGTATACATGCATAATTGGAGCATATACATCATATACATGATATACATATACTCCCTACCATCTACGTTCCCCCACCATTTTACCATTGTAATTTATCATACATATCTTCTTTTAATTCTCACTAGCCTGATTACTTTATATCATAAAACTAGATATAAATATTATTCCTAAACATGGATTTATGAAGTTTGTTAGTTAAACCTACCAACTACTACGTAAACAAATAAATGATAAAAACATGCAGATTTGAATAATTATATACTATTTATAAAGTACAAATTTTGACATAGTTTAAATTTAATTGCAAAGATAAACAAAATAAAATACGTAGGAAATTATACTAAATGCTTTTGATAAAGCCATATGTAAAACATAAAAATAATTGCTTTTTTTCTTTCTGTAAACGCAAAAGAAAGCACGAAAAAGCCATATTTGTTTAAAAAAGATCTAAAGCCAAACTCACATAAGCAATTTTATAATTTGTTGATTGGTCAGTTAGAGAAAAAGTAAAAAAATTATAGTGTTTACAGGTAGAAAATCTTTTTTCTCGTCTTACATCTCTATAGTCGAAAGCCTTATGGCATCAAGCCTAAATTTGTAATATAAACAAATCCAGTATCTTTATTTACAGGTCTTCGTTTTTATGTTGCTTTGAATTTCTTCTTAAACAGGGATCCTACCTCAATTTCTTCATTAGTAAGAAAGATACCTCAGTAAGTAAGAAAAATCACTTATAGAATTTATTTATACCTTAATAAGCAAAAAACGGACCAAGTGAAAAACCTCTATAAGCAAGAAAAAATATCGGTCCCTCTTATTTATGCAGGTTGGACTGTAATACAATGTTTTAAACTAGGAGTGAATAATCTGGCCTTTCCAGAATATCAAATCGGATCTATATACTAATATGTATTTGAAATTGGATTTTGGAACTTGTATATTCTGAAACTATAAGTTGACAGAAGCGAATAATAATACCCTCTCGATAATATAGTACAAAATATTCGATGATGTAGCACAAAATATAAATATAATTATGATATTATAATTTTTTGTCGACAGATATTGCATTAAAGAGTACAAAACGACATCGACGATACATTTAGAGACTTAAACGATTTGCCCGAAAGTGATTATTAAAATTGTTGAATAATACAACAAAATGTTTTTGATATGCGTACAGTCCGTTCAATTTAAACTTAAGCCTGCAACCATAGTAACTGTCGCGTATTTTGAAAATATACCCGAAGTCAGAGCTTGTGACGTCACTGACCGACCTAGGATCGGGTATAATTTACAAAACAAAAACTAACAAAATGACTCTTTAAAATATACCTCATTTCAGAGCCAAAATCGGGTATGTTTTCAAGTACAAGAATACTACTATGAGTATTTGAATATATACCCGACAATAAATTAGTGTAATCTTATACAGCTACTAATAAGGTATATTTTCAAACTTATTTCAACTGTAATTTATACTCGATCTTCATAAAAAAAAAATTGCACATTTGATTTAAAACAAGACTTACTTTGTTGCAAATAAAACAAACTGTTACAATTTTTTGAAATAATTTTTAGCTTCTTCTTATCTTAATTCTTAATTGTTAGCGTGTGAGTTAAATGTGAAAAATTTGTTTAAAATTGAATAATGATTAATAAAACAGATTTAGAAGGGTTTTTTTACAAAAGCGTATGAATATGGACAATATTATTTGAATTCGAATCCGCTGAAAAATATTTGGTGCAATTAAGGTAGTAGTCTGGTAACTTGGATTGAAAAAAATGGAATTTTTTTTTTTTTTTTTGGTTTAATTCGAAAGTACAACATATTGAGAATATATTGTGAAAATTTGAGACCGAAATTCAATGAAAACAAAACAAAACGAAACGAAAAATTCTTTAATCCGTTGCTATTTTATGAAAAAAATGTAAAAAAAAAACAACCTATGCATAACGATAACTACAATTATGTAATTTAATAATTTTTTTCTTCTTTTAATTTGAAATGATTCATCATTGCAATACCGTTGGTATAATTCGCAATTTTTTGGGTGCTTTGCATTATTAAGTTTGCAAATATTTAATGTTTTTCTATAAAAATTTATATGGACAAATGGATACTCATTAAAGCCTATTTAATTCGACCCTCATATATTCACTCACATTTGCAAAAATATTCGCTAAAATTGTCAATTTTTTGCTACGTCACAGTGCTGTTTTCCCTTAACTAGTTGACTGAACCATTTGTTTACCAATAAATTAAAAGTGGGTATGTTTTTCATACTATTCTATTAAATATTGAGTTTGAAAATATACCCGAGCTCAGTGCTTTTAATGGGTATATTTTCAAGTGTCGAACTATGCTTATTAAACATTGAATGTATACCCGAGTTCAGATACATTGAGCTCTGAATACGGGTATATTTTCCAAATACGCGTAACTGTCAATGATTCCTATTAAAAGTATTTAAATTTTTTATTTATTTAGGCTTAAGTTTAACTTGAACGGACTAACCAAGATGATGTATACCAAGAGTAAGACCAAGACCAAGACTATAAGTATGGTTGCAAGACAAATACCAAGACTCAAGTGACCAAGACCAAGAAAAAAGCAAGACTATTGCTAAACTATTTAAATAGTTTGAAATGAAACTTTTTAAAGCAATATAAAAATTGTTTCTTTAAAAATTCGAAGTTAATTAAATATTTGCAATTAAAAATGTGTGATGCTGTCATAAATCAATATAATATATGCTTTCAACTACTTTCAAAATTTTTTGGTCGAATAGTAAGTAAAATATCGGCATTTAATAGATTTTGCCACTTTAATAATAATAATAGATTTTACCACGTTTAATAAAAATTCATGGGGGACTAGCTGAAGCCCTGAAAACTGTATCGAAATTAGTCGAACAGTTGCGAAGTCGCGCGATAGAGAAGCAGTCACAGAACAAGAAATTTTTTTAGGAACCGTAAAGAGAGAAAATTTTGATTTTAGAAGGAAAAAATTCTCTAATAAAAAAACGCAAGACAGTGCAAGATTTTTTAGCAATACTAAGACTGCATTTTGCAAGACCAAGACTCAAAATGCTCTAGCAAGACCAAGACCAAGATGCTTAATACAAGAACAAGACCAAAACCAAGACTGTCAAGTCTTGGTCTTGGTCTTGCATTTGCTCATCACTAAGTCAAGGACCACGAATTCAAACGGGGGAATTGCCAGAATTGTCCATGGGTCATTTCATTTCAAATCATCCAATAAAAACATAAAATGTAACCCATGACCTCAGATTTAGCTGAAAATTTTTTTGTTTGTTTATTTAACCATCCTAATCATCTGTACAAAATTTACAAAAATTATCTCTTATAGTTTTCAAGTTATGAATTTTTGAAATTTAGAAAAGTAGGGTTAAAATGATGTTTCCGTGGTATCACTTTCGATGACGTTATTATATTAAAAAATTCATAACTTCTACAATATTTAACATAAAGCAATAATTTTTTCATCAAAATGTTCAGAAAAGTCAGGAAATTACACGAAAAATAAATTTGGTTAATTATCACTTCATGTTTCTATGTAATACTTTGTTAGACTTAAATTTTGAGACATTTTTTAATCGATAAACAAAAAATCTTTAAAAGTGATTATTGACCAAAGGCATAGCAGTAACCGTAGTAATTTTTTTTTTAAATTTACCCTAAAGATGTACACTAAAATAATCTGGAACAAAAATAATGGTTTTTTACCCGCTAATATTTTTCAGACACGTCCGACGTCTGGAAGCTCAAAAAACAAGCTTTTTGGAATAATCTCTCAAAATTCGAAATTTTTGTTTACACCATTGGAAAGAGGAGAAAAAATTACATAAAAAAGGTCTTTAAGCTATTATTCTATGTCAACTAGTTTCCAAGAAAAACCAACTTTTATAAATGGTCGCCGTATATACCACTGTCGCAGCATCCTGCATAACATAGCGAATTTCCATTTATAAAAATTAGTTTTTCTTGGAAACTAGTTGGCATAGAATAATAGTTTAAAGACTTTTTTATGTGACTTTTTCTCCTCTTTCCAATGGTGTAAACAAAAATTTTGAATTTTGGGAAATTATTCCAAAAAACTCGTTTTTTGAGCTTCCAGAAGTCGGACGTGTCTGAAAAATATTAGCGGGTAAAAGACCATTATTTCTGTTCCAGATTATTTTAGCTTACATCTTTAGGGTAAATTTAAAAAAAAAATTACTACGGTTACTGTTATGCCTTTGGTCAATAATCAGTTTTAAAGATTTTACTTTATGGTATTCCATATTTGTAAATAATAAACAAATATTTTACTTCGCAAAAATACCACTTTTATTTTGAAACTGTGACAATATTGTTTCGAACCGTCAGTTCATTTTCAAACAGAATGTTTTATTTTCTGTTTGAAAATGAACTGACGGTTCGAAACAATATTGTCACAGTTTCAAAATAAAAGTGGTATTTTTGCGAAGTAAAATATTTGTTTATTATTTACAATAACATAATTGTTGATAAATTTCAAAATAGGCAGATAGACTGGAAAATAGGACTTCAAGTAGAATTTAAAAAAGTTTAGAATTTTTATAACTAAGTACTGTATATAAAAACTTTTGATTCTGAATAAGTCATTCGTTGCAAAATTTAACGTTTTTAAATATTTTGCTGCAAGGACTTTTAAAAATTATAGCAATATATATTTGTACTTTTTTTTAGTAGGTACTAATAAAAGAACATCGAAGAGTTTCTTTATCACAATATTTTTTTACAACTTTTAAATACAAAAAATATTGAAAATTCATATTGTATGCTTGAAGAATCTTTTATTACTCTTGTATTTATTTGAAATTCAATATTTTTAATGTAAAATTAATGTTATTTTAAAGTTGAAATAAATCTATTGAAATGAAAAATCAAAATATGTTTAAGAGTCTTTATTCACGCACTTTAATTATTCACACCAGTACCAAGTTCAAGTACGGATGTGGTTTCAACCTGTGCTCTTCTAATTTGGTTAAAAAAAAGATGTAATTCTTAATTAATTTCTTTTTTGAAATAAGCATCTATTTAAGATGTAAAAAAAGTATACTATTATACAAGTTTTTCCGAATTTCGACATTGCTGTTAGAATATTTTTTTGCACTTGTGTGACGGATTGTTCAGCCGAGAGGTCTTTTTCGGCTTTAAAAAGAACCATAAACTATTTGCGAGGTGGCACGATTCAAGCGATTCAAGATCGTTTAGTTTCTCTTAAAATTTTATGTATTTAAGCTGAATTATGCAAAACATTAGATTTCGACTTAATTTTACAAAAGTTTGCAGAGAAAAAAACAAGAAAAAGGTTATGGCCAATTTTTTGTTTGCATTATTAGTTTATTAACGATAAAAAAATATTAATTACTTTATGATAATATTTGGTAAAGAATTTATTGGTTTAAGAGATAAAAAAATTAAAGAGATAATAGTAAGAAAATTTATTTAATAAATTATTCATTATTAACCAGGATTTAAACTGGGGGAGGGGAGGGTGTAGAGTTAACAAGCAGTGTTACTAATTTATTCATTACATGAGTAATGGGTGGAAAACTAATGTGGCCTAGGGTAGCCGAAATGTCTAATCCGGCCCTGGACTGAAGCGACAGCGTATCGAAAGCACTTACTAGAATCAAACAATAGGAATTGTTTCACCTTTTGTGAAATGCTATCTTTCAAACTATGCTTCGTTGAATTACGTAGAACAACAGTTAGTATTTATTTATAAACCATATTTGTCACCTACTTACAAGGAAAGGTATCCAACTCTATCTCTCAAAAATTTTTGAAATTTTGGTGGATTGTAGATCTTATTAAAACTAATCACGAATCATATTTCGTTCGTGCCCATAAGCGGTTTAAGAGGGTGAAACTCACCCCTGAAAATTTAAGTTTTTGTCAATTTGCTTAAATATCTTGGAAATGGTAAGAGCTTTGGTGGGGAAACTATATATATTTGTAAATGGCACTTTAAGATCGTTAACATGATGCCAAAATTAAAGTTATAAAATCATTGGGGTTTCATCCCCCACCCCCAACTTCTGATTTTCTCAGGTATTTTTTGATAAAAGAGGAAACTGTTATGTGTAAATAAAAGAATTTTTAATTAATATATTTTACATCACACCAGTTTATTTCTTTTTTGCATAAATCCCGTATGAAAATAATTCTCTGACATAACTCTGAAAAAAGTCTGACAACTGGAACATTCCCAGATTTTTTTTATTACTGAGTCCCATATTACTCAGTTTAGGTTTATTATAAATAAAACAAGAAAAGGATACTTTTGTCAACTCATTTATTGGACCAAACGTTAAATAACATTGTTTAAATTGTCGTAAAATTAAAGTACTTAAGTATTTCAATTTTATGACATTTGGGACTCAGAAATAAAAAAAATCCGGGAATGTTCCAATTGTCAGACTTTTTTTCAGAGTTTTTCCAGAGCTTCGCCAGAGATTATTTTCGTACGGAATAGGTACATCCTTTGCTAATATTAACTTGGGACAAATTTTAATGAATTATCTTTGTAATTGTAATGAATTTTCTTTTTTCTTTCTAAATTATGTACTTTAAAGTATATAGTGAGTTTGTAACAATTCATTACTAAAATACGAGATTTTTTGACCAAATTTCTGCTCATTATTAAATCAAAAAGTTAAAATTTTTCTCAAGTTAACATTAGCAAAGGGTGTATTTATGCAAAAAGAAATAAACTGGTGTGATGTAAAATATATTCGTTAAAAACTCTTTTATTTATACATAACACCTTCCTCTTTTACCAAAAAATACCTGATAAACTTAGGGGTTGGGGGGGGGGGAATGAAACCCCAATGATTTTATAACTTTAATTTTGGTATCATGATAAAGATCTTAAAGTGCCATTTACAAATATATATAGTTCCTCACCAAAGCTCTTACCGTTTCCAAGATATTTAAAAAAATTGACAAAAACTCTAATTTTCAGGGGTGAGTTTCACCCTCTTAAATCGCTTATGGGCACGAACGAAATATGGCTCATGATTAGTTTTAATAAAATCTACAATCCACTAAAATTTCAAAAATTTGTGAGAGATACAATTGGATACCTTTCCTTTTTAGCCAATCAAGTCGATAAAATGTGAGATGCTTTTGTGATAATTTGAGCGGACGTTACAACTTACAGCACAGACTGTTTGTGGTTAAAGGACTGTCTACTAATCACAAAGTAAATTGGTCATTATTTTACAATTTGAAAGTGTTTGGACATTTTCATACTACTACGACTAACGAATAGTAACAAACAACTTATTGCATATAATATGGTAATTTGGAAAATACAGTAATTTAAATGTAAATGTACATATATTAACTAGAGTCCTATAATTATTAAATTTTGAAACATTCCAAATTCTATGAATATAAGTAGATATTTGATGAGTCGTGAATCATTTTGTAACTAAAGCACAAAAATCATTAATAAAATAAATTCCTTCTGTTATAACTTACACATGGGTAATTCTCTGACAAAGTGAGACTCCCAAAAAGTCATAGTTTTAGATTTTGATGGTTATTATATTTTTATAATCCACAAATGTTGGGTAGTCGTGTTGGACTATATAAGTTTTGACGATATATGTTTGCTCTTGTAGAATACATGTGAGCAAAGTAACGCATATGTAAACTACCAAAAATCATGTTTCTCGTTTTTCTCCAAAATAATTGCAACAGAAAAAACGAAAATAAAATGAATCAATAGAATGTTTAATAAGTAAGTAGCATATCTAAATTCGCTTATGTAAACTCGATAGATAACAAGTGAACAAATTTTATAAACTATATTAACTTAATCAATTAAACTATTAGTATTATGTCTAGAGAAAGATCTTTTTCAAGACTAATAAAATATTGCTTCGGACCTCCTTCCGTTAGTCAGAATCTATTTACCTCTTTAGTGATTTTATCCATAAAATTTCAATACCAAAATTAGCGAAGTCACAACAGTTCTATACCAAAAGTAGTAAAGTTACTGATTCTTTACCAAAAGTAGTAAGGTGGCAATGATTCTATGTTAACAGTAATAAGGTTACAGCAATTCTATACCAAAAGCAGTAAGATCACAGCAATTCTATACCAAAAGTAGTAGTAAGGGCACAGCAGCTTTGTGCCAAAAGTATTAATACCAAAAATAGTAAGGTTACACCGGTTCTATACCAAAAGTAATGAGACTACAGCAGTTCTATACTAATACGAAACAAAAATCACATATTAATACGCCTTTTTTCTTTGCAGTTGGAACTTTATAATATAAAAATGACAGCAACAGTGCATTTCATTCAAAGGGTTTATTTTCGAACTGAAATTTTGTATATAAGAATTTTGTATATTATGTGGAAAACATATATCGGTAACTTCACTGTACAACCGCAGTCCCATAAAGATCTACCATTTGTTCAGAATTTCCAAATGTATGTTAATTAAACTGTGTAATTATTAAATTTTGAAACGTTCATATGTAATTCTACGAATGATACCGATGCGAGCTTGGTAATCGGAATAATGTAATACAAATATAAAAATGATCAGATACCGAGAGAGAATTTACTTATGTTCGCAAGCACAACTTAAAACATACTAGTAAACAACGAACGAAGCACCGTGTGCTTAGCCTGTGCGGAAGCGAAATATATATTACAGTGACCTTGATCTTGGTAATCCACAGAAATTACTTGAATACATTAGAATAATATAGAAAATGAAGAGTATGCGAAATAGAAATTGCAAATCCCAACGGTATTAAACTTTGAAATCGCACGGAAACTATAGAAACTATGAAAAATTGTCCCTCATCTCCGCCACGTTTTTTAAACATTTCCATTTGACGGATCTCAATATAACTGTTTTATTTTTGAATCTCCTACCTACACTTTTCTCAGCGATGGGCTTCCTAATCAATACAGAACCAATAGTTGGAATAATATTAGGTCGTGTAATATCAAATGTCGTTTTCCGACCACTTGGTCGGCCATGCAATTTAGATAAATACCGACACTTTCTTAAGCACTAGACACATGTTTAAAAGCAATTCTTCAGATGTAAAGAGAATTATTGCAGCTTGGAATCATTTCTACCGATAGTTGGAATAACATTAGGCCGTGTAATATGAAATGTCATTTTCCGACCACTTGACCGGCCATGCAATTCAGATAAATATCGACACTTTCTTAAGCATTCGAAAAATGTTGAAATGTTGCGAACCGGTGTTTTATTATTGTTATGGTAAAGTGTTTTGTTTATTATGTTAATAATAAATAATAATAACAGAACGCATATTTTATGATAAACATAAACACATCGTATTGGCAAGCGCTGATTCGTATGTTTGTAAAACCGCTGACGCAGCGAACGCAGCGAGTTAAAATTCACTATAAATGAACAGCTGTTTGACAGTACGATCATCAAATAGTCACACGACCGTTTGATCGAAAGACGTTCGCAAGGGCACGATCAACTATGGGTAAGGCTTCCTAACGATAAATTACATTTGTAGCTAGTAATAAGAATAGATTAGTAAGTTAGTTATATTGTCAACAATCATCACTTTTAATTTAATAAATTGTTACTATATTATTTTTTAATCCTTCAATGTTTTAATTGTTTACTTCTTCACCACCCGCCACAGCCATCACGGTTCCCTCAGAACCAGGACTGCGAACCCAGCCGCTCGGGTTCTAGCCTTCGCTACTAAGATTCCAGCATTTAGGCCTCCCATACGTAACATATAATTCTTGTAGCCTTGAACCATTTCTGCCGTTAACTGGAATAACAACTTTTTTTATAAAAGCATTTTTTGTATATCAAAGACATATTATGTCGGTAACATCGTTGAACAACCGCGGTGCCATAAGCGTGTTCAAAATTTCCAAATCGTTTCTATGTAGCTCATCCCACCTCTTATTATACGAATTTGACAATTTTAAAGTAGCAAAATGCAAAAGATTGTCATTTTACTACACAAAATTTGTTTCAACGTCCCGCAAACAATTTTACACCGCGGGTCCCGCTTTTAGTCGAACCGGTCCTGAATACCTATAGTCATTCAGTCATTTGATTTCTTTCGTCTGTGAACTTTTTTATTCAATTTTTCAAGAAATGAAACGGACAATTTATGATCAGTTTTACTCTGGTCTACCTACATCAAATTTAAATAAAAGTGTCAATCAAATGTCGAAAATGTAATTTTAACGATAATCTGGTGGTCTATGAATATGTGTCTGCTATTATAATTGAGAAAAAATTATTTAATTTAAATTTACCTATTAATGCTAAATTTTGTAAATGGGTTAGTATATTATTTCTTTTACAAAAGGTGGTGGCGTTTCTTATTAAGGCCAGACAATAAATAAAAATATCCTAAAAGCTTGTGTTTACGTACGAAATGCCACCGCGTTTATATACCTATGTATGAAAACTTTAAAGGCAATGAGACACTTAAATTACCTACTTAAAATCTTTAAACCAGTTCTTTCCCTTCAATTCATCAAAATCGCACTTGAATTGATCTTCGATAAAATTCGTTGAAAAAATAATTTACTAATAAAACTCTAATACTGACTGACTGACAGACAGCGCATAGGCTAAAGAACTATAGAACTGGAGGTACGGATGACGAATGACGACTTGTAAGTAGACATAATAACTTAAAAAGTTTCAATTCTGACATTCGAGAAAAATGACCGGCCCCGGGACACAAAAAAATTCTTTTTAAACATTCTTTCCTCAAAAATTGAAGTGGCGAGCAAAAAAAACATTTTCTTTCTCTCTGAAATTTTTCCCCAAACATAATACAACAATTAAAGACCAAAAATAAACATTTCCCTGAAAAGCTCTCTTGGAAAGTTTGTCTGTAATTTTTGAAGATAGAACCGTGGAAGTTGGTGGCTTCTGAAGAATTTCGAAAGTAAGTAGCTAATAAATAAAAAGTACGAAAAGAGAAATGTCACGGATTATCCTGAAAATAAAAGTACGAAACATTCATGGAAACTGACGGGGAGAAAGAAATTCAAAGATATCAGAAGGGTTAAAATGGTTTTTCCATTTTCCCGTGGGAATGAGACATTTTCTCGGAGTAAGAAGTATCTTAAATGTTGACCCACGGAATAAGTTATCATCGCACCAAATTTCATTAAAATCCGTCCAGTAGTTTTTGCGTGATGGGTGAACAGACAGACAAACAAAAATTTGAAAAATCGTTGTTTTGATATCTACATCCATAACTATTTACAGTACCAGTACAATTTTCAAAAAATATTCCATGTACAGAAACGGTCTCGTTACAGTTTTATTATAATATGTATAGAACTGTAGAGTATAGAAGTACGTAGGAAAAGTAAGTTTTTTTTTACATTTTAATAACAAAAATGAAAAGCATCCAAATTAACCAAATTCTATCTAATCGAATAGTCTTTAACCCAACATTTTGTTTCTTTGAAACAAAATTTTTAACTTAGTGATGCTATCATTAACATGTAAGTTTTTTAAAACCATAAGGCAATTTTACTGATATAGCTGAATCATAACCCGGGAAAAATAATAACGTATGCTTTTACTAACGTTATTTTCATTTTTGATAAAATCAAACAAAGTATAAATGGTATTTTGCGAAGTAAAATATTTGTTTTATTATTTACAAGTAATAGAAGTGGTCTTTTAAATTGTAAATAGAGTTTTAGAGCAAACAGAACACAAAAATATTATTTTCAGACTTGGTGTTAATCGTGTTAATTTTGATTTTAAATTGTTTTGTATATCGTTTTATGTATTTATAAATTCAATTTTTTTAAAATAAACAAAAATATAAAAACAAGATAAACTGGCAATATATTTTTTAATTTCCTTGATATTCAAAAACAAATAACGTGTAAAATGCAATTTCCTTACACAAAGTTATAAATCTATTTTTATTATTTTGTTGTTTATACAAAAACTTCTACATTTTATGAATGTCATTCTTCATTCGATAAAAATACATGAATATTTCCATCAAAATTTTTCCTGTTATAGAAATTATCTTACAGTTGCTTATATAAAATAATTATGGGTTTTCCTAATTGCTAAGCGGTTTCCGGCGAGAAAAAATTATAAGCTATACTATAATGTATTTCATAATGAAAATATCTATTAAGATAGAGTTTTCTACTGTTTTTGATGAAGAAAGTTTTAAGATTGGAAATATTGAGTCGATACTTAATTTAATGTGATGGAAATTTACAAGGGAGGGGGCATTGATATCATGGCCCCCTTAAGTCATCGAACTTTCTAAAACTTTTAGTAATTTTACTATTTTAGTAATTTTAGATAATAAACATTTTTTTTAAGACGAAACCATTCGTATCATTCAATATACCTACTAATAGTTTAAAAAATTTCCATTTTTTATAGCAACAAAAACTATCTAGCAAATGTATTATTAAGTTTTTAAAACAAGATTTTTCTATTTATACTTTTTTGAGCGTTAGTGTACATACATATAATATAGCCATCTATCGGTAAATTCCAAGATACAATTACCTATTTAATTTAATTAGCTTTTCTAATTACCTACATTTCATTTTCTCTTATTATGTATTAATGAATAAATCAAAATTTAATTTTCAAACATAATTCAATTAATTCGTTTTATAGCAACCAACCAACGTTCAGTGTTAGAAAATTGACACATTTATACATGCCTTTGTAGGTATTTAATTCACAATAAAGTCGTACTGTTAAAACGTTATAAAATTTTAATTTATCAGAACAGTATATGCAAATAAATCAGATTATTTATAATTTTGAATATACATTTATTTATAATTTATTTGACTCGTTATATCATTAAAATATCGTGAACTTGAACATTAACTGAAAATAACATTCAGACCCGGTGAGAGGGTGAGATAGTCGGGGTTACGGCTTCGGGACTCGAAGAGGGGGGCCGTAGCAATCAGCAGGGACCCGGGAAATAGTAAAAGGAATTTTTTTGCTCGTCACTTATTTTTCTAAAGAAATGTACTTTCTTCCTGGGGCCCACCATTTCTCTTCACGGCCCTGATAACATTTAAAAAAGTGTAATTAATTTTATCAGAATCGTTAATTATGGAAAGTTATTTACATAAAGAGACGATGATGTTTTAACCCGTTGTAAGTCACCAACAGAAACTCTAGCTACTGAACTACGAAGTCCTAACCTAATGCGTGTCTAATTAACACGCACTTGTCGAATTTTTTTTTTATATTACAATATCCTTTCTCAATGCTACAGACCATGGAAACGACGGCGAATATGTTTTAACAAAAAATAGAATAGAAATACTGACATTATTACTGATCGTGTATTGATAATACTGAAGTATTCGTATATATAATTTATACAATGAAAATAATGATTCACTATTTTTGTCAGTAAATACTGACAGTATTACTGATCGTGTATAGGCAGCCTAAAAGTTCTGTGCTTTTGGCTCTATGATTACTTATCCGTGTGACCAATACAAACGATTTTTCTTTCTCTCAATCGAAGCAGTAGTGTTATAAGGATAGTTCAAGAAAAGTTATCGGTGTCTACCTCAAAAACAAGACGTGATAGACAAAAAAGACAAACATTGCCAGTATACTCTAGCTAACAGAAAACTATAAGGGCAATCAGTCTTCCGGGTACCGTAATCGTGTCACGCAGTGTAATTAATTCAACAGTAATTCTAGCTCCTGATCCATCATCTATTTTGTCTGCATGTAAATTTTTTTAGAAAAAACGTTGAACATTAAAAGCGCTTGATAAAACATTTAATATTTTTTAATCGTTTTTTGTTTTTTTGTCAGTAAAGCTTCGATTGTATTACGTCTTTATTCTAATCTTTTCCCTCTATACATTCTTGCCAGTCGTTTTTCTACTTTTTTACATTCATTTTAATTAGAAAAATCCTACAGATTTTCACATACTACCGCATTCACTACTGAGAATTGATAATAGTAACGGCTGAAGCCAAAAAAAGGCAAAACGTTTCTTATTTATAACAAATCCAGATGGGAATAGTGTTCAGTCCGAGCTCACATAGATAAAAATTTAATTTAAAAGAATGAATGCATCAAAAAAAACATAATATGTACTATAGGCGTAAGCAAAAGAGACTTTTTTGGCTGCATTTACATTTTACATTATAATATATTAGGATGATGAATAAATTCACAGGACTTACTTTTACAATTAGCTTTCACAACGATTTTATTACCATTTATCAGAAAAATTGTATAGGCTATAGTGTCCATCATCAGTTCAATTTATATCAAAAAAGATATAAAGAAAGAAAAAGATATATGTAGTAAATTGAATATAATTATTCAACTTTCTATACTTTTTTCTTATTAGCATATACTAAATAATAATTAATAAAAATGTATTTGAAACAAATTCCTAAGAAAAAAACTACATTTTTCATACTTATTTTGGATGTCTTAATAATCGACTTCCACAATATTTCAATTAGACAACCCCACAAAAAAAGGTCGTGATTTAGATGACTGACCATGATATTCCTATGTATTTTTCAACGCTGGATCTGAATCCGAGGTCAAAAAATTCATATACTCCTTAATTTTTTGTGTGCTGCAGAAAATATCCTTTAAATGAGTGTAAAGTTATGAGTACCAGTATCATTACGGAAATGAGTATGAATGAGCAATTTGCTCTCACATTATTGCCAAGAGCTCCACCAAGGGTGTAACACCCCTCGAAGGAATTAGTACGCCCTCTACACCCCTTCTATACTCCTCCGAACATAGATTTGCGTCATGAAAGCTTCTAGCTTACAAATTCTTGAGAATCCAAGGGAGAGATGGAGGTAGATGAACACATACAAATAATCAAGTATCTATTAGACTGCCTACTGCCTATTTTAAAAAATCCAACTCTGGTTCTCTTTAAAAAGATGTTCTGGCAACCATACCCTTAGTTCAGACAGATCATCGAGGTTTGATCAACACCGCTTTAACTAATAAGTTGCAGCCAGTAAAAGAAATGAAAAATAACTGTAAAAATAAATAAATATAAATAAATAAATAACCAAAATTGCTACCCCAACTACGAATAAAAAACTATAATCAACGGCAATGTTTATTCTTCTTTTCTGTCCCTCATTATTTTTTCATTAAAATTCTTTTTGTTGAGGCCAATAGTACTTGCAGTGTTAGCTTCATTTTAGCATTTTACTACTAAAATTTGTACGGATGCATATTTTTACTACACCGTTGATGCAAAGCTATATAACACAAACCGATATTGTAGAACGAATTTGAAATGAGAAAAACTAATTTACTCTAACATTTAAGATAAGATTGGCAACTGTGAAACTGAGTAACATAGACGTGTCATATGGACTTCTAGCCAGTGTGTTTGTCTATTTTACCCTCCCCACCAGCACGAACAAAAATAACTCTCTCAATTCAAATTCATTCGACTCTACTGATTTGTGCAAATCGAATTCCCGCATTGTTTATTAACATTTGTAGGTACAATTTTATTACTTTTACAAAACAAAATATTAGATCGCGTTACAATAACAGTATAATAGATGTAGATGGATGCTAACACAAGTATGCCAAACAATAGAGTGCAATCGGTGCAATTTATGCAGCTGTACGTTTCAAGTGCACTAACATTATATCTATGAATGTTGTGCTCGCTGTGCCAGTAGCGTATGTATCAGTTGTTGTCGTCATATCGTTACAATATTTTGTTCAAGTTTATGTACACAAATCTATTCACGTATTACAAACAATATAGTATGCATAGTATGTGATGTAGCCAGTTCGTTCACATTCTGACAATGTGTTAGTCTCTGAAAGTGGATAAGTAAACAAACCAAACAGTATACATGGGAGGCATTCCCATTTTATCCTTCCTTACCTCTTATTCGACTCTCGTCACATTGCAACTTATGATATTTTACGTATGAAATATTTAAATAAAACTAGGCTAAAAGAGTTTGAGGTACATATACTATGCTTTCATTTCAAAATAAGACACTACAAAAAATAATGATTCGTAGTGATTCCATTCTTTCCTAGATTTCCGGATCCAATAATAAAATTAATTTATCAAAATTATTCCTCATAATTTTGAATACAACATTTCTATTATCACCACGGTCGCTACCGTCGACACACTGATTTCAAATTATCCAAAAAAATATCTTTTATATTGTTGATATTTTGATACTGTTACATACATATAAACAAATTATTCAAAAATTCATTTCATGTTTGATACTTCCACTTTTTGAAAGAGTACTAACATTCTAAATGTATATGGAAAAATTTTTTTATATAATTTTTCATGTTGCTTTTAGCAGTTTCAAAATTCCGTCAATAGAGGTGTACGGCTAATTTTATTACGATTGTTGTTTAAGTGTAAACGGTCACTAGCATCATATTATATTTATAATATAATGACTACCAACAGGGCCGAATCCACGGGGAGGGCGGAGCAGCAAGGTTTTGGAGGACACCAAAAAATAATTTATTTATGAAAATGACAAGATTTTATTCGTTTTGTCCCTATTCACCTCGCTATCCCCTTTTACGGTACATCCATAACGTATAAATATATGCAATGATACGTATTGTTTGCTACTACTTATCCTATGTAACAATATTGTATGTCTATCACTATTTAACACACTACTTTCTAAAGTTCTTTGTACGTTATATAGACCCTGGATCCATAATTTTTGTAGAACCATACGATATATATTTGTTAAGTCATAATAGTAATGACACCAACTGGAAACATTACATATTATCGTAGTACATAATATAATGTTTCTAGCTTAGTATCTATTTATGATCAGGGCGTGGAATTTATAGTTCGGCTAATAAATTATCCTGTCAAAATTGAACAATTTCCACTAGCGTAAAAATAAATATGGAAATTCACATAAGGCAACAAACTGTAATTTAAAAATCATATTTATGCATCGGAAAATATTACTTCAGCGAAGTGTAACATACCCATAACATACAAAAATACACTTATACATAAATACGCCCATTTACGCCCTAGCACGCATATTCACATGCTCTTACATAATTATGAAGAAGTAGAAATGCACTCTCCTCCAAACGAATAGAACTTTTACCAAATTCCGTTATTTGACTTCTATTTCAATAATCAATCTAAAGGTAAACTCGGCTTTTTCACTAATTCCCGAGTAGAACATTCTAGAATTTTCCACTATTTGCGCTCCTTTTCAACTACCAATAAAATTCATTTGTGAAATAATTTTTTCAATATTTTTGCTAATTTACAAGCAAACGGTAATGATATTCGGTAAATAATATGATTCGGACGGTAAATGATATTCGGTATGTATATAGCGCGAGGTGCAAGGTGGGAGTGCATGCATACTATCGAACAACTATATGTATGTATCTGCTATTAATGATGTAACTACGATATAACAATCACAGGGTGGCGATTGAAAACCAATTTCAAAATTCCCTGACATCTCCCTGACTGGATAAAATTCCAGGGTCTAGTCCGAAAAAAATATTGTTTAAATGTTAATTATTTTTAACAATTAAGTT
This sequence comes from Brachynemurus nebulosus, assembly GCA_035578155.1. Taxonomy (NCBI): domain Eukaryota; kingdom Metazoa; phylum Arthropoda; class Insecta; order Neuroptera; family Myrmeleontidae; genus Brachynemurus; species Brachynemurus nebulosus. The sequence goes on from JAPWDM010000003.1 coordinate 25,476,500, forward strand.
TTTTAATGGCAAAAAATACAACTGAAGAGCAAACAAAAAAGGTCCTCAAAAAACTTTTTAGAAAAACTATCAGTCGACGCTTTCACCGAAAACTGAAAAAAAATCTCTGACTACGACTGAAATTCCCTTATTGCAACTTTCGGACCACACTTTTTCATCTGTCTCATCTGTGCCTACTATTAAAAGTAACATTTTGCGCACGGGTAACTATATGTAAAAATTAATAATTGCCCACACCGTGCGGAAATAGCATGCAAAATAATTTCCCACGGCTTAACATAATAAAAAAGTAGGCTGTTTCCTTTTTTAATATATAATACAGGGCTTTCATTATATATCGATACCCACGTGATCAAATTTGTTTAGGGCGCTTGGTAATTTGTTTACTGTATGTTGGTGGCACTGTAGTGAAGTTAGTTGCTAGCTGAAAACACTAAAAATAAATAGCCGAAATCACTCGTATTTTTCAGTGCTGTAATTATTACGTTAAATATTTAGTTGCAAAATATAATAAATTTCATAAATAATCTTAAATTGAGTTCTTATTATATAAAATACTATTGTTTATATAACAGACTTTTAAATAATACCGCATTTAGGGCATTTTTTTTTAATAATTACCATACACACAAATATGGCGGAAATTATATTTGGTCACGTGGGTCTCGATATATAATGAAAACCCTGTATTACATAAATAATTCTAAAAATATAGGCTTATGTTGATTATTTATTATTGTTTCCATAGTTTCAAATTATGCTTTGACAAAAATTTGAACATCTTACCACTGACATTATAAATTTAAAAAAATTTTAGTAAGTAGATACTTATTTAAATAAATATTAATGTAAATTTTACAAAAAAAAAATGTGCTCGTAGAAAAAGTATAATGTAAAATACGTGGGAAAAGCTTATTTCTCACTCATATGAATTGCTCATATTCGTGAGAAATAAGCCTCTATTCCCACTTATTGTACAATATACTATTTCGATATTTTTTCTGATTCCCGGATAGAACATTCTAGAACTTTTGTTCAATTTCACTACTTGGACCCTTTTTTCAATAACTAAAAAAATTCAACTTAAAGTCAAATTTCGGTATCTTATCTGATTTCCGGAAAGAATGAATATACTAAAACTTCTACCATAAGAATGCTTTTAGCATATATTAATTGTATATAAACAATTTTGCTAAATTTCACTATTTGTTCACTTCGATGGCCAACTCGATGATGATGTCGGATTATATAATATTTTTAATTTACTTATGTATTTGTTACTAAATCTCTCCTCATAAAATTTTGCACGACTACGCTTCTCTAAATATTTTTTTTTACAACACTTGTAAAAATAAAATTATCGGTTCATAGTTATATAATAAATATGTAGTTGGATAAAACAAGCTGTGTTCGTTCATCGCACGAGGTATGTTACAAACCTGATCTAAGTGACTGTACTGATTGAATGTGGTTTATAAAAAGTTTTCGACTTTGCTAAACAAAATATATTTGGATAGTACCGTTTCAATTCCTTTCACACAAACTATAAAACACATTTAGAAAGAAATATTAGATATATTTGTGAAAAATAAATAGATTAAATTAAATACGAATACGACAACCTCTTACCTATAATGTATTAATATTAATTAATATCGTTTGTAATTAATATCGCCTGCAGTTGGAAAAACTTCTTACTAAATAGATTAATTATATGCCGCTTCTAACTAATGGTGATGTAAACTTTAATTTTGATAGGATGATTTACTATTACTAGTTGAACTATAACGTCCGGGCCTTTATTATGAGATGATTTAACAAATATGTATAACATAATATGTATGCAAAGGTTTATACAAATATCATTTTACTGTTTCTAGTTTACAGCTAAATAAATTTTTTTCCTTATATTTTTTATAAAGGATATAAGATATTTGCACATACCATATCAACCCTCCCTTTTGTAATTATACCAAAGAAATGCTCTAATTATAATGAAACACATGATTTTCAAATGTATGTTGAACTATATACCAAAACCAGCTTTAAAAGAAATGTATTCTTATTAAGTACATCTAAAAAGTTATACTATTAAACTAGTAACCAACAACATATTATAGTACAAGATCCCACAGCTGATTTCTGCAGGTATCTGTTTTTTTAATAAAACTTAATTTAAATGAACCCTTAATGGTAATGTAATACATTGCTTCCGGGTTGCCAGCTCTCAATCGGCCGCAACCTCTAGGTTTCCAGGTGTTAACAGGTATATTGTTGTTAATAATTTGCGGTCACGTGTTTTTTGAGAAAATTAGATACTAAATTAGTTTTATTTTGTTCTGAACACGATAATACATGGTTGCCTGTGAAAAAATAGCCGCAAGTTATGGTTGCCATTACTTTTAATTAATTACTCTCTTATCACATCTCAGCTGCAACTATTGAAAAAAAAATTTATACATACTGATCAATCAAGGTAATGAAATATTATTACATACGTCCTTTGTGATACATTATCGTGTTCAGAAAAAATAAAACTTTAATTTAATATCTAATTTTCTCAAAAAATACGTGACCGCAAATTATTAACAACAATATACCTGTTAACAGTTGGCAACCTAGAGGTTGCGGCCGATTGAGAGCTGGCAACCCGGGAGAAATGTATTACATTACCATTAAGGATTCATTTAAATTAAGTTTCATTAAAAAAACAGATACCTGCAGAAATCAGCTGCGGGATCTTAGACTATTAGTATTACAATTTTCTGCAAAACTGCCTCTGGAAATATTTTTTAATTTCATGGTTATCTACCTATAGATACAGGAATAACAAAAATCTCTAACCAGGAGTACACTTACAATTCCCTCTACTGGCATTCTACTGATTATTTTATTATATTATGACATTTACCATTTTTCAAGTTTGCAATTTTGTGGTTTATTTACTAATTTCTTATTTACTACCTACCCTAAACCGAACTGGATCGGAATAGAAGGGTAAATAAGGACAAAGGGAAAAAGTTACTCAAGAACTTGGTTTAAAAAAGCGAACATATGTTATCTTTTTTAAATCATAGTAGAATAATTATTTTTTCCGGTAGCAATCGACACTAACCTTGACACTGAATAAAAAATATGTATTAAAAAAATCAATTTAAATTGACGTCTTCAAACAGTATTATTTTTTGTTTTTATCGAAAACAAAATTTTAAAACCTTATCGAAAAATAATTGAAGACATGAGTGAATGAAGGTGTTATGTAACATTTTTTATAATTTTACAGTAGAAGCATTTGAAAGTTTTTATTTACATATACTTTCCATTCAAGAGCATGTGTTTATTATTGAATTTCTACAAAACTATGAGGCGTACTGAAACTAAGTTGTAATATATCGCGAGTACTCTTTCTTAGTGATGTGAGTTTGGTAATATTACTAAATTACCGTAATTTACCCGACGGTAATTTTGGTAATTTACCTGACAAAAATTACCACAGGTAATTTTCCTCTTTATGACATCTATTATGTGAAATATTAATTACAGACATAATGTGAATAAGATAGTAGAGAAGCGGTAAAAACAGCATTTCGTGTTTTACTCCCTAGCAAATTGTGTTACGATTTTTATGATTCTTACATTTATTTAATTTAATTTATTCTTATTATTTAATTTAAATTAAACAACGATTCAAATTATTGAAAAGGCGCCATTATTTCAAAATGAAGTTGCAATTTATAAACAAACATGTCGGTATTAATAATTTTCATCGATGAAATAAAATTGCGTTTTATTTTTAATATTTCTGTTAGCTTGAATACAGAATAATAATAATGATAATCGACCAGGATTATAATAAATACCCATTTTGACTGACTTTTTGTCTTCAAATTGTCATGTCATTGTAGTGTATTGTTTTTACTCTGTAGCGGCAATTTTTTTCTTTAAAATTGTACAATTTATTTTTGATGAGATTTACAAAAATAATCAAAAATTAAAGACAATTACTTAACTGATACACACCCCTTCCCGTTTTATTAACAAAAAAAAAAAGAAGAAAAAACTGAAAAAATCAAATTAATGTACCTATATCTAATTCATTTAAAATACGAATATACCAATATTACCGAATTTTACCGAAAATTACCGTAATATTACCAGCGGTAAAGTAATTTTCAAAATTACCGGTAATTTTACATCTCTACTCTTTCTATACCTCGTATCTGAAAAGTCCCAATTTTTGGAGACACAAAAAAAACGTATTTAAATCTGTGTTTTCATCATTATGAACTTAAGATTTATGCTAATTACACCCTTTGATGTTGGCTACCTACATATATAAATATATATATATATATATATATATATATATATATATATATACAGTGGCGGACATTTAAATAGGGACAAAATAAATTATCAGAAAAAACGTGTGCAAAATTGAAAGCCGTGTTTGTTTTCGTATAATATTTTTACAACATACAATGTACATAAAAGTGTAATGAAAAGCATAGTAATTATAAATAAAATTAAAATACTTACATAGAAAATTAAATATATACCATTTTTAGAATTAAGTAAGCGGACAATTAAATAGGGACACAAGTTTTTAAGTCACTAAAATAACTAAGCACTAAACATAAACCTAATATTTTGTCGGGTATCCTTTTGCTTTTATCACAGCAACACATCGTTTAGGCATAGATTCCACTAAATGCTGACATCTTGAATTTGGAATACTATACCAAGCGTCTTTTACTTTTTTTTCAAGTTCTTTTAAATTTTTTATTTGCTGACCCTGTAAATCTCTTTTTACATCTCGCCAGAGATTTTCAATTGGATTTAGATCTGGGCTACACGACGGCCAAGGCAGCAAATCAACCCTGTTTCGCTTTAACCACTTTGTTACGCTGACAGCGGTATGCTTTGGATCATTGTCTTGCTGGAATTTCCATAAAACAGACAATGAATCTTCCGCATACGGTAACATAATCTTGGTTAAGATGTCAGTATAGACATGCTGATCCATTATTCCTTCAATCCGATGAATTGGGCCTACTCCTTTCCATGACATGCAACCCCACATCATTATACTACCTCCAGCCCCTTTAACTGTTTTAATGGTGTACATTGGATTGAAGGCTTCGTTGATAAATCGACGAACATAACGTCGGCCATCTGACCCCAGTCTATTGAATTTACATTCATCGCTAAATAATACATGCTTCCATTGTGATAAATTCCAATTTAAATGGGATTTTGCAAATGTGACTCGATTTTTTCGATTTTTTTTATTAATTAAAGGTTTTCGCCTCGCAATTCTTCCATGAAGTCCTGCTTCCACTAACCTTCGGCGTACAGTTCGCACAGTAATATCAACTCCAGGCTCTTGTATGATTTCTTTATGAATGTCCACTGCCGTCTTTAATGGATCGGCTTTTGATAACCGTATGATTTTACGGTCAATACGTGGGGTGGTTTTTCTGCTACGGTGCCGGACTTGAACATTTTTATATGTTTCGTAGGTTTTGAAATATTTTAAGGCATTAAATACCATATTTTTGGAAATTTGTAAGTGATCCGCAATTTTTCTGATCGACCATTGTTTATCATTTTTCAGATTCACTATTTGCTCACGCATTTTTTCATCACAATGCTTACCACGTCCCATAATGATTGAATAACTTAATTAAAAGTATTTTACAAAATCTTTAATGTCACTGTAAGCTTTCCTACACTCAGTACAAATCACAACAATGTTCACTGAACACAATCGTTTGTCACTAAAATATTTCTGATCCCATACAGACCAAAGATATACATGTCCCTATTTAAGTGTCCGCTAAAATAAACAAACTTGTATAGTGCTGATACATCAAGTTCAAGTGTTTTTGCTTATCTTTTAATGAATCAACATAGACTCTTAAAATATATAAATTAAACATATTGGGTATAATTTGATAGTAGAGTGCATTAATATATGAATAATATTTTCGTTTCTGTATCACATTCTTTTTAGTGTTGGTAAACTAGGAATGTATGTCCCTATTTAAATGTCCGCCACTGTATATATATATATATATATATATATATATATATATATATATATATATATATATATATATATATACCTACATATATAAATATATATAAATAAATAAATTATATATATAATTATATATATATATATATATATATATATATATATATATATATATATATATATATAATCATATATATAATGTTTTTTGTGTCCTAAAACATTCAGTTTTTGATATACGAGGTATAGAAAGAGTACGCGCGATATGATACTTCAACATAAGATATTTCAAAATTTTGCAAAAAATGACTTTGAAAAAAAATGTTACATAACACCTTCATCCACTCACGTCTTCAATTTATTTTGGAGTTCTTACGAATAAATTGTTTTGTTTAATCGAGTTTTTAGTTATTTTAAGAAATACATGAGAAATTGCAAACTTTTATTTGTTTTGATTTTCTTAAAAGAAAATCACGAGAACTTGACATTTGGGTTAAGTTGAGAATTAGTAAAAATGGAAAAGAGGTAAATAGAGACCGTACATGGGTTAATACGGACAGTAGGGATATATGGAGGATGTATTGGAACAGAGCACTTTTAGGTTATTAAATTGTTCAACATTTTTATAAACACAAAATTATTACATTTTTACACAAAATTATGAAATACTATCCTTTTTTGGATGTATAAATACAAAAAATTCTAAATTATATTTCGGCTTAAATTTTGGTCAGCCCTACTGTAGTTCCCATTTACCCCTTTATCGTCTCTTTTGACGCCAAGTTGCCATAGAGTAGAAACTACTATCTTACCCCAAGTTGTCATAGAGTAAAAACTATCATTTTTTCAATACTGCAATCAATTTTTGATTACTGTCATAATGTGTCGATGCTCGCGCAATTTTTAATATAGTAAAGAATAGGTACTCGTTTGAATTCATCCCTATTCACTCCGTAGATAATGCCACACGGTAGACAGTGAAAATTATTATGATTGGAAGTTTTTATGTCCATAATGATAAAATTTCAGTATTATAAAGTAATAAAATTTAGTTTTTATGAACGGTGTCAATTAATCAAATATTTTGCAATCATTTTCATTTATCTATTAATTTTCGGGAAGAAAAATATTTAATAATCACACCTTACATTAGTTGAAAACTCCCACAATAGTCCCATCTGGTTTGTAGTAAAGATACTAAGACACTACTGATAAATAATTCGTTTTTCCTTAAATTGCTTATTTATTACTAAATGCAATTTCATTTTGAAAGTTGAAATATAACACTCAAGTAACTGATCTATTTATCTACTCTAATACAAAGCATAAACGAAAATAAAAAAAAATACCCCTGTCGCAGCATCTGCATAACATAGCGAATTTCCAAATCTTGGGCACTGGCGGATCTCATCTAAGACCTGTACCTATTTAAAATAGTTTAGCTTTCTAAGAGAAAAAGAATTTTTAAAATCGGTTGGGTAATTAGTTTTGGTATCATTTGGGGACCCAAGAACCCGAACGAATTTTGTGCAGCATAGTTGTATCCATCTAAAATAATTTAGTTCTCTAGCAGTGAGAAATTTTTTAGCATCGGTTCGATAGCTTATTACTGGCGTTTTCGGATCTGCAAGATCCCGGTGGACCTCATTAAAAAATCAGCTCGACCGTATATTCTAGGCGGACTTTATGTAATATATATATATATATATATATATATATATATATATATATATATATATATATATATATATATATATATATATATATATATATATATATATATTCAAAACCCGTTGTGTAGCATTCTACGCCGCATTTGCATCCGCAGGACAGTTGTGGATCTCAGATAACACAACCTGTACCTATCTAAAATAGTTTACCTCGGTAATAGTAAAAAGGTTTCAAAATCGGTCAGTTATTTTATTTTTGACACTTTTAGGTCCTACTGACACTTCAGACCTTACATAACGTAATCTATATGTATCTAAAATAGCTTAGCTCCCCAACAGTGAAAAAATTTTCAAAATCGGTCGGTTAGTTTATTTTTGACGCTTTTGGATCCGATGGACCCTGGCAGACTTTACATAACGTAATCTATATCTATCTAAAATAGTTTAGCTCTGTAACAGTGAAAAAATTTTCAAAATCGATCGGTTAGATTATTTTTACCACTTTTGGGTCCCATGGACCCTGACGGACCCTAAATAACGTAATGTATGTCTATCTAAAATAGTTAGTTCCCCAACAGTGAAAAAATTTTCAAAATCGGTCGGTTAGTTTATTTTTGACACTTTTGGACCCATGGACCCTGGCAGACCTTACATAACGTAATCTATATTTATCTAAAATAGTTTAGCTCTGTAACAGTGAAAAAATTTTCAAAATCGGTCGGTTAGTTTATTTTTGACACTTTTGGATCCCATGGACCCTGGCAGACCTTACATAACGTAATCTATATTTATCTAAAATAGTTTAGCTCTGTAACAGTGAAAAAATTTTCAAAATCGGTCAGTTAGTTTATTTTTGACACTTTTGGGTTCTATGGACCTTGGTGGTCCTTACATAACGTAATTTATATTTATCTAAAATAGTTTAGCTCTGTAACAGTGAAAAAATTTTCAAAATCGGTCAGTTAGTTTATTTTTGACACTTCTGGATCCTATGGACTCTGGCAGACCTTACATAACGGAATCTATATTTATCTAAAACAGTTTAGCTCTGTAACAGTGAAAAAATTTTCAAAATCGATCAGGCAGTTTAGTTTTGACACTTTTGGGTCCTATGGACCGAGGCGGACCTTACATAACGTAATCGATATTTATCTAAAATAGTTTAGCTCTGTAACAGTGAAAAAATTTTCAAAATCGGTCAGTTAGTTTATTTTTGACACTTTTGGGTCCTGTGGACCCTGGCGGACCTTACATAATGTATTCTAAATCTATCTAAAATAGTTTGGCTCTGTAACAGTGAAGAAATTTTTAGAATTGGTCGTTTAGTTTATTTTTTACAATTATGGGATCAGTAAATCCTGGCGAAACTCATACAAGTTTAGTACTCTAACAGTAAGAAAAGGGTTCTAAGGATCTCATATAACTTATGGCAGTCCGTAAGCTTCTTGCGGACATCATTTAATTAATTAATTCAAATACTTTAACTTACTAACTGTGAAAAAATTTTCAAAATCGATTGGTTAATTAATTTCTGGCCTTTTTAGGTCCCGAAAACCTTGACCTCACATAAAATACCTTAAATCCATTTGAAATGGTTTAATTTTTTAACATTATTAATTATTAGTGGAAAAATTTTCAAAATCGATTCAAAATATTTTTCCGTACATACATATGTACATTGTACATAGTTTGTTTTGTTTCATATTTAATATTTATATCATAACATAATCTTCAATTTCTTGTTTACTTAAAAATTCAATAAAGAAAAAAAAAAATTCTTCATTACATTAGCTTAGAAAATCTGTTTAATTTACATTTTTTAACATGGGATAGAACCATGCTAATTATAATGCAATAAATGAGAAAGAAAACTCTATACATGTATGTGTGTTATATCACACATATGTGAATAGTTTTCACTTGTTCTCACAAAATTCTTTAATAAAAAAGTGAAATATTTTTATACTTTATAAGGAACTGAGATATAAATATAAATTACTTATTAGACTAACAAAGAAAGAATAAAAGTGAAAATTTACATTTTCTCGAAAAATACTTAAAATAGAAAGAAAATTATAAGAATATTTTCTTCATAATTTTTTTTTTCCTTTTCAACGATGTAAAAATTGAACTGCCTTATGATAGGATCGAATGATAAAAAATGGCCAGAAAACCTACTTCTGGGCATCCGACGTGTCTGGCTAACGAACTTAGCCAAGCCAATTCAGAATCCAGTCCGCACACAAAATTTCATAAGCGTTAGACGTTTCGTTCGAGAGTTATCGTGGGAACACATAAATATATATATATATATATATATATATATATATATATATATATATATATATATATATATATATATATATATATATATATATATATATATATATATATAAATTTTAGTGAATATCATTTTCGTATTCTAGGGACCTCAAAACAGATTTCTGCCATAGTCCCGGACTCAGATTGCGTCATGACACCTACTGTAATAGCTGAATTTCGAGTTTTCGAAATTCGCTAAAAACTAATCTCCAATTTACCACTAATTATCTTATCCAATCTTCAAACCATTTTAATAGTTACCAATTTCTGTAAAATTAAATGAAAATTAACTTTCTCTAATTATAGAGTTAATAACTAATGAATTTCAAAATAAGTAGTAAACTTCCTTCAATAAAAGTACAGCAGAAATATATATATTTCTTTACAAATTAAATAATTTTTTTACAATAGAGATATAACATTAATTTTTCAAAGTATTCCAAAAAATGTTCACAGATGGCAGTAGTTTCCATGTCTAAAAAAAAAAGCAGGATAAAAATTATTTTACACGTGATTTCCATTCAAAAAATAGCTACGCATAGTTACGCCGCAAAATTTTTTTTTCTTTTTTGATGTTTTTAATTTTTTTTTCTCTAATTATATTAAATCAAAAAAAAAAAAAATCACGCTCCGATAGGGCAAATTTAAAAGTATTAGGAAAAAATATTTTGATGATTAAAAAACTTTTTTTATTGTTTTAATGCTAATTTATATGTCAAAATGTTTAAATAATAACATATATAATGATAACTTATTATTGCTAAAAGATACAGCTAAGGCAATTTTATATTCGGAAAGGGCATTTAAAGGGCAATTTTTTAAGCTATCACACGTTAATCAAGTTGATTTAAAAAAGAAAAAAAATTTTCGCGGCGCCAACGACGCGTAGCTTCAAAAAATGTCATCAAATGAGTAGTTCATAGATAACTATCCTACCCATTATTTTCATTAAATAATAACAGATGGTCCTACTATGGATTAAATCAAGTCAGTGCCATCTGCATTAACCACATGGAAATCATTATACAATTTTTGCACTCCATTCGGCATTCGACTCAGCTATTTCGTAGTTCTTCATATTAGATTTATTTCATTTAAAAAGTTTATTTTTTTAACGAAAATGTCTTGAACGTTTGTTATTACTTGTGTTGAAAATTCGACATGAACTGTATGGTAGAAATGTTTCGAAAAAGATAATTTTATATTCGGCAACTTTATATGGACCACAGAATTTAGATCGGGCAATTTTGAGGTGGCCGAAGTACCTAAAATACGTAATGTGCTTTATATGTATATGTTTAACCATAAAATACTTACCTTTAACAAGCTAAAAAGAAAAATTAAGAATGTCGTTACAAATATAAAAGTATAAGTTCACATAAATTTTGCATGGAAAAAATAAAAGTAATAAAATTCAATAAATAAATCTTACCAATGTAAAACCTGTAAGGAAAAAATATTACAAAAAATTTACTTAAACAGTCTACTTACGAATTATTTAAGTAAACGCCTGAAAAATAAACTTAACCTAAAAAACCATGACATACGAAAGGGAGAACTTGAGACGATAATTTCACAGAAGAGAAAAAAGCAGATATAAAAAATTAAAATACCTAAACAGCAAAAATCCTAAGGCCGTAACTGCTGCCCGTCGTACATCAGTATTAACATCAGAAACCTAAAATAAATAAATAAATAAATAAATAAATAAAATAACAAATCGAAAATATTACATTAATTCTACGTCATCTATTAAGGTGCGTAACAAAATACTTACAGCTACGTGCAAAAGCTTTCGAATGGCTTGATTATTGCCGGTACCACAGTATGCCATCGCCAACGTGTACATTCCCGAACGCCGTAAAATAGGATCTTTGTCACGACATAATTGTTCAACCAGTGGATCAGCTTCCTCTAATCGTCCATACATTGTAAATGCAATACCAACCGCTAGACCTCGTAGAATTTTTTCATGTTGACTTTCTTGTGCATACTAAAAGAAATATTAAAATATTAAATCGCAAAAAAAATGATTGCTCTGCTGCAAAAATGTTGCGTTTACTTACAGCAACCATATCTTCAATTGCCGAAGCATTTTTCGAACCAAGCATAACCATTCCCATCGCAATACCGGCTGCTTCACCAGTCGCCGCGTCATCTTGGTACAAATTGAATTTTAACTGTTCATAAACATCTTGTCGATGGGTGCCCATGGCTGCTAGACCTAGACCTAAACATCCACCATGTCGTACCATCTAGAAAAAAAAAACGATTAAATAGAAGCTTTCAAAATAATTTACTCCAAAAGTAACTCTACCTCATTTTGGGCATCTTTCAACTGTCCTAATAAATAATCAATAATATTCGCCCCATGATTCGCGTGAATTAACCCAAGCGCGTACAGACCACCGCCCTCTGAGTAACCAGAACTTGGCCCAACTTCTTTCGGTAAATAACTCTGCATCAACTGTAACGCTTGTGTTTCGTGGCCGCGATGAATCACACCTAATGAAGCAGTCGCTGTGAGTTTTGCCCAGTTTGTTGCGCGGGAAAGCCATTCTAAATTATCTCTAAAAAAAAAATTAAAAATTTAATTTAAAAAGACTGCTGACCAAAAAAAAAAATTACCGTAAAAATTGATCACTAGTTGTCCCACTGTGCATAAAAGCGTTTGCGATAACGGTCGCTGTATGGCAAATTGAAACACGAATTGAGTCTTTGGTGTTTTTCAAAATTAGCATGTCTGTGTGATTGGAACGAATTAAAAATTGTAGATGTAATTCGATTGATATTGAACCCGATAATATATTTAATAATTTTTCGATTTTTTGTTGATGGGCTTTCTCTTCATCATTCTGTAAAAAAAAGTAGTTTGTTTAAATCTCCAGTCTAACATCAACACACCGATTAAGTTTACTAACCAAACTATTAACATCCCGTTCCGCTGGCTTTTCTTCTTTTCCTGAACTTTCAGTCGCTTCACCGGATGTCTCTTCTTTATTTTCCAATTTTCCTACCGTCAACGCATTTGGTGCAGGTGCCGTCGCCCGAAGCGCTTGTAAAACTCTTCCCAAAAATTGTTGCGTCGCTGAATCATATAAATCGAATGCAATTTGATATGCCATTAATTCACTTTCTTCAGGTCCTTGAGTAATTAATTTATCTAAAATTTCGGCGACCGATAACGGGTCTTCCAAAAATATCAGACACTGGCACATATTGACGTAATCAGGTTGTGCCAAGCCTTTGTATAATTCGACCAAGGAACGTAAGACAGCATTTCGGAATGCACGATTTTGAATCAAACTCATAGCTACTTGGAATGCGTAGGATAACATTCCGCTGATATCATCGGATTGTTTAATTGCACTTTCAAAGATGTCCATGCGACGGGTTTCTAAAGCAAGACCCAACGCTTGACGATACTGGCCATCATCGAGACATCGTTGGAACATACGATTTACGATTGCCTCGAGACGTGGATCGATCGCCTTTGCATTTAAATTTCCATCGGCTAATGCGATTCTTTGTTGTGTATAGTAATCGATGCATTTAGCTATTGTAGTGTCAATATATTCAGATCTTGCATTTACATCAAACAACTCGCCAGCCCCCAAAGCATACGTTAGAGAATCTTCAAAAGCCCCTAAATGGTAATACACCTTACTAGCGACAAGAGCCGCTAACTGATGTTGCTCGAATACTTTGTCTTCATGTAAAATTTCACTGAAAATAAAAAGATGGAACACCAGATATTCGAAGAAAACTACTTTACCTAGTTATAATACTTACATTTTTTCAATCGCTTCGGAAATTTCTGGCCAAAACTCATCAACAATTTGATCTAATTTCTTTAATGCAAAATGTTTCACTTCCGGCATAGGTTCATCCAACAAAGCAATTACACCCGCTATAAATTGAAAGTGAGGTTAGTCAAATCTTTAAAACAATCTTAAATAAGTTTTAAAATTTGTATTAGGACGAAAATCAAAATAAGATACTCAGAATAGGATTAATTCCATTTTATAAAAACATTTTAAGACTTTTTAACAAGAAAACTTACGTTTTCTTTAAGTTTGATGACTTGCATTTCATGTAAATTTTAGAAGTTTATTTATAAAAAAGAAAATAATATAAAATATATAGTTAAATTTTCGCTTTACTAACCTGCTGATGTGATATTCATCTTGATTACTTTTTTCTTCTAGTAAAAATTTATTATTATTGAAAAACTTTAATTCAAATAAAAGTACTTTATTCTTTACTATACGAATGACTGGATAATTTTTGATTGTAAATTTGTGCCAATCAAAACTAACGTTCCAAGAGACATCTACACTGGTTTAATGAAACCAAGCGTATTGAACACGAATCGGAGCAACAGAATTTAACGAATTTAAAAAATTTAAAAGTTTGTTAGGTACTAAAAAAAATGGGGTTAAAAATAAAACTATAATTTGTATTTTTTCAGTTTATTTAATTTTTTAAGTCAGCCATAAAGAACCAGAATATTAAAAGGAACTATAAAAGTATGCAAATTACCATACTTTTAAACATATTTATCTTTTAATTAAAACGTATTCCAAATATATTATTTGATTAATTAAAGCAGATTTATAAAAATTTGTACATATTTCATACTTTTTTAAGATCCTGTATATTTAATTTTAAGCACAGTATTCAGAAAATAATGTTAAATATTAATTCTGAATATCTTAAGATGTCTTCCGGTCCCTCGTTTCAATTCTTCTCGATCCAACCACTAATGTTCAAGGCTTTCGTTTATGCTTTTATCTTCATACTAACATAAAATTTTGTAAAGTAAACCCGTTTTTCCAGATGAATCCAGTTCATGACAATTTGGTTTAATCTTTTCGATTTTATCTTTTGAAGTTAGCTTAACCAAATAATAAACTTCTTTATTGAGATACCACCAATTGTTGCGTTTCCAACTCGCATGATAACTCTCGATTAACTAAATTTTTGTCGTCATAAAATTTTAATAGAATTTTCAGTTTTCTAGAATTGTTATTTTCTGTTTTTGAAGGGAATTTGTTCTTAAAAATAATAATTGTTTATTACAAATACGTATTTGGAAGAGTAATAAAACCCAGAAACCAAGGGAGAAACTTATAAGAAATTTGTAAAAAATTATATTACATACATATATTAACATGGATGTGTTTTTGGACTAGGGTGCAGCTGGAAAAGTTCGTGATGCTTAAGGGGGGAGTTCAAATAAAAAAGCAACTTTTTTATTTGATTATTTTGCTTGTTGAAATTTTTTTTCAAATTAGGGAGGGTTTCAAATAGAAAATTTTGTTTTTGAAACATTCATTACTCTTCCCTGTAGGGGGGGCTCTTTTTCTCAAGTTTTTAAGCGTTTACAAGGAACGCCATATCTCAAAAAGCAATGAATATTTTTTAAATATTTTTTCATTATTTTATTCCTAAAGGACCTGTCCATAAAGCTGAGTATGATGGGTTTCAGGTAACTAAAAATTAACTATAAAATTGTAATCCTAAACTTCTAAAAATTACAAAACCCAATTTTTTATTAAAAAAAAAAAATGTTTAAAAATAGTTACAATTGTTCAAATGGAAAAAGCATATTCCACTTTATGCGCAATATGTTTATGAACAAAATTTTAAAAAAATTAAGGTTCTATCTTTTCTAGAACTTGAGATATGATTTTCCGTGTCGGAAAAAACACAACTTTCGAGAAACGGTAAAAAACAAAAATAATAACAAAAGAAGCGGTTTATTCACTGTTTATTAAAAAGTTTACGAAGGCATACAAATAAAAGAACATTATTTCAGTTCATACTATAACACTCATGTACACACCAAAACTAAAAATTACTGATAAAATCGCGAGGGGGGGGGGGGCGAGCGTTGTCTGCAAAGGAGCAGCAACTTGGCTGTGCAGCGGCTCACAAATAAATATTTTTCTACTTGAAAAAAAATTTCTTTGGCCATGTTTTATATGTCACCGTGTTTGTAAAGAACCACAGCACAAAATAAAAACAAAAAACGAGATTCGAAAAAAAATTAGTTTATTAGCCGTTTCTGGCGTGAACTCCTCCCTTAATAGGTTTACATATATATAATATATAATCGAGATTTCAAACATTTTTTTCCAAAAATACAATTGATGAGCAAAAAAACCTCTTCTCACTTTCTCCAGGCCCTTAATCGAAGTTGTGGACCCCTCTTTTAGACTCGGGGCCCGGGCAATTTCCCCATCCGCCCGACCCTCTCGTCGGCCCTGAGTATGGACTACATATATTCTAAGTACGGGGGCCCGAGAGGGTCCCCGTACTTAGATTATGTAGGGTATGGACTACATATAATTTAAGTACGGGGGAGAATTACGGAGAATCGAGTATCATTGAACGATACGTAAATGTTTGGTAATGTTTGCTAGGTAATGAACTACTAATTTAAAATGATAAACAAATATTTAAGCGTACTCGATGTCATATTATTATTCCACAGTCTACACAATAAATATTTGTATCAGTTAATTCTCTTACTTTTTTTTTACTACAATGTATTAAATTTCATATTTCTTAAAAATAATATAATTACTTTAATTAATTCTTAAAATGAATTAAAGTATAATTAATTTCTTAATCTTCTTACGTAGATATTACGTAAAACATTTTTACGACTACTGTATCCAATTTAAGGAATACTAATCGATAGAGTTTTACGTTAAAACGCATGTGTAATATTCTCTTACTGTTAATTTACGAACGGCGCCAACATATTACAGAAACCGGATATTTCCAATTAAATCCAATTAAAACAATAATTATCTTAATTACCTTTGTTTTTACATATCAGTCAGAACGCTGCAGTGTAAAGTGTATCCGAGTCCGGGCGCAGCCCGAAGCGTATGGGAACTACCAGTGCAAGCCTCCTGCAACATGGTTGCCGATACCGAGCATTCAGCTCCAACCGTAAACGACGCTACAGATACAAGTAGCGTTTGTTACGGAGACAATAACGATTTGATAAATGGAGAGAAAGGACAAAGGACGATATTTGATGTTGTTAGAACAGGGTATATTTAGAAAACACTAATTTAAAAATCAACAATAAATTTTATATAAATCATTATTCATTTTTATCACCATCTCGTAGTTTACCGATTCTTTCTTTTGCTTCCCGTATTTTAACTTCTGCTTCATGTAATTTTTCTTCTAATTTTTGTCTAAGTTTCATTAATAAATCTTTGTTCTGAAATTAAACACGATAATAGCATTAAAGAATGTAATGTTTATTTCACAAAGAATAAAAACCTCTAACCGTTTTCCAGAAATATTCACTTTCGAAAACTGCTCGTCTCTCATCCCACGAACTTTTTTTGCCGCTACACTGTGCTATTGCAATTGGGATATTTTTAAATATGTAATTTATTTGAAGTATATTTTGAATTTTCGTTGTTAAGAGCCCCATGTTTCTACAATCGATGACAAATCGTAAATTAGATCATATCCTGATTTTTATTTAGTTTTTAATGTTTTATGTAATATATACTGCGAAATTTTAAAATGTTTTTTGAAAGATGTTACATTTGTTTGGCTTTCATTTTTTTTTTTCTTTTGTAGAATAGCATACTATAATCTGACTATGATCTAAATTTTTTTAGAGATGTTACGGAAGTGGAATCACTTGTTGAAAAACTCGGTTCGCAAATTTTACGAGCCCGTGACGAATGGGGCTACACACCAGCACACTGGGCTGCGTTAGATGGCCATGTGGAAATAATGCGTTATTTAGTTGAACTACAAGCGCCAGTTGACCTACCATGTCTTGGCACGCAAGGTCCCAGACCAATTCATTGGGCTTGCAGGTAATAAAGTTATTTTCTGAAGGGAATTATATTTTTGTAAACAGAAAATTTTTTAGGAAAGGTCATGCAGCGATTGTGCAAGTATTACTGCAAGCGGGTGTGGCGGTGAATGCAGCCGATTTTAAAGGCTTAACACCACTGATGACTGCTTGTATGTTTGGGCGAACTGCCACGGCTGCATTTTTATTAGGAATGGGAGCTTTGAATCATTTAGTTGATATTAATGGTGACACAGCGCTTCACTGGGCAGCATATAAAGGTCATGCCGATTTAATTCGATTGCTGATGTACTCTGGCGTTAATCTACAAAAGGCTGATCACTTTGGATCAACGCCTTTGCACTTAGCCTGTTTATCAGGAAATGTGTCTTGCGTTAAAATTTTATGTGAAAAGGTACACATAAATTTATTTTACATATATTTCCCAAGAAATGTAAAAATAATTGTTTTTTATTTAGAGTAATATTGAGTTAGATCCATTAGATAAAAATGGTAAAACACCACTAATGCTTGCAAGAAGTCATCGTCATGCAGACATAGTTCAAGTATTAGAAAGTGAGAAAAAGAGACGATCGAGATGGTTTCCACCAATATCAGAAATTTGGGGCTTACTGTTTGGAGCCGCTGGCGACTCAAAAGGACCACTGTTGTTGTTCATTACATCTGTACTTTTATGGGGTTATCCTATGTATATAATTCGAGTAAGTTTTCTAGTATAAGTCTGGACATTCATTCAAACAGATGACTCAACAGCTTTAAATATTTTGTAGTGTGTTCCAATTACCTGGAATCTTTTGCGAGGTTCACATTATTGTTTTATTTTCTGGAATGTTGTGATGTGGTTAAGTTGGGTGATAGCCAATCGAAAAAATCCTGGCTACGTTCCATTAAATTCGGAGACATATTACCGTACAATAAAACAAATACCCTATTACGATAAATGGAAGAAACGGAATGTCATACTATCAAGGCTGTGCCACAGTTGTCGCTGCTTACGTCCACTGCGTGCAAAGCACTGTCGAATTTGCAATCGTTGCGTGTCGTACTTCGATCATCACTGCCCATTTATTTATAATTGTGTTGGAGTGCGAAATCGAATGTGGTTCTTTTTGTTCGTAATGAGTGTAGCCATCAACTGTTCATATTCAATCTATTTTGCCTTATATTGCGTAGCGATCGAAGGATTTGAAATGCTCTATGTGTTAGGTTTAATTGAATCAATTGTCTTCTGTGCTCTTGGATGGATTCTAACATGTACTTCGGTAAGTAAACAAAATTTTAATCCATTTTGAATGTGTCATAAAAAATAATCTTCATCATTCTAGGTCTTACACGCGTGTATGAATCTAACCACGAATGAAATGTTCAATTACAAACGGTATCCATATCTCCGAGACAAACGAGGCCGATATTTGAATCCATTTTCACGTGGACCAATTTTAAATCTGCTCGAGTTTTTCTTTTGTACCACAGATAATTATTATGAGGAAGATTATTTGCTTGATGAGCTTATTTGATGGAAAGCTGAATGTTCTGCACTTGCAAGGCTCAACAACAATAACAATAATAATGCTACACAGAAGCCATCTTAATAAATAATTGACAAATATTGCAATAAAATTAAGGCAATTTTTAAAGAGATATCTATCGAATAAAATTTATTTTTCTGTTGATTTTCGTAAACTTATTTCGTAATTTTCTGTAGGAATCAAAGAAAGTAATATCTTTGGACAAATATCGACAAAATTAAAATATATTTTTTATAATACATTTACAAAAATAATGGATTCAGTCAGCGTAGAGTAGAATCTAGTTGAAAAGACAAACTAAACGAGTGAAATTTTAAGGAATAAAATTATTAAAAATATTTAGAACAACGTAAAATTTAGAAATATTTGATTTCCACAGACAATTGAATTGGAGATAATTTTTTAGTAAATATCCTAACTTTGGAGGTATCCGATGATTACATAAATAGCTTTTATCTAATTTTCGCAAGGAATTCTACTTATATCAAAATTTTCAAAAAATTCAACTGAATCTTTTTCGGTGGTCAACTGTGAGAACAGATTTAAATTAATAGGGAATGTTGAATTTACTCGATTTACTCACTTTTTAACCAAACAGTGATCAATCAGTTTGCTAAGTCCTTAGCTACTTGAATATTTTTAAAACTGTGTTTTCTAAATAAAAAATCGATTTTTTGAAAGTTTCATAAGAGAATTCTTCCCTAGTCCGTTTAAACAAAAACTACGTTACACTCAAGTTACACTTATAATTATTATTATTGAAAATATACATAAATTATTGACATGTGACTATATACCTAACTGAACATTACAAAATACAGAATGAGGTAAAAGTCTCTCAACTTTTTTCAGAACATCTCGCCAGAACAGTAGTTATTAAAACTTCTTTTTAATGAAGCTTAAAGTAATGTAAAAATGCTTGTTTATTTTTATATCCTATATTAGAAATACGATTTGCCTTAACAATACGAAATGAATAAAAGGCGCACATAATGCTTTGAAGCGTTCTCTTCGTTTAACATGAGATTGTCTAAACTAATTTATACTCCATTTCACCAAAAAGTTTCACAACCGTTGACGAGATGCTTCAGAAATTAAATCATGAACTTGAACCCTATTCTGTCAAATGTTTTATGTGATCTTTTATAACAATTAGTTTTTGTTTAGCTTACCAGTTTAACATAATAGTCAAATGGTCAATCTTAAGAAATATCTGTGCTCATATCAAATAAAAAAATGTAGTTTGGTTTTAGAAGGAAAAAAATTAGCACAAATAAGAAAATTTTTTTTTTTTTCAATTTAGATATATTTACGTAATAAATACAAGCACGCATATACATATATTTAAAAATAAAATTGAGTCGTGATAATATAAAATAAAAAAGAGTTTATAAATATAACATATAAAATGGAATATAAAATAAAATATTAGAATAAAATTTGATGTGTATTATTTATATTTTGAGATTCATACAAAGTCCTCAATATTTCTTTGGTTTTTTTCGCTTCTTGAGCGTGAATAGTATATTATGGAGATTATCTTGATAGGGGGTACTAGTTTAACATGCAAGCTTAAATATATTAATTATTCGAGATTATTTTAAATCGTAACAAAAATCATAATTTGGAGGATCTGCGGGAATTGGTGGAGGATCCTGTGGAATGTCGACTCCTTCAGCATCTAATAGACGCAATTTGATTTCCATCGACAACAGTGTTTCCAAATCATTCTCCGTTTGTTTACTTAACATTTTGTTGCCAAGCAGTGCGTTAATTCCATCAGTCCAATAGTCAAAGGTAAGCTCATCAGGAGCTACAAAATCTAACGATTGAACATCAACGGAATCTAGAATCAAGGAGAACGCCAACTGATGGGTTGTTTTTCGTCCACGAGCGTCTTTCATGTGTGGACATTCTTTCCCTGTGACTAATCCCTTGATATCAATCACGGCTAATTTATTTGGTAAATCTTCCAGAGCTGGCACATTTTTTTCATCACAATCGCCGTAATGAAATACTTTATGATTAGGTGAAAGCCTGACGTACCAAAATTTATCTTTGATTCTTTGGCCTCGAGATGAATATTTTGTAAATCGAGTTCCCTCAACAAGTAATCCTAAACGTTGTTGTTGAATAAGATCTAATATTTCCGGTGTGATTTGTTCTTTTAGTTCAACGATTGGTCGTGCATGAGATTCCCATTCTTCACGAGATGTACGCTCTTGTTGCCAGAGATTAGTTATTTCGGAATATGTTAGAAGTTGTAATTTTTGCTTAAATTTGTCGAAACCAGGTGGTTGAGTTGCCAGCGCTCGGGTAATTTGTTCGCGAACTACGCTGAATACTTTGACAAAGTCTTCAGTAGTTGCACGCATTTCTTTCCATGTTTTATTTAGAAGGACAATGCAAATACAAAAGAATTCTTCAAATGGGTGATCATGGGTATAAAACATAGGATGATAAATTTGACCCTGCTCGCTTGGAGCTTCGCCAATCCGTAAGACCTCACATAGTAGTTTTACCAGTTCTACACTTGTGCGTCCAAATGGACATTCATGTTCATCGGCTCGACAACTGTTCTCCAGCACCACTTTTGTGTAACTTTCGGTATGATTTCGTGCAAAATAGACCATGCAATCCAGTGCAAGCATTCCTGGTGGTGTTTCGGTAAAATCTAAAGCTGGGTTTATATCCGACTTGAATCCTAGCTTCTTGTAATCTTTAGCAAACGAACCCAACTGTTTTCGTGCAGTGACGTCATTCGAATTCGATGTACAATCACTGTCGAATGCAATCCGACGTAATTCCTTGATTTTGTCATGCGCGTCTTGATCTTGTGGATCCATTTTAGTCATCATTCGCTGTTCTAGTTGTCCAAGACACAAAGTTTGCAGTACGTACAATTGATGGGCCATCTCTGTTCGGACATGACCCGAGGCATACTGAATAATGCTACTTAAAATCACATTACGGATCTGTTTTGAGCATAATGTTGCTGCAATATGTGCGCGTTTTTGTGAATCAGCTTTATAAAACAAACTATTAATTAACGCCAGCGTATTTTGCTGTATTACAGGATGTTGAACATTTTGTAAATGAGTTATAAGATTCGAAAATGGCACTTCTTTTTCAACTTGTGGGTACTTATCCGTACTATTTAATACAATATTTTCTAAAATTGATAAGGAAGCTTTTATTGTGTCCGATGTAGAATTCTGACAAGTCAAAAAACTTGCAATTTTATTAATGAATGGATTTTCTAAAATATCCCACGAAACAATTCCGTGATCCATAAGTTCAACGAATGACAAAAGGGCGTACGCCAAAGTATTTGACTTGTATTTACCGCCTTCAATTTGACTAATAATTAATGCCAAACCTTGTTTGTTGATGAATTCAAGTGCAAAGGTCATATCCGAACTAAGTGTTGAAAGTTTTTGTAAGGCAGCAAGTTTTTCATCTTGTGTCCCATTGTTTAATTTTTGTAAAATATCTTGAACTGTTTTCGCTGGCGAATGTTCTAAACGCAATACAGACCCATTCTTGATTTCATTACGATTCTTTTCAGTTATATAATTTTGATTATTACTTTCAGAAAACTGTAAAGCATATTGTTCTGGTTTTGTTAATCCCCAACTGTTGCATAACTCTTTAATAATTGTAGCCAATGGTTGTGTTTGATTAAAATGAATTAGCTGTGGAACCTGATCAGTCATTTCCACAGCTATTTTTACTATATTTGCGTCTTTTTCTTTCATTTCGGACATTTCGGAATACTTTGAACACTAATACGTAATTATTTTTTAATTAATTTTAAATTAAGTTAAAATTAACATAAAATCACTGGCAAATTAAAAAATAACATTATTTTATTATTATTTATGACATAAAAAACAGTTAAAATTAAAATACCGAAGTAAAAATACTTTTAATTCCTGATAATTAATTATACATCATTTTTGACAGCAAAATGACAGCCAAGCCCTTACATCCTCTTTGTAGATTTAATTCTATGGGAATGTTCCGAAATATAATTCAGCATACGGGCCAGTGTTAATGACATCAAGAATTAACACCATACTGCTGATTCGTTCCAAAATATACTGGCCACCGGTACACGCTCGTTTAAGATGGCCATCAAATCGCCCAGTACATCTAAAATTTATTTAATATTGATTATAATGTTAAATTATACTAGAAACACTTATTTTATGAATTAAAATGTGTACTTTATGAGAAATTATATCAATTAATAATTTTTTTCTATAAAATAAAGATTTAACTTGACTATGGTTCCCGTTGAATCAGCAGTCAATCAAAACTGACAGTTGAGAAAGCTGACAGCGTTGTACCAGTAAGGCTGTATACACAATCAATGAAATAAGGTATAAGAAGTAAGAAATAAGGAATAAGAAATAAGAAATAAGGAATAAGAAATAAGAAATAAGAAAAAATAAAAAATAATGAGTATGCCATCTAGTGATGTTGAATGGAACTTTAACGTAACTGGTCATAGATATAAATATGTAGGTATTTTTTTACGTCAAAATTCGTGATTTTTTTCACTTAGTGACAAAAAAGTCATCACGAACGTTACTTTTTCATGAATTCTGATGTACAAAAATACCTAAATACATTTACCTATGAGCAGTTAAGTTTTAAAGTTTCATTCAACGTCACTAGATGGCATACTCCTTATTTCTTATTCCTTATTTCTTATTCCTTATTTCATTGATTGTGTATACAGCCTAAGTACGGGATAGATATCATAAATATTACATATAGAGTATGTTCCATTTAAGAAACATAGACTACACTGTCTAAAAGTAATTTTTTTTAATTTTATTACAAAACTAACCTTTTAATTGCATCGAAAAGCAATTAAAAGATTAGTTTTGCAATAAAAATTAAATAAAAAAAAAAAATTTTATGAGAAAAGAAAATGCATGATCTAGAAACGTCTATTATTTCACATATTTCAAACTTGATGGAATAAGTTGGAATTTCTTTTCCGGGCAAACATCCTTAACATCTGACACTTGTCTCACCAGTACAATATGGTGGCACATCAATACAATATGACGTCGAAGTCATGACGTCATTAACACTGGCCAGTATACTAGACTATATTTCGGAACATACCCAATATATAAAATAAATTGAATCATGTTATTCATGTTATAATAGCATTGATATAGAAGAATATGGATGGAGACTATTTCTTAAGAGAGGGACAAGATATAGTTTAATATGATATGTTAGAATGAATACGTAGATTCTTTTAAATGCACCACAAAAAATAAAAAACAAAAGAGTAAATATACACTATAACACGTGCAAATAAGCACTAAACATCCAGTCCTACAAGAAATTAAATTTAAAATAAAATTAGTAAACGTAATACTCCGTAAATATAATATTTGGGTAAGTAAATATTGTATTGATCAATAAATGCAACCATTTCTAGCGAAAATTTGTTAATTTTTCTACATTTTTCATTTAAAAAAACAGGTTTATAATAAGCGGAAAAATACCAATTTTGACATTACACAAAGTAAAGGAAATATCGAAAAAGGAATCATTCTACGTAAATAAGGAATTCGGTTTTTAGTTAAAATATGTGATAATAACGACAAAAATTTTAAAAATATTGTAAAAAATAAAATTATGTAAAAATTAAAAGATAGGTTAGATTGACCCTTCATTTCAGTAGCGTCTTATATGTAAAATTAATGAGCATATAAAAATTTAACTTCAAGATTATGTATCTTGTTTGTATTTATTTATTTATTAATAAAATGATAATTTAATAACTGTATAGTTTTATTTATGTTTCTGTCTACTTTTACCAAAAAGATATGTCTTATTAGTGATGGAAAATTATAAACCAAAACGTAATCTTTTTACAAAAATTGTTATAAATTGTCAATAATCGATTAATTTGAGCAATTTTTGTTTTCAGTTTATGGTAATTTATAATATTCTTTAAGCACCGTTAAAAATACAATAATTTAGTAGACAATTAAGAATTCGAAAAATTAACTGATAAAATAGTCGAACAGCATTCTTAAGGAGTTGATTATTGAATTAAATAGAACAGATATTAAAAATAATTAATTAATTGTTTATGTTTTTATATAGAAATCACAATTATAAAAAAATATACTAGATATATTGTTTTAAAAGCAATGGCAATGTTTTAATTAAATTAAAACCGTTACTGTATATTTACAAAATGACGTCATTCATAATACGCACGTTTAATATTCATAATATGTTGATCAGTATTTCGGGAAATGCTCCTTCCTTTACAATATTATATACCTCTCCTTCTTCCATGTATAATAGGTAGGTATTTGTGTTATATGTTGCTATATTCAAGTAACACTGCTGGCGTTCCAGACGAAAATTTTGTTAGCCTAACGTTAGCCAACGGAGCTTTCATCGTTATAAACCAGAGGGCTCTGATTCAAAAAATTAATGCACGTTAATTATTTTTCATGGTTTTTCACGGTATAGATCAAGGGGACAAACTAGATTGGCTTTGCCTCTGTTCCACTTGTAATGAGTTTGTGACGTAGTCTGTTTGTGTACATACACACTGTTTGCAGTGTATTAGTTTGGTTTTTTGTAGTAGTATGTGTATACACGCATACAACCACAATACACGTATTACCAGAGAGAGCTGTTCAACGTGTTTAACTAACAATGGGTATATTGTTAATATAATGGTGTGTTGACTCGACGACGACTACTGACGGACTAATGCCTTAAGCTGTGACTGGCTTACAAATGACTCCAAGCGAATTTCACTTTTTTTATGTTAGTTGGCTTCTGGTCTTCTGTGGTATAGATGATTGAATACGTGCCCTCTGGTCTGTAACCGTGAAAGCTCCGTTAGCTAACGTTAGGCTAAGAAAATTTTCGTCTGGAACGCCAGCACTATTATGTATCGCTCAAAGTAGATGGTGAAAGGGGAGAAAGCTATGCTGACGCGCAGATCCCGATGACGTAGATGACGAATTACATATACATATACAGTACGAGTTTTTTCAGAGTTGCCATTTGAAAAATTGTTCAAATAAGAGTTGTAGATATCGACGGGGGCAGCCGATTGCTATAGTAAGGAGCTTTATAGCTCTTATGGCGTTAAGCTATGATACAAATTTATGGATTTTTAAATGAGACTATATGTTAATTTTTCGATAAAATTGATCTAATGCATCAATTAAAAACATAACATAACAAGATTAAAAAACCAAATTAAAAAGGGGAAGCCTTTTCACAAAAAACTTTTCATTTCTTTTGAAAATACTTACTATAAAAATATGTTTAGACGCTTATGTATCTGTCAAATAGTGACTTTTTAAAGTAATAATTTTTTTTTATTTTTGATGAATAGAAAGTGAAATTCTATTTCCTTATTGTACTTAGTTATCATTTTTAAATGATAATTTAATCTATTTAATAATTTTAATTTCCGATGGAAAACGTAATAATCCTTTAATTTTTCGTTACTACATTGATTAAAATGGCAGCTATATTGAGCTAATATTTTTTTTAAATTACGTGAAATCCTAATCGTTTGTAAGCACTTGAGTACTAAATTTAAAGTGTGATTTTTAAACGTAATTACTTAAAAAAATAAGATAAAGCAATGAAAATTTAAGTGTTACTGGTAGTTTTGAATCATAAACAATTATTTGAAAAACTTTTAAACATACGTTTCCATTTAAAAAACTATAAGTTTTCATCAATGCTCGAAAACCATAAGAGCCATAAAGTTCCTGACTATAGCAATCGGTTGCCGCCGTCGATATCTAGGACTCTAATTTTAACAATTTTTCGATTAAATCAACGGTTTGACTGTAATAAAAATGGCAACTCTTAAAAAACACACTGTATAAATATAACAATAAATAATGTAATGTTGTCTCTTTCTAAAAATTCAAATATGTGACGTTTTATGACGTAGATGGCGAATTGCGCAAAAAAAGCTTATTTTGGTCTCAAATGTAGCGTACCTTTCTCTATCTACTTTGTTTATCACTATTATCGCTATTATCCCTGTTATCTATTCAAATTTACTTTTGGCGTACTAGTACGATACGACTAGTAAAATACACGAAATAATGACTATTTAAAAATATGATATTGTGCATATTTATCGCCATGTTGTTACGTCACGTGGAGAGTAAACAACGTAAACAATGTTTACGGTTTATACGGTTTATACGATCGTTCTTATAACCCTTATAACACCATAACGCCAGAAAACATTTGTTTATTTTATGGTTTGATATCGTTTAGACAGTGTAGACTATTAAACTAATTAAAGAGGTTGCCAGGTTAAGCTTACCACCAATTCGGCTATTATATGTGCATATTAATGATTGGCGGTTGAATTTTACTGTTAGCCGCAAATGGCTATGATATCGAATTTTTTTTAAAATTTCCCTTCTTTAACTGAATTTTCGAATCGAAAATTCAGCTATTACAATCACTGTCATGGTGCGACTTGAGTCTGAGACAATGACAGAAATTTGTTTTGAGGTTCCTGGAACGAGGTTTTTTATTTTTATAAAATTTGGTGAAAATGTTGGAAGTCCCAAACTGTTCGTTGGACAACTTCGTTAGCCAGACATGTCCCCTGCCCGGAAAATAGTTTTTTGGGCATTTTTTGTGGAAAAAAAATAGTTTTTTCCCAAAAATTTCCTAAGTTCAAAATTTTTTGCGACATTTTTTTACACCATTAGAAAGAGGAAGAAAAATCGCATAAAGAAGTAGTTAAAAAGATAGATCCGAATCGTACTTTGGCTAATCGTAGTGAGGGCGGGCTCTTTTCTTGGGTTGATCACCCATAAGATCACCTCAGTGAAGAGGGTTTAACTAAATCGACTCCCGAACTAATATCCCGAGAAATTAAAGGCTATTTTTAACAGTGTGAATTCAGAGGGCTTATTTATTTCAAAAGATTGTTTAAAAAATTTGTTAAATAAAAGTTCAAAGTTAATAATATAAATTGCAGCGAAGAAAAAAAATATTTTTTTAGATGTCTATTGTTTTTTAGAATTCGAAATTTAAATAAAGAATTGTCAGATCCTAGAATGATAAAAAAAAGAATATTTAATAAGATAACAAAATGAAAAGTAATTTTTAATTACTATATTTTCACTCCTCGCTATGCATACGTAATGCGTAATCAATTAATCATTGATCGCGATCGGCCTCTGCGGTTGTTTTTATTATTTTCGGATGCCGAAGCCGTGGGACTGACAGTGTTAGGCTAGGCGCGCACTACGTTTTTCCGCCGCTGTTTTTTTTCAGCAAAAAAGTGTGAAGCATTATACTCCATATAAGCGAACCCACTACGTTTTTTTTTCAGCGGCGGAAAAAAAAAACACAAAAAGTTACATTTTTTTTTTGCTGAAAAAAAAACGCGTCATTTTGTAAAGGTCCATTCATATCTACAGACACTAAACGTAACAGACACGTATCGTGCCAGACACGACAAATATTGTTTAATGCTTTTCTTATGGGTGTGTTCATATTATAGCGTAACGTAAGCGCACAGACACGTACAGTGACAGACAGTGTCCGCACTGGAACGTGTCTGTTGACTTTGCGCGGCTAATATGAATGCATGTTTCAAAACGTACAAACAAAATTCCTAGAATTATTTATAAACTTTCATTTTATTCGTTTTATGAAGTATAAATAACGAAAAATTAATCGAATTTGTTAGAAAATAAACATTTTCTGTTAATTATATAAGATCTGAATAACAAACATTTAATCGAATTTATTAGGTTATGTACATTTCTCCACAATCACACTGATAAGAAATTTGGCGATAATCCAAAGTAACGCAATTTCGGAAATAATAACGGAATTTCGGAAAAATCTTCAATATAAAAGTCACATAACGTTGTCAGATTTGCTATAATTTAATTTTTGTAATTCACTGATACATACTATATGTGCTATATGTATAGTATCTACTGTCTGTGTCTGTCTGCTCATTGTCTGTGTAATATGAATACTTTTGAAAATGTCGTGTCTGCCACGATACGTGTTTGTGACGTTCAGTGTCTGTAGATATGAATGAACCTATAAATATATGACAACACGTATAAATATATGACAACACGCGCACTTGCGTAAATAAGCAAGCGGTTTTCTTGATTAGTGTGGTTATGTATCATATTATGATGCACTAATACACAACAGAAATGTATGTAAAATAAAATTTTAGTAAAAGTATCGCCAGATTTGGAATTTTAATAGAAAATTTGACGAAGAAAATTATATATGAAATAGACAAAAGCCCCCCAGTATTGGATAAAATTCTAATATTAAGGTATTTAAGAATATTGTAAATGTTTTTGGCGAGAAGTTTGTTAAAAAATAACTAATAAATTGGACTGCATTACAGATAAAAAAGGTAATTTAGGTTTTGGTAAATAAATCTTTCTACAAATATAATTATCTGAAAAGAAGATTGGTTAAATCCTTTGTTAAATATGTAAATGGGAAAAGCGGGAAAAAATGAGAATCCATTCATAAGTTTGACATTTTAATAATTAATTTTGAATTATTTGTATTTAATTATAATAATTATGTATTTTGAAAATAAAATGTTTTAATATGTTTATTGTTTTGTATTTTTATTTATTTAGTCATTAAATTATACAGAATTTTGCGTACAAAAAGTATTTTTGATTTTATAATGTTATGTTGCCATCGTAAAGCCCCAGTAAAAGAAGCTTAACGAACGTCCTGATTTTGATAAAATAGTTAATTTAATAAATTGGACTGCATTATAGGTAAAAAAGATAATTTAGATCTTGGTGAATGAATATTTTTACAAATTTAATTATTTAAAAAGAAGAGTGGGTACTATCTAAAATATGTAAATGGTGGAAGAAAATGA
Organism: Brachynemurus nebulosus; assembly: GCA_035578155.1. Taxonomy (NCBI): domain Eukaryota; kingdom Metazoa; phylum Arthropoda; class Insecta; order Neuroptera; family Myrmeleontidae; genus Brachynemurus; species Brachynemurus nebulosus. The sequence continues at coordinate 25,506,852 of JAPWDM010000003.1, forward strand.
AAATGTGTTCATAAGTTTGACATATTTTGATAATTAATATTGAATCATTTTTTATTTCTTAATAATATTTTAAAAATAAAAAAGTATTAAAATAAAAACATTCAGAATTTTACATACTTTAAAATTATTTATAATTTTATAACGTCATATTGCTAATGTAAAGCACCATAGGGATGATCGATATTAGAAAAACATCGATGTTAACATCGATTCAAGAGTATCGATATACGATATATATCGAAAGAAAAACCTCGATGTTATGTAGCAAAATAAGCAACCATTATAATCTATTATTTTATTTATTAAAAATTAACATTGCCAGTTTTTATTTGGTACACTTTGCAAAAAAAGTCACTTTGTTAGAAGTTTCCCTTTTAATCTGTTCCTTTGTTGATACAAATGCTGCCCAGCTTTTGAAAAAAGTCTCTCTGAAGCTGTTGAATTTGCTGTGAAACACAAATATTTAATGGCAATTTTTTTCAAGTAATAAGTGGAAAAAATTAAAAATATAAGATGGACATATTCTCAGAAAAGAAAGAAATTTAAAGACTCAAGCACTCGACTTTATACTAATCGACTAAACTAAATACTAGCTGTATGTGAACGATTGTTTTGACTCGCAATATTTCAACAAACTCTACTAAATTACTTGCCCCGTATGAACGGTATGTCCAAATGAAAAAATATTTAACGTGCATTAATTGTTTGAATCAGAGCCCTCTGGTTCGTAACGGTGAAAGCTCTGTTAGCTAACGTTAGGCTAACAAAATTTTCGTCCCGAGCGCCAGCACTGTGAAAAAGCAGAAGAAACCATGAAAAAATATTTCACGTGCATTAATTTTTTGAGTCAGAGCCTTGTGGTTTGTAACGGTACAAACTCCGTTAGCTGCAAAATTTTCTGGCGAACGTCAGCAATTTTTTGTTTGTTGCGACTTTTGTATCTTTATCTGAAGAGATGTTATAATGAGAGCCTATTCATATTGATCGATGTTTTTCATAAAAATTTATTTATTCATTTTATAAATTCCTTTTATCACAAGTTTTTAAAAATCGTACCTTGTGACTTTTTGGGGGCCGTATGGTTGAGAAGGATATGAAATGTGTGAATATGCGTTCTGGCGTCTAAAATTTTAGAAACTAAGCACTGGCTGACTAACCACATACATAAATTTTTTAATTGATCAGCTTTTTAGTTGATCAAAGTAAAAGAGCATCGGATTAAAAGATTTCTACATACCCAAACCACAGCTATCAACACAACAGTGCACTCGAAGTTGAAAAACTATATCGAGTTTGTTTAAAAAGTCTTACAACTTAAACAACTTTCGATCGAACTATGTGTGTTGAAATGCCCGTATATCCGACTAAACAGTCGGTTTATAACAGTGGTAATCATTTAGTCTTATTTATGATTATGCCGCTGCTACACGATGCTACGAACACCTTCCAACATTCGACGTTGGATGGTTCATAGCATCGTGTAGCCGTTGTTCGAACCTACGAGTGTCCAATGTCGAGCGTCAAACATTCGCATTTGGTCGTGTCCCGTTCGATGTCGGTATTCTTGCACCGAGTCAAAGGGATGCTTCGAACCACAGAATAAATAGAACAAATATAACTGTCTCTTTTCTGCAATCACTTATGTGGAAGTATGTGCATCTTAAGCTGCTTAGGTGTCAGTTGCTCAGTACCCGTCGTTCAGTGTAAGTCAGTCAAACAACAATAAATTTGATTGTTGAAACGGCACAAGTAGCGTTGCGGTATCACACACATCACATACATGTATGTGAAGCAAAGGTCACGTGACGGCTATCACCACTCACACAAACAGAGTTTACCGCACAAATACAAAGTAAACACCGTGCACGTATACAACATATTTTCTATCTCAAGTGGTTACACAGGTTCCAGTAGTATAGAAATATGTATTTTCTCTCTAGATGCTCCAATGATGTTATATATATAGATACGTTATAACCGTACTAAATGTACAAAAAAAATAGACCCAAATTTGTCCAACTGTAGTGTGTGTACTGTGCATCTTCATACATTAGCATTACGCATGTTCTGTAAAAGAGAGATCGCAACACATGAACACACTACAGAAAACACCTATGTGAGAAAAAGACAGAGTATGTAAATATGTACGTTTGATTATGTACCATAATAAGGAATGGAAAGAATGTTTGTTTATTTGGTTACATAATTCATAGCAACAATACAATTAAAACTTATTAACACTATGAGGCCCGAGCACTTTCATAGTAAATTTCCCCGGAAGCCGGCAATATTTAAAAAAAAAAAACTATATAAACAAATACATAAAATAAAATGATTCAAACACACAACACAGTTCCACACGTATGTATGTGTAAAACTGTAAACAGACGTATTACGTGATACGTACATACATACTACATATACAATTCAAATCAATTTTATTTAAAAATATAAATTATATTTTTTATGTATTTTTTGTTTATCTTAAAATTTTTTATACATAGAAACCAAGAGAGTAGTGTTTGTTGGTATGTATGTGTTTGTGTGAATGGGAACACATCCGTGTGATGAAGAATGATAAACATGATAAACATCGCACACATAATGAGTAATCAACTAATCAACTAATCATTGATCGCGGTCGGCCTCTGAGGAAGTTTTGTTTGGTTTCGGATGCCGAATCCGTGGGACTGAAAGTGTTAAAAATAAAGAAATTATCAATACTTAAGAATGAAATGATATATTTTTTCTATTTTTTACAGTTCTTGTATAATTCCTATAGTTTTTCATTACAAATGACGGCATTTTACTACGCATTTGTACGATCTTTACTCATTGAAGTTTGCTGTAAGACTGACGACTAATGCAGGCAAAGTGAGGCAATTACCTCACTTTTAAGGGACCAGTTTTTAACAGCTTATAACGTATCTATATATATAATATCATTGAGATGCTCTATGCTTCGAACTTTTGAAGGTCAATGTTGGTTGTGTTCGTTGGTTGCGCACGACTCGTTCATGTGAAGAGAGACAACATCAGTGTATAACATTAGAGATAACATCAGACAGATAACATCTTCGTCACGTTTGTCCCAACACATTATACAAGAGAGACAACATCAGTGTATAACATTAGAGATAACATCAGACAGATAACATCTTCGTCACGTTTGTCCCAACACATTATACAAGAGAGACAACATCAGTGTATAACATTAGAGATAACATCAGACAGATAACAGCGTTGTCGACTGAGTACCAACACATCATCATTCGTATTGGATCAAACATTCGACTCACCGTGTAGCAGATACATTCGTCGCACCAACTATCGAACTCATAGAACACTAGAAGCCAACTAACATAAAAAAAGTGAAATTCGCTTGGAGTCATTTGTAAGCCAGTCACAGCTTAAGGCATTAGTCCGTCAGTAGTCGTCGTCGAGTCAACACACCATTATATTAACAATATACCCATTGTTAGTTGAGCACGTTAAACAGCTCTCTCTGGTAATACGTGTGATGTGATTGTAGGCGTGTATACACATACTACTACAAAAAACCAAACTAATACACTGCAAACAGTGTGTATGTACACAAACAGACTACGTCACAAACTCATTACAAGTGGAACAGAGGCAAAGCCAATCTAGTTTGTCCCCTTGATCGAACTTAATTGCCTCAAACGTTCGATCGAATGTTGGAAGGAACGTTCGTAGCATCGTGTAGAAGCCGCTTTTCTGATTGGTGAACCCAAGCTGAACTAAAGAGAACTAAGCAAGAGTATGCATAAGTACGCATAGGAACATTTTGAAAATCTCTACATAACCAGAGAAAAGAGACGTATACGTCTCTCTTCCTCTGTGGTCTCTCTTCTCTGGCACAACTGTTTCATAATATATGCACCTCTAACAACTAAACCAATTAAATAGTTTAGTTGGATTGAAATAGTGAGGCTCATCGATTTCGGTTAAACAGTTTAGTCAGTTTAGTCGAAGTAACAAATAAAAAATCGATTGTATGCGCCAAGCCTAAGTCTGGTAACTTCAGATACGTTGGCTGCAAATGTCCGATTTTTAGTTTGATTATATCGATAGTCTGAAAATAAAAGAAACATATCTGACTTCGAAACAAAAATTGTATCTGACTACTGGTAGGTGTACATAATAAATTAAAATTTTAGATAGTACCTTAACACGTACATAATATTACAATAACATTCGGAATTTTTTTTTTTTTGAAAAATGGTTATTCTTGAAAAAAAACACAAAAATATAGTATATTTTAAGAGAGATGTCGATAAGAGTTTTCTTATGATTTTCGAATTCTAATCTCTGACATCAGTAACTATTATGAATAAATATTACCTACCGTAAACAAGTTATTTTGATTTTAAATCTGGAACTGAATAATGTAGTAACAAAATGTAAATAATCAGAAACAAAAAATGGGATAAGATAAAAGGAACAATTTAATAAAAAAAAGAAAAATATTTGTACACAATCGCATTTTTATTGAGAGATCATCAATTCAATATGCGACATTTCAATCGTAAGATTATAATAGAGATATTACAGAGACCTCGATCATTGCTTAATTCTAGATTAAATGTATTTATAATATAACTATATTAAATCAGATAATTTTATGATAATAGTTGGTAATATAGGCAAATCGAAATATTTGCCTATGAGTGTTGGTTGTAGTAAAACCCTATCCTAAAGTTAAATTATATTTAGTCTGAAAATAAATAATAGTCATTTTAAAGTATCACACTTATCTGAGCTGTAAATCTGTTACAATTGCAATGAATAACTCTGAAATTATAAGTAAAATTATTAAGGAAACAATAATTCTAATAATTTTAAAAATCTCTACGAAAATTAATAAAATACGTACGAAATTTTCAGAGTTATTACATAGAACGATCGATTGCTAGTGTTTGAAACTTTAAAATAAAAATTATCCATTATTTACATTTTTTTATTTTATTTTTTTAGTAATTATTTTATCAAAGAAGCAATCATTTTGCATTTACTAAGAACACATACAACATTTAGGTAGGTATTTTTTTCTTTAGATGTGTATATATTTATATTATATATAAATTTGTTTTTATTTAAATTTTATAGTCGCAAATAAAATGACATTAAAATTTATTATATCCCCCCATGTTAAGCTATGGCTTGTTGTAAAGCATCGGTTAGAGCATCATACATCAATCTTTTAAAAACACTTAGTACCAAAAAAATATGGCATTATTAATTTCATTTCATAAAAGAAATGTTTTTTTAACTTACATCACAGTTACAAAGAGTTCTCACTCATCACAAGAATATTAAAAAGTATTTAAAAGTTTATCTAGAACTACTCAAGTGGTTTTTTTTTTTGGTGAAATCAGTAAAGAATATTAACAGATTGATATATAATGCTAATCGTAAAGATTTGTAGTAGGTATTATATTTTAATATGACTTTATTTTCTGACATTAAAATAGCAAGAGTTATCAGCCAAATGATAACTTGTTTTAAATAACTGGATTATTGTATTTTATAGTTTCTTAAATGCTAGTTAAAAGAGTAATTGTAAATTTTACAATATTGAAAAATGCTATAGGTTTTATTCTACCTGTTTTTAAACGTTTTTTAAACATGATTTTTTATATTTTCTTTTTAAATTTATATAAATATCGAATATGTTTGTTTTTTTGAATAAACAATCTAGAGTAATTCCGCCTATAACATTTGACATAGCAGAAAAAAGTTTTCAAATATGGAACAATCCGCGGGAAAAAAAGTCAGTTTCATTCAAATTTATACAGATTATGGCACAACACAATAATCAAACAAGCTTTTATATTTACTCCCTATATTTAACATAAAAAGGGCTATTCTAAAAGGGAAAAAAAATTATTTAAGCAAAAAATATCTCTTATGATATATTTTCATCATTTTAGGTTATGTGTTTTTATTTATAAAGGTAAAAACGTTAGTCATAAAAAAGTTATAAATTACAAGATAGAGGTTAATTAAGAAAGATATCGATACATTAATTATTTACTTTGGTTCAATAATAATTTATTAAAAACTATAGTCGGTTTAATGTTATAAATTTTTATTATATAAATAATATTTAAAACTTGAGAACTTTTTCTGGAAAGTCAAAGTATTTTAAAAACTAATATACAGATGTCAGATGAGTAACACATCTATTTACCGTTAACATTTGGTGATTATCGGTAAATACGAATGGAAGTTCTCTGTTTCAAATATTAAATACTAAAATGAATAGCCCTGAACGATTACATTTATATGAAATATTATAATGTATGTATAGTTGATATATCCAAAATTTTTAAAAATATTGTAATTTATGTAAGTATAGTGCGTTTTTGTAAATGAAAACGTTTTTTTTTTTTTTTTTTTTTAACATCGACCCGACCACATCTTTCTAAGAGGCAAAATTAAATTTTTACTTGAATAGCTACAATAATTAAAATGAAAAATATATTTTCAAAAATATCACATGTATGTTGAGCCTTAATTAAAAATATCATTAATTATCTCAATTATTTTATTTTGGTTCTGGATATAGAAAAAGGTAAACGAGAAGGTAAATTACAAAGACGGACGTAATTTTGTTTTTTTTTTTTTGTTTTTTAAGTAAAAAACATTTGAGTTCATTTTTAAAAAAATAAATTTAGGCTTTAAAAATAAACTAAATGTTGAATTTCGTTAAAAGCCTTGCCTTTTTTATCGATGTTTTACTAAATATATATACAATTTTCTCATCGTATGAAAAAAAACAAGTTCTTTTATTATTAATAACAAATACCTAATAAATATACATAAATAGTGACTTACAAAGGTATAAATTTAAACGCAAACAACCGAAAATTTAACGAAATTTAAATTATATAACAAAAGTTTAATCATTAACAAAATTTTTGTATCGAACGCATTATAACCTAAACCTAATGATATATTTATACCTTTGTAAATATTATTTAGACAGTAAAAATTAGAAAGCGAAAAAAGAAAGTAATTTTTTATTTGAACGAATTAAAGAATAAAATGAGCAGCGATGAGAAGTTTTCGGGGATGCCGTATATTCAGCCTTCTGATACAGTTGAAAATAAATAGGAATCTTGATTTATAAATTACACTGCCACAGTATCGTAGGTTGTGAGGAGTCCCCCGTTTTGGTGGTGTTGTTGCATGTTGCCGGCTTCGTTTCTAAATAATAATTTTTATAAAATAAAGTAAAAGACTCAAAATCATTTGGAAATATTTTATTTATGAAACGACAATGGGAAATGAGGTATAAGTACCTAAGATTTGTGCATATATGCTCTCAATTACATCAATTAAATTATGCAATTGATATTCCGACAAGAAAATATAAATCATAGATAGATTCAAACAAAAATTTTGTCAGTGCCCATTAAAATTATTGATTTTTTTCTTTGTATAATATAGTGTCTTAACCCTCAGCAGTATTTGTGTAGAGTATGTTATAATTAGTTAATTTGTGTGTAATAATTCCTTTATAATACGCTTATCGATGAATATATTTTAAAAACTGATAATTTGCCAACTGGCAATGTCTCTTAAGTTTTTTTGGTTAAATTGTTAGTTTTTGAGTAATCATGCATTGAAAATAGTCGGGAGAATTTCTATCTATCTTACGTGCAATCTGAATTTTAGTGATTGAAGTGTGAAGATTAAGAATGAAAAAATCTCTAATCTGTAATTTATATTGTCTTGTCAGAACAATGATAATGCCACCTAAGGATCTATTGGTTCACTAATCTTAAGTACATTCTGGAATAAAAATTAATACCTAAAAAAAAATATTTAAATATTAGTGAATAATTTATACATAAAAAAAAAATGAAAAATACCTATGTCAAGTTCTAAAATTAATTTTTTAAATTTTTTTTTTTGGAATGTTTAAAAAAAATTAGTACAAAAATAAATAAATAAAAACATTGCGCACTAATTTTACGTTCAAAATATCAGGAGATTATTAATAAAAAATTGTATTAACATTATTAAATAAGCGTTTGTTTAAGTTCCTCCTGAATATTTCATATCTACAAAGCATATAAAACAAAACTTACGGCTTCCTGTTTGAGAGGCAAGATATTTTCAAATGAAATAAAAATAGTGTTAGTATTTCTTGAATTTTGTTAATCACTAATGATGATTTGCAGAATGAGATGATATGATCTTATGAAAAGTAAGTGGTATTTTTTTATTCATTTGTAATTTTTGATTAAATTTTATATTCTTCCAATCGTTGCGAGAAAAAAAACATTCACATTTAAATGTTACTATAGTGAATAAAATAAATACCACAATTATGCGAGAACAAATGACCTTTAGCTGTTAGTACTTTTGTTCTGGACAATCAAGCTACTGACCTCTCAATCAGTTTGCGCATTTCTTCAGTGGTCATGCCATCCTTGTTGCCTGCTCTCATATTAACTGAAAACAAACGAACTATACACAACACCTACACAAACACTGGACAAATCCAAAAAAATAAAATAAAGATAGAGATACATAGAGAGAAAAACAAATACATAAAACATTAATAAACGAAAACACATAAAAATATATACAAATTATGAAACTTTTTTGTTATATTATGCCATCTTGTTTTAGTATATTTGTTAATAACAGATCAGATCACATTCCATCTGCAAGAAATTAGATATGAGTTTCACATACCGAGATATTGACCATACCGAGGTGTTGCCTGTTGGGTAACCTACATAAATCAAAATAAAAATATATATTTTATTATTTCTAAACAGAAAATGTTTAAGAATCACTGATTTTTTAATTTAGTGTAGGTCTGTTTGGATTTTGTGTGCGTTTCAGTATTACTTGACAATATTTTTCTTCCCTGTATGTGAAACATTTCCAAAAATTTTAAAACTGAATTACTTAAGTGTAAATTTTATACAGATAGAGATTAAAAATAAATTCACAAAGGATAAGGTAAGTTTTAATGTTCAATACTTATAAAATTTTAATGTTCAACTTAGTTACAATTCTATTTAGTTATTTTTATGAACCATATACTTAAAAAGAATTGTTACTGTTAGATAAAGCACTGGTATACCAAACCATTTACAGCGATTCTATCTTAGTAATTTTTTTTTATTTAACCAGTTAGAAATAATTTATAAGACATTGAACTCTTGAAAACAATCCCAAAAAGTTTGATATATTAAATATCGACTTTCTACGTCAGCTGAAGAAACTAAACGGGCTACTGACGTTAATTACGTAATATTTAAATATTATTTATAGTGACCCTCAGTTACGAAACTGTGTGGATCTTTTTCCATTATTAGCAATAGGAAAATTGGTCTCGTACTGTGTAAAAGTACCATTTACACGATTCAATTAATTTGATTTGAGCGTTTAAATTGATTGTTTCGTCTTAACGTTTGTAACAAATTCATTTTTAAATATATGAAATAAACGTATAATCAGTTACCTTTAAACGACTTTAAAGAATAGAGCAGTTTTCGTTTTTAACAAGTTAATAGAAAAAAAATATTTTAACAGTTGTTGACAAAAATTAACATAAACAATTAAAAGATAATGAAATTGAAAATAATTAGAAAAAGGCAATTTTGATTTACTTCTTGCAAATGAAATAAAAAAAAGTATTGACACATAAAACATGCTAAAAAATTTTTAACACAAAAAAAGAAACAATAATTCATAACTTGAATTTTGATTCAGTTACATGCACACGCTTACGTATTCTCATTTATAAAACAGACCTTTTATTACTTGAGTGCATTTAAATAAAATTTAAACTTAAAAAAATCAAAATGGCTTCCAATCTAAATAATATTATGCAATAAATAAAAAATCCATAAATTCATGCATAATATGGTGTTTTTTTTATATATAATTCAAAAGTAAAAATAATAATTACACTTTCAATCAATGACAAATGAATTTAAAATGTCATCTTGATGATTCATGAATTTTTTTTTTTTTTTTTTTTTGGTGAAGATCTATGATTTTCTTTATAAATACGTAAATGAAAAATGGTAAAATGAAAGTGTCTTCCGATTTTTACAGCACAAAACATATAAGAATGCTTTTCATGTTTGTTTTTCTTTATATTACTCTAGCATAATCAAACTAACCTAATTAGGTACTAAAAAAAACTATTATTATTCTAAAACATTTATTGTTAATATATTAATGACTCTCAATCACAATTTTCAAAAATATTCCAGAGAAAATGCATTAGCCTGCGTTAAAAACTTTCCAACTGTATTACGTTTTATTTATGTTGTTTAATTTAAATACCTATGAGAACTTTTTTAATTCCTTAAGTAATTAAGACTTTGAATTTTTTTATTTTTTATTTCAAAAATAAACAATTATGATACATCTTTAAAAGTATTAAGTAAGTCATTTGTTTAATGTTGGTATCTTTAATTTGCTATCTTTTTTTATAATACTTGTTACTACCAGCAAAAAGTCCGAAATTTTGAGACAAAATTTTTTTTCTACAATCTTAATGAAAAGAAGGCTTTTGCGCTCTGTGAAGAGAGCGCAAAATATCTATTTGCCGAAGACTCTCGTTGCCGAGCAACAAACTACTACTTTGCGCTTTAAAGCGGAAAAGTAATACTTTGTCGCTTGCTCAACGTATATTTAATTACAAATCGGGTAGGCGTTGTTTATATTTTCTATGGTAACAAATAAATAAACACATTCTAAAATTATTATATTTATCGTAATCAAGTGAAATATTAATTTTATTAAATTTCAAAATAACTGCAAAATATTAATTAAAAATAATAAATAATTAGAATAAAAAATTTAACAAAATATGTACATATATGATGGAAATATGTAATAGTGACAGTGATTTCTCAAGTAGGTACACCTCCAGATATTTCTGAAGCTGCAAAAATTATAATATTAAAGTAAATATTAACGTCCATTATTATTTTTTCAAGTCTCTTTTAAATAAAAAAAAAAAAATTTATAAGATTGTAGAAAAAATTTTGTGTGTAATTCGAGCACAAAATGACTTGCCGCTCTTATGAGATTAACGCGCTCCGCCTGGCGGCGTCGCGCGTCAACATTCTCAATCGAGCGGCAAACCACCATTTTGTGCTCTTAATACACAAATAACTATTTCCGTATGCTTTAATTAAAGGGATTATTGGCGTAAAGTCAAAAAATTTTATCATAAAAATAAATTAAATAATAATGGTATTTAGGCAAATAGTAAAACTGGTGCTTTCGTTTATTTCGAAAAATGTAGTATTTTTATGAGAGTCTTAATATTTTCAACTAATCTAGTTTTAAATAATTTCTATTTAGAGAGTAACGAATATGTGAACTATGAATTAATGAGTGAAATAATCTAAGATGATTATTACAATGATGTTATATCTTTTCCACTACAATATAAAAATAAATACCCTAAATTCTAAACATCTGATATATACTTGATACAAATTTGATCTTAAATTTTTGGGATGCAGAAAAACAAATATTTTACGTTTTACTTTAACGACTTGACTTACCACTGTCATTGTCTGTAAAAATAGACAAATTTTAAGAATAGTTGTAGTGAAATTTTGTTAAAATTAAATTACTTAGCCAATTTTAGCAAACAAATTAATGATTTCCCTAGTAAACTATTATTTTTAAATAAATTTAATTAGTATACAAACCTCCATAATTTCTTGCGCTGACTAGATGATCACGATCACATTCGGCTTCTGAAATTTCATTACTTTCTTTGGAATCATTAAAAGATGAATTATTTGGATCATGGTTTCGTGGTGGTGGTGGTGGTGGTTCGGGGCTTCCACTTGTTGGTAAGTTGCGAGCGGATCCTACACTTCGACGACCAACCGATGTACGACTGCCATAATGATCATAAGGTGCTCCATAGCCACCGTATTGTGAACCATATTGATCTTCCTCGGGAGCGCAGTTGGCTGGATCATCATACTCTGGTCCTGGCGTGAAGACAGATCCGTTTCCTTGGCTTGGCATACGTCCATATCGCCCATTTTGTCGTGGCTAAAAATATTTTTGATTATTGAATAATTTCTTTTGAGGGGGAAAGGACATTTCTATTTTACCATTGACTGTGATCCGCTACGTGAGTGCATTTGACTTTGTGGCATTCCGCTTGGTCCCATTGTTCCACTATGGCCTACTGACATACCGTTTGGATGGGGGAATGTTTGGAATTGCATCGCTTTGCTTGGGTCCATTTCTTCACGGAAGCCAAGTAAATGGAATGTGGCATAGGGACAAATTTCGTCTTCCATACCTGAAAAACGTGATGTATACGGGTAGAGGTGCTACACAATGGTTTTTTGTTTTGTGTAATTGTCGTTTCAGTTGTATTAGTGTTTTGTAATTGAAACAAAAGTGCATTTTAGGTAGTGTTATGATGTGTTTGTGATAAAAAAAACTAGGAATAGCTCTTGCTTAAAATTGATTTTAAACACCATGCAAAAATTAACAGGAAACAGGATACATATGTGAACAGATACTTACTTTAATAGCCCATTTCTGTCTAAATATCATTTAGAAAATGAATAACATATTAAAATTTTTTGAATCAAGATATATGAAGTAAGCATTCAAGATATATGAACAAAATACACAAAGAGATATTTAGACGTAATAACGAACGTTAAATTAACTGATTAAATGTTAAATTTAAGCTTACCTTTGTGGGTGTGAACTGTTTCATTGGAGCCCAATCTTCGGGCATGGTGTTGCAATTCCTCGTACAAATGTCTGCGAGGATCCCATGTTGAATGTGAACGGAATGAACCCTGACCTAATTTAACAACAACAAGCATCGACATAAACCTAAATGCAACAAAAAATAACAAGCCAAGCAATTCTGACACTTCCTTTCCGTCTTACACTGTGACTGACGCGTTCTTTTTTAATAAATGGACTAATAGTCAGGTATAGGTACTATTTCTTTTTATTTTGCTTTGCAAATTATAAGTAATTAAAATGAAAAGAATATATGTGTAATTTTTAAAATATGAATCATGCTAATTAAAAAAGAATAATGGAGATGAGTTTTGTAAACAATTTTTAACTAAAGAGGAAAATATAAATTTTTCATTTGAAATGACATGCAACTTGTAAAATTTGTACCTCTTTTATTTAATATTTCGTATTATGATAATTTGTATATAAAGTAATTCAATTTTTGTTAATCTTTGAATATAAAAGAGATACTAATTGTGACAACAATTTGCAATTTTCGGACAAATTCTATACGATATTTGGATAACCGGGTCATTTTGAAATATCTGCGTGGAATAAAGTGTAAGAGGGGTCAATGATATACTTACACTTGACTTTAGGAAAAGTACAATAAAAATGTAGTTATTGTGTTTTGTTTTACTAATTTTATACAAGAGTGTTGTTTATTTTGTTAATAGTAGTAAAACTGTAGAGTGTAAACTTTTTTAATAACATACATATTTATACCATTTTTAAGTTAGTGTGATACTTTTAAGGTTATATCTTAAAATAAATAATTTATTTATTACTGTAGTAGAATGATTAGAAATTAACGCATACTATTACTCAATCTGAATTTGTGATATTACTTTGAACTTGTCTAAAGTAGCCTAATGAGTGGCATTATGGATTACAGCTGTCGGATCCGTTAGAACTTTAAGCTAACAGTAAACTAGAAGCGCTGTTACTTCTGGAAAAAAGCGGTGTCAACCACTATCATGATTATAATAGATCGTCGCGCAATAAACAATGTGCATAGTAAACATCGTAAACATAATCTAACAACTAACATATTAATTCAGTCCACGACTTTTACTTCATAGGCTTAAGTTAGTTATGCACTGCCCCACACATACTTAAAAATTGTATAAATATAGTAGGCAAAAAATTGCACTTTGTGACACATGCACACTAACATTTAACACGTGGTGATTTTTCATTTAAAGAACATTTGATCTTAACAAAAATATGAAATATGAAAACAGAAAAAAAACGAGAACATTTCTTGAAAAAACTGTAGAATTATTTAAAATTAGATACATCACCGTGCAAACGTTAGTATGAATAAATTGTCCTTACTTATGACTGTACCTCGCTTGATACGATCGCAAGTATTGTAGTTTGATCCAGGTACAGGTGGAAGTTTTCGATTTGGTGGGGCAATATATCCAAGTTCATCTCGAAGGTCAGGTCGTCGTTTATCTAACGTTGAATTGGCGTTGACAGATTGATTGTAGACAATATCATCTACAAAATTATTTAAAAAATGTATTTTAACCGTTCAACTGAGCTGAATACATCCTAAAACTTTAAACTATATCTTTTGTTCTATTAAAGATCTTTCTAAAAATTCTATTAATCTTATCCTAATTTTGTAATGAACATAGACGAGAACATACAATCTCCTCGTAGTCGAGTTTGTTCCGGTCCACGATTTCTTCGTGAAAATGCCACACAAATGACCATAATACCAACAACTACAACGACAACAGTGGCCGTGGCGGGAACAACAACATTTAAATCTATCCAATTTGGAATCCATGGAAAGAATTGTTGTACGTTTGGTGTTTCACGTTCCGGTGGTGGAATTGTACCTAAACAAATTTAGATTATGAAAAATTATCTTACCTTTAACATGTGGTGATTTTCCACGTAACAGGCAAATGACAATTATAGCAATAATTATGACCAAAATAGCAGCAACAACCGGTACTACTAGATTTAGATTAGCCAATATGATTTTAATTGTTTCTTCATTGGTCAAATCAGGAATTTCACGTGCAGGCGCAATTGTACCTGAAACATAGTTGTTAAGTTTTTTGTTAATTATTTGCAAGAAATCAAATTCTGTGGTTCAACTACGTTTCAGGTACTACTTTATCTTTAATAAAAATTTTATATGATTTTTTTTCAAAAAACAAAAAAAAAAAATTGTGTGCCAATTCGATTTCTTGAAAAAAGTATTTTTATTGAAAAAATTTTTTTAAAAAAAGCAAATAAAATTGTTACCTCCAGTCAGAGTCAAAGTGGCAAATTCATATTCAGCAACCGAAAATCCGGCATTATTGTGAGCAGTAACTCGTAAATGGTACCAAGTGGCAGGGTCTAAATTCAACACAACGAAATTTCCTGATGGTTTAACATTATTTGAAACTTGATTCCATTCTGTTTGTGTCCTGTAAGAAATTGAAAAATGTAATTAAAAGAAAATATCTACACATATTCTGATGTCCATACTTCTTTTTATGTTCAATAACAAAATAGAGCATTGGGCAACCACCATCTGACCAAGCGCTTAGGTGTAATGTAATGCTGTTTGTGGATACTTCAATAAATCGACTTGCTTCAGGGATGATTGGTTTCGATCCTTTTGTTTTTGTATTTAAAATATCAGATTGATCGCCAGTTCCAATGCTGTTGTAAGCGGTTACATAAATTTGATATCTGGAACCACATAATAATCCTTCAAGTGTATGTTTAGTGCCAGTGACTTGAACAGTTTCTGTTTCGCCGAATTCGGGTTTGTAATGAATGATGTATCCGTGTAATGGAGCAGTATCACCTTCATGTGGTCGTAATTTTAAAGTGATGGAATTAGTGGTTGTAGCAGTGATTGTTACTTGTGGTGCTTGAGGTGGAGCTAAATAAAACAATACAAATTAAAATTAAGTAAATTTTTAGTATAAGCTGCAAATGAAAATGTACCATGGACAACAAGCTTGTGTGTAACTGTGTCGTGACCAAAAGAGTTTTCAACATTGCAAGTATAATCGCCAGCATCATTACGAGTGACTTCTTTGATAAAGAGTGATCCTTCTGGAAGTAATCGCATTCGATCATTAGGCGTGAAAACATTTCCTTTCACTTTCCATACGATTTCTGGTTGTGGGACACCAACAGCAACACATGGGAGTTTTACGTCTTCTTTATACGTGGCAATGAAGGTATCGTCAAAGGAAGCAATTTTGGCGGGAACTTAAGAACAAAATGATAAAATTAATTTAAGACTTTTTTATTATAATTTCATATAATGTCTACCTCGAGAACTTGGAGACAGAGTAACGATAGCCGATGGTTCACCTTCACCAATATTAGTTGAAGCTGTTACCCAGAATTGATAGCGTTTGTTTTTATCTAGATCAGTTGCTTCGTAAGTCATTTGGAATGGTTGTACTTTTTGACTTTTTGGTTCGATATCAGGATTTTCTGGATTATCTTCTCGAACGTACACTGTATACTGAACAATAACACCATTTGGCTGGGTGGGTGGTTTCCAGCTAACTAAAATTGAGTCAGTTGACATAACTAATGCTTTAACAGTCGTTGGAGCTCCAGGGGCATCTTGCTCGGTTTGACAATGAATTGGTGCGCTACGAACGCCATCACCTCCAGATGTATAGGCCAAAACTTGCATACTGTAGTTGGTGTATTTTCGTAATCCATGAAGGATAGTTTCACTGGATGCAGTAATTTTAGTGTCTTTTGTATTTTCATCTGTGCAATTGAATTTTTTTTATTAATATTCAAGGTTCTCTAATAAATTATATAATTGAACGTACCAAACCACGATTCACTAGGTCCGTAGATTACTTTGTAACCTTTAATAACGCCATTGGCAGCAGATAATGGTGGTGATACCCAAGATACACGGATAGTTTGTGATGTTAAAGTTGTGCATGTTGTATCTTGTGGTGGCTGTTCTGGAATTCCTTCAGCTGTGTATTGTTTGTATTCTTTAGACATTGGACCAGCGCCAACTTTGTTGAAAGCTTGTACGACAACAGAATATTGTGTATATGTTCTGGAAATTAAAAAAGAAAAGTTAATATAAAATTACCATTCATTAATTTGATTAGCATACTTCAAGTTTCCAATTTCTAAATGATGTTCTTTCCCTTCTTCCTTGCTAAAGTCGACAGTTTCAAATAAGTATGGTTTATCAGATGATGTTTGTTTATATCCCACGTAATATCCTAAGATTTCGCCGTTCCATTCAGATTTTACTGGTGGTTTCCATAAGACTTTTAATGTGTGTTGGTCTAAGGCTTCAACTTTAATGTCAGTTGGTGGGCCACTTGGAGCTAAATAAAGAAAAGCATAGTCAAGTACGTTTCAAAATATCTAAATCAGTATTTAGTACCTTCTTCAGCAGTGATAATTGTAACTGGTTCTGATGGATCTGAAGAACCGATTTCATTTTGAGCAATAATACGTAAGTGATATGTAGTGGCTGGTCGTAAATTATAGACGCCTGCTTCAGTTTGTTGGCCTGGGACCAAAACACGGTCAGTATCTGTTTCCCAAGAGCCTCGGCTTATTTTGTATTCAATAATATAACGGGTGATCGGTGAATTTCCATCATACGGAGCGGTCCATGATAATTCAACAGATCGTCCATTTTTGTCAAGAACTTTTGTACCATATGGGACCTCAGGAACCTCTACGATTTGAAATTACTATATAGAAATATGTTAGGAAAATGTTAATAAGAAAGGGTGTCAAACCTTGAACGATTAAATTAATGCTTGTGTCGTCACTTCCAAAAGCATTTGTTGCCACACAAGTGAATAAAGCTGAGTCTCCACGCTCTGTTCGTTTGATACTTAAGTCAGATAAAACGCCATTTGGTAAAATTTCCTCACGAATCGTATAACGATTATCGGATTTTGGTTCTAAACGTTTGTTGTTCATGTTCCATAAAATTCCAATTGGTTTTTCACCTTTTGCTTCACATTGTAATACAGTTGGTTCTCCTCGTCGGGCAGTTTGATTTCGTAATTTAATATCAAACTGAGGTGGAGCTATAATAAAAGATTATGGTTATGAAGTCTAAAGATTTAAAAGAGTTTAATCTTCATAAGACTTTATTACCTTGAACACTAATGTAAATAACAGCCGAAAGTCCTGATCCAATACCATTTACAGCCTCGCATAAATAGTGTCCTTCATTAGCTTTTTGAATGTTATTAATTGTTAATGTACCATCTTCAACTTTAATATCTGGATTATTTGGTTTAAAATCTTTGTAATCACCAGGAGTTTTTCCTGAAAGAATGTAACTTATTAGTTTGGTACATTCCATTTATCTTACAAACATATAACTAACCTAACAGAACATACCTGCGGCACGTTTCCATGTAACCATTGGTTTTGGGAAACCATCGGCTTTACATTCAATTTTAGCATCAGAACCTTGTGCAAAAGCTTTATCAGTTGGTTCTAAAATCCATCTTGGTGGTACTAAAATATTAAATTTATCGCTTGTTACTTTTAAATTCTCATTTTGCTTCGAAAAAACATTTAAAGCTTTGAATTTTTTTTTTTAAATTTTGAATAGGCCGAAATTATTAAACATGTAATAAATTTTGAATGCCAAATTTTAATTTTTTAAAAGCTTATTTGTAATTTAATAACTTTGATTTAATGTGTACAAGATTTCCTTAATTAGTAAAAGATAATTTTATAAAATATCATTAACAATGGAAAATTGTTGAAGATTAAATTCCACGTAATTATATACGATTGATTTTTTACAAGGTATTATTTTAATGTTGTTTCCTAGACACTTTAATAATTGTTTCCACATTTTACAGTGTTTAAAATAATATTTTAAATTATTTAAATAAAATTCCAAATTGTCTAAATATTCTAATACAACAATAGAAATCACAATAATACTAAAATTCTCAAAAGTAAGTGTTTTTATTAAATAAGTAAATTCTTCAACTGACTAGTTTATGTGTACAAAAAACCTTTCAACTATTTCAATTACACAGTATGTAAGTACTATGAGATTGAAATATGAAGATATACAAAAAAATTGGAAAATAGTTTTTAAATCAAAGTTATTTCATTTTTAAATTTTTTTATTGTGAAAAATGAAAAGCAAAATTTAAATGGAAAGATTATTATTAAAAGTTTTAAGTAATATTAGTATGAGTTAATAAAAAGAAATTAAGTCATGTAAGTGTGAATTGCATAAATAAATTTTGCTTCTCATTCAAAAATTTTATATTGAAACTAAAAATAAAATTATATTTTTTTAGGTTTTTCGTAATTATTTTTGATTGTTAAAAATGCAAAATTGAATTTCTTAAAAATGTTATAGTTTACAGACTCATTATCGTAATTTTATTTTTAGCTTTTGGTGTCAATGCATTTCTAATTTAGAACTTTTTATTTTTGGAAAGATATTTCTAAACTGAATTCGTTAAAATATTTTGATTTTTCCATAGATTGTTTATTAAAAATGCATTAACAATGATGACTAAGTGACAACAGAGTTACAAGAAAACTAAAAAAAATGTAAGTAAAAATAAAGTTAGTAAGGAGGACAACTTATCGAACTGAATAAAATGAAACAAAAAACGTTAAAAAGGATGAAAAATGTGAACTATGAGACAACTACATACAACTACAAAACCAAAAAGATGTTAATGTACTAAAAACAAAAACAGAAAAAACAAAAAGAAAATACGAGAAATAAACATTAAAGAGATGATTAGGAGAAAAGGTAGGAAACAAAAGAGACAAGGTACCCTGTATAATGAACTGTACTATAAACAACTGCAGCTTACACAAGGAATCAGTGAAGGATTCGAAGGATATTGATAGGATACAGCTGAGTTTTATCTATAATCCCTGATTCTTCCATTAGTTTTAATACTCAATCATCTGTGAAATACACCTAAAGTTTTAAGAACACTTAAATGTTATAAAATTATAATACGTAACTAATTTTCCTATCTTGGTATTTTACTTCGAACTATTTTCAAATGGAAGTGATGCGAAATGACTCCTATATGAATAATTTTCTTTGCAACTTTGAATAATAAAAATTCAAAATAAATAAAAATTCTGTGCAGACAAAAAGCGCAAAAACACTTTGCTCTCTATAAACCAAAAACAAATTTAAAAAAAAGAAAAAAAAACAAATTGGTTAATTTTTTCTAAAAAATGTAATTTGATTTGTCAAAAACTAATAACGCAGGAGTGCAAGCAACACAGGTTTAAAAAATGAAAGCTAAAAACTATATGACACGTAAATAATGAAATAAAAAAAAATTCGTTATAAGAAAAGGAAATTAAAAGATTCGAAAAACTATACCCTTAACGACAAGCTCAGCGGTTTCGTTAACACGTCCGGCACCGTTACGAGCTTCGCATGTGTACAGACCAGCATGTTTAGATTCAATATTTTGTATTATTAAAATGCTGGTTTGACGCCCAACATTCATGACGCTAACACCCATAGATGGGTGCAGTTTACGATGATTCATATACCAATGGAATGTGATTGGCATATCGCCTTTTGTTACAATACAATTCAATTGAACATAATCACCTTCACTATGATACTCAGATGGGAATGACATTGGAATTACCACCGGCAATTCTAATTAAAGAAATTAAAAAAAAGACACTTTCGTAAATTTGTAGCAAGCACATACACAAAAGAAATAAAAATTTTCAAAACATTTTTTAAAATCAAAATCAAAATTTTCAAAAAAAGAAAACATGTGCATCGGTAAAACAAAAAAGGAAAATTCTGGGTAGAAGAAATGAAAAGGTCGAAGAAAATATATGGTTCTGAATAAAGTGGTTCAAATCAGACCATTTTAAAAAATTGTATGCGTCAAAAGAAATATTCAAATTAAAAAAACAAAAAAATATTTTCAATGGATCATATTATGTAAGGATGAGTAAAAACAAAGGTTTTAAAACAAGAAAATTAATTAAATATCATGAATGAAATATGAAGACCTACCATGACCTAAACCTAACCTAACCTAACCTTTCACTTTGAGCAAAGATGAGTACCTAGTTATGCCTGCTTGATTTGATGCGACGCACGTGTATTCGCCGGCATCATCTAACGTTAATTGTGTTAAACGCAATAAAAGTGTTGTGTCATCAATCTTTTGTATGATATGATGATTGTCAATTCGTTTTTTATTTTTTTCCCAATAAATATTGACAGGCATATCACCAGCGATGATCGTACACATAACCTTTGCCGATCCACCACCATTAATACCATTCTCATTAAAATGGAACGGTTCAATTTGAGGTTGAACTGTAAATTGTTTGTGTTTACTAAAGGTGGCATACAATTTTTTTTTTGGAAGCAATAAAAATTTATAAAACAAAAATATAATAACGAATTTGTTCTTTATATTGAGTAAAAGAGTAAAAAGAATTTCCCCCGAACCTTTCACTTTTAAAACTGAAAATCGTTCGGTTTTGCCAGCTTTATTTTCAACAATACATGTATAATTGCCGGCATCGTCAAGTGTTAGATGAGAAAGTCGTAATAAACTTGTCGTATCGTCAATTTTTTGTACCAATCGTTTGTGTGTGATTGTTTCATTATTTTTTAACCAATTAATTTTTATGGGTTTGTCGCCAGATGTAACCGTGCATAATATCGTCACCGATTCATCTTCATTAACGCCATTTTCGTTAAAATTAAATGGTTCAATGTGAGGTAAAACTGAAAAAATGTACAGTAGCATATCGATTATCATCTACAATAGTGAGTATGAAGATTATAATGAAGACACACAACTGATGAAGCTAAATAAAAAATTTGAAAGCATTATATGGTATATATGTTTTTGTAGTGTGGAAGTGATTTTCGGACGCGCAAACGTTATGTAAAAAAGACAGGCTAAGATAGTCTCTAGGTAAACTACATGGAAATATAAAATATAAAAAAGAGAAAGTATTTTCATGTATTTTAATATCACAAATATGTGGCAGAAATTGAAGTATTCACTTCAGTTTATTAAATAGTCATTTGTCAAATGTTCCGGAGGATATATTAAATATTTCAAAATAAAAAAGAGAAATTAATTACAACAATGATTATATTACAAGAAACTGTCAAAATTTTTCAGTAAAATAAAAAACAAAAAAAAAGAAAAAATATGGTAACTGAAGACAATAAAAACACAAAATAACTGACAACTGATAGTTAAAATATAACGCTACGTTCAACAAAATATAAAGGTGATATAATTGGTCAAACCTTTGACATTAAGTGAAGAAGAATACCTATCAACTCCAGCTGGATTGGATGCCACACATGTATAAGTACCAGCATCTTCTAATGATAAATTTGTTAATCGCAATAATAGAGTTGTGTCATCAAATTTTTGTACTTTTCTTGTATCATTGATTGTTTTATTGTCTTTAAGCCAATAGATATCTAACGGTAAATCACCTCGAGTGACTGTACAGAATACTTTCAATGAATCTCCACCATTTGCACCGTTTTGATTCAATGTAAATGGTTCTACTTTGGGTTGAACTGAAATTTTGGGAAAATTTCTGTTAGCACTTTCACCATTTCACCCATTTTTTTTGTTATTAATCGAGGAAACAATTTAAAAGCGATGAATAAATTTTTAGTATGGTTCAATGTGAAAAGCAAAAGAAAAATTTAATTCCTATTAAATTTCTCTTTTTTCAAATTAAAAATGGAATACGCCCAATAAAAAATGTGTTATTTCAGTTCACAACAATTAATCATTTTCTTTTTGTACCCTGAACCATTAATTCGGCTGTATGTTCAACTGCTCCAGCTCTATTGGTAACCGTGCATGTATAGTTTCCGGTATCAATTGGATAAACAGGGTCGATAACGAGAAAACTATCCCGTCTACCAATTTTATTTATTGAAAGCCCAGAATGGTTATCTAGTTCTATGCCATTAAATTTCCAACGAATTTGTAAGGGCAGATCTCCTTCATATACATGACATATGGCTTGAGCAGCTTGCCCTGTTATGATTGGTTCAAATTCAAATGGAGCTATGCGAGGTAAAACTGGAAAAAGCAGTATATTATTAAGATTTGTTTTGCTGCTTGGATAAGAAGTTACGAGATCATAGAAAATCTGAAAATAATTTTTATTAGAAAATAAAGAAAACTATAAAATTGCTGATAGTAAGAAATAAGACTTGATGTTGTGGCTTTA
Organism: Brachynemurus nebulosus; assembly: GCA_035578155.1. Classification (NCBI taxonomy): domain Eukaryota; kingdom Metazoa; phylum Arthropoda; class Insecta; order Neuroptera; family Myrmeleontidae; genus Brachynemurus; species Brachynemurus nebulosus. The sequence goes on from JAPWDM010000003.1 coordinate 25,529,895, forward strand.
GAAATTTGAAAAATAATTATGGAAATGAAAACTTAAATTTAAAAATTTGAAGTGGATTTGACTTTCGCACCATTAACTTTCAAACCAGCATTAAAGTTGATATTTTTACAGTACAGCTATATACCCTCTAACAAAACTAACATCAAAATTTATTAATTTTCAAGTAGATCTTTGATTTTATTATCAGTTAGAAGGGATGGTATATCTGTAGGCATATTTATAACAGGTTTAAACTAATAAAACTTAAAATATGGTAAAAATAATAATTAACATTATTTGAGAACACATATGAAAATGTATCAAACCGCAAGCAGTTTCAAACCGTTCACTTTAAGCAAAGCGCTGAAATTTGAATATCCTACTTCATTTTCAGCACGACATGTGTAAATGCCAGCGTGGGCTGGTTCTATTGAATCGATACTTAAAACTGATCCACGGCTTCCTGCTTTTGAAATTTGTATACTCATATTTGTCGGAAGTGGTTTATTATTAAATAACCAAAAGATATTTAAAGGAGTATCGCCTTCTGATACACGGCAGTTAACTGATGTATATTGTTCTGGATGGGATGGTTCATCGCCAAATGAAAACCGAATAATTTTAGGTACAACTAGAAAAAGATTATAGAAAATATAAATAAGGATCTGAAAGGTTATTTGCTGGGGAGTATGCTTAACAGAAAGTGAGTGAAATAGCAGTAGTTATAAAAATAATATTTTCAATTCTAATAGCACACCATTTACTTTTAATTCTTCCGTGTGTGAAACAGTGCCTGCTAAATTCTCCGCTACACATGTATAGTTTCCAGCATGGCTACCGTCTAAGGATTCTATAGTAAGTAACGATCCTCGGCGACCTGCTTTTTTAATTTCTATATTCATATAATTTTCAATCGGTTCGCCATTAAATAACCACGTGAAATTCAGTGGTAAGTCACCTTGTGAGACTATACATTGAACTGATATATATGAACCAGGAAAAGAAGGTTCTTCACCAAATGGAAACGGTAAAATCTTTGGCAATACTAGAAATAATAATTTTTTTTAAACTTATGTTCTGAAACTAACTAATAAAAATGAGCTTCAAGAAAAAAAAGTTATAGTGCGAAAAATTGCACTTTTAGAAGTAATAATGCCTAAAAATCTTAATGCTGACCACACTATTCTGATAGTCTAGAGTAACCAATGATCTGAAATATAAACATCATGCTGATTTTAATACCTTTTCAAGTGGACAAAAAATATTTTGGGAAAAAACTAAAATAAAATATAAAAAATAAAAATAAAAAAATCCATTACACAAGCACAAACCATTAACTAATAAATAAGCCGTATGCGATACAATTCCCGCTGAATTTTGTACTTGACATGTATAGTTTCCAGCATCTTCAGCCTTGACCGAATCAATAGACAAAACACTTAAACGTTTTCCAATATTTGTGATTGACAAAGTATTGGTATTTTCTAAAAAATTTCCATTAAATGCCCATAGAAAATTTGCTGGAATATCTCCTTCGAGCATATTACATTGAACTGTTGCCGATTGACCAAAGTTTAACGGAGTGTCACCAAATGAAAACGGTGAAATTTTTGGTGGAACTAAACAAAATAATATTGACACAGTTGCATCAGGACTTATTTTTGGGAAACTGAATAAGTGATAAAATAAAAATAAATAATTAAGAGGGAAAAATTTGTGCCAGAATGGAAAAAAAAAAAAACAAACCATTAACAGACAGCTGAGCACTATATCGTGCGATTCCTGCTGCATTTTGTATTTGACACGTATAGTTACCAACATGATCGCCATTTACTGAATCGATTGTTAGTACGCTAACACGTTTACCGAATTTACCAATTGATAGATTGTCATTTGAATGTATGTATTCGCCATTAAATGCCCAAATAAAATTGACCGGTAAATCACCTTCTAGCATAGTACATTGTACAGTTGCTGACTGGCCAAAATTTAGAGCTGTGTCACCAAAAGAAAACGGTGCGATTTTTGGTGCAACTATAAAAATTTAAGAGAAAGGAAAAGACATTTATTTGTTAGTGAAAAAACAGTGCATGCCACTTCTTCGAAATAAACTGTTTGGAAATATAAAATTGTATTATGTACATTACAGAAGCCGAGTCGTTATATCTGTTAATTCACAAATACATAAATGAGTGAGTAAAAGGAAAAAAGTTCGAAAGAGTCTTAATAATTATATCACAAACCATTCACAATCAACTCAGACGTATAAGATACACTGCCAGCCTGATTTTCAGCAAAACATGTATAATTGCCAGCATGTTTTGCCTCTACGCTATCGATTATTAATGAACTGCCACGTTTTCCTAATCTAGATATTGAAATATCCATATCATCTGTAATTGGTTGATTATTTAAAAACCACGTTATATTTATTGGTAAATCTCCCGCTGACATAGAACATTTTATTGTAACGGAATCATCTAAAGACGTCGGTTCACTACCAAATGGGAACGGTACAATTTTTGGTAAAACTGCAACAATATTTCACAAAAAATGGTCATTAATTGTGATAATTTCCCCAAAATAAATTAAATATTTATTGCTACAGACTTTTTTGCCTGCATATAGTTATTATTCACCGACTACGAAAAAATTCGAATTATCTATAAATAATAAATAAAAAGTAGGTATGATGTAAGGTAAAGTCAAAGTTAATAATAATATTAAATATTCATTCTAAAAGTATTGAATTAAATTGTCAAATCAACAGAAAACATACAAATCTAATGCAGTTACAACTACTGTAGGTACCGTTTATTGTAAGAGTGGCTGTGAATGAATCAGATCCAGCGTCATTTGTCACTGTACAAGTATAATTTCCACTATGTTCAGCGTGAGCATATTCAATGCTCAACGTGCTAAGACGTTTATTAATAGGTGTGATAGTAATTCCTGTATTTTCGTTATTTTTCAATATGTAACCATTATGACTCCATGTTATATTCATTGGAATGTCGCCTTTAATTATCGAACATTGAGTACTGGCAGGCTCTCCAAAATTAACCGTTTCTTCACCAAAGTTAAAGGGTAAAATTTGTGGTGAAACTGCAGAGAAAATACAATAGGAATAAAAAAGTATCTTCTTTGAAATTCCTTGGCAATTGTTGCCAAAGGAATAAATGGAAAAATCTGGAACTTTTGTTAACGAAGAAGCACATTCAAAAATAATTGGCATAAAAGCGGCAAACTGAACCTCTTCATTTAAAATAAAATCAATGAAGCAACATCTATTTTATAGAAATTTATACCATTTACAAGTAAGTTAGCTGATTGTGTTGATTCACCAGCTTGATTTTTAGCTGTACATGTATATACACCACTATGAACTTCTTGTGCATATTCTATACTTAATGAGCTTAAGCGTTTACTAAAGCGTTTCACCGAATAATCATATATATCATTTTCTTTAATTTCTTTCCCATTGTGACGCCAGATTATCTCAATAGGAAAATCACCTTTGATAATAGAACACTGTACACTCACCGCTTCACCTTCATTTAATGCTTCGTCACCAAATGAAAATGGTAGAATTTGCGGCGCCACTAAATACAGTCAAAATTAACTAATTAAATGGAAATTGTTATTGTACGCTCTGAAAATCAACAAGGTTAATTTATTTGGAATAACGTGTACAATAAGGTATGATATTGAGGTTGTGTAAATAAATATATAAAAATAAACAAAAGCATTTGTGTGATTTCTATGAAAAATATTAATATACCATTAATAGCTAATGTGGCTGAATATGAGGTAGACCCTGCTTTGTTTGTAACAGTACATGTGTATTCACCATTATGTTCCGCTTCAGCATTTTCGATACTTAAGGCACTTAAACGTTTATTAATTCGAGTAGTAGATATACCATAATTTTGCGATTTATCTAATGAATGTCCATTATGGCTCCACACTATTTGCATTGGCTGATCCCCTTTTATTACCGAACACTGAGCACTTACAGTTTCACCGGAATTTATTGCATCCTCACCAAAATTAAAAGGTTGAATCTGTGGAGGAACTATATTCGGATACTATGCGTCACAACAAAAATAGTGAGTATAATATTTGGGATAAATTTTGGAAAATAAATAGTAAAAATAAATAAAAATTACGAGACAGCTAAGTGAAATTTAAAATAGTTTGTTTTGTGGTATTACCAACCATTAATAGTTAAAACGGCTGAATGGCTAACTGATCCAGCTAAATTTGTAGCAGTACAAGTATATTCTCCACTATGAATTGCTTCAGCTGAATCGATTGTTAGAGCCGAAATTTTTTTATTTGGTTTGGTAATTGTTATACCATCATCAGGACGTATTGGTTTTCCGTTTAAACTCCATGTAAAATTTATTGGAAAGTCACCTTTAGATATTGCACAATTAACTGTTGTTAAGTCTCCCGCATCAATTGGTTCTTCACCAAAATCGAAGGGTATAATTTGCGGTGGAACTAAATTATGTAAAATAATAACCAAATAATTTAAGAATTAAAATAAATAGGAGAAATTTGGATAAACTTAAAAATTAGAAAAAAGAAAAGAAGAAAGAAAAAACAACTAAAAATTTTAATTAAAATCAAACCATTAATCGTTAACATTGCCGTATGATCAACAGATCCCGCTAAATTTGAAGCAGTACACGTATAATTGCCACTATGAATAGCTTGTGCTGATTCTATTGTAAGTATTGATAATTTTTTTTTCATTTCAATAGAAATGCCATCGTCTTCGTTGTGAATTGGTTTTCCGTTTAAACTCCACGTAATATTTATTGGAAAATCGCCTTTAGATATAGCACAATTAATTACCGTTAAATCGCCTGCATCGATTGGTTCTTTACCGAAATCGAATGGAATAATCTGAGGTGGAACTGTGATGGGTAAATAAATAAAATTTACTGGATTAATAAAACGTTTAAGTAAAAACATATATAAGGGAAAAAAACTTGTTTAAACAATTATAATTTAAAAATTATATTCAGAATCAAACCATTAATCGCCAATATTGCCGAATGGCTAACTGATCCAGCTTCATTTGAAGCGGTACATGTATATTCCCCGCTATGTATAGCTTCGGCTGAATCAATTGTTAATGTCGATATTTTCTTTCTCGTTTCAACATATATACCAACATCTTCCACAATTGGCTGCCCATTTAAACTCCATGTTATATTAATGGGGAAGTCACCCCTCGAAATTGCACAATATGCTACTGTTAAATCACCCGCGTCAATAGGTTTCTCGCCAAAATCAAATGGGATAATTTGAGGTGGAACTGAAGATTAACATGTAAAATACTGGACTTTATACATATACCAAAAAAGGTGAGAGAAACAAAACTAAATAAATGTAAACAATGCAGTAATAAAATTTACAAAAGATCAAACCGTTAATTGATAAAACTGCTGAGTGACTAACTGATCCTGCTGCGTTAGAAGCAGTGCAAGTATACTGCCCATTATGAATTGCCTCGGCCGAGTCAATAGTTAAAGTAGACACTTTCTTTTTATTTTGTTCAATAGATATACCATCATCAGGTCTTATTGGTTTTCCATTTAAGCTCCACGTAAAATTTATTGGAAAATCACCTTTTGCAATTGCGCATTGTACAGTAGTTAAATCCCCGGCATCAATAGGGTCCTCACCAAATTCAAAAGGAATAATTTGAGGTGGTACTAGGAATTGCGTTAAAAAATAAAAAATAATAAAATTATCCATAACATTCTATAAAACAAAATAAAATCAGACCATTAATAGATAAAACTGCTGAATGGCTAACCGATCCTGCCAAATTTGAAGCAGTACACGTGTATTGACCACTGTGAATTGCTTCAGCTGATTCAATTGTCAATGTAGATACTTTTTTATTATTTTTAGCTATTGTTATGCCTTCACCAGTTTTTATTGGTTTCCCATTTAAGGTCCATACTAAATCGATTGGATAATCGCCTTTCGATACAACACACTGTATACTTGTTAAATCACCCGCGTCAATTGGCTCATCGCCAAAATCAAAAGGTATAATTTGTGGTGGTACTGTGGATATAAACTTAAAATTTAAAAACGAAATTATAGTAATTGGATGAATCTTAAAATAAAACTACCATATATCTACGAGGATTACAAAAGCCTTATTTGTGTGTACCATTTACATGTAAGATTGCAGAATGAGATGCGGTGCCAACTGCATTTTTAACAACACACGTATAATTTCCAGCATGATGAGACTTTATATTGTTAATAGTTAATAGTGATACAGAATCTCCAGCTGGTAATATCGATATTTCATCATAAACTGTAATATTTTGCCCATCCAAAATCCAATTTATTGTTAGTGGTTTATCACCACTGATTACTGCACACGTAATTGTTGATAGCTGACCAGAATTTAATGGTGCAGACCCAAACGTAAAAGGCAATATTTCCGGTAAAGCTATAAATATTTTTATAACCAATTTTAAGTGTTTTTTATCCAAGGAAAGGGGTGTAATAACAAGGGAAAAGTGAGGAAATAACTTAAAAATCAAATTTAATTTGTATTTGTGAACACAGAACCACACAAAAAAATAATCTAGGTTACCTACTATTGTTAATAATACGGTCCCTAACAAGTAAGCGAAAATCTGTTATGTTTTTGTTTAATGATTTCAAAATATACCATTAACGTGAATGGTTGTTGTGTAACTTTGAGTTCCAGCTGAATTGGAGGCAGTACAGGTATAATTTCCATTATGGCCAGCATTTACAGACGCTATAGTTAGAAAACTAGTTCTATCACCAATCTGAGATGTGGATATACCCATATGTGATGACAATTCAGCACCATGGAAATGCCACGTAATTTTTAATGGTTTATCACCTTTTGAGACATGGCATGTTAACTGAGCACTATCGCCTGTATTTAATTCTTCTTCTATACCAAATGGTATTATATGTGGTAAAACTGAAAGTACATTATACTGCTAATTTCTAAAAATACACTATATGGGCAAAAAAATTAATACGTGTTAGAATAAAATACCACTAGCAGCCGACGGAGCTAAGCAAGGTTTGTCTCATTTCTCCAGTCCGAATTGTGAAATGTTTGAAGTTTGGGATAAATGTTTTGGAAACTAAAGAAATTACTAGAATGTTAAAAATAAAATAAAAATCTTATACGTAGTTACCATTAATAACTAATCTTGCTGTATGGCTAACGGACCCAGCTAAATTTGAAGCTATACATGTATAATCACCACTATGTATAGCCTCGGCTGAATCAATACTTAATGATGAAATACGTTTACTAGTACGAGTGATCGAAATACCGCTATCTGGATCGATGGGTTTCCCATTAAATTCCCAAGTTAAATCTATCGGATAATCGCCTTTTGCGACTGCACACTGGACTGTTGTTAAATCGCCAGCATCAATTGGCTGATCACCAAATTCAAATGGAATTAACTGAGGTGGAACTACGAATTTGTAATTTATAATTAAATTATATTTATTGATTTGTGGATATAAAATACCATCTTTTTGGATACAAAAACCATTATTTGAAGGATGCGAAGGAAAAACTTAAGTAGAAAATAAAAATTAAAAAACAAAAACTACAGTCACAAACTAAAATAAAATTTCAACAGTTTCTACTTTTTCGATATTCAAATTACCGTAATCATACCGTTAACAGTTAAATGTGCTTTAAATTCAGCGAATCCAGCAGAATTATTAGCAACACAAGTATATGTTCCATTTTGCTCAGCGGTAATTGATTCAATATTTAGCATACTTGTTCGCGGTGAGGTACGTGCTATTGAAATACCAGAATTTGGATTTGTTTTTATTAGCTGGTTATTCAAATACCAGTTGATATCAATTGGTAAATCGCCTTTATTTACCGCGCAATTTACTGATGTCATTTCTCCGGCATTAACTGGCTCGTCACCAAACGTAAATGGCATAATCTGTGGTGCAACTAATAGGTAAAGAAGTAAATATATTTTAAAAATTAATAATAGTCGAATTATTTATGTAGACTATGGTAAAAGGAATCAAAATTAAACAGAATTGAAAATAGTTTATTATTTGTGGAAGAGCCAGCATATACATAATAAGTATTACTGTGCTTGCTTTTGACCTTAACTGATCGGTAATGGAATTTGATTTTAAGGAAAAGTAGACGGGTTAAAACAAAAACATCACAATAACAAAAAGAAAGAAACAATGAAATGATGTGAAAATTCTAACCATAAACTTGAATATACCATTGACTGTTAATATAGTAGAATAATTGGCAACACCTGCAGCATTTGTTGCTACACAGGTATATTCACCCTGATGACCTGGTCCAACGGCATTTATATTAAGTATATTCGACCGATCACCGAACATTGACGTCGTTACCGTGAAAATGCCATTCAATTCTCAATGGTGTATCACCTTTTGAAACGTAGCAGTTTAATTGAACACTATCGCCAGCATTTATTGGACCATTGAACGCAAATGGTGTTATTTGTGGTAACACTATATAAACATAAGTGATTACGATCAAACGACAATAATATATATTTGGGAGCGGGGATATCTTTTCAACCAGGAATCGAATCTGGCCGGAAGAATTGAAAAATTCATAAGACAGGTAAAATAATTCAAAAAAGGTGGACACTGAAAGAAAAATTCAAAACTTACTGCTTTTTCCATTACATGTAAGCAAAAATTTTCATTATTTCGTAAAAACTATTGTGGCTTTTGTATCCTTAAAGCTGGTATTGTAATTAACATGGAATTCACAGCATGAATCGCAAGAAATAAAAATAAATTATCAACTAAAAAGAAACTGTTTGAATGGCGCGAAAAACCAAACCACATACTGAGTCAGTCAGGTCAAACAAATTCCTCCTACTACTCTGTAATATTTACTTTCTCTTTTCTTTATCACTTATCTGGGTACGTAATAGTATTCCCTCCTTCTTTACATCATTGTTCATTGTAGTGTAATAGAATAGGAGCAAGCAACAAGTGGCTGTTGATGATGATGATGAGGTTGAATACAATAATATATTTAGTTTTTTTTTACTCCTAACTCTCGCGCGATTTGTGCTGTTGGGGTAGTTTTGTATATACATTATATTTTTATGTGTGACTTTTTTCGGTATAAATACGTAATATGCATGATAATAAAATTATACTAATTAACGGTTTGAATTATTTGGAAATAACATGAAAATACCAAATAAATTATTTAGTTATATTGTGAAAGATATTAAGCCTGTGGCTTCAGCTTTCGTATACACGTTTTTCTACATATTACGTATTTGTTGAATAAACAAACTAGCAATTTATAAGGTTGATACAATATTAAGAAAATGGTGGAAAGCTTTTATAATATAGAAGCCGGGGTATATTTTCTGTGTGGTATGCGTTATAGTTTTGTACCTTAATATTATTTTTGTATTGCCATATTATAATTGGTTGCCTAATGTATTTTTAAAATTATAAAAATAAACTTCTGTGTCTGAAAAAATTCGGAACGACGAAACCAACGTTGTTGGAATGACACTAAATTCATCGTTTGCTGTAAATAATTTAATATGTCACTTAAAAATAGCACATTTCATTTATAAAAAAAAGAAAAAATTATTGTAAATTTATTTTAAAAGAATTAAAATAATTATTGTTTTCAACTTTCAGTTTCTGTCTCAAATATTTTGATAAATAATCTTTATCAAAATGTTACGTTGGAATGTGCTACTTTGAAAATATAAAATTTGTACTAATTCTTTTAGATTAGATTAAAAACCATCCACTGCTTTTTTGATAATAATCATTAATTTGTGCTTGATCATCTTCAAAAACGACAAATTAAAATTAAGCACAAACTGAAAGATTTCGTAACAATTATAAGCTTCGTTGAGAGGTGCTTTTATATACCAACCTTTAATTTTTCAATTTTTTAAATTCACTACTTCGAAATTTTTTTTCCAGTTAATAGCATTTTAAACATTTACGGAGCAAGTATATTCTTTATTAGTTTTGATATACTAGAAGGAATAAGTTTACCAAGCCGTTTTTATTTATTTTCAAAAAATAATAGATTGTATTTTTTATTATATTTTATTTATATTTTTTTTTACTGTAAGAATAAATTTAGATCAGTAAAAAATTTTATTTTTTAAAAATAAAAAAGTCTTTCTGTTTCTCTAATGTATTTTTGCAAATTTTCTAAAAGAATTAGTAAAAATTGTTGCTGAGAAATAATAATTCGAAACTGTTTTTATTTATTTAAATACTAGTTTTAAAACATTGCTGGTAAAATTGGTACAAAAACAGTTTCAAACATTATTGTTGAATTTGATAAAATTTTAAATAAATAAACTTACCCATAACTTGTACTTCTAAATTACCACGTGCACTGTATCCCTGAGAGTTGCGAGCGACGCACGTGTAAGTTGCTTGATCAGAGTTTCTTTCAACATTTTCGATGATGAGGGTTCCATTTTTAAATACCTTCTGCTTTCGGTTGATTGGTAAAACGCGATTATCTATTCAGGAATAATTTTTTTAATGCTCAATGTGGTTTAATTTTTACGAAATTTAAACAGAATCTATTATACCTCGTTCCCATACTATACTTTCAATTGGATATCCAGCCACAGGACATGTAACAACTAATGTTTCACCGGCAACGATAGCTTTCTTGTCCATATTACGAATGAAGGGGATTCCGTAGACGTTGATTCGAGCTGAATGTTCAGCGGATCCTACTTTACTTGTGGCAACGCATTTGTACAGTCCACCATCGTTTGTATGAATTGATGAGATGTTTAAGTGAGAAACAACGTCGCCATTTAGTGTGTGAATTTGTCCAACTTGCATTCTGTTCAAACAAATAAAATTTACTTAAAATATTGAAAAGTTAAACAACAAAGTTTATATTTACCTTTCATTATTCGAGATCTTTTTTCCATCCAAGTACCACGCAATGTCTGGTGTGGGATTGCCTGTTGCAATGCAGTTAAGAAATACGGAAGCGCCCGGTTGAAGAATTTCTTCTGAAAACGAATGTCGAATTTGTGGTGGTTCAACTAAAAATAATAAAAAAAATATTGAAAAAAATATAACAATTAAAAATTTTAACTATTTTCATACATCGTCCTCCAAGCTTTAATTCTGCTGTCGCTTGAGCACTTTCTTGATCATTTCGAATAAAGCACTGATACATTCCTTTATCTTCTTTTTTCACTGATTCAATTTTTAAAACTGCATCTTGATGTCCAATTGATTTTCCATCTTTCAACCAACTAATTGTCTTGATTGGATTCCCTTCAAAAATACATGAGAACGTAGCCGGTCGACCGAAGTCAATTGTTTGCGTTGGTGGTTCAATACGAGCCTTCAGTGGAGCTGTTACAGTTAAAACTGTTTCGACACTTTCGCCGCCAACTGAATTGTTAACAACACATAAATATTTCCCCGAATCTTCAACTCGTGCTTCTTTAATGATTAAAGTTCCAGATACTTGTTTGATACGATCATCTAACGCCACAGCCTGTTTTCGTGATGTTCCCTCGATAAATTTATACCATCTGAAACAAAGGAAAAACTACGGTTATCAACTGAAGTTGAAAATTGTAGTTGCTGATAATTTATTGTGAATTTGGAAGTGTAACTATTCAGTTATTTTTGACATGTAAAATTATGAAAAAAATGAAAAATCTTTAGCAACATTTGAAAAAATATTACTTGCCTGAAAACAGGCACGGGGAAACCTTGACTAAGGCAAAGTATAGTACCAGGATATCCACTGACAAAACGTTTGTCTTGCAAATGCTTATCTTCTAATAATCTTGGAGCTACACTACTGGTAGGCTCTTCAAAAATAAAAAAATGTGTTTGAGCACTTTAAAATTGATTAACATTAAATTTGGGTAAGCTAATAAATAAAAAAAATATTCCCAAGACTTACCCGCTACGTCATAATGCAGAAAAAGATCGCTAGGAATATTGTAGAGGTGTGAACGACTGTAGCAGGAAAGTCTGGGATTCTCAATCACTACTTCAAGACCAATTAAGCCACTCTGCAACAGAAGTGGCATTTGTAGAACAAAGTAAAATATGTAAAAAAAAATCTGTATTTATACAAAATTTTCATATATCCTGTCCCAAAATTTCAGTTTTTTACAATATCATTTTAACTAAAGGCTCCAGTAATTAAAAAAATAATATATTGTAAATTTGAATACCTTATAGTTGTTGAGTTCCTTGGATGTAGTTCTACATTTAAAGATCTTACAAAAATTAGAATATTATCAAAGACATTTATTTACCTCATAAGTGGTGCGGGGTAGGCTTGAACCTCACAGATTAAAACGACAGTCTTATTTATTGCTCCCTTTAAACGATTTAACCCATCACCAATAATATGTGGGGCAGTGCGACCAGTTGGTTCTTAAAATTAGTTTAAAAATTACGTGTCATGCATTAGTATAATATATATAATTATACATATATTATGCAAACTTATTTTAGACATGGAAAAAAGAAAAGTTCACCTGAAAAAGGGAGCGGGAAACCCTTGGCCAGGACAAAGTATAACTGCAGTTGAATTTACAAAAATCTGATTGCCTTCAAATCGTTCTTTCAAAACTTTCGGTTTAATTTTACCAACAGGTTCTAAAATAATAAGAAAGAGAAAAACAATTTCCCAAATTTAGGTACAGGATATCCGGTTACATCGCAATACATTCCTATGTTTTCATGTAATTTTACTTCTTGAATATTACTTCCTTCGATTTTACGACCAGTAATTCGGGGTGAAACAATATTTGTCGGTTCTAAAGAATTTTTGTTAAATATTTTTTTTTTAAGTTTAATCGAAATTTATTTTTGTGAATCAATATTAAAACATATTTTTTTTCTTTTATGCTATGAGTCATGTTATTATAACAAAAAGCATATTAACCCAAATTTTTGAAATGCACTGTATTAGTAATATATGCAACAAGTGTTCTGATCTACTTAATATTTGAATGTTACATAAATAAATTGAATTAAGTTGTTTGCCTAGAGCAGTAAGAAACATGCAATAATTTAATTGGAAAATATGATTAACCTGAATATTGGAACAGGGAAACCGACTACTTGGCACACTAATCACAAATATAATTATGTTGATGTTTACTGACACAATTTTCTAATAGAATTTTTTCCAGATTTTTTGCAAAGTAATTTCAACTGTACACACAAAGAAAAAAAAATTAGTGGAATTTGCTTTCTCTAACGTAAACTTACTTAAAATATGGAACCGGATACCCAACCACTTGGCAAAGAATAAAGGCCGTTTGATCAGTGAATGTGGTTAAAATTTTCCAAGGGGCTTTTTCGCCAATAGCTTTCGGTGCAATATTACTAGTTGGTTCTAGGAAAATAACATTCAAAATTAATTATATTTTAAGCAGTCTTACTTGAAAACTGGGACAGGGTAGCCTGTTACTTGACAGGAAAATACGGCTGTGTTATTTTCCCGAACATAGAGTGTTTTCCAACCCTCAAAATTTCGTTCACCGATTTTCTTTGGAGGAACAGAACTTGTTGGTTCTGCAAAGAGGAAAGGAGAGGATAATTAAAAGGAATGTTTTATATTAACATCCAGTTGTTAAACTTAAAATAAATATATTTTAACACTATAAAGCCCGAGCACTTTCACAGTCAATATCACAGGGGCCGGCAACAACATTTTTAAAGAAACTTTATATAAACAAATACATAAAATTTTCGGATCAAACACCATCGTGTTTTGTATGTGTATGCAAATAGGTCTATCGCAGTTGATGTAAATAAAAGATGAATAGTTATTATTATTTTGATAAAACAAACATGTACATACAACACACACATACATATGTGTATAAAAATATTATGTATTGTAAATAAAAGATGAAGAGATATTTTGATGATAAAACATATATACCATGTGAGTTTTTTGAGAGTTGCCATTTTTATTACAACCAAATTTGTATGATAGAAATGGTACTGGAAAAGGTTTTTTTCTTGGATGTAATTGAAATATAACCAACCAGAACACTATCGGTCGAAGTAGCTTCAAGAACATATGCATATTTTTACCACTTAACTAATAAATTAAAGAAAAATTAAAAAATTAAACTTGGGTAAAAAAATTTTTTTTGCCCATTTATGTTGTTAATTAAGGCATTAGATCAGTTTTATCGAAAAATTAATATATAGTCTCATTTAAAAATCTATAAGTTTGTATCATAGTTCGAGAACCATAAGAGCAATAGAGGTCCTGGCTATAGCAATCGGTTACCCCCGTCGATGTCTACAGCTCTTATTTGAACAATTTTTCGATTAAATCAACGATTTGGCTGTAATTAATATGGCAACTCTCAGAAAACTCACACAGTATTATATGTACAACAAAAATGGAAAGTGTACGGTACGTAGTAATAAATAATATTTTTAAGTGTTTTGTTTATTCTAAACTAGCTGCGACCCGCGGTTTCACTCGCATAAAATTATCTGAATTATAGGTAAAATTTATAGTCAATTTAATCATATATTCCAAAATTCTGTGCAAAATCAGTTATTTATAGCACTTGACCCTTTTGATTCTTCTACCAATTTTACCTATAGTTTTATTTTATCATTTGTTTAATACCTGCTACCGTTTTCTCGAAACTACTGAAGACAGATAAGTAAAATCCATATGTCATTTTTAATATCAGGATGACCGAGCCCGGCTCGATGGAAATTTCATCTGTATGGAATTTGCTGAGAACAGCAGACGCAGGTGCCAATTGGTGATAACTGGACAGTCCAGTTGTTTATTTTCTTTAAAGGATACAAATAGTATTTGGTACAGTAAATAAGTAATTTCATAGTAGTCATAGGTAAAAATATTATTGGTGGTATCTATAGAAATATTTATTAAATATTTACAAAAATTCCAAAATTATTTTTTTGCCAAATACTTAGCAACTATTTAAATTGCTGTACTTATACAGTAATAAAAAATTGATATTTTAAGGTTTTTCGTAAATTTCTACGGTTAGACTAAAAGTTTTGCAAAACCCTTTCTTAGCGAGCGCCTACCACCCAATAGGGACCGACATGCCAAATTTCAAGTTTGTAGGTATTATAGTTTTGGAGATTTCATGATATATATAAGTGAGTGGTATTTTTCTTTTATATATACCTATAGAAGTTATTGATCACGACCGGCCTCTGCGGTTGTTGTGATTATTTTCGGATGCCGAAAACGTGGGACTGAAATGTAAAATAACTTAGCGATAGTTTGGTAAAGGATTTCCAGTTACTTATCATAATAAGAAGGCTACTTTACCCAAATCTGTGTTTGCTAGAGTAAGACCAATTTTTTGATCTAAAATTTTAGGTGCGACATTTATCTTGGGTTCTGTAATTAAAAGAGGACACCCATTTGAAACTTACCTAACAATTAAAAGTGAAAAGTTTTGTTAAGAAATTTTAATGTTATACTTTATATAATTATTGACACTCACTTAAAAAACGGAACGGGATATCCTACAACCTGACACTCCATAAATACAGTATGATTTATTGGAGTTATTATAATTTTTCCACCGTCGTATTTAACTCCAGGAATTTTTGGAGCAATGTTACTTGTTGGCTCTATAAAAAAGAACAATTTGAAAAATCGTTTCATCTTATTGGTGGGGTTAGGGTACACCTGAGCTAATTGTCTAAACTACAAAACCATACTCTAAGACTTACTTAAAGAATGGAGCAGGAAATCCTATGACCTGGCATTTTAAGTATGTAATACTATTTAAAGGAGAAAATACAATCTTTCCACCTTCATATTTTTCTCCAGGAATTTTCGGCGGAATATTATTTGTAGGTTCTATAAAAAGATTAACGAAATACTTTTATTAATAAAAGTGTTATGAATATAACTAACCTGAATGATGGGGCAGGATATGATTGCGCTTCACATAATAAACTAAGCACAGTATTGGCGTTCACTTGGAAGGAATCAGATTTTGCTGATTTGGGAAATGTGGGTGGTACACGACTCACTGGCTCTGCGAAAGAAACCAGTGAATTAGCAGCGACAAGAAACGTATTAAAAACCTAAAATGGTCTCAAATTGAGAATAAGTGACCAATCAGTAAAGGATCAATAAATACAAAGATATAAATGTGCTAGTTTTTCGAAAGCTTTTCTGGAATAATAAGGTCGGGGACAAATTGTGAGACATTCTGGCGTCTCGACGGATTACCTCACGCCTGAGAAATGCCTATCGCCATTATTATTGAAGAGTAGATTAATAATAAACCAGACATGTTCGAACATTCCTAAAGCCACTATCTGGTATCTGCTAGTACATTTATGTACCAATTCCATGATGTATTTGCTCCGATATTGCAAGGTGTAATGAACTGTTTACACACATTCATTTATATAGGACATGCTTGTAAATACATATATGTAATATGCAAGTCTATTGTACATACCTAACTCATTTTAATATACATAGTTATGTTTGTAACATGTAATAGCATTCATCATATAAAATGAAATGTCTGGAAAATTGTATTTTCATTAACAAATACAAACAATGGAAAATGAAGTTAGTGGAACTAAGTGGAAATGTTTACAGGCGAGTTGTCATTGCCTTTGAAATTGGAAAATTTTATTTTCTTCAAAGAAGAAACAGTTTCTATCAGTTTGATTGAAACGTGATTCAGTTAAAATGTTTTACTTCATTTGGAAAACTAGAGACAAACAAAAGTTATAATTATTTCAGATTTGTAACGTGTTTAAAGCTTTGGAGGGGAATTGGAATTAACACTAGTTCTGTCATCATTTACTAATTTTTTTTTCAAATAAATAAACGGTTGGTAATACTGTCACTCATAATGATACCGTTTGGAAAACAATAGAGTCAGTTTTTCAGGGGGAGTACCAAGATCACTTAATTGACTAGTATATTATTGTTAAGTTAGTAATTTTGTTGTGAAATGGAACGTACCCTAAGCTTATATTTGTTAAGTTAGTAATTTTGTTGTGAAATGGAACGTACCCTAAGTTTATATCGTTTATATTATCTATGTAAGCTACCCTTGTCTTTGGTATAAAAAATGAATAAAAAATGTAATGGTGGATATCGAAATGAGTTTCTGTAATTATTGTACAAGTAAAAGGGAAATAAAGAAGAATTATTTCAGTTCATAAAAGCTTTGTTATTTTTAATATGTTCATAAAAGCTTTGTTATTATTAATATGGTAGCAGAGGTGCGTGGTTTAAAACAAGATGGATGAAAAAAGCAATATTCAACTTCAAATATTTAATGGCGTCGATTATGACAAATGGAGATACAGGTTGAAACTTTTTCTGGAGATGCGTGAATGCGTTGAGGTAATCGAATTAGACAAAAAACCCGACCAAATCAGTGAAAGCGAGTGGAAAGCAAAAGAAATCAAAGCGAAAAATTACATTGTGAACGGCGTGTCAAACAGTCAACTCGAACTAATCATTAACGAATCCAAAGCAAAAGAAATGATAACTAAATTTGATTCTATCTATGCGACTAAAAGCTCAGCGAACAAATTGTTGTGTAAAAGACGCTTGTTGGACTTAAAAATGAACGAAAATGATGATCCGGCTGAATTTCTAAACAAATTTGAGGCCCACATTAACAACCTGATTGGATGTGGTGAAGCTGTCACAAATGAAGACAAATTAAACTATTTGTTACTATGTTTGCCTGAATGTTTTAGTCATATAGTAGACGTAATAGATGCATTGCCGGATAAAGAAAAGTCGGTTGAGTATGTCAAATCAAAGTTGTTATTCGAACATAAAAAGAGAGATGGACAGGCAGCATCAGGTCAAACATTTCATACGAGGAGAGAAAATGGGGCGTGCCATAATTGTGGTGATTTAGGACATTATAAAAGGGATTGCCCCAAAAACCAGGTTCAACAAGGTATGTGGAGAGGAAACAACAGGAGAGGCAGTAACCAGAGAGGATACAACTGGAGGGGAAATAGAGGACGAGGCTATCGTGGACGAGGACGCGGTCAGTATCGTGGCTTCACAAGGTCGGCTGGTGTAGCAAGTGTGAGTGAAGATGGAAACTCTTTTCACGTGGAAGTTATGATGTCGGCGAAGAACTGTGATAAGGACGAAACAATGGTGTCTTGGCTCTTGGACAGCGGCTGCTCTGATCACATTATAAATAGTGATAAGTATTTTTGTGATTTTAAGGAATTGACAAATCCAGTGGACATTAAGGTTGGTGATGGTTTTTCATTAAAAGCAAACAAGATTGGTGATATAATTATGTATTTCAATGTTGACCAGCAGTGGATAAAAACAACAATTAAAAATGTGTATTATGTACCCAGCATGCGTAAAAATTTGTTGAGTGTATCGAGTATCACTGCACAGAATAATACTGTAATATTTAATGATAATAACGCCGAGGTTTATAACAAGTTCAACAATTTAATTGCATGTGCATACAAAGAAAATAAGTTATTTATTTTGAAAGGAAAAACATGTTTTAAAAATCAGTCTGTATCATACACAAATGTGACTTTATCTGAAAAAGAAAATGTAACTATGTCTCAAAAGGAAAAATGGCACCGCATTCTAGGCCACACAAATTTTAATAACCTTAAAAAATTATGTGAAAATAATTTATGTGTAGGGTTGCCAGATAAAATTGAGTATGACTATTATCAATGTGAAATATGCTTGGAAAACAAAATGTCTAATCTCCCTTTTAACACGGCTAGGGGCCGTCGAGCCACCGAGTTACTACAAGTTATACATTCAGATGTCAATGGCCCCATAAATCCAGTAGGTTTTGGTGGTGAAAAATATTTTGTGAGTTTTATTGATGATTATAGCAAGTTAGCCAAAGTATACTGTATAAAACAGAAAAGTGAAGTTTATGATTGTTTTGTGCATTTTGTAAATTTAGTGGAGAACCAAACTGGAAAAAGGATTAAAGAACTCCGATGCGATAATGGAACCGAATACATGAACACAAATTTTTTTGAATTTGCGAAAAAAAAAGGAATTTATATCAAACCATGTCCGGCGTACACTCATGAGCTAAATGGAGTTGCAGAAAGGTACAACAGAACTATTATGGACAGGGCGAGATGCTTACTTGCTGAAGCAAAGATTGACAAATGTTATTGGCCAGAATGTATAAAGACTGCTGCATATTTAGGAAACAGATTATTGACAAACACGATTGAGAAAAAAACACCATATGAAATATTTTTTGGAAGAAAACCGGATGTGACAAACTTAAAAATATATGGAAGTAAAGCTTTTGTGAGAATACCAGAAGTGAAAAGAACATCAAAACTAAATCCTAAAGCAGAGAAAGGAATATTAGTAGGATACACGGATATGGGATACAGAGTGCTAGTTGGAAACAAAGTTATTGTGAGTCGACATGTGAAATTTATTGAAAAAGAAATTGAGTTTGTGAAATACTATCATGATGAAGGAAAAGATAATGAAGAAGAAGTGACAAGTGATGATAAAGAACATGAAGTTGAGGAAATTACTGATAGTAAAAACAAAATTGAAGAAAAAGAGCAAGAAGAAAGTGAAAACAAAGTTGAAGAAAAAGAGCAAGAAGAAAGTGAAAACAAAGTTGAAGAAAAAGAACGAGAAGAAATTCAGGAGGTGTCAAAAGAAAGACCTAAGAGAGTGCGAAAAATTCCAAAAAGGTATGATGATCATGAAGTATATGCAAATTTTTGTGATGTTAACATTCCAGAGAATTATGAAGAAGCCATAAAGAGTAAAGATTCAAAGAAATGGAAAAAGGCTATGGAAGAAGAAATTAAAAGCTTAGAAGAAAACAACACATGGAGAGTAGTTGAAGAGCCTGTAGATAAGAAGATAATAGAAGTAAAATGGATCTTTAGAATCAAAAGTAATGGAAAGTATAAAGCTCGTGTCGTTGCTAAGGGATTCCAACAAATTTATAGTGAAAATGAAGAGATATACTCCCCAGTAGCAAGAATGACGACTCTGAAGGTTTTATTGTCTACTGCATGCGTTAATGGATGGGAAATCGAACAAATGGATGTGGAAACCGCCTTCTTAAATGGCAATATTAAATCGGAAGTGTACATTTATCCACCTGATGGTTATCAAATCGAAGAAGGCAAAGTATGTCTATTGAATAAATCCCTATACGGACTGAGAGAGAGCCCACGTGATTGGTATGAGTGTTTTCACGATTTTATGACAGAAATACAGTTTAAAAGATCGAATCATGATTACTGTTTGTACACTGGATGTATCAAAAATGAAACTGTTTATGTAATACTTTATGTTGATGATCTACTCCTCCTTGGAAATAATATTGAATGTATAAAAGAGGTAAAAGAAATGTTGAGTAAAAAATTTCGTATGAAAGACCTAGGAAGAATTAAACATTATTTAGGAATAAACATAGAATATAATAAAAAGGAAAAGAAAATGTTTTTGACCCAAGAAGAATACATTGAAAATCTAGCTACAAAATATCAAGTGACAGATTCAAAAGGTTTTGAAACACCAATGGAAATTAACTTAAAACTAGAGCCATCCGAGAATAGAAACGAAAATTTTAAATATCGAAACCTGATTGGTGCTTTATTGTACGTGGCAAATGGAACTCGTCCAGATGTATCATATTCAGTAAACTACCTAAGTCGTTTTCAAAACAGTTATGATGAAAGTCATTATAAATATGCCCTACGTGTGCTTAAATATTTGTATCACACTAAATCCTTAAAATTAAACTATGATGCTACATATGAAAACATAATGGATGCCTATGTGGATGCCGATTGGGCTGCAGATATAGTGGACAGAAAGTCTACTACAGGCATAGTTATAAAAGTTTTTGGAAATACAGTGTTCTGGAAATCTCAGAAACAAAAAATTGTGTCAAGAGCATCAACTCATGCAGAGTACTACGCGTTAGCTGATTGTGTTGAAGAGATTTTGCCAATAAAAGGAGTGTTAAGTGATATTAATGTTAAAATAAAAGGTTCTATTAAAATACATGAGGATAACACTGGAGCCATTGCATTGTCAAAAAATGGTAAATTTTGTAAAAACTCTAAACACATTGATATTAGTTTTCATTTTGTGCATGATTTTGAAAAGAAAGGCATTATAGATGTTACTAAAATTAACACTGAAGACCAGATTGCAGATATATTAACTAAATCTTTAAGCAAAGTTAAATTTCATAAATTCAGAGATTTGCTAGGTGTTAAAAGTATTTAAATAAGAAAGATTGTAATTGTTAAAAGTGTTTAAGTAAGATTGATTTAAATTAGAAAGATATTGTCATTGTGTAGTCACTAAAATTTTAAGAAGACAGGATGTTTGTATTATTTCTTAAGTTGTTAGAAAGTTAGTTTTATACTTTTTAGAAGCAACAAAATTAAGGAGGTGTGTTAAGTTAGTAATTTTGTTGTGAAATGGAACGTACCCTAAGCTTATATTTGTTAAGTTAGTAATTTTGTTGTGAAATGGAACGTACCCTAAGTTTATATCGTTTATATTATCTATGTAAGCTACCCTTGTCTTTGGTATAAAAAATGAATAAAAAATGTAATGGTGGATATCGAAATGAGTTTCTGTAATTATTGTACAAGTAAAAGGGAAATAAAGAAGAATTATTTCAGTTCATAAAAGCTTTGTTATTTTTAATATGTTCATAAAAGCTTTGTTATTATTAATAATTATACCTTCTATAATATTTGGTCCCAGATTTTAAATGCGTATATAAGATATAACTCAGTAGCGTAGAAACTAATTATTAAAAAAATTGCAAACTAAATGTGTTTATACGATATACGTACGTATAAAAGAAAAATGTTAGAAACTTGTGCTTGATGTATCTTAGGGAGTACGTTGTAATTATAAACTTGTCATTGTAACTTTAAAAAGTAATTTTTATTCGTTTTCGCAGCCTAAATCATTTATCACATGATGTCAGGTTAAAAATGATATTAAGTACATATTCTAAAAATGAAATAAAAGTAAAAATAATCGAGTGGGTAAATTATGGCTGAATGAAGAGAATTATACTGATCCATAGAAAAAATAGTATTACAATTGGTGTTTAGTGGTTTAAATTTTTTTAACTTAAATTTATTGGCTGCGTGCGAGTAAAACGAAGAAAAATTAGTACGATCGATTTAGTGGGTCAAGATCTATCTCATTAAAAATAAACAACTATCAAGGACCTATTATTCCTTCCAAAAAAATTCATTAAGTTTGAGGAAGTCGTTTCCTTATTTTCATATATTATCCCGGCTACATAAAGCGGAATTTTGAAGAAATTATCAGATAAAAAAGTACAGGAACGGACTTATCTATATTTAGATCTTGTACGACGTTCAATTGTTATCGATGATGGATAGTCGATAATGTACAAACGGTACCGAGTGATTTCTGGAAGTTCTAAAGTACTTTTAGTTTATATTTTTGTAATTTTCGATGGTTAAACACTATATCTGTTATTTTACAACTGCCTTAGGAGGAAGGGGGTAAGGTTAATTCGCTATAAAATAAGCATATTTTCGAGAAGTTTCTTTGACGATACGGTTTAAAAAATTTATTTATGTAATTAGTACATAATAGAATGATATTTGAGGAATATTCTGTAAATATTACAATGGAAAATATGCAGAAATGAGTCAGTGGCGACACATTTTTGCAGACGCCTCAGAAAAAAGTTACATTGCGGTGAACCGCATAACTCATCACCGAATCATCCAAAATCGAAAAAGCAAAAAGATTTCGTTAGCTGATAAGTTTTTCCAGGTAACACCATCTAGGTTTTTTTTAAAATTATTTTTAAAAAAATGAAGACTTAGAAGTCAAAATATTGATTAAAAATATATATAAATAATAATGATCTGATTAAAAATTTTTTTTATTGTAAAATCAATTATAATTAAAAAAAAATAAAGTAAAAATAAAGTAAATAAAATAAAAAAGCTCGACAGCGTTACCTCGTAATTTATGTGTAGAAAGTAAAAAGAGTGTGTAAAACTGCAAAAAGATTGGACCACTAGATTTTGAGTTAGAGAGTTCATCGACTTTGAAAATGTTAAGTGTGAGAAATACACGTTTTAAATTACAATTTAAAATTTTGACACAATAATCTTGGGTTGTTGTACATTCATTTGATAAATTTAAAAAGAAAATAACTAGCCCCCCCCCCCTCCTAAGGAAAACTTGATTGTTTCCGGGTAAAAATATATCAGTCATATTCTTTAGTAAGTCTACGGTATGATACTCAAGAATAGAGTACCATACTAACTTTTTAATCATTTAAAATGAAAATTGTAAAGTCGTTGAACTATAATGAAAAACTTTCAGTAAGGTGAGCTGTTAATAATGTAATTGAACTGTTCATTATAAAAATATTACGTTTGAAATTATTTACTCAATGAAGTACAAAAAAGAATAGTGCGGCACACTGGATAATTACCTGTATACTGGCGCTGGAAATGCTTGTGCTTGGCAAAGTAAACCAAAGCTTTGAAGCTCCTTACGTACTACCGAATACATTTTATATTCTAGTGAAAATGTCGGTGGCTTCGCGCCAATTGGTTCTACATAATAAAATACCAGCAATTTTACAGGACCAATTTGAAGCAAAGTGCAAAAGGTTGTGGAGATAAAAAATAGTTTTAGAAAAAAGCATGAATATTGGGATACGAACCTAATACTGGGTACTGGAAACGCTTGGGCTGGACAAAGTAATGCGAAACTTTGTCCTAATTCTCGTATGTATGTGGAGCTTTTAGAATCAGATGAAAACGATGGTGCTTTTGCACCAACAGGTTCTAAATAAAAAGATTTTCGATGTAATAAAAATTTTTTGGTTACCTGAATGATGGAACGGGATACCCTTGTGCTGGACAATATAGACCAAAACTTTGATGCAAATTGCGTTCAAGAAATCCAACCATTTTATCGTTGGATGTCAGTTTTGGAGGTCTCATTCCAACTGGTTCTTAAAATATTGAAATGAGAAATGCTTTAAAATTTATTATGTATATTCCTACCTGAAAACAGGGACAGGATATCCTTGTACTGGACAATGTAACGCAAAATTCTCATTGAAATTTTGTACAAGAAACTCTACCATTTTGTTGGCTGACGCATGTTTTGGAGGTCTAACGCCAACTGGTTCTATAATTATCAAATCATGCATTATAGATTTATTATTACACGGCAGTCGTTTGAATGTAAGGATAGAGTGACCTATTCAATTACCTAAAAGAAGGCACTGGAAAAGCTTGTGCCGGACAAAGCAGTACGAAACTTTGGTCTGATTCCGTAAAATACGTCGCTGACTTTTGTGTAGTCGAAAATGTGGGTTTCTTAGCACCTATTGGTTCTAAATAAAAGAGGAAATAAATTAATAAATTATACTAACATTACCTGAATGAAGGAGCAGGGAACGCCTGAGCAGGACAAAGTAACACAAAACTATGCCCTTCTTGCACTTTAAATGTCGATGATAATTGTGCAGTTGGAAATGAAGGAACTTTTACGCCCACCGGTTCTAAATTAGTAATAATCACTGAATAAAACTGAACAATTACCTGAATGCTGGGACTGGGAATCCTTGTGCTGGACATAAGAGTACAAATGTTTGGCCTTCTTTTATTTTATACTTGGATGACAAAGATGCGGTGGGGAAAGAAGGAATTTTAGCACCTATAGGTTCTACAAGTAAAAAAATAATTTGCTTTATAAGTTTAAGAAAATTATTTACCTGAATGTAGGAGCAGGGAACGCCTGAGCCGGACATAGTAAAACAAAACTAACGTCTGCATTTATTACGTATGTAAAAGATTTTGAAATTGTTGAAAATGATGGTGCTTTACTTCCAATTGGTTCTAATTTAAAAAAATATTGTAAATTTTGGAAGTAGTATTAAAAAACTTGCTACCGAATGTTGGAATAACAGAATTGAAAATCACGAAAACTTTTAATTCTTTAAACACATTTCCGATTTTTGAATCAACATAACACAATATTGTACTAAAGATATTACCTGAACGCAGGTACGGGAAACGCTTGTGCAGGGCATAGAAGAACAAAACTATTCCCTTCTTCAAGAGAATAAGAAGCGATTTTTGACGTCGTTGAAAATGTCGGTGCTTTAGCACCTACTGGCTCTGTGTGAATAATAAATGGAGTCATGTAGAATATAATATTAACTACCTGTATGCTGGAACGGGATATCCCTGCGCTGGGCAAAGCAGAGCAAAGTTTTGTTTTGAATGTCTAAGGTAAGAGGAAATTCTCGAATCCGTTTGAAAAGCTGGAGTCTTGGCGCCAATTGGTTCTAAAAACCGAAGACGTATATTTATTTTGATTTTGAAACTATTACCTAAATGTTGGGACAGGAAATCCTTGAGCTGGACAAAGTAAAGTAAACGTTTGTGATATTTCTCGGTCATAGACATTTATAATCTTGTCACTAGATGACAGTTTTGGAGCACGTGTACCAACAGGTTCTAGAATAACAATGAAAGTACGGATGAAGTGTAAATTTTTTTTCACTATACCTGAATGCTGGGACAGGAAATCCTTGAGCAGGACATAAAAGAGCAAAACTGCTTTTTGATTCTCTTTCAAACCAACCAGCAATTTTAGTATCAGTAGAGAACTTTGGAGCTTTTGAACCGATAGGCTCTATAAAGTAATATTTAAGTACAGTGTCACTAATTTTTATTTGAATGTTGGGATTATTTTTGGTACACCTACCGAAATATTGGGGCTGGAAATCCTTGCGCTTGACAAAGTAATCCGAAACTTTGTCCAGCATTTCTTTTAATTTCCGTGAATTGTACATCAATTGTTAATTTCGGAGATTTCAATCCAACAGGCTCTATAAACCGAGAATTTATGTAACGAAATCATTGTAGTTACCTGAATGTTGGGCAAGTAATTAAAAAATGAAGATAAGTAAGACCTACCTAAAGACTGGAGCAGGAAAACCTTGAGCTTGACAAAAAAGACCAAAACTTTGTCGAGCATGCCTTACGATTGTCGTAGATTTTACGTCTAATGTGAGTGTTGGAGCCTTAAATCCAACCGGTTCTAATATATTTAAAGAAAATATTGGTGTAATTTTATTAAATATTTATTTTACCTGAATGCTGGAGCAGGATAAGCTTGTGCTTGACATAAGAGACCGAAACTGTGATTAGCTTGACGTTCAATCCAGGCGCGTTTAATATCAGAAGATAAAGTGGGTGGTTTACTTCCGATAGGCTCTGTCGAACACGAGATTTTAAAATATAATTTCAAAGGTTTTTAAGTATATATTTTTAGTCTATCAGTGTAAGGCAATTAAATTATAAGTACAGGAATAATGTTAGTGACCTTCCCAAAGATTTTATTAATTTTGGAAAATGGTTATGGTTAGATTCAATTAAGTAAGACAAATTAGAATTTTAATGGCGAAATTGTATTTGAAACATTATAATATGATTTAAGTGATTTGAAATACGGTCTGCTTTTATTATTTTACTTATACTGAATTTAATAATTTTAGTTTTAATTTACCTGATGCTAGGGACAGGATAGCCTTGAGCTTGACATAAAAGAGCAATTTGTTTTTCGATTTCCACATCCAACCAAACATGTTTCATAAGATTAGTTGGCAAAGAAGGTATTTTAGCGCCAATTGGTTCTACACGTTATTATATTTAATAAAAAAGAAAACCTTAAATATTAAAATTATAAGGCAGATAATTATTCATTACCTGAATGCTGGTACTGGAAACCCTTGCGATGGGCACAGTAAAACTATCTCTTTTTCCGTATTAGTTTCAACCCAGTTATGTTTGCTTTGGCTTGTTGGAGCTTTTCCGCCTATCGGTTCTATATATAAATTTGAATTTGCGTTAAACTATGCAAATTGATATTATATATAAAGGAAAACTATGTGGAATCAAGTGAATCATTACAATATAAAGAGATACAGGCTTTTAATAAAAATATTATTACCTGAACGAAGGAACAGGAAACCCTTGCGCCTGACAAAGGAGCGTGATTGTGTCATTCCACATAATTTCCATACGTATCCATTTCATTAAATTATTAGCTAGACTCGGTGCCTTTCCACCAATGGGTTCTTTTTTTAAAATCGGTAAAAGAGAAAAGAATTCTCAATTAACATTTTGTGAAATTAATAAAAATATTTTATACAAGTTTCTTTAGAATAATTTATTACTAGTAAGTGGTATAAACCAATGAAATTTAATAATAATTATTGAAACTAATTAACTGTTCTCTTTATTCAGTTCAACAAAAATATTATTATGTACTTTCTTACCGAAAATATGGCACGGGAAATGCTTGCGCGGGGCACACAAGTGCTAAACCATGTCCAAGTACTCTTTTAAAAGATCTACTAGTATCATCCGTGGAAAAAGTTGGCCCTTTAGCTCCAACTGGTTCTAACAGATTATTATAACAGAAATATTACAATTATGATGTCACGATTGCTTTTACCAAAATTTTGGGACAATAAAAATATTTGCCAAAATTTTGGTTCAAGATTTTTGAGATTACACCTTTTGTGGGATAGGGTATTCTTTATGTGATTAAAAATCTTTCTTACCGAAATTTGGGGACCGGAAATGCTTGAGCGGGACAGAGTAAACCAAAACTAATGCCTGCAGGTTTTTTAAAAGTTTGGGCAGTTGCTTCTATAGAAAAAGTTGGTCCTTTCGCTCCTATTGGTTCTATGATAAAAAGGAACGTTTTTTGGTGTAAGTATGTGCTTCAACCTATATGATGCTGGGATAGGGATGTACTTAATAAAATGTCTTACCGAAATTTTGGTACGGGATAAGCTTGAGCAGGGCATAAAAGTGTTAAATTTTCGCCAATGTGCTTAGTGAAAGCAAAATAAATATTAGTTCCTTCACTCGAAAACGTTGGCCGCTTCGTTCCCACTGGCTCTAAGTTACAAAATGTACGAATAAGTTTGGCTGTAAATAGGTTTCTGGGATAGGATACCCTTTTACAATATTTTAAGTGCATTAATTAATACAGTTTAAACCTACCTGAAATTTGGGACTGGATATCCTTGTACTTGGCAAAGCAGAGCTAAATCTTGTTTAGCGTCAAAACGATTCATTTCAATTTTTTCCTTAGATGGCAATTTAGGGGCTGTACTACTCACTGGTTCTGATATAAAACAAATTTATAAGATACACGTTTAAGACTTTACTAAACTAGTTGGGATAGAAGTACGTTATTTATTAAAATCTTACCGAAAACTGGGCACCGGATGTGCTTGTGCAGGACACAATAAAACAATACTTGTCTTTAACTGTTTCTTAATCAAGATTCCTTCTGTTGAAAATGTGGGACGTTTGGCTCCGATTGGCTCTAATATAAATAGTAAAATATTAATATTTCACTTACCTAAAATTGGGAACGGGAAATCCTTGCACTTGGCAAAGGAGAACTATAGCACTCCCAGAAGGTTTTCGATTGATATCGATTTTTTCATTTAAAGACATTTTAGGTGAAGTGCTACTTACTGGCTCTGAGAAAAATTTATATTTTAAAACATCTTTTTACTAACCGAAAGCTTGGGGCTGGGTACCCTTGCACATTGCAAAGTAACGTAATATCTTCAAGAAATTGGAATTGATTTACCCCTACTCTCTCTTTAAAAGGTAACTTGGGCGGTGAGCTGTTTACGGGTTCTAAAATAACGATTTTCAATTTTAAATAAAGTATTTAAACACCTACCTGAAAAATGGGACAGGACTACCTTGCGCTTGGCAAATAAGATTAACTATTGAACTTTTTGGCACTTCTATTGGTCTAGCAACCATTGGAGGAAGTCGGGGTGCCGTACTACTAACAGGTTCTAATCGAAACAAAAATATTTCATTTATTTAACTGAGTAAGGAACGGCTTTCTCTATATATTTTTAAAATATTTAAGATTTTAGATTTAATTTAGAAAAAATGATTCAAATTATAACCTACCTGTAAAAGGGGACAGGATACGCTTGCGCAGGGCACTGTAAAGTTATACTTGTGTTTTGTTTAAAATCTAACGTTCGAGGAACTAATGATGAAAACTTTGGAATTACACTTCCAACGGGTTCTGGCACGTATAAAAATATTAGCTTATTACAATTTTTAATTTAATAACAATTCTTTCGCTCACCTAGTTGATGGGACAGGGTACGATTGAGCAGGGCATAATAATGTAAAAGATTTGGATTCTTTAACTTTTAAATCATGTGGAATTACACTTGTAAATTGTGGTGTTACACTTCCAACAGGTACTATATAAGGAAAAGAATAACAACCATAAAATTGGATACATGCCTTTTTTAAATTACCTGAATGCTGGGACAGGATACCCTTGTGCAGGGCACACTAAAGTCACATTAATATTACTTTGTGATTTAAATCCATGAAGGGAATCCATTGTTGGAAATCTAGGGCCAACTCTTGTTACTGGTTCTAGATAAAGTGTATAATTTTATTTCAAATATTGAACTTCGCGGGAAATAAAACGTTTACAATTTTTATTTACCTGAACATTGGGACTGGGTATCCCTGGGCAGGACAGAATAAAGTCATTGTTGTTTTTCTGTTAGTTTTATATCCTCGAGTAGTTTCAGTTGACGAAAACTTTGGGCCTACTTTGCTAATAGGTTCTAATGGATAAAAACGAAATCAATATTCTTCTTAATTACCTGTACTTTGGAACAGGGTACGCTTGCGCTGGGCAATAGAGCGAAGTTGTATTTTTTATTTCAGTTTGGAACCATCTAGTTTTATCCATAGTAGGAAATTTGGGTAAAGTACTTCCCACTGGTTCTATAAAAGGCCAAAATAGGACAGCTGAGTGGTTCAAGTCTTAAATTACCTGTATTTTGGAACAGGGTACGCTTGCGCCGGGCAAAATAAAGAAGTCACTTCGTTTTGATTGGCTATAAACCATCTAGTTTTATCCACTGTAGGAAATTTTGGTATTGCGCTTTCAACTGGTTCTAAAATATGGAAAAATCAAACCTATTAACCACGACATGTAGCTTAGGCTTTTATGACAGGTAGGCAATAATACTAACCTAAATGCAGGAACTGGATATCCCTGCGCAGGACAAATTAATGTGACGCTACCTTTATTTTGTGTTTCAAAACCTCTCGTTTTGTCAATTGTTGGAAATTTTGGTTTTTGACTGCTAATTGGTTCTGTAGTAATCAAACAAAATGTTTGATCAGTATTAACTAATTGAGTTCTTACCTGAATGCAGGAACAGGGAATGCTTGTGCAGGACATAACAGAACTGCGCTATCGGAACTTCTAATTTCAAAGCCGCTTGTTTTTAATACTGTTGGGAATTTTGGTTTTGCACTGCCTACCGGTACTACAATACATTAAAAGTTAACGAACAATAAGGAAAATTACCAAAGTTTGCATGAAAAAGAAATTTCAAAAAATATATAAATGTATTCTGCAGAGAACTTTTCAAAACAAGTTTGAATTGGTTAGTTAATGAGATTTGCTCTATTTAATTTCAGTAACTTATATTTTTCTCAGCTTTAAATTTAGCAAACTATAGTTTCCTTTTTTTCAATCTACAAATACCTATTTTATTTGCAATAAAAATGAGAAATGTTACTCAATAAGAAAATGAGCTGAATTTATTGAAAAAGAAGCGAACGGAAGAGTAAAGTTTGTTTACTGTAAGTTTTATAAGAAGTGAAAGCAGTCAACTAAATGAAATTTGATATAGAACGAAACAAGGCAATAGAAAACTTGAACAATAGAACTGAATCAAAACTATTGTTTACATAAAGATTTGAGGAAGACATAACATATATATTCAATACCAGAATATTAAGGATAGTCATACTAAAATAACTGAATCGTTTTATGAAAATAAGGAAAGACAAAAGTAAAAATCTGTGTATTAATATTTTAAAACTTTTTTATCTTCAGAATTATTATCTTAATTAATCTATTTGTAGTACTTGCGTAAAAAAATTCATCCATAAAGAGAGCCACAATTTTTCTATAATCAAATGGAAGTTCTCGTTAGATTTTCATTTTCTTATTTTTAAAATATGTAGATCCGAGGGCCTTTATGTTTGTCGATCAAGATTGATTAATCTTTATAAGTTTAAATATTTTGTATTATTTGGGAAACGGTAGTATATGTAACCCAAGCCCCGATAATGATATTTTATTAAACATATTTCTACCAACAGAGCCCGCTCTACGGGGGGGGGGGGGAATTCGGGCATATGCCCGGGTGGCAAATTTTAAGGGCAGCATTTTGTTTGCTTGCCCTCAAATTCAAGAGAATGAGAGGGCGGGATTTTGACAACTGACGAGCAAAAAAAAAAGATCGCCACTAAAAGTCGCTACCAACAGTCCTTGATTTTACTTAAAACGGGCATAAACTCTTCTTATTCAATACAATAATAATAGTGTAATAAACCTTCTAATTGATCCCCAGATAGTTCATGCAAGTCGTAATATGCAAATCAATTTTACTATGTACCGGAATGATTTTTTCGTGGGTTAGTAAACCTACCTGAATACTGGGACCGGATATCCTTGTGCCGGACAAAGCAGAGTCAAATAAGATGCTAATTCAGTATTAAACGAGTGACTTGTATCCATTGTTGGAAATTTTGGTCGAACACTGCCTATTGGTTCTAATTTTAACAATAAAAACAATTCGTAATTTTAATTTTACACGAAAATATTAATTTTCCACATTTACTTTATTTGAAGAGACAAAAACAGATTTTAAAATATAAAGAATAAAACGTATTTACTTACCTTTTACAGCTCAACAACCAGATGAATAAAACATAATATTTTGGGAAGGGTGTATGATGTATATATGACTTGTCTAATTATAAATGGATATGAAATTTTAGGAAGTAAATTTAGTTGAAATTAAATTAGTAGATTGATTATGACAACGGCTCAATTAAAGATAATTAGCCAGTTAAAAAAGTATACAGTTTAAAACACGTAATATACGAAAGAAAATTAGTGCCTATTGCAGCAGGGGTACCCTATCCCAACATTCAGGCAAGTTTTATTTATTATAAAATAACAAGTAATTTCTTTTAAATCGGATTGTTTTATATGCGTTTTAATGTTACAATCCAATTTAAAAATACAATAAAATTAAAAATAATTTATAATTTATTTATTGTTTAATTCATTCATTTCTTTAAAAATTATAAATTATTTCCAATTAATAGAAGAAGTAATACTATAATGGATATTAAAATTATAATTTAAATAACATTTTAACATTAACTGGCATTTTTTTTTATTGAATTGTAAATAAAAATTTTCAGTTCATTGAAATTGTACAAAACTTTCAATTACCAAAAAAGAAAAGCTTTAAAATTTTTAAACGATAAAGTTTGTCTGTTAGGTATCCATTATAGCTTTTTACTTGTTAACATGCAAATAAAAAAGTATTATAAAGAGTTTCGTATTGTGTTATTTTTTTTATAATTTAAGTAATGACCTTTTGTAAAATTTTTAGAAATACTTTTAAAAATTGTTATATTTAATCAAGTGATAAATATCTGCAAGTAGCAATACGGGAATGTTATACTTATTGCATATGTGACAGGAGTCGTAAAACGCCCGCCAAAAAAAAAAAGAAAATGATGTAAGCAAAGTAATTTTTGGTGATTTAAATTTATCTGAACAATACGAAATTCTTTGGGAAATATTTATTGCATGTTTACAAGTTTTAAAATTATTATACACTTTTGAAAATGAAAATATTTCAAATACTTTGGAGTAAGAATTTGGACTTCGTAATAAATTTATATTTTTTCAACAGTTATATGATTTTATTTAATTTATTAATCAAACTCATTCATCAGAAAAAAAAGCTGATTGATATTAATTGATGATTTTTAAATTCTTTAAAATTTTTAAAGATTCAAACACAGTATTTATGACACTTTTAAAAATTACAAATTTTGTTCTATCTTTTAAAACTTGTAAACGTGTTTAATTTTAAAAATATAAAAGAAAAATAATAGGCAAAAACGTAACTTACCAGTAATGACCAATCGTCCTTTTGTTGCGCTCAGTCGGGTTTCGCCGGTAAGACGATGTTTCGTGCGGCACTGATACGATTTATATCCATCTTCGGGTCCAACATCACGGATGTGTAATTCTCCCGACGGAAGTACAAGATATTTACTGTCTATATAACATAACAAACTTCTATTAGAATTCGTATTACTTCTTATATCAATTATAATAATTTTTTATGCATTCTGAAAAAATTCAACAAAGAATCACTCATCGGATTAATAATAACAAAGGTATCAAAAATTTTAACAAATAAATTTAAAAATTTGAACTTTGTTGAACTTTATACTATTTTTAAATGTGACATCTATTAATTAAATAATATAGGAATTATATAAGTTTACGTTAGGTCATGGGAATAGTATTTTTTTTTTTCGAAGCACGTTACTTTATTTTTGTATGTACTGTTTCCTGAATATAATATAGACAAAATATTTTTTTAATGACCGGATATTTAATTTAGCATATTTAAATTAATAGAAACATAGGAAACATTTTTATCTTTTTCTTTATGTTCAAATTGTAAAAATAACTTTCCCGCTCTTTCATTTTGTTAAATAATTACTAATTAGTCACATTTAACAATTTTAATTGTTTAAACGAACAAAATGATTGTTAAAAGATGTTTAAATAATAATATTACAATGAAATTTTAATTTTTCTCCTCTTTAACTGACATAAATGACCATTTTTATAATTATTAACAAACATTTATAATAAAATGAAGGGCGTCTTCTAGTCTAGAATTTTTTAAAATTCGATTTGTTTTTGTTTTATTCTCTGGAAGTCTAAACCTTTAAAAATGTGTCCCCAAAAGGAAATTTGAAAACTTACAAAGTTATAGCCATTTTAGTATGGCAGGTTCAGGTATCGAGTATTATACTTCAAAATTTTAAACGCATTTTTCTTGAAACTAAATTTTACAAGCTGGCTGACATCATATCTCGAGTTCTATTTATTCAATCGACCTCAAATTTGGCATGTACCTTCAATACATGCTGCTTTATAGTAGAGACTACGAACATTGCAAAATTTAAATTTTTACTGTTTTAAAAAAATAACAAACTTCAGTACATCATCTTTTTTACATGGCTATATTTAGATCGACTTTGAATTTTAATATTTGTGTATGAAAATTTTTTTACATGTTTTTAAAATATCAGTAAATAATAGGTGGTAAAAGAATTGACAGTAAAAATATTAATAGTTTTATTAATTCCTAAAAAAATCCCAAAATCGGAATTTTTTGCTCTAGTTAGACTACAAGACCCCCTTAAATGAAAATTAAACTGAATATAAGTTACATAGTACATCATTTAACAATCAGTTAAAAGAATTAAAAATCATTTATTTTAAAAGCGAATTTAAACAATGCTGTACTAATCATTAAAATTTAGTAAAAAATTATTAGGTTAAAAGACCATAAAAAAACAAATGATTTTAAATTCTTATAGAAAATAAAAACTAATATCAAAATGTATCAAAAAGACATTTAAGCCTTTTTGTTATTTTGATACAAGTTTGAATTATTATTTGCATAAAACGAATTTTTTTTTTCAACAATTAAGCAGTTCTATACAATTATTATAAAAATTTTGTTTATACAGCACGAATTTGGTTGTGAAATTTTATTTATACCGAATGCATTAGCATCTCAAGAAGATATGAACATTTTAATTCGCTTTATGCAGAATACAACATTACATTTCCATTTGTTTTAAAATTCAGTTTTTTACTTTAGACAAAAACTAAAGAACTACGCAAGTTTTTATCAATTATAATTCTATATGTTTGTACATGTTTGTTTAATTCAGAAATGTAATATTATATTGAAGGCATGCATTAAGATAGGATCTTAAGGAAATGGAATTATTTGGAAAGTCAGAGGGACCAAAGGATCTTTGAAGACTGTTTACACTAAACCAAACTCTACACAACAATGTTAAACAAATGAGCAAAGAATCCACAAACAGAGTGTGGGATGTTTGGTACATGTAACGATTTTTTTTTTTTTTTTTTTGAGAATCGAATCTAATAATGTAATGATATTAACGACTGATTTTATTCATCTAAGCATCTAATAAAGCAATGCCAGCTTTCATTTCTACAACATGCAGTATGATTTTCTAAAAGAAAATCAAACATTGAAAAAACGATTAGTTGCATTTCCCAAAGTCAACATGTACCATAAGTCTTAAAATCTGGATTGATTTCCTTATTTTCATTTTCAATCCATGCATCGACAAATACAAAATCGGCAACAAATGACGGAATATGACATTTTAAGATGGCTGTGTTTCCACGAAGAACAGCTTCATCCATTACATTAACATCGTAACGTTGTCCAACAACTGGAAAAGAAAAGAACTGGATTCGTTGGATATTACAAGAAAAAATTATTTTCAAAGAAAAAGAATTTCTGCTATGGATAAACGGAGGAAAGTTGGGACTGAAATTTTACTTTTCCTTAACATAAATTACCATAGTCTTTGTTATTAGGCAGGAATTCGTTATTATCGGTGTCATGCCATGAAGTTATATCGACATGATCAGCAACAAAAGACGGGATATTACATTTGAAAATGGCTGCATTTCCTTTAATCACAAATAGATCATGAACTTGTGCTTCATAGTACTGATTAACAACTGAAACAAGGTAGAAAGCCTACAATGAGAATTTAAAACACGGAAAATTTGAAATTTGAGACCAGTCCGATTAAAATTATCTTTTCCGCCAAAATTGCAAAGGTATTTACAGAATACAGGATAACAGGAAAAAACTAAATTACAGTTGAAATCAAGTTTTCAATTACCGGCGTCGAAATCTTTACTAGAATTTGTTGTGAAGGAATTTCCGTCATCCGCTATCCATTCAACTACTTCGACAAAATCGGCTACAAAACTGGGAACTGAACATTTCAGTACAGCTGTATTTCCACGCAGAACAAATTCATCAATAACGCGACTCTGATAGAATTGCTGAACCACTAAAGGGACAAAATAAAAAGAATTTTTAACTTTAACCCTGATCAGAACATTTTTAATGGATATCTGGAGGGTAACAGGGAAAATAATAATAAAAATATCACGTTCAGAAAAATTACCGGAGTCAAAATCATTTTTGGAATTATATTTGAATGAATTTCCATCATCTGTTAGCCATTCGTCAACCTCAACAAAATCAGCCACAAAACTTGGAATTGAACATTTGATCACAGCCGTATTTCCACGTAAGACATATTCGTCACTAACCCCCGTCTGATAGAATTGTTGAACAACTGGATGGTATCAAGGTTGAAAAAGATCAAAATAAAACAAAAAATTAGTAATTACCATAATTCTTTTCATTTGGTAAATAAGTATTGCCATCAGAATCTATCCAAGCTTCAACATATACAAAATCAGAAACAAAAGATGGCATTTCACATTTCATAATCGCCGAATTTCCGCGGATAACGTACTCTTTGTCTGCATCTACCTCGTAACTTTGGATAACGACTGTAACGATTTAAACGCAGTGTTTAAAAGTTGCGAAATATTGAGATTTCTACTAGGAAGGATAATTTTGGGTTTGAGTTATTTAACAAAACTACTAGCACTCATTATTTCGTCTACCATAGTCAATACTTTCGCCAGGGGTGTACTTGTAAATTGTTCCATCATCAGCAATCCATTGATCAATCTGGACAAAATCAGCAACGAAACTAGGAATTTTACATTTCATAACAGCAGCATTCCCACGAATCACATATTCATTTTCCGCTTCCGTCACATAAAATTGGGATACAACTGGATACAGAGAACAAAGGAAAAAATGGATTTAGTCTTTTTTGTATTCTAAATTATTACCATAATCACTATTATTATTATGTGCTACATATTCATTGCCAGAATCATCAACCCATGATACAACACGAACAAAATCCGCAAC
Organism: Brachynemurus nebulosus; assembly: GCA_035578155.1. Classification (NCBI taxonomy): domain Eukaryota; kingdom Metazoa; phylum Arthropoda; class Insecta; order Neuroptera; family Myrmeleontidae; genus Brachynemurus; species Brachynemurus nebulosus. Next base: position 25,567,037 of record JAPWDM010000003.1, read on the forward strand.
GAAGGACGGAATTGTACATTTAAGGATCGCAGTGTTACCGCGTATCACATATTCGGCGGGCATTATTTCCGGATTGTAGAATTGATTGACCACTGTGAGAAATTTTCTTTTTAATATCAGATGTTTGAAAGTTTGGAAGGGATTATTAAGGTACGCAAAGGAAACAGACAAAACACTAATCAGTTTCAGTATGTTTTTACCATAGTCGGCTGTATCAGATATCTTCATTTCATTTCCTGACTCATCAACCCAAGATACTACCCGAACAAAATCAGCAACAAAGGACGGAATCGTACACTTTATGATAGCAGTGTTTCCACGTATCACATATTCTTTTCCGTTCATTACTTCAGGTTCATAAAACTGATTTACCACTAGAATTATAACAGAAAAATTCACTCTCTGGGATTAACCTAATCATCAAAACATTTCGTTCCCTTAAAAAGAACTTGAGTGGAAAAGGGTAGTTTCTCATTAGGAAAAAGGATAATTTAAAATCGTCTATATTTTGCAACATAATTTACCATAATCGATTTCATCAGAAATTTTGATTTCGTTACCAGAATCGTCTACCCAAGACATTACTCTAACGAAATCGGCTACAAAAGATGGGATTATACATTTAAGAATAGCTGTGTTTCCACGTATGACGAATTCCGTTGGTGTTAAGTCAGGCTGATAGTACTGATTTACAACTGTAATTTGGAAAAAATTATATGTAATTGCAATCGAAATCTTCTAACAGGGAAAGGGTGTTTTTTGTTAGGAAAAAGGAAAACTGTCAGCGTATTACAACGTAATTTACCATAATCAATTTCACCATTAGAGCTTTTGATTTCATTACCAGACTCGTCAACCCAAGACATTACCCTTACGAAATCAGCTACAAAAGACGGAATGATACATTTAAGAATAGCTGTGTTTCCACGGATAACAAACTCTTTTGGCGTTAGGTCTGGCTCATAGTATTGGTTAACAACTGCAAATTGAAATAAACAACGTAGTATACTTTCAGCAAGAAGTGTTTTGGTAGAAAATGGTAGCTTTAAATTAGGAAAAAGGATCATTTAATGTTTTCCAATTTTACGTCGTTTACCGTAGTCAATTTCATCAGCGATTTTGATTTCGTTTCCAGTCTCGTCAACCCAGGACACCACCTTCACAAAATCAGCTACAAAAGATGGAACTACACATTTCAGAATAGCTGTATTTCCACGTATTACAAATTCTTTCGACGTCAAATCAGGCTCATAGTATTGATTCACCACTATAATTTGAACCAAAGAATACCTCTTTTAATTTCAGTTACTATTCATAAAGGACAAATGGGAGAAAAGAAAGGAGTAGTAAGATGCTTAATCGATTTTCTACTATAATTTACCATAATTTCCATCTTCGGAAACCCTTATTTCGTTACCAGATTCATCAACCCAAGACGATACCCTTACGAAGTCAGCCACAAAGGATGGAATTAAACATTTAAGAATAGCTGTGTTTCCACGTATAACGTATTCTTTTGGTGTTAATTCAGGCTCATAGACTTGATTTACAACTATAATTTACAAAAGAAGCTTCATTTAGAACTAACTTAAGGACATATAAAAGGAGAAAAAAGAAAGGAATAAGACTTTTTTATTATAAATTTCCTGCAAAATTTTACCATAATTTCCATCTTCGGAAACTTTAATTTCAGTGCCTGATTCATCAACCCACGAAATTACGCTAACGAAATCAGCTACGAAAGATGGAACTGTACATTTAAGAATGGCCGTATTTCCACGAATCACATATTCCTTAGGCATTAATTCTGGTTCGTAGTATTGATTAACGACTAAAATTTAAATAAGAAAATGTTCCAATAAACTCAATTCGTCGTAAAGATTGAAGAGATTAATAGGATTTAGTGGGAAAGGGTATATTTCGTTTAATTCCTCCTAAGGATTTACCATAATCTTCTCCATCAGAGATTTTCATCTCGTTACCGGTATCATCCACCCAAGATATTACCCGAACAAAATCAGCCACAAAAGATGGAATGGTACATTTAATGATAGCTGTGTTCCCTCGTATTACATATTCTTCGCCATTCATGACTTGGGGTTGGTAAAACTGATTTACAACTATAAACGAATGACGAATAAGTAATGAAATCGTTTCTGAAGGGATTTAAGGTTGATTTAAATGGGAGAAAGATAGACACCGATATTTCTTATTATACATATTTTCCCATTTACCAAAGTCTTGCCCATCGGATACTTTCATTTCATGGCCTGTATCATCAACCCAAGATATAACCCGAACAAAATCAGCAACAAAAGATGGGATTGTGCATTTCATTATGGCTGTATTGCCGCGTATGACATATTCATTACCATTCATAACTTCCGGTTGGTAAAACTGATTTACAACTAGAAGCAAATTAATAAAAACTATGTACACCATAAACCAAAAATCACGTTTGTAAAAATAAGAAAGGGAAAATATACCATAAGGAAAAATTACAAAATTTGAATTTTATGTGATTTTATGTGTTTACCATAATCTCCACCAGTGGAGACCTTCATTTCGTTACCGGTTTCATCAACCCAAGAAATGACCCGAACAAAATCAGCTACAAACGATGGGATTGTACACTTGAGTATGGCCGTGTTTCCACGAATTACATACTCTTTGGTCATTACCTCAGGCTCATAAAATTGGTTTACAACTAGAAATTCGAAAAACTTCTGTTAAATACACTAAAAGAAATGTGTTGCTTTCAAAAAATTATTCAAACAAAATTCTACAGTACAGTTTTAAGAGAGGATAGGTGCGATTGATCAATAAAATTTTTAGCACAATTTTCTTTTTTTTTAGTTCTGAGATTACCATAATCTTGCGATGGTTGATATTCTTTACCATCCGTATCAACCCACGCTTCAACTTTGACAAAATCCGTGACAAATGATGGTATATTACATTTTAGTACAGCCGTATTGCCACGAATCACGTATTCGGAAACAACTTCAGCTTCATAATATTGATTGACCACTATTATCCGAACAGAAACAAAAAATAAATAATACAACAAAAAGTTTGGTTGACTATAACCTAGATTTTTCTTATTGTAGGAAAAATTATTTGATTTAAGAATGAAGTGAAAGACGTTAATACGATAAGTGAATAAAAGTGGATATTGAAAATAATACTGGAGGAGAGTAAAATCTTGCTTGAAAATGGAAGATTATTAAAGACCAAATAAAATAATGCCTGTCAAATGATTAAAGACTTACAAAAAATGTCTAAGAAATTTGTTCTAATTATTGCAAAGACACCAGAACCAACAAATTTACCATAAAATGAACTATTCTTAGTAAATTAATTATAGAATTTTCGTGTATAGGGGATTGTTACTTGGATAAATTATATATTTATACGCTACAACTATTCTTTGTTTCTCTGTCTATGCTATACTAGTAGATAATGTTTTTGTAAATAAACATAGTTAGATCTGTGGTAAGTATACTTGGCTTTTGTTCTGTTTATACTATAAAATAACAATGACTGACACATATAGAAACGAACGATAAATTACCATAATTAGTCTCTGACGATGATGACACTCTGTACGTATTGTTTTGATTGTCGTGCCACGAGATTACTTGTACAAAATCCGCGACAAACGATGGAATACTACATTTCAGTATGGCGGCATTTCCACGTATAACATACTCGTTATTTACTTCACTTTCATAATATTGTTGAACAACTGAATGCATTGAGAAAATAAAAATATCAGAAAGATAATAATAATAATAGAAGGCTCGAGACAATTCTAAAGAGGGTCTTTTTGTCGTACAAGCTAGTGAAGAGGGTCTTTTTGTAGTACAAGCTAGGTTATCTTGAAGATTCTCGAGGGGAATTCTACTACGGGATTTACAAACCAGCAGTTTCTATGCGCCTCTTTGATTATGATACTGGGCACAAATTCAAACAGACCCCAAAAATAGTCTTATTTTTAACGTAGTCAACGGTCACGTGGTTACTATATTGACTATACTACAGAAGACATTAAAAAACCTTGTTATAAACAATTGAGAGGAAGAAAAGGATTATTTATTTTGTGAAGAACCCAAACATTTTTTTTTAGTAATACCATAATTATTATCTGGATAAAACTCTTCACCAGTATCCGTATGCCATGAAACGACCGTAACGAAATCAGCAACATACGAGGGTACAACACATTTCATTATGGCTGAATTACCACGAATTGCATAATCTTTATTAACGTCTGAATCATAAAACTGTTGAACAACTGAAAACATTCATTTTTTTTAAACAGCAGAGCATCAATGAAGCAATTTTTAATAAAAAAAAACTTATTTTTTTTTTTTATTTAGATGTTTAAAGATATTCGTTGAACACTTGAAAATGATTTTAAGTGTTGCTGTAAAGAAAAAATATATTAGATTGTCATATTTTTAAATTCGTCAAGGATAATACTGTATGTAAATATTGGTCGCTATTAAAAAACTGACTCATGTTTTCTGTAATAATTAATTGGTATGCGTGTTTCATTCATCATTTAGCTATAAAGTTGACGAATTTAAAAATATAAAGAATATTATTTAAATTATATTAGTTAGTTTTTAACCCTCTATGTTCATACAATTAAAAGTGGATTTTTGTTCTGTTAATATTAGTTGTAAATTTTTTGACTGAAATATGGCAGTTAAATACTATACAAGTACACACCATAATATAAACGGCACCAACCCTGAGTTAGTTTAGTAATTAGAAACTTCGCCTTGGTTCAACCAACCGGGAAAGATTATACAATTATCGTACATACGACATTAGCTGTTGGCCACCGGTCAAAAAGGTCATAACAACCTAGTATCTATATTAAATGCGTTTCCAATCGTCTTCTTACAAGTCTGCTTTGTCCCGGAAATCGAACGCAGACCCACCAGTATAAGTACTAGTGAATAAAATTTAAACACTAGTTCGACTATTCTATTCTGTGCCACCGTTTTAAATAGCGAGGCGATACAGTTAAAACAATAGAGGGTTAAAAGAAGACTGGAACTATACTTTGTTTTTAAGTCAGTATCAAAATTTGGGCAAAATAAGTAATATTTTATAAACAGAGTATAGTTCAAGAATTATTAATAGGGTACAGAATTTTTGGTTTTTAGCCACGGGTAAGACAAATAATTTCTGAATAAGTGTGAAATCGATTCCACTAAAGGAGTTTTACTTTTTTCTTCACAGAAAAGATTGATTACGACCATAAATATTCAAAATATCTATTCCGAAATTTATAAAAATATCTCCATTAAACTCTTTTCAAAACCAGAAATTCCATACCCTGTCTGTTTGCCATTTAATTGCCATTAACAAATTTTTTTGGCAATAAATGACCGTCAAGTAAAATTATGTTTCAAATAGAAAATTATTATTTACCTGCTCGTACGTTGACATCACGTGAATGAATTTCACCGACCGAGTTGCGTGCCAAACAAATGTAAACTTGTGCGTGTACTTCTTGACGGTAATCTTCGGCACGGAACGGTGGAAATACCAGGTTACCGTTGGGCAACACCTGCGACAATCAAAATAATATATATTATGTATTGGAATATATAAATTATGTGGAATTTTTAAAACAATTGATTGAAGGTACGTGTAACTTTTCAATTTTTTTGATGAAAATTTTATTAGATTTATTTTCGGTTATCAAAGTAAAACTAATAATTAGGCAAGTTAAACAGAAGTAAAAATTATTTATAGTGTAATAAGTATACAGGTAAGTGATTTATCATATAAATTTGTTATGAGGTAAATATTTAGAGGACAAACTTTTTATTGTGGGTTTTTAGTTTAAACTATGCATAGAGCAATGAACATTATTATTAGTAATAGCGTATAAAGCAAGTTTATAGGTTACTTCATTGAAGCACCTATAGTAGGGTGTGAAAGAAGGCTGAACATAATTAGCGATATTCTAAAGGATGCTCATGCTCATACTCATGCTCATGCTCATGCTCATGCTCATGCTCATGCTCATGCTCATGCTCATGCTCATACTCATACTCATACTCATACTCTACTTGTTCATACTTACTTTGCTTCATTTGCTTACAATAATTTTCGTATACCTTTTCCAATAAGTTTTGGGATGACTTTTCGAGAGGGTGTTATTAGTGACCATAAACTTTCAAGATGTTAAATTATTTTTTATTACTCATGCGGGAGAAGTACTAACTTAGCGCACACATTTCTGTACGCAAAATAGCTGTTTGTCCACTGTACTCTTCCCGCATACTTTTTTGCGTGTGGAAAGTAACTTTCCACACGCAAATTGACAATACAACACGCAAAATTTAATCAAAACACGCAAAGCCGCCTCTTAATTTTTCATTTAATAAATATTTCATAATTATTTCTATAGAAACTACCAACAAAGTAATTTAAACGATAATTAATTCAGAAAAAAAAGACAAACACTTAAAAATATTATTTTAAAAAGTAATAAAAATGTCAAAAATAGGTGATACTAATAGAAAAAAGTATGTGAAATTCGTAATAAAAAATAGTATGTGCAACTCCTGCGGGATTGTCGATTGCCCCACTCAAGCGAATGAGCGCACGAACGTAGTGAGTGCGCTCAACTTCGCTTTCGTGGGCAATCGACAATTTCCCACACTTATTGCACAATATACTATTATTGCTTACAACAAATACCATCCTATGTTCACTCCAATTGTATTTAAATTTGTTACCTGTTTCACAAGTAACGGTTTCTTTTTGCATTCATACAGATAAGTAGGTAACATGCTGCCAACAATACTGCTGATTATTGCCGTACTTGAAAAGTCATCTCATTTAAATATTCAAAAACTATACTTACGTACATAAATTATATACCTACATTTTTTCAAAGTTTGCGTTTTGAATATATATATATATATATATATATATATATATATATATATATATATATATATATATATATATATATATATATATATATATAATAATAATAATAATAATAATAATAATTTATTACTCCATAAAATTTTACAAAATTTTTTGAGTTCGTCAAATTTGATTTCAGTTACATACTTAGATTATTATCATTTAAACATTCTTGTATTGTGTAGTATGCTTTATCAATGAGTACTTTTTTTATTCTAGCCTTGTAGTTAGTTATTGATAAGCGCTTCACACCTTCAGATAACCTATTGTATAGTATTAAACCGAGATAGTTTATAGGCTGTTTTACTAAATTTAATCTTTGGTACGGTATACAGAAGTTATTTTTGTTTCTTGTATTATAATTATGGAAATCTGTATGATTTGGCCAAGTATGTTTATTCTCATGGACGTAAGTCAAGATCTGATACACAAAAATACATGGTAACGTTAAAATTTTTAAATTAATAAAATGTTCCTTACAAGACTGTCTACACGGTATATTTACTATACTTCTAATGATCTTTTGTATATATATATATATATATATATATATATATATATATATATATATATATATATATATATATATATATATATATATATATATATATATATATATATATATATATATATCTATATATTACATAAAGTCCGCCTAGAATATACGGTCAAGCTGATTTTTTAATGAGGTCCACCGGGATCTTGCAGATCCGAAAACGCCAGTAATAAGCTATCGAACCGATGCTAAAAAATTTCTCACTGCTAGAGAACTAAATTATTTTAGATGGATACAACTATGCTGCACAAAATTCGTTCCGGTTCTTGGGTCCCCAAAAATACCAAAACTAATTACCCAGCCGATTTTAAAAATTCTTTTACTCTTAGAAAGCTAAACTATTTTAAATAGGTACAGGTCTTAGATGAGATCCGCCAGTGCCCAAGATTTGGAAATTCGCTATGTTATGCAGATGCTGCGACAGGGGTATTATTTAATAAAAACAGGTAAATTTTTAAGAAATTGTTCTAAATAAATATTTATGATAATTGTTATTTTCTTATTTTTAATATGAATTTATATAAATATAAAATCCTTATATAGAGTCTATATCAGACTAAACTTTTTTAGTTAGTTAGACTAAAGTTATATAATATTATGATAATAATTATTCATTCAATCATTTGTTGAAAATTTATATTTTCTAAAATATTTTTTCAAAAATCAAGTATTCTCTATGTTCAAGATTTCTCTGAGCGATACTTTTGACGCTAAGAGTGGAGGACAGTAATTTCTAACCGTTTTCTCATACTGTACATTTTTACATTCTATGCAATATAAGCCATTGGTAATTATTGATTATAATGATAATTACTGTTTTGCTACTAAATCATGTAAACCATCAATCTGTAAATGTTTAATTTTAAAAACTAAGCTTGCACATAATTTTAGTCCCATCAGTAACATAAAATTTTAACAATCAATTAACCTATCGGTTCCTTGTTTTATTTAAAATTAACAAGCTTTTCCATAAATAACATTGGAAAATTTTTCGATAGTTAACAAATCGACGATTATGCATTAGAAAAATTTCATACAAATATGCAATACAGTCAAACATACAAATTTCGATGTCCAAATTAATGCAATATTTTACAAGAATAAAACTTTAAAAATTAGGGTAATATTTCTTAAACTCAAAATAATTAATACAGATAAAATAAAAATCTGTCCATTCTTTGATATATTTTAATTTATAGGAAAAGTTACTAGTTATCCAAATATTTCCACACACATAATGATAGGCCCTTCAACAAATGAATGAATAATTATTATCATAATATTATATAACTTTAGTCCAACTAACTAAAAAAGTTTAGTCTGACATAGACTCTATATAAGGATTTTATATTATTTATATAAATTCATATTAAAAATAAGAAAATAACAATTATGATAAATATCTATTTAGAACAATTTCCTAAAAATTTACCTGTTTTTATTAAATAAACGAAATTAATCTGTACAAATATGTACCTTCACTAGTCCAAGTTGTAAAAAATATAACAAAAGATGACCCTTCATAAAACTATTGACAATAATTGTGAATACATTTCAACGCAGACTTTGAAAAAATGTAGGTATATAATTTATGTACGTAAGTATAGTTTTTCAATATTTAAATGAGATGACTTTTCAAGTACGGCAATAATCAGCAGTATTGTTGGCAGCATGTTACCTACTTATCTGTATGAATGCAAAAAGAAACCGTTGCTTGTGAAACAGGTAACAAATTTAAATACAATTGGAGTGAACATAGGGTGGTATTTGTTGTAAGCAATAATAGTATATTGTGCAATAAGTGTGGGAAATTGTCGATTGCCCACGAAAGCGGAGTTGCTAGCGCACGAACGTAGTGAGTGCGCTCATTCGCTCGAGGAGGGCAATCGACAATCCTGCACGAGTTGCACATACTATTTTTTATTACGAATTTCACATACTTTTTTCTATTAGTATCACCTATTTTTGACATTTTTATTACTTTTTAAAATAATATTTTTAAGTGTTTGTCTTTTTTTTCTCAATTAATTATCGTTTAAATTACTTTGTTGGTGGTTTCTATAGAAATAATTATGAAATATTTATTAAATGAAAAATTAAGAGGCGGCTTTGCGTGTTTTGATTAAATTTTGCGTGTTTTATTGTCAATTTGCGTGTGGAAAGTTACTTTCCACACACAAAAAAGTATGCGGGAAGAGTACAGTGGACAACAAAAACTATTTTGCGTACTGAAATGTGTGCGCTAAGTTAGTACTTCTCCCGAATGAGTAATAAAAAATAATTTAACATCTTAAAAGTTTATGGTCACTAATAACACCCTCTCGAAAAGTCATCCCAAATATTATTGGAAAAGGTATACGAAAATTATTGTAAGCAAATGAAGCAAAGTAAGTATGAATAAGTAGAGTATGAGTATGAGTATGAGTATGAGCATGAGCATGAGCATGAGCATGAGCATGAGTATGAGCATGAGCATGAGCATGAGCATCCTTTAGAATATCGCTAAATATGTTGTCCATTATTCAGTAAGTAGGTCAAAACCAGTACCATTGCTTTTTCAGAATTTTCATTTTTTCTCAAAAAAAAAGCAAACTTTATTATTAATATTATATTTTAACAGAAATTATTTGAAAAGGCACTAAAAATTGTTACTACGCATACCACGGTTATTGCGCTGATTACAATATTACAGAGCAGCAGCTGGTCATATTTTGAGCGTATCTTGAGACTTCATTTATTTATTAATACACTAAGTCTATAGGCTTTATATAATATGTTCACTGATCTTATGGTTTAGACCTTTTTATCACAAGACTCAAGATTATCACAAGTTGGGATAGTGTACTGAAGGGAAATCATAATGGGTTTAACTAGACTATATCAGACACCGTTCACATCATTACTTTTCTAACTTTATATTGTTACAAATTACTTTATGATAGAGAAGCACGGAAGTTGTATGGGGGCTAAGATTTGATTAACATGCAGCTGCAGTCGTCCCTTAAGTAACTATAGTGATGTTTATCTAAAATTTTGAAGAAAACCTGTAGAACAATCTTGATAAGCATAAGTGGCCACGAGAATCGAACTATTATTTGCAAATCTATAATTATCAGTGGCGGAGTACGCAGGATTACTCGACAGGCTCAGTAGAACATACCTATTTTAAATATAATTTTTTAACAAATTGGTTTTTTTTTTCCAGCGCTCTCACCACGGTGATTGAAACGAACATATGACATTAATTCACGACGTGATGACTCAATAAAGACTAAATTATTTTCGGTGTTGCTTTAGAAAATTGGAAAAATTTTAATTGTAGTAAAAATGTTTAATGGTTTCCTATATAAATTTTGCCATTTACAATTAAAATTTCAAAAACAAAACTGTAAATATGATTTACACCCCAGAATTGTTTTCTCAATCAATCCTAGACTTTAAACTTTAATTATAGCAAAAATAAATAGTGTGATACCAGCAATTTGCATCTATAGCCATTAAATCTCTTCTTGAATTAGAAAATAGCCTAAAAACAACTGACAATGAATATAGTTGATGACGTCGCAAGAATGAACCTTATTTGAATAATTTTTTAGGGATTTGTTGGGTTTTCCATTCACTTCCACTATCAAAATGTAGACATGAAACTTGAAATATAATTTACCCGAAACATATAAAAAGCTCTCTATTAGGGTGTTATCACACTTGCAATTTGTAAGCGTGTTTCCAGCGAGGTGATCGGTGAAGGCCCTTCTTGCGTATGCATAGCGAGCTCGTCACGACACATCATTTTCATAATATTGTACCTACACTCACATCTCCCTACAGCCCGTCACACTCCACTTTGGTCATATTGTAGAAACAATGGTGATTGCACATGCGCGTGTTATATTACGTCAACAATGCCATCGTTTGAGAAACACGTTTACAAAAATCGCCAGTGTAGTAACACTTTTACTAGTCGCAGGTTAACGGTTTTTATCGCCCAGAAATCTTTTAAATAGACTTATTGGCGCCTTATAATTTATATGAAAATATTATCTGACTTTTATACTTTAAATAACGTGAAATTTAATTTCAAAACATTATGATTATAATTTTATGTAACTAATAATGAAGTTATTATCAATATCTATCCACTGTTAATATTATCTATGTATTCTATTAACGAAATGCAAACTACGATGATTTAGTACGGAAGTATCCCATTATAGAATTATCTTTATTATATTTAAACTGATTTATAAAACCTACGTATTTACATCAATCATATCTTATATACTGGCTCGCACTGTACCATGTACAGGATGATCCGTTTCAATGAAGCAAAAGTTAAAAGTGTAAACTGTCTTCGGGACCGGATTTTTAAATGGGCAACTAGACAATTGCCTAGGGGCCGACTGGCTTTGAAGGATCCGCAATCCGAAAAAATATACAGTAACAACCGATTATCAAAGGACTATGTAAAGTGGACTTTGTGATCGATAAAGCGCTTCTAAAAATTTTATTCCAGTACATATTATTTAATTGTCATAAGTAACAGTAAAGTATAAATGCAGAAAACTTAGTACCTATATAATTTTTAAGATATTTTTTTCTGTTTGATATTTTATATCTTTTTTTGTGAACTGGTAATGTTGAACGTCTTAGAAAAAGGAGCCTCAAGACTTTGCATTGCCTACGGGCCCCTTCCTTCCTGGCTAAAGTCGACCCTGATTGTCTAAGAAGTGTTAGAATGTCAAAGCTTGAAAAGGATAGAATCAAATAAAAGCATGGCTGAGAGAGTGAAAAGAAAAAAAGAACTGACTTGGTCTACATTCCAAGAGAAGTTTGGGTAAACATGTAAAAAGAAGAGGTTGATAAAATCATTTAACTAGAGTTTTTTTATGCAATGTACTGTTTGTATCCTCTTTGAAAAAATTTCACTAATCTAATGAATAAAAAAAGACAATCCTCGTACTTGCGACTGTTAGGTTCTAGAACTAGGCGGTATGTTGAAACAACTTATTTTTCCCTGTATTGGTTGCCTATTAGTGTTATCGTATTTGTTGCCTATTAGTGCTACCGTCTCGGTAGCACAGATAGGCAACAATAATTTAAGACTGCCTGTACATCAAATGGCTCAAAAAAAAAAAATAATAATAATAATTATAATAATAGTAAAATAAAATAAAAGAAAAAAAAAGTGGAATAAAAGTTTTGAGATAAGTATAAAACTAGTGGGCAAACTTATTAATTTACAGTTTTTTAAAAAAATATTACGAGAAAGCATGACCTTTTTTCTATTGTTTGTTTGTTCTAGACATATTCATTCTGTTTCTGTTACCACTAACGTTTTTAACGCCCGTTAGTGGTTTAATACTTCTTCGAGGAACAACCGGTATCCCAGTTTTTATTAAAATTATCAAAACTAAAAGAGCAGTAGAAACAATTCAATTTTCTTAAATTCTTTATTTACATATAAGATGCCAAATTTACATAATCATATTATTTTTAATGACCCTACAATTAAAATATAAAATTTAAGATTATCATACACTTAAGATTCAGTTTCAGTTCTAGAGGTGATCCTTTAAATTAAAGACTTGACAAATTATTTTTCTTCTTCTCACTTCAACTAAAAGTTTATGTAAACAATTATAGAAAAAAATATCATGTAAATAAAGCTTTAAAGTTAAAAATTAAAATACAGTTGAAGCACTATTGTCTTCCTGTAAACTATTAAATTAAGTATGTACAAACTTAACAGTTTTTTTTTCTATAAAGTTCATATACACAATTTAAATATTTAATTAATTTACATTTCTTTAATTACAAAAACTAGTACCAGTCGTTGACATAGTTTCAAATCGCGAGGGATTTTCATTTTTCAACACACGACATGCAACACTCTAAAATATGGGGTCTTTGTGTTTGTAATATTTACACAGGCATGGAGTTACCGAGCACCTATCCACCGAGTTACATATTCATTTTTACGCGACCTACATTTCTATCAACAATTTGAATTTAGAAATTTTAAATAAATACTCGACTACTGTATATAAAATGAGCTTCGTTAGTTTTTCGAGGAATGAAGGTTGTTTTTTTTTTTATTTTAGTAAAGTAAAATATTTAGAAGAATAGTTTGAGTAATGTTAGTTAAACGTACAGGTAACGAGACTATTTTAAACTTGGCTTATTGTTTGAGGTTTATGTATAGAATAATTCATAAATTCTAAAAGCTTTCGACACGCTTTACATGTTTCAAAAGTTTTGAAAAGATTAATGTAATTGAATCACATAGTTTAAAAATAGAATACTAGCGAGGAGTTTATATATTTATCTAACAATAAATAACAAAAAATTAGATGATGGAAAGGAATACTTTGACAATGACAGTACTGCTAGGATTGTAATAAAAATTTCGTTTTGCTCTGAAGTAAAAAACTCTTTAACAGTGGAAATCTATGTGATTTGGGAGCCAAAAGATTCTAATCATATCGTAATAATGAGACTTAGCATCCATTTTTAAGACTCTTGTCTACAGAAGACACCACCCACATCATTATTTTTTAAATTTTATTTATACTTATTCTTAAATTTTATTTATACTTAATATTATTAAAATAGTTATCCACAAAAATAAATAAAATTTGCTTCAGGGAAAATAAAATATTGAGCTGACGCCTCAATTCGCCTAAAAACTTATGTTAGTAAAAAGGTTTTAAGAAAGTGCCAACTCGGGAAATCCTAAGAAAATATTGGATTAGATAAGTATCTTCGATTATTTGAAATTTTGTGAAAATTGGTCTCTATGTTAATTTTATCACGTTCTGTTAGAAAATCATGGTCTTTTGCTTCCGCGGTGTTTTCTTATTGTTATAGCACATCAAGTATGGTTTTCTGCATCCTTTTTCTGTACACCGAATTTCACTTAACGTGGGTTTACCCAAAAACGATTACGTTTAGAGTCCTAATATTGATATAGTATAAAATTAATTGTCACATTGTGCATTTAATGCTGCTGTTAGTTTTTTTTTTAATATTCGATTTAGACCAATTTACTTCCCTTATTCCGAAGGGTCCTTTAAGAAGAAACTACCTACTCTTTAATTAACAGTCCAAAAGAAAACTAATCGGTCTTCGAAATCTTCAGGACAAAGAAAAAGGGAAGTGATGAGAGGCCAGAATTTGAAAAATATGCGTCTGTAGTCATTTTTTTAAAAGGAACAATACCGATATTTATCTAGTATAACGAGGAGATAATGTAGAAAAATTTTCACAATCATAGCTAAGAAATTCGACCGTTGACCTACCAGTTCCAATTATCAGTAACTTTGAAATACCACATCATACCTACCCGTATAAATATTTTATGTCTTTCTACATTATTTTTAAAATATGAAGTAGAAACTTCGAATTTCGAAAACAGAAATTGGTGTAAAGGATCTAAGCAAATGAATCCTGTGTAGAAATTCGATTATTTTATTCAGAAAACTCAAAAAATTATCCTTCTTTTGCCTTGGCTTATAAAAATAAAATGAGTAGATGCCTTAATTAAACATTTTTCTCTAACATAAAAAAAACTGAATAAAAAAAGACAGAAACTAAATTTGAATAAAAACGAAAGAAACTTTCTACTGAAAAAAATGAATGATAATTAAAAATTTCCATTAAAAAAAATCTTATGTATATGTATAACCACACAGACTTTCATCAAAGTATAGTTCAGTTTTAGAATCCTCTTCTATGCCAACAGTGGCAATGGCAGAAGGCTATGTATGATTGGTGTGTATAAAACACTGGAAAAATCCTTGCCAACAATATAATAGTTGACCTATATATTTTCGCTCAAGTGCAATACCACTTTTCAAAAACCGCACGAATGAAAGCCTACACATCTGATAATGCATCCACAATTCCACATACATATATGAACGAGCAAGTATATAGTGGGTATTACGTGTATCGCATATAGACCGTAATATTTTAACGATATCTATAATACATAAAGTATTATACAAGCTGATCAATAAAGTTTTCACGAACAAAAAAAGATTATGGTGGTGGTGGGAGTGTTGGGGAATATGATGGGCATACAGATTATATCTGAAACTGGTTTTGGTCCTGATTTACCTGCCTTACATTCTAGCAATTAAGATCAAAATAAATAAAAATTAGAGATTTATATACTAAGGGAAGATACACTAGTGCTTTACGTTCTCTCACGGATAAAAGTTATTATAAAAATTAAAAATTACATAGTGACTGAAAAGTTGCCGAACTGGATCGGCTGGGACTCAAATCCCTGATAATTGGTCAGGTTCTTTTGCTACTAAGCTATCCGATCCTTGTCCGAGAGCCACTCCAGTTCGACAATGTATCAGTCACATATTTTTTAGTCGATGTGTTTGTGAACATTATCAACGTGTGGCGAACTTTTGTTTGTATTTAGACATACGTTAATATTTTGAAGCCAGCTAAGTGACGCCAGCTTAACTGAACTTAAACACACGAATCACTTTGGTATACGTGACCGAACCATTATTTTAATTAAAAATCACATAGTGACGGATCAATTATCAGAGGATCCTGGGTTCAAGTCCCAGCCGTTCCAGTTCGACAATTTTTCAGTCACTAACCTTCTAAACTCCCTTTTACAGTGACTCTGGCTCTCATATAACACGATTTCACAAAACACGGCATTCTTTAGGAACATATCTACCGCATTATAGGAGGGATACTTGTATTGTGAAAAAGAAATGACGTCGATTTATAACTAGATATATTGTTTGAGAACCACCTATACATTAATTTCATCTCTATCAAATGGTTGATTACAGATTCTAGTGGCAAAAAAATTGCATACGGCTACGTATGCTATGTAGTTACATACTAACTCTGTATTCATACAAAGACATAAGCTGCTTCATACGTGAAATTATTCAGATATCAACTTCAACGATGCATTTAGCTTATTTAGCAGTGAAACTTATTTAAGAAACAATAAAAATAATACTCTCATCTAAAAAATTTTTACCTACACTTCCACCATAGCTGGACAATGTAATCTAAGAAAAAAATTTTAAAATATTCAGTTTCTTAGTACTCATTCAGAATACAATTTACCAAAAAAGAAGGGCCGCTTATAATGACTTTCTTCATAAATGTTCGAAAATTAAGGGCAGGGTAAGGTATTAAAATAATTTTTTTTGCATTTTTTTTTATTTTTTTAACTGAATGCATAATATCTCAAGAATATTGTCTCAAAATTTCAAGTTGATTGGATCAAAATTGACGAAGTTATAAGCATTTTTGTTGTTACCTGGCAGATTTTTCGCTCTCTATATATCTCTCTCTCTCAATTATATTATAGAAATTTCAATGGAAGTACTAACGTGTTTATACCTGTACTGTATATTTTGTCAGTGTAGGGTACAAAATTTAGTTTAGCAGTAAGTATTCGATATCAGTTTTATACAAGAATTTTTAAGTGTTCAAAACTTGAAAGCGTTTTCCCCACAGCTCACGTTTCAAAGTCGGTGCCCCTCATAACTTCAAAACTACAGCACCGATCCATTTGAAATTTTGAACACTATTTCTGTACATAATTTACGAGGTAACGCTGGAGAGATTTTTTTCAAATTTGTTAATAATTTTTATTTTACAATAACAAATTAGCCGATTTTTTTCGGAAAAAATCGTGTTTTTCCTTTCTAAGTGTTCCAAAAAAGTGAAAAATTGAAAGTTCGAAAAACCCTCCCAGCATTACCTGAGGAAAACTATTATCTAGCGAATGAACTTTAATTTTTTTATTTCGGATGATCCAGCACCAAGTTATGAGGGGCACCGAAATTCTACTTTTTTCCGAGACACGTTCGAATAATTGCTGCCATTATTGTATTTTTTAATATTTCTTCGTGAAAATTTTATACAAAATTTTTCGAATGTTATACTTTAATGTACCACTGGTTTTAATAAAGAGATTTTAACTGTGTCGTCACAAAAAAATAACAAAAACATGCCTTTTTTGTACGAATTAACCTTACCCTCTCCGTAAGTACAATAGAAGCAGAGGAGTAAAGTGTCAGTTACTACTGTTACTAGTGACGCACTACAGTAAAATAAATTTCTTATTCGTAGTCGATATGAGGCAATTTGTTTATAGATATACAAAAATACTGTCAAGGAAATTTCTCGTCCAACTCCTGGCAATTGTAATCCTTGGACATGTGAGCCATTGTCAATAATCATGGGAATTATCAAGAGGATATTTTTCGAAAGTAAGAACTGTGTTTTTCAATGGTAAAACACATATACTTACAAAAAAGCTACCCCCAAGCTACCTCCGGAGTTGTGGATCTAAACGAGGTAGATTGTATTTGCTTCCCTCGTCTAGTAGTGTCGAAATTCAATTTTGAAAATGGCAAAATGCTTCGTAGCAAGTGCCATTACCTTTTAGAACTTTTCTGCATTTTCTGTAAGACAGAAACCCTTGGAAAATACACCAAGAAAGCTCAAAATTACTAGCAATACTGGCAAATATAGAAAAGTTCTGAAGGCCAACGTCACTTAGTACGAAGTATTTTGCCAGTTTTTAAAGCAAATTTTTACACTACTAAGGAGGAAAAATTGAACGCGTCTAGTTTGATCCAGAACTTCAAAGGTGGTATTAGAGTTTTCTTGTTAATCTAAATTACTTAAATGAAACTAGTCAGGTATCAGACTAACGTAATTCCTTTGTAAAACTTTTCAATATTGTTAACGAAGATATTCTACTATATTAGTTACATAACACAAAATGATATTAATTGCTGATAATTCATCATTACAGTGTTTATATACAATTTTCTTCGAACTACCACCTACACATGGATAATTTTCTTAGGTTAACGACCTAAAAAGAGACACAACATCAGATAGATAATTACAATACAATTCGAATTGCATAATGTTACTAACTCAGTCATCTGTCGTCTTCGTCTTGCATGTTATACACTCGACATTTTATTATGTGATACGCTGCTAGTTACTCGAAAAAGCTCTCGAAGATGATACATAAAGCACGACTATATGTAATAGTCACGGAGCTATATATATTAGAAGCACTATTTGTATATATTCCATTCAAAATTTTAATGATCTATAGTTCTATACATTTCGGTATGAAACTATGAAGGTACGATGAATAATAGGGTTCTTGTAATATTATTTTAGAGGCCAAAATATATTCAAGTAATCATACAATTGAAGCAAAACAACATCATATCGTAATAATATTAATAACGACATATTGTCAAGTAAAATAAATTGGCTGTAAATAATAAACAAATACTTTACTTTGCAAAATACCACTTTTATTAATATCACTAATTAAAAGTGGTATTTTGCAAAGTAAAATATTTGTTTATTATTTACAAATATGGAATACCATAAAGTAACGCTCAAATCTATTAATTATATTATAAATTGGCTGCTTTATGCATACTATATGACAGATATCTAATATATATTGCCTATATCACAACAAAATTTTACATCCTTACATACCGACCCTTTGGAAAGATGAAAAATTTCGTGTTTAAAACAAAGAATTGGTTTTAAACATTTCTCTAATACTTAAGAAAGTGTTGATATTTACCTGAATTCCATGGTACACCAAGTGGTCGGAAAATGACATTTCATGTTACACGAAATAATGTTATTCCAAATAATGGCGGAAAAGATTCTAGACTACAAGAATTCTATTTAAGATGAAAGAATTGGTTTTAAACATTTTACTACTCCTGCTGAAGAACACATTCATTATGTATCTGTTAATTGTTGAGAAAGTTAGGCATTTTTCAAAGATGTGGAGGAATAATCATTACTCAATACATTTTTGACCAATGAAATCACAGTATTAACCATTATTCAATGGGTTTGCGATGTTTTGTGAATAATGTATGTATCAAGTTTTAATTTCACATATACGTTCGTTGCGTAGTAACGTTCAAGTAAATAAAATAATTTATTATTTAATTTGATCATTTCCATAGATACATAAACGAATATTTAATGAAATTAGAGATAGATTAAAATTTTATTCTTTTAGTTTATTAAAACTTATATTCAATTTCATTTAAATCAAAAAGAAAGAAAGTCGTAGAAAAATTATAGTATTCTACTCGTTTGCAATGGCTAGTGTCGCAATTTCATCTTCGTGAGTAATAGCTATCATTACCAGCTCGTTGAATAATATACTACATATGTAATAGGCCTACTGAAACAACTGCGAAAATTCAGTAGAATCAAAAATTTTATAAAAATAGAAGTATCAGATATTTAGTATAATAGTAGAATCAGATATTTACTAAAATATTTAAGAGCAATTCTTTTATTTTAAATAGAATTCTTGTAGCCTGGAATCTCTTCTGCCATGATTTAGAATAGTATTATTTCGTGTAATATGAAATGTCATTTTCCGAGACATATAATTCAAATAAATATCGACACTTTCTTAAGCACTTGAGAAATGTTTAAAACCAATTATTTCATTTTAAATAGAATTCTTGTAGTCTAGAATCTTTTCCGCCATTATTTCGAAAAACATTGTTTCGTTTAGTATGAAATGGCGTTTTCCGACCACTTGGTCTACGATGTAATTTAGATATAAATATCAACACTTTCCTAAGCATTAGAGAATATTATAACTCTTATATTACGGTGGTTGAGTAGAGTACCAACTTTTTGTGAGATACGTAAAAAAATTTAATTGACCTGTTTTCTCTTGATTTTCTATTATTAAGTTGAGGGGTAGTTAACTAGAGGGTGATTGTGTCGACACTTTAATGTAAAATATAGTAATTTTAACCATTTTCAAAAGAACGTTTCGATTTTAACAATAAAAAAAATTAAAAAGTGTTTTATTTCTGTCAGGATTGACAAAAAGGGACTGAAATGTTTTTAGATGTTGATATATACAAAAAATATTAATATTAATGTGTTAAGTACTTGCTAGACTTACAGGTTTTATGGGTGGTTTTTTGGTCAATAGGATAACTTTTTATAGGTATATGTGTGACTAGGGTTGCCACCGTTTTTTAAGAAAATAAAGTAATTTTAAAATTTTGTGCAGAAAAGCAAAGTACAATTAACTCAAAAAATACCGGTTATTATTATACTGGTTATTATTTTCGGTTAACCATCAGCAAAGTAAATTTCCAAGAAAAGTTACTTGTAATGCGACAACTTTTATCGTTAAAAAGGGAAGTCCAAGGAATTGGATGTGCAATAGTAAAAAGAATTATATAATAATTTTCTTTTTAAGTACTTTTACTTTTTTAAATTAATTATATTAATACATACTTAAGTAATTCTTTCTCGTTGTACAATTTACTTTTGTTACGCAACATGACTCACTTTACTGTTGCTCATTTCAACTACGATATAGAAAGGGGATCACACATTCTACCCTTGCATAATTTGCACCATTTTGCACGTACGAAATATGTATGTATCAGAGTTTGTTTGTTGTTTGTTCTTTAAAGGGGTAGGTAAAACGTCTAAAACAATAAGTTGCAATAACCGCATATGCCGTTCGTGCTGCGTCCTTGTAAATTAACACCTCAAAACCCACTCGACAACAATTATGATGTATTTAACTAAATGCAACATTGCATATTTTAGTATTATCATAATTATAATATTAATTGTATCCTATGCCACGATTTTATAGTTGTAAATTTGTGAGAAATAATTGTTTTAATACGTATGTGTAGCCTTCTAATATGATTACGCAAGTTTGCGCATTTAATAACAGTTTTCTCTTTAAAAAAATGATTTATGGTGGTCGCGCTGTGAAACTATTAAATATTTTATTTCTGTTAAATGCATAGTTTCAGTTGCAAGGTTTACAGTTTGATTGGCACAGGATGTAAGGAAAAAATTATAATTTGCAAATTTTTGGTTTGTTGGAAGATAATTTGAGAATATACGTTTATAATAATTTGATAATAAAGTGTTGTATTTATGGTCTAAAAATTATTTTCTATCCAATGATTCATTCTGAGAATATGTTTTTGGACAATAAGATAACAATAATCATACCTATGTTAGTTATACAGGATGGTCCAGAATTATGTACCGTAATTGCTAGAGCTGATAGTACGTTCAAAATAGAGATGTCGATTCTCCAAAAGAAAAAGATCGATTCAAAAAAAAATCGGCTAAAAAAATTGATTCTGTGAGATCGATCTAAGAATTCGAAATTTTGAAAAGTTTAATAAAATTAGCTGATAATTTTTGTTAAGGGACGTACTATATAGTAAATGGATAATATAGTGTAAAAACGCCTTACATTATATTTGTAAAGGCGATGAGTGAACTTTTCAATTACAATTATAGAAAATAACACAATTGAATATGTAGGACCTTAGAGTGTAGGACGAATACCATGTAATGAACCAAGTTTATTCAAAAATTTCAAACAAACTGACAAAAATATGTTTTCTAAATAAGTTGCTTTTGTGGGAAAGGGATCGTTTGCACAGATAGGTGATCTCTTCCTTCCTTTTGTATTAATAGTTTTCTACTGGACAAGATAGTGCGTATATGTAAATATTTTATATAGAGCCATATGAGGTGTTCGTTGATAACAACGAGTAAAAAGTGACAATTAATATGTAATAGCGTTTTTGGTGTTTCAATCTAACACATATGTTTCTTTGTAGAATTACAATTACAATTAAATTATTTTTGGAAAAAATCGGTTATCGATCTTTTACTTTTAATAATCGATTCATGAATCGACTCAAATGAAAAAAATCGAAAAAGAATCGACTTTTTAAACTTCGATTAATTGATTTAAAATCGACATCTCTAATTCAAAAATAATGGCACCTTTTCGTGTACACTTTTTTCCAAAACTCAATAATAAGGAAGATACAACCCTGTAAAGGGGTTAAATGGAAAACGCTTGTGAATAACGAACTGATATTTTAGAGGTACGTATTTTTCGTTAGGCGGATTAAGTTTATGTTAACACTTATTCCATCACTTATGATCAAGTGGTAGTTTTAGGTGGTAGGTATGAGTTATCACGTCTTTTCTTTTTTAATTTGCAATTATTTAAACAAAATTCTTAACATTATGATTCCTCAGACAATTCCACGCAAAAAGATATACTTGTTACATATCGATAAATAATACCGTTTTCGAGTAATTTAAAACAGAAGTACCTATCTATTTCTAAATTATCCCCTAATCATAAGTGACGGAATAATTGGTACCATAAATTTAATTATCCTAATATTCATACGCACTCCTAAAATATGATTCAAAAGCGCCTAAAAAATTTTGAAAAAAGAAGTTAGTTTTGTTCCACCCCTCTACTTTATCTCACTAATTATTGAATTTTGGAAAAAAGTGTAGATGAAAAAGTACCATTATTTTTGAATGTACTATCAGCTCTAGTAATTACGGTACATAATTCTAGACCAACCTGTATAAAAATAATAAGAAAAGACAAAGGATAATAGGTATGTCATGCGTACATTTTTTTTGACTGATATTAGTTATATGCATTTCAAAACGAATGCATAGAAATGAAATAAATTATTTGACTACCTTGACGCTTTTGGAGATATCCAACATTTACGTTACGGGGTTTCTACTGTACAAAGTTATACTTTAAGGCCCGATTTACATTAACACTTCGCCCTCGATTCACTCCCACTCCACTTTCGCTCCGATATAATCTTGTTGTGTTCACATTACAGTGCTGATAACATGCTGGTACCTATTCGTTCTCCATTCACATTATAATGTCGCTGTGGGTACGCTCCCAGTTCGGTCTCAGTTCGATACAAACATCTTTTCATAACAACTGAATGCAAGAGGAGTGGAGTAGAATCAAAAAAGTGTTTACATTATAGGTACAAGCCATAACAAGTCTGATATCGCTCCAATAAAATATTACCTGAGTGGTATTGATATTGGAGTGGCATTAGAAAGGGAGCGAACCGTGACTGATATCGGACCGATATCAGAGCGATGATGTGAATACACTCATTGTTTCTTGTGTAAGAATATTTTATCGAATCGGGAGCGGAGCGATATCGTACCAAGAGCGGAGCGTTAATGTGGATCGGGCCTAAGTACTTTAAAAGCAAAAATTACATTAATATAAGGTAAAGAGTATAACAAAATTAAATGAGGCCATCTTTTGTTTTCTCTAACTAATATATTAATTTATCTCTCTTTAATGAATTTCGTGGGTAAACACATAGTACCCTCCTATACAGTTAAAATTATACATAGGATTCACTATTGTGACACCAGGCAATATGATGCAATGTTTGGTATAATATGCAGTAAAATACATCAAGTGCATATACACATACGTATACATGTACTCAAAATATTATTCAATGAATAAAACAATGACAGCTACATATACATGTGCACCGCTTGCTCTTTTGATACATACAGCTATAAATTTATGTACATATATGGATGGTATTTGTATAATCCTATATGCGCTTTTGACTGTGGTTTTTGTCACCTCAAATTTTATTTGTGTAATAAAATCAATTCAGGTTTTAATATAAAATTTAAACAATAAAAACAATTGAAAATAGTGACAGGTTTTTATTTAAACAAAACGCCTAATTATTTATTTAAAATATATTTTAATTTAAAAATGGTATTTAATTTAAAATATATTTTATAGGGTGTTTTTAAACCATTCGGGATGAAAATGTAGTCACATTATGTTAATAATTCTAACATTGTGAGAAATTTGAAGGTTCTAAGCGTGAATTGTAGACGTCACCAAGATTTTTCGTTTTGTCCCGTTTCCCTTATTCCCGAAATTAATTTGCAATTCCCCCTTGTCTCGGACCCTGGCAAACACTCTCCCGACGGCACTTTTTACTCTGAGTCCTAAAATGTAAGCTACATTATTATTAGTGCTACTCCTCTCCCCTTCCTAGTTTTGACAATATACTTCGACTTTGATATAAAAACTAGATGGTAAAGATAGTTAGAGTTAGGTCAGTTTAGTTTTTTTTTTTGACAATATACTTAGACTTTGCTGAAAAAACTAGGTGGTGAGGTTAGTTAAGGTTATCCATTGCCCCAAATACCCTAACCTAACCAAAACCAACCTCACCACCTCGGTTTTCAATTCGATTTTTTAAATATGATTCTAAATTACTTTCATTTATTTAAGAACTAATAACATTATTAAAAATCAATACTTACGCGAAAAGTCAATACTTTACGGACGGCTAAGTTATTTTATTCATCCGTTTAGCGGACGACTAATTATATTTTATTCGTCCGTTTAGCGGACGACTAGACACTTCGTTAAAATTAACCTATACGTAGAATAAAATTTAACACATTTGTTGTGATGCTTACAAATTTTTCTGTTGAATGTTACTTTAGTAATGGCGGAGGAGTCGGGAAGGAACAAACTTGCAACACTTGTATTCTACAGTTTATTATAAAATTAAAAAATACCTCAAAATAATGTTCAAATCAAATTCCTTCATTTTAGATCAAAATATTTTGGGGAAAAGTGATTTAAAGTAGGTACTTTTGCATTATGGCGCACAGTTCCAAACGTCAAATATCCCTGAATAATGAATTGCCTGTAATTCTCAAGTTAGAAAACCCACTTTTTGATTGTAAATTAAATTAAAAAATTACTCAAGGGAAATTTTAAAAAAATTTTTTTAATAAAAATAAAAGTTTTAAAAGTGAAAATTTTATTAACACAAGGTGAAGAGTGTAATCAAATTAAGCGAACATTTTTCTAAACACACTTCATACTACATATCTATTTCCGTTATTAGTCAATAGACCCGTGGAAAGACCGCGACAAATACATCTAAAATTTTAAGGTTTCTGAAAAAACTCAATGGCCCTGATAGTTAAAAATAAACTTGCTAACAGGGAACCTAGGTACACAGAATCTGTTTATAATACATCAATATTACTGAGTAAGCAGAGTTTATTTACCTGTCGAAGTCCGGGCACATCACTCACAGCGATTCCATCGGATCGTACCCAAATAATTTCCGGAGCTGGATTACCACGAGCGGAGCATTCAACGACGGCGCCAGTTGTGTTTGAGAAGTCGACACGATTTGGTGGTTCCTTGATGAAAACGGGTCCAACTGTATCATCTTCGGCTGCATGAACTGTAACAATTACAAACGTGAAAATTAATTTCTGTTTAAAATAAAATTATCTAACAGGCTATTCATCAAATTACTAAACGACGACAGCTTCTTCCTTTTTATAAAAAAACAACGAGGTCTTTGCTCTTTTTCATATCGTTACTTAGATTATTAGAAATTCCATTAAATTTATTAAAAATTGTGTTGATATGAAGGGAATATAGAATATTGAATTACTTAAATAATATTACAAGCTTTTAATAAAATAAGTTTTATAGCAGAAACACCACGTCATCAATCACGTTTATGTTCATTTTTCATCGTCAACTTCTTTTTTTTTTGTTAGAATTCTCGATATTACAAGACGAGTTCTGTCCGTCTTTGTACTCAAATTGTAAACAGTAATTTTTATTGTTATTTTTACATAGTTGGAATTAAGTTAAAACTAATGGAGTTTTAAGCCTTGTAAACCGCAAGTATACAGTAGAACCTTTCAGTAACGGAGTAAAATTCTTGTGAAAATTATGCACCCACACTAGCACCATGTTTTTCACCGTCACATTTCGTTTCACACTAGAGATGAGCTAAGCGGTTATTTTCTAATAACTGTTATTGCAATAACAGTTACTGAAAAATAACTGTTATTTATAACAGTTATTGTAGTAACTGGTATGGTATTTGGATATTTTAACATATTGCAAGATATTCGATATGCGTATAAACGGTTCTGTTAGTGAAATATGCACAGATATATAATACTGACGGATACTAAATAACATTTTTTGCTTTATTGTACTGCAATATCTGTTCAAATACTTGTCTATACAAGGATTTATATACACAATTTTAACAATTTTATGGATACAAAATTACAAATACAAATAGATAACTGTACAATAGACAATAGTTCATTTTTAAGGGTTTTTTTAAATGTGCTACAATATGTGTAACTTGCCTGAGGCGTTATTATTTTGAAATTCTCCGTAGGTGGTTAAAATAAATTACTGTGATCCTTGCTTTCGAATATATTAATATTGACCTATGTTATCGATATTTCCAAAGGAGTTATTTAAGTAACCAGTTACTGGGTATTCCAGTTATTGACGATAACTGTTATCTTTCTATACTAGTTATAAAATAACAGTTATCGATATATCGATCATCTCTATTTCACACCTTCTGAATAATGTCAAACATTGTTTAGTATTTAGTACGTGGACTGTGTAATTGATTCATTTTCATTGTCTGGAAATAACATTATTCAGCGATGGCGACAAAAAAGGACGCAATACGAAAAAGTATGGGCACAAGAAAGGAAAGTAACGATATATTAATTAAAAAACGTGTTTTTTTCTTTGAACTAACTGAGTCTCCTCTCCATTTTATCCCAAATAATTTTTTTCTAATCATTGGCGATATATGTAGGCACGTCATCAAAACCTAACATTATCCCCAATTTCAAATTACTAGGTTATATAGTTTTCGAGAAAAACCCCTATTATGATAGACAAGCAGACGGACACGAGTGTGATCTTATAAAAATAACAAAAAGCAGTTTCCTATAACAAAACATATACAATAAGTTTATATAAATTCAATTTTCTCAAATTTAAGATCGAGTCACTTAGCAAGATATACAGTCAAGCATCCCAGTTAACAAAAAAATAAAAGGTTCTTTGATAAAAGCAGAAACTGGTTTTTTTTGTGGTAAAAAAAATATTTAGTTTGTATTCCTTTTCATTTCAAAGTACTTCCGTAGTCTAAAGCGTGTAGTTTTATATGAAATACCTTTGCAAGACTTCTTCAATTAACTTTCAACCATCTGAAACACCTTATAAAATTAGTTTCTGACTCTTGGTCGATATACATCCTCTCTTATTTTCATCTATCATTATGCCTAACCTATTAGTTAAGAGATTCTTACGTGATTATTAAATGTATTTTCTAACGTTACTATTTAATTTTCCAACATACATAAACACGTACACTATATTCTAAGTTTTAATAATTCATCTAATAATCTTGACGATGAATATTTTACAGCTATTATACGCCAACATAAATGCGTCTTAATTTTCATAGCAAATATAATATAATAGGGAGGATATACATAGAGAGGGCGTTGGTCCTAGAATCACCCCCTACCCATTCTCACATGCCTACATATCGTAGAAAATACACGACGTAACGTACAGGAGTTCGAGGAGATGAACAATGAATCCAGGCAGTTCGTTACACGTACAAAAGCAGAATGAGCTCGATGCTCGTGAAGCTGACAGAACGAAGTAGAGCAACGTTGGGTGTTGTATCGATCGATATCTCCCTCACCCGTAAATAGAGATAGATAGATACTGTATAGAACGGGTCGAATGAGTTGCCTGGTATACATACACACGCTGCCTGCTTTTACTGTGTTCTCGTTCCAACCCGGTTGGGGAGTGTTTACACTAACTAACTTTGACTATTGCTACAAGAAGTGCTAGGAGTTATTACCTTGTGTGTTGTGTGTATCTTTGCCAGGACTTATAATGATTCATCAATAGTATAGCGATTTTTTATATACATTTTCCTCAGGGAGTATCATGTTTTTTTCTTATGTTTTCTCTTTTTCAATATAAATGTATATAAGAAGGCAAACAGGTTTTTCATAAAGACGGATATTAAAAAAAAATTATGTAGAAACGCAAGGATATATGTTTTCGTAACGAACAAAAAAGGGATAACGAGAACTAATTTATTTCTATGTATAAACAAATTGAGGAAAAGTCTTGGAAACGGAATTAAATTTAGGTTTATGGTCCGAATCAACTAAAGCTGATAATCAAAAAAAGAAAAAAGATTGTTTTTTCGCAATTTCATAATATTAAGTCTAGTGGTGTAGTCAAGTGGGTGTGATTGTGTTGACATAATCGTACTATTCGAGAAGTTCAAGAAGCTTTTATTCATGGTAAGTAGTTAAAGACAATTAGAATAACGTAGAAATGAGATTTTTAAAATCAAAATTCAGTTTGAACAACACTGGAGGCTGGGGAGGGGGAGCAGACTCTCTTAAATTATATATACTAGTTTTCATATACTCATAGTTAGTATTAACACTTTGGCGGTGGGTAATAATATCACAATAAGTGTTTCTGAAAATCAGTAATAAATTATGTTTGTTTTTAAAGACTTTTTGCTATCAAAAACTTTGTTCGTAAATATCTTATGAACAGAGCGTCGTAATGAAAAGATAATGACATTTTCAGGAAGTTAAGCAAAGCAAGAGGTATTCCAAACATATTATGACTTTCGTTATTGTAAATTATCGATATCGAAAATAACGATATTTCTAAAATAGAGCATATAGGGAAAGAAAGTACACTTTCAAATATATCCCACCTGCTAAATTATACTTTTCGTTATCCAAATGTTTCGATCGTCTAATTTAACCCTTCTCAAAAAATTTTTATGACCAAAATACAATTTTATTTGAAACTAGGCTTAACTTTATCAAATTAAACTTGATTTTCGATTTTAATATTTTTTTATTTTTCACATCCGTTTCACAAAATTAACTTACTCCTCCTCCTCCCCCAATCACCCCTGTTGATATAATTAAAGCAATAAAAGAGCAATATTGTTAGTTTAAACTTTTACCCTACCTGTTACCATTTTTGAGATATTTGAAAAATTCAATTCTTACCCTGATTTTTAAAAAGCGACTTCACCCCTTGAAACAATTTTTCCGCCGATGAAAGAAATACGTGTCGCTTAATCAAAATCGATAGGTCCGACCTCGGCGGCACCTTTACATTGATGAAAGCACTGAAAACCATTTTGCAAGAGTAAACTATCGTTTCAAATTAATAGATTCATTGTCTAGTCTAAAAATATCATCGTACCTCGCATGTCTGTTAAAGGAATTTTTGGTACTTTTGTTTAATTTAAGGACATGAAATAGTTCCTCCACATTCAGGGGATTAGTGATGAGCAAAATTAGTCTTGGTCTTGCATTTTTTTTGTAAGACCAAGATCAAGACTATGTATACCAAGAGCAAGACCAAGACTATAAGTATGGCTGCAAGACCAATACCAAGACTCAAGTGAGCAAGATCAAGACAATAGCAAGAAAAAAGCAAGACTTTTGCTAAATTATTTAAATAGTTTAAAAGTATAATTAATACCGTAAAGAGAGAAAATTCTGATTTTAGATTCTTTAGCAATACCAAGACCAAGACCAAGACCAATACCAAGACTGTATTTTGCAAGACTCAAACTGCTCTAGCAAGACCAAGACCAAGATTCTTAATGCAAGAACAAGACCAAGACCAAGACTGCCAAGTCTTGGTCTTGGTCTTGCATTTGCTCATCACTACAGGGGATAACAGACATCAGCAAATGAACCTTTACTGCTATTTATTGATAGTATATTATTAGTATTTTGGAATGGGAAAACCTGAGTATAAAAAGTATATAGTAGAAGTTTTATAGAGTTTTGAGGCCTTCATCTTATCGAAAATAACACTGATCCCTCCATAATTATCCACAATATATGTAATTGTCAATACTTAATCCAGAGTAATCTTTATACACAGCATAGATTATTCCGCTTTTCATTTCAAAAATTACAACAATAGAAAAGCAAATGAGAAAACTGTAAAAACTCTATTGAAAATATAATTAGAAAATAATAAAATGATTTATCGAACATGAAAAGCATTTATAATATCTCCCACTCCTCCACTCTCGACTTAATAAACTTGTAACTGGGTTACACATAATAGATGATTCGAGATGTACCAGCGAAAAATAGACGGAAAAAGATGAGATGCGCACTACTGTGGAATGCTTGCTGGCTGGATGCTGGAAACGCAAGCAAGGGCGTCACTTGAACGGATATCCGTACCAACGAACGATACACATGTACCACCGGCTCTATCATTATCATCATTCGTTGCCAGCCAACGTCGTCATCTTCTGCTTGTGACGTCGATATGTCGACATCGAAAAATAACGATGTCTTACAAGAAAAAAGAAAAAATATGGATGTTCTATAAAATGAAATTTCTTATCTTTCTCCCACATATATTATGTATGTGCAGAAATATACAGGCTGATTCAAAGTACAAGGGACCATTTTTATGATTTTGATATAGGGTAAGTGCGGGAGAGATGCTGCCTCGGGAGAGATGTCGCAGTAGTCATAGTTCGTCCGTTGATTGATAGATAGCGCTATTAATGGATTATATGCATAAAATAAGTTACTTATTTAAGTTGTATATGGTAAGATTTATGATTAGTCCATCAGTTTAGTAATTATCCAACTTTTTATTATTGAAAAGTAAGTTTTTTAATATAATATTTTATCAAGCATTTAATTCATTAGAATTTAAGAATGTATATTTCATTGTTTTAATGAAAATAAGTTTTGTTATTAATTTAGGTATATTTTAAAAGTACTGTATAAAATTTTAGGTTGGAATTCCGCACTATGCTTGCTATAGCAACATGCGGCATCTATCCCAACAAAAAGGAGAGATGGCGCATTTAAAGTTGGTATAGATACCGCATCGTATTACATGTTAAAAACAAGACTTTTATATACCTTAATTATGCAATTTTTTTTTTTGGACTGTAAATTATGCCACGTAAATAAAAAAGATCCATTAATGGATCAGGAACAGCTCTCATATTAGTGAAGATAACGAAAATAATTATGATTGCCTGTGTATTGAATGTTTTGAAAGGTACTCAGAAACAAAAAAAAAGTTGACTGGTTAAGATGTATAAAGTGCCAAAAATGGTTACATATGGCATGTATCATGTATGAAGATGTGTCTAAAATGCAAAATTTTTAATATAAACTATGCGGCGTCCCACCTTCTTTGATGCGGCATCTCTCCCATAGGTGTGGGAGAGACGCCGCTTTGCAGGCTCTACAAAAATGTTAATTATGAATCCTTTATGACTCAAAATTTAAAACTACTTATAAATAATTTTAAAAAACAATGTTTACATTTATTGTGTACCAAATTTCAAATCAACTAAATGCATACTTTAAGAATTATCAAGTGTTTTCAAAATGTGCGGCATCTCTCCCGCATTCACCCTAGGTAGTATATTTTACTACTGCCTTAGTTTATTTATTTTTTAAACATCCTGTATCTTCTTCAGTTCTTTGTAAGTTAAAGGTATGACTGGTGCAATACATAAGTCGGATGTAGTTTATCTCAACAAAAGCAAAAAAATTTTGTATGAGCTTCTGTCGTGAACTAGTTTCCATTGTTTGTTAATTCTATATTTCATAAAACTACACATACGAACATGTCTGTTCGTATGTGTAGAGGCAACTTTTATTAATTCATCATAATCGTATCATACATTATGTTATGGCAGCGTGTGGTATGGTTTTATGTCAACAGGGATTAAAAATTTTCATTAGGTATATTAAAAATTTTTTTCATTGTACGCGCCTATTCTACTGGTTTTGGTCTTTTTTATTTACAATAAATGAAATTAAATAACATATTTTAATTGAACTTTAAACTTCAATCAGATTCCCAAATTTCACCCAAACGCCGTTTTTTAATAAAGGAAATAGAAATTTGTTAAATTTTCTAAAACTTATTTCTCAGCACTCCCGATCAAGGAAGGTCTTTTCTACTATTCGTACGGTAGCCCTTCGAATTCCAAATCACCCTACATACGAATTTTTTAATATAACTCTATTTTCACCTCGAACAAAATATTTCAAGATACGAACGCAACATTTTCGAGTGCTGTACATTCGTTTATCATTCGGTAATGACATTTTTATTATCACTTTTATGTTGCTATTTCGAGCGCTATCAGACATTATATAATCGTCAAGAAGGTTCAGCGAATCATTTTAGGAGAGTTTCAATAAAGCGATAATATCAGCGAATACTAGATAGTGTCCTCTTTACCGAAGGAACAAAAAGAATCATCGTAGGTAACATTTTTATAGAAGATTTAAAATTAAAAATTCCACAAAAATAATTTTTGTATACAGAAGATTTTTTTTTCAAAATTTCTGAGTGTTAGAATGGTTTAATCAATTTGTTCTTTGTAAGATATAATAGGAAACTTCGTTTCGAGGTACGAACTTTGGACTAGGACGAACTGACCTCGTAAGTAGACGTCCTTAGATCTTTTAAATAATTTACACTTACACTTTTTTAAAGAACGACTTCGAAAACCTATCGTTGGTTTCCAGTTCTATCATTCTATTATTTTATTTTGCTTTTTTTTTAAGGCAATGAAAAATCTTGGTAAACTAGATGATGTCACCAAATTAAACAAAATTATTTTTTTAATGGAGCTTTACTCAAGTGATTTTAATTAAAGTAACTCGTTGAATCCTTTCATTTTTGCTATCAAAATGGCGCAGTTTCTTTTATAAATGTTAGCAATTCAATACAAGTTTCTTTTCTAGTAGTTTTACCTATCTAACTTTGATAAAAATAAAAAGAAAAAAACGGTTTCGAAAACTTGTGGATTCACTTCCAGTATCATCATTATATTATTTTATTTACAGTTTTCAAAATAATTGAAACATTTTTGTCAACTTGATGACGTAATCAAATAAATCACAACAAAATTTGTATTTATACACGTTCCATGACCACCACCACGGTTTAAACATTATTTTGATAGGTGACTCTAAGCATCTTTCCACTTCGCCATGGTTGACGTGACTGCGGATAATGCAATAAAACTTTCAACCTTTCTCATCGAAAATTATAAACATACACGTAATTTTTGAGTATTTCGTAATTTTCGATGCTACACGTAATACAAAACCTATAACGTATTTACATCAAAAAAGTTTTGTCGATAGCAAAAAAGGTTTTTAATCGATTTTACAACAAAAAAAGAAATAATTGTACTGTATAAAAAATTTATATGGAGTCTTTTGGGTTGGGCACTGAAACTCTCTGGAGTGGGCCTTACCCACTCGTGCTCTCCCACGTATATACGATTTTTTGAGTTAGAAAATGTACTAAAAATATAAATTTATGTTACACACAGGTTAAAAAATCCTCGATAATCCCCGAAAGAATTGAATAATCAAAATCTGATTATGTTTCTAAATGGATTTCGTGCGACTCGACGAGATAGCTTTAAATAAGTTTATATATACACCAACTGTAAGTAATACAATACAGTATTGTATATCGAATTGTAAATATTATGACACTCGGTCGTGCAGTAGTCCGTCATAGAGTTCGAATGTTCATGCTCGTCATGCTCATTGTGTTATCTACGTAGTCTACGTATTTATGTACATCACTTGCTATGCTCGCTAGGTATCTATCTTGCTACTACGCCATCACAATTGTCGCAGAGTGAATTTACTATATTATATTTTTAAGTTTTGTTTTCATTTTATCTCCTCTAGCCGTTGCACTGCAACTGACAACAAAACACGGATATTTCATTAGAAACGAACAATACACTGTGCGGTACAGTGAGTTTTGAAAGTAATCGGATATATAGCAAATTAACTTTGAAGGAATTCTATTAGTTTTGAGAACGTATTTATATTGGTTGCTGTCAATTTCTTTCGACAGTTAAATGAGGACACTCGAATAAATACATTACTTAACACGAACAATCGTATAAGTGTTATCTTTGTGGCCACAAAAATATATGGATATATAAAAAAAACTGATATATAAAAGCCATAATGACTAGTTATGATAATAGAATTCAGTGAAAAAATACTTCGATCCTAGTCCTTCTTAAATTGCTAGTCAAAATTGTTTGAAAGTTAGGATAAAGATTAAACAGGTAAGTCAAATATTTACTTAGTAAACTCATAATACTCAATGAATGTGGTGACATTTGGATTTATTTTCCTCTGCGTGGTTACCCACGACGTTACTACTTTGGCTGTGCTCTTTCTTTTCAAAATTTTTAAGTGCAAAACATTTAATGCTTACTTAGATAGAACATCAATTCATCTAATAGTACACTTTGAATAAATTTTTCTAATTAAAAATTGCAAATATACAGGAGGATAACTTGCGAACAGAAGGCGCATTTACAAATATTATGTAAGTTTTAAATATAATTTAGTATAAAACATTTTTTGAACATATCAAGTTACATATCCTTATTGATTCATCAAAGCCGATCCAAAACCACTTATGTTAAAAACTTGGAGAGTACTTTTATAACCTGTAAACAACTACTAAAAAAGGGTTTTTAGAAATTCTACCCCCTAAAACGGAATGAAAATTCATGAATCGATTATTAAAAGTAAGAGATCGATAACCGATTTTTTCCAAAAATAACTAGTAATTCAGAATTCTACAAAGAAACATGTGTTAAAATGAAACACCAAAAACTCCATTGTTAATTGTCACTTTTTACTCGTTATATCAACGAACCCCACCTATGGCTCTATATAAGTCAGACGATTACTACAAAAGGAAGGAAGAGACCACCTATCTGTGCAAACGACGATCCCTTCCCACAAAAGCGACTTATTTAGAAAACATTTTTTTGTCAATTTGTTTGAAATTTTTGAATAAACTTGGTTCAATTCGTGATATTCGTCCTACATATTCAATTGCCTTATTTTTTATAATTATAATTGAAAAATTAACTTACTCATCGCCTTTACAAATATAATACCTTACAAGGCGTTTTTACACGATATTACCGATATTACCTATGTACTATCAAGTAAGTTCCTTAAACAAAAATTATCAGCTAATTTTATTAAACTTTTCAAAATTTCGATTTTTTAGATCGATCTCACAGAATCGATTTTTTTTAGCCGAGTTTTTTTTAATCGATTTTTTTGAGTTCCATTTAAATCGATCCAAAAATCGATCTTTTTTTTTGGAGAATCGACATCTCTACTTCCCCGGTGGCTCTAATCCTTCTTAAGTATAATCGACGTGCGGATCAAAACACTACTTTATAGAGAATTTGGAAATATCTAATTTCAAAATAAATTAACCCATAATTAAGATAATTCTACAGGGATGAAACCATAGAGTACTGATAATAATTGGATAAGAAATACTGAATCTTCTTTCTTCTTACTATTTGACTAAAGAAATATATTTCTTTCTTCCTCGCATCTGTATTAATAAACGAATTGATAATATTGTAACTGCAAATAGCGACCAAACAATAATGTACTTTGCATTTAAAAAAAATTAATGTATGCGATTATTTTCTGTATTCACTGTATCAGTCTTATCTGCTACTCGTTCATATAGACATACAAACGATTATTTGTAACAGCTCCGGGAGGTCATGACACTTTTTATATACACACAACTGACGCTACTGACTACGTACACACCCACAACGGGATCTATACTACCAACACGACGTCATCATCGTCGAAATAGACGCTTGTCGTCGGCTCTATTGTGGTTACGTTACCGTCCACGCCGTCCATCATGCATCCATTTGGTAAAGTGTTATCGATTGAAACAGTACAGTCTATTGTACAGTATACTACTAAAAATGAAGAATCAGATATATGGACAATAGTTGTACACTACTAAAATTTGGGACAATATATTGTGTGTACTGAAAAAGGTTTTCATTACTTTTGGTTGTTGACTGTAGAAAACAGTTGTTTATATTTCACATATGTAGTTATTTGTATTATTTTTATTGGTTTGATATGCGTAGTGTTTGCCTGTCCAATGTTGAAATTGGTTTTGTTTTGCCAATTTCTTTGCCAAATCTTTGGAAATTATTGGAAATCGATTTGTTTGCTTTTTCTCGTTTTATTAGTTCATTGGTTCGTTTCGTGATATTCAGTCGTTGGGATGAGGTGTTGGTTTATTTTTAGAATAAAAATATATAGATACGAGTTTTTTCGTATATACTGGTACCAGTATTGCGTTATCAAAATTTATATTATCATAATTTTAAAATAAATTAATAATTTAAAACAAAGAGTTGACAGAAACATCAGAGATAAATAATTGTGAATATAATATATGAACATTTCCTTTGAAATGCTTCTGTATGAGTAAAAGTTTATTCATATATTTGACTCAAATTTTACAAATTAATAATTAATTTTCAGTAAATTGCATTAATTTTTGTTCTTTTTAGCGAATTTCGAAAACTCGAAATTCAGCTATTACAATAGGTGTCATGACGCAATCTGAGTCCGGGACTATGGCAGAAATCTGTTTTGAGGTCCCTAGAATACGAAAATGATATTCACTAAAATTTATATATATATATATATATATATATATATATATATATATATATATATATATATATATATATATATATATATATATATATATATATATATATATATATATATATATTTATGTGTTCCCACGATAACTCTCGAACGAAACGTCTAACGCTTATGAAATTTTGTGTGCGGACTGGATTCTGAATTGGCTTGGCTAAGTTCGTTAGCCAGACACGTCGGATGCCCAGAAGTAGGTTTTCTGGCCATTTTTTATCATTCGATCCTATCATAAGGCAGTTCAATTTTTACATCGTTGAAAAGGAAAAAAAAAATTATGAAGAAAATATTCTTATAATTTTCTTTCTATTTTAAGTATTTTTCGAGAAAATGTAAATTTTCACTTTTATTCTTTCTTTGTTAGTCTAATAAGTAATTTATATTTATATCTCAGTTCTTTATTAAGTATAAAAGTATTTCACTTTTTTATTAAAGAATTTTGTGAGAACAAGTGAAAACTATTCACATATATGTGATATGACACACATACATGTATAGAGTTTTGTTTCTCATTTATTGCATTATAATTAGCATGGTTCTATCCCATGTTAAAAAATGTAAATTAAACAGATTTTCTAAGCTAATGTAATGAAGAATTTTTTTTTTTTTATTGAATTTTTAAGTAAACAAGAAATTGAAGATTATGTTATGATATAAATATTACTAAATATGAAACAAAACAAAATATGTACAATGTACATATTATGTATGTACGGAAAAATATTTTGAATCGATTTTGAAAATTTTTCCACTAATAATTAATAATGTTAAAAAATTAAACCATTTCAAATGGATTTAAGGTATTTTATGTGAGGTCAAGGTTTTCGGGACCTAAAAAGGCCAGCAATTAATTAACCAATCGATTTTAAAAATTTTTTCACAGTTAGTAAGTTAAAGTATTTGAATTAATTAATTAAATGATGTCCGCAAGAAGCTTACGGACTGCCATAAGTTATATGAGATCCTTAGAACCCTTTTCTTACTGTTAGAGTACTAGACTTGTATGAGTTTCGCTAGGATTTACTGATCCCATAATTGTAAAAAATAAACTAAACGACCAATTTTAAAAATTTCTTCACTGTTACAGAGCTAAACTATTTTAGATAGATTTAGAATACATTATGTAAGGTCCGCCAGGGTCCACAGGACCCAAAAGTGTCAAAAATAAACTAACTGACCGATTTTGAAAATTTTTTCACTGTTACAGAGCTAAACTATTTTAGATAAATATCGATTACGTTATGTAAGGTCCGCCTCGGTCCATAGGACCCAAAAGTGTCAAAAATAAACTGCCTGATCGATTTTGAAAATTTTTTCACTGTTACAGAGCTAAACTGTTTTAGATAAATATAGATTCCGTTATGTAAGGTCTGCCAGAGTCCATAGGATCCAGAAGTGTCAAAAATAAACTAACTGACCGATTTTGAAAATTTTTTCACTGTTACAGAGCTAAACTATTTTAGATAAATATAAATTACGTTATGTAAGGTCCACCAAGGTCCATAGAACCCAAAAGTGTCAAAAATAAACTAACTGACCGATTTTGAAAATTTTTTCACTGTTACAGAGCTAAACTATTTTAGATAAATATAGATTACGTTATGTAAGGTCTGCCAGGGTCCATGGGATCCAAAAGTGTCAAAAATAAACTAACCGACCGATTTTGAAAATTTTTTCACTGTTACAGAGCTAAACTATTTTAGATAAATATAGATTACGTTATGTAAGGTCTGCCAGGGTCCATGGGTCCAAAAGTGTCAAAAATAAACTAACCGACCGATTTTGAAAATTTTTTCACTGTTGGGGAACTAACTATTTTAGATAGACATACATTACGTTATTTAGGGTCCGCCAGGGTCCATGGGACCCAAAAGTGGTAAAAATAAACTAACCGACCGATTTTGAAAATTTTTTCACTCTTACAGAGCTAAACTATTTTAGATAAATATAGATTACGTTATGTAAAGTCTGCCAGGGTCCATCGGATCCAAAAGCGTCAAAAATAAACTAGCCGACCGATTTTGAAAATTTTTTCACTGTTGGGGAGCTAAGCTATTTTAGATACATATAGATTACGTTATGTAAGGTCTGAAGTGTCAGTAGGACCTAAAAGTGTCAAAAATAAAATAACTGACCGATTTTGAAACCTTTTTACTATTACCAAGGTAAACTATTTTAGATAGGTACAGGTTGTGTTATCTGAGATCCACAACTGTCCTGCGGATGCAAATGCGGCGTAGAATGCTACACAACGGGTTTTGAATATATATATATATATATATATATATATATATATATATATATATATATATATATATATATATATATATATATATATATATATATTACATAAAGTCTGCCTAGGATATACGGTCGAGCTGATTTTTTAATGAGGTCCACCGGGATCTTGCAGATCCGAAAACGCCAGTAATAAGCTATCGAACCGATGCTAAAAAATTTCTCACTGCTAGAGAACTAAATTATTTTAGATGGATACAACTATGCTGCACAAAATTCGTTCGGGTTCTTGGGTCCCCAAAAATACCAAAACTAATTACCCAACCGATTTTAAAAATTCTTTTACTCTTAGAAAGCTAAACTATTTTAAATAGGTACAGGTTTTAGATGAGATCCGCCAGTGCCCAAGATTTGGAAATTCGCTATGTTATGCAGATGCTGCGACAGGGGTATTATTTTGGTTGAAGGGAAATGGGAAATTATTAATTGCAGAAATGTAATTATAAACACATGTGGCTTTGTATTAAGAGAAAATATACTAGTTGTAAGCTAAAAAGAAAAAACCGATTGTAACTAATGTAAAACTACTATTTTATGACTGTATAATGGCATATAACAAGCTTGACGCTCAATTTTATAGCATAGACATTTTTCCACACATATAAAAAACCAGTCGATTCCATTAAATATTTTAGTACTTTACCTTTTTTTTTCTTTTTGTTTCAGAAACAAATGAGGAAAGAAAGAAAAGTGACTGAACTAGTTGATGTCGGTGTTAAACTTTTAACTGTTTTTAAAAGGGCACTAATAAAAATTTCTTTGAAGGATTATTACTTCTCATAATGGAAATCAATTCTTGGACTTCTACAATGTGTTGCACTTACAACAATATAAAAATATAAAAAATACAGGTGAATGTGCTTAAGACTTTCAGATTTTTTCGAATTTTCGACTTCACGACCTTTTTTGTTAGCAATGATCAACCTAGAAGCTTTCAGTTTAAAAACAGTTTGTATTTTGCATCTGGAAAACTATAAACAAATAACTGTGTCCCTGATTAATTTTTTTTTAAAGCCTGAATTTCTAAAAAATTATAATCATCTGCATAGAACATACCATATAGGAAAAAAAGATTGTTCCTAAAAGAACGATTATGTGTAACAGACAAAGAACAGATTAAAAAAAAAATGAGTCTACCAGATAATGTTAGATAATCATGCACATCAGGTATATTATTTGTTCCACATATATGAAATGTTTTAGCTTCCCAAAGTGTATACATATAATATATTATGCATAAAATAGGAAAAAATACTTAGATTATTTTTCACGGAAAAAAAACGAGAACATATGTGAACAAAGTATATTTTTACTATTTATATGTAACTGGATAAAAGCAGTCCTCTGTGGCGTACATTTTTCATTAAAAACAAAAAAAAATTCTGTCTAATGAAGCAGTAGTTTTTACCATGCTACTGTGTATAGGTAAGGCTTACAGGAGTTTATAGTATTCTGAAAATATTTGATAAATTTATTTTTAGGTTTTCAGTTAGTTCAATTATTTTCTAGTTAAACTGTTATCACTTCACTGTTTATTTAGGTCGAATTAATAATGCTACCGTTCCGATAGTTTCATCTATTTTAGCCTATATTTATTCATTTTTCATATATTTTAATCGTATCGTAACCTAGATTATGGTAAAATTGAAATATAGTTTGATAGTTTGCAATTTTTGTTTTATCAAGCCTTCAATATATACATATATAAATAGAAAGAAATCAATAGTGACCCCCTAAATGGATAATTATTTATTATGGTCCATTTCACTTAAATTTAACCACCATTCATCACTTATGAATTTAAATAATTTCCGTTTTCTTGGCTTTATTTCTTTCATTATTGCACTTGCGTAAATTTTAAATTTGCAGTTTGTTTTTAGGAAAGAATAAAAGATTGATTTGTTTCGAATATAAGAATTATTTAATTTTTTAACGATGACTCATGATCAACTGTATTCGAAACGGGGTATAAAATTAAAACAAAAAGAATTGAAAAGCTACCTATGTAAAGTAACCCACTTTTATACAAATTTAATATTTTATTATAATCGAATCTTTTGTTAATACATAGTAATTGGAATAACAAAAATGATGAAAATTGGAAATTTTTATGGTAAAAATAGTATCTTTATACACCAAGCGACTAAAATATGACTTTTGATATCGAGTGTGAAGTTTGTTACCAGTGGGCCTCTAAAGGCTCAAGGGCAACAATTCACAATTTAAATAATATTACATCAAGTATACTGTGGATAAATCAAACAAATTGAAAAATACAATATAATTATGTAGGTAGCTGTTTTTGTTTATCTACAGATTTGAATTTGCTTATTATTGTAAATAAATAATTTATTACCTAGCAACGCTATTTAATTTAAATTAAAGTTCCCTTACTGATTGGTGACGTTTTATAAATTCTACGTGCTGATTGGCTTAAAAACAGGAGAAAAAGTATTTTTAGTCCCTTGGAAATGGGCTTGGGATTTACAGCTAAATGTAAATTTTCAATGTTGCTCTTTTCATTTTCAACAAAAATTAATGCTGTAGAACTTACTAGAAATTAAGTTCTGAAATATAAATCATATTTTTAAAAGGAATTTTGATATTCTGATAATAAAAACTGAAAATTCATCTTCAGTTAATCAAAAATTGATCAATTACAGGCATTCTTTACATAATTATTTTTTTCTGGATTATATTATTTAATACTAGCCGTACCCGTGACGCTGTTCACGCGAAACGTTGAGTACTTTCTTTTTCCAATTTGTAGTTTCTTGCAACACAAAATGCATTAAATTGTCTCGAAATTGACAATTGTGTACACAAATAGCAACATTTTTTTTGGTTTAAAATTCAGAAAAATTTCCAAACTACAAAATTTATTTACAATTTTTGTTACTATAGTTATGAAATTTTTTATGAAATATGTAAATTGGCGTAATGTGTGTAGATGCTCAAAATAGTTTTTCCATTTTCCCGTGGGTATGAGACATTTTCCCGGAATAAAAAGTATCTTAGATGTTGACCTAGGTAATAAGTTATCATCACACCAAATTTCATTAAAATCCGTCCAGTAGTTTTTACGTGATGCATGAACAGACAGACAGACAGACAGACAGAGACAGATTTACAGTTTTATTATATGTACACGGAGAGAAAATTCCTATAAAAATTACTGTGCTCATACTACAATCGACGTGTAACAGGCGAACATATCCAATTTTTGTACGGTAAAATTATAAAAATTACAATAATATAACTGTAATTTTTATAATTTTACCGTATAAAAATTGGATATGTTCGCCTGTTGCACGTCGATTGTAGTATGAGCACAGCAATTTTTATAGGAATTTTCTCTCCTTGTATAGATTAAGTTAATTGTGTAAAGCAGGCTTGTGAATAAATATAAATATAATAATTTAAAATATTGCAGTATCAGCAAACGTTGATCTAGGTCAGTGGACAATTTATAAAACTCTTCTACTGTGTCTGTTGCAGTAACATAATAAGTTAATATAACCAATTATAAAATTAGTTAGAAATAATCTGATCGATTTAGTTGCTAATAAAGTAATAATAAAATTACAAATTGCTCTATATTTACCCATTTAATTCAAACAAAGAAGTAAATATATAATACCGTACCCCTCGTACCCTCTCACTCTCTCGATACTGTCGCGCTCCAGTCTCGTACTCGAAACTCATCCCCATCATAGCCCAGCATTTTTACCAGTTAAGGTTCATTCATATCTACAGACACTGAACGTCACAGACATGTATCGTGACAGACACGACATTTTCAAAAGTATTCATATAAACAGACAATTAGCAGACAGACACAGACGGTATCTACGGTAGATACCGTAGATACTATACGTATAGCACGTATAGTATGTATCAGTGAATTAGAAAAATTAAATTGCAACAAATCTGACGTTATGTGACTTTTATACTGAAGATTTTCCCGAACTGCGTTATTATTGAAAGAGACAATATTTCCTTTCTTGCTGCATACTTCCTTTGATTATCGGCAAATTTCTTATCAATGTGATTGTGGAGAAATATACATAACCTAATAAATTCGATTAAATGTTTGTTACTCAGATCTTATATAATTAACAGTAAATGTTTATTTTCTAACAAATTCGATTAATTTTTCGTTGTTTGTACTTCATAAAACGAATACACTGAAAATTTATAAATAAATGCTAGGAATTTTGTTTGTACGTTTCGAAACATGCATTCATATTAGCCGCGCAAAGTCAACAGACACGTTCCAGCACAGACAAAATATTCTCCTCGAGAATACTGTGTGGACACTGTCTGTCACTGTACGTCTCTGTGCGTTTACGTTACGCTATAATATGAATACACCCATAAGAAAAGCATTAAACAATATTTGTCGTGTCTGGCACGATACGTGTCTGTTACGTTTAGTGTCTGTAGATATGAATGGACCTTTAAAAATTTAAATGGAATTCTTCCTATACTGTCAAGATAAAACGTCTATCATTTGTCGCTTGTATTGACAAAGTTTGGTATTCTTTTTAAGGAATGACATCTAGAGAGATCCTCGCCATTTGCATAGCCCGTGTTATTGTAAGAGGGGGAGTACTGTACTGTAGGACTTTACTGTATAAACGAGTTATCAGGGACTTTTTTTTTAAGGGATTCAGGGCTCAGTCAAATAGCATAATACATTTATGATCTGAATCAAAACACCAAAAAATTGATGAGCGGCTCTTCTTAAAGGAATTATGC
This sequence comes from Brachynemurus nebulosus, assembly GCA_035578155.1. NCBI lineage: Eukaryota > Metazoa > Arthropoda > Insecta > Neuroptera > Myrmeleontidae > Brachynemurus > Brachynemurus nebulosus. Next base: position 25,611,012 of record JAPWDM010000003.1, read on the forward strand.
CGATATTCATCTAAAACTGTGAAGGGAAACTACAGAAAAACTTTCGCGAGTCGTAAGCTCTCAACACTCATTCTACCATTCTAGAATACTAGTGCCTAAACACGGTCGGCCACTTTAGATTTAATATAGGCCATCAAAAAAAGGCTAATTTTATAATATTTGTAGAAATATACAAATGAAAATATCGAGAAAATCTTAATTACGGTAGTCTGTTAGAAATCTTTAAAATCACAATTTATTGCCGTTATTTAAAAAATACATTTATATTTGTGGAGTGAATATTCAAAACGTGTTTTCTCAAGTTATCAAAATGTTGAAAAATCACCAAAAACTATTCAGCGTATTACTTAAGGATTTACATAATTCAAATTGTGTTATTCTTATAAATTACATGATTTAAAGTACAATTAAAATGATTTTTCGTTAAAGTGTTTTTCTTTCATGAAAAAGATGCTTTTCAAAACAATATTTAAACAGACGGATTGGACAAAACATTTTGATTAATTTAGTCGTGGACAAAGCACACTTTCAACAAACAGTGCTTCTAATTAAACTAATTGAAAAATCTTCCATCGCTAACTAACGTTAATATCTAAATCTTATTAATAAAATATCAAACATTGTGCGCAGTCACATGTGTTGGTCACGTAACACAATGAACCAATCAGAACATGTTGCTAACTGATTGCCATTGGTCGTTGGACAAAACATCGTTTGAATTAAACATGTTAATAGAAAAAAACGCGGTTTGAATATTCTCATCATTTTCTTTCTTAATTTTAATGGGATAAAAATTTCTTTTATTACATTTGAATTGTCTAGTTTTTAGGAATCGATAAGAAAAATCATATGATGTGCTTAATACTGAATTTTTGTGACAAAACTTTTTTTGTATATTTATTCCACATTTATAGCATAATGTTTAGTTACTGTTGTTGTCGAAGAAGACCATAATATCTACTCTTTAATTAATAAATTTGATTGTAAATTGACTCATACTATCATAACCAAAATTAATGATTCAAATAAGTCTTATATTACATATATTATACTAGATCACTTGAAAACAAAAGCACTTAATGTAACTTATATACAATATGGGAAGGAAACGCGTGGGTGTATAGAAATATAAACAAAAATTATCGCGCATCAAAAAATGTTAATTTAAAAGAATAGAACTTAACCCTTTCCACAACATGTATAAGATGTATAATAATATTCCATAATTCAATAAGACATGTTTTATCTGTCATAATTCCGGGGTCAGGTCTGTAATAACCATAAGAGCCGCTGTAATAATTTAATTTTCAGAGTGGAAATTCGCTATAAAGAGGGAATGAAGAGTAACAATATGTTTGTTATTATTAGGTATGTCTCTCATTGGCTGTGTTCGAGCAGAAAAAGATTCTTTAAGCGTTTCAAGCCACTTCATATTGCTGACCAATTTTCTGCTTGGACAGAAATCAAGTGACATGTAGTTCTGTCTTACATCAAATTTAAATTTTACTGCGATAAATTAGAAAATTCTGCCATATTGTTGTTTACTCTGATGATTCTTCAATAATATGACCTATAATGTTATCCATATAAAATTACACTATAATATAGTGTAAAATATAAAAGAAATAGCAAATTTTCCTATGAATAACTCCTATTGAGGTTATTTTGTTTAAATATCTACGACGACATTTTGCTTTTTGGTGCTTTGTTATTCTTAGTAAATCGCCATTTTGCTTTAAAGCGTTTTAAAGAATTTTTTCTGCTCGAACGTAGCCAGTGTTACATATTTGTGAATGTAGCATATTGTCTTGTACACTTGTCGTGTACTATGCGCATGTTACCAAGATACGTGGTCCTTACTGTACATAGTTTCATTGCTAAAAGGGTTCAAAACTGTTATATTTCCAATTAACAATTCAGTCTGCATAGACAAGACAAAAAAGTGACAAAAATAAAACACAGTTTTTTTTTTTGTTAATACTTACTTCCGTTGTGTGTAAAATTTCACACAATTGCACTCGCATATGTAATACATAAATGGGAATAGAGAACATACAATATGGTCGTTAATTTATAAATTTGTTTCAATCATATCATTCGCGTTTAAAAGAAACGAAGGGTCACTGATCGCGAACTATGAGGGCTCGCGAACACATAGCGAATTAGCATCAAATTAAAACTAAGTAAGTACATATTTTAGAAGGGTAATCGTACAAAATATTTTAAAGTAAAAAGCACTTAAAGGAAAAAAAAACACCTTCACGGGAGAATGCGTTTTCTAATGATTTTTCTATGTTATTTTTATAATATGATATTCAGACACAATTGAATAATTACGTAGACAATTGAATTAAACAAAAGACAGAGGAAATAAACACTTGAACGACAAATTAACAAAAAAAAGAAATATTTTTTGGTTTAGGATATCTTGAAACAAAAGAAAGCAATTTGTCATTTATTTTTGTTTTTTTAAAGTTATTATTTTATTAAGTTTCATCTTAATGTTATTAATAACAATTATACTGACATTTGCATGTATCATAAGAAATATGAAATTTTCTTAAAAGATTGTTTTACGAATTTTCTATAAAATGTTTACCGAGAATTTTATTATAAATGCTTACTATGAAATGTTTCATCTGAAATAGACTGTTTTAATATTAGGTCAGTTAAGAATTTATAATAAAAAAGGACAGTAAGATTGATCTTGAGAATCTATTGAGTGTGAGCAGGCAGAATATTTTGGGTAAATTAGGCAATCTATGACGATGAAGTCGGGAAAAAAGCAATCGCTGATATAGTACCTTGCTGTGCGTGGCGTAAGAGTTGAGCAACACGTGAAAACAATGTATGGCAACTTTATCTCAAATTTCTAGTCCTACAAAAATTACGTGTTACCCACCAATGTGCGTTGAAGAGATTATAAGTGGTGTTTTTTGGTCTAAAACAACTGCAGCGTCTTAAAGAGTATTCTCAAAGATTCGCCGAAAGTTTTACTTAATACTAGTAATTCCATCGTCATATTTAGCCGAAAGAAGATTTAACTTAGTCAGCAGTTTACCTACAAGAAAAAGAAACAGATTGCTAGTACTGGAACGCATAGATTTAAGATTGCTAATGACCAGTGTGGTACACAAAGCTCAGTCCTTTCACTCTAAAAATCTCCCCTTATTTAACAGTAAGTGCTATAAAGTACTTCATTTAAGACGGGCGCCACTGAATCACTATTTGAAAAACCGGACTATGATAAAGACGGAAAACTATGCATTATATTATTGATTTCAAGAACTGTCATTACATTTTAGTAGGAAAAAATAAGACCTATACACAAATCTATATTCCCAAAAATACGTTTTAATTAAATGTAAAACATTACTATTAAACAATAAAAATTATTTCAAAATATAAATTAAATTAAAACCCTATAATTTTCTTACTTACAAATAAAACTTTGATAACATCAATTTAAATATTAAATAATGTTAACCAGTAGTACCAATTAGTCCATTATAAACTAATATGTAATTTTATACATAAATCTTATAAAAGTAAAATAAAAATTCAATTAAGTTAAATAATAAATAAATAAGTAATTGAATTAAATATTTATTAATCAAATTACGCAATTACTTGAAGGTCAATGTACATTATTTTCATTACTAAAAATGGTATTTAATTTCTCACGATTAAAATAAGCTAAAAACGAAGACAGTAATACATTCAATACGTATATTTTTATTATTGTATATATTTATTTTATTTTCAATTCATTCACAAGTTTTCCGACAAAAACATATGTCTTGTGCATAATAGTATGTTAGTTTGCTTTCAATACATACATCTGAAACATTTGAATAAATAAATATGTAATAAGATAAACGAAAACAATACACTATCGTTTGGAATACTAAAATACACTAAACGACAAAAAATTTGTATTAGAAGAAATAAAAATATTTCGTAGATTACTGACTAATCTTGCATAGCGTGCAAAATCTTTGAATAAAAGTTACAATTATTAAAAAATAATGGTAGAAGCGCTGGTTATCCAACATAATTATAACTGTTGACTTCTATGAGGTCAAGTATAAACTGCTAACTGAAACTAGATTTTTCAAATCGCTAGAACCTGTAAATATAAAATTTCAGAATGTATTTCACAGTAGCTTAGTAGTTTTAGTTCTCGAAAATGTTATAATGAAAGCATTAATTGGTGTTAAGAGACATCTTGCTAAGTCTTTAGGCGTCTTAAAATATAGTGTGTTGGACATATACAGGGTAATGACTTCATTAGCAAATATTGCAGGTACAAATTTACTAAAATAAAATCTGACGAAACAAATTTTTAATTTAACAAAATATAAAAGTCAACATAAATCACTCTATTGGCAACGATTAAATTTCCCTGGTGGGCGTTTCGGAACTAATTTATAACATATACTTTTCGGCAATTATGTGGTAAATATATCCGGCTTAACGTTATTTTCATTGTTTCATAAAAATTTTGCGGCAATTTCGTCGTTAAATGTTTCCAAAATAGTAAAAATACAATAAGACCTCTTTGTCACGGTGAATAGCATTCTTTTAAAATGTTGATGTCTGTTGGTACCAAATAACGAAATTTCAGTAACATAAAATATCAGCACTTTAAATCACGTTAGTATACGCACAATTTACGTAAAAATCTTATAAAATTGTTATTAAAACGCTTAATTATACGAAAATTATCTGTCATTCATTAGTTGCAGCACTTGTCACTAGGGAATTTTATCATTGCCAATTGCAATTATAATTTTTAAACAAAACCTGCTTAAGTATAAAAAGGAGAATAATTTTGAACCGAACTCCACATTTTATGGACTGCAAATTTTTTATGTTCAAGTTATGGTGTTAGCATAATGTATGATTGGAATATTAAATTTACAACTGTATCAGTCATTATCAAGATAGATTAAATCTATGTATTTCAGCGATAACATTTAGATACAAAAAAAATCAAAAAACAGTTATATAAATTTTTTTTAAAATTACTGGCAAGCTTGAATATTTTATCAGCACTATTTGTGGTTGAATTATGGCTTCCGAATAACAATATAAATTTTATACGTAAAACCATAAATTATCTGCTAAATTTTATTATGAGTAGTCTCGACAAAGCATTACAAATCGTAGTTACGGAGTAAAATAAACGTATATAATATTAACATATTAGAAAGAGACAGAAATTATGGAATAGAAAGGGCAAAAGATCCCGTCCCCCTGAAAATTAAAAATATACAATAGATATTATTTAATTTTGGGCACCACATCGGTAAAATTTTGGATTATTGAGCTAGTTTAACGGTTTCTTTTTTGCTCATGAAATGAATTTTAAGAAGACATCGATAATAATATATAATAATTTTTAGTGTGCGTGAACATCCGCCCTCTCCCCCAGCAATTATTTTTGGTCAATTAAGTTATTGATTTCTCTCTTCTTTGTGCTCGTCAACTTTATTTCAGAGCAGCATATTTTGACAGCAAATATGGAATTGTTGACGCCGTGAATTAGTAAGATTCCATTTGACGTCTTATGACGTGAATGACTATCATGGTGTGTAAATACGATCCTTTTATTGGTCGAAATAGTGTGAGTAATGAATATTCCTCCGTACCTTTGAATAATGGACAATTTTCTCAACAATTATGATCAGGTGAATCTAAACCAAACTGAAGAAACAGGATTGAAAGTAAGTGGATAAGATTTTTTTTGTTTACTATTTCTAATATTAAATAAGTATATAATAACTGATAAACATTATTGTAAAAACTTTATCCGCGTATGATCTACAACTATAATTTTACAGTAAACAATAATGTAAATTTTTATTAAATACTTATCAATTATCACTTGATCAAATTTTGTTTCATTATACGCGAGTTGATTCCTTTATTAGCAACTAAAATTAAAATATTCTTTGAAATTCCAATGCCAACTATCATTGTAATTTCATTTCACTTACACGTCCGACAAAATTAACATCACCTTGCAAATGCGCAGATAAAAACAAAAGAAGGGAAATAAGGAATTTCCATATATGTACTACTAGTATATAGCTAATCGTATAAAGAAATAGGCGAAAATACTACAGTACCGACGATCTGTTTGTTTCACTTCAGCAGTAAGTACATAGTACCTTATGCGCATATGTAAGATTTAAATTATTAAATATGTGGATATTCATTGGATATATGCAATTTGACAGAACTGTCGCACTTGCGCACAATAGGCTACGTCCCTCATTCTGTTTCATTCTTATTACCGTGACCCTGCCACTTACAGGCATTAGCCATATAGAAGTATTACATATATGGGAATTTCCAAATAAAAAGAATCTTATTTTGTTGTATCTAAAGCCGTTGTTAAGTGAGAGTAGATCGAGAGTCAAATTTTAAAATTGAACCTAGTTCCGTCTGGAATAGTTTACTAACAGGAAAAAAATTATCAAAATTGGTTCAGTAAGTTTGATCGTATATCTAGCACAATAGAGCACAACTCTTTTTTTTTTAAAAAAAAGGAAAAGGCTGGAATCATTTCAAAAATAGTTTCTGGCTGTAAAAAAGCAGTTTATGGAAGTCAGATTTTCTATTCAGATCACAAGATAGCACACGTTTAGTACAAATTCGCACAATCATTTTTTTTTTTTTAAGAAAAGAAAATGAGGGCGTTATAACTTCATGGATGTATGGTCGATCAAATGGTTGGAAAACGACATTTCATAGTACACGAACTAATGTAATTTTAAATAATGGTGGAAATGATTCCTGCAAACCAGAAGGATTCTGTCTAAAGTGAAAGATTTGCTTTTAAACATTTCTCTAATGTTTATGGAATTGTTGATATTTATCTGAATTACATTCTCAACCAAATGGTCGGAAAAAGACATTTCATATTACACGAACTAACGACATTCCAATTAATGGCGAAAATGTTTCCAGGCTACAAGAGTTCTATTTAAAATTAAAGAATTGTTTTTACACATTTGTGTAATGCTTAAGAAAGTGTTGATATTTATCTGAATTACATGGTCGGCTAAGTTGTGGAAATGTAATTTAGAAATCTGATAATCGTCATAACGTGTGATCCTATATGGGGCTGGTCCGCACAAAATTATCTGAGATTTTACTGGGCCATAACTGAATATGCGCATATACATTGCTTATAATATTAAATACTTGTATGAGGCTAAATGCTTACATCTGGTCATTGCGCATAAGATTTCCAAAGGTGCAATCATTCTTGTCAACGTATAACAATGCGTCTTTTGTAAATACTTATATGCGATATGTGCAAGTGTAATTTTGAGTGGGATGGACAGTTACAACTTACAATATTAAACGTAATTGATTTATCAGAAATGAAATATCTCATTCACGATATATGGTCATTTGAATGGTCGGCCATTATTTATTCATTTATAAAACCTAATGAATAAATTACTGACGGACGGCAAACTCTTTGTAAAATCTTTCTAAACTGATAACGCCCGTTGTGGGGTAAGTTTTATTAATTAATAACAGCTTTTTCACAATAAAAAAGCAAGCAATTTATTATTTAATGAAAATCAAGAAGGGAGACATCTCGAAGAAAAAACCTCGAAAGCTCTTTTGTATATGTGTTTAAACAAATTTACCTGCCTACTATGCAAAAATTTAGATTTTTAGCATCATTTTTCATTGAAATATAGCAAAAATATTCTACTTCCCCATAAGAGTATGTGTATTTTATCATACATTATTGCATTTGCTCCATAATGGATTTTCCTAATTAACGTGAAACTTCCGAATGCTGTGAAAAACTCAAGCTACGGAGGAACCCTGACTTCATGCGCGTCTAACACACATTTTGTAAATGTTTTTATCATTCACCTTGTTATTTCTGTCATTTGTCAATGGCGAATTGGTGATAGCACAATATTTTTTTTTTCAAATATATTTCCACGGATACTTACTTTGTTAGTGGAAAAACTTTTTTTATCAATTCAGTTAATAGATTTCCAAGGACGTAATATAACAATCCAATATTATTATTTCATTATAAAGAAGTAAACAATTAAATTCAAATATTTATCAAAAAATGGCTTAAATAAAAGTAAAAATAAACCATTTAACCAGTTTTTATCACCTGCTCTCGTAAACACGCTGTGTTTCTTTGTATTCTGAATGAATTATGAAAAATTAATTTATTCAAAATATGTAATATGTAATTATCTCATATTAAGTTGAAACATGCAGTAAATTCCTTCACGTAACCAGAATGCATGTAAGATATAACCTCCATATAAAATATATAAGAAGTACTTGTTTTTTCGATTAAAATTTAAAAAATTAAACTAAGAAAATATATCTAAATAATATAGTACGACTATAATTTACAAAATGACCGAAAATTATTTACAACAAAAAAGTGAAGATCACGATATATGTAGATGATTCATAAAATCATATTTTTTTTAGGAATGTCTAACAATAAAACAAATTTTCTGATATACATACATGTAGATTTTGTATATCTTACCGGATGTGTAATGTCAAATGTACAGTCGGACTTCAATAACTGTAACACTGTTACTTTGGCGAAGGTCAACACAAATATATACATCCATAATGCATACTTGAGCGATTCTCTGCGTCATGTATGGGGCATTTTTGCAACAAAAACATTTAAAAAATGCAATTAATCATAAACAAAATAATAATATAATATAGGTGGTGAGGACACCTATAGCAGCTGCCCTTGGCAACCGTGAGGGATATTTATCCCCCATTGGTGTCAAGGAGGCTAAGGGTTCCAGGGGTAGTTTATGCGCAATATAGAAATCTTCGGATTCCATTAGCCTCTGACTACCCAAGATCGGCAGCTTTCCTTCTCGAGGTACCACTGTTTTCACAAAAGATGCCGGATCAAAATTTTCGACGAGGACGAACGTCGTATGACCGACAGAGATATCCACCGTATGAGAGAAACACCACCGTCTGATTGTGCAATAGCTTCTCGCCCGGATGTCTGGCAGCAGTTCGTGTGCGTTTAGTATCCGTATGTGTGTGATTTTCAAAGTCGTGAGTCGTGTTCCGCCCAGTCGATTGGTGATATTTTTATGCTGTGATTTGTGGTAGTCTGATCTGTGATAGATTTCGTCCTGTGATATTATTGTTTTTACTCTTTATAGTGTACACTGGTTTGTGCACACTAGTGTTACACATCTGTGATATATATATTTACTGTGATACTTCTCGATCTTTGTCTTTGTTATTTCGACGGGTAGGAATGTGGTAATCGACGCACTCTTTCGCTGTATGAGTCGACGTCTAACCGAACAGCTTGAGCGAGCTCGCCCAGTAAGTAGACGTCGTCGTCCCTCATATGGATGCGGTTCTGGGCGTCGATGTGGCCGCTTCCGCCCCGTCGGAATGGTGAAGACAGTCTTGGTCAGATTTTGTCTGTGATACTCTGTGGCATTGTCTTGTTCCCTGTAGCCCCGATTCGGACGAACGTCGCTGAGTCAAGTACCGGTCTCCCGTGTAAGTTGAACCCCGACGTCTGACTGAAAGGTTGTAAGTTACTCACTTAGTAAGCAGACGTCACTTGTTCCTTACACGGATGAGTTCCTATGAGTTGACGAAGCCGTTTCGGAATTGTCGGAGTTATGGAGACCAGAATCGTGTCACAGAGCATAATTCGACTGGAACCTATGTGATATTGTTGTTTTATTTTTTAATCAAAGTTTGCGTTGTTTGTTTTTAATCGCCTTGTACTTGTTTTAACTTTTTTATCTTTTGTTCTGCCACCAGGGAGCTCTTTGCACCCCTGGCGGTGTTTTTTTGATTCTTCTTGTTTCGTGACTTTGCATTGATTATTTGTGAAATTGCTCCGCACCACTGAGTTTTGTGTCTGTATCAGTGGTGTGAAGAACGTAATTTTGCCCATTTGGGGACAGGACACTACATCTTGTCGCCTAGTGCGTCATGTCCTGCCTTAACCGAGCGTTTCACTAGACCCTGGGATGGCAGGGTCTGCCCGTTATTTTGTTTTAATTTATGTGTTTGTCCGTTGTCTATTGCATTTATGTGTCCCTGTCTGTTCTGTGTATATTTTATTTCCACTGTTTATGGCGACGCATGCTCATAGTAGGCGATGTCGCCGGGTGCGGCTGACCGCGCCATCCACCGGCAGCGGTACCCCAATTTACAAAAAAAAAAAAAAAAAAAATATAATATATTTATAACTAAATAATATATACTCATTTATTTCTTTCGCGCACCTGTATTATTAAACAAATCGGTATTGTAATCGATAATATTGTTAGTACGGTTACAAACAGTACATGTGCTAACAATATTATAAGATATTATGGTTATGTATTTACGACACGCTGGTGTGACAATTATCGAAATACCAATGTACATTGTTTCACATTACGATTTAAACAGAAATAATTGTAGGAATAAATAATTAATAAACTTCTATTTATGTTGAAATGTTTCCTTTTAATTTTTTTATGATTCATCTTAAGAATACAATAATCTAAAGTATGACACATGAAGCGGATTGTAAATGTTCTTGAATTTATGTTAATAATTGTTTTTGGTTGTACATAGTAACTATTTAAATTCAATCAACAAAATTAATCAGTTAGTATCAAATAATTCAAATAATAATACCTGTCATGTGCAATGGACGCAAGCAATTATAAAAAAATCCCAATTGGAACACTAGGGCCGGATACACCAACGTTTCCCAGCGTTTCCACCATAGTATTTTTTAAAAACTAACTGTCATATTATTATGTCTCAAATTAAATTAAAACTATATTTCAAATATTCAAATAATTAGTGAACATTGAGTTTGGGATTTTGAATTTTTTCCAAATATCCGTGATATTTAAAATATATATAAGGAAAAAAAAGATAGGGTGGATTATATTGATTTATTATTAACTACAAATACATACTTTCTACAAATATTTCTTTATTTTTATGTTTATTTCATAATGAAAATGTAAATTTTCATTTTCCCATAATAATTCACGTATTTTTCAATAATTACTTACTTCATAATTTGACTGACTTGTTTTATAATGGCCATATTAAACCGAAACATGTCATAAGAGTTTAACACAATATAAGTGGTATTTTTTCAAAGTAAAATGTCTTTTTTATTAATAGCAAACATGGAACACTATAAAGTAACACTCAAATTAACTAAATTTATTAAAAATAAAATCGAGAAAAACAGAATAAAGGTTTAGGTATATAGTAAGAGAGGATAGCACGTAGGACCCCTACTAAGATGTAGGAAAATGGCATTGAGATTGATACTATTGAGAGCTTATACTGTATTAAGAGCTTGTACCCTTGTCCCAGAATACTGGTTTAATGATCAAAATTGAATCTAGAACGCCAATCATGTAGATAAAACAATTCAAACAATTTTATTTCCTGTGCAATGTTATATTTACTCACATTAAATAACTATGTACACAGTATATGCGGTATAATTATTCTACTTGTTTTTGCAATTAAAAAATGGAAAAAAAACACTGATTATTTAATCAGTATATGCAATTGCATTTGCAATAAAAATAGTTAATAACAGCACAAGATAATAGTTGAAACTCTTCTCGTAAATAGTTAATACATAATCTGCTTTTTTTAATTGAAGGTCATGAATTAAATTAAATTGTATGTTTATATACATTTAATATTTCGCGCCAACAACACTTATCAGACTACTGTGCCGCCGCCTTTCAGCAATTTACAAAAGTACATATTATACATATTAATTTATGTCTTACTGTGTATTCAGCCGACGCGTCGTCTAGATTTAAAAAAATGTCAACGGTCTTTAGTCGCCATTGTGAAGCAGGGCATTACAGTAAGTATATGTATGCGCAAAGCGGAGTTCGATGAGGCGGCCACGACACTACTTTATAATCAGTGAATAATTAATTTGTAAAACATAAAAGTGATGTCATTTTTGTTCGAATTATTTTATCTTTAATAATAATGATGTTTGTTGGTTAATAATAATTATTGGTTGTAGTTTTTAATTATAAAATCATTAATTACCATTAAAAAAAGTATATTTGACAATCTATAGATAGTATAGACATTAATATAATATAAAGAAATTGTGAGATGGCTTGTTTGTTTATATGTAAAGGACAAACTGCAAAACTGTTGGATTGATTTTGAAAATTCTTCAACACTTAGAACGTCCAATTATTCCAGATGAGCTATGTTTAATGGTAAAACAATTTGTAAAGTTATAGGTCAACATCAAACCAGAGAAGAATACACTAAAAATTTGGTAAGAAAAACACCTACAGTATGCATAAATATCAAGGATATCGATACAGGGATACGATCAACATTTGGGGAGAATGAGGACGGAAATTACAATTGACCTATTAGAAATGATCACTTGATGACTATACGCATCGAACAGAAAGAACTAAATAGTACGCAGAAAATGTGATGCAGAAGAGAAAAAGATCCACCATATTTTATCTCATAGATTCCCAACGGGGGCGATATCGCACCCCAGTGGGCGCTGGAGCCTTCCAGGGGGGCGGCAGCAGATAAGGTTGTCAAGAGGTATAGATAATATTATGCAACAATATTTTAATATTTTATATAAAATTACCTATTTTTGGTAGAGTTAGGGACTAGGGGCAGAGCCCGCTGTAGGGGTGGACGGACATTTTACAGCCGACGAGCAAAAAAAAAGGTCGCCGGATGCTTTTTGGCGGGGGGGGGGCGTAAATGCTAGAACGGGCGCTGCTAGGGGACGTCGAATGCTAATGATTGGGAATCTTGGTCCACAAAAGGTTGGGAATCTGTTCTATCTGAATGCGAGGTTTTAACTTAGGTGCAGGGTTTGAGATAATTAATCGGAAACCAGCCACTTTATGGCTTTTATTTATACACAATTCATATTTTTTAGCACATAACAAAAAGACATTTTATTATTTTAATCCACAGTGGTCATCGAACCAATTTGTAAATTTAGCTACCGTGTTTTGTATTTTAATAAATTCACCAATATATTTATGAGTTTATTTACATAAATTTACATCGATTTTAATAATTAGAATTTTATTACACCTATGTATTCAGTTTGTCTCTCTTTAAACATGCTTTACTTAAATTAGATTAACAAGAGTCATAATAATCGAATCTCGCCTGCATCTCTTATATTATAGAAATTAACATTTTGGATCAATCGATTCTCAAGCACAACATAATTTGAACAGTGAGTAGGTATATGCAGTTATAGATAAATGATTACGAAATTCTGAGAGTGAATCAGATATAATTGATATTATGTAATCGAGAATGAGATAGATAGAGACGAGACAATACATATTACTATTTAGTAACTATACGAGTGGTGGGTAATCTATGTAAATAAATTTATTATACATACCTGTGTTTGTTGTCTCTCTCTGTTATTTATGATTGATTTAGAATTGTACTGTAAATGCATGTGCATATTTGAATTCAAATTGATTGCGATCTGTCGGTTAAACAAGTAAACATAGAATATGCCGTTCGTTGGCAGTGTATAGATTCGATTGCAGACAGAAATGGTTTTACAGTCTGGAGCACATGTTTGTACGGAATATATACAGATAGTTCCTCCATAGTTCGACTATTCGGTAAGATGAAAAAACGAAGACGAGAAGATACAAACGTTAATCATTGCTTCCATAACACAGCTTTCCAAACCTCTTCTCGATTAGTTTTTAATAAATTATCTAGTAGAGTTAGAAATACAGTCATTACAAATGACCTTTTTGTTTATCTGTACAATATATCCAAAAGCTACCGGTTGATAGCTAATGGATGCTAATATGTTATCGAATTGTTCCTAAGAAATAAATAACAATAAAATTCACGTGCAAGTTCAACTGACAGGAAGGTATACCTATTTTCTTTATTATTCTAACAAGTGAAGTTTTTCTGTTGCTCTCCCTCCAATGATATATTTTTTTAAATGATTAAAGACATACAAATGCACGCTCATACAAGGACATCCTTTTAAAAATTTTGATTTTCGGACACATTACAGTAGCTTTGTTAGGCTGGGAAGTTGATAATTTCCGTTGGCAAAAATTGCCATTCAGATATTATAGTTGCATGATGTCTTTTTTAAGGTGAATAAAGACGAATCATTGAAGAGTAAAATTCTCTTATTTATTACTGCAAATTGGAAGAGGTTGTTGACTTATAATTAAACAAATCCGCATTAACACTACGTATAATTTTATGAGACCGAGAGGGATTGAATATAAAAATACATGAAAGATAAAGGAAATGAAAGACATTTTTAGGATTTCGTAGAACATCTATCTACGAAATTCTTATGTCTTCGCACTTTCCTCAGAATAGTCCTCTGTCAACTCGCACTTCACGAACATTTTATTTTTCTAATGACATAAGCTCTCGCTTGCATGCAGTAATTAGGGTTTATTTATAATAATAAAAAAAACATATTTAAACCAGTAATATATTCGAATTTATTGCTAGTTATTTAATAATTTAACTCATATTCATTAATTTTTACATTCATTCGTCTTTTTGTTATTTTAAAAGCATTTTTTTAATTATCGGAATGTAAAGTAAATGAAAAAAAAATATTGGCACCCATGGTTGTCATATGAAATGGATATTTATGTATAATTTACAGAATACTTAAATATTCTTTTCTCTTTCTCTGTTGTTTATAAACATGTGTATATATACATCTCTTTTTATCAGATTTATCTTAATTCAAAAGGATATTTTGATTTCAGAACAGCTAGTGTCATCTCTGTTCGAATTTATAAACTATAATACAGGCGATTTCAAAAGATTAACATATTTTTTTATATTTTTTCAAATAAATTTATATTTTACAGTTAATTACGGGTAAATTGACTATTCATACATGTGTGTATTATAAAAGTATGTATTATAAAAGAGAAATAAATTAAGTTTAGAGAAAAGAGAAATAAATTAAAAATAAAAATAATTTTATTCGGAGATTAAACTGACAGATTTGTATCATAGAGATATAATTTGTTCATATTTTCTCTATTTTATTTTTAGTTTACAAGTTTTGGTTAAAAAGCCACGTGTGATTTAAATATACATATTCGAATTTTACTTTTGTAAACAGTTTGTTTTAAAAAAATTTATCACAGGCTTGAAATTGTTTAAAATAAAACATGAATTCTTAGGTATTGTTATTAATTACTGATTATAAAAACGTGGTAAGTAAAATGATATATTTTACATATATTATTATTTTTTCATTTATTTTGTACTAGGTATAACTTTAGAAATAAAAATGTCATCTATATCTCCGGGTTAATTCTGTGAGCAGAATCTATTTCATCTGATTGGTCAACATCAGAAGACGAGGTAAAAAACATTTGCATTCCTCGGGCACGTCAATGTATTCTACGAAGTTGAATTTAAAATGCGTTTTCGTTTGACAAAAGCTGTTCGCTTCACAAAAATTCAGTTATCAGGTGACTAAAATGCAGAAACATTTAGAAATACAAAATGTTATTTTTCAATAAATGTTTAGGTTGTGTGTGGTACACAATTAAAAATTATGAACGTGGTTGCACGCTGGTCAGGTTCCACTCACGACAGCCACATTTTTGATGCATCGTTAATTAAAGCCCAATTCGAAAATAATGAATTTAATAATAAATATCTGTTAGGAAATAGTGCATACGCTTACAGACGATATTTATTGGCCCCGCTTTTACGCCCAAGGGAGCTACCAGTTAGCTGTTGTGCAAGACATTTCCATCCCCATGTCCCAGATGTCAGTAAGCCGAAGTATAGACAGGGTTACGAGGGCAATCAATGATGTAATATGTCCGCGGAAAATTAACTTTTCTTTGGCGCCAAGGGAAATTGCAAATGCTAGGGCAAGGTATGTATAATTTAAAGAATTTACCACTCGGTTATAAACTTTTCATTTGTTTGAATTGATAAATATTTGCATTTTTGTAGATTTTATGAAAAATACGGATTTCCCGGGGTAATTGCTGTAATTGATGGTACACACGTCGCTATTAATGCACCACTAGCGAGTCATACTGTATTCCCGGAGCATATTATATTAGGGTGTGCCAAAAAAAGTTTTTTTCTCGCTCTCCGCTCAAAATATCGTAGGATATGTCTAAACAAACATCCTCACCAAAGAGCAGCTCAAAATTCCAATTTTTAGAGGTGCATCATCGAACCTAAAGTTTTCCCATTTAAATAACACAGGAAAAACGATTTTTTATATTATTTACTCCTGCAAACTATGAAGAAATTATTTTTCCATAAAATGAATCAAAGCACCTTATTAAGCATTAAATTGTGGACAAAAAATTTCATTGAGTCAAATTTCTATCACCAATATTTCACTTTCTACAGAGCCTTAAAATTTAAGTTTCTTGAAATTTTACTTTTTTTACATTTTTAAGCTAAACTATTAAAGATAGGACAAAAAGTTAAATGACAGTTTTGTAATCCAACTGACACTTTACAAAAAAGTTCCTTACAAATTTTTCGTATTACAAGTAGTTACAAAGTTACAGACCCTCAAAGTTTATTTTACTTATTTTTCTCCAGAAAGGAAATTCAGCTATTACAGCTGGTGTCATGAAAAATCTGAACCTAAGATTATGACAGAAACTTGTTTTGAGACCTCGAGAAACCAAAAATGACCTTCATTAAAATTTCTTTTCGATGGTGTAAAAAAAAATTGAAAAATTTTTGAAATTTGGCCAATTTTTGCAAAAAATACTAAAAATGGCGAAAAATGGCCAAAATTTTGACTTCCAAAAATCGGACATATATATCCAAATTTTAATGAAGGTCATTTTTGGTTTCTCGAGGTCTCAAATAAGTTTTTCATTCTTATTCGCTCCAACATATTTTTAACGAAAATGTTATTTCACTATTTTTTTAAAAAATTTTTTTATTATACATTCCAACAAAACCAAAACTAAAAAATTTAAAAAAATTTTGTTATCAAATTCAATATTATTGTTAAAACAATATTAGTCATTTAGAAGTACTACATTGTAAATAATTATTTGTATTTGTAGCCACTGGAGAAGGTATAAAATATATCGAAAAATTTTTGGAACAAAATAAAGAAACAATTTATTCTACGGAAGAAAGTCGGAGTATTATTTCTAATCCTTCATCTCCTTGGATAAATTAGTAATAAATTATTTGGGAACTTAGGTTTAAAAAATTTTCAAATAATATTTAAGCAATTTATTGTTTACTAAAATAAACGTTAAATAACATTTTCTTTTTTTCAAAAAATAAATATACATAAACCAGAGAATAAACTGCATACATATTTGACATTTCAAATTACATATACATGAATATATATATATATATATAAATATATATATATATATATATATATATATATATATATATATATATATATATATATATATATATATATATATATATATATATATATATATATATATATAGGGCCAATTCGTATCGGCGTAAGCCAAAGTCCCTTGTTCTTATTTTTAATCACATTACACTTGTTTTGAAGCGCACTTGGCTTGCTTTTGAGATATTTGTATACTCCTATCTCACTTTCCATGTTCTAGACCAGGGGTGGCCAACCCAAATGATCTTGCGGGCCACTTTGGAAGCACATCATAATTCCACGGGCCGCATACAAAATGATGTGTTCCCATATATTATGTATTTTTTTAATACATTGGTTTTCACTACCTTGGTCATTATAAAATAAATATATTTTGTATAAGTGTGATGAATCTTGCGGGCCAAAAAAAGTTCAAGGTGGGCCATATGCGGCCCGCGGGGCGCGGGTTGGCGACCCCTGTTCTAGACTTTCTAGAGAGAAGGTTCAAGTATTAACGTTCGGTATACATCGTATACTGTATACGATGTATACCGAACGTTAATACTTGACCCTTCTCTCTATAACCTGGAAAGTGAGACAGGAATATACAAATATCTCAAAAGCAAGCCAAGTGCGCTTCAAAACAAGTGTAATGTGATTAAAAATAAAAGCAAGCGACTTTGGCTTACGCCGATATGAAATGGCCCATTTCAAAGGTTTGTTGTAAAATTCTTTTAATTTTAAAAATATATAGGTAACTATAACTATACGGGTTATATAATACATAATAATTATTTAAGAATATTTTTGTTCCAATTTTTTTTCCTTATCTTTTATTTATAAGAGATATAAAATTTATTATAGGGATTCTATATAAATGTAGAGTCCCTATAATAAAAATAGAGTCGTGACATGTCAGCCATTTTCTATCCGAAACAAAGCGGAAAGCTTCAAAATTAATTATCACATATTTGAGTAAATGTTTTTGAATACATAATTATTGTTAATAAGTTATGAATTTATGAACAATTAAAAAATTTTAATTTAATTATTCTTTTTAGGTTAAACTAAATGATTTTTGTCAATATTTAATTTATTTCCAATTTATTTTACGCAAACTTGGGACAGAAAATACCGGAACCAATCAGCATTCCGCACACATGTCACGACTCTAATGCTCTAATGTAGAGTGCCTACAATAAATAGAGTGGTGACATGTGTGCTGAATGCTGATTGATTCCGGCATATTCTATGCAAAGTTTGCGTAAAATACATTGGAAATAAATTAAATGTTAACAAAAACCATTTAGTTTAATTTAGAAAGAATAATTAAATTAAAAATTTTTAATTGTTCATTAATTCATAACTTATTATGGTTCATTTCACTTAAATTTAACCATGCTTCATCACTTTGAATTTAAATAATTTCCGTTTTCTTGCTTTATCTCTTTCATTATTGCATTTACGTAAATTTTAGATTTGCAGTTTGTTTTTAGAAAAGAATAAAAGATTGATTTGCTTCGAATATAAGAATTATTTAATTTTTTAACGATAACTCATGATCAGTTGTATTTGAAATGAGGTATAACAATAATTATGCACTCAAAAATACTTACTCAAACATCTGATAATTAATTTTGAAGCTTCCCGCTCTGTTTTGGATAGAACATGGACGACATGTCACGACTCTATTTATTATAGGGACTCTACTCTAATGTAGATTATACTGCCATCTAGTATATAATAGCAAAATAACACTCAGTCGGTAATTCTATCTTTTATTTAATAACTAATAAGTAATAACGGTGCCGCAACTAAATAATTGTGGACAAATAACCGCAACCAAATAACCGTGGACAAAATAACTGAATGACAAGATAAACTTAGACAAAATAACTGTGGACAAAATAACCGAACGACAAAATAACCGAACAACCAAATAAACATCGTTAATTATTATTTTGAGTTAGGGTACATGCGGCTGTGATATGACTAAGATTTTCTTTGCTCCCAATATAGAAAAGATGGCTAAATTGCATTAGACCTTAGATGTTGGTATTTAAACTATTGCATTTAAAAACGAACGTTAATGGGTGAAAACTATTGTATTTAAAAAGCTAAGCTTGGGAAACATTATTTTGAAAAATCAAATAGTAGATGATATAATACCCCTGTCGCAGCATCCTGCATAACATAGCGAATTTCTGTTTATAAAAATTAGTTTTTCTCGGAAAATAATTGACATAGAACAATAGCTTAAAGAGCTTTTTTTTTGTAATTTTTTCTCCTCTTTTAAAAGGTGTAAATAAATTTAGCAAAAATTTGTGAATAAGTGAAAATTTTGGCAAAAAACTAATTTTTTACAAGATCAAAAACCATGTTCCTGGCATCCGACGTGTCTGGCTGAAGAACTCATCCAAGGGTTTGGGACTTCCAATGTTTTCACCAAATTTCGTAAATATTAGATACTTCGTTCTAGAGTTATCGCGCGGACACATATATACATATCGCGCCTTTTCTGTCCCAATCTCGTATCTGAATAGTCCCAAGTTTTGGACACACAAAAAAACGTATTTAAATCTGTGTTTTCATCACAATGAACTTAAGATTTATGCTAATTACACCCTCTGATGTTGGCTACCTATATATTATATAAATATATACAGATAAGTATATATATATATATATATATATATATATATATATATATATATATATATATATATATAAATCCAGTATATAATATGTTTTTTGTATGTAATTTTTGATATACGAGATTCGGACGGACAACGCGCGATATGTATATATATATATATATATATATATATATATATATATATATATATATATATATATATATATGCAAATTTTAGTGAATCGGTTTCTAGGGACCTTAAAACAAATTTCTGCCATAGTCCCGGGTTCAAGTCGCGTCATGATAGTGGCTGTAATAGCTGAATTCCATTTTGGAAATTCGCTAAAAACTAGGTAGTAAGATTAGAAGTTAGTTAGGTTAAGGATATAAGTTTTTTTTTCAAATTTTAGGTAGATGATATAAAAACTAGGTGGTGAGGTTAGTTAAGGTTAGGTTAGTTTATTTTTGCATATATGTAGTATACATATATAGCCAAATGGATATGAAAAAAACGTCCCAATATCACGGTGCAGATTTGGAAGTATTTTGTTCGTTTTTCGCAAATGCGACTTTTTAATATGAACCAATCTGAACAGTAAACACGGTAAACACTAATTGATGCATCTGCGCAAAACAACTGAAGTGCCTCTACCCAATGTCTATCCGTCTCACTTCATCGGAACCACTGCCTCTTATAGGGATTGGCCATATAGTTATAATACATATATGTATTTTTGACAATATGCTTCGACTTTGATATAAAAACTAATTATGTTAAGGTTATAGATGGTGACGTTAGTTAAGGTTATGCTCCTTCCTTTCTTTTTCTTATTTCTAAAATTTATAATTTTTTTTTTTCATCAGCTTTTCTTCTGTAGGAAAAATTGTAGTGATTTATATTTCGCTTTTTTAAATTTATCTAAAATGTACATAACCTTTATCTTTGGGCTTTTAATTCTGCAGTAGCTCTTTTAAATTTATCTTATATGTACCTACATAATCTTTATCTTTAAACATTTTTAATCCTCGTCCTCCAATCTCTGTCAGGCATTAAAAAGTTACAGGTTAATTTTAATATTAACGTGTTGATGGTCATAACCTGCTATGATGGAACACCCAATTGGTATATATATATATATATATATATATATATATATATATATATATATATATATATATATATATATATATATATATATATGTATATACATATATATATATGTGTGTGTGTAATTGTTGGCACGGTACAGCGTTGTGTCACAGTTAGTCAGTTTATCTTGATGTTGTACAAATTCAAAAAATATTTTATCTCGGATACTGAACTACGAAATCCTGCCTTAATGCGTGTCCAACACGCACTTGGCGAATTTTTTACTTGTTAATCATTGAGATTGTAAAGAAAATTTAGTTTACTCAAATGTAAATAATTATAAGATTCATCCGTTGCGTATGAATTATAAAAGAGACAAGCAATTTTCCATGATTGTAGGTTACCTTGGTTAATATACCCACGTAATTTTTATTAAATTTCAGATAAGAAAAAAATATGCCGACTTTTTTTTTAAAATCCAAATCGAAAATTAACGTGTATTGATCTCTGAATTCAAGTTATCCCTGATTGTTTTAAAATATTTAAAGGTTTTACGTCAAGAGATTATGAATGTTCATTCTATGTATATTCGGCCGACCTTCGAAATCAATTTTTATGTAAATGTGTACGTGAATATACATATATCTGTACATCTATATAAAATACATATACACACCTCCATATATGATTTCATATATGAATTCAAATTAAAGAAATTATTGTTCTTAATTATTGGTAGTAAAAATATACCTGCTGAATATCAAAAATTTCGCACTAACTTAAGGAGAGGGTAAGGTTAATTCGCACAAAAAAGGCATGTTTTTGTTATTTTTTTGTGACGACACAGTTAAAATCTCTTTATTAAAACCACTGGTACATTAAAGTATAACATTCGAAAAATATTGTATAAAATTTTCACGAAGAAATATTAAAAAGTACAGTAATGGCAGCAATTATTCGAACGTGTCCCGGAAAAAAGTAGAATTGCGGTGCCCCTCATAATTTGGTGCTGGCTCATCCGAAATAAAAAAAAATTAACGTTCATTCGTTAGATAATAGCTTTTCTCAGGTAACGCTGGGAGGGTTCTTCGAAATTTCAATTTTTCACTTTTTTGGAATACTTAGAACGGAAAAACACGATTTTTGCTAAAAAAAAAATTGCTAATTTGTTATTGTAAAATAAAAATTTTTAACAAATTTGAAAAAAACTCTTCAGCGTTACCTCGTAAATTATGTACAAAAATAGTGTTCAAAATTTCAAATGGATCGGTGCTGTAGTTTTGAAGTTATAAGGGGCACCGACTTTGAAAACGTGAGCTGTGGGGAAAACGCTTTAAAGTTTTGAACACTTCAAAAATTCTTGTATAAAACTGATATCGAATACTTACTGCTAAACTAAATTTTGTACCCTACACTGACAAAATATACAGTACAGCTATAAACACCTTAGTACTTCCATTGAAATTTCTTAATATATCTGAGAGAGAGAGAGATATATAGAGAGTGAAACATCTGCCAGGTAACAACAAAAATGCTTATAACTTCGTCAATTTTGCTCCAATCAAATTTTGAGACAATATTCTTGAGATATTATGCATTCAGTTAAAAAAATAAAAAAAATGAAAAAAAAATTTAAATACCTTACCCTGCCCTTAATCACTAACATAATCAAACATGTTAAATAAAAACGCGCAAGAAGTAAATGTGTGTTTCTTTGAGTTTCTTTTTCCTATATTGTCAACACCCTTTTGTCCGTGACTTGTCCACGTGGAGTCGTTGAACCCACACAAGGAACCCCTGTACAAAATTTTGATGTTTCTAGACGCAAAAATTTTCTATATTTATTTTTATTTTCTAATTTAAAAACTGCTATTCTTCATCAATTTTTCTAACATTGGTAGCCGCCATTTCTTTAAATTATTAGCTTTTTTTAGTGCAAGTACATTTTTTAGTACGTACATTTCTGTTTTCAATAAGTATGCCAACTTTAGTTGCTATTTCAGAAACTATAAAACTCAACTAATTGTAAGTAATATTATCATAAATATAAAAAATTACAAAGCATTTAAAAATTATTTTCAAATTATTTATTCGCGCATAATTCGTTTAAGTAATAGTTATAGTCTAAGAGCTGGCTACTTAAAAAAGCTTGTTATCGCTACATGGCTGATTTCTTTTGTAAAAGGATCCTTTTTTATAGTCAAGTTTAAATAATCGTGTCTGCCAGCGCAATCCCGTGCCTTAACGCAGAAGCGGCCGCTTAAATAGTTAAATTTCGATATTAAAAATTTTATATTTTATAAGATGCATGAGTTATGACTATGGAAACAGTCTTTATTTTCAAATTATTATTTGCAGAGGAGATTATTTGAACTTGGCTACAAAAAAGGATCCTTTTACAAAAGAAATCAGCCATCTAGCGATAACAAGCTTTTTTATGTAGCCAGCTCTCAATCTATTACTACTATAGGTTAGATAAAGTTATGACCTTATAACAATTCGTAACGTTATCAGTGATACGTCTACCACAAACGGTATAAATATTACAGTTTAACATAAAATATGTAGCAACTAGGTCTAGAGCTCAAAATTTTCAATCTACTACGTTCTATTATTAGATATTGCTTGGAATTAACAACAAAGTGCGAACAACAGTGGTATATTTTACAATTTTAAAATACCTTTCATATTTCACTGAAAAACATGGATAGTTATGGATTCTTTGCTACTTATTACTATCTTTTTTGTTTTGGCTAATAAATTAAGTCTCCGGAAAATTTATTTATAGATTAGATTTAGATATGCTTTTTTATCAGTTTATTTCTTCATAGCTTCTATACCTCCATTTTATTCAAATTTGAATCGAAAATTGTGGTAAAATTAGGTGGTTTGATAATACTGGCATTTTCTTCGTTTTTTAAGTACTAAACGTGTCACTCTAGCAATCTCTGGGTTCTAGAAATGAAACATCTTTAACAGATAGAAGACCCTACACGTAAACACTCTATATATCCCATTTTAAAAAAAAATTCCCATATTAAACTCAATTGCAGCTGTGATGTAACTAAACACCAGGAATACAGTCGCCATTTTCACATTCAAAATCATTAAACATTCAAATCTGGTCGATTGGTCGTCCATACCATACTCTATACCACGCGCAATTTTGCCTATAAATTGCGCAAATAAAATTACGCTTTTTATAATCCTACTACAACCAAAAACCATTGCACATCATATCATCAACTGCATAATTATTCTTATTGAATATATATTTAAAAAAAAAAAAATGGCGACCAATCATGATTTATTAAGTTACATATTGTGAGTTAACATGTGTGCCCGTCCGTTCGAATGGAGCGAGTTATGTAATTTTTCAGTTCATTCAAATTGATGAATTGAGATTCAAAGTACATAAAATAGTAATTTCTATTTAAAACTTGTGACCATCGCGCGTTAATGAATGGATTTAATTAAACGTGGGCGCTAATTATATTTACTTTACCGAATATGTAGTCTATTGGTCTAGATACGTAGCATAAGGTTAAATATATTTGATTCTAATTAGCAAACAAATTTAAAAATTAAATTGGAAATAAAAACGAATATCAGTATAGAACGATTATTTATTCTTCATTCACTGTTTGATGTATATAAACAAAAAAATTGTGGTATAGAGTAATTATTTCATTAATTATGTGACAAAGAGTATTTTTCTTTTTTTGGAGGGGGGGGGAAACATTGCACGTTATCCGAGATTAAAAAGTACATTTATTTTATATCGATGTCAAATTTAAAAAAAAAAATAACAGGTAGGTAGAATATTGGAATTTATATTTTATTTTTAAGATGTAGGCGTCTTCTTTTGCATATAGTTAATAATACAAATGAGATAGGATATTTTATACAGTTGAAAATTAAGGCGTAAAAACAACAAAGACTGAAACGAAACTGTGTCAGTAGACACCTAAATGAACTGAAGAAACAGTTACAGTAACAGAAAATATGGCTGAGCTTTTTATGTAATCAACAGTAATTGCATTTGTACAGTATCGATATTGTTTAGTTGTAGTATAAAATATGCTTGAGGGTATTCCCCTCTATGAATACCATATGGTTTTTTGATGTTTGAAACATTTTTAATATTTTTGGACATATTACGAGATAATTCAATTTTTTTAGTGAAGGCTAGAGAAACTAGTATCATGTGTATTCACCTGTAATTTTATACTAATTTATTAATATTAGTATAACAACGATAATTAAACTAATAAACTGAATAAATTTTTATAAGTGTTAAAACGTGTTTACATAAATTATTAAATTTTTATTGCGAATAAATTGTTAAAAGGCATGGTTTATGTAATAATAAAAGCAGTTTCGGAAAATTTTACATACACTAAAAGTCCAAATAAATTGATTTAGGTTCCCTGAAAATCTACACTA
This sequence comes from Brachynemurus nebulosus, assembly GCA_035578155.1. Classification (NCBI taxonomy): domain Eukaryota; kingdom Metazoa; phylum Arthropoda; class Insecta; order Neuroptera; family Myrmeleontidae; genus Brachynemurus; species Brachynemurus nebulosus. The sequence goes on from JAPWDM010000003.1 coordinate 25,636,620, forward strand.
CTGGAATAAATTAAAGGAACAAAAAAAATTTCCTAAATTTTTAGTGATTTTTGAAAGGCTGTATGTATTTCAGTGAACGTATGGTCGTATCGAGATTTTAAAAAAAGAATTTCGTAGCTTTAATTTGTAGTTTTGAGATCTTTTGGCTAAATGTTTTTTGGGGCTACAGTTATCGCACAATGATAAGAAATAGCGCGAGACAAAAATTTTTCAATTTTTTTTAAATATTTCTCTTTGTCCCCAGACGTCGGTTAGTTTATTCACTCAACTTTAATTTTCCCTTTTCAATTTTTTGTTTTGTTTCTCTCATATCATTTTTATTATAAAGAACGTCAAAGTGGAGGTGGCAAAAAAGAAGTGTCAAACGGTAACACCGATAACTCCGGTTCAGGACATTTGAAGTAAAAAATCACACGACATTTTAATATGTAAAAATGGTATTTTCCAATGTACAAACTAGAAATAAATATTGAACAAGTACATATTAAGCCAATCATTTAGCATACTGGGCAATACATTAATAAGTACAATAAACCAAGATTTAGCTCGATAAGTTAATTACTTTTTAAGAAATCAATCTTACGCGGTACAAATTATAAATATGTAATATCTTCGGAGCCGTTAGGAATTTTTTTTCAATTTTATTTTGTTGCATTAAAATCTCTCGCAATAAATTCTCCCTTAAATGAAAAAGGATCCTTTTGTCATTGATCATTGGTATAATCTTAGCAACTAATGACCGCACGGTAAATCTAGGACGGTTTTTGAAAACTTGAATAAATTTTTTACCAGGACCTACCATGATTTTTAAAGAAAAAAATATTTTTTATCCAATACATTAATTTGAAAAAACTAAAAAAAAAACTTGTGTAGTTTTTTAGAAAATCTTGGGCTTATTTACAAATTTTGATAAAATGACTAATATAAACTTTGTTTATAATGTAATATACTATTTGTAAATAAATTTGTTTGAAAAAAATAAAATTTAATGTAATGGAATATATTTAAATTATTTTTATCATTAAAAATAGCTTAAATATTTTAACAGATGTATAACACTATTTTCTGGGTAGTGTATGTACTGGGTAACGAGTAGCGTAATAGTGAAATAATAATAAAATTATTTCTAAGAATAGTTCAAGAAAACGGAAATCGTAACAATATCGTTGTTAAACTTCCACATTATAATAACACTTCTCGAAAATAGTTATAAAAATCGTTAAAAAGAAAAGAAACGTTTTGTTCCTCCAAAATATAAACAATGTATGTTTAGAAAATTTATACATTGTGTTTCATTAAAGAAAGTTCGACTTAAGAAATGAATTAACACAAATAAAAGTAATAATACTACTTAATATTGAAAAATTGCTCGCGGGTGGATATAAATTCATTATTCGGAGATACGGCCCGCGAACCGTCTGTTGGCCATGCCTGCACTAGACTATAATGCTTTCAAACTTTTTAACGATTAAGATTCAGTTTAACCCTGTCCGCATTTTTAATACATTTCAATTAAGATTTAATCATAATGCCCAATGAAATTGAAAATAAAAATCAAAATATTCTAAGCGATAGTTTACAATAGACTAGGTTCAGATCGAAATTAAGTGGTAATAATTATTCGCGCGTAAATTGTTTACATAATCTTAAACTGAAACTGTTTATAAAGCCCGGTTCAGACGCAGTTAGTAGTTTAGTAGAGTAGAGTAATTTAGTCAAGTGGACATACTGTTCATACAGGGCAAGTAATTTAGTAGAGTTTGTTGAAATACTGCGAGTCAAAACAATCGTTCACATACAGCTAGTATTTAGTTTAGTCGATTAGTATAAAGTCGAGTGCTTGAGTCCTTAATTTTCTTTCTTTCCTGAGAATATAATATCGATCTTATAATTTTAATTTTTTTACGATTTCTTTTTGAACAAAACCTTCTATTCCCATCGTTTCTTGCAATTTCAAGTACGCTCCTAAATTTGTTCATTTTTGTAATTTTCATTTTCCACATCCCACATACAGTTATTTGTATTTAACATATTCAGTAACAAATTTAAGAGCAGGGCCGGATCTAGGAAGCAGCGGGGGCACGTACCCCGAGCGCCAAAACTGCAAATTCGGGACCGCTAAACTGTTGAATTTGACGTTTTTTTTTTTTTGCTCACCACTTCCTTTTTGTAGGGAAAAAAGTTAAAAAGAAATAATTCTTTTGTCGTTTTACGGAAAGACGGGGGCGCTGATTTTTGCACCGTGCCTCGGGCGCTACTTAGGGTAGGTCCGGCCCTGTTTAAGAGTGGTGCCTTTTGACAATCTTGCTATTTTAATTAGTTAATTAATTTGTTATTATTTCAATAAGAAATCTATAAAAAATAAAATTAAAATTATTAAATACAATTATATTTATTTCTATAAAATATTTTACATTTTTTTTTTTTACGAAAAACCGAAACTGACAAATATAACAATAACCTAAATTAGGGATATTCGATATACATCGATGCATCGAATTCACTCGATTTTTACAGTACGATGCATCGAATCGATCCGATGTTTTGACAAGGTATTGATTTACTCGATGTATCGATGTATTTTCATAAAATATCGAATCAATGATAACCAGCTAATAATATTACTGTTTCCATTCTTTGCTCTTATTTAAAAATTATAAAAAGTTAAATCGGCTTGTTATGGTTGGCTGCTGTCAGCCACATACCCGGAATCTAGAAATTGATATTGGCAACGTTGGCATCACTGCGCGAGCTGTGGTTCGTTCATGGTTCGTTCCAGTTCATTCTGTTCCGGTGAGCTTGGTTGGAATGACGATCATGTATTGGAATGGTTTGAATAAAAACGTTAAATGGTTATATAATTAATTGTAGATAGTTTTACTTTGTGAAAATATATATGGCGAGGAACTTTTATAATACACGTGCGAGAAAGGAAGAAACATATTTCGTAATCTTTTTAAGAAAGAAAGAAATACGTAATATATTTTTTATTTCTTTTAAACATGTACGACAAATATGTAATTTGTATACAGGTGTTTCATGTATTAAATATAAAATGCATTTTTAATACGAAATACATTTATTTTTTATAATAGTATAAATTTTTAACTAATTGTTAAATATTTTGCACTAAAATGTATTACAAACAATTATCACATACATTTGTATTCTATACACATCGAAGTCGCAAGTCATAGTTATCAACCTGTATATTCTGAATTTGTATTTAAAAAGAGATAGAAATATAATTGTATTTCTATCTGATCATGGTGTATTATATAAATGTAGTTTTCGGTTTCTTAAACCATCCTCAGGTGAATTCTGAATTCATAACAATTCATAATAAGAGAATGTAACGTCACAATCCGTTTCTCTTCATGCGATTTGTGCTCTTGTAACCTCCATCGTGCTTATAACAGATGATTAAAAATTGTCGTTTGTTTGTATGGAGTATCAAGGGCTGACTAGAGTTTTGTGGTGTAATCTTAGAAAAAGTACTCGATTTTGAGAAAACATCGATGTATCTAACCGATTAATCGAAAAATATCGATGTATAATTTCGATACATTGCATCGAAAAAAACATCGATGTATTTTTTTAGTGGACACCCCCTAACCTAAATAACTAAAAAACAACAATAACTGCAATAATTATGTATAAACAACTTGTGTATTTCTGTCCACACGTGTTTATTTGGCATATGATTTGACTGAAAATAGAGTGGGGGAAGGCTACTCGACTATAAAAATAGAATAGAGTTCTATTTACTAAACTGGACCGTCCGCTCGACCAAGCCAGTTTACTTGACTAAAATGAATGTGTTCAAACTGGGCGAGTACTAAATTACTTGACCACTCGACTAAACTTCTGGCTGCGTCTGAACCGGGCTTAAGAATGAGAAATAGTAATATATTTGTAATTTTTTTTCCACTTTCTTTGGTACAATACCAACAATAATTAAAGACTTCACTTCAGGAAGTCACTTTTTACCACACCATATTTATTTTAATTTTAAAATTGAAATTTTTATTGAGCTATTTCAAACGTTTACATTAAAATATGCAAATACCTATATGTTACCTTTTGCCATTTGTATAAACGATTTCGGTTTATACAAATTCTAACCAGATTGTCAGGTGACAATATGAACTTTTATAAAAAGTACTAGGTATGTCTAGAACAAGATTATGTAGACAAATTCCGGGCGAATAATTTTTAACAGGTCAACTTCGGTCTGACCCTGGTCTAGAATATTACAACTCGCTTCTCGACATATATATTCTACCAAAATTCTACTGATTTTCGTTTTATATAATGACTATTTAGATAAGACATTTTGTACACGTTCAAATGATGAGTACTTTTTTGCTCACAAACACTAATGAGACCACATCAAAACTTTTTTTTTCATTTAGCTGTAATACTTATTGCTGCTACCACTTCCTTTGACAATAGCGGAGCGCACATACAGTGAACAAAGAACATGCCTGACATACATAAATGGTTTTTATACATAAGATGCTGCATTTTGAAGTGAGGGCGGTTCATTATTATAATAACAGCCAGCGAAGACGATGAAGAAAGAGATTCGGAAAGAAACATCTGGATTTTATATGTGAATTGTCGCATCAAGCGACTTTATTCAATCGACGCGACACGATGGATTCCTGAGCAAAACAGTGTATTTCAAAATTCAAGAGTTTCCTTTCATACATCAAGTTTTTTCTTTTTCTCTTAAAAATTTTCAATTTTACATCAGGTAAATTTATTTAACGCGACGAGTTCTTCAGAACTAATTAAACGTAATTTGAAAAAAAGAATGTATATTGGAATTCTCGGCAACGTCAAATCCCATTATTAGGAGTGCTGAAAACCGTAATTTTACTTCATAATTTGGAATTAACTGATTTAAATTTTTCCATGTGCAAAATCAACAAATTTTGTTGATAATCGTAATTTATAAATAGCAATTTTTTGGTTCAGTTTTGTCAATAATTTTGATAACAGGCAATCAGCTACTGATAATAATAACTAATGACGTAAGAAAATACTAAACCTATATGTATACATATATGAGGGTCTTACAAACAACTTCCCAACATACTTTTGGAACACTTTATCTAAAAATGTTTTTAACGGTCACAATTTAAAAATTATTTTTATGGTTGATGAGTTACAAAGGAAAAAAATATACACACATGATTTTTAATTAATATTCCATACAAGTAGTACGCAAGACATTTCATGAATCAGAAGATGTCATACTATAGCTGTAGCTCTATTATAAACACCATAGATTTATACGAAAAAGAACAATGAGAAAACGTTAAATTTAAACGGTAGATTAAAAATACATTTAGTTAATTTTATAATGAAACCAAACAAAGACTTCATCGGTGTCACCCAAAACAAATAAAAAAATACAAGAAAAAAAACAAAGAATTCCTCGTATAAGGAATGTTCTATTATTTAAAAATTCAAAATCCGTTGGAAAACATTCTAAATACATTTGGCGCCGAGTGTTACCAACATCAAAAGACAAAACTGACAAAAAGACACCGTTTACTAAAGCATAGTTTAAAAAATATGTTTTAAATGAAACATTTAAGCGTTTGAAAACTGATAACTGATGTTTTGTAATATGTAACGGACAGTAATTTGTGACAAAGAACATTTTCCAGTTTTGTAAAACAAATTTAATTTAAAATTAAATCGTTAAAAACTAATAAATAACCTGCTTCTACAAAATTAAGGTAAGAATATAGAAAGATCTTATATCATTTCTTAATTAATATTATACATAAGATGCTGCATTTTGAAGTGAGGGCGGTTCATTATTATAATAACAGCCAGCGAAGACGATGAAGAAAGAGATTCGGAAAGAAACATCTGGATTTTATATGTGAATTGTCGCATCAAGCGACTTTATTCAATCGACGCGACACGATGGATTCCTGAGCAAAACAGTGTATTTCAAAATTCAAGAGTTTCCTTTCATACATCAAGTTTTTTCTTTTTCTCTTAAAAATTTTCAATTTTACATCAGGTAAATTTATTTAACGCGACGAGTTCTTCAGAACTAATTAAACGTAATTTGAAAAAAAGAATGTATATTGGAATTCTCGGCAACGTCAAATCCCATTATTAGGAGTGCTGAAAACCGTAATTTTACTTCATAATTTGGAATTAACTGATTTAAATTTTTCCATGTGCAAAATCAACAAATTTTGTTGATAATCGTAATTTATAAATAGCAATTTTTTGGTTCAGTTTTGTCAATAATTTTGATAACAGGCAATCAGCTACTGATAATAATAACTAATGACGTAAGAAAATACTAAACCTATATGTATACATATATGAGGGTCTTACAAACAACTTCCCAACATACTTTTGGAACACTTTATCTAAAAATGTTTTTAACGGTCACAATTTAAAAATTATTTTTATGGTTGATGAGTTACAAAGGAAAAAAATATACACACATGATTTTTAATTAATATTCCATACAAGTAGTACGCAAGACATTTCATGAATCAGAAGATGTCATACTATAGCTGTAGCTCTATTATAAACACCATAGATTTATACGAAAAAGAACAATGAGAAAACGTTAAATTTAAACGGTAGATTAAAAATACATTTAGTTAATTTTATAATGAAACCAAACAAAGACTTCATCGGTGTCACCCAAAACAAATAAAAAAATACAAGAAAAAAAACAAAGAATTCCTCGTATAAGGAATGTTCTATTATTTAAAAATTCAAAATCCGTTGGAAAACATTCTAAATACATTTGGCGCCGAGTGTTACCAACATCAAAAGACAAAACTGACAAAAAGACACCGTTTACTAAAGCATAGTTTAAAAAATATGTTTTAAATGAAACATTTAAGCGTTTGAAAACTGATAACTGATGTTTTGTAATATGTAACGGACAGTAATTTGTGACAAAGAACATTTTCCAGTTTTGTAAAACAAATTTAATTTAAAATTAAATCGTTAAAAACTAATAAATAACCTGCTTCTACAAAATTAAGGTAAGAATATAGAAAGATCTTATATCATTTCTTAATTAATATAATCAAACTCAACATTATAATCTGCATTTGCAAATTATTATTCCCGATTTATTGACCGGATAAAAATATAAAGCGTACATTTGTATATTCATATCTACCACACGGTTGATAACTAAAATAGTGTTCTACAAATAATACTGATGTCACGTAATGACAACTATATAGAAAGAATGAAAAAAATATATATTCATCATTGCAATAATCACGAATATCCGGTGTAAACCTAATGTAGATTGAATGAATTTTATATTAATTAATATTCATATAACGTTTTGTAATTATGAAATTAGGAAGAACAATGTGTTATTAACAATTTTTAATTTAATATTTGATAGTTTATTATTTTAAAATATTGAAATATTTGACAGTATTTATTTTGTTAAAGTCCTTACACATTCCCAGAACGGGTGGTTTTCTCATAAAAAATAACTGAACCTATTTTGTTGAAAATTTGATATGCTATTTTTCAAATATGTAACATTACTTTTTTTGTGGAAAAATATTTACAAAAAGTTTTTCTCACTAGGTTTTAATTTACCAAAACAACGTAGTGTTTGAGGGTTAATTCTTTGTTATAAAAAGTACAAATATTACAAAATAGCAGGTTATAGAAGAACAATTTTTTAATGAATGTTTTACGCAAATTACGTATAGTGAAATCCAATCGAATGAAATTTTTAAAACATTGACTTGGTACAAACCAATACTCAGCTGACGATATTTCTACATCGTAAAACTATTCTACATAAGAGCAACAATTTCTTTATTTTATACATTTAATCGAAATACATTCGCAAAAAACGGCATAAAAGTATCATATACACATTCCTGTTGACACGAATTATATATCATATATTATTACAATAATAAATGTGGGCAAACATGCGTTCTGGATTTATTTTCGTAAAGCGTGACGTTACTTTCAAAATAATAATTACATTACAGGTTTTGTTTTACTTGTAAAGAAAAACGACTGTATAAATATTTTTAAATGATTTTAAACATCATTAATAATTACCAATTAAATTTGAAATTTTCATGAAAAATATAAATAAATGATTAATAATACAAAACGTATCGGAAAGTTTTATAATTTAAAAACTAAAATTAACAAAGTTTGGAGACGAAATATCTATAATTTATTATACCTATATTAAAAGTTTTGTAGACTGTAAAAAGAGAAGCTAACAAGAGAGTTGACAGTCCAGAGTCGAGTTTAGAATTTTTATTTTGGGTAGGTCCCAAATTTTTCTGTATTGTAAACAGATAACTTATGTGTGGGAAGCTTCTTGAAGCTAGACATTTTTCGTTGTATAATACCATAATACTAAACTGAACAAAATTTAGTTTTAATCAGGGCTTAATTTTTAAAATTTTTGGTTCCTTTTAGGACCTAGAAGAGTCCACTTTTTTCTAAAACATAGAAGTAACCAGCAAAAAACCTTCGTCGTCACCGTTTTAGTTTACCGTTTTTAGTCTTTTATCTAAATGAACAAAAAAACAAACTGCGCCCTACTGACTGCTCCTCCTGCTCTGTTGTAAGTATGGTACTGCTCTCAACCATACGACTCCTAAAAACACTGAAAAAAAAAAACCTGTGAGGTGTCGGGACTCTGTTCCGCCGCATTTCGACCGAAATTAAGCCCCGGTTTGAATCAAAATTTACTAAATATTACTGCAGTAGGTTTAAGTTATACCTTTTTTTCACTATTAAATCTTTAATTTAGTTAAATTTTGTATCACTATGATGTTTAGACTTGAAATTCCGTTTCATTTCAGCTTAAGTAAACCAGCCTTCTATATTTTTAAGAGACGAATATGGAATTAACACTAATGAGAGTACAATTTGACCCTTTTCATAGTAAAAAAAGTCTCGGTTAGTAGAAGCTGTACTTACAAATATTAGCAACAAAGTTGAAAACACACAAAATTTTAGATTTTGGAAAAATGTTTGACTTTAGATCATTCTTTGAAACTATTTGTAGGCCTGGCCTGGGTAGGCCTGGCCTACCTGCTAAAATCACCACTGACTGTGAGACAATTTCAAATTTTATTTAAACAATCCAAAAAAACCTTCCTATTCATTGAATTGTGCAGCAAAACTGATACATTCTCAGTACTTCCACTGTCTTTGCAAAATAATTTAACAAATCTTTCTATCTGTAATTTTTATTATATTCATCTATTTATCTGCATAATTTTTTAATATTGTAATAATTTTATAATTATTTCTTTCTAAAAATCAACGACAATAAACGAAAAACGGTTATGCTTGTTATCTTTTTCTATAAATAAATCAATATTCACCATGTCAAACAAAGAGGACTAACTAAATTTAAAACGATTATTGCATGACGGCAGATTTGTCCTGTTTTTTTCTTTTTTGTGACACAAAAAAAGAAACTGAAATGTTATACGCATGTGTAAACATATGCAGAACAGTAAGCGGCCTTGTATTCTGTATTTTAATAATTTTAATATTATTATTTTATAATATTAATATAAACCAAATCAATTTTTAAACTATGTGGGAGATACGCGCGATTATAGTAATATATATAATACTTTTATTTATCTGTATGTTTGTAGAATGTTTATAGCAGTTTATAGTGTATAAAATGTGCAAATGAATGGCTTAATTTTTTCCATAATATGTACATATGTATGTACATATTAGTTTCATTTCTTTTTAATTGAAAGAGATATCCAATGATGTGGATTTTATAAATAACACTAATACATAATATTCTGGGCAGATTTTTGATGTCTTTGTTTAAACTATTTGAAATAATTGGAATAATTTGATTACTTTTTACAGGATTTCATGATTAAATATTCTCTTTTCTGGAAAGCTCCAAGATACTGATTTTTTAAATAATATAATATTTTGTATTCTAAAAATAATTAAATTTTTAAAATAAAAAGCACAGTTATTGATATGTTCACGATATTCGCCGTCGTCAAACTGGTTTTTGCATTTGGTAAAAATACACAAAGATGACTTATGTATACACTTCTTTTTTTCGGAGCAGCTGGCTGAACATAAAAGAATCACTAGATCTGTTTTAGAAGTCATATTCTTTAATAATTGAAACCATTGTTTTAGTTTGACTTTTTGGTTAGGTAACGAAAAAAACCGTGCAAAGAACTTCTTGGCAAAATTACATTTACCTAAATACATTTTATCTAGGATGAATGAAATTTTTAACATCACAAAATGAAAATTGTACTATTAATACGACAGATAATATATGACCTTTTCAGAAATTAACATAATAAACATTAACATTTAAATAATTATCGTATTTATATTTTCCGTATTTCCAAAAAAAACATCAGTTGTAGGTGTTAACAGTAAAATACGAAATATTCAGATACTAAAGAATAATTGTAAGTAGTTGTCATTGTAGAACATGAGGTTATTGTACTGGAACACTACTTCATCAACTTGTATTAAAAATTGGTGAAAAACTTGGTCAGCATTACTTCCCCTAGTTATATTTTTATCTCTTAAGTACATCTAGATTTTCAGTGAATGAGCTCAAGAGTAATCAATATAATAACACCCAAACGTGCTTTTTCTGTGAAATATTATTTTAAAAAAAATGTAACTAATACGCAGAATTGAAAATTTAATATCTCAACATCAGGAAATCTAAATCTACACTTCTTCAAGAAAATTCCATGTATATCCGACGTGTTCGTACAGTGCTATCGATCTTCGAAATTATCTTGGGGAATTTTCTGACGAACAATACATTTTTTTCCGAAAGGAAATAAAAATCGTTTAAAATATTAGAAAGGTATTCCTGTTTACACGAACAACACGCAGAAAGGGTTTCCAATCGTTTATCTTAGATCATCGAGTACCTTATTAGTTATTCGACCTTTTCTTTGTTAAATTATACCTATCATCTTATCCCGGAATCTTTCAGGCTGACCGAGAACATTTCATTCCATCAAATTTTTAACGCATCATATCTTGTAAGTTTAGATTTATTTTGTTCAAAAAAGAAACAAAAATAAACGATGCAGGTGATCTTTAAGACGCCGTTTTTGATTTGATACAAGAAGCAGATGTTCAATACTGCAAGAGTAGGTATATACGATATTTTGTGTCGTTGGCTACACAAAACACCTGGCAGTTGATGTTTTTAATTTTATTTTTACCTGCATTATTTATTATACTTGGATATTTACGTTCCGCTACTCACTATGGATATGTGAGATTTGTATTGTTGGTGATATTTTAGGTCCGAATTTCGTGTTACAGTTAAAATTTTCAACTAATTTTTGAAAAAGAAAATAATTGTTCAAATGTGACAATTCTCATAAAATTTTCCTCCAAGCGAGAACTAGTTCGAATAATTGACTAACAGTATCATCAAGAGTTGGATTTAAGCTTCCAAATGGGCATAGCTTACGTTTAAATCTAAGAAGATTCTGAAGAATTTGTAAGAAATTAATATTTGTCGGAGAAAAATCAAGCATAAGATTAATAAGAAATTATCGTCATCACACATCACTATACGTCATCAATGAAATTCTGTTCAAATATTGTTAAAATCTGGAGAAAATAAATATAAGGTAAAAATTAGCAAGTGCTACAAGTAACTAGTTGGAAGAGTCTTGAGCAAACTTGCACAAAAGATGATTGAGGTTCCGAAACAAATAAAGGTGAGTTCAAAATTGTTCTCCCTGGGATCTTAAAAAGAGCACTAAATTAAAGTGCTCCTAAAACTATCAATATCGGTATCTACGGAAAGATGTCAGGTATAAAATACCTACTGAAATATGAATATGGCTACTTTAGAGTCGTTGAGCGAGCGGAGCGAAGCACTATAAGAAACTGATTTTGTAAGAAATTTCAGAATAGCTGATTTAAAAGTAAGGTGAATTGAAAATTCTTTCCTAGGGCTATCGAATAAGAGTCAAATTAAACAGCTGGAAGGGTCTTGACAAAATTTTATGAAAATTAGATATGCTATCGAAATATGACTGTGGCTACTTTAGAGTCGTTAAACGAGCAAAGTGAAGTATAAGGAGCTGATTTTGTGCAAAATTTCGAAATAACTGATTTAATTTACACAGATGAAATCGGAGTCCACAGCTACATAGTTATTAAAATAAAGCTAAGAATAGAATAATATAAAGAAAAATTGTACATTTTATGGATTAAAATGTAATGAAAAATAAACTTAGAACTTACATGCAATATAAAAGTATAATCATGATTGAAAGTGAGGAACTATAAAAAACATGAAGTGTAAAAAAATTATGACAGCAGATCAAAACCAGAGCGTACAGACGTAAAAATAATAGCTATTTCATAGTTTTGCCATCAAAAAACTAAATAATTCCACATGACTCATTAAACATTTCACTCTTACGACATTTTCCACCCTATGGTGAAAAGAGAAAAACAATAAATATGATTCATCCTCAACTATAGTTTATCTTTGTTTCACCTTTATAATATAGAAAGAAGTGAGAAAATTGAACTGATTGCTATTAACCGTCTCTTTCTTATAGTAAATTATTGCATAGTTAGATTTGCCTTCTCTAATAGCACTGTTGCAAAAGGGCAGAACTGGAAATTAGGGACGTAAGGGTGTTTTCGAAACGAGGTTGACGTAGGTACGAACTAAATAAATGATTAAGGGATGATTCATAACCCCGATGTGGCGAGGCGTATACACATGTGGAAAAATATAGATAAACCCATAAAGTAATGAATGTAATGATATTGAATAATTAGTAAAATGTTGTGCAGGTAATATATAATTTAACTAGGGTGTGTATTTATCAACGTTTTTCCGTTTTTTCAGAAAATAAAAATCGATAAAATGTAATGGATTTGTTGAATGAGAACGAAGATGAATAAAGGTCCATTCATATCTACAGACACTAAACGTAACAGACACGTATCGTGCCAGACACGACAAATATTGTTTAATGCTTTTCTTATGGGTGTGTTCATATTATAGCGTAACGTAAGCGCACAGGCACGTACAGTGACAAACAGTGTCCGCACAGTATTCTCAAGGAGAATATTTTGTCTGTGCTGGAACGTGTCTGTTGACTTTGCGCGGCTAATATGAATGCATGTTTCAAAACGTACAAACCAAATTCCTAGAATTTATTTATAAACTTTCATTTTATTCGTTTTATGAAGTATAAATAACGAAAAATTAATCGAATTTGTTAGAAAATAAACATTTTCTGTTAATTATATAAGATCTAAATAACAAACATTTAATCGAATTTATTAGGTTAGGTACATTTCTCCACAATCACACTGATAAGAAATTTGGCGATAATCAAAAGTAACGCAATTTCGGAAATAATAACGGAATTTCGGAAAATCTTCAATATAAAAGTCACATAACGTTGTCAGATTTGCTATAATTTAATTTTTGTAATTCACTGATACATACTATATGTGCTATACGTATAGTATCTACTGTCTGTGTCTGTCTGCTCATTGTCTGTGTAATATGAATACTTTTGAAAATGTCGTGTCTGCCACGATACGTGTCTGTGACGTTCAGTGTCTGTAGATATGAATGAACCTTAATAAGTTAACAACCCAAACTTGCTGACTAGGAGAAATATTGCTGATGTGATATATATAAGTTTATAATTATAACTTAGTTACTGGCCGAAAAGATTGAACCAGAAAGTTTGATACTGTTATTTGTTGATAATAATCTAAATTATACACAAGGACACAAGCTTAATATCGTAAAATATATACAAAGAAATATCCACAGTTGATAATATAACAGGTTTTTATTGAATATTGTGTACTTATACACTTGTTTTACTAACTTGACCACTAATTCATGGATTCATGAATTCATGCACATGGAATATGTATATGTATAAAAAACATTACCAAACATTAATAAGAACTTAAAATCATGTTCACCATTCAACTACAAAACAGGAAGCTTTAAAAACAAACAGCGACCGCGAAAATATGAAGGTCACTTTATAAAGGATAAGACCTCTATAAATGGGACTTTTAGGATGAATAATAAATACTTTTAGTAATTGTAACTGCTCGTTTAGTCGACGGCGGAAGAAAGTCTATCTTCAGTTCTGAACTCATGTGTTTACGACTCTCATCGATTTAGCAGCTCTGTTAGCAGAACCGGATTTACATAAGGGAACTTGGAGCACGTGCCCCGAAGCTCTCACACAATAGAGTATTCGGTGAATATATATATATATATATATATATATATATATATATATATATATATATATATATATATATATATATATATATATATATCGGTGAACCTTTTTATTTATAATATTTTTGGTATTACCATATTATGTTATCATCATTTGACTTTTAATGTAGAAAAAGATATTGTTCTAAGTTAACAAAATTAAGTCTTTTTCGGCAAAGCGGGTAGTGGCAAAGCGGGTAGACAAAATAGAAGCATCTTAATGGAAAAACTGTTGGAAGGGGGAAAAAAATAAAAAATCTTCGTTTTACGACGGAATGAGGGAAAAAGCTTAAAAAAGTATTTCTGCCTTGTTTGTGGTGATTTTGATGTGAAACCACTTGAAGTAATATAGGTACTCCAATGTGGAGGCTGTAAAGAAAGTTACAGTTAATTGTTATAAATTTATTATTATTTTTGCCTTTTTTCAATTTTTTTTAGTTAATTATTATTATTGTTAGGTTTTGCCTAAAGAGGGTTACCCGCTTTAAGATACCTATACGGGCAAAGCGGGTTTTTGCAGAGGTTTTGTATTTTCTTTATTAAAAATAAATATCGTATAAAAAATTCTTAAGCGAAGTTTCATTTTAAAGTTCGATAACTATTCTATCTGATAATATAAAAAAAATTTGCTAATCGAGATCAAAAGCCACTTTTTTTAGCATTTAATCTTAGCTTACCCGCTTTGGGCTACCTTCCCCTAAAAAAAAGTTACGAAAGGCAGATATTTTACTTTATATGTTCACACGATTTATGATTAAAACCCTAATCAAAATCTGAAGTCAACAAAAGACACTACATAAGCTTCACCTGATCTAGAAATCTGATTTCTTAAACAACCAGCTTAAATAGCAAGTTAATTACTTCTTTAGGACATTACCTTCCTTAAATATGTAGTTTCCCATACGTAGGTGTTACCTTCAGTTTTAATCTCAATAAAGATAATAGCAAAAATACGTATCCACATTTGCATATTTTGATCTTGCGGTAATCTCGTATTCTACTTGATTTAAGTAATTGAAACGCTGTTTCCGCATTTCAACAAACCGTACATAATTGCACTCTATTTAACATAACGAATAAACAAATAGGCTCCAGCAATAACTCAAATCAATTGTATACATATTTTCTTTGTCCAATTACAATACTTACACTGTGTATTCTATATATGAATTTACATAAAATAAATATGTTGGCGCGTATTGTTTTGAGGTAGATAAGACAACAATATGTCCATTATTTGTATGATGAGACGATGACTTAATTGTATTAATAAGGTAGTAAGTGTATGTGCACTCATGTTAATTGGATGAAGTAATCACTGATAAAAATGAAAAATATGTAATTATTTATTATTTAGCAAGTGGGAAGTATATAACCTTCATGCGAAATCGGAAAACGAATTAATTATTTATTAATTCAAAAATATGTATTGTACACTGTACAGTCCAGTAACGCCAGTGATGTTTCGAAACGGTGGGTAGGTAGAATTTTATTAACCATTTGCAATAGAGCGACAAATAGACTTTCTACCAAACTTTAAGACTCATTAAAAACAAAAGGAATTACCTATTTTAGTACAGTTACTATAATTGTATCATGAAATCGTATTATAACTATTTAAAAAAATGTATATATAAGTATAATAAACTAAGTTCATAAAAAGTTCACATTTAGACAGTCATGGGTAATTATGACGGAATGGTCAACACTAATACATAAATAATTGTAAACGGTTCTCTGTCAAGTCAATTAGGCTGGGAGCTACTACAGGTATACTGCACAATACGTAATATAGAGTACATCACACCGTCCCAATACCTACAGTGATTAGACAGAAAGCGAGCTATGTTTGTATACCTTATTGGTGTACGCTTTATACGGAGTGGTTGACCTGGTACAGTATTTTGTCACAATCCAGTTTCAGAGTCTATAACCGTCAACATGGTAACTTTCTGTTACCATGTGTATGTCTGGAATAACTGTCAACTTTTAAACTACTTTAATCTGTCGATAATCTGTCGGTTACTGAATGTTACAATTTTTACATATCATGTGCTTAGCCTGATACACCTTTCGTGAACATATTTCCTTACTTTTTAAAGTACAGTTTCTACAATTTAGCTTTTTTTCAGCCAATGATAGTTTCTTTAACAACTATAAAGTACATAACATACAATATCAATTTTTGCGATTTTTTATATTCTAAGATTATTATTATTATCATAGTTTGGCAAAGGCAATTGTAATATTACATTATATAGCTTATTCTACAAAATCTTTTGCAAAAAACTTCCTTACAAAAGTCAAAATTGGTCTATTTCGGTGAGAAAATTGATAAACTAATTCAATAAATTCACTTTTAACATTATGTAATAATACTCTGATAAGAAAAAGAACAATGTACTTAAAAAAATTTCTTATTCAAATAAACGGTAACAATAATTTACATAATGTGTTAAATATTTTTATTTTATCACACTAATTACTTTACCAGAGCTCTATTAATTTCTTCTGATAAAAATAATTATATTACATACTATGCATAGAACTATGCATAGATAGATATATAATAATTATTGTGTCTATGTTATTATATATGAGAATATAATTATTGTGTAACTAAAATAAAAAATGCATTGAAGGCCTATAGTTATTTTATTGCTATGTAACTCCTAACTATGCTATGTTGATAATATTTTTGGGTGTAGCAAACATATATTGCTTATTTACTCTTCTGGATATTTACTTTTTTACAAAAAAAGTAGTATGTAAACAGATACGACCTAACTAAATAATTGTGTAAATGTAAAGAAACAAATTAGGCGAATTCAAGATTAACTTAGTATTTTTGTCAGAAATATCTTCGTTTCTTAATAGGAGCTAGTTACGAAATTAGTCGAACTGTTTCGACAGTTTGAAAATTAGTAGAAAATCGATCTCTAGGACTGCAGGTCTTATATTCGCAAAAGAGCTGTTATACAATATTTTTGACGTTAAGAGTGGCTACATATTTAATTTGTAGTTTAGAAACTATAACATTTTTGTTTTTAATTTTATAAAACTATTCATGTTGACAACTAGTAAAAACCCGACATACGTTGAAATGCTACTCAAAGAAGAAAGTGTTTCTGTTTTACATAATTTTGTTTTGAATTGCTTTTGGATACACAAAAGTTTTTGTTTTTCCATCCGATGTGTGCACGAATAAATTAACAGTTGTCCATGTGAGAGGTCTGAATTTCCCAAATTTAATCCAGTATTGTTCCAGTGCTGTGCCATTACAAATGAGAGTCGCACCGGAAACTGTTCAAGTTTAACAAAATCTCACCAAAGTTTCATCGCAATAAACTATATGAAATGCACACATTTGTTGAAACAACTCACGCGACACCTATTGTAAAATGATGGTACTAATTCAGAAACTTTCGTGAGCGTGCGCACAACAATTCACAAAGGATTAAGGATTAATGGTATAGGAACGCATCCGGGACAAAAAAGTAACAATCATGTCTTACTTTTACGATCGGTGTAAAAAATATTTATTTGAAATAAACTACACAATAATTCTTGCGAATATGCAGTAATTTTTTGGTTCTAAAATGTTTATGCTCGTAAATGTTTTAGAGTTATGATATGACATTTTACATAATAAATTCGTTGTTCCCGTCATCCCATATTATTCTCTGAAAGGGTGGTTTATTAAAGCTTCCACAGTATACAAATGCGTTTACATGTGTGCTATTGTAATACAAAATGGTAACACGTATGTACATAGGTATTGTAGCTCCTGTTTGCAGCTCTCTAACAACCATTGTCTTGAAAATATCCATAATCAATAAAATACGCCAACACTGTAGCTGTGTGTAAATTTCTGTGTGAGCTGCGTTTTCTCTCCTATACCGCACACTCACGCAATAAATTATATAATACTGTAACACAGGGTGTCTTCAAAAACAGTACATCTCTGATGCTTTTTGCCAGTTAAACGTCAGAGTATACAGAGTAAACACTCTGTTTCCAAATTATTTATTTATTTATTTTTTTTTTTTTTTTGTAAATTGTCAGTCTGCAATTACATAAGTGTTCAAGAAACAAGTTTTCTTTGATTTGTTGTGCTTTGAAATTTTTCCCCAGACTTCTCCCAATGGAATTACTGGTGAACAGTTTAGTCGAGTAGCCAATTTCCGTGACACCATAAAAACCACATTTACAAGAATCCGTTCTAAAAATAGTACAGTCATAATACGCAACTGAAGCTCTAAAAATAGAAGAGATCTAAACGAATTTAGTAGAGGAAAAACTTTCAGTGTTTCACTTTCTCATAGTATAAATAAATGTTTGCCCTGTTGTGCTATCTGCCTCCCAGCTTTATTTCTAATATATGGATACGATTTCAATCGCTGTTTACCTGCCAAAGACAGCCTGTACATCGCAAACATTGTAAAAACGCTCAAAATCCAATGTTTGTTCTACAAAATCTATTGTTCCCCAATACACATGCATACACACGTACATATGATGCGTATTGCGTTTATTTTCATGCACGAGTTTGCGCAGCAAACCTACTATGCAAACAATATAATAACAATATAATATTCAAGTGACCATAATATTGTATATTATATGTATATATTATATGTATAGGAAGCTTTATTCAAGCTCAGACAAAATGGGGTTTCGTTTGGATGCTATATTTTATTTTAAAATTTAATTATAATTTTTAAGTGTAGAGGGCTCTTGCCTCTATTATCCTTTTCATGTTTATTTATGAGTCGGGTATCATGATGTTAGAGAAAGCAACGATAGGTAGATTGTGGAGTATTAGTGGGAATAAGGATAGAATGAAAAATGAAATAAATAATGTGGATTATGTTTAACAATTACTTATGCCTATTGTTTTTTGAAAGTGTCATTTCAGGAATATTAATGAATAAAAATTTTTTTAACAAGAAAAATTTTGACAATAAATAATATAGGTTTTTTTTTTTTTTGAAGGATTTTTTCTTCTCTTTCTTCAACGTAGGAAAAGTTGCTACCTGTTCCTCTGTTCATGTCTCATTGAAATATTTTACCCCAGTCAGAAAATACTTTGTTCCAGATTTCTGGTATTTGATAGACAGAAAGAACTATTTTCTTTTATCTTTGTCTATGTTTTGTACTTGTTGTTTTTGATACTTTATGGCCAATGTTATAGCTAAATATGAATAACTGGTAGTCGATAACCTACTTTGAATCACTGTGGTATCGTCAAGCTTATGAGGTTATCAAAAATGTTTCAGTTTTTGACCTCATATTGTTTTAATTTTACTTTTACTACAAAAATGCATGTAATGACTGTAATTATACAGAAAAGAGCTGAAAGGACTTTGAAAATTTCATCAATATGTATATTCAAATACGTATTTTTGAAAAAATAAATGAATTTTGTAATTATTAACTACAATAGTTTTAGCAACAGATTTTCGGTAAAATTTTATCGGTAAGATGTGTGAAAGTAAATTTACATTTTTGTAAATTACACTGGTGCGTTATAGTTTAACTAATACAACAATGCACTCAGCGAATAAAATAAACAAAATTATTATTCAATTAGACATTAAACACAAATAAAAATTATAAATTAATATATTCAGAAATCAAACATTTAATAAAAAAAAATTTTATTGTTTATTCATTTACTCATAACATAATTCATAAACAATAGTTCAAATATTGACTGATAAATTTTTAATGATATTTAATTAAAAGTACATTTATTAACAAAGGATAGACTATTATTTTTTAGACTGTTTTTGATTTTTATTATTAATTATTATTATTATACCTACTTACAGATAGACGATTCCATTTACAAAGTCTCTGTAAATTAATTTCGTATTGCAAAAATTGTATTCACATGAAAATAACATTGCTGTAATATATTTAACAAAAAATTAATAATTAACCAGTTTTGACCCACGGCTTCGGCTGTTTAGATGTAACACTAATACTTTATTATTTGAAAACGAATTAAGTTTTATTGTTTTCCAAACGAAACCTAAGGCATTATCGGCATTACGAAAAATTTAAAGTTGGTACTAGACAAAATAAGACAAAAAGACAAAGTTGTTTTTTTTTTTACTTTTTCTCGATCTAATTTGAAAAATTTTCTGTATTTTAACTGTTTTGTTCATTTGTTAGGTAAGTCTTCAATTATTTTATTTTTATGTAATATAAAAAGCTTTAAAAAAAGTAATAATTTAACTTAGCTGTAAAAAGCTATAAAAAAGTTATTTACTATAACTTTGTTAGAAAAAGAAAGGTTTGTTTAATTTTATTTTTGTCGTTTTAAAAAACTTTTAGTGTATCATAATTGTATTTTCCCCTTGTTTCGTTATTAAATAACAAAGTGCAAGGAACCCTATGATGTTATTATACCTACTGTTGACTGTTATACGTGCAATACTTATTCGTCTGTGTTTGCACTAGAGTATTTCTATTTTTATATTGAATTACGTAAAAACATTTCAATTTCTGTCTATGCTTTTCATGTCTGCTTCAGATTTAGCTTGTGAAACACCCTCATTAAAAATAAAAACATACGTATGCATACATAATGTTCAATAAAAGGGCATATCGCGGTAGAGGTCTGGTGGGTAAATAAATGACTATATTCGTGGTATGTAGCTGTGTAGGGGTTACGTACTGTAATTTCTATGGTGGAAGCAAAATACTTAACATTTTCACAAATTCTTGTTAAAATTTACAAGGAGAAATGCGGTCAAGTGTACGGTGGCACTCACATGTCAAGAAACCTTATACTAAACTGGTGAATTTTGGATTCAAACTTGAGTAAAATGAAGACGAAATTAATTTTGTTATATTTAACTAGTTTAATAAAGTCAACTGATATGATTTTGATTTGACTCATAAATAAATTTTCCAGAAACTAAAATTTCTAATAAAAAAAAAAAGAAGAAAAAACAGTAATAGGTTATGATGTCAACAAATTCCTAACTTTACCAGCTCATGTTTTTCAGCGAAATATGAAAGATGCCGTAAAATTGTTAAATATTCCACATTGTTCACACTTTGTGATTTTAAATCTTTGACAGGTGTTCCAATTACTGTAAAGGAGGAATTGTTAAAGAAGCCTAGCTCTATCAAACCTATAGTAACCATTATTTAAACGAATTATTCGATAATGCGTGATTAAATAAGTATAAAAAGTATTTCTAAATGTTTATGAGATTAGGTAATTTTTGGTACCTTTATAGCTTCTGAAATTTTAACTAAAGATGGCACACTTTTTGAAAACAAGAATGTACCATATAAACTGAAAAAGCTAATAATTTAAAGAAATGATAGTTGGTAATGATAGAAAAATTTATAGAATACTAATAGTTTCTTAGAAATAGCTGTGAATACTTTTCTAACACAAAGTGTGGTATATAGTAAAATTAGGTTCAATAGGTAATGTTAGGGTACTTTACGGTACCTAAAAATTTTACTATGAAAGAATCCGAAAATAAAAGAGCCTGTTTATTTATTTAGATATTATTTTTATTTATTTATTTATTTATTTTTATTTTATTTATTTAATTTTTTTTTGTACTCACTAACGCACGTAAGTTTATATTAAAGGTATCGGCGTATGAGTACCGAAAACTATTCCACCTCAATTTTTTATGCGATCCTGTTCAAATTGCCGTACTGATGATATAAATGCATGTAGCCATGGAGGTTCGAAAAATCTCGAACCTTTAAAAATTCATATCTTGAAAAGTGAAAAGTCATAGGATCTTTTTTATTTGTATTTCAATAAAGAATATAAAAAAAATTTGTCCGGTTGAAAAATAACAATTCCTTGCAATTGTTTAAACAATTTCTGTTTAAACAATATGGTTCCGGGTTGCCCCATGGCAACATGTATTTATATAATCAGTAGGGCAACTTGAAGAGGATCGCATAAAAAAATTGAGGTGGAATAGTTTTCGGTACTCATGCGCCGATACCTCCTGGACTATATCCACAAAGTGTAACTGAATAGACTATAAATTCTCCACGATTATATGATACCCAGTGTGGAATTGTGGATCCTTTGTGTAGTACTTTAATCTCACTTTTTTTAAATCCTGTAATGTAGAACGGTACAAACGATTTTTGGAAATGGTGAACAAATCTATTTTTTATAAACAAATAAACGTTGATTTTTTCATCGATTTTCAAAATTTGTCTTCAAACTGATGCCATCTATCGATAAGTCTTTACTTTTTAATAATCTTATATATCTGTTCTGGCTGCTGTTTGAAAATTGTTATGTTTCTCACCATAAACATCTCGCAAAAAAGCATCTATGCTGGACACCCGCTCGTGTCACCATTTTGCTTTTTAAGCCAGGAAAAAATTTTTTGGGTACTTCAGATCACGTATAATATATATACTTAAAATTGATTGCATTATTCGATTATGCATTGTCAATGCATTATGCAAAAAAACCTTCAAATATAACCTTATTTTTTGGTATTTTAAAGTGACGTAATGCTTTAAAAAATTTCACTTTTAGCCACCTTTGGTTATAAAATTTCAACCCGCAAAAAACTTTTCGAAAAAAATGCATACTGGCTCTTGATCAATTTTATTTTTAAAAAAAATTGTATTCGTTTCACTGCTGCAGCCTTTTGAATTATTAAATATGTAAATAAGATAAAACCGGAAATGGTGGTGTTGAGAGGAAATAAAAAATATTTTTAATATTCTATGTTAGCTGCCTGTATATGCAGCATATAAATTATATGATATATTACGTACTACCTACCTACTAATGTATTTTCTTTTTATATGTCAATAAAGAAAATGATAACATGTATTCGAATAGGTATATTTATAGTGCATCAATAAACAATTCATTGAGATACTCACGGTGATCGTGCTCTATTGAGCGGTAAATTTATAGAAAACTTTTCTACATTTTTATTGAGTATTTGAAATATTTTTAAGTACTTGAAATATATAAATCTGTCAGTTTGTGTGTTTGAATGTATTTTAATGAAAAATGTTAAAATGCTTTTACATGTGTATGCATTTAGCGTACGTACAGCAAGATCTAAAAAGAATCGTGTCCCTCAAAATTTACAAAACAGTTTAGACTAGTACATAGTACCTATATACATACTGCTATATACTACAAGTATTGAAAGCTGAGTTTATTTTGTTGAACAAAACACGATCGCATATTTTATATATGTAACTAAATGGTTGCTATGTGAGTTTAGGGTCCAACAAAATATGGCGGCAACGCTGGGAAAATCAATTTATCGGGAGGATGAGTTAATGCAAAAAGATCTGCAGACGTCTTAATACACACTTGGACGTACATTGACTTAACTCAAAAAGCCAGTTAACGCAGAAACCAATAATGTGATAAACAACGATTATTTTCGGGAATACAAAGACAATTAGCGATTTCATTCTCTGTGATATGGATATGAAAAAATAATGGATTATTATTATTTTTTAAAAATTGATTAATATTAATCGATTCGTGTAGATGTAATAATCGATTATAATTTAATCGATTTATTTTGTACACTCGACTTTTGTAACAACGATCATTTCTCATAAAAAAAGGAGTTAAACTGGGATCAAAAGAACACCTAAACTTCGATTAGGTACTTCTGTTTCCTTACCTGCTCATTTGTGGTAACAAATATAGGTAGAAAATATAAATTGTCTAAATTATCATATTTTATAAAAATAGACATTTCGGAAATCGATAGTTTATAGAACCGAAAAAAATTGATTTTTTTGTTTCAACAATCACATCACTATTATAAGCTATGTATCTCTGTATTAATGTAACTCAAATTAGGCCTATTCAGGTTTAGCGTATGATTAAACCTGCTTAAAAACATACTGATTCGTCGAATTTAGTGTTTTCTAAACAGTTCCTGTGGATCCATGATTCAACAAGAGTAGTAATATCGGACATAATTCTTTTTCTTTTCTATCCAAAACTTGTCTTCGATCAGAATAAAAGACTTATCTTCGATCAGAATAATTAATCCAGAAAGTGGTTAGAAAAAGCTTTCCTTAAAGTATAGAAGTTATCTCTTCTTTTCTTAAAAAACTTTTCATTTTCAACCACCTTATTGAAACACTCAGTAGTTACCAGTTTTTTCAATAGTAAAGCAATTTTCAATGAAAAGAAAATCTCTGAAATTCCCCCATTGCTACTCTTTTCATTCGTTGTGTACACGTTCTACCAACCTTTCTGTCTTTCTGTAATGTTTTATTTACAAATAGTGCTTGATTTTTTTTTTCATTTCAAAGAAGAAAAGAAAAATTTTTAATAAAAAAAAAAAACTTTCATTTTAGTATGGAAAATTGTACGGTTGCAATTTTTTTCTTTGTTATTTACATACTTTTTTTGCTGAAAATATAAAAAAGTTTCAATTTTTAATTTTCTTTGTATTAACAATTTTTTTTTTTTTAGTTTAAATGGAGCCTTCGATGGTATTATATGCCAAAAAAAATTTAAAATAAAAGAGATTTAGGTATGTATTTCATTTTAGATGTAAAGTTGTTTTAACGTTAAGGTGTGTATTTTATCAAACTACGAAACTGTTGACTAATGGTCTTATCTCAAGTACTACTGCTTAATGTAAACATGTTTTTTACATATTTTATTCTATTTCTTGATTTCAAAGTTACTACTAAATTACGAGAGAGTAGTATATTTCATTCAAATTTGGTTATTGTACATACGTATAGCGAATTCATTCATTGTACAAAAATCTTAAAATTTAAAAAAAGTATTTTTTGAACTTTCAAAAACATATTACCAGTACCATCTTATCTGTGACCTAAAGTTAATACAAAAATTGGTTTAGCAGTAACATAAAATGCACACCCCAACAGTAGTATTCAGAGCAGGTGGAGAAGTCGCTCCAGGGCGGATGACAAAAAAGGACGGAGGAAGGAAAAATAATTTTTTGTTGGGAAGATTTTAGGGGACTGTTTCATTACTTTCAAGGAAGGGAAGTCAGAAAATCAAAAATGGTGGTATTTGTGCTTTTTGGGTTTTTTTTTCCTTGCTATTTTTTGTAAAAAATGGGAAATAAGAAAATCACAGATCGTTTTTTCATCACGCTTTTGGTCACGCTCGTCACTCGTCAGCTATACTTTTTAAAAAAAGTAGACTTTTTAAAAGGGAGTGCCTGAACGAAAGTCACTCCAGGGCACAACATTTGTAGTTACGCCCTTGGTAGAAAACACATCCTGCGCAAACACATACTAAAAATTTAAATTATTTAACGTTTAGTTACTACCATTTAAATTTTTGCTAGTATATTTGTGCGATTTAGTAGTACATATGCGCCAGAATTTTTGTACTACCATGAATCGAACACGTTCCTGTATATCTTCTCTGGAAAACATTATTTTCCTTTACCTTTCGTATCCACCTTACAAATATGAAAAATTGAATTATATAAATATCAAATTAAATCAGAAACACTTACCGCTTAGATATAAAACTGATATAAACAATATAAATGTCCCCCAACTCATTTTATTCCACCACATGTTTATTTTAGTTCGGTTTTACTTTAAAAGCACAAAATTTTGACTAACGACGATGAAAAATGTGTCGGGACGTTTAATTGAAAGTTTAAAACACAAAATTCACGCACAAAAACACACGCACAACAGTAGATTATATATATAATTATAGAATAAATGATTATATATGCGTACGTATACAATATAGCCCTCCGTTTTTCAGGAAAAAACGGGGGTGTAAAAGCCCGTTGGGGGATATAATATGTAGAAGCTCTGAAACAAAAAAGAAAAAATAGGAAATTATTATTTTGTTTTTAATTGGTTGTTTTAGGAAAATCAATGGATGCGCATACTTCGAATAAAATTAATGTAAGTTTTTGTTTAAAAAATTAAAAAATAACAGGAAGTTGCAGGGCTTTTGTTTTCTTATCAGACGGCCGACCGTATCCTGACACAAAGTGCCCCAAAATAGAACATATAGTGTTCAGAAAAAAAGTATAACCAAGCGTACTTAGACACTGATATTTATGAATTGGTAGATCTTAAATTTAATTCCCATCGTTGGTTGTGATTATAAAGGCCTTTCTACAGTTTCCCTTAATACTAACTTAAGAAGATGGCTGCAGATGGGTACCTTCCAAATCTTAGCGTCGCTCACCACTTACCCTTTTTCTCCACCCACATCATAATGTAATATATCACTGCACAATTAAATTTAGAAAAATAATGATGTGGGTGGCATCTAGTGAAAAAATTTGTGTTAAAATTAACACATTTCACATGTCCAGAACGGTTCACTCAATTTTTTGTGTTATTTTAACACAAAGCATATGTGTCAAATCTATATACAAGATTTGTGTCAATCTTTCAGATTTATCAGAGTTAGTTGTTAATCTTTTTTATTCAATATTGTAATTCCACTGAAGCTTAAAATATTTGAAAGTCGTCAAAAATTATAACGATTTTGTTCATATATTATTACAAATAAGACTCAAAGAGCCCAAAGTAAGTCAGTTCTTTGTGACAATTCCTACTATTGTGTCCATATATATCTACGAAAATATATACATATAATAAAAAAGATGAGAGTAGTTCTTATTACTAGACAAAACCGAAAAATTGTAAGTTTTTTCAATTATTGACGAATATAGTTTTATTAAACGTTTAAAAATAAAACAATTTTCTTACATTTTAAGGTTATTTTGTTACCGATTCAATTAAAAAAAATCATGTAAGCTTATTTGAGATTGTATTAGGTATATAATATACAATCTTACATGTAAGTAAGCTTACATGATTTTTTGTAACTGAATCTGTAACAAAATAACCTTAAAATGTAAGAAAAATGTTTCATTTTTAGACGTTTAATAAAACTATATTCGTCAATAACTGAAAAAACTTACAATTTTTCGGTTTTGTCTAATAATAAGAACTTCTCTCATCTTTTTTATTATATATATTTTGGTAGATATATATTCTAATCTAATTTACGTACTTATAACATTCTTAACAGTCTACACAGATATTATGTTACTTCTTTGTTGTTCAAAACAGGTTAACATTTTTATTCTGTTAAATCGAAAATTGTGTTAATATTTTCATTTAACACAAACACGAAATGTTACATTAACGCAGGGTTGTGTTACTTATTTAACACAAAAATTTTAACCACTAGTTTTTTTTACGCAGAACACAATTTTTTTTACTGTGTAAGAATAAACTAAGTGCCCGAAGAACGGACATTAAACTCCGTCATTAAATTGATCATTAAGAAAACGGTCAAATTGAAAAAATACCTTTCTTATGACAATACGGTTATTTTAAAACTTAATGAATTACTAAGCATAATAATATCGAATGTAATTATTAATTTATTATCTTTGTAACACAGTCAAATCAAATACATATATAAATATATGTACATATACTAACTATGGTAACAGCACCGGGGAAACAAAGATTTATCTGAGAGAAATGTTAACGCAGCAAAATTTATAGACTACTTTCCCATTATTAAACTGTTAGCAAAAACAATAATTTTTACTTCTGGAATTTCGGAAAAAAAGCCTACTTCATTACAGCATATTTGACCTCTTTGTTGGTGCTTTATACGCTTTGTATATACTTAAACCAACGCTATTACTATTTACTTTCTCTTGATTGATTAGTTTCAACCTATATCATTATTATCAAAAACGACTTTAAATGAGTTAAATGTTACATCATATTATGTAATAGTGTTGTTGAGTAAAGTCGGTTTCACACATAACAAACATGAGCGAATGTGTACAAATATGAGCGAGCTACATAAACCGTGGCAAATATAAACAAATGCACATGAATAATTCCAACTATATGTATAATATAATAATTTAATTAATACAAGTACACCAAATTTTCCTATTTGTTTACCAGTAAACACATTAAATTGAAAAGGTGTCGTAATATATAACTTTATTATTTTTAGCGTTGTATATTCTTTTATCATGCGATCTCTTTAAAGGCTAAAAGATCGAGAAGATATTGGTGTATAATTTTCACTTTATAAAATGCTTGCTATAATGTTAAATTGTTCTCCCATATCTTTTAGTTTTTTTTTTGTAGGGTAAGAGACCCGATGACCGAACACTATTTTTAGCTGTATCATTAAAGTAGCTTAAAAAATTAAAAAATAAACAAAACACCCATTTTTTTTTCTTAATAAGTATGAAACCAAGTTTTTTTAATCCAATGAATATGTTTTTAAGAAAATATAACCCAAAAATTTTGATTTATTACTGTTTTTGTTTTATAATTTGTTGACGTCTATGAAAAAACGGACAGAATATATTAACCTCCTTTAAAAAAACAACACACTGACCCGTAAGAAAAAACACGCATTTAATGTACATGACATACAATACATACCATCTTTTCCCACAGAATAACAGAGAACGAGCGGTAATATTTCTATACTACTGAAATCAGTGTAACGCTAAGGGATAAAAGATATCTCACCACTACGTTATATATGTGCACGCGGAGTTGTGTGTGCTAGTGCGCTAAATGGTTATGTGTATGCGTGTCTTGTATACGCATATGTTAAAAAATATATGATATGTATGCGCTACGTAGATGTACGTATATACGGTAACACAACACCAACAATATCACAACAATTGAAACACACCCATTGGTAGCTTGTAAGTCAATGACAACATAGTTCTGTAAAATGCACATACTTCCACATAAGTGATTGCAGAAAAGAGACAGTTATATTCGTTCTATTTGTTCTGTGTTTTAAACAGTTAAATTAAGTATATGACGTATATATTTATATGTTGTTTCAAATCTAAATGTCTGACGTTTTTATTTCAATTTCGAAGTTTTAATTTATTATTAATTATTTTTCAATTGATTTTACGTTCTGAAATAAATAAAATATTAAAGTGAAATTATAAAAACGGTTAGTTAAGTGTTTTAAACCCAAAAATTAATTAAAAATGTTTATAAAATAGATATGTAATATATAATTCTCAAAATGGGGTACCCAACCTTAAAACATGGATCCCAAGAAGGGACACTTCTAGAAATAATATTTAACGCATATAAAATATAACTAGCTATCCTAATCTCTTAAGTGGACTAATAACAATTATTTGTATACTTTTATTATGCTAATAACTTTAAAAATTCGGTGAAAAATGTTACAATTTATAACTCATGTGTTTTGAATAATGATCATCCATCATATTAAAAATTCACGAATTCAACAAAAATTGTTAGATATATATATATATATATATATATATATATATATATATATATATATATATATATATATATATATATATATATATATATATTTCTTAAATTAAGTGAGGAGGCATTAAATGTGAGGTGAATTTAAATTGAAAAATAATCATTCTATTAATAATAATTTTTTTATCAGAGGTTTCTTTCAGAAATAACTTCATTAATATATAAATGTCAAAACTGTTCGGACTTATAACGCCGTTCGACAATCGGGTCTTTTACCCTAACTGAGATCTAAAAAACTTAATATAAATATGTAACTTAACCACTTCTTTCTTAAAAAAAAATGTTAATTTTAAATTATTACATCAATTTTACTTTTGATCATTCTGTTTTGATCGGCCTAAGGTACTGCAAAAAATAGAAAACATTCGTGAGTGTTCGAGCTTGTTCGTTTATATTTGTCGGGACTATGCCCATATCTGTTAAATGTGCACTCGGCTCAAAATCACTACTCAACATTATAATCTGTAATAAATTTTCATTTTTCAAAAGTAATTAACGACCATGTTTCAAGTAAACTTTATTGCCACTTATTTTAATTGCACCAACACCACAAGACCAAGAAAAACTCATTAATTATTATCATGATGTTGAACTACTGCTTGGTACTACTTTTAGTAACATCTATTTAATCTTGAAATATTAAATTATCAATGAAAATATTGAATCAATTTTTTGTTCCAAGGAACATATAGAATTGTTATCGTAGCCTACCACAATTTTAGTTATCTTACAGCATCTTAAATAATTTACTTTTACTGGCAATTTTAAATTAATTGACGAACAATTAACAAATCAGTACACCACTACCTCGCTTTGCATCGTTTCGTTTTGCGTTTTTTCGAAGTTGCGTCGCTGCTGAACTAGTACTAATTTTCACTGTGCGTCGTTAGATTTTCGAAGTTGCGTTGTTTTGGGTTCGAGTCTTTAATTTCTTTTTCGAAATTTTTTGAAATTTTCTTGGAAGAAGTTTTAAAGTGTCCCAGGCGGTAGCTACGAATATCAATTGCTACAAGGAAATTTATTTTACGTTGAAAAAAAAAAGCTGTTCAGCAAACATTGGACCAATTTTTTGTGAAAGAAAGCCGACGTTTACCTTGTTCAATTTTCTTTTTAAAAAGTAGTATTTTCGTAACCCTGAAACCTATCTTCGATCTTTACATGGTTTGCTATAGAAAATCATAATTCATTTTGCATCGTTTCAATTCGCGTCGTGTTTTTTTGGAACGTAACCATGACGCAAATTGAGGTATTGGTGTACTTGAAATAAATGTCCTTAATTTCTTCGATTAAACTTTCTTCAATGTAACTAACTGGTCAATGAACATTGATCCGATGATATGTGGTTAGAACAACCAATAAAGAAATGTTTAATAGAATTTGACGTTAATGTTATTAATTAATTAGATTTTTTTATTTAGTTAAATTAATATTTTAGCCATTCGACGTCGTATTTTTTAATCCTCTTACTTGTAATATC
The DNA here is from genome assembly GCA_035578155.1 of Brachynemurus nebulosus. Taxonomy (NCBI): domain Eukaryota; kingdom Metazoa; phylum Arthropoda; class Insecta; order Neuroptera; family Myrmeleontidae; genus Brachynemurus; species Brachynemurus nebulosus. Next base: position 25,667,762 of record JAPWDM010000003.1, read on the forward strand.
TATATTAATAAATAGTAAGATATATATATATATATATATATATATATATATATATATATATATATATATATATATATATATATATGCCGCTTCATAACGACTGTCGTCGTCTTTCGGCTCCCACTTTCCACACTTCTCGATGTTGCCACTGATCCGCGACCAGTCTCCGACATCTCATTGCGTCTTCGACCCCTTCACTCCAACTTTTTCGAGGTCGGCCTCTCTTGCGCCTTTCTATGGGTGTCCATTTAGATATTAAATTGGGCAAACGATGTTCCCCCATTCTTTGTACATGCCCATACCAAATCAACTGTTTTGTTTCTATAGTTTCTATGATATTTTTCTCATTTGCTACGCCCATTAGCTCCCTAATACTTTGGTTCCGAACCATGTCACGTCTGGATACTTTTGCCGCCCGCCTCAGAAAGTCCATCTCGGTCACCATAAGCTTATGCTTGGTACTTTCCGTTAATTGCCAGACCTCCGAACCATATGTTAGTATACTTTTTATCATAGAATTGTATATTTGCAGTTTTCGATTTCTGGTGATAGTATTACTCCACAGGATAGAATTTAAAGTATTTATCGCTTTTTTTGTTTGAGTAATTCGGGATTTTAGTTCGAGATCCTGTGTGCCATTCTGGTCTATATACATCCCAAGATATTTGACACTCGGAGTTCCCCTTATTACATCACCGTTATCTAGCCTTAGATCTTGTAGCTCGCTATTTATACATAGATAAGTTGTTTTTTCCATATTTACTTCTAATCCCCCTTCGAAGTATGCCTGTGTTAATTTCCTAGTCATATATTCTAGGTCGTCTTTATCCTGTGCAATTACCACCTGGTCATCTGCAAAGTGGAGTGTATAAAGATGTTGGTTTCCTACTGGTATCCCCATTCCTACACATTTCCTTCTCCACTCACGTAATATTTTTTCAACATAAATATTGAAGAGCAATGGTGAGAGGACACAACCCTGTCTTAATCCTTTACTGACCAAAAATCCTTTGGTTAGTCTTTTGCCTATTTTTACTTTTGATATACAGTTACTGTATAAATGTTTTATTGCTTGAATCAAGGTTACATTTATATTTGACTCTTCTAATACCTCAAACAGTCTTTTAATCGGTACGCTGTCATAAGCTTTAGTAAGATCAACGAAGAGCAGATGTAACTCTCGATTTGTAGCTTTCTTTTTTTCTATTATCTGTGTTAGGCAAAAGATGTTATCTATGCAGGATTTTCCAGCGGTAAAGCCAGATTGTTCTTCCATCATTGGAATCTGTCCATCGTTCTCTAGTAGTATTTTTATTACTCTTCCATACAGTCTACTAAAAGTGGCAGTTACCGATATTCCTCGGTAGTTGGAACATTCTTTCTTATCTCCTTTCTTATATATTGAGGAAATGTGGGCTGTTTTCCACTCTGTAGGAACATCGTCACCGTTTACGTATTTTTCAAATAGTACAGCTAGCATATGTCTTAAAAACGGTGTGCCGTTTTTTATCAGTTCCGCTGGGAGACCTCCAGGACCGGGTGATTTGTTATTTTTTAGTTCCCTTATTGCTTTTTCCATTATTTCTTCTGTTAGAGTTATTTTCTCCCCCGTTACCTTTACTCGAGTACACTGAGGTAGTTCTTCTAGTTGTTTATACTCTAGTCTTCTTTCTGTCAACAATTGTTGGTAATACTTTTCCCAATCATTGGGTTTTATTATATTAATACTGTTTGACACTTTCTCCGAAGATCTTACTGAGTTTATAAATCTCCAAGATTCACTTGATCGTCTACCTCCCAAATAGCTGTCAAGTTCTGTACACTTTTTCTCCCATGCCTCATTTTTCGCCTTTGCAATTATTTTCCGTACTATGGCTTGCTGCTTTTTATACGCTGTTTTGTCTTGCAATTGTTTCGTATTTAGCCATTTATGGAAAAGTTGTCGTTTATGCTTTATTTCTAGGTCTAACTCCTCATTCCACCAGTAATTGCTCTGTTTTCGTACTTTTTGTTGTAGACCTAAGACTTCCCGTGCAGTTGCATGTATGCACTCTAAGATATGATTGTATAGGTCACAGGAATTTTCACAATGTTTACTTTTCAGTTTCTCATCCAAGCGTCTTTTATACAGATTTCGTGTACTTTCATTTACAAAACTTGACAAGTTATAAGTTGGGTCAGATATTTCATTTAAATTGTACTCGTTTCCATTTTCTTGGTTTTTATTTTTTGTATACGGCTTATACAAGTAAGATATATACCCATATATTATTAGTGCAAAAAAGTGCATTAATAGCAAAATTTCCTGTGCAGAGGTAAACTTTCTTTGAGTAAAATTCAAAATTCGGGTCAACTATAGGAAATTTTTAATTTTCATTGAAATCAGTAAAAATTGCATAAGAATTTCTGAAAAATATTATAGTGACTACCTTACTGTTTGCGTTAACATTCAAAAAATATTTTTTTCTAGATTATGTCTACATACGCTTGCGCCTGAATATATTTTTGGTTCAATGACTGGGTAATTAAATTACCTATTTGCATTTTTTGGTACTTTGGCTTTTTATGGTTCAGTAATTTTAACACTTTGACGGTCATTGATGTCATAAGACGTCAAGTGAAACCTTACTAACTCACACATCACGCCGTACGACGTCAACAACCATTCCATATGAAATGTATTATCCAGTATTATCCATATGAAATGTGTTCCAGTTGGGTGTTTTCGCATTATAAGTTATGTATAATATATATATATATATATATATATATATATATATATATATATATATATATATATATATATATATATATATATATATATAGGGTTGTAGGGATCGCAAAACAAATTTTTGTCACAGTCCCAGTGGCAGTCTCACTGTCTTTTCAATTCTTTTGCTTAGTACACGAGATTGTCTAATAACTGTGCGAGTGAATAAGCCTAATACACAATTTATACGTACCTATATTTTCTTATTCTCTCGTCGTCGAACGTGCATGGCAACTGTGCCCATCTCGAGTCAAGCGGTCGATACAGAAATAAATACAGGGTGTAAAACAAATAACTTTCGTCCTTTTGTGGGGTGACTCATAGCACCCTGTAGACACTAAAATCGCAGGAATTTTTTCGGAATTAACAGTCGCGTCACCCCTTAAAAGGATAAGAGTTATTTCCTTTATACCCTGTATATAATATATACACACATACATATGTATGCGTGTATATATATTATATACAGGGTGTAAAGGAAATAACTTTTATCCTTTTGAGGGGTGACGCGACTCTTAATTCCGAAAAAATTCCTGCGGTTTTAGTGTCTACAGGGTGCTATGAGTCACCCCACAAAAGGACGAAAGTTATTTGTTTTACAGCCTGTATATTGTGAATCAAATTGGTGCATATGATGATTGATGATACGTTAAAAGTATGATCAATCTGGGATGTTGATCTGTAATTTGATGTGATTGTACTAAAAAATCAAAAACTAACATAATTTTTATTATAGTGTGTATTTGTTCTGGACATCCTAGCAACTCTACTTTACAGCGTCTAGCTTCAATTAAAATGCTACTTCTCGACCACTCGATACTAAAATAAACTGATCTAACGTTCAAAAACTTCATTACAATCTTTCCGATGCGTGCAGTATCAAAAGGTCTCTATTAAATATAAAGGCACCACCCTATATTTATCTAATTCATTTTAATTTAAAACAAATCCACAAGCATTTTCAGAGAAGCCGTTAATGATGTAATTAATACCAACAAAAACGACTAATAAATTTAAAAAAATATATTACAAACCAACTGTGACAACAAAGTTTTAATTTGAATCATAAACATAATTTAAATTTCCAGAGTCAAGTGAAATGAGAAAAAGTAATACAGTCGACTCTCGTTAATTCAAACCTGCGATAATTCGAACCTCTCTATAATTCAAAGTTATCACGAGTTCCCTGCAAAATCTCTTTATATTTCGAACTAACTCAATACATTTTAGGCACTTGATAATTCGAACGAAAAAAATCATTGCTACGTAACAAAACGACGCGTTAATTCAAACTCATCGGCGTCAAACACTCGACAATTGAAAGTTGAAGAGATAGAAAAAAAAGCAGAGAGAAAGAGACAGAAAGATTGTTTCTTTTGAAAGATTGTTTTGATTGTTTTGATTGATTTTGAAAAAAGATGAGGATTGTATCCCGTTTTTGTTTAATGTACACATATTCTATATAAATCAGGGTGTGGTCAAAGATCAAGAGTTCACAACCTGCAACCATCGGATTGCGTCTATAGGTACTCGTCGACATTAATTTGTAAGATGTTTTACAAAATGAAAATATTTGATTGTAAGCTACTTAATTTTCCAAATTTTTGTATTTAAATAAACATTTTTTATTACTGAGGAACTGTACTTCAAAAAAAGTGCACCTGGTGAGAGCGCTGGGGAGCCAAAAACGGTGCGTTAACACAAAAAGATTTATTGTTTTTGTTAGATATTATTAATACCTACGAATTATTAACATAATTATTTTGGTAAAAATTCTTAAATTTTACACACAACCTATGACCTAATAATTAACTAAAACTTTGATAGTCGCTTAACAACTATACTAATTTGACGGTTGTTCTTTACGGTTTGAACGCTGAAATCTCTCTCTCTCTCTCTCTCTCTCTCTATATATATATATATATATATATATATATATATATATATATATATATATATATATATATATATATATATATATATATTTATTTAAAAAAAATGTAATGCTAGAGCATTGTGAAGACGTTTTAACCGATTGACGGTCATTGACGCTGTAAGACGTTAATTGAAACCTGATTAATTGCAACATCACGCTGTATAGCACGTCAACAATTCTATATAAACTGTATTAGTTGCCAGAACAGTGTATCAGTTCGTCATTTCGTCATAATTTTTCATGACCGTCATCGTATTAATGATTTCTTGTTCATCTCTCATCTCTATAAGAAATGGCTACCGTATGTTTGAAATAACATTTTTAATAAATTCCACTTTAAAAAACATTATTTAATATTTATATTAGAATTGAACACTTGCAATTAGTCACGCTAAATTAACTTTAAAAGTGTGTGAAATTAATAGGAGTAATTACTAACTATATACGAGACATGTTTATTTCATTATTATTAAAAACCTCAATGTGTTTGTAGGTATATGAAAATCACTATTGTTTTCGTCATTTTTCTGAACAAGTAAAAAAGAACGAAATTATTTTTCATATTTGGCACACTTAACACTCGCTAGTGCCTGAAGTTTATAAAAATAAGTAAACTAGGATAAATATACTAAATTTTATCAACCAAATTATACTTAAGACTACGAAGCTGAAAAAAACTATTCATATTATTACTAGACAGGTTTACTTTGTGAAAATCCATATTAAATATGGTATCGTTGCTTTGTCACTTTTCACAGCAAAATGCTGTGAAAGGTGACAAAGCAACGATATCATATTTATTCATATTATCTCATTCATTGGAGATTCGAATAAATGCACAAAACCATACACTCGTAAGGATACAATGGTCACTAAATTATAAATGTAGGTATTATACAGGAAATGCAACACATACAATAATAATAACACACATCTGCCATATGGTTTAATATTTTTTAAGGGGAATTCTAAAAGGTACAACATTTTAATGATGAGGGATCAAAATTATCAAAATAATAACAGATTTTTTATTCATAAATTAAAAGAAATAACTTGTGAAAAATAGTACATATTACAGCTTAGCTCCTAACTAAAGTACAAAATGTTAAAAAAAAAATCAAACAAAATTATTTTGTTGTGAATACAAAGTAAAATTGTCAAATAATTGGTCATTTTTCTCATTCCTAGTAACAGAAACAAAACCCTTCCTTAAGAAATATATTTTTTACTTTTTACTCAAAATCAAATACTAAAATAGTTTCTCCCTCCCTGTGGCTTGTCGTAATCTTCCCTCTAGATTTCTAGAAGATGAAACGTAGTTTTTCTTATTTCATAATTTTACATTAAAAAAAGGTGCACCTGAACAGGGTATGGACACTCAATAGTTTATCGGACAAATTATTCGTCGGTGTGGATCAAACAGTAGCCAACATAATAATAAAATATTCACTAAAATAATATAGGACTTTCATTCAGTAATACCACTAAAATAAGTTTTTACAGTTTAATTTTGGTGATTTTGGTGTTATTGGTATCGCTTTGATCCACTCCACACCGTTTGAATAAGAAGTGGAGGGGAGTATCTAGTGTCCATACCCTGCACCTGAATAGCTACGTAGCCTATAGCCCTGTAGGCTCCGATGTAGATTCAGCTTGCAATTTAATTTTATTCAGACTACACGGTTTATGAAAGTTCCCAAGCGACTAATCTGTGCAGTTGAAGCAACTAAAATTTTCTATTCATGGACAGGGCCGGCGAGAGGGTAGGGCAGGTAGAGCAATTTCCCGGGAACCCGGGTTGAAAAAAGGGGTTGCAATCTCGATTAGGTGGAAGCCCAGAGAAAGTGAGACGACGTTTTTTTTTTGCTCGTTAATTGTATTTTTCGAAAAAATGTTTGAAAATTTTTTGTTGTGCCCACAGGCCCTTCATTTCTCTCGCCGACTCTGTTCATGGAACAGAGTAATAAATTCCGAACCATGAATGTTGTTTATATTCCTGAGTGAACACTTTTAATTTTGTCGATTTAATTTAAATAAGCAACTCAACGACATGTAATTTTAATTTTTTTTAAATGTGATGTAATAAATTGTACATGATTATTGGGGGGACCCCAAAGCAAACATCACACATCAATGTCAATTCTCTGCTTGCCATAATTACAGTAAAATACTTAAAGCCCCTTCTTCTTTTTCCTTTTTACATATACACAAAATATGCATACAGTATCGATTTACAATACCTTACAAAAATATTCGCGCCTTTTACATTATTTATAATCAACGAAAACTGTCGAGAAGTAAAGAAGATTAAATTTTAAGTATTTATTCGAATTTTAACTTATGTAATTAATCCTTTAATTTCTAATTTATTACTCAGCAAGTTGTGTACACAGGTTTGTAATTACCTAAGTACTAAAAATGTTAAATACTTTCAAATTAGGTAACACATGACGGTCATAACCTATAATAACAAAACGCCCAACTGATATACTATTTTGACAGCTAATACACTTTATATAGAATTGTTGACGTCAGATTGTGAGTTAATAAGGTTTTACTTGATGTCTTATAACTTATAACATTAATAACCGTCAAGGTGTTAATATGTGTGAAGAACAACCCTCTTCACGTATTTTTATGCATTTATATGTATAAGAGGGAGGGGTCAATATTTTTTATATTATTTTGTTTTTGGCTGCACTGTATCGATCTGTCGTATCGATATTATGCTATTAGTTATGTTGGATTGCTGGATATAGAACATATAGAATTAGTTAGTTTGTTAATTATGTTCGTTAAATTCCTTATTTTTTACAAGAATTGTATTATCACATTTGAAAAGACAGACGACATATGGCGGTTTCATCCATATTTTGCACCACAATGCGGGTTTTATAACTACAAAAGATAACTTTAATAATAAATAAAAATTGTGAGTGTGTTACATTATTTTTGACTTTAATGAGTTCTTTGATTTTTCATACGTTTTTCTATTTCGCCAAGTCCATTAAATATGCATATTTATGATTTAGAAATTCTTGTTTCTTAAATATATTTCAGAAATGTAAAAAGAGAAGAAAATAATGAGTTTTACATGAAGGTTAGTTTTTTATGACATGACGTGTGAAAACAGGGTGACTTAATGGATTTTATGAAATGAAAAATTCAAATGTTGGTTACCGGACCTGAAAATTGTAGAACTTGCTCTTTTACAGGTTAGTATATATTCTTAGAATAATGAAATAATTTATTAAAAATATCAAAACCTACATAATACCATGAAAGTAGACAACTTTATAAATTGAAAGTAAATTCACTAAAACACATTTTACGACAAAGTAAAATGTCATGGCTCATAATCTCTATAACAGTGTTTCCCAAACTATATTGCGCGCAACATTGGTGTTCCGTAAACCGTAAACAATAATTAAACGGTGCGCGGAAAAATTTTTAAAAATGGCGTCCGGAGAAACAATTGTTAGATGTGATGAGACGATTGTTTTCGATTTTCGAATTTTTGAAAGTTAGGAAACTTGAATAAAGGCTTAGTCTTTTATTTTACTCTAAACTATATTACGCGAAACATTGGTGTTTCGTAAACAATCATCAAACGATCCGCGGAAAAATTTTTAAAAATGGCGTGCAGAGAAAAAATTATTAGATATGATGAGACGACTGTTTTCGATTTCCGAGTTTTTGAAAAACGTGAAACTTGAATAAAGGCTTAGTCTTTTATTTTACTCGCCAACTAGTCTTCCATACAGATTTGGGAACTTAAAAAGTCGTGATGAAAAAATTTTGGGAAATATTGCTCCATAGTATTTATTTTAGTGACAGGGGTATTTTTAAAAAGATATTAGATAAATTTTCTTTCCTCAAATTATTAATATATATATTTTTTTTTCTATTGATATGGTACATTACTGCTTTCGACTAATGTAATTTGAAAAAGTCGCGACTGCTCATACCAGGAAATTTTATACATATAATATTACTTATTTTTTAGAAATACCCCTGTCATTAAAATAAAGATGATCCAGACATTATGAGCTAAAAAATATTGACATTACCTTCAGTAGTTAAAATTGTCTGGTTTCACGGTACTTAAATAAAAAATAAAAACTATAATTTCATTCGGCATTGAAATTTTGAATTTTAAATTTATCGTCTAATTTTGCATGTTAAAAATATTCAACAATAATATTTTTCTCTTTGTGGTTTAGAAGCGGCGACGTCCCATAGTTTGTCCTTGCTAAAATTTACATATGTATCTTATATCGGCAATCTTTCTTTCAAAATTCATGCCACACAACAATATTCATGCCACACAACCAAATAATATCAGATTTTAAAAAAATAAATAAATAAGGAAAAATACTTAATATCCTATACTTTCAATTGACTCAAAATAAATAAAATGCAAATTAGAATGATCAATTCCGGATATTCATTCGGGAAATCGACTGGTATTAACAACGGCTCACATAAATTTATATAAGATCGCAACTCCGGATATCTAATATAATTTTTTTTTCTTCTTAAAATGGATAGAATGAACCCATAATACGATATCAATAGAAATTCTATTCGGGAGCATTCAACCAACCATTCGAATATTTCGTACACACCCTACATCTGCGCCGCCTGGCACAGGACACACGCATATTCCTTTTTGAACACAAAGCGTACAACGATGAATGTGTATCCTTTTGTTTGAAAAGTAAAATAAAATGGCCAAAAAATCGTTAAGTGTATTTGCACACAATTTGCAAATATTGAGAAGATTTTGTAAGATAGTTTACTTGTAAACCATTAATTTTATTATGATTTACGGAAAAATCATTCGTTAGTGGGTGGGGCAATATTTTTCAATTAAAATTTTCAATTAATTTATGTTAATAAACGTTGTCAATAAATAACAGAATTCTATTTTTGTAGTTTCTTTTTTATATGTTGGCTATTTGCCATTAACACAGACACGGAGAACTCACCTCACAATTTTGCATTTATCTATACGTAAAAAAAGAAAAAAATGTATATGCAAAAATAAAACATGATAAAAAAAAAAAGTAAAAAAAAATTAAAGCACGATTCTCTTCTTAATCGGAAATAAGATGTTATTCATCCTTTACAACAAAGAGAACGCTGAGCGCAATAATGACTAACAATATATTCAACTCGAAAATTTAAAATTAAACAATTTCGATTAATTTTCAATATGCGCATCCACTGTGAATTCCTCAATGAGAAAACTAAACTATACATACATTTTAATTAAATTAAAAATTGGGAATGGAATAGAGTAGGCAAACAGGAATCAGCAGGATGAAATAGTCGAAACACGGACTACATATATGCGCTACAATCCTTATACATGTATTAGTATTTAGGCGTACCGGGCGTATAAAAATGGACAGGATATATAGAATAAAATAAAAATACATACCTTTAAAAGCTCTATGAAAAGCACAAATATTAGATATCCTAGCGAAAAATGACTACAACTAACACTAAGATCATACAATAAGATTAAATATGAATAAACACTGAATGAAAAAACTGAATTGGTAATAGGTGAAATAAATTCCACCTTACCAATTGAAACTCTGAATCGAACTGACTCGGCTCAGGCTGGTTGACTGTAAAATCAAGAAGAATATGCAAGCCGGCTGCTCTTGTCGTCGCTAGAGGTGGCGATCCGATCGTGGCAATGGAGAATTATACATGGAGAAACTCGGCGAACATCGACCACTTACGTTTTGCATCGGTCAATATCTGCTTCTGGTGTACAGGGTGGTATATATTTTTATGTATTGTGTTGAAGAGTTATTGCACCCTCTCAGATAAGGGTGGATTTTACTTTTTTTCATCTCTACCCCATATTCGTAGGTTTATTGATCAATTTTTATCATTTTGATATGAATTTTTGGTTTAATTATGTAATTGTTTAAAAAACAGTTTTCAATGAAGCATGGATTTTCAGAGGAAGAGTTCCTGAAAGATCTTACTTTACATGAGCGTAATTATTTGATTTTGAGATTTTTTGAGTTTTAATTAAAAAGAGATTGATTTTTTTTAATATCACACGGTTTTAAAGATAAAACTTACAAATATCTTCAAGAGATCCTTGAGCGTTTGATTTTGTGCACTTATTTGAAGAATAAGGAAAAAGAAGAAAGGATTTTAATAAAATTCTAACAAGACAGTGGAATTTAATATATTTTTTATTAAATCAACGATAGATAATATCTGAGATTCATACAATATATTTATAACGTTCGTGTTTTACAATATATAACAAAATTTTTAATATAAAAACATTTAAAAATAAATTTATATAAGTACACTATGTTTCAAAATAATTGGTATTTTTATCTATTTGAAAAAAAAACCATTAAAGGTACCGTCTGATCTAGACTTTGGGAAAAAAATCGTAGACAAAATCGGAGCATTAATTCAATCATTTTGAAACAAGCACAAATATTTAAGCAAATGCACAAGAAAATAGTAATAATACTTATAATTGAAAAAGAAATTAATTAAATTAGACCCTGTACCTTACGAAAATATTTTTAAGAAAATAGAAAAAAAATACTGATGTCATTTTTTTTGTACAAGTAGTTAACTCTTTTCGAAAATTTTCAAAATTGTTAAACAGTTAAACATTTTAAGTATAGAAACATTTTACCAACAATTAATAAAAAAATTTTAAACAGTCTAATATGGCACTTTACTACAAAAATAATATTTTGTTTTTTGACTTTTTAAATTATAGATTTTTGGCACCAATATTTAAAAAAATCAAATTAGTTTAAATAAATAAATCATTTTTATGTAATATATGGCACAAGTATCAATAAAACAAAATTATAAAAAATTATTTTTAATAACAATAACTAAGTATATCAGACTTTTTAGAGTGATGTTAAATTCAAAAATTTCGGTGTACGTCCGGGGCCATTTGAATTTTCCCAAATAATCACGGTTCCGTCGCTAGCCGATACAAATAAATGTTGCGAATCGAATGAATAAGCAATACTAAAACAACAATAAATGTTAGTTTTATGAATTCAAATATTGCAGCTGCAAACTTCGTAAAATACTTACCTAATGATAGGATGATCAAACGTTGGGCAAACAATTTCACGAACTGGACGTAAGTCCCAACTACTCCATAAACGAACAACACCCGTATCCAACCCTGTGGCAAGAACGTTCACACTGACTCCTTCAGGCGCTCCCGAATAACACATAGCTGTGATTCGTTCCGGAATCGTTATTTCTTTGATCGGCGCACAATTAATCGTGTACACCGACAATATAGATCCCATTGTCTTTGTTGAATTACAAGAAATTGCAATATCTCCTAGAGTATTGCTGACCGTCACAATACTCACTGGCGTTTCACGATTTTCTGTTTCAATTGATCGTACATACGACAAACTAGGTACAAAAAATAAAATCGTCTTAAAAATTTCATTCTTGAAATCAAAGATCATTTCAAATTACTTACGTATTTAAATCCCAAATGATAGCAGTACCATCCTGACTACCGCTTACGGCGATACTAAATGCCGGACATAGAGCCAAAGTGGTAATTGGTCCAGAATGACCTAAAAGTATCGCTGGTTCTGGTTTTAAGTCGAGTTGTCCCCGATCCGGCCACAATGTATACGAATAAACGTGAACTGAACCAGAATTATGACCCAACCACAATTGTGGTACGTCTGGGACACTGGCACAAATAACCATCTGGAACAAACGATTTAATCAGGTTTAATATTATAACAAAAACAATTAGAATGTATTTTGGTAATGAAACTTACAGGATCTAAAGGTGGTGATTGGACTAAAGGCCATGGAGGATGCTCTTTTTTCAGTTTGATACGGACAATATTGTCCGAATGACCCCAAGTGATAAGAGCAGAGCCAGAAACTGGTGTTGTGCCGACCACTGTAACATCTGAACAAAAAATAAATATTGATTTTTAAGTAATTAAACATTTTAGGAAATTTTGAAAAATGAAGAAATTTACCTTTTTCTTTACTATAACCTAATAATATAGCGGTATGTGGGGGCAAACCATAAACGTCGTTCGATGAAATTGGAACTAACGTTGCAATTGGACTTCGATGTTGACGTTTCCAAATAGCAATAACTGGAGCAGGATATTCTGGAGAGCCTACGTAGGAGCCCCAACGTAATCCATGAACTCCTTCAATGACTGGAGGCTAAAATGAATATTACATTAAAAATAAAGCACTCACGAATAAAATTTGAGAAAAGTGAAAAAATACTTACTAATGATGATGGGAATGGATTAGTTAGTGGTTGAATGACCATTGGATGAGGTGCTCGGAATAACTGGCGAGGAGTTTGTCCGTACGTCCGAACCATAGTCTCCCAAGCATTACGTTCAATCGGATCATTGATTTGTTCCACATTAAACCCATAATATGTCTGCAAGAACCAAAAAATAACAATATAAGAAAAGGTTAATATTTCCAGAATCGTTTGGATGATTGATACTTACGGCTGGATGAAACACATTAATGGCCTCAACGGCAGCTTTTCCAGTTTGTTTATACCCAAACACTAGGTCAATCCAATGTGGAATATTCTCACGTACGTAATCAGCTTCAAGAGTTTGACGATGAACCAGCGTAAATATACGTGCATCTCCTTTACTCCAAGGTGGTAACAGGACATTGTTTACACGTTCACCATTCTGTCGTATGCCAAGATTGAATCCTTCATTATTTTGAAGGAATTCCGGTAAGTAGAAAAATTCCGGGATTAATTCTTTAACATCAGTCGTTGAATCACAACTGGTCAGTCGCCATGTTGTGTGCAGTGCATGGAATGTACGATCGGGAATGTCGAAGTTATTGTCTAAAAATTTGAAATCGGTTAGTTTGGAATTCAAAATGCAAATGGAGTCATTGTAATACCTTGATATGATAGGAACATTTTTGTAAATGGCGGTAAACGGACCAGGAAATGTAAAACTGTTCCTGAGTTTGAGTAATGTGATCCGTAATGATAAGGTTCTTGATTTAAAGAAACCGAATTCATGCCTTCACAAATTGCTTGTTTTAAATACTAAAAGTAAAAGCAACAATTGAATTATATATAAATTTAAGCCTTAATTACAGTGACTTACGTTATAATTATTAATATAATGCTGTTCATTCTTTTTATCCTGAACCGCCATTGGTTTTTTGAAATTTCTGTAAATTCTATGATCACACAAATCAATTTCTTCACTTGTGTAATCGGACAAAACAAATGGAAACACAGGATACTGCATTAAATCATTATACGACCGGCCCGCCATTTTGTTTAATTGAGTAATATATTCCCAATTGGTCATAAGTCCTTGTCGCCATAATTGTATGGAATCATTGAGAAAGTCACCCTGAACACGATTCGGTAAGTGACACTGTGACAGTTGCGCAACGAAATCATCACGATCTTTTGACGTTGGAAACGCAACAAGATACGTTTTTCCATTTGTTAAAAATATTTCAATCGCACGCTCCTGAAGTTGGAATCTTCGATTGTGAATTTCTCGGATATTTTCAAATTGCCATGCCATACACGATAAATCGAGACCGTTCAGTGTAATTTCGAAAATTTGCAATTCGGCTTCTACTTTATCATCGTCTGGCACAAAATGTAAGCAACATTCACCGATTAACAACTCACCAGGTAACTCGAAAGCGGGAGTTATAACCTGAGCCGTACACATATGTCGCACTTTTTCACTGGTGTGCAGACGTTCAATTAATAGCGAAGATGCTGAAGAATGATGCTCAGATTTCATTAAGTACGAAAGCGGTTGACTGTGTAAAACAGCCCTGAGTTTTTCTTGGTGGTCGGGAAGTAAAAAGCGTTCACTGATGTTTAAATGGCATCGCTGAAGGCGTTTACGAACACGTAGCGGGCCTTCAGTTGGATCTAATTGCCATGATTGTGGGTAAGATTTTGCAAAGTACCAAACAGCTCTTTCATGCGTTAACTGTTGTATTAAATGTTGCCAGCGGATTCTAGCTTGCAAGCGTTCCGTATAAGCTTGTTTCATATATTCCATAAACGATTTCCGTTCGCGATTCTGAGACTCAACAACACCACGCGTTATCGTCATAGCTCCCTCCATTAAACTTCTTGTAAGTGATTCTAATTTGTAAAGACTTCGATAAATATGTCGACTATTTTGTTTAATCCAGTCTTTTCGTTCTTGGCTAGTCTCTTCACGTAAGATTCGAACTTCTTCTTGCCACTGATCATACGGATGTCCAATACTGTGCGGTGAGAGAATACCCCAACATTGTAAGTCTTCCTTTAGTTCTTCACATATTCGCAGCTCGGCGCTAGAGAGGCCACATGAGACAATAGCCAATGGACTGCCTTCGCTACTATCCGATTCAGTCATCACTCCAGTGTGATACATTAAATCCCAAAGGTAAACTATAAACTTCTGCTCAATTTGTGGATGCGTTTGTAGCAGCGTGTTAATCAATTCACGACAGTTGCGTTCTTCGCGTAAGGAATGTATAGCAAACATTCGCATTTTTGTTGGTTGTCCTGGTGCCATTAACCACACAATTAACTCTGCTGTTGGTTTTCGAAGGGATCCACGAGCATTCCATACAGCAGTCTTCCATGGAATAGCATCGGAAGTGTTATTATTCGATAATCCTTGTAAAAGTGTCAACAGGACACGACGAACTAATTTAGTTTCAGTAATACTGGCCGGTGGATAGATGTCTCTAATTGGTTCTGCTAAACAAAAATATTTGATATTTTTAATAACGCTCTGATGAAGCTGTCCAAATCAAATATATTACCTGTATTGATCAAAAATTCGACACACTTGATAAGTAACGTTTTGAAACGTTCACATAATTCAGTTTTTGGGATTTCACGATTTTGTGCCGTACCCAATAAGATTCCAATCGGATTTGAAATATTTCCCGCACTATTTGGTAATCCCGGTACGGATGGAATACGATGCGCACGTCCAGGTGTACTTTTTGGCGAAATTGATGACATCTCAGTTCCGCTTAGGTCATAGTTTGTCGATAATACTGATGCTAGATATGACGTTGTAGTGCGTAATTTAAATCCGGATTTACGAAATGCACTCAATTTTTCTTGTAACGCATCTAGTTGACCGTCAAAGAGAGCACACTGTTGGGCACGAACTGAAAATTCGCCAGTTTGTGGTAATAGTTCGTTGGCTCGTTCGCGTAATGTTAAATAGTGCAGTTGTAAATGCATGTCCATGACAATCTGGGTGAAAAACAAAGATAAATTAATGGAAATAGTTAAAAAAAAAATGAGTACAAACTAGAGAATGACCTTAGAAACAAAAAAGGGATAAATAAGAAAAACCGACAATGGGAAAACTAAGTTTTAATCTTACAGGAACCGTGAATGTGAATAAATGTAGCCTATATGTACAAGTCCATAACGTAAACTATTTGTTGCAAATCTTTTTGTGAAAACAAGTTAAATTATTTGTCTACTAAACTTCATGAAAATCAATTTAATCATTGTTGAGTGATTAATGTTAAAAAAAACGTTCTCCTGGAATAAAAAATTTGCATTACGCACTCATGCAATATAAGGAATTTATGAATTTTTTTTATGTATACATCAAAAATAATCCAAATTTATTTTAATCCAAAACAAATACTAACATTTTATTAAACCGACTCAAATTTGATTCAGTAATTTTAATTTCACTGAATACAATTAGTTTTGTATCCTATGGGAACCTGTAATCGGGATAAAATTGTCATGTCTATTATTCGGGGGCATTTTAGCATTAATTAACAATTCACATTGTCGACTATTATCTACCATATTGAATTTTCTATGACGTCATTAGCTTTGATTATATTTTGGATCAAAATGAATCGAATGACACCTCATGGTAGAGGGCAGAAACTTACACATACATTATTAAACATAATAATCATTTCTTTTAGCTTCGCCGTACTTGAATGAAAAGTAAAATTTTATAAAAATAATGAATACGCACCTGCAAATTGTGCGCTCCAGGCATTGACAGACATCGTGACGAAACACTAACTAAAAGTGCTACCAAATCTTGTATAATTGAATTTTCATATTGTGGCTGATGTAGCACTTCTACCATAGTTTTAAGAAGAACTTCAATTAGTCCTTTATCCAACAGTAAACGGAAAGCGTTCGTAGCCTAAAATAAAATAAAAGTTTGAAAATTTAATCACCACAAATTGTTGATTGTCGTAGATACCTTCTTAATACGTGTAAAAATTCCTAATGTATGCTTATAACATAGAAAACATCAAATAAAAATGAAATTCTCAAAATTTGTGAATTAGAAATAAAAAGTACTCACCCTTGTAAAAAGATGAGTGATGAACGTCAAAATGTCCTTCATTAAAACCAAATCGTGCAATGATTTTGATAATAACGCTAGAATTGGAGGTACTGCTGCCAATTGCGCTGACGATAAATCAGTCCAGGGTGTCAGCTCGATCTGTTCTTCTAAAGTAGCAGTACAGCGTGTAATTAACGCACCACAAGCACTTGCCAAATCTCTTGATCCCGAAAACAGACTTAACTGATTGGCTAGATGATAGAAATATTTATTCTTGATGAATTTGTTCAATTCTTCTTCCGATGATCTTTGAAGGTACGCTGCCAAAACTTTAACTAAAGCGGTTCGTACAAATGACGCTGGATGATTGGCCATTACAAGTAATACTTCTGGTTTAACAACATGATACAAAACTTGATTTGACATTGTGTCAGGTAATACAAGTAAAGTGTCACGCAAGAGTAATAAAAGACCTTCTGTCACCAACCATTGACTTTTATAGTGACCCTCATAGTTTGAAGAATTTCTTATTTTGTCTTTTATAATTTTTGGAGGTTCAATTTTCATTTGTTCGTTTAGTTTTGATTTTCGTTTTTCGTTTTTATACTCAGCATTTCCTTTGTACAAATTCGGTGCGCTTAGCGTCTTTGATTTTTCATATAATTTCAGCGCAGCAATGCCACTTATGGTGGGATATTCAGGGGTTCGATTTATTACAGAATGTTCAATAACTTCAATATTTGTGTCACTTTGATGTTCTGGATATACCATTACGAAATCACGTACATCGGGATCTCGATTGGTCGTCGAGGGTTGATAATTGTCGTTTACATTTTCTGGATCGCTGCTAGTTGCATCTTTATAGCTCCCTGCGATTCCAGAATCTATTCCTCCCATTTCCGCAGTACGATTTGTATCGCCATTATTTTGTTGTGCTTTTTTACGCCTTCGCGTACGTTTTGAAATGTCAGAAGTTCGTTGTTGAATTTTAAGATTCGTTAATGCTTTATTCAATTTGCGTGGATCTACCGGGTGTGTTAATGAACTTGAATCCGTTGATGATTCGTGGCCGTTGGTGGAGGGCAAGGAAAGTGGATTTGATGAATTTGGACCTGGTGGAGTGGCGTCGTTCAACAAGTAATAGAAACTAGATCGAACATGTGTAATGTAAGTAGCACTAGCTTGATGAAGAAGTAGAAGAAAGTCGAAAACTGCTACAATATGACAAAATTCTGGAGGGGCTCCCATCAAAGATCGAATTAGCTCAACAATTGAGCAACAAACTGTTGACGGCAATTGCCCAGCTGTCTCATTTTCCTCGTATAAAAAGTGTTCTTTGCATACTGACAACAAAGCGTCTACTAAATGAACACGATTCAACTGAGCGGCGTTAAATTCCCTGAATGGATGATCATCACGAAGTAACGAATGTAAAACAGAAAGTAGGGCCACTAGAGCATCATGATGCCATGCTAACCAGCCTCCTATAGCCGCCTTAATCAAATTTGGATTTACAATGATAGCATCAGTTTGGCTTAAGACACTGAAGGAATCAGTATTGCAGTAATAATGAAGAACAGACTTATCGCAACAAATATCTAATATAGCTTTTAAAAGATGTTCAGAAGTCTCACAACGATTTGAGGCCAAAACTCTTAACAGAAGTTGATATCCATCTTGTTGTTGAAACTGTGCATGAAGTTCACTATCAACTTGAACTAATCGCAAAAGCAATCGTAAAGCCATTCCCTGTTCTAAACCGTTTCCTTTGAGTTCAACAACTCGTGCAAACAAAAACATAAACACAGGAACGCCGCCCAGTAGTGAGGCAGCAGCCGCTAAACCTTGAAAATGTTGTGGAACAAGTGGGGCCGTTATTCCAGGGGCCAACGCAAGTGGTAATTGTTGACATGTTCTTTGATCTGCCGTGACCACACGAAAACCTGGTTGATTTGAAAACAGGTGGCTGACTGTACCGCCTGTATTTGTAACGACTTGTGGATAAACATTTACAACATTTGGATTTTGCGCGTTATATGACAAAAGTAAGTTATCTTGTAATTCTTTTAAATTCCCATTAGCAGCATCAAGTATTCCATCCCAATCAATAACACTAGAGATTGTTCTTGGGCCGAATATCGAAGTGAAATTTGGAATCTGTTTCCCAACTTCGCATTCGGTAAGACTTGTATAGTTTGGTCCTAAACCAACCAAATAGATCGCTCGTTCTTTGGTGAATACAGGCGTGCGAAATAGCATCAGATTTCCGAAAAACCATGAACCAATTGAATTCGTAGTGTTTTGTTCACATGTTTGCCCCAATAAGATGCAAGTTCGTTTAATTTTTGGCAGTAAACCCGTTACTGGCAATTTTACAGTAATTTCTTTCCAACCATTTATTAATAAAGTAATTTCAATGACAATTTTTCTCTTCTGGATATTATCTCGAACGTTTAGTGCTAGATGGTGCCACTGTCCTGTAGAGATACAATTTTGAATTACATGCTCGGCGATAATACGATTGTTCTTCAAATCTGGTCTTGCCAATTTAAAAATTAGTTGTTCTGAAAGAAAAGAAATTTGTATTAATTTGTTTAATATTTTGACATAACTTCGCTTACATACCTGTGCAGGAATCTGCCCACATTTCAACACACAGTGCATCGTTTCCAACTGAGACCAAATGCATAATACTTGACTCTGGAGATGTCTTTTTAACGCTGCTTCGTAGTTCATAATTATCAGAATCGAAAGGACCTGATGGATTACGTTTTCCCGGAGCATAGGCTGCTCCAGGTTTTTCATGTCTCATCCAAAAACAATAGGAGTAACCATGTGTCCACATGCTCCATCCCATATCATTATTGATTGGTAGACAAACAGCGTAGTTTGACCACGATGATGGTTCTGAACCAGTGTGTTGAGCACGTAAGTTATTCGCCAAATGTAAAGCTGCATTTTCGTTTAATATTGTCTTTTTGACATTTGGATAACTAACTGATGGAAAACATAGAATGTGGTAAGGTTGTGGCCGACTTGCCGTAGCTAATGCTACTAGTGGTTCCAGAAGCAGACCTAAAGGTGGGTCTTCAGACTTGAAAAGTTTTAGATATAATGATAATTCATTTCTAGTGATACTGTGCTTCGACAATAAAGTAATCAGTTCCAAAATGGCATGTTGAATTTCTGAAAAATGGGTTACATCATGTTTCATTAATAACAAATTTCAAATTGGAAAGAGATTGTTTTGAATAGCTATACTCACCTAAAAAGTTTGGTGATCGTGAAATTAAATAATTCTCAAAACCTACTAATAATCGAGCTATGGTACCGGCATATGCTAACGTAATACAGTTATGGGGATTATCTCGGCACAGAACCAATAGACGTTGCAAGCACAGAAGAATATCTTCCAAAATGCGATCATTTTTCATCCCATTTCTAAAAATTCAAATTTATAGCTTTACAAAAAGAAAATCGTACAAAGATATTTTTCAACAAAAAAACTACACTTACTTCTTATCAAGTGTTATCAAAAGGTCCAACGCTAGTAAACATAAATTTGGATGAACAATCAACTTCGTACGACAATATTCGGCAAAAATAAAACCCGGTGACGTGACGGAATCACACGCTGGTAATTGTGGTATGCTATCACCAGATGAACAAGAATCTGCCAATGATACTGCTGTCTCATATCTGTATACGAAAAAAACAGAGTCAAAGTCCATATGCTTAATAGCTTCTAGACAGGGCCGTCTTCAACTGCCTAGAAGCTACTGGACACATTGAGTTTGCGGACCCCTGAGCATAGTAAGTTTTGAGGTGTTTGATGGAACTGAGTTTGGGGGTCTTTTTAGAAAAACAGAGCCAAGATATCAAGCCAAGAAAAAATGTACGTTTTACTGTATAGTCAAAAAGTGGTCTTTGAGTAAAGACGGCACTGTTTCTAGGAAATTCCTTGTCAACATACTCGTAATAATGTTGTTTATTTGAAAAATCCAAAAATATCAATAGTTATCAGTCGATTTGTTTTATTGAAAATTATATGGTTCAATGAGGTCTTTACATTTCGTCAATTTCATGCGTACTTGACATTAAAAAAGGGCAAAAACATGTTTTTTCTCTTTTAATTGCAATTAAAACTGATAAGGGAAAAAAATCATTAATACACATTAATATCGGGTAAATATAATCGCGTCGCCAGATACGTATTGATCGAATGATTTTTAAATACGGTCAACAATACGAAAGAGTTTCTTACCTTGAACAAAAATGTTCGGCTGAATATTCTGGCACTTCAATATCGGCTTCGTAACCTTCATCAGCCGTCATGTAAGCTTCGGCCAATGAACTGTCACTAAATGCTAGACGTTTTGATGCACCCAGATCAAGAATGGTTGTTTCATCTTCCCAGTGGATTGATGTTTCCAGTACAGGCATCTTTGGTTTCGTATGTGGGGGCATTACTTGATCCATACTTGGGCGTAACGTTGTGCAACGTAATAAGACATCGTATAGTTCGGCTACGCAGCTGGATGATATCGTTGGCGAATCGTTCAAGATTACTTGTCGTAATTCTTTGCATATTCGTTCTAAAAACCCAAAAACAAAAATTCTGAGGATATTATTAAAAAAAATTGTTTTAAAAAATAGTTCCTTCCATTATCTCTGCTAAATTGTCTAAAATGCTCTGGGAACAAAAATATATTAGAAAGTAACCTAATCGACAATTGGTCGCGTAATTCAAAATTTAAATTCAATTCATTCAAATGTTTTTGTTCAAATCTTAACTCAAGTTCTTATTCCTTAGAATTGCAAACAAAGGTAATTTACTTGAAAAAAGATGGTATCAAAAATAATAACAATAGCTCAAAATCAGGACAGGCCACAAAAATAAACTTACAGTCCCAGGGTAAATGCAACCGGTACAGGTAAGTGCAATCGGTACCCCGCACTAGGCCCCACTGACTTATTATGGCGCTAATTATGACAATATTATCAACGAATTTGCTGTAAAACATGTAAAGAAATAAAACAAAAATTACATTATTGTGACGATTGTAACCATATTATGGTAAGCGGCCTGGGTATTTCTTACTTTGTATATGGTAGAATATTGTAGACGACCTTTCTTTGGATTTGCTTTATTTCCAATAAATACAAAAGTTACGTTAAATATATTTGAGTGTTTTTATTTTATATTGTATATTGTCCCCTCGGGTCTTTACAGGCCCTCAGGCAATAAATTTCGCATTCGCGATCAAAAGTCTTACTTTAGTCTCTTGGAGTATAATATACTACTTGTAAGTATTTTCTGCAAAATTTAGTTTAGGGCCTGGAAAAATATAAATTCAACTGCCCCCTTTTAGGTAATTGACTAGCGACGGCCTTGTCCTCCTTCCTTGTTCTATAAAAGCAAAAAGAAATTTGCTATACATAATGATCAATAGAAATTTTTCTTATGGAAAAATTAATTCAAATCTAAACAAAAACAAATTGCAATTTATAAATAAATAACTATTGCATTGTTTACAATAATTTTGCTTCATTTTTATTAATAAATGTAAATATATGTATCTATACAATATATATATATATATATATATATATATATATATATATATATATATATATATATATATATATATATATATATATATATGTTATGTTATGTTATATTATGTTAACAGAGAAATAATAAAGACATTAATATCGAGACGTTCCATTTCTAGAAATCTTGACAATTTATAAATAATAACAAAAATAATAACATACAACAAGCAGGCAACAAGTCAATATAATCATAATTCACTTGCCTGATAAGACAATAAAAAAAGTAAGTATGTAATTCATATAATTAATGTACTTATAAGTTTATAACTTTATAAGGATTGTAGTAAATGACAAGATAAGAACGATAAGAACATTAAAAATAAATCAATGCTTCAATTTATGTCCCGCCTTCCGTTTTAATCCACATTCAGTATTGATAAAAATTTTTCATGAAAAGATTATGTTTATTACTTTTAAAAAAGTATAAGAGGGTAATTTAGTATTTTCATTTTTAAATTTATATGTATGTAAATAGATGTATTACGCATGATCTATAATTTCAATTTTTCCCTCAACAGATGGCATCCTAGTATTATGAATATCATTTTTATGTCATCGAAGATGACATATTAATATCGTTGTGTTATGTCATCGAAGATGACATATTAATATCGTTGTGTGACTGAATAATATTATTGAGTTGTACATCCATATTGAATAAACGCAAGACGGCTGTAGAGTTAACAACTATAGAGTTAACAAAAAATCATAAATTAACATTTTCACTGAGATGACATTACTTAGTGCGTGTAAAAAACACGCACTTAACGAATTTTTTTGTATTCTTGCTTATAGTAAAGTGGGCTACAATCGAATTTCCTATGTTCGATAAAAAATTGGAATAAAACAGAATCCTCGTTAGTAAATCTTATCTGACATCAACTTATAATTTAAACGTTACTATCTACCAGTTACATTATTCTTAATAAAAGAAACTATTGCCAAAATTCAAGACTTAAGGAGCACAATTGCCAGGGCATGATTACCAGTGAGTTGTGTTCGAATCACGTACCTGGCATCCCATGACTACAGAATTTCTCTTGTGTTCTTTATTTCGACATCAATTTAACTCGTAACTTAGCAGGTAACTTAACTGGTAAGCAACATTTAATACAACTGTGTTTTCTGGTTACTATAATTACAAAAATTCATCCAGAATAACAGGTAAGTTTACTTAATTTCCTAGGCAGATAAGTAATTGCCTACCATCAATTAGTAAATAGATTTTTCTATGGACATCGTTACTTATAGACGCTTACTATTCATTATTATTAAAAAAACATTTTTAATAAAGTTTATTAATTTTTTCAATTTATTCAGCATTTTTTGGTTGGAAAATATCTTACTCGTGTTACTCGTGCTGGGGTCGTAAATTTATTTTTGTGGTCATGATGTTTAAGAATCAACTTTCAACCTCAGATTCTCAAACAGAATCCAAGGCTATTCACGGTACTCGCTAAATAATATACTATTATTAATGAGAGGTTTATATTAGCCCAGTAAACCCAAATAAACAATTTTTTGATGTATTCAAAACACAAGGAGCTCAACTAAAGGCTTATATTAGGAACAAATATTATAAACATCAAAGAAGTATTGGTTGTAATAAAATTTTTGTTGAAGAAATGCTTTTGGGTCTGTGTATATTCTTGAATTTAGAATTATCAAAGAACTAATTTAAAATCAAAAGGTCCAACTGCGGGGAAATAACGTATGGAAAACAAAAGCAAGTTTTAAATAGATAAACGACAAACCCGCAAAAATTAAATTATAAAAATATATCAGAACATAGACGAATCAAATAAATGAAAGGTCAAAGTTTGACTGGTTACGAATGCTTTAGCAATCATCATCAGAAAAACGAACACCAAACACAAGCGTTAATCGAGGAAAAATTGATAAACATCAAAAAGTTATATTACTAAATTTCAAAACGTCATGAATGAAATTAGCGAAAATATTTTTAAAAATAATTTTGAAAACATAATTCTCAAAATTATTTAAAGTGTAAAACAAATTTAAAAAAAAAAGACTTTTTAGAAGTTTCGAGCAGTTTTAGAAAAATAGGGTTGTTAAAAACCCCACTCAAACGTCAAACAAAGAAAATATATTTTTATAATTTATTTTTTGCGGGTTTGCCGTTTATCTATTTAAAATTTGCTTTTGTTTTCCATATCAAAGAACTAATTTTGTTAATATTTCGGATTCACCCTTAAAATAGTTTTATTTTTTCACTCCTCAAATTAATATTCTATATTGTTTAATATTCTCGACAATATACATAATATGTTAGATTAGTTTTAACTAATTTATTTCGAAGCAGACGGTTTTGGTATCTAAATTTTATCATACAATTTTTTATCAATTGAGTTTTAATTGCAATTATTTGTAAAGCAATCAATTTTTGGACATTTTCAACTAATTTTGATTGACAAGAACGCGATTACTTTCAAAATTGTCACTATCAGTGTCGTTTGCGTCAGTTCATCTAAAAAAAAAAAGTATTTTGTCAATATTTTTAATATTTACAAAGACTGTCCCAAAAAAGAACTGAACTTTATCCTATAAATATTTTTTTCGATTTTACGTTCAGTCAACATGTTTTCATCATTTAAGATTAAGATAAAAATTTAGAGTCTCATGATATAATACTATATATCCTCTCCGCAAAAATTTGCATGAGTGAAACATTTCCGGATCTAATTGGATATAAGTTATTAATAAACTATTTATCTCTATTTTTACTTTAATCATTTTAATTGATAAAAAATATCAAAATAAACTTTTATAGAAAAAAATTAAAGACAATTATTTGTATATATTAACAATGATAATTGTATAAGAATAATTACAATTTTGTATGTTTGTATTATTATTACTTTGGCGCCATGTTTACTTTAACCTTTTTATATCTGCCATGTGTCTTAGTTGGACTTTATACATTTCTTTTCTTTTAAATTTATATAATTATATCACCAGAACTTAAATATTCATAATACTATCGATCACAATTTTAGAATTTAAAATTCTAAAATTGGGTCCTCAGCTGAAAAAAAATACCATAGAGGTGTCAAAAGGTTCGTGAGATGCGGGTTGACAACCTCTTCGAAGACAGAAAACGCAAATCTATAATGATTTCGTAGTATGCTAAGTTACAAAATCCGAAAAAAGTTTTTCTGTATATTTGCGACTAGTTTATTCTGAGATTACCTGTCGAACAGACAGGTAGTTATAGAATTAGTTGTGAAACATGGAATATGTATGACAAACTGAATGCAAATTCAAAGGAAAAGAATCTAAATAAATTGAAAGGTTTTACCTACCAATTAGGCTAAGACGGTAGAAATTTTGAAGAAAAATCATTGAATAATTTATAGAAAAGAACCAGCTTACAGAAAATTAGATATAAAGGAGGAAACAGTACACTCACATCATCAGATACTTAAACACTAGATTTGTACTTAAAAACCTAAGTATTTTATTTAATGAAGCAGGCTTTTTGTAAATTAATGGTTAGATATAAATGCGAATACATATTGCACTAGCTTCAAAAAGAAGTTAAAACACGCATGATTAAACTCCTAAGTTTGTCGGTACGGAAACAGACCAACGAAACAGAGCATTTGAGCGCAAACCTGAAGATTCTAGTTGTAATAATATGGTGGAGATTTCCACACAGAAACTGTGATGAGAGCCTAGAAACGACTAACAATAAATCGATGTTCATCAAACATGATTAAGACCTCATAAATATCAACAGTATACCTGCACAGATGTTTCAGACTTAAAACACCATCTTTGTGTTAAGGGTTAAAAGGTGATACGAATAAAGTAATAATATTTTAGCTGAACCAGACTTTAATAGTAAGTAGTACAATTAAAAGTCGGCAAATCAACAGGCGCCTGAAAATGAGCTCACCACACATGATGAAAACAGGTGCACAAAATAAACGTGTCATTTTAAAAAAAAAATGGTGAAAAGCTAATTACATGAATCTATAAAACTGTTAATTTATTTAATTTGCCAAAAATAAAAAAATTAATAAATTGCTTCCAGTATTTTAAGAAAATAAATAGAAACATGATTATTTTTCAATTATGATAAATTACATTCAAATTATTATGCAATTATATAAAATAATTAAGGAATTTTTTTGTATCATTTGAAATAAACGTAAGTTCAAGGGTACAAATTCTCCAATTTCATTACTTATCAATAAATGTAACACAAAAACATGAGTAGCTAAAATTCTTTTAAATCATATTATATCGTAGAGGCCATATGAAAACCTATATAATAATTTATATCGGCTATATTTTTTTCATCAGAAAATTTTATTACTTGCTTACTTCAGAAGAAATTTGCATCATTTATAATTATATTTTATGGCTTTTTGTTGTGCATTGACTAGAACAATTTACGTCAGCTCATGAAAATAATATTATGTAAGTGGTACACGTGAGAAATAAACTTCAAAGATTTTTCAATTCAACCACAGCTACTGCAATAATTATGGTACTAGCAGTAGCAAAACTAGTAATAGTAGAACAAACTAGTCTGATCTCTGAATAATATAAAATTTCCCTGTTAATTGTGAAACATTACTAATGTCACTTAAGGAAGAAAGTATTACTTGTTTGAAAAGAATTTATAATTTATCTTATGTACGAAGAATGGAAGAACATCGTTTACCTAATTTAATATATAAATGGACACCAATGGAAACGTGCAAGAGAGCCGACCTCGAAAAAGTTGAAGTGAAGGGGTGGAAGATGCCATGAGACATCGAAGACTGATCGCAACATCGAGTGGAGAAGAAAGTGAAAGCCAAAAGTAAACGACAATCGTTATGAAACGGAAATTATCTCGATAACTTATTATTGAGATAAAAAAGTTAAATACATTTAAAATGAAGAAGAATGAATAATGCATCGCCATACGTATTATTAACACTATACAATCCCGCGGGTCGGAATATTTTTAACACGTTTTGACACAACACTGTACCACATCAGTAATTCCGTATAAAGTGTTTATTAGTAAAGTCTACAAACATAAATAGTTCGTATATTTGCAAAAATAATCACTACACTGCGAGTGTTTTACCCATGCTATGCTACCTGTTCGCGATAGTCACAGACATATCAGCGATCAGTGATCACTGATCGCGATTGGCCCCTACCATGATAGAAATGCTGTGTCACTGCACTGCAAAATGTTAAAAACAATTTCATTATAGACGCCCCGGAAAAATCTCCTTATTTCTCTTGGATTTTCTAAATTTCTTTATTTAAAGAAATATATATATATATATATATATATATATATATATATATATATATATATATATATATATATATATATATATATATATATATATCTTTAAATAAAGAAATTTAGAAATTCCAAGAGAAATAAGGAGATTTTTAATACACATAATATATTACGTCCTACATCAAATGTCATTTCTTTTAAGGAGTTAATTCGAAACCTTAAACCAAAGGATTTCAGTTTCATAAATAAGTTTATAACTAAAAAAAAAAAACCAACAGGAAATTTAGTCAATTCCTAGAGTCCATAATTCAAATTTTTAAGAGATTTAAAATTAGAAAAGAAATCAATGTCTTATTTTTTTCCTTAGTTATGCTAAGAATCTAAAAAACTATCGAGCATAGCAGGTTTCTATCAACTAGATATAATTATATTATTTCCAGTATTGTAAATGGTGTCAAGTCAGTTAAAGTAAAAGGTGTTGAAATGGCGACCTATGTTAATCGACAAAGTAATCATGAATAATTAAAACGATAATTGATTTTCAACAAATATAGAATGAAAAGTAGTTCTGAGAGAAAAATTTTTCCAGTTCACATGAAAATACATGTGAGTAATGATTTACATAACAATAAACTTATTTACAAATTTTCTGGTTCGATAAGTCATAATTATTATTACAAAATAAATTTTTAATCTATCTAATAGTGTTATTACGAATTTTTATTACCAGGTTAATAGTTCATGCACATGTCACTACCTTACTATATAAATTTATTTACAAACCATTGTTATTTATGATCTTAAAGTCACCTCTTGAGATTAATAAAACAAAAATACTTATTTCTGTTAAGGAACCGTCCATCTTGTTGTCATAAAAAGTTACAGACCATTCAAATCTTCACGTAATATTTTTAAAGAAATCAGCAAAGCGATTTTATATTCAGGGCCGTAACGACCACCGGGGCAACCGGGGCACCGCCCCGGGGCCCTCGAGCCTAGGGGCCCCGAAGGGGCCCCCGATAGAGGGGTATAATTGCGTACTACTTCCGAAAAACGTATTTTTTATATATTTAAAAATCAACGAAAATTTTATAATAAAAATGTAAAAAACTAGAGACTGAATTTTGAACTTAAAAAATATACGATAAAAATATTTTTAAGACAAATAAGCTTATACAAAATCATAAAGAAATATAATTTTCTTACGTCAATAATTGTTGCTCGGGAGTGAGTCATTGCCCAGCCGGATGTTTAAGATAAACGATAAACATACTACTGTAACCGGAAGTGCACAGGTGTTCCCACGACATCGAAAGACGTCTGCGTTGCCAAACTTTGCTAAGATAAAAAATAATCTTGGCAATACTGTATAGTGTTTGCTTCTCGTCATTACCTCTCAGTACGTGGTTGTGATAGGACATTCGGGACTATTTTTAAAATTAGTTAGTTATTAATAGGTACAGAATGATTAGGCAGATTATTAAACACCATTTACATGAAAAATGGTAAAGGAAATAAAAGCATACCTATATTGTTATAGAATTATAATGAATATTGACGCTCGTGTGCGCGCGAGTAAGGTATTAGGGGGGGCCCCGCCAGCCAGTCTTGCCCCGGGGCCCCCTAAGTTAACGTTACGGCCCTGTTTATATTTTAAAATTTAATTATATTAAACTTAGAGAGTTATATGACTATAATGTTTATTGTTTATAATTTTTTTACTATCTGCACTCTTCCTATTCTTGATGAAATTAAAGCTGTACATTGCAAAATAATAGCTTACAATAGCATTATAGAAATGTTTAAAAGCAATTCTTTAATTATGAATAGATTTATTGTAGCCTGGAATCATTTCCCCCATTAATTGGAATAAAACATTAGGTCGTGTAATCTGAAATGTCGTTTTGCGACTACTTGGCTGACCGTGTAATTCAGATAACTATCGACACTTTTTTAAAGGTTAGAGACATGTTTCAAAGCAATTCTTTAATTTTGAATAAATTTCTTGTGGCTTGGAATCATTTCCGCCATTAACTGGCCCGGTAAGAAGAAAATATCTAGGAACCCAAAACTTAATCCGTCCCTGCTGGCTGTTTCTATAACATTATCAAGTGCATTTACTCATTTTATAGTTCTATTATAAATATTAGAATATTATTAATAAACTAATTAATAATGATTTGATGTTTATTGTTTTTTTATAGTTTTTCCTATCGATTTTTCTATTTTTCTGGAAAAATTAAAACTAGGGTTGACCAAAAATAATGCAGTCAAATAAAGTATACTTCTGTTAGTTACAGATTTCGTTTTTTTATGACAGAAATAAAATATTTGCTTTCAAATTACTAATAAGTCATTTATTAAGAAAAATATTCACCACTAAATTCTAAAGAGAAACATATTTCGTCACTTTTTACATAAATACTACCTAGCTTGGAAGAGAAGTAATAACGTTTACTAATATTTCTAAATTCTTGATCTTGTTCTTTATTTATTTTTGATGAAATAAAAACAGTAGGATTAACCAAAAATATAAATTTTATAGTATAAGTCATAACCAAAATTTTAATATTTTGTTCGAAGAAAATTGGAAAACTTGTAGAATTGATTATTTATCAACATATTCTTAACTCATTGAGTTATTTTTATTTTAACCACTTAATTCTTCTACTTTATTGAAAGGCTCAATAAAGTTAACTTTATTTAGTACAAAAAAAGATAGTTCTTATAATATACAGAAGACGATGCGGTTTACAATATTGTCGCCAATAAAGTAAATATCCCTTATAATACTTAATAACATAATGTAACTTACGTAAATTAATACTTTTGCAAGTAATCATTACATATAAATAACCATATTTAGTTTCGTTCATATACCTATTATTGTTTTATGTAAGAAATATACATAAAACATATATAATTTATTGAAGAAAACCTTTGTGGTTGCAGTCTCTCTCTCTCGGTACATGTTTTTATACTTTTTATATCTCTAAACGTACACCATATGTCTTAACTTCTGTATGATTACTTTTCTTCGGTAAGTTGCATTCAATGTTACAATGGTTACAGTTGTAGCTTATTGTTTTTTTGGTGTTTTATTATGGACTTCTCTTTCTAACATATTACATTAATATTGCAATGAAATCGCGACAAAATGCACATACACGATTATATAAATAATGGGTAAACAGCCTTTCGTGCTGATTTATCTATGTATACTTACATTTATTAAAAGTAGCTTACCTTGTGTGTAGGAGGAATTTGATTTAATTTTTCCCCTGTATTAATTTAATTGCTAATTACACAGGCCTGCCATGGTTTCCCCCTTTAAAATTTGACAACTGACTTTTATAGATTTTAGGGCGCTGATTACAAAAAAAAATATTCAAATATTGGGTATTAAAATGTTTGACTAAAATTACCTAGGTTGACCAAGTCAAGAATATATTATGCATTTTTATTTATTTCGTATCTAATAAAAGGTCATTGCATAGTTGTAATTGGCTTTTGGGAACACATTCTCATCAATGGTTTCATTAAATAAAACCTAATTAACTAAGTGCCATATCTTTATTTTGGGAAAAAGGTAAATTTTAAGATCATTCGCTAATGAGCTTATTATTGGGGGTAATTTATTTTTTTCTATTCAGTTTTAATTGATAACTAAACCTCGCAAATTTACGGTGCTAACAGGACCGTACTTATAAAAACTTAATAAGTAGGTAGGTATAGATACAATTAAAAAAAAAAAAAATTATATCTATATATTCTCTGTTAATCATCGGCTGTTACTAAAAATTAGTTTAAAACAACTATTAAAAAAAAGTTGAAATTCATTTAAAGAGGTAGTGAAACATTTTTTAGGAAACAAAAAAGCCCAGATTATAAAAATATAGTGAATAATATGCTCAGCAATTTCCATAAACTGGGTTGCAGTAAGAGTGTAAAATTACATTTTCTGTAATCTCATATTAACTTCTTTCCTGAGAATCTTGGTGCAATAAGTGAAGAACAAGGTGAGCGCTTTCACCAAGATATAAAGTTTATGGAGAGCAGATACCAAGGAAGGTGAGACGCAAGCATGATGGCAGGCTACTGTTGGATGTTGAAGAGAAATGATCCGGATAGAAAGCATAAGAAAAAAAGTTTGAAGAGTAGTTTTGAAGAAAGTAGAAAAAGATATTATAAGTCCTTTTAATTTACTTAGTTTCTTTAGCATTTTGTTCAACTAATACTGTTGGTTTTTTGAGTAAAAATTTAATTTTAAATTCATTAATATTTATATGGATGTGCTAGAAAAAAAAACACAGCTGTATTTTAATTTAACATACCTAGATATTTAACAAAAAAAAAAAAAAACCATAATTATTGGAAGCGGGAAAAAAGTCAAATTTCGCAGGCCTGCCTGTGTTATAATCCATAATAAACGTTGCAAAAGTATTTATTAAAATTAATTAATAAATTGTTGAAAAATTTTCACAATTCTTGAATGATATTTATGACTTAATTAAGGAGAACTTAAGATAGACTACAGTTAACTAATACGTTTATTCATTATTGAGTAAAGTAATCCAACTATTGTACTTGAAAGCTAAAGAACCTTCAGAATAAACAGACATCAGCTAAAACAATTAGGTAAGTATGTAAAACACAACAAAAAATGTGACTGTGCTTAAGACCACACGACCGAAGTGAAAATTTCTATGGCGATCTCGCAAGCCAATTCGAAGCAACATCAATATATTCTATAGACAGGACTCTATTGGACGAGTCGCCGTTAAGCCAATAACAATAATGCGAAAAACAAATTGAAATATCTCTAATTTTTTTTCTTTTTTTGGTCATTTTTAAAGATAGTCTATTTACCATAAAATAATTTATTGTCAGTTGTTCTCTTGGTTTTGAAATAATATAAGATTCCTTGAATTTTAGTAATCTAACAAGGACAAAAATTAACTGACGGGTAATAACTAATAATAATTAAAATAAAGTGAAGCTAAAAATAATAAAATTTTTATCTAATTTTTATTGAATAAAAGTATTACTTTAATCGTAAGAAGTCTTTTAGTATGTAATAGATATACATATTTATTTTTAACATTTTTAAGGGAAAAATTCATTAAAATTAGGATTTCTCAACAGTGATATGCTATTGCACTTCCTACTAAATATGACATCAAGAAAATTGCGGATATATTATTTGAATATAAAATATTAATCACTTAGCAGTCACCAACCAACCACTAAAATTTCTTTCACCTTATAACCATTATAGCCAAAGCATTACAGATTTCATTGCACTCTCACATTAGAGATTTCAGTACATTCTCATGCAGAAATACCCTCGCTATAGAAATTTTAACTTCAAAAATTTCGCTTTTTAGCGAATTTTCGAATCGAAAAGTCAGCTATTACAGTCACTGCCATGACACGACTGGAACCCGGGACTATGGTAGAAATTTGTTAATTTTAATTTTTTAAGCATTTGCGATGAATGAACTTGAACTTGTCTCAAAATGTACTTGCAATCTTTCTCTCTGCAACTTTGAATTGTCGAGTATTTGACGCCGCTGAGTCCGAATTAACGCGTCGTTTTGTTACGTAGCAATGATTTTTTCATTCGAATTACCAAGTGTATAAAAATGTATTATTCTAGTTCGAAATATAAAGAGATTTTGTAGGTACCTTTGAATTATAGAAAGTTTCGAATTATCGCAGACGGTTTGAATTAACGAGAGTCTACTGTATAAGTGTGTGTGTGTGTGTGTGTCCGCACGATAACTCTCGGACGAAATGCCCTACTTTTACAAAATTTGGTGAAAATGTTGGAAATCCCAAACCGTTGGACAAGTGTGCTAGCCAGACACGTCCGATGCCCGAAACATGGTTTTTGGGCAATTTCCCCTTATTCAAAAATTTTCGTGAAATTTTTTTACAACATTGGAAAGAGAAGAAAAAATCACATAAAAAAGGTCTTTAAACTATTATTCTATGTCAACTAGTTTCCAAGAAAAACTAACTTTTATAAACGGAAATTCGCTACGTTATACAGGATGCTGCGACAGGGATATTTTATTTTCTGTTTACTTTAAACCATTTTAAACAAGTAACATAGAATTCTTTCACTATGTTGGTAACCATAAAACGTGTAAACACATGTAAACGAAGTATCTAAGAGAAAGTTGATCAAAGTAGAATGGTAAGTTAAAAATAAAGTGATTGAGAAAATTATCCGGATCGGCCGGGAATCAAACTCAGAATCTCCCGATCATTTATTAGGTGTGTTCGCCATTACACCAACGATCCTGTGCTCGACAGCCACCCGAGTCAGCACTCGATAATATTTTAAAATTGAATAATTGTAACTGTTTCTCGCATTAGAGAGAGTACTAATACACATAGATGGTTGAATGATTGTCTAACTCGGGTGGCTGTCGAGCACAGGATCGTTGGTGTAATGGCGAACACACCTGGCTAGTTACCGGGAGATTCTGGGTTCAATTCCCGGCCGATCCGGCTAATTCTTTCAATCACTTTGTGATTTTTAATTTACATTTGGATTTTGGTCATACTAACCAAAGAAATCCAGTGCTTATAGTTTCAGTTTAGCTGAACGATAAGTGAACATATGAATACTGCGTGTGTTTAAATGCAAACAAAAGTTTGTCATACGTAGTAATGTTTCACAAGCACTCGATAATATTTGAAAACTGAATAATTAGAATGGTAAGCCCTATCCAAAAATATTCAGTCTTTAATAAATATTTGAATAAACGTAATTCTAGACGATCTAAAAAAGATTATAGACCAAAAAAACAATACCCTTGATATAAAATTTTGAAATGAGTAAATGGATATTTTTATGAATTAAATAAATATACGTCCTTAATACGTTGATTTGAGATCTTTTGTACTTTAACAAAAATAAAAAATATCAATACCTACATAGTTTCAGTCGAGAAATGTTGAAAAAAATCTTTCATATTGCTGTCCGTGAGCTTACTATATAGATTATACTCCCCTGGATTTTTATATACTAACTCAAAAAAAGAAATTTATTTTTTATTATTTTTTTTAATCTGTAAAATAGGAACGTTATTTAACTATGTTTATATTTAAAATATCAAAGAAATGTCAGAATTTGATGTGGCAGTTGAAGGTGAATTTAAATTATAGTTTATCTATATACATATATACCACGTATACCACGATCAAAATAAAAAGGTATTCACAAGTTAACACATGTAACATACACGTTAGCCCGGCTGCACACCTAGCAGATACGACACAGCAGATACGACATGAGAGACACAGACATTTGTCTTAAGACATGGCATCTGCACACCTAGGAGACATTTGTCTTAAGACACGAGAGATACGACATGAACGACACTAGAACAAGTGGAATTTTTCAAGTCAGTGTTAATCATGAGCTCATCAAGTGAGGAAGATACTATCGAAATGTACTGGTATTTAAGAAATAAAAAAGGAAAAGGAGGGAGTATTTATTCCTATTCCTACATGAAAGTCATGAGTAGTTTGTTAAGATGATAAGTCTTGATGATCTAGATGTGCCTTGTTCAACCTCATGCTTGTTCAAATAATAAAATAGTTTATATCAAAAACATTGTGTTTTATTCTCCGGCAAATGGGGTATTCATCCGTAATTTAAAAAAAAAATGTGAGCTATAGAGGTCGGTCAATGTGGGAATCAACATAATCAACAAATTCCTGGACCAGCGGGATTTCAATAAAGACCCCGCAGAACCTTTCCTTCAATTAATTATTAAAGAGAATTTTTGATAATGTACACTATTTGAATTACCATTCCTTTCAAATGTATACGTATAATATAATTTTTAAATTTATCTTACATGTCGTTCGACACGAGCGACAGCAGACTAGCATGCTATGTCGCTTAAGACAAATGTCAGTGTCTGCTATGTCGTATCTCCTAGGTGTGCAGCAGTTTTGTGTTTTCAATGCAATTTAAATGTACTCAAGCGATGCGTGTCTCCAAGCGACACATATCTTATGTCTCTTATGTCGTATCTGCTGTGTCGTATCTGCTAGGTGTGCAGCCGCACTTAGGACGCTGGAACATTTTATATCTGGAACTAAGTAAGACACGTGACTTACGTGTGATATCAATGTAAAACTTATTTTAATATAAAATAATAAATTACTGTAAATTGAAAACAGACCTTATTAATATCTAGGTGAGATCAAGTGTAGAACGAATTCTTGGCATTTTTGAAATTCCAATCATTTTTAAATAAGGGATGCTAGTAACGACTAACGACACACTGTACTTATCTAATTTATAAGTTAATCGTCTATGTATTAAAAGGCGGATTGTTCGTCAACAACACACACGTCTTTGATCAAACCAACAATATTATAATTATTTTAACTTTTGTGATATTTTGTTTACATTTGTTTAAATAATGAATGCATTTCAGTTTAGTTATATTTGGCAATTTTTGATCTTCAAAATTACATATTATTTAAATTATATTGAATTTCTACTTATAATGTTTTTTTTTCTTTTTTCAAAAATATTTTTCTGAAAATGACTGTACGAGTCGAAAGTGCACTCACACATTTTAAAAAAATAAAAGTGGATTTTTTTGTAAAGTAAAAATTGTTTTTAATTTTGTTTAACATTTTTCTTATTTTAGGTTTAGATAATTCAAAAATTATATAATTTGTTAGTAGAACTATTCAAAAATATATTTCCCAAGTTTCAAGTAAAAATTATAATTCACTCTGATATTATGAGCGGTTAATTTAGACCGCTCATAATATCAGAGTGGTCAATCATTTAGCGGTCAATTCATTCGTCTATTTAACATTATTTTAATTACAAAGTTTTTACGCATTAAATATTGTTGATAAGTGACACTGATATTGACAAGTTGCAAGCTCAAATGAAGAAAAAAGTTTACTATAATTATGGTACTGGAATTGCTGATTAACCAATAAGTAGTTTAAATTAATTAATTAATTTTCATTTTTGAAACGTGTTTTTCTCGAAACGACTTTTTTTTTAAATCTGTGTAGGTACATTCTAGCTCAAAAAGTTCCTAACCAATCATTTTAAAAACTGATAATTTTCTTTATATGACCACACTCTATATGAACCTAAATTTGAAGTAATATTAATTATTGTCTAAACCTCTAAAATATTCTTTTATTGGAAAAAAGTTTAGCCTACATCTATTTCCCCCTTTAAATACTAGTTACATACAAAAATGTGGGAATTTGTCCACAGGATATACAATCTTCACCGGCCAGGTTACACTTACAATTAGACAACTGTACTAGCTGAAATTTTTAGTCCGAAAAAAATTTTACTATAATCTGTTGGTGACATTTTAAGAAAAAAAAACCTTATTCGCATATACATACATAAATGTATTATATTTATAATTATTAACTTATGAAAAGTTTATAAAAGATTGCTCACATCAGAACCTTTAATTATAGTTGTAAAACAAGTAATTAAAAGTTATAATTTTCTAACGCTATCAGCAACAAACAATAATTGTGTAAGAAAACAATTTTTTTTTTTTTTATATCAAATGCCATTTAAAAATCTGCATTTTATTATAAATATTCAACCAGTTTATGTCGCCACTAAAACGAATTCAAAAATTTTAGATATTTCAAATATTATATCCAGGCGGTGTGCAAATTTCATATTATAGAAGAGAAAAAAAGTTTACAAAATGATTAATTTTATTAGTTTTATATAGATAATTTTTATTGATTTGATCTTTAACCTAATTTTGGCTAATAACTAAAATTATTTAACAGTCTGCTATAGTACACTTAATACAGAGTAGCAAAACGCATGACAATTCAATTGATTAGAATAAAAATTTAGGGAAAAAAATTAGAAAACATGACTCATTTTTATTGTAAAATATTAGTGACTGGCAAAGAAATTAATACAGATGTTTTCTTTTTAATTTCGACAATTAGCAGTATCTATTATTTGTACTATACCTAATCAACTTATTCGCTTTTCAGTTTTCCCAACTTAAATGTCGGAGTTTGAATTTGTACGGAATTTTTAGAATGAAACATTTGGCATGTATGATTTTATTTGAAATCTAAAATCTTTAAATTTTTCAAGTTCTTGTATTTTTGTGACCTTAAAAGATAAAAAAAATTCACAAAAATAATTTATGATACATATTTAAAAAAATTTTTTTTTCGGTACTATGGCCATAATTTTTTTTGAAAATATATGTGATTTAATTTAAGCAACAATTTTCTGTTTACCATAGGTTTTGGCCAAATTATCAACGCTGAACTTACAAAACTACATGTTGGGGGAACTTATTGTATGTACAAAAGTAATACAGAAAGGGCAAAGTCGGAATAAATTGGGAAAAATATTAAAATAAAGCAACGTAACTTTAGGAGGTAATGAAATGTAAACGATTATACAAGAAAAAAGATCTCACATTAAAGCATGTATTTTTTTACATATCTGAAAACCAATTAGTTATTTGTAATGCGAAAATTGGACGAAAAACAAGCCTTATTTGGACTTTCTTGTCCACTGTGCCTATCCTTTCTTCAGACAACGATGTTATTTGAATTCTAATTTATTAGAGATCATAAAACTTAACCCTTTTAAACAAACCATATGGTAAAATTTTTTTGTCTCAAAATGCCGGACTTTTTACTGCCAAGTGATAAGTACAATAGATAAGGCTACAAAAAAACAAAAAGAAAAAAATATTTTTTTCCCAACATTAAAAAAGTGAACTCTAGGAATTTACAAAAAATAAATTATACTAAACTATGTTGATAAAATTGAACATTATTTAGAATTATACCATATTGTCACAGATGGCGGCACCTGTACCAGTGAATATATACATATGACAGCATTTTGAGCCGCCATATTGCAGGACGAGTTAACTCGTCTTAATCATTTAAAGAGTTAAATACACCGTCTAGTGATTAAAAAAATTTGTGCCATTCCTTCTGTAAAATATAAACTGGTATTTGTTCTAATGTCATTCTTATTTTTTCACAATAATTTTCAAATAAAAACGGACAATTTCAAATTGGTGCCAGTTTTTTAGGTGTCAAATTTAGCCATCTGGTGATAAAGACAGTAGGCAAAATATTAAACCAGGCTATTAGGGTTACTCGAAATTAAAATGTTAATTTTCCTTAAAATTAACTGAACGTTCTCCGAAATATTTCTTACACATATTCTAGCACAATCACTGTCATAAAATAATGTGGGAATAATAGGTACACCTGTAATCGATAGCTTAACCCTTTGCGCTTATAAGACATGTACAGCATGACAAGGTGGTTTGTCCATTAACTCTACCATATTTAAAGGTGTTTTGTCTGTTGGATCATAAGACATGTACCACATGACACACTGAATGTTGAACTGTAATGACTGCTCATACTTCACATTACATGAATATTTTATTTAATAACTGCAAACACATTCATTTATTAGAAAAATTGCAAATAAAATAATACAAA
Source organism: Brachynemurus nebulosus (assembly GCA_035578155.1). Classification (NCBI taxonomy): domain Eukaryota; kingdom Metazoa; phylum Arthropoda; class Insecta; order Neuroptera; family Myrmeleontidae; genus Brachynemurus; species Brachynemurus nebulosus. The sequence goes on from JAPWDM010000003.1 coordinate 25,707,262, forward strand.
ATCACGTTATCTTTTTAAAATTAAAAACTAATAAAAACAACATTGAGGACGTATTTAGCGCATTTAGTATTCAACTTTGGGGAAACAAGGTTAGAACGTCAAAAGAATCCGTCAAAAAAAGAACGTCGGTCGTTGTCATGTGCTACATGTCTTACCAGCCTATTTACAACTCACTTTTTTTTTGCTTGAGTGCAAAGAGTTAAGAATTAATTTAACTGGTCCATCTATATAGTATAGCTCTTAATGTATGTACCGTCTTAATAAGAAACATCTGAAAATTCATTTTCATTTTAAGGGAATATTCAATTCTTCAAAACAATAGAAATAATGCAAATTGTTAATTTAATTAATGAATAATTGAAAAAATCTTTTTAATTATACTGTACGTCCATCAAACTCATAATTTCAATTAAAACATTGTGAAGGTCTAATCATTATAGTATTTTCCGTAATGTCAATTGTGAATCATAAAAAACATTATATGAATTAATAATAAAAACCAAAACTTAAACTGTATAATTATACAGACTTATATAATTGCACAAATATTAAATATATTGTGAAATTATAAATTTTTGTTTGTTTAAATAACAACTTTGTTTACAGAAAATTCTTTTTTTTGTAAACATTTAACTGAATTGGAAAAAATAACAATCTTTTAAATGAATCTTAGCCCTTAAGTTCAATTTCAGATTCATTGCCATGAAACTGACAAGTTTTATCACATCTGCAACTACGTCTGAATATGAACTACGTACTATAATAGACTGACGCAAACTTTTTCAAAAAAAAGAAAAAATATTTTAAAAAAGTAATTTTTTTAAATTTAGTATATCAAATAAGAAAGTCAGGTCAAAGATTATATTTTAATACCGTAATTACAATTATTTTAATGGCCATTTTTATTATAAAAATATAATAAAAAATTATTTTTTAATAGTTAATTAATATTTATTTTTACAAATTTTTTTTCTAGATAATCATTAAATTCTGTAATATTTTCAAAATACTACCGAAAAAAAAAATTAAGAGGTCCATAAAAACTTTTTGTTTTCACTCTTTCCAAAAGTAGAATCCAAAACAAAAGACAAATGCTTACAAAATATTTCATTTAAATGTCAGAAACTATTTTAATTTTTTCCATAATAAAAAAAGACCGTAATTTTTTACAATACATTTCAAATAGTATAAAAATATTTATTATATGTAATTCTTACGCTTAATTTAAATACGAAAAAGTTGTATTGGGTGCTAATTTATTGCCTAATGTCGAATAAACTGACTTGATTTATTTTGTACATTAATTTAAATGTTTACGCATTTTTTTTCTTGTTAATTATTATTAAATAAAAAAAGTTCTTACTGTTATAATCAAATCAGCGATATAACTGAATAAATTAGAAATGTTATACTTCTTTCATTAGATATGAACTATTTATTCACTTTTAATTTATTTCTGCTTTCAATAAGATTGTATCGATTGTATTAGATTCTAGAAAAAAAGTTAAAAATTAATTTATGTTTTAACTAGCCTGTTTGTAAATGTAAACATATTTACTTTTAAAATTGCTCGCCGTAACACAATCCAAAGATTCACATTATTATGTTCGAGGGAAATAAACGTGCAAAGGGTTTGGTAGTGTAAGCTAGGGATGTTATGGATATGAAATTTCAGATACGGTTACGGATATTTAAAAATATGTTTTTCGGTTTCGGTTACGGGTATGTAAAAATATCGGATAATGTTTCGGATACGGTTACGGTTACGGATAATTGCTTCTGGTGAACTTCTTAGAAGGAAGAGGAAAATTGCACCAAAAAAAAAGTGAACGCTAAACATTAATCATCGAAAATCTATCAATAGAAATATATGCAATAATTTTTTTTTTTGATTTAAAACTTCGAAAAGTTTTCGAACGGCAGTTGTCTATGTATAATTTTTCGAAACAAATACGAAACTTTTATTTCGAATACGGTTTTGGTTTCGGATATTTAATTATTTCGGATATCCGGTAATTTCGGTTACAGTTACCGATATCCATAACATCCCTAGTGTAAACAAAGGTCAGTAATAAGCGTCGTAAGTATCCCAACCTTACTGACTCTTTTTGGTGAATGAATTTTAAAATTGATTATTTGTCAGTCCAAGTTCCTAATATTTATGTTACTTTTGCCGCTACAGTCAAGTATTCCATTCTTAAAATTTACATATACACGCAAATTAATACCTACATCACAGACCAGTGAACATATTATATTTTATATTATATAGACATATAATATAAATGTGGAATTGAAGCAGTCACATACGACCAAGTTCCGACCTTAATAGTATTCTGTTATATATAGTAATTGATTTGTATCCGTAGTTACCTTTTCAAATAATTATTGCCAAAATATAATATTGATAATAAAATTTTACTTTTTTGAGAAGAAACTGCAAAATTTTGAAAGAAGAAAAGTTGTATTCGCTTTATTTTCAAAATACGTACGTATACAAATTATGTCCTGCAATAATTATAGTCGCATTTGCTCAAAAATTGACATTATATTATTTCATTAAATTTTACCCGTCTCACCCTGTTACCTGCTCCAAGAAAAATACCTAGAAACTGGCTTTACGCTTTATCTAGTAGTATAAAAAATAATAGTGTTCATTGGTCTGTGACCTACACACTTATTTGAGTTCTGTCTCTGACTCATATTTATTTAAATTGATTTCAACTTTTATACAAAAATTATTGTTTCATTTAGAGTTTCTTTAGCACAACTGGAATCGAAAGTTAATAACAGTGAATAATTTTTTTTTAAAAAGTCACCATTAAAAATTAATAAGAAAACTCAACACACTTTCAAGTTCTCAACGTTCAGCAAACACCATGTATCCACAAATGATACATCTCTCTATTTTATTTTTAATCATTTTAGATTTAACTAACAATTTATTGTTAATTACAATCAAATTAAAATATGGCATATTAACTGGTTTGAATTGGCATATTTTGGAGACACTTTTGATAGCGAAGTGCAAAAGGCTATCAATATCGAAAAAAATATATATTTTTTTTCTAAATATAACTACAACAACTAACCAAAGAGTTGATGGTCTTAAATGATATCTTATTCTTTCTTTTATAATAAACACGATTTTTTCTGTCGAATCACTGAAACTGATTGATAGAATGTTTGTAAAAGTTTTATTTACAATTAAGTCAATGAACTTAGCGTTAGAATTTTTTTTCTTGTCAATTAAATATCACGCAGATCACGCAAGTGTTATTGCGTGCAGCGCGTATTTAGTTGCAATTTTATTTATTTGTTGCAAATAGGTAGTAAATGTAATGCATGATGATATCGGGATTCAAATTGCACACAAGTATAGTATTGCATAAAAAAAATGTACCGTAAAACCGACTAACTTTACCTATTGAACCTAACTTTACCATACCACACTTTGTGTTAAAAAAATTTGTTTATTCGCGCATTATCGAATAATTCGTTTAAGTAGTGGTTAATAGATTTAGAAAAATTAGGATCCTTTAGCAATCCGTGAACAACATGGGCTTGTAAAGTTAGGAATTCGTTGACATCTTAACCTATTACTGTTTTTCTTATTTTTGACTAGTAATTTAAGGTTTTTGAGAAATTTATTTTTGAGTCAAATCAAAGTTTTTGATCAATTGATTCCATTAAAACAATTGAATTCATTTTATCTTCATTTTATTCTAATTTGAATCGAAAATTATGATAAAGTTATGTGTGTCTACGGTAGTAGGTATAAGTATAGTCAGCTTACATGGCAATGCGAAGAAAACGAATTTAAAGCTGGTTCTACACGATGCTACGAACGTTCACTCAAACGTTCGATCGAACGTTTGATGTAAGTAAGTTCGATAGTTGGTGCAGAGAATGTTCCTGCTACACGGTGAATCGAATGTTTGATCCAATACATGTGAAAATAGTTTGGTACAAACGTTTGTTCAATAAACGAAGATGTTGTCTCTCTGATATTATCTTTGATATTATACATTACTGTTGTCTCTTTTCATATGAACGAGTCGTGTAGCCGTTGAGTCGAACCAACGAACATTATCCTTCAAACGTTGGAAGCATCTGTTTGACTCGGTGCAAGAATAGCGACATGGCCAGAATATGGCCAAATGTGAACGTTTGACGCTCGTAGGTTCGAACAGCGGCCCACACGATGCGACGAATCATCAAACATCCAATGTTGGAAGGTGTGTTCGTAGCATCGTGTAAAACGGGCTTAAGCAGTATACGTAAGGACACTCAATTGCTATGTAATGTAATGGATGTAAAAGAAGAGGAAAAAGGAATATGTTTATTATAAATGTGTTTTTTTCTAGCGTGATTCAAAATATTTAACATAGATTCGTTCCATAAAAGTATTGCCCTACCATGCGCGAGTTACTTTCAAATAAATTGACCATAACTATATATAGAGAATACTGAGAAAAAATAGCGTTAAGATTTAACACGCTATATTGTACATTTGAATTAATTTATATAATATTTTAAATGAAAATAATTAAATATTCTTAATTTTTAATTAAATTTAATTCGGTTTAAATGACTTTTAGAAATTTTTAAACACGCAACAGTATGTGTGGTATATCTGCCGGCTGATAGCCAAAACTACAGTCTTCCTTGTTTCTTGGAATAACTCATTTATTTGGTCTTATTGTCATGGACCTATAAACGCTAGAGTAACAATAATGGGACCTAATTTTTCGTTTTTCAGACCTCTAGATCCAGAGATGCCAGCCACATCATTGTTTTCTTTAAGGGACTATGCAAATATTCATCTGAAATTGTGAAAGGAATTTGCGGAAAAAAAAAAAACTGTCTTCAAGAGGAAACCGAGGGAAAAATTGCGAAAATATTACAAACACTTTCAAAATATCGTTTGCACTAATTGATTTACGAAAACCATTAGTACTGACGCTATGGCACCTAATATTGTAAACAGTCCCAAATTTTTGGATTTTTTTATTCGGGATACTACGTTCCCCTATTAGAGACGAAAAGGGAATACAATGGATGTGGAATATAATGGAAACTTCACTGTGCTAGTATAGGATTTTCAAGAGTTCCATAATTTAAATATCATAAACTAAAAAAATTACCTAATTTCAAAGAAAATTCTGACTACTTAAATTTCCTGACTTTTGCCAATTTTTCCAGGTTTTCAAGAAAATGGCCACCCTGTCCAATCATTTTTTTTTTTTTATAAAAACGCGACAACAATTGATCTATATCACTTACGTTAAAGTAATGAATACAAAGTAATTTTTTATTGTTTTAGTATCATATTAATATAATACAAATCAAAACTAAATAACACATTAATTTGTAGAAGGATATTCTTCTTCTCAAAGTAACATAATCTCATATATAAAATTTTATCAGAATTTTTTTTGCTTTCAAAAAGAGAAAAAAGAAAAAATTAGAAATAATAAAATGATGATGTTTTTTTCTCGATAATGGGTTTAAAGTTCGTATATTTGAATAAAAACAAAATAAATTTATCACTTTATTTTTGTATAAATCTTTTTTTCAGTATGTCTGGAAGGAACCAATTTTTTTATTTTTCTGATATCTTTAATCTCAATATTATAAGTACAAAGAAAGTTAGCCACTTACCTAAACTCATATCTTGTGTCGGTGCTGTCAGCTGCACAGTTAAAATGGCTTCAAATAACTTCATCAAAAGACGTCGTTCACGTGACAAACACTCCGAACCACAAATAAAATTCGATTTGGTGATTCGTTGCAAAACTGACCATAACAACTCATCACTCATTTGGCTTACGGTACTTTTAGCAATATACTGTCGTAAATGTGGACTATATAAACACAAACTTGCCGTAGCCCGCCAAAACACTGACCCGTTATGTAGTAATTGTATAAAACAGTTTACGTTTGCCTTGTGCGAACACAATTCCTGCGCGGACGAAAAACTTGAGTCGGATAATCGCATACGATGAGACATATTTAAATTGTCACTGTCAGTAGTTGGACTTAACGGTTCGCCAGCTGTGGAATATTCTTTGGTGTCATTTTTAAGTGTATCCAGAATTTGTTTAGTCGTCTGTTGCAAAGCGTTCATCAACATCTCCAGTGAGGGTAACTTCTTCAGTTCTTCATTATTCTCGATAACGAATGATGTAGTGGTTTTAATTGCGTCACTACCGACACTCGTAAACGAACCGCCCACGTTTTCTTGTCCCAACGACCCGGAATGCTTACTTATATTTTCACAATTCAATTCACTTTCTAATTTCCAAATTTCGATAATCACAGTATTTTCTAAAACGGCACAACACGCTTTCGAAAATTCGGCGTTATTAATCAAATCAATAATATGTGTTAGACCGCCTAAATTCACAAATTGTTCGGCAAACGGTACACTACCCAATAACGACCCAAATAGCGATAAACTTGTAAGTATTTTAAACTTAGCATGTTCGTTTTTATTGTCTTGCATGTATTGCGTTTTTGCCGACAAAAATGTTGGGAAAAACACACGGAAGAGGATTTCGTATCGAACGCGGGGTGTACATCGAGGTGCGACACGTAAGAGATGTGACGTAGCTGCATAACTCAACTTCATATCTGACGAATTGATCAGAGAATGATACTGCTCTAGAAAACTCCACGTAAATCGATTGTTTGTCATTGGAGATGTTCCACCTGATTCATTGCTCATTGAATTGTCACTATTATAAAACGACGCCAGGATTCGTTCACGGATCAATTCCGACTCCACATATGATTCTTCAACACTGTATTCACCTGACATATAATATTTCATAGATTGGTTGTCAGCATTAATCTGTCGGGCACATATAGAACATTGACTGTTGGAATCATTCGAAGCCACAGCTCCCAATTCTGAATATAACGTGCGTTCCAGTAAAGTAAAAGCCAATGGTCGTATTTTCCCCGTAGTGGAATGCAACATTTTCGTTACATTGGTCATAAGTCTTTGTGCCGGGAAGCAGCAGCAAGTTCCCGACAAAATCATGATTTTGATCATACGTATTCGTAAATCGGTGTGATCTTTTAATTCCCGATTTTGTAATAGTTGTACTAAAATCATAAATAGGGTTGATATGCAACAGGAGTGTTGGGGATTACTTGAGACCATGCGTGAGGAATAAACGGCCCCAAACAGGTCTTGATGATGATGTTTTCCAATCGACACGACGTTGCGACATTTCTTATGTCGCGTTTTATGGCACTGATGCGAATGAATGATTTCGCTTCGTGTCTTTTTCAACGTGATAATAAACTGGCCCAAGAAGTCGATAATTTTCTTCACGCGATTATACGTAATAGATGGATCAACATTTGTAATCGATAAAATTACGGATAATGTTTTTTCGATTAGTCGACCGCTTTGACTATCCGAAAAGAGGCGAAATAATTCGAGGAAATCCTTCAGTTTTTCCATCGTCGATCGATGTAATAATTGGTTATATAAAAAGGTCATGATTCCGTAGATGATTCCAAACACGAATTCTTGCATTTTTTGAGAGTCACTCTCATTGAGGGTCGTTTCAGATAGTGATGGGCAACTAATATCATCCTGAGAATTCTTTAATGAATTTGTATGTTTATTGGTAACGTCTTCTAAAATTCGAAGCATCACTGGTAAGATGCCATTGTTAATAATAGTCACTGATATGTCAGCATGTTTAACAACTTTTTCCAAAGCAATCAACATCAGCTGGGTAAGTGCCGACTTGAGTTCAGCAATTTGATTCGGCGTTAGATCATCAGTAGGCGCTGAACCGAATTGTAGTGAACAAAGATTTTCCAACGCGAAGTTTATACATTGGACTGCAATCGGAGGATTATTGTCATTTAGAATATGCACCTCGGAAAGGCATAAACTTTGTAATAACTGTACAACTAAGATACTAAATTCAAATTGACTGATTGAGCTTTTAATGATTGCTTTCAAAGAGTCCGTTAAGAAATCTTCGTATGAAAGTTGTTTACGTGATAGTTTTCTTAGCCGTCGTTCGTTTGGATCTAAGAGTGGATCAATGTCTTCAGATTCATCGTCACGCACGGCTGACGTGAAATAATCAAAATCCATTGGGTTTAAATGGATTTTGAGGGTTAAAGACCGTCGATTCAGTGCCTCCAGGCTATTTTCTTCCGGCTCAGAATCGGTTGTTGTCATTAAACTAGCACTGTCTTGGACTGAGTCGCGGGTCGTTTTGGTTCTTCGGCCCTATTAAAATAATTATAGTTTTAATGTGACTAATGGTGTTTACCTTGTTGATTAATAAATACAATTTATTTTTATTTATTTAGTAAAAATTCTTTATAGATAAATGGCGCCTCTATTATTCTTAATTACATTTTGTAATAAATTAAAAATTTTACAAGGACATTTACTACTTTCGAATAAAAAAATATCATTTGGTGATTTATTGCATGAAAATTTTAAAATATTTTACTTCAATTTATTAGACTTCATCTTCAAAGGACTAAAATACATATTTAGTCCTACTAATAAAGTGTTACTTTTAGTTCTAAGGAATTAAAAATACTTTTGTTCCCGCTTTTAAGCCGATCAGCAAGCAGAATTTATAGAGCGTCACCAATCAGCAGGCGAAATTTTACTTAAATAGCGCGGCTTAGTTACGAATTATTTATTTAAAATAATAAATAAATTCAAACTTGTAATAAAAGACAAACAATTTATTGTATCATCTAATTAGATTGATTTATCCAAAGTACACTTGATGTAATATTATTTCATACAATTTGAAAAACAGTTAAATAATTTTTATTATTTTAAATTATCCGGAATTGCAAACAGTAATATATACGCCACGGGACTAAAGTATTTCTTTTGATCGCTAGTATGAATTGCTGCCCTCGAACCCTTACAGACCCTCTGCCAACAAACTTCATACTCGCAGTTAAAAGTCACACTTTAGTCCCTTGGTGTATAATATCTTTACTATTAAAAATCGACATAGTACTGTATTGAAACAGGACCGCAAATTTTTTAACGTGAATTATACCTCAGTAGATTATGAGTGACAAATTTCAAGTATTTTGAAAATAAATATTTAAATATTACAAATATTAATGTTTTTGAGTCAAATATTTAGGATGGCTCCAATTTTTTTCTTACTGTTTCATAATTTAAAAAAAAAAAAAAGAAGTACATAATTATTGTTTTCGCCTCTTTTTATTTAGTTTATGCTTACAAATTAAGATTAAATAATAAAACGTTATTTAATTCAATTAATCAAAAAAAAAAAAAAATTAACGCCTTATCACATTTTTCTTGGTATTATTAATAAAAATTAATTAAAAACAATATTTTAGAACAAACAAACATTAATCAAAAATATTCTTAATATGACTGTTTCCTTGAATATCCATCCAAAAATTGTATTTTCGTTAAATTTGAACCTTTGATACAGATAAAAATGTATTTACTACAAAATGTAAGAGGAAAGCTATTTATATATATATTTAAGGGAAAAACCTATTTTATAATGTCCAAAAGGAAGCACTTTTTAAGTGTAATTTTTTAAAGTTTAATTAAAAAAGATTAATTTTAAAAAAAAATTTGTAGTTTGACTACAGTTGACCTAATTACTTCGAGTTTTTTGACTACAGCTACAAAGCCAGTTAAATTAGGCATAAATAATCGAAACTGACACCTTTATTTTTGGAAATTGTATATTTTTAAAGCAATATGTTTTAATTTTTCTTTTAAGACGTAAAATAAAATTTTGGAAATTATATAACAGCAAAAAGGTGCTTTTTTGGTTATTTATTACTAAGTATAATTAGGACTGAAATTAAGTTTAAATAAATCATAATCGATTCATTTTATGAATAATGATCCTAATAATATGGGCATATTTTTATAGTAATTTAAATATAAAAATAATTAAAAATGCTAATAAATAAGACCTTTATTGTCAATTCTGAAAAAAGCCGATTTACCGCCTTGGAATTCTAATCAGGGACCGCAAATGGAATGTCACTCTTATTTTTTTGACACGATTTATATAACGTGTTTATTAATATTCTAATTCTGTTATTTCATGTGTATAAAACCTGTGAATATTAATAAATGAAAGATGCCATGTCCTTGCATATTTCTCTCTTTAGTTGAAAAAAAGAGAAAAACATCCTCTTACATAATATCTTTTTATATCGTCGAACAACTTCGGGTTTTTTTCGACGATATATTAAAATAGTTGTGTGACCGATCTGAAATATCAGGTCGGTAGAATATTTTTTTTGTTATAAATATTAAGAGCAATTTGTAATAAAATGAACTTAAGTAACTTCCTTTGTAATTACAAATGATAAAAAATTTTGTAATGAAATAGCTACAGGCAAAATTTGGATTTCAAATTGACTCTAAGCGTACTTGGTTTAATTTGCATTACATTTTTTTTTATAAAATCCAACAAAAAAGTACTCAAAATAATACATAATTCACATTGTATATGGTACATATACTATATACATATATAAGTGGTTAAGAAACAACAATTATAATAAATTACTTTTTTGGCTTATCAAGGTTAAAATTAGCAAGTGTTAATTTGATTTAAAAGTTTGAAAAAAAAGTACACACGTTTTCAATCAAAACAAATTCTCTTTCATCCACAAAATATTTCGATACTTACTTTGCCCGAAGAACTGTTCGAATTCGAATACTCATTATTTGGCGGTATCACGTGACTATGTTTGCGTTGTGGTGTATGTGTTTTATGACGTAACGATCCACAAATGACGATCGCCTGATCGATATTTGTTTCACGTGGACGTACATAAACATTTTTCGAAAATTCGTTGCTCTTTTTGGTTGGTGTCTTATTCGGGGATTCCCCATTTGTAAGTGATGTAGTAGTAGTAGTGGTTCCGGTTATAGAGGATACATTTCCCATACACACTGGGTAAAGAGAGATTAACAGACTGGCCAATTCACGTACGCAGCAGATACCCTGTTGACAAAAGTTCAAAAAAATTATGATAATGGAAACAAGGTTAAATTTTTGTGGCTACTAAAGATCAATATTGTTTATAGATGTTAATTAACCAATAATTAGTAAAAATTTAGTAAAAGATTAAATTTATTTAAACATATTGATAATAATTTTTTTGTTATAAAATTCGTGAGCAAAAAAAATATGTTTTGATAATTTCAGTCAAATTATTACGGCCAAAAAAAAAAAATTATAATGTTACTTGTATTGGCGCCAATATTTACACAGCAACAGAAGCTTATGTCAACGTCTAGTGATATCAGTAAAATTGTTCCCTAGTAAAATGACTATGGTTATTTCCAAATTATAATTATCATTTTCTATTTTGCTACTGAAACTCATTCTTCTGAAGATAAAAACGAACTTGTAGCTAAATTTTGTAAGCTAAAGTTTAAAATTAAAGATGTTGTTCGAGCGTGAAAAAAATGGTTCCCAGAAAGTTTCGACGAGAACGGATTGATCTTTTGAATACCTATATCTTTCGACACCGTGTGCGTCAAATTTATCTTTTCAATGCATTTTAAATACACTCGAGCGATGTGTGTCTTATAGCGACTAGTGATGAGCAAATGCAAGACCAAGACCAAGATTTGGCAGTCTTGGTCTTGCTCTTGCATTTAGAATCTTGGTCTTGGTCTTGCTAGAGCAGTTTGAGTCTTGGTCTTGGTATTGCAAAAAAATCTTGCACTTTCTTGCATTTTTTATTAGCGAATTTTTTCCTTCTAAAATCAGAATTTTCTCTTTTTACGGTATTAATTATACGTTCAAACTACTTAAATAGTTTTGCAAGAGTCTTGCTTCTTTCTTGCTTTTGTCTTGTTCTTGCTCACTTGAGTCTTGGTATTGGTCTTGCAGCCATACTTATAGTCATGGTCTTGGTCTTACTCTTGGTATACATAGTCTTGTTCTTGCATTTTTTGCAAGACCAAGACAAGACTGCAAGACCAAGACTAATTTTGCTCATCACTAATAGCGACACAGGTCGTATTTCCTGCCTATCGTATCTTACGTGTTGTATCGCCTAGGTATGCAGTCGGGCTTAAATATAATTTTATAAAAGAAATCAAAATCAATTTTAATATTTTATAAATTAAAATTAAAATCAATCTTAAAAAATTCGAGCAAAAATTTTTGAATCATTTTAATAAGTTGCAATAATTAATACCTATATAAAAATCAATGCCATTTTTTTTATAATTATTTTCGTTGGACTTCCGTGAGTTATTTATAAAAAGCAATTTTTTTATTTTGATTAATTATTATCATTAAGCAATTTTTGCGCTATTGTTTGTAGTCCTTTATAATCATATTATACCTATAGGTACACTTACAGAAAACTTTTTGTCAAAGTTGAATTTGAAAACGACTACCTAATTAATATATACATAATTTAATTTCTTTTTAAATTAACTGATAATTAGTCATTAATAATCATTATGTTAATTCACTTTTAAATTATGTTATTTATATAATTTTACCATGTATACTATTGGTAAAAAGTTAAGGAGTAAAGTAGAGAAATGTGTTATTTTTATAAATAACACATTTTCGAATGCATGAAAGAACCAGAAGTGTAACACATTTTTTTCTCTACTGTGGTGAAGAAGCTAAAAACGTGCTTTTGACGTCTTAATCTACATACTAACATTATTTTGCTTGAGGTAATTTCAAATTTTTTATTAGAAGTGTAACGAGATATAAGTAAATTTAAATGGACATTCCAAATTTGATTGAAAGGCGATAACTAAATAATGAATTTGACATTTAAATCACAGTTAAAAAAATGGTATTTACGATTGAAAAAATAGAATTGACACGATATTAGCATATAATTAGTGAAAATTATTTCTAATTTATTTTTATTTATTACATTTTAAGAAAGTTATTAATTTTATCACTTAAATTTTTCCATTAAATTACTTAATTTAAATTTTGCATTAGAGGAAATTAATATTTGGCAGCCATATTAAGACAATTTTATACCAGTTTTATACAAAAAAAACTGTTGGCTAAATTCGTAAACTTTGACAGCGGAGTTATCTGGTTACTTTTCTGGTTTACGCTAACTTAACTGTTAGAGACGGGACCGACTCGAGCGCCGTACAGAATCAGATGGTGCGACCACACTAGGCTCCGTGCTTCTGAAGGCCCCGCACAGCTGATTGATTTTATAAAATCAAAAAAATGTCATCTTTGTAAGACAATATTGATTTATTTAATGAAATCATTTCTCGTCAAATTTTGCGCCCCAGAATCACAATATTACAAATACGGATTACAATATTTATTTTAAAGTATGTAATTTATTTAAATTGTATCAAAATTTTGTTACTATTCTGAAAATTATATTAACCTTACCAGTCATGTTATTACTTATATCCACAGAAAAATTTTTTACAAGATTGAACATAATAAAATTTTACTGGGAATCTAGCATTAGTCAAGATTGATTTATCTCTTCAGTAATTATATATAGGTATGTATCAAATTCGTATTATAGCCACAAATCTAAATTAAAATAAAAACCGCATATTAACTCTTTGCGCTTATAAGACATGTACAGCATGACAAAGTGGTTTGTCCATTAACTCTACCATATTTAAAGGTGTTTTGTCTGTTGGATCATAAGACATGTACCACATGACACACTGAATGTTGAACTGTAATGACATCTGGTGATAAAGACAGTAGGGAAAATATTAAACCAGGCTATTAGGGTTACTCGAAATTAAAATGTTAATTTTCCTTAAAATTAACTGAACGTTCTCCGAAATATTTCTTACACATATTCTAGCATAATCACTGTCATAAAATAATGTGGGAATAATAGGTACACCTGTAATCGATAGCTTAACTCTTTGCGCTTATAAGACATGTACAGCATGACAAGGTGGTTTGTCCATTAACTCTACCATATTTAAAGGTGTCTTGTCTGTTGGATCATAAGACATGTACCACATGACACACTGAATGTTGAAATGTAATGACTGCTCATACTTCACATTACATGAATGAATATTTTATTTAATAACTGTAAACACATTCATTTATTAGAAAAATTGTAAATAAAATAATACAAAATCACGTTGAATTATCTTTTTAAAATTAAAAACTAATAAAAACAGCATTGAGAACGTATTTAGCGCATTTAGTATTCAACTTTGGGGAAACAAGGTTAGAACGTCAAAAGAATCCGTCAAAAAAAGAACGTCGGTCGTTGTCATGTACTACATGTCTTACGAGCCTATTTACAACTCACTTTTTTTTTGCTTGAGTGCAAAGAGTTAATATACAATTATTATTCATTGCAACTATAATCTTATAAAAGAAGAGCAACCGTGCATTTTGTTCACAGCGTTTTGTTTCTTTTTTTAGCTGAAATTTTTTATAAAAACTATTCTGTGTATATTGGAAACTTTTCAAAATTTCGATTTTTTAGATCCATGTTACAGAATCGATTTTTTTTAGCCGATTTTTGTTTGAATCGATTTTTTTAATTTCGATTTAAATCGATCCAATTTTTTTTTTTTTTTTTGGATAATCAACATCTCTACTATAACATATAGTTCATCCATGTAGAATTTGTAATATGTACAATTGTTCAGTGTTGTATGAAATTTGTTTCAAGACCCCGCAGTGAATTTGCACCGGATCCCGCTGTTGTCGGGTCGGCAATGGTTAGATATAATAAATTGACTATCTCAGTGAAACCTATTAACACTCTAATTTTTTTAAAATTATTCTTTATGGAAATAAGTCTTAATAATAACGTCAATATTTCCTATAAATAAATTACGATTTTTACTACATTTATTTTAAAATTATATTGCAGGAAATACTGCGTTATCGTAAGAAATGATTATTTCTTCATTCTTTTTTCAAAGTAGCAAATATTTTTTACACGTGAATCTACCCATTCAAAATGTAAATTACCATCATTTTGGTTATATAACCATATTATTAGTAATCAGTTTAGTATTTTATTTGTAAACAATCTCCTGGCATTCTCCTGGTGCACGAAAATAAAAAATTTGTTAACCAGTTGGGCGTGAGTATTATTTGCATATTATTGATTTTTCTAATAAGATCATGTACAATGATTAAAAATGATAAGTAAATAAACAAGTTTTTAATTACCTATAATTAATGCAATTAATAAGCACATAATATTTTTCAATGATTAATATCTGTTACATTCTTAAAATCGAATACAGTGGAAACTCTTTTGATGCAAAGAATAGGGATCGCATAAAAAATTCAAAAAGTTTAGAAATATGTAGCTATAAAACATATAGTTCGCAAAAAACTTTCATAGGAAATACGTAACTTAAAACCTCACGATTTACCTAAAAATTGTTTTCCTAAACAAGATAAAGGAATAATTTACACATGGGGACATTATTATAGTATTGTAAACATTGCAATACATACAAGAAACTGAATGATTGTAACGTAACGTGATGATAAAATGGGTTAAAAACAGTCAGCAGCTAATCTTACCGCAAATTAATGTTTCAATTTCTCACTTTTACTTACTTTTTATTCACATTATGCACTTTCAAACTTTGATGGGCACTTTTTAACAATCGCATCAAAAAATACCGCACAAATGCAGGTTTCTCTGTACAGAAATGTTTCCATATTAGTTGCATTGATATTATTTCTGCTTGTACGCTTACTTTAATCGCAATAGTGAACTCAATATGTAGGAGAGAAAATGAAAGTTGTTAGAAAAAGTTTATTTAGTGTCCTCAGAATTTTTAATTTAAAACTAAGTAGGTACGTGTTCAACATGATATTTTTACAGCAATCTGTGAAACATTTATGGGGATATGGCGCAAATTTTTTTGTTTGTTTTCACTATTAAAAGGTTGAATTATCCCAGACAGACATAAATGATGTTTAATTTTTATCAAAAAGTGTAAAATTGTAAACAAAAAGAAAGGAAAAATCACAATATTTGTAAACAAAGAGGGAAAAAACGAGCTATTGGGATGTTTTCCTGGTTTCCGCTGATTAAACCATTGCAAATGCAATGAACAGTCTCAATAAATACTTTAAGGAAAATTATATACATATACATTCGTTTTGAAAAGTACTTTGCAATTTATGATAAGCAAAATTAGTCTTAGTTTCACAATCTTGTTTTGGTTTTGCATTTGTTACAAGACCAAAACCATGATAAGTACTACGTATAATCTAACGAGACCAATATCAAGACAAGATTATATCAGGACTCAAGACTCAATAAAATAAAAAATAAAAAAAACTAGAGCTTAAAACTTTTGAAAAATCTCTAATATGTCTTCATCACAACAAAGTTTTAACAATGCAACAATGCAAAAGTGGGTAAAATCAGTCTTGCTCTCAATTTTCAGCAAGACCAAAACCAAAACCGGGATCAAAATTGAATTTGAAAAAAAAGTCTGAATATGTAAATGCTAACAAGAACAAAGCCAAGACGATAATTCCTGAGGGGCTTGGACTTAATATTTATTCATCACTACTTGCAATTTCATATAAGATATTTGAATTAGCAAACCGGACGAGCAGGACAGCCGGGATTGCAGTCCATGAGCCCGTAGCTGTCTGTAAGGAGCCGAGATGTAAAAATAATTTTTTATTGGGTGAAAATTGTAAAAAAATGTTTATTCCCGGGGACCGCCATTTCTTTTCACGGACCTAAGTATTAGGTCCGTTAGTAGAGATGATACTACAATGGAGCAGGTGGAGCAGTCGTTCCAGGGCGCATGACGAAAAGGGGTGCCATAGGGGAAGAAAATAGGGCTCAAGAGAGGAAGTGAGAAATTTACTTTCAATTTAGTTAATTTTCTTTTTCAGAAAAACTATAGTACTTAAGTTTAAATTTCTAGTAAACTTTTACCAAATGTTTGAGAACTAGTTCTACATGAATTTTGATTTAATTGTTAACATTTTAGTTTGGTTTTATATAAAATCGAATTTAAATTGGAATAGGGGAATAGAAAGAAACAGATCACACTGAATAAAGAATCAACTTTCCAACTAACCGATTCATACATTAAACATAGTTACGGAGATTCTTCGCGATTGGAAATCACAGTTCCACACTAATAAAATAATCCAAGAAAAAACTTACAGCATATTTTTAGTTTAATATTTTTCACTGAGAATGATTTAAATAACCGGAATAACACTTTCATGACACTTATATAATTTTCTTCTTTACATATTTTAATTTTTAATTTTACATAACCAAAAGCACTATAAAACACACCAGTGGCATGATTTATATTAAAGAAACAGCAATAACCATATGTCATCTTTGTTTAAAATAAAATATTAACAACTATTGTAAACGCATATTAGCTATGACCATATCAAACGTACTAATCTACGATACTAAAACTAACTTGAATTTTGTTTCGTGGAAGTTTTAAATATCCATTAAGTAATACACTGGGGTCAGGTGAAACTAGTTTAGTCCCAAAGGAATTGGACTAGTTTGCAAGAAAAAAGTTAATACAAACCTGTGAATAAACAAAAATAAATATTACTATTTGTCAAAACAAGAAAAGATTGTCGTCATTTACTAAAAAAATGATTAGCACAGAGTTGTTTCTGCTGAAACAATAGTAAAGCATTGCTTCGCCTAAGAGTAAAAAAAAAGTATAAAAACAATGGAAAATTTTATGATTTTGACGAATAAAGATTCTGATCATATCAAATCCACATGCATCTTAACTTAAAGGTATCATATCCTGTTATGTATCGCATTTTCTTTTAAGGGAGCATCCATAAACTACATAGGCCACGTGGAAGAGGGAGGGATTATATAGGAAGCTACGCAGGCCTATGAGGGAGAGAGGAAGTAAGACTCGAGTTACATAATTCTTCAATTTATTTGATTTAGCATAATTAAAACAAACATGAATCGAAGTCAGAAATTTCATAAGTAATGACGAATTACTTACGACCTGCTAACGACATATTGAAATTTCACAGAATACCTAAGTTTTAAACTGATTATATTACCATTTAGTCACACAGTTTTCACAGTAAAGAGGCGTGTTTTATGAGGAAATATTTTGCTAAACTATAAAAAAACTTATAATAAAAAAGGTATTACCTATTTCAATAAAATATCTTCTGTACTTAATAGAGAATAAATTACGTTCCACCGAGAGGGGAGGGACTTACAGCAATAGCCATCTGTAGTCGACATAAGGACAGGCTGTTGAAAGGGGTTAAAATGGAACTACATAGTTCAAGAACGCTCTCTAGCCTATTTTATACTACCGTTTCAAAAACTGATTAATTTTGTAGAATATGTCAACTGACTCGGGTTCTAATTTTGGCAAGTCCACCCTCCTTAATAATCAGAACGAGTAATCTGTCAATCAATTTATTATCACCTTCCCATGTGGCAACTCGGACGTAAAAGGACGGGCGGACAAGGTTTACTTTTTTTAAAGGAAAACTTCTCCCATTTCCTCAACGTAATTTGTCTGTCCTTTGTTCGCTCTATTTATTGCACAATCTCTGTCTCTTTCAGTTTCCAAGATCTTTTATTCGAGCCTGTTATTTCTTCCTTTTATTAATTCGATGATGTTATAACATTCTTATCTGTAGTGATGAGCAAAATTAGTCTTGGTCTTGCAGTCTTGTCTTGGTCTTGCATTTCTTGCAAGACCAAGACCAAGACTATGTATACCAAGACCAAGACTATAAATATTGCTGCAAGACCAATACCAAGACTGAAGTAAGCAAAACCAAGAAAAAAGCAAGACTCTTGCTAAACTATTTAGATAATTTGAGAGTATACCTAATTGATACCGTAAAGAGTGAAAATTCTGATTTAGAAGGAAAGAATTCGCTAATAAAAAATGCACGAAAGTGCAAGATTTTTCAGCAATACCAAGACCAAGACTGCATTTTGCAAGACCAAGACCAAGACTCAAACTACTCTATCAAGACCAAGACCAATATTCTTAATGCAAGAACAAGACCAAGACTTGACAGTCTTGGTCTTGGTCTTGCATTTGCTCATCACTACTTATCTGTACAAAATATATTTTGAAAGCTTTAAAAAAGCAAAGTTATTTTTTTCTAGTTTCTTTAAATGTTAATAAATTAGACATGCCGTCTTGCTTCAAGGTATGTACTGCGTTTTAATTAAATGTCGATTTTGCATATGCAAATTAGCATTATGGCGAATTATTTTAGTAGAAATAATCTTTCACAATTTAAAATTTTTAAAATCATCATTTTAATATAATTGAATAAAACACATATTATTACTAAAGTTTAATTTAGATCTAAAATAGCCTTACTTACGTAACTGTGAAAGGTTTAACGTTTTGGTACCCCTCGACATTTAATAAAATAGCTCATTTTAAAAGTACATAATACCAAATTACCACGTATACTGTGCTATTCAATGTGTAAAACTGTGTTACTAAAAAAGTACTCAATTAAAATGGAAATTTTGCATTAAATTTGCATTATCAATAGCGATTTAAAAAAATCTTTTTACGTAAAAAATACTGGTTTTTAGGGTCCTGAAGATCTATTTGTCCATTTTCTTAATTTCTTCCTCGTGCATTCGAACTACTGGAAGCACGTGATATCGCAGAAGTGCGTGATAGAAGCGGATTTTAAAATGAAGTTGAGGTTCCTTCACCATTTTTCATTTTAAAGCCCGTTTACATAATATCGAGCTTATTTAAAGTAAGGTTTGTTTTGTCTCTCGCGTAAGTTTTCAACCATGAATTCAGGAAAAAAAAGTCGGCGAAAAGCAAGTCGGGCTCGCACAATTACGAACAGTGAGCAGTCATTAAACCAAATTAAACTTTTTTTCTATTTACGTACATAAATCTTATACAGTGTAATAACCCACAGTTTCGCTTTTAATATTATAATCATTCATATATAAATCTTGTCTAGCTTGTGATGACTGAAAAATGGATTAATTGTCCTACATTATGCTGAAACAAAAATTACTAAATACGTTGTCTATTACAAACCTACTATGTTTCCTCTTATTATTTAAAATATATTTCTTCAACCTGCTGAATCGTAAGTTGACGTTTATATATATATATATATATATATATATATATATATATATATATATATATATATATATATATATATATATATATATATAGTGTAAACTCCATATAACGAAATTGAAGGGACCGGGTTTTTTATTACGTTATAAAGAGTTTTCATTATATGGAGAGTAAAAGAAAACAATAAATTTTACGAATACAACTTACGAATTCAGTAAGTGGTTTTAATTTTGACTGAATTAAATGACACTTTTTCGTCATTACACAAACTCTTTCTTTTACTCGCCATGTTTACAGTTAAAAAGTTTGAAAGCAACTAAGAATATGATAAAGTAAAGACAGCAATAAGACAATAATACGGAATATCAAAAACATGTGCTAGGCAATTTTCGCATAAGCAACATTTACCATGGCTATTTTCTGTTTACTATAGTTACAAAAAATAAGAGGTTATAAAAGTTTACTTACCTCCATAGGACGTAAATAATCACTTACCGTTAATTAGTAGGTAAATAGATTTTTCTATGAAAATATTTTTTTTTTAGGCGCCTACTAATCATTTTTATTATTAAGGGGAGGTTTATTCGAGAGTCCTTAAAAATTATGTATTTTTCTAGAATTTTTTTCTTAAGAACGGAAGTAAATATCAATTTCAAATTTTGTACACATATTTTTATTAAGTATTAAACTATACAAAAAAAATTTTTCAAGGAAAAATATAAAAAATTATCCATTTTATAGATACTGCAGTGTGATGATCCGAAAATCTAATGCCTTGTTGGCGGACATCCTAGCGCCGGTAATAAACCACCGAAATCCAAAAACAAAAAAGATTTATAAGATATATGAAGAGTATCGGCACCTCTACCTATAATATCAATAAATTGCTGAAAGAAAAAAAAATGGCGGATGTTTGAACTTTTGATTACGATTTTTGTCTTATTTTTCGCTCTTTAAAGTAAATTTAAAAATAAAAAAAATATTGAAAGTGTATCGGACTTAGGTAGAGGTGCCGAAGAATTGAATTATCTTTAAAATAAAAAATTAAAAAACAGGATCCATCGAATAGTTTTTGAGTTATCGTGTCCGCCAGTTCCAAAAATGTTGTTCCGAGATTTTATAAAATATATATAAAGAAACGTATTTTCAAAATTTTATATTTAATACTCATTATTGCGTGAACTACGTTTTTTGAATTTTTTTATAGAAAGCTGGATTCGGTTAATGTGCAAGAATCTTGTTTTTAAATTATTTTCAGTAAAATCACTTTGGGAACATATTCTACACATAATTTGCTATCAATTTCGCCAAAAAAAAAAACCGATTTCTTTATCAAATCTCAAGTAAACCTTCCCTTAAATTACTTTCAGCAAAATCACTTTGGGAACATATTCTACATATAATTAGCTACCAATTTCTGCAAAAAAAAAATCGATTTTTTTTAACGACTCTCAAGTAAACCTCCCCTTAAAATTATATTTTCGATGAATTATATTATTTTTTATTCATTTTTTCAATTTATCATTTTTTTGGTTGAAAAAATAACTTGATCACACTCGGTGAGTGTGATCATACTCAGCCCATGGATGCTTAAGAATTTCTCGACTCTCAGCCTCGGATTCTCAAAATGCATCCGAGGTCACAAAAATAACACTTACGGTTCTTGCTAATTAATGTACTATTTTTTCAGCAACTATTTCCAGTAATCTGACTCAATATCTACTAACTCTGTTGAAATCAAAATTTTATCTTTAGAAACCTAAAAAATCAGGAGATGGAATGGTCATTTCTAGCAAATTTTAAGGTATATCATCGTCATCAAGACTATACTAGACCAAAAATTATAAAAAAAAGACATGTTTAGAAATCTATCTCGCACGATACCTCGCACGATATATTAATTAACATATTTTTTTGGACCAAACTAACCCTCCATTTTCGGTTATGTTGGTAACTTTCGGAAATATAGATAACCAAACTTTTGACACTAAAGTAAAGGAAATAAAGTGAGAATTTTGTCTCCAACAGACAAAATTTTATATGGAGCTACTAATGAACCCAGTTTTAACGCATGTCCAACACGCACTTGGCGAATATTTTTATTTTGATTTCATCATTTTTTTGGTGTTCGAAAATTTACATAGTATGCATAACGCGCCCTCATAAATAGTTTTAGTGATTATATAACACGAAGGTCACTCTTGGCTACACTATTCTTTTTTTTTAGGTTGTTGATGTTTCCGTCAATTTTTTTGTTGACTGAAATTTATTTATAAATTTAGCCAAAGGTAGATGATTTTTATCAAACTTTTTAAAATGCTGGAGGCCATAATAGTGGTTTTTAGGGTTCCGAAGAAATCAATTTCAGTACCCTTATAACTTTGTTATGTCTGTCGGTTCATACTTAGGTCGTATAACTCAGTGGTTCTCAAACTTTTTGGTCCGCCACCCCCCTTTATACTAAAAATTTAAAAGGGCCCCGAAATATGTAGAAATAGGTAAGAAATGTAGAAAATGAGTACGTAATCTGTAATCAATTGTTTCTGGGACCCGCTCAGATAGATTTTGCGACCCCCATTTTGAGATCCGGGATCAAGTATAAGGCATTTGAGTACATTTTTCTGGTTTATTATAAAAAGAAATAGATATATTTGATAATGTTAGTTACAAATGTATTATTTGAGGACCAGTTACGTACTAAATTAGCTAATTCTGTATCTCTAAGGGACACAAAAGTTTCTTAGACTTTTCTCAGAATTTAAAGTTCATCTATCTCAAACGAAGCCTACAATTGAAGAGGGATTACAGAAAATTCAACTTCGTTTTAAAAGATCTTTCGGACGATATCCCGCACGTAGGCCCGAATCTAAGGGGAGGCGGCAAACCGGGACCCCTGCCCCGGCGGTTAGTTTCAGGGGGCGCCAAAATCATACTAGGTCGGTCTATATCAAATGGTCTAAAAAATAAGTTGGTTGCTCGACCATTTTATAAAAAATTAATATTCTTCTAGTTGTTTCTATTATATTTGAAGTATTGAGAACAATCCTTAAAAAAAATTATCTTGAACCGTTTAAGTGTGGTAGCCATTTTTGTTTTCCAATTTTCGTTGATTTTTATGTTTACAGCCATTTATGCCAATGCACATATTTCATAAACCGTTCATCCTAAAAGGTTGAAATAAAAATCATTTTAAAGGTAATAAATGTCTCTTTATCTTAAGTGATGTCCATATTTAACCTATTTTCGTCCCTTCCATAAGAAAACATTTTTTTCCCTTATAGAAGGAATGTTTTAAACCTCGCTTAGTATTTTTTATGAGAATAGCTATACGGGTACAACTACCCATTATGAAACAAATACACACTATTTCAATTGTGAAACTTGTATCCTTTAATTTTTACAAACTTCCGAAAACTGACTTTTTCCAAATTTTGGAATTTTACGTCCCTGTATCTCTGATGGGGCTGGTGATAAAAATTTGAAATTTGCACAAGTTGTAGTGCTTTCGGAGTAGATTTATTAAAATAAAAAATCAACTTGTACCTATATTGATCCTTTACAAAACCCTCAATTTTTATCATTGCCGCAACGGGAAAAATTGGAGTTTTATAAAGGACTTATATACCTACTTATGAGTTTTTTGACAGTTTATGTCAAACGTTGGAGAGGGGGGACTCCATTTTCAAGTTTCTGTCCTGGTTCTAAGAAATCGTAGATCCGGGGCTGCCCGCACGATGGGCTACGTGGAATTATTTTATTAGTAACATTAGTAATATACATGTGTGAATAATTAGTACTGTCGAATGTAATTATTTATTTATTTGTATGATAAATCATAAGTAGGTACTTAAATGCCGTATATTCTCTAAACTCTAATAACTGCGGAACCCTAGCTTTATACGTGTCCAACACGCACTTGTCATTTTATTTTACCTTAGCCAGCCTCAGTATAATATGAATGCATTGTAATTTTAAATGTATAAAGTCAATATTATACTAGTAGGTACATTAAAAACAATTTTAAATTTTGAAATATTAAAAAAAGAAGTAATTATTGGATAATAATCGAATTAAAAATAATAGATAATTTAATTTTTCCGGTTGATAATCAATAACCTCCGATTATGGAAATAATTTGAATTACATAATTCAAATACAACAACCGATACAGAAGAAACTGTATGTGTATCCATTATGAAGGTAATATATAAATAAATCGGGGTTGATTTTTTTCTAAACTGATACGATTTTTTAAGTGTATGAAGTACGGGACAAAATATGTATGTAACACCACATGTACTTCTAGTATATAGTATATAAATTAATTACAAACGACTGTAGTACTGGAAAAAATAGATTTGAATAATGTGATCAATAAAATTGTATGTATTTTTATTACTTGTATGAGTGCTGTTCTTAAATGTTGGAAGTTGCAACTTCATCTATATACACTACCGTTCAAAAGTTTGGAAACAAACATATTTTTGCAAATTACTAAATTTCTTTACCAGACATTTTAATAAATTAGTTTGTTATTAAAATAAATTAGTTCGTATACCACAATAATAACTAACAATATTATAAAACTTTTACATATTTTGTCGGTAGTCTCCCGTATTGTTTTTGATAAATGCACGTGTTTTATTACAGTTTCGCTAATGACACAACAGACAACTGTTCTGTTAAAGTAACTGTGTAGCTGGTGAAAAATCGTTCTCGATCTAGTGCAACACATCTCTGGACATTCCTAAAAGATGAAGGGAAAAATATTGGGCAAAGAATATTTTGATAAACTTCTAAACGGCGGCCCAAAATTTGTGAACAAGTCATCAAGAAAAAAGGTGGTTACTTTGATGAAGTTAGAATCTAATATTTAAGCCATAAATTTATTTTTTGTAGCAATATTAGTACTTACAATTAAGTACGATTAGCATGTCCAAATAAAATTCATATTTTAAACCAAATAAATGTGATTAATATCTATCCAGTAATGATTTTACTGAATTTTCATTGTGTTTCCAAACTTTTGAACCGTAGTGTATGTACGAAATATAAAAGTGGGAGAAACGTATTCTTTAGTTTATGTATATGCAACCATATTATTAGGTGTTAGCAAATAATTCGTATTATTTATATCATTCGATTTAAGTAAAAACGATTTAATGTTTGCTTATAGTAATAGGATTTCATTATTATTCGTGTTTTGATTAAGATAAAGTTCTAAAATTATCCAAAAATAGTCTTGAAGTGTAAGTTATTATATCTATAAAGTGAAAACCATAAAATATGTATAAAATACATATTAGCAGATGCAAATTATTTTATTATTTATTAGTTAATACGATATTTTAAACGTTATAATTACATAATTATCTATAGAGATAATAATGAAAAGTAGGAAATTATAGGTCTACATCATACACCAGGGAATTACATCACTTTTTTCTGTACTTTTTAATCTAATTAAAATACATTAGCATTTTATAGTGAACAAAATGCGCTACTGAAATTAAAGTTATAGATTGTCCGTACACACACAATATATTATTGACAAACTCAATTGACAAAAATATTGAGCAAAATATTGAAGTATAATAGATACTATTATTCAACAGAGTCCTCAAACATACAACAATATTGACAACAATATACACTAATTGACAATATACACTAAAGCGGGTTCTACACGATGCTACGAACGTCCCTTCCAACGTTCGATCGAACGTTTGAGGCAATTAAGTTCGATAGTTGATGCGACGAATGTATCTGCTACACGGTGAATCGAATGTTTGATCCAATACGAATGATGATGTGTTGGTACTCAGTCGACAACGCTGTTATCTGTCTGATGTTATCTCTAATGTTATACACTGATGTTGTCTCTCTTCACATGAACGAGTCGTGCGCAACCAACGAACGCAACCAACAATGACCTTCAAACGTTCGAAGCATCCCTTTGACTCGGTGCAAGAATACCGACATCGAACGGGACACGACCAAATGCGAATGTTTGACGCTCGACATTGGACACTCGTAGGTTCGAACAACGGCTACACGATGCTATGAACCATCCAACGTCGAATGTTGGAAGGTGTTCGTAGCATCGTGTAGCAGCGGCATAACACTATTGTATATTTAGAGACTACATTGAACAATATTATTTATTATGCGCTTTTATACATATACAGGTGAGGTTTCTGAGAGTTGCCATTTTGATTATGGCTAAACTATTGACTTAATCAAAAAATTGTTCAAATAAAAGTTGTAGCCACTGGCGGGGGACATTGATTGATATACTTCGGAGCTTTATAGCTCTTGTGGTTTTCGAAATACAATACAAACTTACCTTTTTTAAATGGAATGGTATACTTATTTGTTGATAAAAATAAAGCAACAGAAATAAAAAATAAAAAAATAAAAATTTTTATCTTAAGTTTTTTTTTTAAATTTTACAACTTTCGCGCTTAAAAGTGATTTATGTAAGTCAATTTTGATGAGTTTAAGAGCGCTTAGTTCAAACTAGCCTTATAAACTACGGATAATAATTGTAGCAGCTAAGCAGTAATTGTATTTATGCTACATAGATGGCTATCTAGTTAATAACTCGTGGATTCTACAACTCGTGTTTCCAGGTAGGTAAAACAGAAATTTTTAACTGATTTTATTTGAATATGACCATTTGACAAGTAGAAACATAGTTCTATATTTTGCATATTTATTTTCGCAAAAAATTATTACCTTCGTTTGCGTAATTTTAATCTTAGGTTCGTTATTTAAAAATATTAATTGCTTTTAATTTTAAAAATATTATTTTTTAGGCCGGTGTGATATAAAAGCACTTCGGTGCCCGCACATTTTAAGCAAGATATTCAAACAGTACTATCTGTACATCTACGGATGTTTTGCTTTCAAGTTACGGACGGATTCATGCTTCTGTATCACTCACACCAACACTCACATTAACCCACTCTTAGGCCCTTGACATTTTCTTCTTGCCGAACCCCCTTTTTCTTTTCCCATGGCTGGATTTACCTATGGGAGGCTCTGAGGCGTTGGGGCGTCTCTCACGTGAAAGATTTTCACCACTACTTCTGTCAAAATTTCCCCTAAAAGCAGAGTAGACGAAGAAAAAAGAAAACAAACTTATTCTTTCTACTCTACTTCTGTGTTGAAAGATTCACTATCATTTTGTGCAGCTCTAACTTATCGATTGTGTAAAAAAACTAAAACAAATTTTAAATATTGACTCAAATATTCAAAATAGACAGGTCTGCTGCAGGTGACGCTATTGATTTACTAAATGTCCAACGCTCTGCAAGAGTTAAGAATCAATTACAGATAAAATATTTTTAATAAAAACTTTATTATTTTTTTAAATAAACTTTATTATTTTTAGTAAAATTTGTTTCATGACAACATTTGTTTGAATTGCAGAAACCATTTTTGTCTTTTAAAATACAGAATAATTTTTTTTTTAAAAATGATTGTATAGTGGGAAAGTCTTTGGAAATTAAAACTTTTCATCAAGTTTTTTTTTTTCAAGAGTACGCTCATTACACTATAAGTCTACACTAAGAACCATTATTTACATGAGTAAATTTCGTTTCAAATGGGAATGGTTTTTCTTCAATTGTGTGATCAGCTGATTTTTACTATATGCCCACGTAACGACAAATTTTAATATTTTAATACTGTTTTTCCTGTCGAAGTTGACAGAAGTTTACTAATACTCCAATTTTAAACATCGAATGAAATGAGCTATGCGAATTATTGTAGATTTTGAAAAATTGTTTGTATTCTTACTGCAAAAGAAAATAAGGTTATGAAAATAATTATTTACTACTACAGATTAAAAACTAATCGTGAAATGAATAAAATAATATTTTTTCCTGTTTGAACATACCGCAATCTTCTCTTGTTTAAATACCAGAATTCTGGCGTTAAAAATACTTTTTGTTGACATTTTTATTTAACGATGATAAATAATCACAGCTATCAATGTTTTATACATCCGTGACATCCGACATTATTATTTTAGACATTATCGATGCCAATTGCCATCTACATAAATATTTTAATAACAAATTACAAAGATAATACAGATTTCATATTTATTACTACGTATTATGGACCCAATGACTGTTTCACAAATGCCTATTTTTTACTTCCATAGTGCGGTGTAGTATTAAATATTAAAAATTAAAACTACAGCTGTAATTTAATGACTTTTTATTGAATACTAAGTTAAATATTTGAGGAAAAACTACAAATTATTTTAATAATTAATGTATTCAGACCCGACGAGAGGGTGGGGTAGCCGAGGTTACTGCCCCGGGCCCGGGCTTGAGGAGGGAGCCCGTAACTGTCAGCTGTCGGTAGAGGGTCCGAGAAAAATGTTAAGAATTTTTTTGTTTTGCTTATTTTTTGGAAGAAAATTTTTTAAAAATGCGGCTTATTCTCGGGGCCCGCCATTTCTTTCCACGGCTCTGAATGTATTTAATTAATAAATTTCGTTTTATTGTAACAGATTAATACGAATATACCATCACTAGTTATTTTGCCTGTTTTGAATGTAAACTGCACATTATCCGTATTTTTTGCGTTCGATTAAATAAAGTTGACCACAGGTTTTGAAAATTAAAATTCATAGACAATTTCTCAAAAATATGGAATAAAATAATGAAAGTTTTAGCATAATTGATAATTTGAAGTAGTAAATTAATTTTTAAAAAAACATCTCAACATATGTTTCCATTTGAAAAACTTTTTTCAAATGAAAAAAAATTTTTTTTCTATTCCAAAAAAACCGTAAGTCCTAGAAGTCTGGAACAATTTTTCCTGAATCCTCTATTTTGAATATTTTTTGTATAAACTTTTTTTCAATTATGTAGATGCATATTTTAGGAATAAATCGAATGGCAACTCTCGGAAAACTCATACGGTATATAGTGTTCAATATTTTTGTTAGTTTAGTTTATCAGTAATATTACGTGTGTTCTGGCAGCCTTAAAGCATAATAAATAATATTACTAAATTCTACAATACAATCCGTAAACGTACATAAAAGTACAGGTTTCGAAAATTATAGGTACCAAATTCGATTAAAATACAGAAAACAAAAAAATCGAGTTTAAGAAATCCAATTGTCCTTGTGGTCAGAGAACTGACTTTTGAAATAAAAATAGTCTCATCGCGGTTAGATTAGATAATGTTAGGTTAATGTAGTTCTTTTTAATACCATTACTTATGATAGAACTAATTTTTACGTTTTTGATAAAAAGTTAATTTTAGGCAATAAAAGTTTAAATTTGAGGGTGTTTAAGTTTATATTTTTTTGTTTTTCGAAGGAATAGAACTCGAGTAAAATTTAAATTTCTATGATAAACTAGTCAAATACAACTTTTTCCCCAATAAATAATTTCATATTGTTTTTAGTAAACTTTTTTAAGTAATTAGATTTGTTTTTTGTGGTTTTGAATTCGTTGCAATATTATTGACAGTATTCCAATTATTGTCAATAATAATTTTGTGTGTATGTGACTAAGTGCCTTCTAGACTCCTAGAGCTGCAGGACGCCTTAAACTGATGCCTTCTAGGAAAAATATTTGAGTAAACTAATTGGGCCGCTATGAAAAAATTTTTCCTACTAAAAGTCCATACGGTACCCGCCTGAACAAAAAGAAAAAACTAAAAATTTGCTATCTTCCGGGTCTCAGTTTTTGTAATTAAAAATACTAATTTCAATCAGTTACAAATCCATACTAGTTTAAATTTTAGACAAAAAATTTCGTTTTTCTGTTCAATCAACTGAATAATATACAATGACATTACAAATTGAATTATTTAAGTGCCATACTGTGACAAGCCTCTACAAATACATTTTGAGAGATTAACAAGAATGGAAAAAATATTACAAAAGACGCTGAAAACATATTTTAACAATAAGCTACTACTAATTTAAATACAATAGAAAAAACTCAACCTAAAGGCCACTACACACGATCAGTTTTAACTGACAGTTTTCACTGTCAGTTAAAACTGACAGTTAAAACTGACGTCCCTGTGCCTATACACGTTCATATTAAAGCTGCCAATTTTCAGCCTACACACGCTCAGTTTTCTCTGTCAGTTTTAACTGTTCAGTGAAAACTGTCAGTTAAAACTGATCGTGTGTAGTGGTCATAACAATTTATATATAAATATTAGAAATATAAATTCGTACAGTCAGTAGCAAAAAGAAATCACTCCTACTTAGTAGCCACAAATTTCTTCAAGTCTGAATAACAATTATGTACATATATACTTACGTCTAGTGAGAGGAGATGTAAGACGGCCAAACACCGCCATCCTCTGTCCCGTAACAGTAAATTGCGTAACGGACGTAATTCTTCGGTTTGACCCGGTGTACTGCATATTTGATGTACACTGCCCAATAATTCACAACCAATTAGCGTAGCAATTCCTGCTTGACCGGCGGGCCTGAAACAAAATTAAATAATTTATATCTAATCACAGCACTCAAGTTTAAATACTTAATTCCGACAGAAATAAATTTATCACATCGATGCCGTTAAGCATAGATAGTTAGAAAATTTATTAATTTTATTATACCAGTTGTCTTATTTGGATGTATACATACGGTTTACATGTTAATTGACAACATTGGATCCCCATAAGGAAAAAGTTATGTCACAAGAGTGCTTTGAACAAAATAATAATACCAGTTTAATATTATAACTACTGTTACTATAGCTTTAACAATAATAATGCAGTAAAATAAAGAAATGAATGTCGCAATTTTCAAGCAATTCACATTTTTACATTATAAATAATTCTGTCATTTTCTGTAACTTCAAAGGGCATTTTTTTATTTTCTTGAAAATAAATATCAAAATAATAAAAATACCAAAAGAATATTCTGTTGAAGAAATAGTGCAGATAATTAATTTGGTGGGAAAAAATTATTTTATAAAAGAAAATTACCAAAAATAGGAATATGTTTATCCAAAGCACTCTTGTGACATAACTTTTTTCTTATGGGAATCCAATGTTATCAATTAAATCGTATATATACATCCGGCCAGGACACCCAGTATAACATTAGTTTTTAATAGGCTTGCCGACATTAGCCTTCAAGGTCAATGCTAAACTTTCGCCTAACTTTAAGATTTAGTGTTTTATGATTATAGAATATTTGTTTTTTGTTTGGTTTCTACCGCATCATCAGTGGTATCCTAAGGCAAATATTATGTAAATGATTAATAATAATTTATTGAAATCAATAAAGTCTGCCATAGATTAACAAACATTTTATAACAAATAACATTTATAGACAAATAATGACTGATATTTACATGACTCCCTCTCGCTTTGGTTTTAAAGAAAAGGTACTCTTAGCCAGACGCTTAGGGTATCCAGAATTCCCAGACTCTAACAAAAAATGTGCCCAAATTAGTTTTACGCCTGAATATTATTTTGGGCGGGTAAATTGCAATATACTATATGGTGCGATATTTTCGAAGTTTACCGCAAAAAAGAAATAAATGCGGCTGAGAATTATTGTACTTAAAGAGTTAAAGGGCGGTCACATATTTTTATTAAAAATAATTGCGTCTTATTATTAATTATCACACTTTAAAAGGGGTCAAAGTGTATAGGTTAGAACAATTAAAAAACGGATTTTGATATACAAACTAATTTGCCTAGTATATTAAATGGCCCCGCGTGAGCGGGTCCGCTTTACTCACTTGTGTTTTGCATTGTTCTGTTATTTTTATCGTATTTTATAAAAAAAGAAAAAATACCACAATAAGTTAATAATATCAAACAAATGTCAGTATTAAAAAATGTGTAAAATATTAGTAAATTTGAGTTTTCGAAAACAAAAATAGGCTTCCGCAATTTAATTTTCATAATTAAAATTTTCCACCAACTTTGGTTCGTTTTTACCGGTTAAAAAAAAAAAAATATCGCACCATATAGTATATTGCAATTTTCCCATTTTGGGCAATTTGTGCTCAAGTATTTGTGCTCGTTGATCTAAAATGGTTTTTAGCCAACAAATTTTCCTTAGATATAACAACAATTCATTCGAAAATATACAGACCTCATATAAATGAATAGTGATAAAATTAAAAATAGAAAAATCTATTCTTTTTTTTTTAAATTTTATTTTTGTTTAGGTATTTTATTTTATTGTTCTTTTTAGTTAGTTTAAAATATTATTGTTTAATGTAGTTACAGCAGGAAATGTCCACTGTTTATTTGCTTTTTTTTCTGTTTCTTTTTTTAACAATGTTTTAATAATATTTGCATTTTAAATGAATTTTGCATTTTAAATAAATATGTAAATTAGAATAGATACAGGTAACCTCCCTAAAATACCATTAAAAAAGTTGAGGAAATTCAATTTTGATACAGTATATGTACCGTTTATTTTGAAAGTGGCTAAAGTCATTATTCCACAAAAAACAAGTTAATAATAATATTAATTACAACTTAATGGCATCTTTTCATTTAACAAAAATTTACAATTAATATGTTGGAAATTATTGAAATTTTGTTAAAAAGTGACATAAGTCACTTTACCATAATGAAAAGCGATGTTTTTTTAATAACTGTAAGAAAAAAATAATTGGTATACTCAAAAAAAAAAAAAAATATAAGTATCCTGAGATAACAAAAACAAGTAAATTTTCCCGAAAGTTGACATCAATATTTTTAAATCGTTTAAAACGCAAACCTTTAAATATCTCAGTTAAAAAAGACTTATGCCACTTTTAAAATAAACAGTACATATACTAATCACGTACACTGTAAAAATAGATTACAAAAATGCGTACGGTGTAATAATCATTCTGCTGATAAAACTGTTATTTACAACTGAATAAAAAATACACAAGTTTGAATTTTGTTCAGTATATTGACGCTATAAATCCGTGTATTTTTTATACAATTGTATAAAATTACAATTTCATTAGTTGAATATTAAACAAAAACAATGGATATGCACAAAATGGCCTAAAAATACATTGTTTTTTTCCTGTTACGTTAATAGTAAGGCCAGGATGACGTTTAAAAGGAAGTAGTAACTTTATACTACATTTTTTTTTAATTTTCACGCTTTTTAAGCAATTCAAAAAATACGTATTCTGTAACTTATTTTTTACAGTGTTTGTACAGGATAAGCTTAAGAATAACTGCAAAGTTTTAAAGTGATTTCGCCATTTAAAATTCAAACTATTTGAGAAGAATAAAGGGTGTATCTACTTCTAAAAAATGTAGAATTCTGTAAAAAATTGCAATGAAAAATGAAAAAAAATTAGGTCTGGTTACTTTCTTGATTCGCACTGACTAAACAGTTACAAAATTACATCAACAGAACAGTGTAAGAAGAGATTGTATATTTAAACAAAAGTTATAAAAAATCTACAATAATACCTGTGTAAAATTTTTAGTTCGTAATTTTTGTTTTTAAATTTTTTTTTTTAAAATACACTAATACTGAAAAATAAACTCTAAATTTCTCTATATTAAAATTTTAATATCTATTATAGATCCAACATCGGTTAAGTCTAAAGTTACTTGTACTTGAAAACTATAATAGAAAATCCAAAACAGCCATTCTTTTGTTACGGACATGACATTTGCACACATTTACATGCCTTCTCATAACAGAAGTTATTTTTTTCTTATAAATTTTCAACACTAAGCAGATAGACAAATGTGCACACAATTTTTATACTGAATATAAAATACATAACATTATTAATACAAGATTTTATTTTTTAAGAAATTAAAAAAACGTTACGGACGTGGCTGGGGAGGGGAGGGGGTTGATACAGACGTGACAATAAAGTTAATACACACTTCTATTTATTTATAAAATTCACAATATTCTTTCTTTGCCTAGGTATTGGTAGTTACAAATTCTGCTAAAGTTAATTTATTGCCCAAAAACTTCAACACATTTTGTAAAGTGGTAAGTCACTCAATCTCCAATCATTTTTATTTCAGGATCTTCCAAAACTCTCAAAATGTTATTCAAACCTACTAGTTTATCACTTTCTTCAATCATTCTAATTTTTTTTTAATTAGGTACTTTTTAAATTAAATTTTAAATTAGGTACTTTTTTAATTTAATTAATTTTAATACTTTAAATTAAGTATTTTTTAAATTAGTTACTTTTAAATTAGGTATTTTGATGGCTTTATTAAGGGTTATATTAGGAAATTTAAAAATTAATTTTTTTACTAAAAGGTGTATGTTTGAAAAGAGTGGCTGAAAAATAATTTGAATAAAAATCAAATAGAATACATTTTAATATAAAACAAGAATAATTTTATGCGGATACAATAATTTGTATAATATTATGTAGATTACATTTTACGCATTACCAATTTAAAAAAAAAGATAAAATGATAGATAAATACAAATTTAAAGTGGGTCAACTTGACGACCGACTCTCCATTTTCAAAAATTTCAATAAATTTTTCATTCATTAATTTTATAAATATTTGTAAAATTGATAAAATTTTAGAAATGTTATTATTATTAATTAATTGTTTATATGTAAAATGCAATTAATTATATGTGTTTATACGCAAATTAATTTTAATGGCGCGACGCAAGCTATTAAAAAAAAGAAATATTTAGATGTTTATTTATTTGTTACACATAATAATTATAAATTTTTTTCTAAAACGTATTAATAAAGTTTAATTGTTATAAAGCATTAGGTTGTCAGGTCAGATTAGAATAAATATAATTAGAAATTTAATAGTAGGCTTTGAGAATTAGCGTACATTACAAGCATAATAGCATGTTTGGTATATGTTTCGTAACGCATAATAAATAGAGGGTACTTTGAATAGTATTTTACAATATAAGTTCGGTAAGTTGCTTTTACTGATCGAGAAAATGTTGCGAAAACGAGACCCGCAAGGTCGAGTTTTTGCAATTTTCGAGATCAGTAAATGCACTTAACGCATCGTGTATTGTATAATATTTTTTGCACGATCCATTTAAAATAATTAAAGAATAAAAATATGTTAATTAAAAAATAAAATTCGGATAATATAGGTGAAATTTATATTTCTATGTTATGACATAGAATGCCATGAATAAATATTATAAATATTCATAACAACTAATACGAATCTTTGTAGTGACAATTGACAACTATATTTGTAAATAAAAAATTAAGTGTCAATATTTCACTGGCGTGAATGTTTTTTTTTTTGAATTTTCTATTAAAAAATTGAGGAAAATAGTTTGTTAAACTATAATATTAGTGAGAATAATGAAATTGATGAAGCATTTTATTTTTGGTTGCAAATGTATTCTCGTAAAATGAAACGAAGGTTATGAAAACCACAGAAAATTCTAATGATTGAACGACCTTTTGAAATGTCAATAAAATAAGAAGATTAATGCCAACAATAATAATAATAATGTGCAAACTAGTGAAAATTTTAATATTAATCGATTTATTTTCCTAATTGTTCAAATTGTACTTTTAATTTCAATATAAATAAATAAATACAATCATTTTTGAGCTAATTTCACTTACCACACTCCTATTCACTTACCACGCATCTATTTCACTTACCGCACTGTTATTTTTTGGTTTCCATGGATATCAACAAACGTTCGGGAAATATGACTTACCAGCATTGTCAACAGCATCGATAAATGCATGAAAATACACGATCGTCCAAAAAATATGTAGTACGTTTCATAACAGGAGATAAAATTGACTGTTAATAAACGGGTATGAATTTAGGTACAAGCAAGAGAGTAATGATCTTGTAATTTTATGTAAGTTATAAAAGTACTTTTTACTTAAATTTATGTAAAAATCAAAGTTTTTAAATCAAACTTTTATTTAAAAATGGACTAAAAAGTATAAAACAACTTTTGAGTGTAGATTGAAGTTTAATTTATAAAATCTTGGAGCGTTCAGATATAAGTAGCTACTTTACTTCTCAGTAATTACCAAACCTAGTTAAACGCCTTAAACTTTTATAAATTATGTTAAACAATGCTTTAACAAACTTCACTCGAAAGTTATTTTATACTCTTTTTAGTCCATTTTTAAATAAAAGC
The DNA here is from genome assembly GCA_035578155.1 of Brachynemurus nebulosus. Lineage (NCBI taxonomy): Eukaryota > Metazoa > Arthropoda > Insecta > Neuroptera > Myrmeleontidae > Brachynemurus > Brachynemurus nebulosus. The sequence goes on from JAPWDM010000003.1 coordinate 25,743,486, forward strand.
ATAATTTAAAACTTTTTTTACTTAAATTTATTTTATACTTTTTAGTCTGATCACAGTAATTAATTTAAAAAGAATTAAGAACTAAGTTTGTTACCTACATTTTAATTGGTTGTTTTAACTTAATCAAACATAACTATGGAAACTAAAAATTGTAATGTAAAATCAATGGACAATATTTGACAGTTTGCAATGTCAAAAAAGTTGTACAAAACTAATAAAATTAACAATTTTAGTTATTGCAAGATTTGACATTTTTAAAATGAAACTGAACGTAAGGAATATGTAATAGAACGTAAGGAACTGTAAACACGGACTAACTAATGCAATTAACTAACTTTAACGTAATTCTATCGAGGAAATACATAGTTTTCTTAGGAAAATTTTCAAATTTTGTGTATTTAGAATATGCTGACTAAAACTTGTTCTTATGAAAAAATGTAGAAGTGTGCGTAGAAATTCGCTGTTCCATTTGAATTACATTATAATTGGATTGATTTATTTTTCATATTATATACAAGTACTCTTACCATTTTAATAAAAAAATTTTGTCAAGTAGTTACATTAATAAACAAAAGTCCACGCAATTTGGAAACGATTCATTTTTTAGTTTCTGAGATAGTGTAAAAAAATATACAAGAATGTTATTTTATCATTATTATGTTTACAACACACAATGAGTGTATACGTACTAAGTATTTTGCTAGCATCAAAGTTCTTCAGTACAACTAGTATGTATGGAAAGAAAAAAATACTAATACCATACTGATATTAGGTAACATTAATTCACAACATTGTATGCTTACATAAATCAACAGATCCCAGAACTACTTTAAAACAACAGAACAAACGGGAGCGGGGATCAAAAACCTGTGAATTTTACCTGATGTATTTTATAAATAGCCCCTTTAGACTTCTGTGGTTTACTGATCTTAAAATCGTTTGATTATAAACATCCTGTATATATCTAATTATGATTATTTTCAATCGATTCTAAAAACCTTGAATACGATGAAAAAAAAATTCAAATTCCTTACAAGATAAATTGCTGGATCTTATATAACCAACCGGTAATCAAAAAACATATTTTTGTAAACTCAATACATAAATAATTTGAAGGAAAAATTAATAATTTGGTGGGTGGCACTGTTGTTCAGTGCCGGATTTATTCGATCACTGTATAAAATCGACAATTTTGCCAACTCTTTTTAAGGGGTTATTCAAAGTTGCAGAAAGAAAAAAATCGTAATTTTTTCCCAATATATCTGAAAATATCCTAACTCGAATATATCATACTCTTTGTTTCCTAGCTTCTCTCTTACTGCAGCTATTTTTTTTTTTTTTTTTTTTTTTTTGTTAAAAATTAGACGCAATAAGGCTAAAAAAAATTCAAACGATAGTTCAAAACTTTAAATCAACTAGATTAAAACCTCTAGCAATGATGGTACTATTTAAATAATTTTTTTTCATATTTGTGGAATCGTTGACTACGCCATGCATACATTTACGACTAAAAGTTTCAACTTTATACCAAAACATCAGATAAAATAATACTGACATGAAATATTCATAATATGTGTAAATACACATTTATATAAGTGTTAAGACTGCTCCTAACAGTCTAATTGTTTTTTCATTCAGTTCCTTTCATTAATATATGACAACTATATTGCCTGAAGCAATATGGCAACAACGTAATAACCATATTTATCAAGTTTATTATATAACCCATTCATTAGTAACATAATTTTTTTCTATTTTCTTGAGCTCATTAAAATTAATAATGGGTATTACTAAGATAAGGATCGTTCATTATAATTATATTACAAACATCTGTGTGAATTTTTTGAATTTTAATTAAAAATTGAATTTAAAATATTCAATGAAAAAATAGCGTACATGATATTGATAAATAACTGATGTTATATAAAAGGCTTTTTTCCTAAGCGTTTGATACCTGACCTACCGCACGAAGGAAAAATTTGCGAGAATATCTAGACTGATTGACTATTATAAAAAGTGTTTTTTTTAAACACAAACAGAAATTAAGGAAATAATCAAAATTAGAAAATAGAAAATTAGCACAGTAATAGTTATAAGCCGTATAAGCATTCTAATATCAGTATTTTAATTTCTGTACACTGTAAAAAATAGGTTACAAAATGCGTCATTTTTAAAATGTTTAAAAAGCGTAAAAATTTCCCTGGCCTTCTTAGTAGTGTAACAGGAAAAAATCAACATATTTTCAGGCAATTAATGTCCATTTACTGTTTTTGTTTAATATTCAACTAACATTTATGTAATTTAACAAGTGTACTTTTACACAATTAGGATAAAAAATACTGGAATTTATAGGGTAAATATAAAACAAAAACACTACATAAAACACTACCGTTGCGTAAAATTATACTTTGATCAGCATAAAAATTACACTTAAGTAATTTTTCACATTCAATCTAATATTAATAGTAATATATTATTATTTACAGTGTAGCTGTAGGATTGATCAAGTATGGAACTTTAGTATACGATACAAACCATATTCGAAGTCAAATTTTGACATTTTGACGCCCGAAAATAGAAAATATAATCCAAAATTACTGAAATTATATCGTCAACTAAACTTATAGAAAGCCGTTTGGATCAAGTTCCATTTGGAAAATTTTTAAAACTTGGTGCTTGATACTAATTGAACGTTTCAGACATAGACCTTTTCATTTCTAATACAATTAGAACTGTAGCGTTTAGAATTTTGGGTAAAAATAGAATTTTCGAGTGGAAGTCATTTTTTACAAACCAAGTTTCGATGTTTCGATAACAAAATTTTATCCCCTAAACGTAAATATATTTACATCAAAAAACCATAAATTAATGTAGTTTTTTTAAAAACTCATCTGTATGACATCAACATTTGTATTTTTTGAGATTACAACAGTGGTATTCAACCTTTTCTGCTTCATGAACCACTTTTCTATATTAACATCATGACGATCATAACCTCTACTGACAAAAGGCCTAACTGGTATACTATTTTGAGTGTTAAAAGGTGTTAAATTTCGCTGATCATCAAGAAGAAAACGTGTCAAATTACAAGTCAGGAGCTTATTTTCAAAAGTGATCAACTCCAAATTTATAATTTTTCAACTGAAAGCGGTAAATGGTACTTAACATCATTCTTCATAGTCTGTGACTTTCAAATTTAATAAAATCTCATGGATACGCATGTAAAATATGAATTTATCTTTAGTTGATTTTCAATAGTAGCCAAATCTAGACGTCTTTATTTTCAAAACGTATCAAGTCCATTTCAACCAATCCTGTAATCGCAAATGTGGGTGCCATATTTAAAATTTTGTATGTTACAACATGATTCAGACTTCTGCAGACTTGTTTTCTTTAACTGGTTTCTTTTAGAATCATTAAGATTTATGTGATAAAATGGAAAAGTTCGTAGAAGAAGTACTGCCTCATCAATCCAGGAAAAGAACAGCAACATTACAAAATAATAAACGCTTTCAAGCAACGAAGGAAAGATACGTTATTTTCATGCACTTATAATAGGTTCGAAAGATTAGGGTTACACATTTCATAATAAAATTTTTTATTTTATAATAGGAATATAGTCATAATCATAAGTTTGTATATAATATATTATATTATCATTAATTTTTATTAAATATTGTTATCAATGGATAATAGAAATAAAATAATTACCAGATAATAGATTAAAATTTTTCTTAATCTCTTATTATATTTAAATTTTTATTAAAAATTTCTTTTAAACTGTACAATATTCAAAAGTTAATGAAAATGTATTTGTACAAATTAAATATTTTCACTTATTTGTTTTAATACAATTTTTTACAACCCTGATTCCAATTTTATGATATTAATGATAGTCATTCAAATATAGTCAAATCCTAATCGATCTACCTCATAATTGGTCAAATCCACTTTTTCAAATTTGTCTAAATCCCTACCTAATAGTGATGTCGAGTCGAGATGCAGTTAGTCGATTAATCGACTTAAGTTGCTTTTACGACAAAATTAGTCATTAGTTGAAAATATCGAGCATAGAATAGTCGATTAATCGACTAAATTTTTATTCGAATTCATGAATAGGGTAACCTATGAAACTATTTTAAAAACAAGTTTTAAATTTAATTATTGACTTTTATTTTTATTTAAAAAAAAAAAAAAACTAATTACAATGTATTATTCACATAAAAGTAAAAAATGATAGAAACAGATAATTTTTTGTTTTCATTTTTTCGACTCTAATAAATAATGCAGAAAAATTATTAAATCAGTCGTTTTCAGTCATTTAAAAAATATTAGTCATTTTAGTCATTTAGTCGACAGTAAAATAGTCGATTGAAAAGTGATTAAAAGTAAACAAAATTAGTCGACTAAACCGATTAATCGATTAATTATCCGACATCACTACTACCTAATAAACAAAATTAGTCAAATCCAACTTTAAATTCCTTTTTTCTCCTGTAATCTCTGTAAATGTTTATATTTTTTATGGTTCTTTATATTACTTGATGTTTAAATAACTCAAAAAAATTTTTACTAGCGAGCCTAACTTTTTTTTAAAGCTCGTACAAAAACATGTGTTTTTCTCAATATCATAAACTGGAGATGACAACTTTTGAAAATAGGCTCCTGAAGTATAGTACAATTAAATTTTGCAATGAGTACGGACAACGATCCGAGCCTCAATATTGGTGCGACCATGGCTTAAAGCAGCTTAACAATAAAGTTAATAAAATAACTCTTAAATAAATACGAAAATTACTTACCAAAATGCTAACAATTCATTAACACTCGCCCCATTTTGAACTTGTTCTAAAAATTCGGCTAAAAATAAATCCAACCAACAAGATTTCTGAAACAAGCAACAAAAAATTAATACTACTAATCAAATTTTTTACGTTAATCAGAAGTGTGAAACTGTCAACAGTATAGGTACAATAAACTTATAACAAATCTGTAATCTTAATATCTCTTTGGTGTCCCGTACTAAAATTGGCGTAACGGATCACTTATGGAATCACTTTGGTATCCGTCTGTCTGTCACAGATGATTTCTCTGAAACTATTCGACATGAAAATTTGGAATTCAGCACAGAGATAAATATGATGTTGAATTTCGATTTTGAGAGTTAATTTCAGGAGGTACCCTAGAAAATTTTTTTTTAATTCCTTAAAAACTGTTGTTGCCCACTCTTTATACAATAGAGATCGCCCAGAGAAAACTGAAAAAATTCACGAGTATGAAGAATGAGCTATAAATTGAACACTGGATCAGGACTGAATTTTCTTACGTAATTTCCTTGGTACATAAAAAGAAAGCTTGATGACACATTTTGTGAGTTCGCGAAAAATATAATAATTTATACACATAATAAGCATAGGTATCTATAGGTTACTTTCCGGGCCGAATTAACCCTGAGTGCCGTCCTATAGTGATGAGCAAAATTAGTCTTGGTCTTGCAGTTTTGTCTTGGTCTTGCAGTTTTGTCTTGGTCTTGCATTTTTTGCAAGACCAAGACCAAGACCAAGTCTATGTATACCAAAAGCAAGACCAAGACCAAGACTATAAGTATGGCTGCAAGACTATTACCAAGACTCAAGTGAGCAAGACCAAGACAAAAGCAAGAAACAAGCAAGACTCTTGCTAAACTATTTAAATAGTTTGAAAGTACAATTAATACTGTAAAGAGAGAAAATTCTGATTTTAGAAGGAAAAAATTCGCTAATAAAAAGATGCAAGAAATTGCATTTTGCAAGACCAAGACCAAGACTCAAACTGCTCTAGCAAGACCAAAACCAAGATTCTTAATGCAAGAATTGGTCTTGCATTCTTGGTCTTGCATTTGCTCATCACTACGCCCTATAAGCACCGTGAAAAATGCCGCCCCTACCTTTTGCTTGAAAAGAAGAAAATCTTAATTTTTTCTACTTTTTTCCGAACTTTCTCTTAAAAAATAACTGACGAGCAAAAAAAAACCTCAATTACAAATTTTGCCGCCCTGTTTTAAAAATCTCCCGCCCCTAAAAACTGGCCGCCCCTAGGCCATGGCCTAGGGTGGACTATTGGCTAATCTAGCCCTGGTTACTTTTATATATTTCATATTTGTTAGCGTACCAATCTATAGAAATAAAAGATCCAAAATATCCAAAGAAACTGACGTAAAATATCATCTACATAAATACATGTTTTATAAAAAAAATAGTGGCCCTAATAATTATTGAGAGAAAAGCAAGCGGCGCGCGTTGATATATTCAATAAATATCTGTTTCTTTTTGGTAAGCATAAAATATATGCCAAAACAAAAGATACTATCGTTTTGAAATCGAGAATTATAGATTATTTCACGAATAAAAGTTATTTGTCAGGGAAAATATTTTGTCTACCTTCATATACTATTGCATCAAATCCACAATAACAACCGATAATACGGAACACTATTTGTGCAAGTAAAACTTGCACCTGGCAACTTGTCTCAAGAGTGACTTAATAGGAAAGATTTTAATAAAATCATAAAAAATATTAGTGGTTATATTATTTTGATGACTTGTAAATAAGATTAACACGCCTACTAAGCGATAGAATTATACGTTTAAAGGAGGTACCAATTCTATTTAATTGCTTTCTGACAAATTAAAAATATATAAATTTTATTTAAGTATACATATATTAAATATTCTTTAGCTGGGTTTAAGTACGTTAATTTTATTTCATTTTTGACTCCTTTCACTTCTAAATTAATTTAAATCCCCCCCAAAAAAAGAAACATTTCAAACTGATTTGGTCGTTTTTCAGTTTTGTATATAAGTACTTTTAGACAAATACTTTATCGTAATATTATTGGTTTAAACTTTAAATTGATTTTAAGTGTAAATAAACTCGGGTGGACAATGACCTCCAACACTATAACTTGCCATTAGCAAAAAATTAACAAAAAAGCTGCAAATATTGTAGCTATAAATAAACATAGTACTTTTATTGGTATTACTCTTGTCGATGACAAAAAAGAATGCATACTATAATCAATTCTGAGGTTTTTTAAATAAAATTTTAATATTTTTGAACATTTACAGATATTTATGATTAAACCCATAAACCAAACTTTCCAAACTTTTGTGTCGGTGGGTCAAATTGTAAATGGCAAAATACTTGACGGGCAAAAAAAAGAACGCAAGGGAAAAATTAGTATGTAGGTGCAAACAATATTACTGACAAAATAAATTGATAAAAATATTTTGCATATAAAAAAACAATAAATAATATTGTTCAATAGTCCGCAAACATACAATACAATATTTGAATTATTGTCAATAATACTGTGTGTGTGCAGCCTTCCCAACATTTCTCAGATTTAATCAACGTAGTTTTAATTGGGATTTCAAGAGTTTAATGATTTCGTTTTAACCAATTACCCAATGATTTAGGAACCGGATATTCAGGACCCCAATAATTAGAGTTGAATTCCAAAATTTCTCAGATTTCTCTTGTAATTCTATTATCAGCTGAAGCTACAAATCTACAAAGAAAACACTTTCTGAATCATAAGTATCAGAAAGTGGATAATAAGATTACTAATGTTTTATACTAGAGATGTCGATTTTAAATCGATTAATCGAAAATCGATTAATCGAAGCTTAAAAAATCGATTCTTTTTTCGATTTTTTTCATTTGAATCGATTATTAAAAGTAAGAGATCGATAACCGATTTTTTCCAAAAATAACTTCATTTTAATACTTTAATAGTAATTCTACAAAGAAACATGTGTTAAAATGAAACACCAAACTCTATTGTTAATTGTCACTTTTTACTCGTTATATCAACAAATCCCTCCTACGGCTCTATGTAAGTCAGACTATTAATACAAAAGGAAGGAAGAGACCACCTATCTGTGCAAACGACGATACCTTTCCCACAAAAGCGACTTATTTAGAAAACATTTTTTTGTCAATTTGTTTGAAATTTTTGAATAAACTTGGTTCAATTCGTGGTATCGTCCTACATATTCAATTGCCTTATTTTTTATAATTATAATTGAAAAGTTAACTCATTCATCGCCTTTACAAATATAATGTAAGGCGTTTTTACACGATATTACCGATATTACCTATGTACTATCAAGTAAGTCCCTTAAACAAAAATTATCAGCTAATTTTATTAAACTTTTCAAAATTTCGATTTTCTAGATCGATCTCACAGATTCTTCGATTTTTTTTTAGCCGATTTCTTTTTGAATCGATTTTTTTTTATTTCGATTTAAATCGATCCAAAAATCGATCTTTTTTTGGAGAATCGACATCTCTATTTTATACTGTTCAAATTATTTAATTTATTCACAACATTCCTAATGTCTTATTTTGTATTATTTAAATTTATATTAGATTCAACTGATTGTGAGTATAATTATATATATATATATATATATATATATATATATATATATATATATATATATATATATATATATATATATATATATATATATATATATATATATATATATATTGATATATAATATTGAGCAATATGATATTTAATAAATTTTTTCTTTATTAATAATAAAAATAAATATATATTTTACATACTAAGAGTATTCTTACCATTAAATTAACATTTCAATAGACTAAAAATTAGATAAAAATAACATTACTTTCATTATTATTACCTATCGATTAATTTCCGTCATTTTCAGATTATTAAAATTCAACAAATCTATGAAAACTAAAATCAATCAAAATTTTAAAATTAAAACAATTGAAATCACATTTAATGTGCATTTAACTAACATCACATAAGTATTTATATTATTCCAAAGACAATCTTCTGGCATAAATTATTTTATGGTAAATAAACAATTCTGGTTATCGATTCTGATTCTAACCTGATGGCATTTAATCTTGAACTCAGTTTGAAAATATTATTATTTGTTTTCCGTATTTTTGTTACTGGCTACGCAAGTTCATCGTAACCGCGAATCGTTCAAAAAAGTCCTATTTATAGAATATATTTGTTAAATCAGAACGGTTACAAGATCACCATAGAAGTATTCACTTCGGTCGTGTGATCAAACACACTGAAATTTTTTTCTCAGGATATTGGGAAAATAATCGTGTGAATCTCAAGGGTCGCGTGTGAGTGATCTCTATGTATTTAGGTAGCGTTGACCGGGGTAATTGTGAATGGATTTTCATGAATTGAGATAAAAGCGTTGTTTTAAGTATTTTTTATTTTATATATCACATTATGGTTGATTTATTTTAAATTCTACATTATTCAGGATGCACCACACAAATTTTGAGCAAATTCGTATGAAAAACAAAAATTTTATAAGCCATTCACATTTCCCCGATGCGGTTTTGCAAATCCTATGAATTTCGGGGTAAATGTGAATGCCATCAGAAAAATTATTTAGAATGGATTACAAGAGGAGCGAGGTACATCAGAGTAAGGACCAACTCAAATTCTTCATATTTACCCCACTTTCAAATTTTTCATCATACTTTAACGGTCACAATTTCTCTTTGTTTAATGCAAGTTACGCATACCTCAAATTTGTACAAAAAATCAAGGTTAAATAAAAATAACAAAAATTGTAAGAACAAATTTGTTACAAGCTAAAAATGACATTTTGATGATATTTTGTCATTTTATCAAATAAAAAATAAAATAAATTAAAATAAAAAAAATGTTTTTTAAGAAAAAGCTTTTATTTAAAAATGGACTAAAAAAAATAAAATAATTTTTAAGTGAAGTTTGAAGCAATATGCAACATAATTTATAAAAGCTTGAGGCGTTATCATTAATTAGGTATTTCTGTTTTGGATATAACTGTAGCTATTTTTCTTTTCCGTAGTTACCAAACTTAATTAAACGCCTCAAGCTTTTATAAATTATGTTGCATATTGCTTCAAACTTCACTCAGAGGTTATTTTATTTTTTTTAGCCCATTTTTAAATGAAAGCTTTTTCTTAAAAAACATTTTTTTTACTTTATTTTCTACTTTTTAGTCTGATTGCGATTAATTTAAAAAAAAAAATTAAAGAAGTAATTTTTTACCCATATTTTAATCGGTTAATTTACCTTAATCAAGCATAACTATGGAAACAAAAAATTGCAATGCAAAATCAATGGACAATATTTGATAATTCTAAATGTCAAAAAGTTGCACAGGACTAAAAATCAACAATTTTTTTGGGGGGCAATGTAGGACAAAACTAATTATACAATATTGCATTGTCATCAAGGTTAGACACGTATGTAAAATTTGAAACCTCTAGCTCAATTAGAACCAGTCTAAATTTTGATTCCAAGATTTGATCTAAACCAACATACTAACATATCAAGTTAAATAAAAGCTTTTAAAAATTACATGATTTTCACAAAAAAACAAGGAAAATAAGACTTTTTCAAGGAAATACATTCAGTTTACATGAACAAAAAACAATCTATTTTTTTTGTGTTGTTTGTACAACGGGAACTTGTACAATAATGTCATTGTACGTCATCATCAACATTTTCAACTCTGAAAAGGACACTACTGAAATTTTTGACCGGATGGAGGCATTTGTGAATGGCGTTCACAATTACCCCGGAATTTTAAAATCATGGGGTAATTGTGAATTGGTAATAAATTGTCCAGTTTCTTTAGCAGTTAATAAGGAACCCCCTCAGGCTTTAGACCACTTCTTTAGAAGTACCTTTATCCATTTCTTACCTTTTAAAAAAAAGAAAATGTAAAAAAAAAATTTTTTTTGAGGATTGGTCGAAGTAAGATACACAAAATTTTACAAGGGTTTTTTCAAAATAAAAAAAAAGATACTAATACTTGGAGAATTGTTATGAAATTTTAATAGCATATTAAGAAAGGACAGAAAAACATACTAAGATTTGATTTTTAACAAAATTAATGTTATTTTAGAAATTATAGGCGCCGTTCACAATTGCCCCAATTCACATTTACCCCGGTCAACTCTACATGAAAACGATACTTTCACCGATATGTACACGGCAGAGTAGTTACATATAATAAAGGTTAACGTATAAAAAAAAAAAAAAATAAATGTCATATCGACTGACGTAAAACTAAGCTTTTGACAAGCTCGCATTTTATATCAAATGACATTTTCGAACGTAAATAAATGTCACAATATAAAACAAAAATTCTTTCTAACTTGCGTAGGTACATAGTTCTCTGGTAATGACAGTCGATCTACCACCCAGTCTATAAAATAAATAATATTTCATTTGAAAATACAAATATTCCTCTTTAATTAACGCAATTAAACCTTACGAAGACATCAACTTCTTCAACGAACAAAATAAACTGATAATTAAGCTTTATGGAAGTGATTTGAATTTTTTCGTGAAATCAAGCGCTCTGGAAATGACTTGAATTAGAATAATTGGTTAAATTAGGGTAATTTGAATATGAAATTTTCATTTTTGTTATTAAAATAACGAAATTCCTTTTAGAAATATAACAGATTTCAGAAGGCGTTTTTCTATAGAGATCCTACATGTATGATTTAAGTAAAAATGAAAAGAACGACTTTGGAAACCTTCTGTTTACGGTTCTTAGGGCACTAGCAAACTTTAATAAACTTGGTGGCGTCATCAAATTTAAAAAAAATTTAAATTTTCTAATCAAGCTTTATGGAATGATTTGAATTAGGATGATTGGTTGAATTAGAATAACTTTGCTATTAAAATAATAAAATTTCTAATTTTATTAATATTTTTTCATTCATTGTAACTCAAATTGTTTGTAAAATACAAATGATCTATATAATTCATGGCTAGTTTTATTACTATACCTCATTTCAGATACAATTGATCATGCGTTTTTGCTAAAAAATTAAATAATTCTTATATTCGAAACAAATCAACCTTCTATTCTTTTCTAAAGACAAACTTCAAATTTAAAATTCCTAAATGCAATAATGAAAGAGATAAAGCCAAGAAAACGGAAATTATTTAAATTCAAAGTGACGAAGCATGGTTAAATTTAACTGAAATGGACCATATTTATTTTTCAAAATATAATAATTTCTGTACTTAATATCATTTTTAATAAAATTTTATACATAGATACATACTGTATAATATCTTATTCTAATATTTGTTTTTTGTATATTAAAAATACACATTATCTTTTATAGACATTTGTAACGGGGTCTGGCCTATCGCGACTGGAAATTTTTCACATCAATTATTGTATTAATAATATGTAGGTAATTAACTATATCATGCAATTAATACTATTGATAATTTTTTTTCTACTGTTAATCTGTTTTGAGACTGAGATAATGATTGAAAAGTGATTTGATTTATGCAAAAACACACGTAGAAATTTTTCTTTTTATTGGCAAGTGATTTTACTTGCAACCGACGTAGTAAATGATTTACTGATGGAATTCATTTTTTTATAATCACAACCCGTAAACAGATTGCATATTTATAAGCATAGTTCAAAAAGTCAAAAATTTTGCTGATTTTTGTTACGTAATATTAGTAAATAGATATTTTTGCAAAGGAAGATTACAAACGACAAGTGTTTTGATTATTTTTCGGGTCAGTGGGCATAAGCCATAAATTTTTTTTATATATCTGAAGACAAAAATAGGACAATTTCATGTTTTTAGACAGGACAATATTGTTTTGAAAAATGAAAGAATTATTCCTAAAGGAAATCATTTAGTGAGGAAACTAAATAAATTTAAATAAAAAAGAACTAAAAAGTACAAAGCGAAGTTTGAGACTCAAACACTTATACACGGAGAAAAAAATCATATAATTTTTGTAGAGAAAATTTCAGAAAAATTACCATGCTCTTTTATAATGCGTGCGCGAGCGACGACCAAATTTAATAATATTTTACGATCATGTAAATATTATTAAATTGAAACGTAAAAAGTATTAGTCATGGCTTCATAAAAATTGTTGTGCTAGCATGGTAAAATTTAATGTGCTAACACAACTTCTATCACACTCTTATGCATGTATGTTATAATTTAATTCTTGTTGTCGTACTCTCATTTTCGCATCTGACTCGCAACCTTATGTTGGTTGGGCTGTACGGGTTGTACGCACTGACGAACAATATATGATGCATACAAAAATGATTGGCAACAATATATTCTAATATTGAAGATAGTGAAGTAACAAAATGATGAATTAAACGGTGAAATCCCCGTCCTCTAAGACAGTGTAATGAATACTGCTTGCTGCTTGTAAGACAGTCTAATGAATCAAGGTGCTTGGTCCGACCAAGTTGGTCGTGTTGATTGTCACACCACTCACCAGCCTGGCTATATAACTTGCATGTATGAGTGGGGTACATTTCAACAGCGTTGATACCTTCTTTCTCTTTCTTTCTTTCTATTATTAGCAGATAGCATTTGAATAATTAGAAGACGGCATGGTAATTTTTTTAAGAAAAACAATTAAAAAATATTTTTCTGTCTGGAATGAAACTTTTTACTGTGCTGTTTTACAAATTTTACGGAGCTAATATTATGGAAAGAATATTCTACCCTTTAAATTTTCTATGATTAATTATAATTTTTATATTTTTACCGTACAAAATTGAATATGTTCGCCTTTTACACGTCGATTGTAGTGCTGAGTACAGTAATTTTTCTATGAATTTTCTCTCCGTGTAGCACTATTCTCACTTACAGTAACACTTATAGTAACTTCTGAGAATAACCGTCGATTTAATTAATAATTTAGTCGTAATAATGCTGACAACTTTCAAAAAACTCTGCACTTATATAAATAGCCATGATATTATACTTCTCAGTGGTTACCTTATTAATTAAAAACCTAAAACTTTAATAAATTATGTTGCAAAAATAAATTTTAAAAAAAAATGATTGATTAATCTTCAATAAATGATAAATAGCTTTCTATTTACCACTTACTGCTAAACGCTTTGGTGTGAACTGTGATGTGAACTAAATATAAAATTATCAGGAATAGTTCTTCTTTGTAGATCACATTTACAACAAATGGAATTTTTACATTTTGATAGCAAAACGAGAAAATTTATCCCACCAATTATTTGAAATAGTTTTATATTTCTGCAACATATTATATTATCTTGCGTACTTACCTAGAATAACAAATAGCATATTGACCAAATGTGATTAGATTTTTGATCAAGATAGATGAAAATTGAAATTAATTAAGCAGATTTATTCAAATCAAGATTATTTTATTACGATTGATTATGCATGTATCATATTTTCTAAAGTATATTTTCCATTTACATATTGTACAAGTATTTGGGGTTAGGTAAATATTTTTCTATTACAAGCTATCAACAAACAAGTGAATAAATTAATAATTTAATAATAATATAATTTATAATTTTGTTTATTATATTACTAACACAAAAATGATTAATAGCTTTATTAAAATTTTCACATACATAGGTAGGTATCTACAATATTGTGCAAAAATGTGGATTCAAACTTCAAATAAAACATAATGTATAAATGAATAGATGTTTAAGAAATACTGTGAAATTCTTAAAAAATTAATTTTTTTATTTTAAAGTAGCCCAATATATATATATATATATATATATATATATATATATATATATATATATATATATATATATATATATATATATATATATATATATATATATATATATATATATATATACATATATATATATACATATATATATACATATATATATATATATATACATATATATATATATATATATATATATATATATATATGAATTCATAAAGATTTCCTACGTTCATCTATAACCGCAGCTTATTCAATTAAATTCTATCTATCGAATACATTTATGTTACTTCGAATCAGTTACGAGATCGCCATAGAGGTCTTCATTTCGGTCGTGTGATCTTAAGCACACTCACAATTTTTTTAGGTTACCGACTTTCAAATGCCAAGATTTCTTTAAAAATTTCTATCATTTTATTTCAAAATATCAATAAAAACGCCGTGAGCACCGGAGCCCCATCACAGTAGTCGAATTTTCCCCTTCATCTTCGGTATTGAATGTCTACAACCGAAATGTGATTGAAAGTCTACAACCGAATTGTCATTTTGTTGGTTTCAAAACTGGTGATGAGTGTTCGGCTGATCGAGGCTTTAGAAAAAGTTTTTAAGTATTTAAGGGCTGTATCTCAGTAAATTTCAATTTTGTGCCGAAAACAGGTAGCAGAAAAAAACCAACACAATTCGTACGAGGACATTCCTGCCCATGTTTATCCGCTAATTGCCTTTATGTTTTAGTTTTAAATATTAAAAAAGGACCTTAAATAGTAAACTGGAAGGCCTTTATAAAGATATTTTTTCTTTCAAAAAAAAAAAAAAAATAAAAAATAAAAAAAAAATTATTTTATAAATAATAAAAATCCAAAATTCCTACTTTATATGTGTGTATACATATAGAATTACCTATATGTAATATAATATGTATGTATGCAACTACCTATATGTATGTATTGCTTTTGTTAAAAAAAAAATTCATTTTTTTTTTAAATTTTTTAAAATTACTATTCGCCTACTGTGTGTTAGAATAAGAGTAATTCATTTAAAACACATTTACAATACCACTGAATTCCGATGTAAAAATGGGAGAAGTGGGGGGAAAAGTAATGTTTAATCCCTAAAAGGCACTAGCTGGATACTAACTCAATACACGTGCAAAATTTCAGCTCTGTATGTTTTCTTAGAAAGCTTCTAGACGTGTTAGAAAAAAAGCAAAAATATCAACGAAATATTGGCGTAAAAATCGTGGGGGTAAGGGTTAAAAGTTGAAACCTCCAAAAAGCAGTGGCTGGCTATTAACTTAACTTGTACGCAAAATTTCAGCCCTCTAGGTTTATTTGGGGAGATTTTGACCTGAACGAAACTGTTAAAAAACAAGAAAAATGATGTTCTTTTTGGTATAAAAATGGTGAGGGTAAGGGTTAAAAATTGAGACCCCCAAAAGGCACCCCCTTGATACTAACTCAATCCCAATACAAAATTTCAGCCCTCTAGGTATATTTGGGTGACCTGTGCGAGTGGTACAAACTTCCAAAACGTCAAAAAAGCATGAAATTGGAGCTTAAAAAAAATTTCAATTTTATACCGATAGCAGTTAGCAGGAAAAAAGCCAACACAATTCGTACGAAAGCATTCCTACCCATGCTTATCCGCCAATTGCCTTTGTGTTTTATTTTTAAGTATTAAAAAAGGACCTTAAATAGTAGACTAGAAGGCCTTTATGAAGGTATTTTTTCTTTCCAAAAAAATCCAAAATTTCTATTTTATAAATAATAAAAATTCAAAATTCCTAATTTATAAATAAACAGTGACTTTAATAACATTTTCAAATTACTTAATATGTATGTATTTCATTTGTTAAAAAATTGTATTCACTTTTTTTAAAATTTATTAAAATTACTATTCGCCTACTTTTATTTAGAATAAAAGTAATGCATTTAAAACACATTTAACAATAGCATTCAATTCCGATGTAAAAATGGGAGAAGTGGGGGGAAAAGTAATGTGGACTCCCTAAAAGGTACTAGCTGGATACTAGCTGAATACACGTACAACATTTCAGCCCTCTAGGTTTCCTTAGAGAGTCTCTAGACGTGTTAGAAAACAAGCAAAAAAATTAAGGAAATATTGGCGTAAAAATCGTGGGGGTAAGGGTTAAAAGTTGAAACCCCCAAAAAACAGTGTCTGGCTATTAGCTTAACCTGTACACAAAATTTCAGCCCTCTAGGTTTATTTGGGGAGATTTTGACCCGAACGAAACTGTTAAAAAACAAGAAAAATCATGTTTTATTACGTATAAAAATGGTGGGGGTAGAGGTTAAACGTCGAGACCCCCAAAAGGCACCCCCTTGATACTAACTCAATCCGAATACAAAATTTCAGCCCTCTAGGTTTATTTGGGTGACCTGTGCGAATGGTACAAACTTCGAAAACGTCGAAAATGCATGAAATTGTAGCTTAAAAATGAGGGGGGTGGGGGTAAAATATTAAAACCTCCAAAAAGCACAACCTAGGTACGAACTTTATCAACACCCCAAATTTCAACCCTCTACGTTAATTCTGGGGGGCTGAGGGCCTGTTAGATCCAGCGAAAATCGTTTTTCCCCCCTCTACTCCCACCAAATCATCCTAGGAAGCTGAATTTTGGATATGTTGTAGATAATTGACCGAAACATTATTTAAAACCGGTTTGGAAAAGTTTTATTGCTTTTCCGCCCCCCACCAATCCCTTAAAGGTCGGGTCAGAAAAAAAATTTGCCCAAAATTTGACCCCACTTTGATAGTATGAGGTGCCCCGAAAATGAGCCCCATTGACCAAATTCCATCTCTTAACTTCCATAGGGGGGCCCTACACAAATTAAAAGGTGGCGGGAATATATATATATATATATATATATATATATATATATATATATATATATATATATATATATATATATATATATATATATATATCAGACATTTTTGTTTCTACATATTCGTGTTCTACGGGTCCGAAAACGGATAGCGCCCCTACTCTCGCCTCTCGCAGCTCTTATCGTATAGACTGTATAAGTCTAATTTTTCGGAGAAAATTCGACTAAAAATACATATGCTAAGACTGGTGACGCAACTCGAAATGCTGTAAGGTAAAAATTCAATTCTTTACTGTAACAATAATTACGTTATTCTTGAATATATTACCTACATTTTTAATAAAAACGTTGCCGTTATTCAACAAATAATTTTAAGCCTAGAGTTAAATCAAAATCAAAGAAATAATTTCCTAAAATTTTCGAAGAGCACGAGATAAAATTACACAACAAATCGAAATCAAATAATTAGGTATTATCTTAATGAAATCTGATGAAATTTTAAAACAAAATATGTACATAATTTAAACGCCAGTTTTAAGTACCTTGTCGACAGATTTTGTTTTAGGCATGTATTATGTAAGACAATGATAATGCGTAATTATATTAATTATTAATAAATTCTTACAAGGGCGGTTTTAGCGTTTTTATTTTGGTTAGGATATTGTAAACATGTAACATAATTATGTATAATTTTTATTTATGTATAATTCTAAAACTGAAGAAAACGTAATTTTAAGCAACATTTACAAGTCATATCAGTGAATGAGATACCATTTAGGACAGCCTGTATATTACTGAATTTGGTTTGTATATTGTTAGAAGTAGAGATGATCGATATATCGATAACTGTTATTTTGTAACTAGTATAGAAAGACAACAGTTATCGTCAATAACTGGAATACCCAGTAACTGGTTACTCCTTTGGAAATTGGAAATATCCATAACATAGGTCAATATTAATATATTCGAAAGCAAGGATCACAGTAATTTATTTTAACCACCTACGGAGAATTTCAAAATAATAACGCCCCAGGCAAGTTACACATTTTCTATTGTAGCACATTTAAAAAAAACCCTTAAAATGAACTATTGTCTATTGTACAGTTATTTATTTGTATTTGTAATTTTGTATCCATAAAATTGTTTATATAAAGCCTAAATCCTTGTATAGACAAGTATTTGAACAGATATTGCAGATTATTTAGTATCCGTCAGTATTATAGATCTGTGCATATTTCACTAACAGAACCGTTTATACGCATATCGAATATCTTAATATTTATTTGCATAATATCCCTAGAATGTACAAAACGTCATACATATAAATAAATGATAATATTGCTACGAAAAACATAAAACTATCAGAAATCTAGAGCTACACAAAATGAACAGAATAGTATACGAGTATTGTGCAATAAGTGCGGGAAATTGTCGATTGCCCACGAGAGCGAAGTTGAGCGCTCATTCGCTCGAGTGGGCAACCGACAATCCCGCCCGAGTTGCACATACTATTTTTTATTACGAATTTCACATATTATTTTCTATCATTTTTACTATTTTTTATTACTTTTTAAAATAAAATTTTTGAGTGTTTGTCTTTTTTTTCTGAATTAAATACCTATTGTTTAAATTATTTTGTTGGTGGTTTCTATAGAAATAATTATGAAATATTTATTAAATGAAAAATCAAGAGGCGGCTTTGCGTGTTTTGATTAAATTTTGCGTTTTATTGTCAATTTGCGGGTGGGAAGTAAACTTTCCGCACGGAAAACAGCAATTGAAGTACGCTTAAGCCTGCGGGAAGAGGGCAGTGGGCAAGTAGCTATTTTTCGTACTAAAATGTGTGCGCTAAGTTAGTAGGTCCTTTCCCTGCATGAGTAATAAAAAATCTTTTTATGGTTATGGTGTTTGGGCTAACTCCCGGGCTACTGACCATTGAGTATTTACCCAGTCATGGCTGATCATAAATGCAATTTGATTCTTTTCATAATAAAAAAAAATCCTCGTTTAGCAAAATCTTTTTATTTTCCTATATTTTTCATTTTTTCAAAATTTGTAAGTATGCCCGGGCTACCCGGTCTTCTCGCTAAAACCGCCACTGAATTCTTACCTGCATATATCAAAAGAATATAAAACTAATCTCCAAATTATGTACATATTTCATAACTGTATAGATAATTATAGGTTCCAAAATTAACTTTCGATAAAATGTCTTTATTTGTTATTAATAATATATTAATAGAGATTTTTTTTCATTACCTAGTTTAAATTTAGCGTCTGATTGAATAAAAAGATAGAGCAAAGATTATAATCTATTCATAACGAAAGGCGTCAATATAAGTTAAGACTATTTTGAATTTTTCAACTAAAAAAGGACAAAATGAAAGTATTTCTTTGTAACAGCTTAATTAAGTGGGAAAATTTTCGAAAATGGTTAAAAAATGAACATCAAACAAGCGTAAAAGTAAGTTTAGTTTTACCACTATACCAGGGGTTCCCAAACTGTGCCCGGGGCGCCGTAAAGCATCACAAGGGCCGAAGGGTAAAAACGATTTGGGCAGTTTCCCAAAATACGTGCCAACGAAATTTTGCAGTTTTTTTCTATTTTTCTTGATTGATTTGCAAGTAAAACAAGTAAAAAAGTAGATAAAAATTGGCGGACACGTTTAATTTCCGTTAAAAAATATTAAAATTTAATATATTAAGCATTGCGTTTAGTAATTAAATAACTCATTTTCCTTTCTTTTTTTTAAATTTGGGCAAATAGAAATACTAGAAAGAGAAACAAACAATTTAATTTAATTATCATATTTAGTTATTACTAAATAATGTAATTTCTAAGAGGAATAGTAAAATCATATTAATATAATCTAAATTTCCTATAAATAAAAAATTAAATTTTTAATATCTTTTAATGAAAATTAAATATGTGCATAAACTTTTATCGTCATTTTTATTTGTTTTAATACTAAATCGATAAATTTGACAAGTTTATTTTTTCGGTACCTTAAGGGCGTCGTGAGTCCAAAAAGCTTGGGAACCCCTGCACTATGCAATAGCAGAAGACTATTAACAAAAAATTCAATTATCTAAATCTCTTTTATCAAATACAGAATGGTTTAAAAGTTTTAATTCTAATTCTTAACATTTAAACAAATGATATAAAAAAATAAAGAGACGAAAAAAAATTATTAAAATCAAAGTAATCTTTTTAGTAATTGCGTCACCAATGTCAACTTTATAACATTTCCTACCTTTTAAAAGGATTATATGGCATTGACCCTCAACAAAAGCAAAAAAATTAAATCCATTTAATAATATGAATCAGCAACACAAATGACATTTTCACGGTGTCGCCTGAAACTTAGATCCACTAGAATTTATTATATATTACTAGTGATCTACTGTAGCTTCCCGTATATGTGTGCAAATTTCAAAAACCGAGTAATCTTCTATTTAAAATTAAAGAATAACTTTTAAACATTGCAACATTCTCAATTACCAAATTTCCATCATATTTTATATCATAAAAAGGTGTAAGCTGCATTAATTTCATAATTTTCACCCAGTCGTTTTTGAGATATTCAGACAAAATATGCTTTTGGCCACTTTTGAAAATTTATATAAAAAAAGCACAAAGTTCTCAAGCTTACAAGTTCTACAGCTAGTAGTTCTATAATAAATCTCTACAAGAAAAAAAATTAAAGCTGAATCCCTCTTCCTTTTTTTAATAATTTTGCAACTCTATTAAGAGCACCGTTTTAAATTGATTTTCGCTTTATAGTATAAATTTTTTTCTTCACTTGTCTCACTACGTGGGTCATACTATGTAAGGACAAAAAACCTGTACCATATCAATCTAATAATTTTGGTTTTTAATTTGTATTGATATCTGTAAGGTTGACAGAGTTAGAAACACTTATACAATACTTGTTTGTAGCCAAAAAACGGTCCGGAAGCAAACTTAAAACAGTCGCCAAAAAAAATTTTAATCCTAGTTTCCAATCGTAGAGATTCTTCCGAAACAGCAGTAACCTTTAACAACCTAACGCCGATGATTAATGATTATGTACGATGAATTTAACATTCTCCATTGAATGTGTGAAAGTATGGAACTATGGACCCCAGAGTACAGAGGTAACGCAACTATCTCTATCGTGTAATCTGCAGTGTGCAGATCTGTGCAAGTTAGGCTACTTAGTAGCCACTCTCTCCGTAGCAGTGGATGAGTGTAGGTCAATCACAAGTCAATTATATTGATTGTTGTTAGCATTGTTATAACCCCCACACGGAGCCATATACACGCGTGTAGTATCATACATATGTATGCGACAGCACGACCACCACCACCTCCGATCACTCACACAAAGACAGATTACCGCACAAATACAAAGTAAACCCAGTGCACGTATATAACATATTTTCTATCCCTTACTGGTTACACTGGTTTCAGTAGTATAGAGATAGATATGTTGTCTCTGGTACTCTGGGGTATGATAAAAAAAAATGGTATGGTTATTGATAAAAAAAAAATATAAAAAACTGATTAATACGGAATGATTTACGTGGGTAAACAAATAAGTGGTGTTACCTGTTTTACCTGTTCAATATTAGGTACCCGTTTATGCATTAAGATGCGAAGCGGACAAACTGTGGAATGCACCCAATGCACTTAATGCCCTGAACGCACTGATGAGGATATTTATATATTTGAATATACCTACGTGTTTAATTAAGCGAGAATTCTCATGCATTTTTTATTGACGCATTCTTTAATAGTATCATATTCTTGCACACTATAATTATTTTACGACTTATATAGTTTTCTGGATCTTTAAGGACATGGCAATCAAACAGACTCATACGGGTTACAATTGAGTCGCCCAAAGTATCCTTTATTCACCACTGATCGAAATTTGAATTATTTATTGGAATTATTAGAAGCAATAAGTCTTCAGTTACAAAACGTCGATTTTCTGTGGTATAATATATAAGGGCTTGAAGGAACTAATGATGTTATAGCTTACCTATACAACGTTAGATTTACACTAGGGACTAGTGCCTAGGGCGGCAAAATTTTGAACGTGAGAACGTAAAGGGGATCCGTAACTGTTGGTAAGAGGTCCGAAAAAGTAAAAAAAGTTTTTTTTAGTCGTCACTTATTTTTTAAGAAATGTGATTAAGGAGGCCAAAAAAAGAGCTTTTGAGAATAAGAAAACTCTTCTTCTTCTTTTTTTGTCTGGCTCTGAAAGGCCTCTCTTCTTTTTGCTCGTCATATTTTTAGGGAAACTTTTTAGATGATAAGTTGAGCTAATAAGTAGATTAATCACATTTTTCGAGTGTGGCCGATCGATCACATATCGAGTATAAATTTGAAGTGAATTTTTCGACTCTCTCCCTAACTGCGAGTTTAACGAAAGAAACTTCTTGTAAATTTGATTATCTGCAACTTTTATTAGTACTAATTTAGCGAAAAATCTATATTAAAAAGTTAAGAACCCAAAGATAACAAAAAGCCAACTTTGCTAATTCTTTACAAAAATAATTTTTCATATCAGTTTGCGTAGGTGGTTACATGCAAGCAATGGTTTAGTGAATAATTCAATATCAAGGGGAAAGAACCTTTTTCCCTTTTTTGAACATGTATCCAAGTATGCAACTGAAGTTTTGAACGTTCATAGAACGAAAATTTTAAGAACCGTTTTACCGCGAGAATAGGAGGCTGAACCGCTTCGATAGTCTATAACTATAAAGAAAAAATAGAAAAGAAATGTCTGATCAAAGTCCTGTTCAACCCTCGCGACGGTCAGCGACATTTCTTTTCTATTTTTTCTTTATAGTTATAGACTATCGAAGCGGTTCAGCCTCCTATTCTCGCGGTAAAACGGTTCTTAAAATTTTCGTTCTATGAACGTTCAAAACTTCAGTTGCATTCCAAATTTAGCTTTAAGTATGGACACCCTATACTAATATAGTTCCAACATTTTACCTTCAGAATTCAAAAATATCTACAAGAATTTGCTGGCAATTAATTAATAGAGTTTTAGAATTAAAAATTTAAATACTCCTGTTGCAACATCCTGTATAACATAGTGAATTTCGGATTACATAAATTACTTTTTCTCAAAAACCCGTTTATATAGTAAATACTCCTGTTGCAACATCCTGTATAACATAGTGAATTTCGGATTACATAAATTACTTTTTCTCAAAAACCAGTTTAATGGTTCTTATGTGATTTTTTCACTCTTTACCAAAGTGTAGAAAAGAATATCAAAAAACTTTTAAACTTTAGTAAAGGGCATAGCCGGGTAAGATAGGGAAAACGGCCCTTGACGCAAAATTGATTGTTTTTATAGGAAATAATACTTCTTAGCCCCAGATACATTCCTGCCAAATTTCAACCCTCCGAGGCTAATAGTTTATGAATACACAAACAGACAAAAATTTTCAAAAAAAAATTTTTTTAACGAAATTACTGAGCCGATTTATTTGAGTTTAATATATATTGTGTACCCACCTTAGGCGAAGTAATAAAAAAAAAATTAACGTTATATCCCTTTATTATACTAATTTTTTTAAATTTTTAAATTTAAGAAAATTTTTTTTTGGCATTTAGGCGTTAGCGACACCCACCATTTTTTGTACAATAATTTGTCTCTTAGTACTCTATAACATATATTTTTATGGAAAAATTTTAGTTGGTAGAACATAGTAATATTTCAATACAAATGCATGCCATGTTCGGTACTACATATATTGCTTATGTATAAAAAGGACCATAAAATAAAGCGTCTGCCTTATTTCTAAAACACAGTAGAACTCTGAGCAGTGCAATAAAATGTTCTCTTCCCCCCTGAGTTGCAGTTCTTGGAGTTCCTGTGACGGTCTAAAAAAATATATATTTTGAGCTGTTATAAAACATATGTTTTAATTTGCTGAAAAATAATTTTCAAGGTTAATTTTACCATGAATCTGAATATTTGAATGAAATCAATAAAATTATCTCAGCATACTTACTAATTAAAATTATATCTAACTCAACAAAAATTATAAGTTTTAGAAACTTTATTCAAATAAAGATACTAATAATAACAATAATACGTCTTAAATGTTATATTGCTTTAATAATAATAAACATTAACTTAATAAAATGGAACAAAAAACTTCAACAATGTATAGTAATAACAACAATCCGGCTAAAACCTGTTGTAGTTATTACATGTACATATAACTAACTTGAAGAAAGTAGTGTACTCGTACGCAATATGTAGCTCGTCCCTCTCACTTGATGTTTTTGTTGCACTTTTTAAGGAGGTGCAGAAAGTGGATTTTTTCTGTAATAAAATTACATACGTTCATAACTACGATAGACAAGCTTAGACAAACGTCTAGCTTTATCTGCCGTCTGTCTTATTTTGTTAACACGATGACGGGTCATGGGGAATTATAACGAAATGACCAACTGGTATACTATTTTGACAGCTAATCAACTTTGTATGAAATTGTTGACTTCGTAGGACGTGGTGTATGAGCTAACAAAGTTTCACTTGACATCTTACAAAGGAAAAAACTCTAACAAAAGAGAAATCAATGTCTATTTTGTTTTACTGATAAAAAAAGACAAACGGCAGATAGTGTTGGACTTTTGTAAATTTAAACTAGTTTATCGTAGTTATGAACGTATGTAATTATATTATTTTAGAAATAGGGTAGATATTTTACTTTATAGTCCTTTTTATACATAAGTAATATATGTAGTACCGAACATGGCATGCATTTGTATTGAAATATTACTATGTTCTACCAACTAAAATTTTTCCATAAAAATATATGTTATAGAGTACTAAGAGACAAATTATTGAACAAAAAATGGTGGGTGTCGCTAACGCCTAAGTTCCAAAAATAAATTTTCTTAAATTTAAAAATTTAAAAAAATTAGTATAATAAAGGGATGTAATGTTAATTTTTTTTTTCCTTACTTCGTCTAAGGTGGGTACACAATATATATTAAACTCAAATAAATCGGTTCAGTAATTTCGTCAAAAAAAATTTTTTTTGAAAATTTTTCTCTGTTTGTGTATTTATAAACTATTAGCCTCGGAGGGTTGAAATTTGGCAGGAATGTATCTGGGGCTAAGAAGTATTATTTCCTATAAAAACAATCAATTTTGCGTCAAGGGCCGTTTTCCCTATCTTACCCGGCTATGCCCTTTTAGCACAAAATTAATTTTTTTTTAGTCAATTTTGGCAAAAAACCGGACGTGTCTGGCTAAAGAACTCGTAATATAATGTATATATTAGTGAATACATACAAATTTTACTGAAAATTATTTATTTTTCGGGTTCTAGAGACATCAAAACAAATTTCTTTATTTATGGCCCCAGGCTCAAGTCTCACCTTCTGTAATAACTTAATTTCCGTGCCTTTATTTTAAAGCAAAAACAGCATGTTTTACTAAAGACTGTATTATACCCAATATGTATGTATATATTATTATTAACCATGATTTTTATTATTAGAGTTCAATAGGGTTGAATATGGGTCAACATTGCCGGGTTTCTATTTTCGCTTTTACAAAATAAGAAAAAAATTTCGAATCTTTGTTTTCAAATATTTTAAATAAAATTTTCAACAACAAATTTTATTTTTAGCGCGATTGTAATACCCAAACC
The DNA here is from genome assembly GCA_035578155.1 of Brachynemurus nebulosus. Classification (NCBI taxonomy): domain Eukaryota; kingdom Metazoa; phylum Arthropoda; class Insecta; order Neuroptera; family Myrmeleontidae; genus Brachynemurus; species Brachynemurus nebulosus. The sequence continues at coordinate 25,769,589 of JAPWDM010000003.1, forward strand.
ATTAATTTCATTAATAAAAATCTCCACCTGGAACTTATGAATGAACCAGGGGATGCTCATTACGTCATAAACTCAATGTTGTTTACACCCTAATTTTCATGTGCATACATATAAGGTAACGGGCCTAGTTTCTGACCTTTTAAGAGTGATGGCTGAGGTTAAATGACAGTAATAAATATAAGTTTCAACTTAAGAGACAATTAATAATTTTATCAACTAGTTTATGGCTTTCAAAATAAAGTCATACAAGTAAAATAATTATTTGAATTGAATTAATAATTTAAATTAATGTTTTAAAAATTGACAAAAAGGACCCAGTTTCTGACCTTCAAAATTTCTCATGTGACAGTTTCTGACCCTGACAGTGGCCTAGTTTCTGATTCTTAAATTTAAAAATACAGTTTTTTAAAATTTAATTTATAAATAATTTTTTATTGATAAAAATGAATGTTTAATGTTATATACGTTATGAAAAATAACAAAAACTAATCGAAGATAACTATAAATAACAAAATAACTAACAAAAACTGGTTAGAATTTAACTGGGCCATACCACTTTAGAAGTGAGCCTAGTAATTGACCTTCATATTTCAATAATAAAAATCATTCTAAGGTATTTTATAAATATTTTAAAATAAATTTCAAACAAATATTAACCTGCTCATATATTTTTAATTAAGTTTTCATACTTACATGATGAATATTGCACAGATCAAAATGAGTACTTTGTAACATAAACTGTTAAGAAACTACCAAAAAAATAGTGTTTACACACATTTTAAACTTAAAAATTTTTTTTTATTTAGTTAATATATTCTAAATTTTTTAAATTGCTGTTCATTAGACACAGAATAGATTACTTTAAATTAAGAATTTATTTTTTTTCTTATTTAAAATATAGTTTTTTTATTAATTTATAACAAAGTTGAAAAGTTCAGAAACTGGGCCAGGGTCAATTACCGGGTCTTTTACCTTACGTACTTTTAATTTAAATTTAAAAAAAAATGTATCATACCTACTATGTAATTCACAAAATATCCTTAAATTAAAATTTAAACATTTAATTTCAAATTTAAACATGCTCTAATATTGTACCTATACTGTTATCATTTTCATTTGTATATTGTCATATTTATTTAACAAGAAAAATGAAAATTAAATAAAAACTAACCGTATATGAAGCAGCTGGCGATTGAACAAACAATTCCCATAAATGTTGCAATTTCGAAGGTACACTACCCGTCATTATCACTCAAAATCGCTGTTTATTTGTTTTTTGTTTCAATTGTTATTACCAGACAAAGTCATTTATTTTCACTCAGTTAACAAAATAAGAATCTTATAACATAATTGTCCATAAAATATAAATCTTTGTAAAAAATAGTCAGTCAATTATCATTAAAATTAATAACAAAAAGCTGCATTTATTATAACAATCATTTTGGAAAACCGCATTTACGCATATTCGCTCAAATGAAAACAATGTATTCACACAGCGAACAATGAAACACGACTGAAATGTAAATTCAAAACAGTGTGTGAATGAGTGTGCTTCTAACATTGGTTGTCAATTTTTTTTCCTCTACCAAGTCTATCAATAATATGCACAGTGCACACGTCGTCGACTTGCACGTCGTACTACACCAATGAAGTAGTGGGACTGAATATTACAGAGTTCAAATATCGTTGTAGTTCAGTGGAGAAAATTCGTAAAAATAATACATATGTAAGTATGTACAACGAATTTAATGAAAATGGCCAATAGGAAAGTTAACTTCTATTTTACTAGGCCCACTATTTAAAACTGTTAATCCTACAAAGACCATACTTTTTTATTAATAACAGTTTTAAATAGTGGGCCTAGTAAAATAGAAGTTAACTTTCCTATTGGCCATTTTCATTAAATTCGTTGTACATACTTATGTATTATATATTTACTGCTCTCAAAGGACCGGCTCAGTTCAAAATCCAAAATCCAAGTAGTTGCACGTTCGAATCTATGGACTTGGTACTAAGGAAATCCGATTCAGAATCCTTCAGAGCAGGCGTCTAATTGGCTGCTTTCATAGTATCTAACTGGAGACGGGACAGACTTAGTCCTACAAAGACCATACTTTCTTTTTAATAAGTCTATCCCGTCTCCAGTTAGATACTGTGAGGGCAGCTAATTAGACGCCTGCTCTGGAGGATTCTGAATCGGATTTCCTCAGTACCAAGTCCATAGATTCGAACGTGCAACTACTTGGATTTTGAATTTTGAACTGAGCCGGTCCTTTGAGAGCAGTACCCCCTTCGACACCACAGTACTAACATGCAAGGAAAGATTAAAAGAAGTACCTTGAAATGATTCGAACATTTGTTGCGGACGACCAAAAATTGAAAGTACACATAGAAAGGGTGGACCAAGGAAATCTTGGAATAAGGGTACAAGGAAGGCAACAGAAAACAAAGAGTGATTGATATTCAAGAAATATCTCTGATCGGTAATGAAAATTAAATTAATCCATTTCCTTAAATAGAAAGACCAGAAAATAACAATGGGGCCACTAGTTTCTTTCTTTTGAAGTCTGAATGTATGGATGAATGTATGCTGAATGATATTCCTATTCCGAAAAGGAATTAAAGGGTTTCTTCTGATTTCTCATTCAAGACAGCTCTTCTGTATACCACGTTTTTTTTATGATAATATATTCGAGACATCTTTTATGTATACAACATCTTTTACGACAAAAGCCACAGAAAATTTTAGAGTAGAAGAACTGTGAATGTAATAATATAAATTATAAACCATACCTGTGTAGACAAGGCAGTGTAATTAGATATTCGCAATCGCCATTATAAACATCATCAATATCAAAAAAATAATAATTTAACCCACGTTATTCATTTACTTTAAACTTTATTATTGCTTTTAAATAATTTTTACTTAATAAGAAACAGTTTTTCTATATAAATAATTAAATATTATGAATATAATTATTATATACAATAATATATGAATCAGTATTGATGACGTCATAACTCTGTTTAATGGCGACTGTCGATACCTAACAGGCTCTAGGGGCGGGCAATTCGTGCATTTGCCCGGGGCGGCTTTAAAGGGCGGCAAGCAATGTTTTTAAACAATTACAGAGCTTTTTTTTCTTTTTTTTTGCTCGCCAATTGTATTCTCGGGGAAAAAAAATTCTATACAGTATTATTAAAAAAAATTACCAAAGGCTCCATTTTTCCTTTTTGTCCGAGTCGACGTAAACGCTAGAGCGGCCGCTGTACCTACTTACATTGCCTTGCCTACGTATTATATGTAGTATGCGTATGTCATGATATAAACTTACTTTTCTTCTCCTTGCTATTCCTACTCTACATATTATGTGATAAACACTTCGAAAATGTTCAATCTAAAATGATGAATTGGGACTTTGGGACCTTTACCCAACGAGTTCGTTTCCTATCTTCGTTGGATTAATCTTTATGAAATTGCTTCCGATTTATAGTAAAGTCCTCTAAATATGAGATACTTAGTTGGATATCCTGATCCTTCGAATTCGAGAACACTATATTAATATAAGCAGTTATTACTAGACTGTATTATTAGAATAAATGTTTAAAGCAAGTATTACATTTATAAAATTAAACAATAAATAAGCTATTGAACTCTGTGAAATATAGATTAAAACATATAATAAGAACAAGGACGGCTTTCTATTTATATGGTTTCTGTATATTATGAAGATGTTATAGTTTTCGGTTTTTACAATAATAATGGGTATATGTACATACCATAATTTTTTTATATTAAGTGCATATACACCAATACCTCAATTTGCGTCGTGGTTACGTTCCAAAAAAACACGACGCGAATTGAAGCGACGCAAAGTGAATTATGATTTTCTATAGTAAAAATTAAAGACTCGAACCAAAACAACGCAACTTCGAAAATCTAACGACGCACAGTGAAAAAAAACGCAAAACGAAACGACGCAAAGCGAGGTATTGGTGTAACTACATATTTTAATTATTAATATAAAAATACTTTTACAATTTCTAAATTCATATATTAGCATCGTTTACAAGCAATTTTGTAAATAATTTTAATCTTTATTGTTGTTGATATAAACAACTTCATTCTGTTCAAGAGAACATTGTTGTAATCCGATTAAAATAAGGTTAAATTATTATGCAATGTGATGATAATCACAGCCTTTACACTTTACAGGATCATTTTTTTTAAATGTAGATAAATTACTTTTAAACTACAGTGTAAACTCTATATAACGAAATTGAAGGGACCGGGTATTTTATTACGTTATAAAGAGTTTTCGTTATATGGAGAGTAGAAGAAAACAATATAATTTTACGAATTTAGTAAGTGATTTTAATTTTGACTGAATTAAATGACACTTTTTCGTGTCAATACATAAACTCTTTCGCTTACTCGCCATGTTTACAGATAAAAAGTTTGAACGAAACTAAGAATATGATAAGGTAATGACAGCAATAAGACAATAGTATGGAAGTACAGTAGGTAAAAACATGTGCTAGGTAATTACAACAAACAAACAAACAGATATTTAAAAATGCCTTTGTGCGTACAAAATATTTACGACTCTGTATCACTATTGTGTTTGAAAGTCAGTGAAATAAAATTTTATTGGGATTCAAATAATGACGTATTTTTCGCTATTGAGAGTGGCTGTTACGTTATAAAGAGTGTTTCAATATATGGATGATAATGTAAACCAAACAAACCTTAGCAATTTCTACGTTTTAAGGAGTTTTTCGTTAAATAGAAGTTCACTATATAGAGTTTACACTGTAATTATTTCAATTAATGTAAATTGTATAATTATAAGAAGTTTCCAATAACGCACTCCTAACAATGCAATCAAGTATCTAATTGTTGGCAGGTCTGTATACACAAACATAAAATTTCAAGCATTTCATTATCAGAAACATTACCAAAAATGTTTAAATTATTTTATACCCCCTAGACTTTTTAAGAAATGTCATTTTATTAAGGAAATCTCACTTCCTTCCAGCCTTAATTTTTCAAAACGATAAATGTGGCTATTTTATTGTTTTAAATTTCAAAAAATTCTAATAGAATATATAAAAAAATATTAAAAATTTAGATATAGTTTTGGGAAAAAAATAGTATGTTAAATATAGATTTTTTAAAAAATTGAATTATTTTTATAATTATATCATTAAACTCTCTGTACAAATGTATAATTTTTTACATCCTTTTATTCCATTATATATGTATATATATATTTTTTAATCTAAGGTCATCTGATAGTTAAAAAAAATATGTTTTTTCTTAAGTACTTATATGACTTATATAGTTATATGGTATTTATATATTTCTTATATCCAGAAGGTTATTTATAATTATTTAATACTATTTTTAACATTTAAAAGTCAAAACTTGATCTACTGTTTATGCTTGTAAGATTTTACAATATTTTTAATACGTGAAAAATTAAACAATAAATAATGAATTAAAATTTCTAAGGGATTCCTAAAATTGAATTTTCTGTTTAATAATCCTTTTCCTACTAGTGGTACCTACTTAAAAGTCCAGTTTTACAAATGTGCCCTTAACAAGTTTGAATTTGATTTATGTGTAACTGTACATACACTACTATTAAAAATACCAGAAATAATATGTTAAATAATTCTACTTTTAAGTTCTAAAAGATTTTTCAAAGAAATCTTAAATATGTTAAAGGTACTGGCACCTGTTAGTACCACTAGTAGTCTATACCGACAAAATACATTCGGTAGTTAAAGAGTTAAAAAGTAAAAGTTCAAATTTTTGTATTCAACAATTACGTTTTGAAGAGCAACAGATTATTACTTTCAGTACAAAAAGTTTCCAACTGTTTTAAATATCCCTGAACAGTGGTGGATTTACCAACAGGCTGAGTAGGCTGAAGCCTAAGGCGGCAAATTTGGGCCAAAAGGGCGACAAAATTTAGAATTTGAAGTTTTTTTTTGTTCGTCACTTACTTTTTTTAGAAGAAAGTGTTAAAAAGTTATTAAGAACTTATTTTTAGCTTTTGGGATAAAACAGGGGTGGCATATTTCACGGAACCTAGAGCGGTACTTAAGGTAAATCCGCCACTGCCCCCCTGAAATACTACAAGTAAGTAATAAGCTCTAGTATCATAATATACAATAATTAATAATAAGACAGAACATAAAAAAAAGTTGCTGCATACGCCTTTAAGTGAAACAATTTATCTACTTAATGCTCATTTTTTCGTTGCTTTATCACTAATATTTAGTGATTTTGAAAGTTGTTCGTGTAAAGTAATCGCATAATGTTGAGGTGGTTACGTCAGTTTTTTAGGAATAAAATCGACTATATTAAAATCGTCTTCTGTAACCTTATATATTTATGATAAAAATTTAAGTATGAAAAATTAATTTAAAAATAATATTAAATAATTTTAATGAATGTACTGAAGCATTAAAAACTCTGACATGTATTTTTTTTTTTAAGTTAAACTTCGTTGTTTTGTATTTGTTTGTTAGGTTATGTCAACGATAAAAATAAAAATTTTCGTTTGTGCGTGTATAAAGTAGCTTTTTTATATAAAGAAAACAAGATGCACTATCTTAAAAATCGACAGTTAATTCTTTCATGTAATAATCTTATTAATCATATACGTAATATGTCACAAATTGCATCACAAACAGAATCTCAGCCGGTTCAATATGTTTCATCTAAAATAAGTATACCGACGACTCCTAGGCAGTTAATTCAATGTCGAAGACGTCAGTTTGATCTATACGATGATGTAAATTCAAAAACCAAACCTGACGATGTTTCGTTGGCTTCAAATGGATGGAAACATCGTAAAGCAATTGGGGACCATTTTACAATCTTTCCACGACGCAACAAAAAAGTTGACTCAAATATTTTTGGTGATCAGTGTGATTCATTTGAAAGATTAGGAATATCTCCAGATATAATAAAAATATTAGAAGCAATGGATATCACAAAACCGAGCTTAATCCAACTAAAAGCAATTCCAAGAATTCTTACTGGAGAGAATTGCCTGATCGGCTCACAAACTGGAAGTGGCAAAACATTAGCATACCTTGTTCCATTAATTGAACAGTTACTTGTATGGAAAGATAAATTTCACGATCGAAATTTAAATGCTCCACTAGCGGTGATTGTGTCGCCAAGTAGAGAACTGACTTGTCAAATTGGTGATGTTGTACACAATTTTTCAACACACTTAAATTTTAATAGTGAAGTAATAATCGGTGGCCGGACTAAAAGAATGATGATTAATCCAGAATTTTCAACGGTTGATCTTTTAGTTGCATCCCTGGGTGCAATCAGTAAGTTAACGACAACTGGAATTTATCGGATGTCGAATTGTATGCATTTGGTGATGGATGAAGCGGACACACTTTTGGATGATAGTTTTAATGAAAAATTAAAATATTTCTTGAAACATTTTAGGGTAATTTTTAGTTTTATATTTACTAATTACATAGATATATCATCGAAGATGTGGGAAATTCGACTCCCGTGATGGGACTCTACTCCTCACGGCTTACATATTTTCAAAAATGTGGCCGATTTACACAATGACCAGTTCCGAAAATTCTCTGAAAAAATGTAGTTTACGATACTTACTAAATTATAATATCTAAATAAAAAAGACTAGTGTGTTGACAAATATGGCGTTTGAGAAAAGTTAGATTTAACATTTTTTTTAAATATTATATTGTTGGTTATAAATATTGCTAGATATTTATTGATAGTTTCAAATTACAACAAAAATCACATACAAATTAAGAAATATTCAATACCACCGACATTTTGTAGGTTATAAAATTTGTAAACAAAGATGGCGATTTTGCTTCAAATAGAGTCCCTATAAAGGAGTCTCCACATTCTCGCCGAGGTTGGACGAAACGAGAATGTAGAGGGTCATTTCGTTGTGTCTCGCGGTTGGTGTTTTAATGCTATTCATATGCCTCAGCCAACCTCAGCGAGGAACCTCGTTCAACCTTGGCGAGAATGTGGAGACTCCTTAATATGTAAATAGAGTTGTGACTAGAGATGTGCACTGGTTTCGTGACGAGTAATTTTACCCACTTTTGACCGTCACAAAACGGTTTTGTGACCGATATAGTTATGACAAGACCATCACAAATTACCGCCATCTGAGAGAACGCATTTGAATTAATGAATGTTTTAGCGGGAAATTTGCATGCTTTAGCGGAAAATTACTGTAACATGGTGTCATTCGTCCTATGTTTATTTACTGTATATTGTGTTCATGGACATGTACTATTGTTTCATGTTCATGAAATACTATTTCATTTTTTAATAAATAAATAAAAATATTTTATGATCTCAAAAATATCTAAAGTGCCCTGTAAACGATCAAATTGTTTGTCAAATTTTACGTGTTTGTCAAATTATTTGATAGTATGCAGCTTTGTTTGACGCGTTTGTCAAACAATCTACGTGTTTGACGTGTTTGATGAAAATCTTGATTGATCAACTTGTTTGACGTGTTTGACCAACAAGTTTGAAGGTGAGCGGCGGTGTTTGTTGTGTTTGTCAAACAAGCTCTATTAAATTGCCCCGAAATGAATAGCAAATATGACGAAATTTTTGCAAATCTCTGTACGAGCAACCTTTTTTCCATAATTTTCATTATTTATTCTATGTTTGGCCAAGTTTTATCTAATAAAATTATTTTATGGGGATCACTAGTGTGACAAACTACGGGCAAGTTTGTCAAATTTGTTTGAACTTTGGTTTGATCGTCTAAGCTCTTGTTTGATGAAAACGTGAAGTTTGACAAACAAATTTGTCAAACAAATTTGATCGTTTACAGGGCACTTAAAAATGAATAAGTAGATCTTCGTTTTATTATAATATATATGTCATAATGTAAATCATAAATTTAAGATATTGAAATAATAATCAGCCAAATTCTTTTTACAAACTATTATATTTTTCAAAAAAAATCCGGTAAGTACATGCACTTAAAAACATTGATTTATTTCAGTAAATTATATGTATAAGCATACTGGGATCAGAATTTATTATCAAGATCATAAAATAACGAAAGAAACAATCAATTCTTTGGAAAAAAAAACCCGTCACAAAACGTCTTATAGTTGTATTTGACGGTCACAATTGTGACTGACCCTGTGACCGTCATTTACCCAACAGACTAGTTAAAAAAAAATTTGTGACGTCAATAACCGTCATAAAACGGTATTTGTGACGGTCACGTCACATGAATTCGAAATACCGGTAATTGCCCATCTCTAGTTGTGACATGTCATCCATTTTCTGTCCAAAACAGAGCGGAAAGCTTCAAAATTAATTATCACATGTTTGAGTAAATATTTTTGAGCACATAATTATTGTTAATAAGGTATGAATTAATGAACAATTAAAAATTTTTAATTTAATTATTCTTTCTAGGTTAATCTAAATGATTTTTGTTAATATTTATTTCTAATGTATTTTAGGTAAACTGTGGACAGAAAATGCCGGAACCAATCAGTGTTCAGCACACATGTCACGATTCTATTTATTATAGGGACTCTAGCTTCAAAAAAATGATAACTCTATTGTATGATACATACATATTCTAATATTATGGACAGTAAGACTCTAAAAAACTCTTTTATATATACACGTTTATAATGTTACACAGGACTCTGACTAATATCTTTAACTACAAAGATATTCAAGATATCAGTGGATAAAATAGTACATTTTCGATTTCAGTTACAATATGGCGGCCTAAATCTAGCAACACTGGAAGGGACACAATTAATTCTTGCCAGTGCCACATTACCAAAAAATTTAAGTGAACTAGAATCAATTCTACCAACAAAATCGATACGTGAGATTACAGTGGATAAAATTCATCATGTTCTCGAACATGTACCACAAAAATTTATACGACTGGGTCGTTCTGATAAAGTAGCTCAACTACTAAAGCTAGTCAAAGAAAATGTTAAGCGGAAAGAGGCAGTTATGATTTTCAGTAATAAGTCGGAAACATGCAATTGGGTGTCGATATTTTTAAAATCGAACGGTATCGACTGTATCACGTTGAATGGTGAAGTACCGTTAAATATACGTCGAGGATCATTCCGACAGTTTCAGGATGGATTTTGTAACGTTATATCTTGTACAGATATCGGCTCCAGAGGATTAGATACAACCAAGGTTGGTAAATAATAAAAATCCTTTATCTCATTAAGTTAGAAATTTTATTTAATTAAATAAAAAATATATCTATTGTTCAGGTAAAACACGTTATTAATTACGAATTTCCATTACACACGGCAGACTATATCCATCGTGTGGGGCGAACAGGTCGTATTGGAAGTCCGAGCGATTGTTACGTAACAAATTTTATTAGCGGGCCACGTGAGGTGGAAATTGTGCAAAAAATTGAGGTAATTCATAAAAAATATATTTAACAAACTTAAATACTAAATTACAAAAAAATAATGTGAATACAAGTAGTAATAATTGAATATTAAGTTATCATAAAATTATTTTGATTTTTTTAGATGGCTGTCAGACAGAATGCTCAAATTCCTAATGTAAATGGTAATATAACGCAAGTGATTACAAATAAAATTTTAAAATCGATTCGAAATGATATTAGCAATCTGGAACATATGTAAAAAAAATTATAGTTCTAAATATCTGTATTTACTGTAAATAAATTTTTTTTTATTATCTTAAAAATAATTTTCATTCTAACTATATTTAACGCAAATTTAATTTAAAATTATACGTACGAAAGGTTTATTGAAAACAACTTATTTTTTTTTTTAATATGAAATGTTAGTTTTTAAATTTTTTTTTTTGTTTTATGTTGGTAGCAGATCAGTGTCAAATGGTGTCATAGTTGACACCATTTGAAATCGTAAGCCGAAAGTAAAATTAGATATTAAACACTGTATAAAGTTAAATTTTTAAGAAAGAATATTTTTAATAAATCCCAAATTTTCCAATTTTATGTTGATAAAAATTATGACAGTTTATTAGTACCGCTTTTTACCGCTAGATTACCACAAGATTACTAGACTTCGTGTAAATGAAATTGAGAGTCCAAAGTCCACTATTTTTGTAAAAAAAGGTATTACCAGCATAAAAACAATCTAAAGGTCCGTCCACACGGCTCAAGCTTTACCAGCGACTTACTTGCACAAACCTGGTTTGCGCAAGTAAGTCGGTGGTAAAGCTTGAGCGTGTGGACGGCCCCTTAAACACGATATTGGGAAACAAATGGAGGCGTAATTTAAAATTTAGTCTACCGGCAGTAGTTTTTTTATCAGTCAACAGATGGCGAAAATTGACTCCTAAAAGATGGTAGCAATTTGGAATTGTTCGTTTTTATTTGGAAACAGTAAATTATTATAAAAAAGTAAGAATGATGCAACATACATTTTGTGAGTTGTCAAAATCTAGTAAACAAACCTTGCCTACTGGCAATAGTTATTTTTTTGACCACCAGTTCGCGTATCTAAGTTTTACGATTCCCAATGTTAACATTGCACCGTTTTGACTCCTTCCACCATTTTTTTACCTCATCACCAATCTCAATGGTAAATAAACTTATTCTACTTATTTAGCACATTTAGACGTACATTAAACTTGGGCTATAATTTATTTCGGGAATACATCTTATTTTATTAATATACTACAAGTGACAATCTGTACCTGCACAAAAATTTTGATATTAATAATTTTAAAAAATTTCTTTTTCACTTGACTGCTTAGTAAAAGGTTTTTTTTTTATATATATAAAATTCGTCAAGTGCGTATTTTTGACACGCACTAAGTAATGTCACCTCAGTGAAAGTGTTAATTTCTGATTTTTTGGCTCGTTTTTTAAGTACAGTGAGAATACCCTCTTGCGTTTATTCAATATATGTACAACTCTATGATACAGTGAGAATACAGCTCTCTTGCGTTTATTGATATGCATGTAAAACTCTATAATTATTTTCCCCCACTATAAAACAGACCGATATTAATATGTCATCCTTCGGTGACATAAAAAGGGTACAATATTTTTTTGTGTATTTATAACGCAATTTATTTCTAATTTGCAAACTAAATTTGCGTTAAATATACAAGTTTTAACTATTATTTAATTTCTTAAAATTACACTATTTCTAGAAAAAAACCTTAGTGAATTTTCATATTTGAATACAAAAAGAAAAATTAAAAATTTTTGATTAGACACAAAATAAATATTAATTTGGATTTTTTTTAATCAAAAGCAGCATCTTTTTCACACGTTTTTCCTTAATTTAAAAAAAAATAACAAAATCACAGTTTTTTAAGGCAACGCAAAAATTTCCATCATCTTAAGACGAAACTCCTTGAACTCCAGCCAACGAAGCAATCTGTTCACTGTAATATTTGTGCATTAAATTATAGTTGACCGGGTCCGCAGCAAGAACAATTGTTCTTAATCGAGCTTCATCCTATAACCCCGCCAAAATAATTTATAAAATAAAAATAATTTCTAATATAACATTTCGACTTACATTGAAAGTATCCATTTTGACTCGACATTTAAACATGTGCTGTGTGAAATTTCTTGTGGCAATATATTCGGTAGCCGCTTTTCGGTCATCTCGTAACCATTCACCGATTTCTTGTGATGTTTTGCCCAATATTTTTTCAGCTTCATTTGAGAAGATTGTAGCCCAAACGCTATCCGTGTGATCAGCAATATGAACCTATTACAAATCAAAGAATGTTTCGTCAGAAAAAAGGTAGATTGTGTCGTTTACACGTTCACGGGTGTTAAGGGCGTGACAACATCTGCTTATGATGAATTTTCTATTAACAAAAATGTTCGAAGATATTTAAAACCTACTATAACTAAACGCAGAATTCTTGAGGGATCAAAGTCCAACAAAAAGGAAAGATATATTTTTAGTAAGAGATATACGTAGGGTGCGCCATAAGTTTTCGGTCTGAGTATTAAAAAATACAGAGAGAACAGTGAAAATAATTTATTTTTCTATATAATCTCCCTCTATTTCAATACACTTATTATAAGGTGGGATAAGCATCTCTATGCCTTTATAATAATAAGCAAATTCTTTGTAGCGATTCTACAAGAGCGATGTTTTCGGAAGTGATCGAATCTGCCGGACGTCCAGAACGATCATCGTCGTTGAGGGACTCGTACCGCAAACGAAACCTTTGGCACGGCTTTACCGTATACATCATTCAATCTGTCCTTAATTTCTTTTGGAGTTTGTCTTTCTTTTGTCAGAAATTTTATGACTACACGATATTCAATTTTTGAAACGATCGACATATTGAGTTTACACTTTTACAACAGAATAAATAAAACACATGTAAACTCGTCCACTGCGTTTATGATTACTAGAGACTTAATACTTTCTGTGAGTATAAATTACGTCACCTTTAAATAAGTTTAATCATGTTAGGCCGAGAACTTGTGGCGCACCCCACGTACATATTTTGTTACATTAAGAAGATGAAATGCTTTTGCAATAAAGATGGATATAGAGTAATAATATCTAAAATCCGGTTTTAGTTTTCATAACTCTCACTCAGGTAATATTACACGGTATATATAATGTATAGATACACTAGGTTGTAAAAAAAGTAATAGATCTTGAAATAGTTTGATTATTTATATAGTAATACAATGATATACCTACTTAACCCGTTTAGCGGCTCATGTAAAACTAACCAAATAAAATGATCTTCGAAAATACTTGATTTAATTGCATAATTATATGGCCTACCCATTCGATAATTTTTGCTTTCGTAATGCTTTTACGATAGCAGATGACAGCATCTTACAGTTACCAACACGAGCACGAGGCGAGTTCAGGTCGGGAGAGTCATTCAAATTGTATAATTCATATAACGAGCTGTGCTCGGGATAGCCGCTAAAGGGGTTAAATAAGTAATTTTAAATTAAATAAATAATATTAAGGAATTCATAATAATAGCAACATTACAAAGGTAAATTTTATGATTGCATCAGGTAATTCAATAAAATTAAATACATTTCATTTAGGTATTTATAAATACGATTTTTTTAATGGTATAGACCCTTACTTCATTTATTTAATGGAGTACTGTAAAGTGGACTTTGATCGCTCAGAAACTTTATATATACTTGTATTTGTCTACAACTGGGCGGCGTTCAGAAATGCTTACCGGGTGACACCCGGGCGATATTTGATTACCCATAACGTTCAAAAATCACTTAGGTCAAATTAAAGACATTACCAACACTCGTTCAGAAATAACTATGATTTTAACCCAGAGTGATTTTTAATCGCCGCGGTCTGGACTGGAGTGACTTAGGCTAAAATGTTAACTCATGCGCAGTAATGCTATACTTGACATTTCAACATACGTACAACATAATTATATGTGTATTTCAAACGGTTTATTAATTATGTATATTATTAATTTTAGATTATTAGGATTTTAAATACAAAAACAAGAATTACGTAGAAATATAAAACTGGTAATGAAAAAAAGAGGTTATGTTGTGTTTGTAATTCTTGGGATCGTTCAAATATTGGGATCGCTCAATAATATTGTACAATCAACTTGTGCAATTTATTGAACGTTCCTTCAGACAGTTCAATAATTTTGTTAAAGAAATTTGTGCAATAAACTGAATGTAGAAAGTGTACTTAATTAAACTGTTGTCTAATTTTAAATAATATTAAGTGATAAAAATGTTGCAAAGCAATAAATAATTATTCTTGCAAATTAATAATTCAAACTGGTTCAAATAATAGCCATCAAATGTGACATTATAGAATAATAAACAAATCAAACAAAAAAAACAAATAAAATAGTATTGCGCAATAATATCTACATAGCCTACAGACGTTACAATATTCGTTTATTGTACAATATATTTCAAATTGTTTTTGATCAGCACAATATATTGTACAACCCTTCAATATAACCTACAGACGATTCATAATATTGTACAACCTCAGATTTTGTGCAATATTATTGAGCGTGTAGAGGCCGCTTAACACATACGGTGTGACATCCTAAGGATATTCCGACAATCACCTTAAGCGGCCCCTACACGCTCAATAATATTGTGCAATCAACTTGTGCAATTTATTGAACGCTTCTCCAGACAGTTCAATAATTTTGTTAAAAAAATTTGTGCAATAAGCTGAATGCAGCAATTGTACTTAATTAAACTGTTGTTTAATTTTAAATATTAAGTGATAAAGATGTTGCAAAGCAATAAATAATTATTCTTGCAAATTAATAATTCATACTGGTTCAAATAATAGCCATCAAATATGACTACAGAATAGCAAACAAATCAAACAAATAAAGTAGTATTGCGCAATAATATCTATAAAGCCTACAGACGTTACAATATTCATTCATTGCACAATATATTTCAAACTATTTTTGATCAGTACAATATATTGTACAACCCTTCAATATAACCTACAGACGATCCATAATATTGTACAACCTCGGATTTTGTGCAATATTATTGAGCGTGTAGGGGCCGCTTTATCAAAACACACTCTACTTTCGCCTTTTATTTCTGAACGCAGCCCTAATATTACATATCATTAACCCCTTCCGGTAAAATAACGAGTATAGCTCGTCATCGGCTTTTGTGCCAAACGCCAAATGCCGATGACGAGCATATATACATAATAATTAACAGTATGTGATAATTATAAAATGAAACAAGTTTTTTTTAAAATAAAAATTAGATAGTTTTTTTATGCACAATTTTCAATGACTAAATCATACCGGAAGGCGTTAAGCAGTACGCCTATGTTTACAAATTCCAAGTATTGGTGACTTTCTGACACAACTCGCATTTGAAAATGATAACTTTTCAAGAAACACTAAAAACTGAACAATAAATTATTTCTTTCGTTAGACAACAAGCGCCAGTAATCTTCGGCTCACCAGATGTCATTGGTTGGGGCTGAGACAAACATTGAGGTTAGGTTTGTCAATTTTAGTTTACCCATTTATAATAAAAAATATAATGTAATAAATCAAACAATTACTTTTTTGTTTACACTCTTATAACCTATTAATTTTTCGCAGCATGAAATGTTAAATTAAAAGTGGCGCCGCCCTGGTGGCAGAAAAGACTATGGTAGCACTTAATATACACCCTAGTTTACAAAATTGAATCGCCTGTTTGGCTTGTTATTTTCTTTGTAACCAATCACATATTAGTAATTATGCAAAATTTTAAATTTAGATTTCACAGAAAACTAACGAACTAAACAAGCCATACAATTTTGTAAACGTACTTTAAGGGGTCATACACAATCAATGAAATAAGGAATTAAGATTTAAGAAATAAGATTTAAGAAATAAGATTTAAGGAGTATGCCATCTAGTGACGTTGAATGAAACTGTTAACTTAACTGCTCATAAGTAAATGTATTTAGGTATTTTTGTACATCAGAATTCATGAAAAAGTAACGTTTGTGATGACTATTTTGTCACTAAGTGAAAAAAATCACGAATTTTGCCGTAAAAAAATACCTACATATTTATATCTATGATCAGTTACGTTAAAGTTCCATTCAACATCACTAGATGGCATACTCCTTAAATCTTATTTCTTAAATCTTAAATCTTATTTCTTAATTCCTTATTTCATTGATTGTGTATGACCCCTAACATTTTGTGTAAATGAAGTACTGTTTCTTTTAATTAAAACATTAATTGCTATTAAAAATTGTTTTGTTTACGATTCTTTATAATAATAATTTCTATGAGATACGAGATTATAATCCCGATTTATGCATGAAATATTTAGAAAGTAACAGATAACACCATCTTATTTTTATTATTTAAAAATTGCTTGATTCTCGGTTTTGTTTTTAGATTGTTTTTAACTACGAGATAACCTAGGTAATGAATCACGTCTTTACGTCAATAAATTACTCAAATTATATTTTTAGCATTAACTTGATTAGCATTAACATTAGCTTTTTTAGCATTAACTTGATTAAAGTTACTAGTTCGGGCTAGTTTGCTCGAAATCGTCGAGGGCAGACATGTTAATTTTTTCATTCGTACATTTGAGCTGAATGAAAAGTAGTCATATTTAAAAAGTCTCTCGTGAGAAAGTAAGTTTAAATTCTACGGATTACTTACATTCATAAGAAGTCGATATTTGAAGCTGTCATAGGTTCGACCACATTTATCACACTTATATGTGTTATCATTCATATCAATAACCTTTTTGTTACACTGCTCCTGAGGACACGACATGTACACACAGTTATCTGCTTTGATCAATAAAATTGTTCCCAACAGTGTGAAATCCAATTTCTCATTGTTACCGAGCTGTTGACTTTTGGATTTGCCGATTGTCATCAACGGGGCATTTTCACTACCCACGTTTCCGGATCGAACTGACAAATTAGTGGTCTCCAAACTACCCGCTTGATTATCAAACCAACCGCGCAATTTATGTGCTTCAGGAATATCCGGATTGATTCGTATTGCTGAACCGGCACCGATTGAAATTGATTTACCGCCCATAAACTCTCCTAATCGACCGCCTTTTACTGCAACGATCGGTTTATTGGAGCCATCAAATTCTTCAGCATCCGCGCCCCACAATGTTAGGTTGATCTAAAATTTGAACTTAGTTGTAGAAAATCGAAATTTAGTACAGAAATTCTTATAGATTTCTCTGAATAAAAAGAAGGGATAACCATTTTCGATATTCCGCTTAGTTTCTAAGCTTCGAGTTAAGATACATGCAGATGAATTTTAAAAATCTATACCGTAAAATCACATTTATAGGAATTTTGGCCTAACTGGGAACAAAACTAGTAATTTCTTTGAATTACTGTAATTTCTCGTTGAGAACTTGAAGACAGCTGTATTTGAATTTGCCGTGAATTGTAATTAATAGAAATTTTCAGTTATTTCTCGATAACTAGCTAAAGGAAAAAAATTATTGGGAGTAGTGGTGATAAATAAATATATCATTTTTAATCAGCTTATAAGACCTCAGGAGAAATTACCCTTACCAAATTACAAAATTCCCGCCAGCGAAGCCGCGAGTAATAGTTAATAAATAAGTTATACCAAAGTCATACCTTTCGAGTCAATTATATTAAATGTGCATATTAACAGGGTTATTCAAAAGTATGGAAACAGTCAAAAATCTCAGCGGGAAAGCATTTTTGGGATGAATGGTGATGACGAAGATTTTTACGGCGCATCCGATGGTGACCTTGACTTTGACCTCAAGGTTAAGTCCGTTTTTTTAAATGGCAACCCTCGAAAATGGAAGTAGCAGAAAATTCTGCACCCGAATATGACCTAAATCGTAACCTCATGGTTAATGATCAAGGTCAAATGCCTATTTTTGATGTAATTTATAATTTGTACTGTAATTTTTTAATTTTGACGTGCACAGTAGGTGTAAGCAGGATGTAGACGTGCACAGTATCTGAAGTAGGTAGAAATAAAGTTCAAGGAAGAATAAGAAATACCCCATAAAATGGGATAACTCTGAAATATGTTATATTTCATCACGTCTACATTCTGTCTGCCCCTAGTACCCACGGTAAAATTAAAAAAGTTGCAGTACAAATATAAATTAAAAATTATAGTAAAAATCAGCATTTGACCTTGTTGACTCTGTATGATTTGAAAATTGTAGTTTTTCATTTTTACCATGGAAAAAAAGTGTTAGAACAAATTTTTACAGCGAAAAAAATAGTACAAAACATTTAACTGGTCATTTCACTGTAGGTAAACACGATAAAAACAAAACAAAAATTTTAATTGGTAAATTTAACTGATTTCAGAACCATAGTAACCATATATTAAATAATAATATGATCATACTAATTTATTTTATTCGTTAAATTCCGTCTTACCGTATTACACTTGAGTTTTATATTTTGTTCTGAATAAATTTATTCAGAAAACGCAAACCCAAAAAGTGTATTTCCAATAAGGAAATTTACTTAAAAGATTATGAAAATCGAATACAAAGTTAAAGATTGTTCCTATCAACCCCATTTTTTAATATATTTTTTAAAACTTAAAAAGAAGTTGAAAAATTACATTATTTTCGTAGACTAATTTTTTTAACTTCCCATAGGAAGTTATTGTAATGGATCCGATTTTACGAATCGCTAATTTTGACATATCTCCACGTTTCAAGGTCACTAGAATCCGAATCCATCGTTTTTAGCGTGATGTCTGTGCGTGCGTTCGTTAATTCGTTCGTGAATTTTTTTTCGTCTCGCATATCTCGGGAACAAACGATGATATCAACTCAAAACTAATTGAAAAAAATGAAGACCGGATAAAGTTTTCAGCAAATTCGGATTAGCGGTTTGTTTTTTGTGGTAAAAATATGGATTTTTTATGGATTATATATGGATTTATTATATAATGGCCTAAGAACCTTCCATGATGTTAAAAACGCCAGTATATTATTATAAAATTAAAAAAAAAAGAAATAAGAAACTGTTTTTGAAATATATTTTGTCTCGCATATCTTGAGAACAAATGATGTTATCATTTGTTTGATAAGGGTGGAACCCCCACCCTTAGGTACAGAAGGCGAAGCCCCTGGTATGGTACAAGGGGCAAAGCCTCTATCGGAGGCCCAGGGGAGAAGTTGCCCGAAATGGAAAAAGAATTATTTATGTACAGTAGTCTCTAGTCTTTAAGGACACCCAATGGGAAGTTAACAGTGTGGGTAGACCTGTCCCCCAAATTTTTATTTTTAAATTTGAAAACTTACTGAGGCACCTGACTGGTCAACAAGGGTAACTTCTCGCTTTTTCAATGATCGACCAGCTCTAGACTGAAAACTCGTTAACTCCGTACTTTCTTTACAAACGCCAATTACATCTATGAAAAAGCAAAAATATTATGAATCGAAAATTCAAAAATGACTTAAAACTTAGAAAATATCGACATACCAACAACATTATTAGACTCCATCGTAGCCAGTTCGGCGATTGGAATAAATTTGAATGATAACGTTGGTACACTATCAGTTTCCTCCGTACATTCAGAAATTTGAGTATCTCGAGTCAGTGTAATTTCATAATCGTTTTTTAAAGTGGAATATTGCTTGTTGGCTAGTTTAACTTGACCACCCGAAATGTAATAAACTTTATCAACCTAAAAAATTAAGTATTGTTGGGTGAAATATTACTGAATGTGTAACAGATTTCAAAAACAATGCTAAATTACTTGAATCATATCATAAAAGCGATCAACTTCGTCCCGAAAAGCTGTTGCACGAATTTCACCCGTTTCATCGCACAAATCCATACTGAAAAGTTTGCCTTCACCTTTGGAATTCGACCAAGTACGAATAGGACCTTTACTCATGACGCGAACTTTCAAAACCCACCTAAAAATAAAATTTTCAACAATTAAAATAGAAATATTTCCTCATAATGGTACTAATTCGCGTACTTTGAGTTGTATGGGCTAATACTTTCAATCGGGTGACATATTCGTGTGGAAAAGCTCGCGTTTGAAGCTGCAGACGTGTTGGCATTACTGTTATTTCCAAGAAAACTACTGTTTTGTGCCGGTTTTGGAGTATTCACTGTCTTATTGGTGTCTGTCGTGGTTGACGATGACGATTCGGCTGCAATTTCTTCCGCTGTCAGATTCCTTGGATTACCAATTTTCATTCCAACATCTTCACCGCGTGCTAGAATTTCTAAATCCAAAATCACAAGGACACGTCGATTTTCATTCTTGTTTGCCGTTTGAATAGTGCTAGTGATGTAACGTTTAATCGCGATAATTGTATTGTTCGAAATTTGTCCGGCTGCAACCTGATGATTGACCTGACTTGCTAACATTGCAAAACTAATCATGTATTTGCCATCGGATAACAATAATCGGTATCGATCATTGCTACCATCACCGCCCTGAATCTTTTTGCAACATAAAATTTGTACAATCGGGTTCTCTACCTGGCCTCCTTGCATAATTCTCTGCAATAAATATGTCGTAGAAAGTATTTTTTTTTAAGTGTTTGAGTTAAGTGAAATACTTACAGCAAGAACGCCTTCTGTTAACGAAATATTCGACATTTTTTCAAAAAAATGCAATAATTTTTAAAATAAAACAATTAATTTAAGGGAAATAAGAACTCTTTAATGAAGTAACCGAACAATAGTGAATGAATACACCGAATACACGGAATACACAAATTGGCGCTTTTATTAGTTTGTTAACATTCATGACATCTATCTTAGAATAAAGCCGAATGTGAACAAGTACGATTGGCGACAGTTGTTAAGAATATTGAAGCTTGTTTAAGAGCGTACAGTTCATTCGACTAATCAATATTTGAGTAATTTCTCGTATTTTATTGTTTATTTTTTTTCAAAAAAGCTTTTTTTTTTTAAATTCACTAAACTTATTCAGTAACCGTTTTATAGGAAAACGAGTCATTTTCAATCAATTACAATAGCTGCGACACATCATGTATACTCTATCTAATATTTGTAAGTCTCTTTCCTTTTCATATTTTTACAAACACGGATGATAGAGTCTAAATACAAAAATGGTGTGGATCGACACGCCATACATCATTTTATTGTGTGAAAACTTGATCAACATTTACGTACATATCGTATTATATGTATGCGTGATAGCTAGGGATGGGCGATGTTTGTGAAAAACATCGACAACGGACTATCGATTTTTTTAATTTTTCGCCATCGAACCATCGACGTTCATATAAAAAAATCGGAACATCGATTGTTGAAAACGAGCGCGAAAATTTGAAAAAGTTATATATTTAACTTCTTCGCTATTGATTTTTTAAAAATTTTTTTGCGTCAAGGAGTATATTTTTGTCCAGCATACCAGGGTATGGACACTCAATAGTTTATCGGACAAATTATTCGTCAGTGTGGAATGGTGTGGATCAAACAGTAGCCAACATAATAATAAAATATTCACTAAAATAATATAGGACTTTCATTCAGTAATACTACTAAAATAAGTTTTTACGGTTTAATTTTGGTGATTTTGGTCTTATTGGTATCGCTCTGATCCACTCCACACCATTTGAATAAGGAGGGGAGGGGAGCATCTAGTGTCCATACCCTGCAGCATACTGGACAAAGCGTAATTTAGTAATTTTAAGTAATATTAAGTTTTTAATTATTTTTTAATTAAAAAATCATGTTAGCATAACCTAAATTTGCTTCCGGCTCGACGATGTCGATGATTCAGTAAATTCCATCGACCATCAATGTTTGAACTTTAAAAAAAAAATCGATGTTTCTTCAAAAAAACATCGATAATCGAAACATCAATTACTATCGTTCATCCCTAAATTGTATACATACATTTGTAAAAGGATTACGTTTAGACACGAACATAAATAAAACATATATTTATTAAATTATCATTTTGTTAAATAAATAAATGCAAACAAAATACATAACATACATAATGTTGAAATTATATTTTTATATTCTCATTAATTTTACATAAACGACGCCACTGAAATCACATTAGTTATCACATTTTTATATTTTGCCATTATTCTCTTATATTGTATGTAGAGTAATTCTCTTTTTGCTATTTCCTTTACTTTGTGTGATACCACAATAAATATAGCTTAGTATTTTTCCGCCTATTATAAATCTATTTTTAAAAGAAAAATTTAGAAAAATAAATAAATTTTCAACAAAAATAATGGTATTTATAATATTAACTTACCCAAATATCACGTTTGTATACCGCAAAGTTAATTTGTAAAATAATTTTGGTTAAATTAAAAAAATAAATAAGTACAAACCATTCAACTGATTCTTAGTATTTTATTGCTGTTTATTTTTACATTAAACTTTTTAATTAATTAATTAATTTTTTTTTTTAAATAATTACATACATTCAGTGTAAATAGATTTTTTAGCAGTTAATAATATAAACTTTAACTCTTTTTTAACGATAAAAATAAACTTTTTATTTTGTAAAAAAATAATCATACGATTATAAAAATTTTAAAAAAAATTAGATAATAAAAAAAATAGTTTTTAGAAAAAATAGAGGTATATCTAAAGGAACTAATAACTAGAAAAACATTAGTTCTCAAAAATAAAAATAAAATACTGCTTTTCTCCTCCAACTAACATGTTTAAAATATATTGTCGAGTATAAAAAAATGACCAATATAATTTAAACTTTAACTGTAATAACAATATAAAAAAAAATATGTTTTGATATAATGACGGTTTATAATTATTTCCATAATAAATATTAATTCATTGAGATGATTATCACTGATTATACACAAACTCCTAGAAAAATAACCTTAGTGAATTTTCGCAACTGAATTAAAAAAGAAAAATATTTTAGGTTGGGAACAATAAAATTCCATTTTGAATTTTTTTTATCAAAATTAACACATTTCTCAGACTTTTTTTCTCAAATTAAAAAAATAACAAAATCACAGTTTTTTAAGGTAACGTAAAAATTTCTATCGTCTTAAACTGAAGCTTGAACTCCAGTCAGTAAAGCAATCTGTTCACTGTAATGTTTGTGCAATATTTTATAGTTGAACGGTTCCACAGCAAGAACGAATGTTGTTAATAGAGGTCGATCCTACAAAATTCCCCAAAAAATTATAAGATAAAAAGAACTTCTAATATAACATTTCAGTTTACCAAATAAGTATCCGCTCGGACTCGACACTTAAACATATACTGTAGGTATTTTCTTTTGGAAATATATTTTATGGCCGCTTTTTGGTCATCTCGTAACCATTCACCCATTTCTTGTGCTGTTTTACCCAATATTTTTTCAGCTTCGGTTCCGAAGACTGTAGCCCAAACGCTATCCTGGTGATCAGCAATTTCTACCTATTACAAATTAAAGAATATTTCGTCAGAAAAAGGGGCGGTTAAGTGCATGACAACATTTGTCTGTCATAATTTTGGTACTAACAGAAATGTTCGAAAATACTTAAAACGTACTACTTGTACTTGTCTACAAGTCTACAACTGAACATATCAATAAGCAGTACGCCCGTTTACAAATTCTACATATCGATGACTTTCTGATGCAACTTGCATTTCAAAATGACAACTTTTTAAGAAGTACAAAGAAACCGAATAATTAATTTATTTCTTTTGTTACGCAACGAAAGTCAGTAATCTTTCGCTCACTAGATGTCATCAGTTGAGACTGATTAAATGAGATTAACATTGAGGTAAGGTTTATCATTTCAGTTTATCTATTTATAGTACAATAAATCAGACAATTACTTTTTTCTTTACATTCTTATAATGTATTAACTTTTTCGTACCATGAAATGTTACCTCAGTCAAAAGTGTCGCCACTTTGGTGACAGAAAAAACTGTGGTAGCACCAGCCAGTTATGACCAAATTCCGACCTTAATAGTATTCTGTAATATAGTAATTAATGGTATCCGTAGTAACGTTTTCAAATAATTACATATTGTAAAAATCATTGAAAAGAGAATCGATTAAAGAAAATACTGTGTATTACAAATACATTAAGAAATTGAAGCAAAAAAATTGACTGATCTGATTACTTTAATGGCGGTCAAAAAATTAATTTAATGATTTTTATTTATAAACAAGTCTCCGTGGTTACAAGTTGGGTTTAATGAAATGGAGTCATGCTTCACAATTTAATGCCTGTGATATCTCTAGGAAAAATATGTTCGATTAAGTACTCAGTGGTAAAAATATAATATTGATACTAAAATTTTACTTTTTTGAGAAAAAACTGCAAAATTTTGAAAGAAAAAAGTGGTATTCGCTTTATTTTCAAAATACGTACATATACAAATTATGTTCTGCAATAATTATAGTCGCACTTGCTCAAAAATTGATATTATATTATTTCATCAAATTTTACGCCTCACCCTGTTACCTGCTTCAAGAAAAATACCTAGAAACTGGCTTTACGCTTTGCCTAGTAGTGATATAATAGTGTTCATTGGTCTGTTGGTAACACTCATTAACATATTCATTCGGAGCGAAAAGTTCCCGATATTCAAAAGTCTCTAGTGAAAAAGTAACTATAAATTCTACAGATTACTTACATTCATAATAGCTTGATATTTGAAGCTATCATAAATTCGATCACATTTATCACACTTGTATGTATTATCATTCATATCAATAACCTTCTTGTTACAATGCTCCTGAGGACACGACATATAAACACATTTCTTTCCTTTAATCGGCAGAACTGTTCCTAACAATATAAAATCGAATTTTTCATTGTGACGGAGCTCCTGACATTGTGATAAATGGATTGACATTACCGGAACATTTGTATTGTTATCGGATGGAATTGATAAATTAATAGTTTCCAAATTATCCACTTGACTATCAAACCAACCGCGTAATTCATGTGCCTCGGGAACATTGGGATTTATTCGCATACTTGAACCAACGCCCATTGAGATTGATATACCGCCCCTAAAATCTCTTAATTGGCCGCCTTTTATCGCAATGATTGGGTGAGTGGAACCATCAAATTCTTCAGCTTCTGAGGCCCACAATGCTAGATTGATCTGAAATTTGAATTTAAGCTAGTTGTAGAAAATCGAATTTATAGAAAAATAAAAGTAGATTCTTATAGATCTCGATATGCTAAACAAAAGAAAGAATAACGATTTTCGATATTCCGCTTAATTATTGAGATAGGTAAGTATATCAATTTTTTGAAACTATGAAAAAATACTACCTTCAAGTTATACGTGCGAACACGATTTTTATAAATCTATACTGTAAAATAAGATTTATAGGAGGGTAGCTGGGAATAAAACTAATACATAATTTCTTCTGATTAATGTTAAGTGGAATACCTAGTTTATAGTTTGGAGACGGTTGTATTTGAGTTTATCATGAATAGTATAATATTTAATTTAATCTATAATAAATAATATTTATATAATTGATGTCAAAAGTCTATAGTGAAATAGCGTAAGATTAGGTTATCAAAAGTTGTTCCCTAATTTATTTAAACTGTGTTTATATTCAAAAGGATGTTAAATTAAAATACGCTGCCAATGGGATATGCCACACAGCTTCCTCGTAGTCGTAAAAGATTTTAAAACAGTATTCTACCAAATATTATATACCGTGAAATTATATTTTCGCCTTAATGTTCATAAAAAATTATTGTAACTCAAAATACTTAAAGGCTAAATTATAAAAAATAATAGCAAACATATTTTAGAAACTAACCCCCAAATTCCCTAAAAAATTTGAGCGAAGTGGGACTAGCAGTAAATAAGATATTGACATTTAATGGGATTTCATGGTAGCGCCGTGTATACTATTACTCTGAATGCAATGAAATTTGCAAGGGACCACCTAGGAACCAGACCGCATAATTTCTCACAATTTCATAAAAAAAAATTGAATAGTTCAGAAGTTATGCCACTTGGTGCAATTTAGTATATTAATGGAATGACATGGCATCGGCGTAGCTGCCGTTACTCCGATTTCGATTAAATTCATAGAGGACCATCTAGAAACGAAACTGCATAATTTCTGAAAATTTCATTAAAAACAATCGAATAGTTCAGAAGTTACGCCACTTGGTGCAAACTGACAATACACAGACAGACAGACGGACGGGGAAACACCAAATCAACATTTTTCATGAAGTTCTAAAACGTAAAAGGTGCATAAAAAATTTTAATTTGGAGGGAAAAAATTTTTAATTTTTTAAAAGTGATCACAATGCTTCCGCTACTTTAGTAGTCTCGAAAGCAAAATTAAATCCTTTATTAGTTAAAAATATGTAAAATTATGCTAATTTTTCTTTAGAAATATTCAATAAAATTTGTCTAAATTAGTAATTGGATTGAATATGACCGAAAGCAGGGAAGTAATCGAACTGATTTATTATTTTTACATTTGAAAACTTACGGAAGCAGCTGACTGGTCAACAAGGGTAACTTCTCGTTTTTTCAATTGTCGACCAGCTCTAGATTGAAAACACATCAGCTTTGTACTTTCTTTACAAACGCCAATTACATCTATAAAAAAAATGATTATGGACAAATTTAATCAAATAATTGAACCAAAACTTAGAAAAGGAGCATACCAAAAACACTACTAGACTCCATCGTAGCCAATTCGGCGATTGGGATAAACCTGAATGATAATGTTGGTACACTATCTGTCTCTTCCGTACATTCAGAAATTTGAGTATCGTGAGATAGCGTTATCTCATAGTCATTGTTCAAAGGCGAATATTGCTTGTTGGCTAATTTAACTTTACCACCCGAAATATAATAAACTTTATCAACCTAAACAATTAAGTATTGTTGGATGAAATACTACTGAATGTGTTCTAGATTTCGAAAACAATGTTAAATTACTTGAATCATATCATAAAAGCGATCCACTTCATTCCAAAAAGCAGTTGCGCGAATTTCACCCGTTTTATCGCACAAATCCATGCTGAAAAGTTTGCCTGTACCTTTACAATTTGACCACGTACGAATAGGACCTTTATTCATCACGCGAACTTTCAAAACCCATCTAAAAACACATTTCAACAAATGAAATAAAAATTTATCCCAATAATGGTACTAGTTCACGTACTTTATGCTGTATGGGCTAATACTTTCAATCGGATGCCATATTCGTTTGGAAAAGCTCGCGTTTGAAGCTGCAGACGTGTTGGCATTACTGTTATTTCCAAGAAAGTTATTGTTTTGTGGAGTAATTACTGTTTCATTGTTTGGTGTAATTAATGTTTCATTGTTTGGAGTAATTACTGTTTCATTGTTTGGAGTAATTACTGTTTCATTGTTTGGAGTAATTAGTGTTTCATTGTTTGGAGTAAATACTATTTCATTTGTTTCAGTGGCTGTTGTCGAGGATGATGTTTCGGCAGCAACTGTTTTAGCTGTCAGATTTCTTGGCTTACCAATTTTCATTCCAACGTCTTTACCGCGTGCTAGAATTTCTAGATCCAAAATAACAAGAACACGCTGATTTTCATCCTTGTTTGCCGCCTGAATAATGGTCGTAATGTATCGTTTAATCGTGATGATTGTATTGTTTGAAATTTGTCCCGCTTCAACCTGGTGATTGAGCTGACTTGCTAACGTTACAAAACTGTACATGTATTTGCTGTCGGATAACAATAATCTGTAATGATTATTATCGCCATCACCGCCCTGAATTTTTTTGCAACATAAAATTTGTACAACCGAATTTTCTACCTGGTCTCCTTGCATAATTTTCTGCAATAATGTATGGTAAAAGTCACTTTTTTTAAGTGTTTGAGTTAAATGAAATACTTACAGCAAGAACGCCTTCTGTTAACAAAATATTCGACATTTAAAAAAAAAAATGCACCTATTTTTGAAATAAAACAATGAGCTTTTTAAAAGAAATATGAACCACTTCCATGAAGCAACTGAATACAACGAAAACATGATCGAAATTGAATACTCACAAATTGGCGCTTTTATGTTTTCACTATGGAGGGTAGAGTTAAAGGAGCATTATCTCGGGATTTGAATCAAAAAAGTGGTCCCTGAATTTGATGAAATAATCGGCGTGTTCGTTGCTGAGTTTTTCTGCTCAAAGTGAGCTGCTAGCGCACGCGCAAGAACTTTTTTTATGGAATACACAGGTATTTCGTACTTCATAAAAATGTTCTTGCACATGCGCTAACAGCTGACTTTGAGCAGAAAAACTCAGCAAATAGTTCAATAATTACCCAGAACGGCGCTGATAAGCAATCAGGGTTCGATCTGAACTTAGCGATTAAGTGAAGTGAAGTATGCCAAAGGGAAATACTAACTGTTAAAAACTGTTAAAAACAATAAAAATTGAATTAAATATAACAATTAAAACTGTTAAAAATAATAAAAACTCTCATTTCAGTTTTAAAATTTTCAGCGCTTAATTTTAAATTTAAGAATTTTAGTACACTTTTGGGGCTGCTTTTTATATATGGAGACACCTCTGCTCATTCCGTATGAAGCCTGTATATATACATTTTGAAGTCTGGACTGCAGTCAGCTGTTTATATAGCGTCACTTATTCGTCAACACTGAACTGTCATTTTTAAATTTTAAAGTATTATTTCTGAATAATTATTAGTTATTATAACATAATATTTAGGTTAATATAATTATTTTTATTAATTTTTCACATTTTGTTAGTTATTTTTTACCAAAATAAGTTATTTAGTTATTTTAATTAATTTTATTAATATCTTCTTGAAAATTGTTACTTCAGGGCCGGCATTTAAAATTGTTCTTAAATTATTCTTATGCCTGGCATACGGTGTTCTGTGCCAAATTTCAGAAATTCACGGTATAAGACATTAAATAAATACGTTAACTATTTTCGATTTCCGAAAAAGGATGCGATAAGGTGAAATAAGTGAAATAGAAAAAGTGATCTTTAATAAACGAAATTTTGCATGAAAGTGTATAAATTGGTATTAAAAAAACATCTCGAACCACGAAGTTTTCAACTGTGGATCCAAAAAATCTGGAAAAAAGGACACAGTAGCATTTCTAAGAACTTTTGACTAAAATTATTCCTGATCAGTTGAGTTAAAAACATAGAGAAACCCAAATTACCCCGTAATTAACAAATTAAGACAGAGTATTTCCTTAATGCTTCATAATTTCCGAATTTTATGACATACAGAGAATGAATACAGACACGTGTGACATAATTGACTATTTATCTATTTTTATGACAAACTGTAATAAATATATTTCATATGTTTTATTCATATTTAATTGAAAAAATCATATTAATCATTTTTTATTCTATTTTCTGAAAACTTGAATCGGGTATTTAATATTATCATTAAAGTAATTTAAATGTTTTTGTTTACTTTAAAATTAGTAAGACATAATAAAAACAAAAATAGTCCGGACCTGGCTACACTGCAGTCCACGATAAAGCGTATAACGCGTATAATGAGCAAACTTCCCAAACATATTATATATAAACCTTGATTTGGAGATACTTCTTCTGATACTCTACCCTCGCTACCCTCCATAGTTTTGACCATAGAGCACTAGAGATACATATTTCTATACTAAAATACATATTTCTATACTACTGGAACCAGTGTAACCACTTGAGATAGAAAATATGTTGTATACGTGCACGGTGTTTACTTTGTATTTGTGCGGTAAACTCTGTTAGTGTGAGTGGTGATAGCCGTCACGTGACCTTTGGTTCGCATACATGTGTGTGATGTGTGTGATACCACAACGCTACTTGTGCCGGTTCAACAATCAAATTTATTGTTGTTTGACTGACTTACACTGAGCGACGGGTACTGAGCAACTGACACTTAAGCAGCCTAAGATGCACATACTTGCACATAAGTGATTGCAGAAAAGAGACAGTTATATTCGTTCTATTTGTTCTGTGCAAGGGGACAAACTAGATTGGTTTTGTCTCTGTTCCACTTGTAATGAGTTTGTGACGTACTCTGTTTGCGTACATACACACTGTTTGCAGTGTATTAATTTGGTTTTTTGTAGTAGTATGTGTATCCACGCATACTACCGCAACACACGTATTACCAGAGAGAGCTGTTCAACGTGTTCAACTAACAATGGGTATATTGTTAATACAATGCAGTGCGGACTCGACGACGGACAATGAGTGACTACATGCCTTAAGCTGTGACTGGTGTCAAATGACTCCGAGCGAATTACACTTTTTTATATTAGTTGGCTTCTTAGCGAATTACACTTTTTTATATTAGTTGGCTTCTAGTGTTCTATGGTTCTGTAGTTTTGACATCTTTTTGAAAAAAGGATATCTATCATGTCTGTTTCTTTAATAATAAAGCCGAATATGAACACGTACGGCGAACGGCAGTTGTTAAAAATGCTAAAGCTTATTTAAGAGCGTATAAAATATAGCTGATTGTTAACAATTGAGTAATTCTCCTACTTTGTTATTTCTTATATAAATTTTATCAAAAAATATTTTTTAAATCCACTTGTTTTTATAGAAAAACGAGTCATTTTTAATCAATTATAACAGTAGCGACACGTCATGTATAACTACACTACATAATATTGAATCTGTAAGTCTCTTTCTCTTTCATGTCCTTGCAGATCATTTTATAAATCATTGGGTAAATGATTTTGTCTCCTTTTATCGAATATACACATAAATTTAACACGTTAGTGGTAATGAATGTTGTACAGATTCAAGTAAAACCTGACTAAACTGCGACATAACGTTGTACTTTTATTTTGGATCTCTTATCACATGTTTGGATCAATATGTACATTATCAAACAAGTAAGATTCGCTGCGAGCCGATTCTATAGCCACCTATACCAAGTGATTATTTAACAATTTATCAGGACATTTTACTATTATAAATGAATGGAAAATATATTAAAAAAATGAAATTTGTTTAATAAAAGCCATACATCTGCTCATTTCAATATCAAAATGGAATAGTTTTCAATAATTAACTAAGAAAAAGCATAAGAAGTAATTTTTATATTTTTTTGAAAATTTCAAACTAAAGTGACGTTTGATATTTTTTTTTATTATTTTGTAGAATATTGTAAACAAACATCGTAATAAGTACTTGCTTTAAAAAAATCAAACACATTATCCTCTGAAAAAAACTCTTTTTTTAATGAAAATAGCAAAATTTATGTACAAACAACGTCCTGTAAAACTGACATATTCGTTCATCTTGAGCGTTATAATTGAATTTCCTATCCCCTCCAGGTAAAAGTTCATAGCGAATAATGTTAAATAATGTCGTGCGCATAGAGCAACTAGAGAGAAAATACATATTTCTATACTACTGGAACCTGTGTAACCACTTGAGATAGAAAATATGTTGTATACGTGCACGGTGTTTACTTTGTATTTGTGCGGTAAACTCTGTTTGTGTGAGTGGTGATAGCCGTCACGTGACCTTTGGTTCGCATACACGTATGTGATGTGTGTGATACCACAACGCTACTTGTGCCGGTTCAACAATCAAATTTATTGTTGTTTGACTGACTTACACTGAGCGACGCCGCGACGGGTACTGAGCAACTGACACTAAGCAGCCTAAGATGCACATACTTGCACATAAGTGATTGCAGAAAAGAGACAGTTATATTCGTTCTATTTGTTCTGTGGTGGTGCGTGATGATAAAGTTGATAATGATCGATCATATTGATCGAAATCTGTCCTAAGAGTTTCCAAAATAAAAGTGGCATTTTGTGCAAAGTAGTGTTTTATTTATTAATAGCTAATATGCAAATACTACTAAATATACTTGGGAGGTGAAAAAAAGAAACACTATTTCAATGTTTTAATATATTTATTTAAAAAACTTTTTACATATGACAATATAAAAAAAGTATCCATAATTTTTTTTTAAATTTTACTCACAGCATAATATAGAATTTATTTTTAATAAAATTTGGTAACTTAATTTTTGTATACGGTAAAAGCCCCTATACTCGAACGCGATTCAATACTCGAACAGTTTTGATATTTTATATATATATTAATGAAGTTATTTCTGAAAAACCGATAAATATCAAGACTGTTCGAGTATTAAATCGCGTTCGAATATTGGGGTTTTTACGTTACTTAAATAAATTTATCATAAACATATACTTTGGCCCAAATATAAATATTCTTTTTAGTTTAATAAAATAATTCTAATAATTAATTTTAAATAGATAATGGCACTAGATTTCTAAAAAAAATTTAAAAAATAATAAAAATTCTATATAATTATTTTTTTATTCCATATAAATTTTTATAAATTTTAATATTTTCGTAAATTTTTTAACAGTCTACTAATTAAATATTAATTTAATGATTTTTAATTTTGATAACTTTTGTTAAATTTAAAAAAAAAAATTAATAAATAAATAAGTACAAACTATTGAAATAAAATCAATTTTTGGTATTTTATTGTGTATTTTTATATTAAAATTTTCAATTTCTTATTTTTAAAATTTTTATATTTTTTTTTTTTTTTATTTTTAATATCACAAAAATATAGTTTTGAAAAAATAATTACTGTGTAAATAAACTTTTAGCAGTTAATTAATATCAATAGAAAATAATTTTACTTTGATTAAGTTTGATTTGTGAGTATTAATATAAATTAAATTTTTACTCTTTTTAAAGAACTTTTTTCTATTTTGTAGAAAACTAAATATAATAATATAATTAATTACAAGTAAAAAATACAGTCTTTATTTAAAAAAGTATGTATTGCTAAATAAAGTAAGAGGTAGAAAAACATTAGTTCCCAAAAATAAAAATAAAATACTGTTTTTCTCCATTAACTAACATATTTAAAATATATTGTCGGGTATAAAAAAAATGGCTAACATAATTTAAATTTTAATTGTAATAACAATATAAATAAAATATGTTGTAATATGTATGACGGTTTATAATTATTCCTATAATAAACATTAATTCACTGAGACGATTATGACTGTGCTGTGAAACTAACAAGTTGTTCTCTTGCGTCTGTTTTAAATACGAATGAGTATGTTTTTGTTTTTAATGAGTTGTGAGTAAAAGTTTTCGAATATACATATCTTCTTCTATATATACAAGATGTA
This sequence comes from Brachynemurus nebulosus, assembly GCA_035578155.1. NCBI lineage: Eukaryota > Metazoa > Arthropoda > Insecta > Neuroptera > Myrmeleontidae > Brachynemurus > Brachynemurus nebulosus. Next base: position 25,803,267 of record JAPWDM010000003.1, read on the forward strand.
TTATAGTACATACGGTACATACATTTATATGGGTACATTGTATTATTAGGATTATATTTAGTTGTAAAATGTCTTGATATTTTAATAAAAAAATTTATGAACAAAAGGAAATTATACCAAGTGTTTTTGATTTGAAAATTATGCTGTCTTAGTGTCTTTATATTAATATTATTTACATATATTTACAAGTTAATTTTTGTAAACTTTTGATAATATTCTTTGACTTTTTATAATTTTTTTTTTTTTTGTTACTACTTGCTCGTTTTGATGGTGTGCAAATTCAATTGGGTTCTAGGAGTTATGTACCCACAAATATGGGGACTATTCGCACAACGAAACGGCCTTATTTTCGTTTGCACTGACATCTGTTAGTGACGTTTCAAAGTAACATTTAATTGATAATACAGTTTATTAAAAAATATTTTATAAAGTTAGGAATACTACAAATGCCACAAAGTTATTAAGCGTTCTTAATTAAACAACGAAGCTTCATGCCATTCATGATACTCCTTTTACCTAGCTTTATATAACTGTATTATCAATCAGAATTTTTGAATCAATCAGACGTTACTTGGAAACATGACCAACAGATGTCAGCACAGGCAAAAATATAGCCATTTGCAAGCCGCTTTTTCGTACGAAAGTGGTAATAGTTGCTCAAAATGAGTCCGTCCCTTCCCTATTTGCTAGATGTAACGCCTTAAAAATGGTACATAGTTGGTTCTGCGCAAGATTAACGCAAACGTGCTGTAGGAGTGCGCCTCCAACATTTAAAAAAAAGTATGTATAAGTTTTATATTGAATATGCTACTTAATGACTAGATAAAAATTTATACGGTATTAAAATTTAAATGTAGAATATAAAAAATTATAAAAAATCAAAAAGTAAAAAAGTTTATTTATTGCTAGCCTTTTTAAGTATTCAGAAGTAGAACCATTTGAAATTTTGGTAACCTTCAAATACATTTTGTTGAAAATTCCTGAAAATTAATTACTCCTACGTTCTCTTAATATACTCTTAAAAATATTGGAATGATTATTTTTAAAAAAATCATCAAAATTGGGATTTCCCTAAACGATGTAATGAATTTTCCCTGTTATTTCACTTAAACGTTTTTATATTCGTTTTTTTAAATTGAACACACTGTATTATCAGTCCATTTTCTGTTACGTTACATCTAAGTTTTATTTTGCCGTCGTTGATGTCATGTACTCCGGCCTGATCCTTCTGATCCATACGCTTTGCACATTAATAAGTTTTTGTACGCTTGCCTATACTCTGAACTCATTACAACATAAATTAATGGATTTATACAGGGTGTCAAATAAATAAGTATGTAGCCCATAATGTTAAATATTTTTGAATCTAATGTATACGCTTTTGAGATCGTGATTGGTAAATAGCACGTGACAAATGACAAAAAGATGACTAGAATCATTTTTAATATTTTCTTATCTTTGGCGGTCATTTTACCGGGGGTGGCATGGGTGCTGGGGGTGTGATGAAGACTAGACGTGGTTGTTGAGAGTTGATGATTTTGTGGTTGAAATTTGTGATGGTTGGGTTTGAAACTGTTGGTTTGTCGACGAAAAATGTTGCCCATGTTGTTGACGATGGCAAGGGATGAGTATCGGCGTTGTTTTTTGTGTGGACTTTGTTGAGACGAGGATGTTGAGAATTGCTTACTGGTCTCGTTTTCAGTGATTTGATCTAGACTGAAGGATTTGTCAAGTTGTTGATGGGGATTTAATTTTTTATGCGATTTTTTTCCATCTTTCTCCAACGATTTTGATTCCAAATCGATATTTTCTTCACTGTACGATCGACCATTACGATTGTTGGGGTTACTTGAGGGCTTCGTACCATATTTTTGTTCTGGCAAGGATAATAAATTCGGATTGGATCGAATTTTTAAATTTCCATTGGTTGTTCCATTATTATTGACAATTTCTTTACTGTCAACTTCATAATCAAGATTGCCGTATTCCTTTTTCGGTGTTAACGGTGATTTTTCGATCCCGCTTGTATCTACAATGCCTAAACTGCTAGGTTCATCACACAAATATGATGTACCTTCGTTAATGTATTGAAACTTATCTACGGTTATACTCGATTTATCTGTTAGTGTGGCACCAGTACTCATTGTTCCCAGGGCTGAATCTTCTGGGCTTTGAAAGAAGCCTTTTTCTTGTCCCGATTTATTTTCACCTTTTTGAGTACTCGTTGAATTATTTGTTAATATGACGGTGTTGTTTCGTGGTGCCATACGTGATTTAAGGGCCGTTTTACGTACGATATAAAAAATTCGAGCATAACACACCTATAAAAAAGAAGCCTAATCAAAATTTTTGTAATTTAAAAATAAAAATAAAGAAATTACCAAAATGAATATACAAGGAATGACGAAAGCGATAACGAAGAGAAACTGTTTCGGTGAATTGCCATTTTCATCAGGAATAATACTGCATGAACCAATTTCCACATCGAGTCCAAAACGGCCCCATTTTCCGAACCATGTAGCTACCAACGCACCAAAACCACTTAGCCACATCGATGCGAGCATAAGCGCCAAATATTTTTGTTTATAAATTCTGTAACAAAAAAATTATTTGCTTAATAAAAATCGTTGAAAAAACGTCATATTGATATGATTCTTATTTAGGTGTACAAAATACATTTATCATAAAAATGAAATAAATATAAAATGTAATTATCTAATACAAAAAAGTCGACGTCTTTTGAGAAATTTGTTTTAAAACAGAGATAATAGCTTTATCTATTATATTTTATTGTAAGTTATTAAAAAAGAAAATGCTCCCTGTTGCAGGAATTTTATTGGTATCGTTTAAAAATTTATGTGAAAATAAAAATATGCAAAATAATAAAAACTGTTTATGTGTTATAATACATACATAGTTATAATATGTGATACTGTGCCAATAATAGGTATGGATGCTTAAACACAAAGCACTTTAGTGTTTTGTCAAGAGAATAAAACAATGATACAGGCGAATGTAAGGCGGCCTTAATATTGTCAGTTTTTATTGATAAAAATAATGAATCGTTATTTCTGTAATATAAATAATTCTATTGTAACGTAAAAGCCCCTATACCGGAACGCATTCAATACTCGAACAGTTTCAATATTTATCGTTTATTTCAGAAATAACTTAAAATATCAAGACTGTTCGGGTATTGAACGCGTTCGGGTATAGGGGCTTTTACCCTATATTTATAATTATAGTTATTTCAAAACTGTCAATATATGATCAGTAATATTGTCAGTATTTCGAAACATTTGACTTTTATTTCGAATATAAAAATACTCCCACCGCAGTATTTTAAATAACCTAGCAAATTTGTCGGAACTTATCATTAAAGTTCTGGTAATAATATGTATTTCCAGTTCCAGAAATAAAATTTTCAAAATACTACAACACTTATTATGATATATCCCACAAATAATGGGGTTTTACGTCCGTTTTCATACTTTTGCCGGATACAGACGCCACCGATGTTTTCTTTATTTTTTGATTTATCAACATAGAAAAATAATTTAAAAGTCTCTATTTGGAACTGGCATGAGATCAGGACTAAAGAAACATGGACTTTTTTGTGTAAAGAAAATTCTATTTGAAAATGAACTGACGGTTCGAAACAATATTGTCACAGTTTCAAAATAAAAGTGGTATTTTTGCGAAGTAAAATATTTGTTTATTATTTACAAAATTACTACTATTGTCAGTTCTTAATTATTTAAATTGTTATATTCAAGTGAAATATTTCATTGAGCTGATTCAAATTCAGTTCAAAAGAATTTCATTAATACTGAGAAAATTCTCCCAATTGGTCATTTAATAAAATGTGGAAAAAATTAAGAAAGTTTAAACAGCGATTCTGTAAGTCAATTTACTACTGTATTTAGAAGGTTCCCACTTAAAAAAGCAATTACATGAAATAGAAAAATTTTAATTGTTAAATGCTTGCTTATACGAAGTTTGTTTAGGTGGAAAATGTAAGCACGTGGTGGTCACTTTATTATATTGCTGCAGATATGTACTTTTCTCTAATTGAATAATTCATTATACGTGTAACCCCCGAAGAACACGGGTACCCTTTCCCCGAATTACACGGTTTCAAACAATACGATTTTTAAGTAATTCTTTTGAACAAGAATAAAATACATTTATATTATATATTTGATATAAAGTTACATCGGTCCTCAATGTACGCGAATATATCAGTTCGATGTGGATTTGATTTACACGAATAAAAATCCTGTAAGTTGAATCTGTCATTATAAATAAAAAAAAATAATGCTGGAAATAAATACTACTAAAATTTTTGAGAATTTTATAACAGAAATGATAACGAATCTGTAGAAATTTACATATTTAAATTTTGAAAATGTCGTTATTTTCGACATCGATAATTTTCGATAATGAAAAGCAGGTTTTGACAATCCCAATATGTTCGGAATACCCACAACTTGCTTCGCTTAAGCCTTCAAAAATTTCGTTATTTTTTCGCTTCGACGCACAGTTTACGAGATATTTACGATCAAAGGTTTACGTTTACGAAAAGTATTGAAAACTAACTTTTTCGAAAATATTTTATTGGTGACTAAATCAATGGGACTAACAGTGCCTAAATTAACCATTTATAACCAATCTATGAGAAGTTACGCGGTATCGATAATTTTCGATAACGAAAAGTAGGTTTTGACAGTCCCAATATGTTCGGAATACCCACAACTTGCTTCGCTTACGCCTTCAAAAATTTCGTTGTTTCTTCGCTACGACGCACCGTTTACGAGATACTTACGATCAAAAGTTTACGTTTACGAAAAGTATCGAAAACTAATTTTTTCAAAAATATTCTATTGGTGACCAAATCGGAGGGACTAATAGAGCTTAAATTAAACAATTATAACCAATTTATGATAAGTAGTTCGTTATCGATAATCTTCCATAAGGAAAAGTAGGTTTTAACAGTCGTAATATGTCTGGAATACACACAACTTGCTTTGCTTAAGCCTTCAAAAATTTCGTTATTTTTGAGCTACGATGCACCGTTTACGAAATATTTACGATCTAAGTTTTCAATAAATTTTTATGATAGACAGACTTCAGAGCGTACGAATGCTCAATTCCATTCTATTTTAATCGAAATAAATACGCATTACAGCTGAACTCTTTTTTATGCGATTTTTTTTATACGATTGTTTTTATGCGGTTTGTAAAAAATGGTCATTAAAATGCATAATGTGAATCAAAATCACAAGACAGTAAGAAATTTAAACAATTACTATAATAACTTTCTTTGATAAAAATCCTTTTTAACGGCTTTTAAGCATTTAATCAATACATTGCATAAGAACATACTTAAGTTATTGCATCATTTAATTTTGTTACATATGTATTTTTCAAAATTTTCATAATATTATAAAATTGAAATGAAATGTTTCTACGTGTAAATTAATGCTTTATCTTGTTTATAGAAGCAACTTCTAAGGAAATTTCTAAGTTTTGAGAGTTTTGAGTGATGTTTTTTCGATGAACCTTTTTTTATGCGGTCCCGACCAACCGCATAAAAAAAGTTTTTTGTACAATCTGGATTGAACTATACTTTTTATAGCTATTTATGATATTTTTGAATATATTTTTTTTGTGCGTTTTTTTTATGCGGTCGCCTCCACCGCACAAAAAAGGATCAACTGTACATATAAATGTGTATATAAAAAAAAAGTATGTAATTCAAAAGTCGTTGCGTTATTTCTTTGAAATTTTTTATATTTTTTTATTTTCACACTTGTAATAGAAAATGCCTATCTTTAGTGGTCTCGAACAACACGGTTTCAAAGAACATGGAACCAATTAATCGTGTTCTTCGGGGGATTGCTGTAACTAATTACTATTTTTTATTTATTTTCTTTTTAAACTTAAAACAGTTACTCAGGAAGATTAATAAAAATATGTGGACATGCTGGACAAAAGTCTAATGTTTTTTTACTAACTACCCATACCCTAAGCTTCAAATTTTGGGAAGGATCCACTTAACCCTATCAATCACATGGCGACCATTTTGAAATATATATACAAATTCTGTATAAAATATTTTTATTGAATTTTCTCATAGGAAAATGTGCCATTTTTATGAAACTTGGTATAAACATGAAATGTTACATAGCCTAGGTTAGGCCTGTAAACCAAAAAGACTGAATGATGGAAAGGGGGTTTATAGGAGCTTCTTTCTCGCCAAAATTTCTTTTCATTTTTTAAAAATATGTAAATTTAAAAATAACCAATCGATGACCATTAGCCATGGATACTGTAAAAAAACCTTGGCATATACAGCTGCAGTGTTCTGTGCATTTCCAGTCTTTCTTTTTACATAAGCAGCTTGCATTACAACTATTCTTGCTATTTTAAAAGTTACAAATTCGCTGCAGGCTTTCGATGTAACAGGTAATCTAATTCAAAATGCAACCCATGTTTGAGTACCTTCACTAAGGGAGTGTTTTTATTTTTTGACCAAAAAAATCGCAATTTCCAATCATTTTTTGCTTAGTGATTTTATAACTAGAGGTACATTTATTTTCTTATTAAACAAACATTTAAAATTACAATTTTTTTTTGCTTTTTCCTCATTTTTATTATAAAGGGCGTTGAAGTGGAGGTCGCAAAAAAGAGGGTGAAACAGTAATACCGATAAGTTCGGTCCAAGGCATTTGAAACAAAAATTTCAAACGGCATTTTATTACAAATTGTGTTCCTCAGTGTGCAAATTAAAATAATGTCAAAATTTTAAAAATTGTTACTATGGCGCGCCTTTACAAAAAAATCACGTTTTATGGCATAAAAAAGCATTTACGGGAGGCGATAAATTTTGAACAAATGCACATTAAGCCCACGATTTTAGTTTGCATACTGGGTAATACATTAATGAATACAGTGAACCAAGATTTAGTTTCATAAGTTAATTACTTTTTAAGATATCAGTATTACCACATTAAAAAAAGTTATTTCGCGGAAACTCCGCGCATGCAAAAGAAACGCCCCCTTTTTCTTACTTCGCTTACATACAATTATTCGCTTACAATAATTACGTAAGTACCTCCGGGGTCTATTAAAATTCTATTAAAATTATAGAAAAAAAAATCGATTTATTTGTACTTTAATACTTTTGATTTATTTACTTTACTTTACAAAGCACTTTGATTTATTTAAAGTGAAATTTAATACAACATAAGACCTTTTTATAAACATAATAATTCAGAAGTCAAATTCAGCTCAATACACAAAATTGGTATGACTTCAAAAATTGGGGTAAAAATTTAATTGAATTAGCCATATTGCTATATTTAAAGACTCAGTTATCGATATGAAATTTTTGTTGAAATTGCATCAAAACAGGTGGTTGGGGATTAAAATTTGGGGTTAATGTTTCAAAAAGAGAGTAATATATATATATATATATATATATATATATATATATATATATATATATATATCTATATCTATATATATATATATATATATATATATATATATATATATATATATATATATATATATATATATATATATATATATATATATTAAAATTTCATTTACAGATTTCAAACCTACGTAAAAATATTTAATTGACCTGTTTTTGCCTAATTTCCTAATATTAAGTCTAGGGCTAGTTAATTAGAGGGTAACTGTGTCGACATAATCGTACTGTTCCAGTAATTCAAGAACTTCTTCATGAAAAGTCGTTTAAGACATGGAATAACGTAGTAATGAAATTAGGTTTGTTCTATAACATAGTAAGTATATATAACTAGTTGCAAAGTTTTTGAGGTATCAAAGTCCAACAAAAAGGAAAGATGTATTTTTAGTAAGAGATATATATATTTTATTATATTAAGAAGATAAAATACTTTTGCAATAAAGATGGATATAAAGTAATTATGTCTAAACTCCCCCTATTAGTTGTTATATCTCTCACTCAGGTAATATTGAACGATACATACAATGTATGAAAATACACTACGTTGTAAAAAAAAGTAATCGATTTTGAAATAGTTTGCTTATTTATATAGTAATGCAATGATGTACCTACTTAAATAAGCAATTTTAAATTAAATAAATTTCCTATGAATGTTTTTCAATATAGGAGCAATTTTTTCCGTCGTAAAAATATTTTGTATAATATATTATTAAGTACTCCCTTATCGAAGCTGTCCAGATCTGTTTTATGTTTTACATGTTTTTTTCTTTATTTTTCAGCAAAAATAGCTTCCGATCCATCATTTTTTTTTTGCTTCACTAACTATTCTAGTTAAAGTTGCCAGCGATATACCCGTAGCTGCAGTAACACGATTTTTAACTTGAGTTAATGGGATTTTCACACCATCACTTTCACTTTTCATAAACACTAACACATTTAAAATGATAAGTTTTGCTTGTGGACTTAACATTTTATTTTTAATACTCGCATTCATTTCCATATTTTTTCGTATTCATTTATACTCGTATTCATTTCCATAAACAGATTTTATTGAAAAATTCATAATAATAGCAATATTTACAAAGGTAGGTTTTATGCAGGTTTCATGACTGTATCAGGTAGTTCAATAAAATTGAATACATTTCAATTAATTAACCACTGAAAAGTACAGACTTTAAAAGAGAAAATTGTAGACCGTTTTATTATTTGCAATATTTAGTAAATTGTTCAGAAAGTATAAAATATTAAAAATTAAACGTTTCTAAACTACAAGAAATATGTAATATAATTAAAACTAGAAATACCTATGATAAGAAATTTAATGTTTCAAAACGACTTAACGCTACCAATTTTAAAATATTAAATACTAACAGGAAAATTTTTTATGAAAAATACCCTTAGATAGTAATAATAAAATATTTTAGTATTTATAAATACGATTTTTTTAATGGTGTAGACCCTTACTTTCATTTATTTAACAGAGTACTGTAGTAAAACTGGAAGTGGACTTTAGTCGCTCAGAAACTTTGCAACTACCTATACTATTATATTTTTTTTTTTTAGAAAAAAAACTCAATAATTAATGAAAGCATGAGAACTAGTTTCTAAACTTTTCTGTGATTTAATCCCATAACCATAAACTTCTTGTACTTCTACTACTCTTTCTTTGTAAAGTAATGAAACAGAACTAAGAACTACCAAAAAGCTACCTTCCAACTAAAAATTACTTTAGTTCTTTCTTGCGTCCATACTTTTCCCTGCTGCGCCCTGAAGCGATTGCTTCACCTGCCCCATTGTAGTTACGCCACTACCTAGAGTTACATTTTTACGTCAAAACTTTTTTTTGTTGCACTTTGATGACACTATGTGAACAAAAAAGTGGCTGATACAAGTGACTAGTTTTACCTGTTCATTAAGCTTTTTACAATCACCTCTATATTAAAATTTATAGAAAACAATAAACATTTTGTTGATGACCTAAAAAAATAAATGGGTCAAAAAACATTGTTATAGTAATGATCAGATGATGGTATTGGTTAGTTGACTATTACTTGAATAAAATGCTCGTGTGAGAATTTATATAATCGTAATAAAATTTCCACAGTTTATTAGTAAGTATAGTAGTTGAGTGCAAATGAGATAAACATACTAAAAACGTTTATTTGTATGTAATATGTAGATAAGAGATGAAAAATAACTATAATCTTTCTTGGAAAATTTACAGCTTTCATTTATCTATGTGTGCTACTTACTTTAAAATTTATTAATTACTTTGAATTACTTTTAAGTAAATTACTTTAATGGATTATAGTGAATAATGTGAATTATGAAAGAATAAAAACAAAAACAATATAGCAATTTAATTTTTGTTCATAGCGTAATAAACCCGGAAATGGATGTTTTACAAGATATGTTGCTACTGTTGATCCTGTTGATATTTTTGCATCACTGAAGTATCATGATACATATGTTATGCGATCGGACAGTAAAGTGTTAACTATTTTTTATACCAGTGGCTCTCAAACTTTTTAAAATTTACTACGCGGTGGTTTTTTAAAAATTTTTTGAGTCTATACTATTTTAAGGAAATCGGCTGTTTCATCTTATAGGCTGTAGTGGTCCAACCGAAATAGCTTCGCGGCTTTCTAGGGGACCGCAGACTCCAGTTTGAGAATCGCTGCTTTACATTGTCCCTTATAAATTAAATTATAAGTTACGGCTTCTACACAATGTATTATGGGCCAATTCGTATCGGTGTAAGCCAAAGTCGCTTGCTCTTATTTTTAATCACATTACACTTGTTTTGAAGCGCACTTGGCTTGCTTTTGAGATATTTGTATATTTCTGTCTCACTTTCCATGTTCTAGAGAGAAGGGTCAAGTATTAACGTTCGGTATACATCGTACACTAGTATACAATCGCATTACACTTGTTTTGAAGCGCACTTGGCTTGCTTTTGAGGTATTTGTATATTCGTGTCTCACTTTCCATGTTCTAGAGAGAAGGGTCAAGTATTAACGTTCGGTATACATCGTATGCTAGTATACAATCGCATTACACTTGTTTTGAAGCGCACTTGGTTTGCTTTTGAGATATTTGTATATTCGTGTCTCACTTTCCATGTTCTAGAGAGAAAGGTCAAGTATTAACGTTCGGTATCCATCGTATACAGTATACGATATATAATGAACGTTAATACTTGACCCTTCTTTCTAGAACATGGAAAGTGAGACAGGAATATACAAATATCTCAAAAGCAACCCAAGTGCGCTTCAAAACAAGTGTAATGTGATTAAAAATAAGAGCAAGCGACTTTGGCTTACGCCGATACGAATTGGCCCACTGTGTAGAAGCCATTATAAGACTAAGGGCCGATTCGTATCGGCCTAAGTCAAAGCCGCTTGTTTTCGTTTTGAATCAATTTGCACTTGTTTTGAATCACATTTGGCTTGCTTTTGACATTTTTGTATATTCCTGTCTCACTTTCCATGTTCTAGAGAGAAGGGTCAAGTATTAGCGTTCGGTATACATCGTATACAGTATACAATGTATACCGAACGTTAATACTTGACCCTTTTCTCTAGAACATGGAAAGTGAGACACGAATATACAAATATCTCAAAAGCAAGCCAAGTGCGCTTCAAAACAAGTGCAAATTGATTCAAAACGAGAACAAGCGGCTTTGGCTTACGCCGATACTAATCGGCCCTAAGTTTCACATACTTGCCCCTCTTTCAATATTTTCGCAAAAATGAAGAAAATGGGGATATACTGACAATAACTTACAATATGTGATATACACTTAGCATACCGAGTATGCTGTACCCTGGTATGCCATACTCTGATTCAATAAACCACAATATCTATCATTTACATATAATAAAATTTATATTATTTTTAACGGAAATAAGAAAAATGTCCTCCACGGAAATTCAATTTATTTTTCCTCATAAAATTGTATATAAATAAAACCGGATCGTAAAAACGGACAATAAAATTTCTAAAAATGCACCTGAAATTTATGATACGTTAATTATTTAACAGAATTCCGTTGCATTTCAGTCACTGCAAACTACATTAAAAAAGACTTCATTATTATTAGAAGAGTAAACAATAGTGTTTTGTTCAGTCAACTCAATATATGAATAATTGTGTCCCTGTAAATAATATGCGCGGTGACCATCAACCAAAGTTCATTAAGATTATTACAGTTTCAATTACAATTTACAACGCCCTCAATTAATAATAACTTTTTGAGTATGTGACATTGCTGATAATACATTAATTGTAGGTAATCTGTAATAACATTATTATCGAATAAGGTTGTCAGTTGGTTGGAATTTGTGAAATTGTTTTGGGATTTGTTGGTCTGTTCGTTGTCCAGGAATTCACCATAAACAAAAGTTAGAACAAGTTGAATTTAGCTAAGTCAACGCTAGGATTGAACTTATCACTGGTATTCATTGGCAGATTTTAAATTTGTCTAGTAAAAACAGGCTTGAAACTAGTTAGCTATGAATTGTTTGAGGTTTACACACGCTTTGGTATCAATTTATCAATTAAAATCGATCAATAAAAAGAAAGTTGCTTGAGTAATTTGAAACGCAAAATATTTAAATTGATGAGAATTCAAATATGTAAAGAATTAAACTCTTTAATTATTCTTGCTGTAATAAATAAAATAATATAAAAGTATATATAATTATGAATTTTAATTTCCATATAATAAACAGTATAAACGGAAAAACTTGTTTGTTGAAAATTTAAAAATTCTTTTTTGAAAATTATTCGAAATTTACAGAAGAATATCACAATAGATATAACCTAGTTTTACAATTTACCCTCTGTCTGGGAATCACGGAATTATAAAATAGTATATTGTGCAATAAGTGCGGGAAATTGTCGAAAGCGAAGTAGAGCGCACGAACGTAGTGAGTGCGCTCATTCGCTTGAGTGGGGCAGTCGACAATCCCGCACGAGTTGCACATACTATTTTTTATTACGAATTTCACATACTTTTTTCTATTATCATCACTATTTTTGACATTTTTATTACTTTTTAAAATAATAGTTTTAAGTGTTCATCTTTTTTTCCTGAATTAATTATCGTTTAAATTACTTTGTTGGTGGTTTCTATAGAAATAATTATGCAATATTTATTAAATGAAAAATTGAGAGGCGGCTTTGCGTGTTTTGATTAAATTTTGCGTTTTATTGTCAATTTGCGTGTGGAAAGTTACTTTCCACCCGCAAAAAAGTATGCGGGAAGAGTACAGTGGGCAAACAGCTATTTTGAGTACAGAAATGTGTGCGCCAAGTTAGTACTTCTCCCGCATGAGTAATAAAAAATAATTTCCTTCTTTCTTTTCCATTTGCGCAATTCAAAGATCAAGTTATCTGTCTCAAGTGTAGTTAGTACATTAACTATTTCAATAAGACTTTAAATATTACGGAAAAGTAAATGTCTCGTTTTAAAATTGTTATATATTAATGCGAAGAGGAAAAAAAAATAACGCCACTAAGAAGAGTGCTTACACAGAAAAGTATATTGTATTTTACTTGTTTTTATGATCGAAATAAACCTTTTTACGATCACATTTCATCAGAACGTAAGCGGACGTAATAGACGATGATAGGACACACTGAATGTGTTCATATATGAAAGAAAGATAGTCGTATATTTTAAAAACATTAATAAACAATGCGGGCAAATGAAATGAAAATTGTGTCAGAACCGACTTTTTATTCATAAGTTACAAAAAATTTCAAAATTTCGAACACTTTTGCTTTGAATTATTTAAATTTAGTACATTATAATATAGGTAAATGAGGCTTCAATAGATTTGATGTATGTCCCTTACGCCATCGAGAAATCAAATTGAAGATGTTAAAGGTTAGATTATAATTCATGTTGGTGTGTCTACCATCATTCTTAGGACTGTTCATTGGATTTTAGGACAACTAGAATCCTTAATATTGACTCAATAGCCTTGATATCAACAGACTCTACATAAGTATATTTAAATTCTTGAATTGTGAACATAATAATGACAAAATAACATTTCCGCATAATTTTTTTTACTTTATCTCAGAAACTAAACAGTGGATCGTCTTAAAATTGCATAGAGCTTTTGTTTACATATTATGTAACTGAAATGCAGTAACGAATTTCGACGCACACTTTTACATCGATTTCCTCTGTTCCAATACAGTAAATAATGTTTTTCACCAGAACAAGTTGTAATCAGCACATTTTGAATAAACATTATTTCCCTGATAGACTAACTAATCCCCGTTTTTAAATTTCTCACATAACTCTATTCTTTAATACTTTGGTACCATTTGTAGAATATTCTTAATATTTTTAGTCTGAGGTGATGATTAACTTTTTATCAATCTCTATTTTCTTTTGGTGACGAAATAAAAATGAATTTAGACACACGATGACGAAGTAGGATTTAAACGGTTAACTCCAAGTTTTATTTTTGTCTTTTTTCTTATACGTTATTCTTTGTTTTACATTTTTATGTCTATAGAATGAAGATAGAATAAAAGTTCCATTTTAGTGTCGCATTTTAATAGTACTAGATATACCGTAAAATCGGCTAAGCCCGGACACTTTTTTACAACTTTTCGGTTAATTTTATGTTTATACACGTTTCCTTCATAGATATCATCAATAAAAGTATTACCATTAGAAAGAGTATATTATTTGTTATATCCCTGACCTATTTGTTTCATTATAAGTAAAAATAAAAAAAATTAAAATTAATTATTAAGTATCCGGGTTTACACTCTAAATCAACCTTGACCCGGACACTATTTAAATAATGTAATAACATACAAACTAACCTCTCCCGTCGGGGTTAGGACAGTGTTTTATATCGTCTGATTTCTTTGAACTTGTCAGACTTCAAAACATTTTGTGGGAAGGGAGAGGGGTCAATGCATAGTATACCTCTCAACTTTAGTAAACATATGATATGACCAGTGTTGTGCTTATATCTAGATAACGTTATCTGAAATTTTATCTAGATAACGTTTTCGTTATCTATTATCTTTTATCTAGATATTTTTAAAAGAAGTTATCTTTTATCTTATCTTTTTATTAAGCGAAGGAAAAAGATAATATAATAAGAGTACATCTTTATTTTTCCTAAAAAAAAGAAAATTGAAGCTAAATTCACCATTTACCTATTATTCACTTGGCCGACTATATAATTCAGATAAATTTTGACACTTTCTTAAGAAATACAAATATTTTTAAAAGAAATTATTTAATTTTAAACAGAATTCTTGCTGTCTGGAATCATTTCCACCATTAGTTGGAATAACATTTAGTCGTGTAATATGAAATGTTGTTTTCCGACCACTTGGTCGATCATGTAATGTAGATAAATACCGACACTTTTTAAGCACTTTTTTTTAAATAAAAAAATATTGTTCCCTACGTTTGCTATCATGGGCCGTAAATAAAGAAACTAAATTCCAAAACATGTAATTTTGTCGCCAAAAACCTTTCTCGAACATTTTTGTAATTTATAATAATAAACACATCTTTCTGGGGACCGGTGAGCTACTTTCGTAGCCCGGCACCGGTCCACGGATGGGCGGTTGAGAAACACTGACCTAGTGCATTATTTCTGTAAATATTATCTCATCTGTTATCTAAAATTTTATCTAGATAACGGTTCAATTATCTGTTATCTTTATCTAGGTGTTTTAAATTATGTTATCTATTATCTGTTATCTAGATAATAAAATTCGATATCTTGCCCAACACTGGATATGACACCAGAAGGAGGCATAAACCGAGTAATTCTGACGGGAATATAACGTATGGATAGTGGGAGTTACAGCTGGTGCGAATCGCGGCCATAGTGTAAGAAACTGATATGTCCGGGTCTAAACGGATATATACATATATATATATATATATATATATATATATATATATATATATATATATATCATGTATCTTTTTTGTATACATCGAATATAACTTCATATAACAACATTAAATGATGCGCGATAAAATACTGAACATACACATATCAAAACTAAAACAGTATGACAATTATGACGAAAATTACATGTCTAAGTTTTTACTTATTTGAAAAACTGGAGGATAGTGATTCTGAAAAATGAAATCTGTAGTTTTTATTGGTACAGCCGTTTAGAGGATGTTTTTCTCTCTCTAATGACGTCAAGAACAAATGTTTATTGTTGCAGGTTAATGTAGAATTTATTTACTTTGTAAATTGGTGTAATGTGTTCGGATTTAGTCGGTTTTACGGTACTATTACATTTATACAATGTATACTTAATACGCTAGTTGTATGGAACGTACCAAATAACTTTATTTCATAAATTATGTTATAAGATAATGTTTTTAAATGCATTACGTATTTATGGAAATGTTATAATGCATGCAGATACTTCAGTTCACGCCGTGAGCTAGAAATTTTTTCTATTTAATTATTTATTAATGGGGATATTATTGAGTGAGAAATAATTAGATAAAGAAAATAAATGAGGTGGTGATACCCTGATAGCGACGAAACCATTACAAGTGGTAGTATACGTATTATTTTATCTAAACAAGGAGTTCCTAAAGTTGCTTAACTGAAAAAGATGGTAGTTACAAAAGGGTAATAAAATAAATTTTGTATTATATTTAAACAAAAATTACTCTATACATATAATAAAACTGTAACGAGACCGTTTCTGTACATGGAATATTTTTTGAAAATTGTACTGGTACTATAAATAGCTATCGATGTAGATATCAAAACAGCGATTTTTAAAATTTTTGTCTGTCTGTCTGTTTACGCATTACGTAAAAACTACTGGACGGATTTTAATGAAATCTGGTGTGATGATAACTTAGGTATTATCTGGGTCAACATCTAAGATACTTTTAATTTCGGGAAAATGTCTCATTCCCACGGGCAAATGGAAAAACTATTTTGAGCATGTACACAATTACGTAAATTTACATATTTCACTATAGTAACAAAATGTAATGTAAATAAATTGAATATTGTAGTTTGGAAATTTTTCTGAATTTGAAATCAAAGACAATGTTGCTAATTGTGTGCCGAAAAATACAATAAATACACAATTGTCAATTTGGAGACAATTTAATGCATTTTGTGTTGAAAGAAACTACAAATTGGAAAAAGAAACTACTCAACGTTTCGCGTGAACAACGTCACGGGTACAGCTAGTATTACAATAAAGTTAATAAATAAAACATTTAGCAAAACATCAAATGAAGTATTTTTTACGTTTTACTATAATAAAGTCAGTCGCGAAAAATTAACGGCTCTAGTAGTGAGCCGCGACTCATGAAAGTCTGGGAACCGATAGTCTGTCTAAGCCAGGGGTTTCCACAGTTTTGAGGAAAAACATGTCAATAAAGGACAAATGCGTTTGTTTGCTTATAATCTGTGATTTTAGTGAATAAACTATATCGTAATATATAACAGTGATATAATTTGTTTATTTTGTTTAGAATATGAACACTATATTTCCTTCTCTGTTTTGCAGAATATAAAACATGTGCAAAACAGAGAAAGAAATATGGTGTTCATATTCAAAAAAAAAAAAAAAAATAAACAAATTATATTTAATTTGTCGAACGCGATGAATTGGTCGACTACTGACCTAATGAATGACTTTTCTAATATACAAATCGTAAATGGAGATACAGTCTAACATTGTTGACTTGACCATTTTTTCAGTAACAATGGAAATTTTGGCACTAATTTTATAACTAAATTTCATCAAAAGATCTGATTCATATCATTTATGTAGCTACTAATTTAAAAAAAAAGAGAAAATTAAACTTGATGACGTCACCATGTTTTTAAAATCTTAAAAAATTTTTTAAAATCTTAAAAAATCGTAATTTTTATGCTAGAAACAAAATCTTAGTTACTCATAGGTTTTCGATACCACTTTTTGACAAAATTAGAATTGTAAAGACAACAGGCAAATTACATGTGGAAATATAATCGCATTTCCCGAACGAATTTGATTATTCTTATTTGTTTAAAAATTTCTTTAGTAGCAGCAACTTCAATTTTTTCAGTATAAAGGTTCATTTTAGCTTATAAGTCATCACCAAAGAAGTGAAAATTCTTTATTATCAACCCATACAGCCGGAGAAAATTAATTATTAACTTTCTAGAAAAGATTTTTTATTGAGAAAAATGATGAACTTTATGAAAAGACATAAACTTTAAATCTTAATAAAGAAAATCGGACAATATTAGGGCTATAATTTTTATTTGCTGTTTTTCCGTTTTCATTTTTTTATTATTGTATAAATAATTTATAACATGAGATGGATTATAGAGAAGGAACAAATACTAGACTTACAGCGTTTCCACACTGATTGTATACACCGTCATAGCATTGTAGCATAGTAACATACATAATACACGAGATCAAAATGGATTTGATGAAAAGAGATGAAAAATGACAGTAATAAATTTTAATAGAATATTCGATTGAATTATTCAGTCGTTAACTGAGAAAAGCAGCGAGAAAAATTTATGATTTTTGCAAAATAAATAGAAATGAAAACAATGCTGTGCCGGCTGAGAGAGAATATGTTTTATGCAATATTAATAATGTGTATGACAAACTGAAATTGGGCTGATGAGAAAATATTATTTATTGGCATTCTCAGACCTACGAATTCTTTTTACTTGAACTGAAATTTACAATGACCAAGGTACAAACTTGAATTTCTCCACAATTTATAGGCACTACAGCCGATTCTCGTTAATTCGAAACTCGAGAGACTCTTAAAATATTACGAATTATAGAGCGGTTCGAAATATCGCAGGTAACAATTTTAATTTTTTAACTATTTGCAATGAATGAACTTGAACTTGTCTCAAATTGTACTTACAATCTTTCTGTCTCTTTCTCTCTGCAACTTTGAATTGTTGAGTGTTTGACGCCGATAAGTTCGAATTAACGCGTCGTTTTGTTACGTAGCAACGATTTTTTCGTTCGAATTATCAAGTGTATAAAAATGTATTGTTTTAGTTTGAAATATAAAGAGATTTTGTAGGGAACTCGTGATACCTTTGAATTATAGAGAGTTTCGAATTATTGCAGGTTTAAATTAACGAGAGTTTACTGTATTTGTCATTGAGTTTACCTTTTTTGTGTTGTTAATCATGATTACTACAAAAATTAACGTTTACAAAATTCAAAATTTAACAATTATTTAGTATTCGAAATTGTCCTCCTGATATGTTTTTGTATTTTTTGATATTTCTTTTTAATTCAGAAATAGCTAAATTGCGTTTAGAAAACGAAAATTTGTATATATATTGAAAATATATGTCGATTTAGGTTTGACAATATTTGATGGAAGACAAAAATTTGCGTCTTTTAATCTCCATAAAAGAATGTAATATCTGACAACCTCCGTTTTTATTATACGCTTCGAATTTGCTACTGCAAAATGAGGACAGTTCTCTTAGTATAGAGAACCGCTGTAACCTTTCTATTTTTGGTGCAGAACCGCTGTAATCTTACTCCTGTTAGTACAGAATCGCTATAACCTTACTACTTTTGGTACAGAATTACTATAACCTTACTATTTTTGGTACAGAACTGCTGCAACCCCACTATTTTTGGTATATAACTGCTGTGATCTCGCTACATTTGATGGATAAAATTACTGAAGAGGTAAATCGATTTGATTAACGCTAGGTCCGCAGTGACCGCAGTAATATTTTATTGTTGTCAGTCTTGGCAAAGATCTTTCTGTAGATGCAATGGCAATAGTTTAGGTGGTAAAGTTAATATAGTTTTTAGGTTAGTTATAAAATTTGGATACAATACCAATAAATTGCAATTCTAGAACGTAAAATTCCACAACAAATTTTTGATTTCATTAAATAAATCAAAAAATCAATACAGTCTTTCAAAGGTCACGTTTGAGGGAGACCACTAGCGTGACATTTTGCATGTTTCGATAGCCTATACCTTTAAAAATAACATCATACTAAAATTTCAAGTGCATATTTCAAATAGTTTTTGAGTTACAGCCATCCGAAGAGCGGATTCTGATTTTCATTGTTAACTTTGAGATATTGAGAAATGTATGAAGGTTGATAGTTCGGGAGTTTCTGGACGTGGCTGCCAGTCACATGTTGTGGAGAAGCTAGACCCTGGAACATTTACACGACTCCTCTAGTTTTACGATGACCGGTATAGTGAGTACCTCGTAAATAATTATTTAGTAAAAATTCTCAGTGATTTAAACTAAAAAGTAAAGAAAAACTACATTTTCCAAATTTGCTGCAGTTGTAACTCGAAAACAAATTATTCGATCGATTTGATTCTAATTGTAGCTTCTT
This sequence comes from Brachynemurus nebulosus, assembly GCA_035578155.1. NCBI lineage: Eukaryota > Metazoa > Arthropoda > Insecta > Neuroptera > Myrmeleontidae > Brachynemurus > Brachynemurus nebulosus. The sequence continues at coordinate 25,823,154 of JAPWDM010000003.1, forward strand.
TTATATATGTTTCTTCCATGTTCCATGTTTCTAATTGCAGCTTCTTTTATATGTTTCTTATATGTGCCATGAACCTCCAGTTTTCCGATCGAATAAAAAATGTAATTTTTGCAGGTCAAAAATCATCAAATTTTCGCGCAAAATTTGAAACTTTTTTTTTTTAAAAACTTCGCCATTTTGTTAAATTTCAACTTTTTTTTTCGATTGAGGTTCACGGCACTACCAATACCTCCTAGTTTAATAGGCTTTTTGGTTTTTTTGATTTCAGGCACTGTGAAGGTCGCTATCACTGCAGCAGTGGGGGAACTTTTTTTTTGGAGCCTTGAGAGATCGCGAATAACTCACTGAATTTTCAATTTTTTGGTCAAAAAATTTTATCATGAATTTACTATATATCAACGAATATATCCTTAAAATATTAAAACATTCCATACAGTAGTTTTCATTAAAAAAATTCCCAAAAATCACCTTTTTCGGGCGGTCACACTAGTGGTCCCCCTTGAGTTTTCCATTTTACAAAATTAGTCAGCAGTGCGAGGTCTTGAGAGGTCGCACCGTTTGCGCCGCCTTCAGATCGATCCTGGTTCTGTTATCTACAAGTCCTGTTGATCGGTTGTGCAACTCTACTTTTGGTTACTAAAAGCTAGAAGCGGTTTGAACACTCCCAACCGTATTTATTGTTAATTACTGACAGGCTGTGGCACTTTTGAAAATCTACAAACGTTGACTTACTTCCTTGTTGGATGTAGAATGATTATTGTAAATCCGAACTCGCGATCTATAGACTTATTCGGGACCATGAATCTCGAATAAGAAGGTAATATGGTAAAAGGTATTATAAACCAGTTTATTCTTCTTGACAGTTGCAGACTTTGATTTTGCCATTCCGATTTCGTTGAAGTTTCAAATTAAATAGAATAAAACAATTACTTACTTCGGATACAGTCTTGGATGTCCAATCATCACATATCGATTGATTGTAATCGCCAAAATGGAAAACAGTGAAACGGCCAAAAGTCCATATCGCATCAATGGCAACAAACGACACAAAAGTTCCCCATGCGTCCATGCACGTTTATAAAATAGCGAAGCCGCCAATGGTAAATTGAAACAGCAAAACATTAAATCGGATGTGGAAAGATTCATTATAAACACGGCTGTAGCATTTCGTACCTGAAACAAAAAATGAGAAGAAACACTGTTAAATATTTTCTAATTTGTTGAGTTTTACAACTAACAAGGGGAGTATCAAACATGGGAATCACGGATTTGGGAGAAATTAATATACGTTGTAGAATATATTTCTCTGAGTATTGTAGTAATAATAATTTATACCAATGCGCCTTCGTTTAGAAACTAAACGCACGAAGTTTCCAATAACATATCGTGTTTGATATGTATCAGTTAGTTGGTACTGCCTGTAACAGCGGCCGCTGGTGGTGTGGTTAGAGTCTGCTTTCATGTATGTAACTTTTTTTAATATACAGACGGAAAGGTCCTATGTTCGAATCTATACTTTTCCAACAAAATTCTTCTTTTTTCAATTTTTTTTTAACTTTTTCAATATTGTACAGTGCTCAGTTACATTGACGATGCTATAATTATTTTTTAAACGGAGTATTCTTTTTATGTCATTATTATAAAACAATTTACAATTGTCATACTTTAATTGTGAATCGATCACTTGAAATTTTCCAAGTTTAGAATTTGAAATTTTAGTATATTACAGAGAAAGATATGATGCATTCACTAACACTATTTTGAATAACTTCTGACGTGTAGTTTAGAAGAAATAAATTCTCAAAGTTAGAATTTTTAACGTACGAATAAATGCCAAAGAATGATTAGAGATGAATCAGTATGTATTTAAATAAGTTGTGTCATTAAAAACCAACTTTAAGATTTAAAAAACTGAAAATTATTTTCTTTTATGTTTTTGAATCATTAAAAAAACTATTTTTTTTAATATTGGACGTTTAGTTATTGTAATAAATAGAAAAAAAACTATAAAAATGTCATTTTATACTAATACACCCAAAATATATTTGTGTATGTGTTAGTTACTATGTGTGCGTACATATCACAACCAGAACCAAATTGATTACTTTTAAAATTATTAAAATTAGAAGATTGAATAATAATCAAATATTAATACTATTACATGTATTATGAAATTTAACTTATTTTTCTACACATAAATTATATTTATTTATAGAGAAAAAAATAGACTTAGTAATTCATTTGTCACAAATTTGTCAGTACTGATCATTTCACCTTAAATAAGGATAAAATGAAGAATGTCTAAAAATAGTATAATTAATTTATAATAGACATCGCTTTAATTTTATGTAAAAATGTATGTAAACACATATTTTATGTAAATATAATGTACAACATGTACAGAAAATATTATATCTCCTTTTTTAGAAAATAATTATAGCATCGTACAATAATGTAAAAGTTTAAAAAAAATTGAAAAGAGAATTATGTTGGAAAGGTACAGATTCGAACATAGAACCTTTCTGTCTGTAAATTAAAAGAAGTTACATACATGAGAGCATACTCTAACCACACCACCAAGCGCCGCTGTTGGAGAGAGTACCAACTAACTGATACATATCAAACACGATATGTTATTGGAAACTTTTCGTGCGTTTAATTTCCAAATAAGGGCGCATTGGCCTAAACTATTATTACTACAATACTTAAAGAAATATATTCTGCAACATATATAAATTTCTTCCCAATCCGTGATTCCCATGTTTGATACTCCCCTTGTAAATTAACAATATACTTTGTTTTTCAACGATCTATTTAGGAATTAATATTAATTACAACAACATTAATTATTATCCGTAAGTGACAACGAATGTAATTAATTATTACCCTTTTCCCCTGTTGTGTGATTGTGAACAACAAATATTTTTTTGTTGTTGCTTCAGTATGTGTTCTCATGTGGTGGTTGGTAGACAAGAAAATATGTACTTAACTATACGATAAGTTGTAACGTAGTAAGATTGAATGAAATATTAAGACTGGAAAATCGTTTATCATTGCATTATTTATACCTAACTAATCCTTCCTCCCAATCCCATATTTATCCTGCTGATACAGACACGAATAACTTTGTTGCCTTGAACTTTGTCATAGACGCGTGGCTCTAGATTCGTTATAAGAAACGAATGTACGGCATGCTTGTCGTTCACTTTACGAAGACGCAATTACACGTATTTGTCAAAGCGTTCAAGCTACAGTATCCGGAAATGTAGGTACAGTGTAGTTTTGTATAATATTTTGTTTTTGAATAATTGGATTTATAACTATTAGTCGAAGGAATCCTTAAAGTGTATTCTATATCTATTTTAGAGTCGTTCTCTACATTTCTGAGAACTCTTTTGCGTAGTAATAAATTTCTCTTTTATTAATATTTTCATGGATACAGAAATGTATCCAGCAATAAATTTATTAATATTTTCATGGATACAGAAATGTATCCAAAATTTCCGATTATTTTGTAATTTTGTATATAATACGTTTGGAGTATGCTTTTTGTACAGATTTTCAAGCGTATAAGAATCATCACTGCAAGATGAATCTGTAACGATGCTACGATTTTTTATGGTCTCTACTATTTATTCAATTTACGGTTTTTAAGGCCTTGGAAATTTTAATAAACTTGATGACGTCATCAAATTGAAAAATTATTTTCGTAACCAATCAAGTTTTATCGAAGTAATATCAATTAGTATTATTAGTTGATGTTATAGGGTTATTTTGGTGTTAACTTTTCTTTTTTTTTTATCAAAATGGCGACCTTCTTTTTGGAAATATGACCTATTTAACAGAAACCTTTTTTCGAGTGGTCCTCAACGGTTAATTTTCGTAAAAATGAAAAACGACTTCGAAAACTTATAATTCGTTGCTAATTTCAATACTATATCATTTTATTTATAATTTTTAGGGCATTGAAAATTTTTAGTTTTGATGGCGTCAAATTAAAAATCCCTTTTGGTCCCTTAAAGTTTTATGGAAGCGATCTCGAATAGAATGGATGACTGAATTAGGGTAATATGAATGTAAACTTTTTATTTTTGCTATCGAAATATGGCTGATTTGACGGACGTGTTTTTCTAGTGATCCCATATACAGCGTGGGCCATTTTAATCTTTGCATCTAAATATCTCGTCAGAGGCGCCACCTATCAAAAAATGACCTTTACAAAAGTTATTAGGTACAAAGGGGGACATTAAATTGTGACCTTAAATTTGACCTTGAATTTCATTTTCAAGGTCATCTTGAGGTCAAGTCGTATTTTTCAAACGGAACGACCTACTTTTTATTTCGGATTCTGAAAGAGCGTGAAATTTCACGTCGAAAATGCTATAAATGAATTTTTTTATAATTGACCTTAAGAGGTGTAAAGACCAGCAAAGAACAATCAAAAATTAGATTTTAAAAGAAAAACCTAACTTTAAAGTGTCGGCATCTTTTGGAGACGTAAAATAGGAGCTTCTAATCGTCTTTAATGACCTGTGAAGGTCATTCTAAGGTCAAAATCCAGAAAAAAATGACACTAAAAATTTATGAAAAATTAATTTTTCATAACTAATAAATTTCATAGCTAAAAAATGAAAAATTAAAGGTCAATAAAAAAAATTCGTTCATAGCATCTTCGACGTGAAATTTCACGCTCTTTCAGAATCCGAAATAAAAAATAGGTCGTTCCATTTGAAAAATACGACTTGACCTCAAAATGACCTTGAAAATGAAATTCAAGGTCAAATTTGAGGTCATCATTTAATGTCCCCCTTCGTACATAACAACTTTTGTAAAGGTCATTTTTTGATAGGTGGCGTCTCTGGCGAGATATTTAGATGCAAAGAAAAAAAAGGGCCCACCCTGTATATGCACAGTTGTAATAAAAATGAAAAGAACAACTTCGAAAATTAATAGTTCGCTCTCAATTTCTTTTTATATTGTTAAATATCGAAAACTACGATTAAAATTGAACTTCGGTTAAAATACATCATTCAGTATATTTCACGGTGACTATTTATCATTTTTATGTTCCGAACTACCTTCGTGTAATTTCGGAACACTATAAGATTGGTGAGTAACCGAAAATTTGAGAGAAGTGGTAAATCAGAGAATAAATCAGAGAACAAATGGTAAATAATAATAGAGTTTTACATTCATATATTGAATATACGCAAGAGGACTATGTATTGTATGTATTTCATGTACCTGTGAATTCTATGGTTTGGTGGCCAATGCACTATCAAGTTTACTTGATTGTACACAAAATTGCAATAAAAAAAAAATTTCTCTTTCTATTTCTATTTTATAGAAGCGTGTATATATTTATCTCTTTCTTTCGCTGTTTTTTCTTAAAATTATTAATAATGGAACAGATTCTAAAAATTGTTATCTTTGTCTAATAACTTATTTTAATACACAGAGAGCCATCTTTACGTATTTGTGATAATTACCGACCAGTCCACATAATTCATAGAAAACTTGTCTAATAACTTATTTTAATACACAGAGAGCCATCTTTACGTATTTGTGATAATTGCCGACCAGTCCACATAATTCATAGAAAAAATTATATACATATAGAATCCTATCAAAAATAGGGCCATATTTAGAGATGTGCACTGGTCTCGTGACGAGTAATTTTACCCACTTTTGACCGTCACAAAACGGTTTTGTGACCGATATAGTTATGACAAAGACTGTCACAATTACCGCCATCTGGGAGAATACATTTAAATTAATGAATATTTTAGCGGGAAATTTGCATGCTTTAGCGGGAAATTACTGTAACATAGTGTCATTCGTCTTATGTTTATTTACTGTATATTGTGTTCATGAACATGTAATAAATCGAAATACTATTTCATTTTTTAATAAATAAATAAAAATATTTTATGATCTCAAAAATATCTAAAAATGAATAAAAAGATCTTCGTTTTATTATAATATATATGTTATAATGTAAATCATATATTTAAGATATTGAAATAATAATTAGCCAAATTCTTTTTACAAACTATTATATTTTTCAAAAAAAAATCCGGTAAGTACATGCACTTAAAAACATTGATTTATTTCAGTAAATTATATAAGCATACTGGGATCAGACTTTACTATCAAGATCATAAAATAACGAAAAAAAACCTAGAAAAATTGTTATAACTTAACTAGGTAATCAATTTTCTGGAAAAAAAACCGTCACAAAACGTCTTAGGCTGCCTTTACACGATCAGTAATACTGTCAGTATTTACTGATAAAAATAATGAATCATTATTTTTATTACTTCAGTATTTTTATGATACCGTACACTATCATTATTTTCTTCTGTATTTTAAAACAAACTGTCAAATTTAATTTTTCGGAATTTTTAAATTAATTAAATTTTGGAATTGTTATTATTATGGAAGAAGCGTGTTTAGCTATAGTACTAGCGTTTGCAACTCAAAACAAGAAAACAAAGAAAAAAAAAACGTTATGTTCGATCCGATCTGTTCGATTTTGTTTTTCTAGCTAGCCATACATATACGCATGTATACATATACAATGTACATACCACAGAATAATGTACATACGGTACATTTCGTACATATTGTACATACTGCCGTACATACTAATCAATAATAATATGGATAATATGTACAAGCCTACTTTTCCATGATGTACATATACGATCTACAATCGATTTGTATTTATCTCGGCTGGTACCGCTGGTACATATCGTACATATACCTACGAGAAATATATTTTAACGGTTTTAACTGTCATTAATGTTAACTGTCACAAATGTCATTAATGTTAATTTTTAATGCCATTTTAAGGCTAAAATATTTCCCTGCTGTTTGGAAATTAGCTCAAATCATCTTAATACAAAAGCCGGGGAAGCCAGTAAATGAGGTGACGTCGTACAGACCAATCAGTTTACTCCCCGTTTTATCCAAAATGTTCGAAAAGTTATTTCTCAGAAGACTGCATCGAGTCCTCGATGACCTTAAAATTATTCCAGATCATCAGTTTGGTTTTCGCGCAAAACATTCAACCGTCGAACAAGTTCATCGTGTAGTCAATACGATCAACCGCTCTTTTCAAGAAAAAAAATATTGTACAGCAGCTTTTCTCGACGTGAGTCAAGCATTTGACAAAGTGTGGCATACTGGCTTATTGTATAAATTAAGGAAAAATATTCCTGAATCATTCTACTTAATACTGAAATCTTATTTGTCAGATCGTTACTTTCATGTAAAGTTTCAGAGTGAAATATCAGAAATGTTTCCAGTCCGTTCCGGTGTACCACAAGGTAGTGTTCTAGGGCCTATTCTTTATCTTATATGTACTGCAGATCTGCCGGTTGATGAAGAAAATACTACTGCAACATTTGCTGATGATACTGCTATCCTAGCTACTGATGAAGATCCAAATGTTGCATCACAAAAGTTACAATCTAGCTTGCGTCGAATACAGGAATGGTTACATAAATGGCGTATTCGAGTAAATGAAACGAAATCGACGTCCTTTTGACGGACACTATTTCAATACAAACAGAACGACAATGACTATAAACAAAATAAATATATGTGGTGTGTTATAATAACAAATAAGTTAGATAACAGAAATCTTACAGCAAACAAGTAACAACAAGTCGTAGTATTGGAGCAGGTAGAGAAGTTCGTACGTCGTTTTGACGTGTACGTATGATTCTAGGGTTAAGAAGTTTTAGTTATGACCACTGATTGTGAGGAACATTACTTAGTGCGTGTCAAACACGCACTTGACGAATTTTTTACAATTAATTAAATATTGCGCAACAATAAAAAAACGTACTTAACAATATCAGAAATACAGTTATCCTTGTTAACGAATTGGGTTTTCTATTTGATAATTTATCTATAACGAAACGGGGTATTATTGTTATCTTGTTAACCGAAGTTCAAACTTTTTTCTTTTGTTACTTGGTTAAAATAAAAAAAAAAATGATTGCAACATAAAACTTGTATCTGTCATTTTTGACAAATTGTAACAAGTAGAAAAAATGAAAAGTTTTTTTTTCGCAAAACGAAAAAACTTTATTCATCAAAGATATACATATATAGTGTATGACCCAATTTTGGTTTATTATATTATAAATATTTAAAATACTACGGAAATATGTTTTTCTCTTCCGTGGTGTTAGACAACTTCATCTTGTCGAATATATTATCAAGTTTTCTTTCTTTTCTAAAGTAGATACATATAAATATTCAATATCAGTTTTTTGGCACGAAAAATTTATTAAAAAGTAGTGAAACGAATCTTTGAAATATTTATTGTATTATCTATTAAAAAGCTATACTGACAAGAAGTGACTCAATAGTGATCATCCATAAAATATTTACGTAAAAAAAATTTCTTTGCCTATATTTTCAAAAAACTTCTTTGCACGTATCAGTGTCTCCTAAACCTTTTCATCGCTTTTTAAGTTCTGAAATTTGTACGGAATACTAGTTTAAATAGGACTGACGAGAAAAAACAAACAAACAATAACTTGCTATTAAAAAAACTTAAGTAACTTTCCAAAAATACCATTGTTACGCAAAAGAAAAAAAAACATAAGGAACTTAAAGATCTCGCCACTTAACAAATTATTCGCGGAATGTTTGACGACTACTTGTGGACCACCAGTGTTCAGTCGAACGTAATTTGGGAAAGACTGGAGTATATCTGCAAAAGTTACTAACACAACCTAGGTGAAATCATTTTAATTTGGGGTTTTAAGCAAGTTTCGGTATCTGTAATTTTTTCAGACTTTTGTATTAAGGGCGGAGTTCACGCCAGAAACGGCTAATAAACTAATTTTTTTCGAATCTCGTTTTTTGTTTTTATTTCGTTTTGTGGTTCGTTACAAACACGGTGATATATAAAATATGGCCAAAAAAATTTTTTTTTTTTCAAGTAGAAAAATATTTATTTGTGAGCCGCTGCACAGCCAAGTTGCTGCTCCTTTGCAGATAACGCTCGCCCCCTCCCCTCGTGATTTGATCAGTGATATTTAGTTTTGGTGTGTACACGAGTTATAGTATGCACTGAGATAATGTTATTTTATTTGTATGCCTTGGTAGACGTTTTAATAAACAGTGAGTAAACTGCTTCTTTTGTTATTATTTTCGTTTTTTATCGTTTCCCGGAACTTGAGTTTTTCCCGACAAGGAGAATCATATCTCAAGTTCTAGAAAAGATAGAGACTTAATTTTTTTTTATTTTGTTCATAAAAATATTGCGCAAAAAAGTGGAGTATTTTTTTCCATTTGAACAATTGTAACTATTTTTAAACAATTTTTTTTAATAAAAAATTGGGTTTTATAATTTTTAGAACTTTGGGATTACAATTTTATAGTTAATTTTTAAAATTACCTGAAACCCATACTCAGCTTTATGGACAGGTCCTTTAGGAATAAAATAATGAAAAAATATTTAAAAAATATGGATGTGGCTATTTATACATACAGTATGTATAACCAATTGGCTATTTATACATACAGTATGTATACGCAATTGGCTATTTATACATACGGTATGTATACGAAATTGGCTATTTATACATATATAGTATGTATATGAAATTGGCTGTTTAATACATATAGTCAACTGAGTATTGGTTTATACCAAGTCAATTTTTAAAAAAAATTTTCTGATAGTGGTTTCGGCTTCGTCAATGTCCAAAACTAACAAAACAACTATCTAGAAAAAATATTTAAAAAGTTGACTTGGTACAAACCAATACTCAGCTGACGATATGTATATACTGAATTGGCTATTTAAACCTGCAGTATGTAGTTATGTACCTAAACTAAACTGATTACGTAGTTGGCTACTTATACATACTGACTGAATCCGCTATTATTACAATTAATATTTTTATAATAATTACACAATTATAATAACCGAATACCTCCGATTGAGCTGAATTATTTTTTTACATAATCTTTTTGGCTTAAGAAGTTATCCCCTAAACGGATTTTTGGCGACGCGGACCGGAAGTGTATTTTTTAACCCTTCGAATTTCAAGCCTAGGGGTTACTAAAATATGTTTTCCGTTACCATAGCAAGAAAAATTAAAGATCGATTCTTATGGAACTTGGTGAGTAGCACAAAAAAGAAAGAATGAAGTTTTTCGATATCTTGCTTAGTTTTCGTGATATTACGTGTCAAATTTGTAAAACTTACTATATTGGATAGACAATTATTGTAGGTATATTACGGCTTCTATTGATAGAGGTAAGTGGAAAATGGACCGGACAACATCATTGAAACCTCATTTTCAGGCAAAGTGTAATTAAATAATTTTGAAGTGATTATACGCCGAGACACATTTATAAATAATTACCCTTTGCCCAAGAATGAGGTTTCATTGGTGACATCCCGTTCATTTTTCACTAATTTCTATGAATAAAAACCAAAATATACCATTCAAAAATTATATTTAAAACTGAGTTTATATTCGTAAAAATTGATACTACGTATATGTGTATGTGTATGTGTGTAATATACAATCCATTTTCTCATAGTACGTTTTAGAAATACAACACATATTATCTCAAAAACTAAACAGGATATCGAAAAAATTTGTTCTTCCTTTTTTGTCCCACTGATCAAATTCTATAAGAATCTGCCTCTATTTTTTATTACCATAATAAAGGAAACCTTTTTTTAGTCCTCAGATATGCAACTTCCGGTTCGCGTCCCCAAAAATCCGTTCTTAAGCTAAAAAAATTATACACAATTCAATCGGTGGTACGCGAGAAATTCGTTATTATTAGAATCGATAAATTTGTTATTATAAGTTATTCAACTGTCACTAGTGGAAAAGTCCATTTTAATACGCGCACCACGAAATTTGGACGATATTTTTGGTGCTCAATGTGCGCAGTATACATCAGAAATTACGGTAATTCTGAATAAGTAGTCAACTGTGTATACATACCGCATGTTTAAATAAAATATTTCATATACATACTGTATGTATAAATAGCCAATTTTGTATACATACTGTATGTATAAATAGCCAATTGCGTATACATACTGTATGTATAAATAGCCAATTGCGTATACATACTGTATGTATAAATAGCCACATCCAAAAAATATTCAATACTTTTTGAGATATGGCGTTCCTTGTAAACGCTTAAAAACTTGAGCAAAGGGGCCCCCTCCCCCCACAGGGAAGAGTAATGAATGTTTCAAAAACAAAATTTTCTATTTGAAACCATTCCTAATTTGAAAAAAATTTCAACATTAATCATAAATAAAAAAGTTGCTTTTTGATTTGAACTCCTCCCTTAACAGTTTAAAAATACGGTGGGGAGACAAGTTACTTGACACTTTGAAGTTCAGTATTTCGCAAAAAATGTGTTTATCCTCACTAACCAATACGGTAAGATACCTCCAGAACTTAAGAAAAAATAGATTTTTTCCTATGTGTAGGTGTGTAGGTATATTAATTATTTATTCATACTTGTAGCATGCAGCTATATGCAACTTCATGTTCATAGGTCCAAAAATGTACGAATTATAAGGGTTCAGAGATTTTTTTTGGAAGCCTAAAAAGACAGTTTTTATAAAACAAATCAAAGTACCTATAATATTTTTCTAACATTATTTTCAAATTTTTTCCCTATCCTTTTTCAATTCCTTAAAATAATATATTAAAAGTATTTTATATACATAGTTTATCGATTTGTCCTGAGGTCAACCAAGCCCATTATTGACAATATGTATTGCGAAAAAAGATGATATACCGGCTAGAAATTTTTTATGTATTTATATTCCATTCTTTTTCTCCTTACTTATATTCATTTTGTTGACACATCAGATAAAGATCGACTTTTCATTATCATTTATAAATAATGTACCTACGCCGCCTCGAATGGAAGTAGCGAAAAAAAAGGGAAAACGCAGGATATCCGGATAAATGAACTTGCTTATTTTTGTTGACGAAAATTTGTAAGTTTTTTTTTTTTTTATTATGTCGATAAACAAACAGACATTGTTGTTGATTCTGTTATTAAAAATTCGAGAAAAAAACGAATTAATTCGATGAGGAAGTACAAACCGAAATAAAATTAATTTGCCAAGAAAAATCACCGAAGGATGGAAATTAAGTGTAAATAAACTGAAAGATACTCTAATTGGTGGAAGCGCTGGTAAAACAAACTAAGATTAGTGTGAAGTACTTTTAAAGTTTAGACGGTATTATTAAATTTTATAATCACGTAAAAATCTTTTAAACTTGTTAACTTGTAGAAAATATTGTGACATAAATCTGTATTTTAAGATCGACAAATTTTTACTTTTAAACATAACAGTCGTTTTTTTTCTGTATCATATTTTGAGGTTAGATATACTTGCCATATCTGTTTATCGAGTGAAACCGTATTAACGTATTATATTTTTAAGGTTAGGTTATAAACGGAAAACATATTCATACGATACAGTTAGACACCAAAAATTTTTTAACGAAAGTTTCCGATGTTTAGTTATAAAAATTTAGGACTGTGTAGAGCGACTCCTACATAATTATGCTCAATAATATTGCACAAAATTTAAAGTTGTACAATATTATTGATCGTTCAATGAATGAATATTGTAACGTCTGTAGGTTTTGTAGATATTATTGGGCAATACCACTTTACATATTTGTTTAAATTTGAATTTGTTTTTTATCTATTATTTGAACCAGTTTGAATTTTTAATTTGTAAGAATAATTACAGCTGATTTTTTTTTATAGGGTGGGAAAAAAATATATTCAAAAATATCATAAATAGCTAGAAAAAGTTTAGTTCGGTCCAGATAGTAAAAAAAACTTTTTTTGTGCGGTGGATCGGGACCGCATAAAAAAAGTTTTATCGAAAATACCTAACTCAAAACGCTCAAAATTTACACGTGGGAACATTTTATTTCATTTTTATAATATTATGAAAATTTTGAAAAATTCATGTGTAAAAAAATTAAATGATGCAGTAACATAGGCCGGATTTACACGAGTTTAGTAACTAAAGCAGGTTACTAAAGCAAGTAGCTATTGAATAGTTTTTTTGTTTAGTGGCTGTCTACACACAATTTAGTAAATTGATTTAGTATTAGTTGAAGTAGTAATACATAACCTAGTAAAATTAAATTAAAAATGGTACATAGTCATCAATAAATTCGTTGTGCACTATAAAAATGTATCAGATATGTTTGAACTGACTTGTTGGTTCGACCTTTTAATGTATTTATATATGATTTGTCCCAAATATATTCCACAAAAATGGAAAAAAAATATTATATATATTTTTTTAATATTATTAGATGAAGAGTGGTTGTCAGACGAATTTCAGTTTTTTATCGAGTTGCATTCAGTGACTTTTTTTGATATTTATAATTTATATACTACAATAAGTGTAAAAATTCCCCAAAAAATATTTGCAATAAATAAATATTTACGCGCCTATATTTGTATATTTGAAATCTACTAAACACTTTACTAAACTAATGTGTTTGCACTGGTACAAATAACAGCAAGTTAAAAAAAAAATAAGGTGGGGGTAAGCTACTTGCACAAGTAAATAGAACAGGCTTCTATTTACTTGACTAAACAGATTACTAAATTTCTTACTTGCACTTGCACTAAATACAACTGTCTACATGACAAAAGTAACTAAATTTAGTAACTTGATTAAGTAACCTGCTTTAGCTACTAAACTCATGTAAATACGGCATTATGTTTAGTACACGGGTTTAGTAACTAAAGCAAGTAGCTAAATTGAATAATTTTTTTGTTTAGTGGCTGTCTACACATAATTTAGTAAATTGGTTTAGTATTAGTTGAAGTAGTCATACATAACCTAGTAAAACTAAATTAAAAATGGTACATAGTTATCAATAAATTCGTTGTGCACTACAAAAATATATCAGATATATTAATACAGTGGCGTAGTGAACATAACTGGCGCCCGGGGCACGACACTTTATTGACTACCAAAAACACGTATAGTTAATATTTGGCACCTCTTTGGTACACATTTGGCGCCCTTCTGCAAGTCGCGCCCGGTGCATGATAGACTCCCTTGCACCCCCGTCGCTACGCCTCTGTATTAATAAGCGACTTAATCAGAAAAAAATGTGACATTTATGTTTGATCTGACTTGTTGGTTCGACCTTTTATTATATTTATATATGATTTGTCCAAATATATCCCATAAAAATGAAAAAAAAATGTTATATATTTTTTTATTATTATTATTAAATGAAGAGTGGTTGTCAGACGAATTTCAATTTTTTATCAAGTTACCTTCAGTGACTTTTTTTGATATTTATAATTTATATAATACAATAAGTACAAAAATTCCCAAAAAAATATTTGCAATAAATAAGTATTTACGCGCCTATATATTTGTATATTCGAAATCTACTAAACACTACTAAACTAATGTGTTTACACTGGTACAAATAACAGCAAGTTCAAAAAAATAAAGTGGGGGTAAACTACTTGCACAAGTAAATAGAACAGGCTTCTATTTACTAATTGACTAAACAGATTACTAAATTTCTTACTTGCACTTGCACTAAATACAACTGTCTACATGACAAAAGTAACTAAATTTAGTAACTTGATTAAGTAACCTGCTTTAGCTACTAAACACGTGTACATAAGGCATTATGCAATGTAGGTACCTACTGATTAAATGCTTAAAAAAATCATTAAAAAGAATTTTTATCAAAAATAGTTATTATAGTAAATGTTTAAGTTTCTTACTGTCTTTTGATTTTGATTCGCATTATGCATTTTAATGGTCGTAAAAAAATCGCATAAAAAAGAACCGCATAAAAAAAGGTTTAGCTGTATTTATTAGTTTATTAATTCGCAGCATCTTATCGTTTAATAATTAAAATTAAATAACAATTGAATTATTGTACAATTTCTACATTTAAATTATTTTACAAATTTCTTTATTGAAGAGTTGATTGTATAATATTACTGAGCGTGTTGGGATCGTTTAAGAAACTACAAAATTTGCTATATTATGATAGTATTTGTTTATCTTTTAAGGAAAGCTGGTACTTCAGTAACAATTTCATTGTTGATAGAGGTGCGAGAAAAAAAGAATTATATTTTTTAATATTTTTAAGAAAGGAATATAATATTTTTAATCTTTTTAGGTTTTAGTCTTTTTATCATACCACTAGTATACAGAGATGATGATTGTATATAATAAGTACAAGATATAACTAGTTGACAGTTCTTCTCGTTAAATTGCTAGGTAACAAATGTTCGCATAGTTTTGAATGAGTAGTGTAAAATATATTCGTAAGTATAACATTTTCTCGATAGTAAAAATTTATATGGCATTTTGTATGGTGAGGAAACGAGAGATTTTCTTCAGTATCAATGATTTCAATAGTGTATATATATGGGTGATTATTTTTCAAAAGTAAGTAGTTTTTCTCATAAACGAGTGGTAGGTACGTGATATTTAATAAGTTTAGCTTCTTTATTTTCCACCATCGGCAACAGAAAGAAATCAAGTATCAGAAAATATTATCAAAAACCTATTAACTTACAACGCTTCCATAATACTGATTTATTACGGGTGTATTTTATTATTTACTTGTTATGCATTTATGAATTAATGCTATGTATATAAATATTTACCGCATTAAGTGTGCGTTGTTTTTTCTGCTGCATTTATTGTTATTCTTCTTGCAATATTTACATTTTCTTCACGACAAAGAAAAGTAAGTATGTTTAGTTATTAAAATTTTATCTTAAAAATTGCATTAAAAAAGAAAATATCGTAACAATTTATTACCCGTTGTCACGTACGGGTGATTTTCCAGAAAATTCTTATCATCATGCATGTCCGTTACATAAAGTTGAAAATCTTCAACGAGTTTAGGTAGAAAATGCATCGTAAAAACTGATAACTGTACAAAATCAATAATGTGTAGTGTAAAATTTTGTGGCATATCAAATAAGGAGTTTTGTGGCTACGGTTACAATTAAAAGTATAGAGTGGAGTTAGCTAATTGTAAGTATATCGCTTGTGTTTTAGCTAATTAACTAATCAGTCAGTTACGAGTATTATTACAATGATTTCACTGGCACTTTTCGCACTTTGGTCACACAACTTGTTCCATTCTTGTCAACTTCTTAAGAAACAATCTTGGAAAACAAAAACTGACACATCACATCTAAAAAAACGCCGTGGGCAGCGGAGCCCCATCACGGAAGTCGAATTTTTCCTTTCATCTTCGGTATTGAGTGTCTACAAGCGAAATATAATTGAAAGTCCACAAGCGATTTGTAATTTTGGTGGTTTCAAAACTGATGATGAGTGTCCGGTTGATCGGGGCTTTAAAAAAAGGTTTTAAGTTTTTAAGGGCTGAATCTCAGTAAATTTCAATTTTGTGCCGATAGCAGTTAACAGGGAAAAAGCCAACACAATTCGTACGAGGGCATTTCTATCCATGCTTATCCGCCAATTGCTTTTGTGTTTTATTTTTAAATATTAAAAAAGGAACTTAAATAATAAACTGGAAGGCTTTTATGAAGATATTTTTTCTTTCCAAAAAAATCCAAAATTTCTATTTTATAAATAATAAAAATCCAAAATTCCTAATTTATAAATAAACAGTGACTTTAATAACATTTTCAAATTACTTAATATGTATGTAATTCATTTGTTAAAAAATTGTATCCACTTTTTTTTAAATTTTTTAAAATTACTATTCGCCTACTTGTATTTAGAAAAACGCCGTGAGCAGCGGAGCCCCATCACGGAAGTCGAATTTTTCCTTTCATCTTCGGTATTGAGTGTCTACGAGCGAAATATAATTGAAAGTCCACAAGCGATTTGTAATTTTGGTGGTTTCAAAACTGATGATGAGTGTCCGGTTGATCGGGGCTTTAAAAAAAGGTTTTAAGTTTTTAAGGGCTGAATCTCAGTAAATTTCAATTTCGTGCCGATAGCAGTTAACAGGAAAAAAGCCAACACAATTCGTACGAGGACATTCCTGCCCATGTTTATCCGCTAATTGCCTTTATGTTTTAGTTTTAAATATTAAAAAAGGACCTTAAATAGTAAACTGGAAGGCCTTTATAAAGATATTTTTTCTTTCCAAAAAAATCCAAAATTTCTATTTTATAAATACTAAAAATCCAAAATTCCTAATTTATAAATAAACAGTGACTTTAATAACATTTTTAAATTACTTAATATGTATGTATTTCATTTGTCATAAAAGTAAGTTCACTTTTTTTTAAATTTTTTAAAATTACTATTCACCTACTTGTATTTAGAATAAACATAATGTTTTAAAACACATTTAACAATAGCATTCAATTCCGATGTAAAAATGGGAGAAGTGGGGGGAAAAATGATGCGGACTCCCTACAAGGTACTAGCTGGATACTAACTGAATACACGTACAAAATTTCAGCCCTCTAGGTTTCCTTATGGAGTCTCTAGACGTGTTAGAAAACAAGCAAAAAAATTAAGGAAATATTGGCGTAAAAATCGTGGGGGTAAGGGTTAAAAGTTGAAACCTCCAAAAAACAGTGTCTGGCTATTAGCTTAACCTGTACACCAAATTTCAGCCCTCTAGGTTTATTTGGGGAGATTTTGACCCGAACGAAACTGTTAAAAAACAAGAAAAATCATGTTCTTTTGGGTATAAGGTGGCGGTAGGGTTTGAAAGTCGAGACTCCCAAAAGGCACCCCCTTGATACTAACTCAATCCGAATACAAAATTTCAGCCCTCTAGGTTTATTTGGGTGACCTGTGCGAGTGGTACAAACTTCGAAAACGTCGAAAATGCATGAAATTGTAGCTTAAAAATGAGGGGGGTGCGGGTAAAATATTAAAACCTCCAAAAAGCACAACCTAGGTAAAAACTTTATCAACACACCAAATTTCAACCCTCTACGTTAATTCTGGGGGGCTGGGGGCCTGTTAGATCCAGCGAAAATCGTTTTTCCCCCCTCTACTCCCACCAAATCATCCTAGGAAGCTGAATTTTGGATATGTTGTAGATAATTGACCGAAACATTATTTAAAACCGGTTTGGAAAAGTTTTATTGCTTTTCCGCCCCCCCCCCCACCCCCTTAAAGGTCGGGTCAGAAAAAAATTTGCCCAAAATTTGACCCCACTTTGATAGTATGAGGTGCCTCGAAAATGAGCCTCATTTACCAAATTTCATCTCTTAACTTCCATAGGGGGCCCTACACAAATTAAAAGGTGGCGGGAAAATATATATATATATATATGTATATATATATATATGTATATATATATATATGTATATATATATATATATATATGTATATATATATATATGTATATATATATATATATATGTATATATATATATGTATATATATATATATATATATATATATATATATATATATATATATGTATATATATATATGTATATATATATATATATATATATATATATATATGTATATATATATATATATATATATATATATATATATATATATATATATATATATATATATATATATATATATATATATATATCAGACATTTTTTTTCTACATATTCGTGTTCTACAGGTCCGAAAACGGATAGCGCCCCTACTCTCGCCTCTCGCAGCTCTTATCGTATAGACTGTATAAGTCTAAATTTTCGGAGAAAATTCGACTAAAAAGTGGATTATTACTTTAGTTCTTGAATTTATGAAAATTGTTGGTAATTAATAAATAAAGTATATTTAAAAAAAAAAAAAATATTTTACTTTTATTTATTTATTTTTATAGTAAAATGATCTACACATATAATAAAACTGTAACCAGACCGTGTGTGTACATGGAATACTTTTGAAAATTGTAAGGGTCGTGAAGATTTTTGAATTATTTGTCTATCCCTATGTTTGTTAGGTATAGCTATCTATATAGCTAGTTTTAGAAAAAAATAAAACTGAATTGAAATAAAAATTCGTTTTATTTTATAAGAGAAAATTACAACGAATAGAAGAATTTTTATTCAAAGCACTCGTAGGACATGGGAATTCAATACTTAATAAGTTGACAATCATGGATGCGACACAAACAACGTTGTATCACGTCAACAATTCCCTATAAAGCGGATTCCAGTAAGGTATACAGATATAGCTCGCTCTCTGCCTAGTCAGCCTAGCGCAATGTTCTCTATCACACATATTATGTATTGTACAGCAGACCTGTGATAACTATCGGACCGATCGCACTTATTTGCTTAGATAGAGAGTGAGTTACGATTGTTTATATATTGGTGCATTAGCTGTCAAAACAGTGTATCTGTTGGTCATTTCGTCATAATTTCTGATGACATTCTATATTTACGAAATTATGATGGAGAGAGCGCAGGGGAAAACTTAATTTATTTACATTTTATACAGACTTATCGCTAGTATATCATAGAAGCCATTGACAGAAGATATAATTTTTAAATTAAAAATAATTTTTTGCACGATCGTGTATTTTCATGCATTTACCGATGCTATTGACAATGCTGGTAAGTTACATTTCCCGAACGTTTGCTTATATCCATGGAAACCAAAAAATAACAATGCGGTAAGTAAAATTGGTGCCCGGTAAGTAAATAGGAGTACGGTAAGTGAAATTAGCTCAAAAATGATTGTAATTATTTATTTATATTGAAATTAAAAGTACAATTTGATCAATTAGGAAAATAAATCGATTAATATAGTTAATTTTGTAATTAATATTGTTGCCATTAGTCTTCATATTTTATTGACATTTCAAAAGGCCGTCCAATCATTAAAATGTTCTGTGGTTTTCATAATCTTCCTTTCATTTACGAGAATAAATTTGCAGGCAAAAATAAAATGCTTCATCAATTTCATTATTCTCACTAATATTATAGTTTAACAAACTATTTTCCTCAATTTTTCTAATAGAAAATTCCACAAAAATATTCACGCCAGTGAAATATTGACAATTTTTTATTTACAAATATAGTTGTCAATTGTCACTACAAAGATTCGTATTAGTTGCTATGTATTTATAATATTTATTCATGGCATTCTATGTCACAACATAGAAATATAAATTTCACCTATATTATCAGAATTTTATTTTTTATTTAATATACATTTATTCTTTAATTATTTTAAATCGATCGTGCAAAAAATATAATACAATACACGATGCGTTAAATGCATTTACTGATCTCGAAAATTGCAAAAACTCGACCTTGCGGGTCTCGCAACATTTTCTCGATAAGTAAAAGCAACTTACCGAACTTATATTGTAAAATACTATTTCAATCTCGTACGGTTTTTATATAATGTAATGCAAATGATAAAAATTCATTAAAATAACAGTAATATAGTCTACATAGTAACTCTAATACACAAAGTGTTATTTATATATTATACATGTACTTTTCACATATATGTATTATGTACATTATAAAATATAATTTAATAATAAAATATATCGTTAAATTAATTAAATTTGGTTACTAACAATATAATATGTATATACAATATTCCTTTTAGAAAATATTAATATTTTATCTCCCTTTTTCAATAAAATTATACAATATATTTCCATCTTTTTCTGCATGGAAAATATTCTAGGAAGTAACTCTATAGTAGACACAATATATTCCATAATACAGTTTATTACCCCATGTTACACTCCAACGTTCCCAATACAAGTTGTGTTGTGTCGTGTTGAAAATGGCAATGACAAATGAAACAATAAAATGCAATAACAACACAGTGCTAATCTGTTTATATGTATGTGGAAGCGAGACGGAAAGCGAGAATAACAGGAGAAATGAATAATAAATTTGTTCGTTACAGAAGCTTACAAGATAATTTTTTAATTTTGTTTTCGTTTTAATTGAAATTATAAAAAAAAATGTTATTTTTTATATTAGTCAAAGTCCTCTGTTTATATAATATATTCACTGTGTGTCACACCTGATTTTATATAAGATTACCAATCTGTAGGTAAGCCGCTATGTTCCTATGGAGGCTTTTTTTGAAATTTGAAAAAATGGCGGCGGTTTGAATAAAAAGTACAAAATTTTTTACAGTTTTCCGTGTAAAAAAATAGGAAGATTTCAAAAAAAAAGCTCTCATAGCGGCTTACCTACAAATTGATAACCTATTTGATTTTTTTCAGATAAAAACTGCGGCCGCAATCGTGGGCACAAAATATCGCCCTTTTTTAAAGACACCATTTTCAAAAAATTATAATAATTATAAAAAAAAATAAAAATTAATAAAAAAAAATTTTGTATTGTTAAATAGTGGTATTAATCGTAAAAAAAATTCATCCCCATTCCACCATCCTATCTATCCGAAAAAAATTTCGAAAATTGACTATTTTTCGGCCGATCACACTGCGATGGTACCTTAAGTGTGGATTGTTTAACAGAAGTTAATCATTCAGTCTGTACTAAATATCAAGTTCAGAAAAGTGGGAAGCACGAAACCGATGCCAGCGTTCACTGCGGACAATTCAGAAATTCAGGTGGCTTTGTTAATGTGATTGATATGTATTGAAATCTAATTTTTAATTGAAAGTGCTAAATAAAAGTTAAAAAATATTTTATTGATATGTAAGATGTGACAATTTATATCGAAATATATTTTTTATCTATTTTGAATCAGCTGCAAAAAGTAAGTACAATAAAAATAATAGATATTTGTTGTTAAATTAAATGACAGTATAAAAAAAAAATTTAAGTTTTTGTATTTGACATAACTATTTAGTAACGAAAGTATATTAAATTTTGCCTTTTTTTCTTCTTATTTTTTAGTACGTGTATCAATTAAATTAAATTAATTAATTAAAATGAGTCATCAAAGTTATTGTGTTGTGGATTGTAAAAATACAAGTAGAAATAGCAATTGTTAATTTTATAAATTTTCGGTTTCTGAATGGACGTTAAATCAGCGAAAAAGATGGATAGCTGCAGTGAGGAGGCAAAAGTACGTAATACGGGTGCATACTAGTTCGCTCCCGCGGTCAAATTTTAATCTCATCTTGAAAAAGGGTCGTAGGTTAGTTCACAACTCGTTATCTACTGATAGGTAAAATTAATTACCTAAATGACAATTAAATAACAATTAAAAATTTATTTGTTTAAAATTCGAATTTTTAAAAGAGTTCAAAATTACAGTTAATAATGGACATTTAGTGTGTTGTGTTTCATTTACGTTAGTTCAAATTTCATTTGCTTTTGATGCACCAAAATCAGTAGCATATGGTAGGATTTAAAAAAAAATTAGGAATTAATTGTAGATAATTTTACTTTGTGAATATCAAAATTTCATTCCTACAATTATGTAGATATATTATTCAACCTTACATTTATAATTATTCAAGTTAAATTTAAAAATCTTTGGTAACATTCATTATTTAATCTCCCCGCCCACTCACTATTTGCTACCTACCTAAAACTCGTTCAACATCAAATTCGTAATTTGCTACTTGTTTCGGGTACACGCGTATTTGTTTATTTCTTTTGGGTTTTCCCCATTTCTTTACAAGTTCTTTCATTGTCTTTAATATATACATATATATATATATATATATATATATATATATATATATATATATATATATATATATATATATGTATATATTAAAGACAATGAAAGAACTTGTAAAGAAATGGGGAAAACCCAAAAGAAATAAACAAATACGTGTGTCTGCAACTGAACTGAATTCAGTTTGCATAAAAGAATATATATATATATATATATATATATATATATATA
The DNA here is from genome assembly GCA_035578155.1 of Brachynemurus nebulosus. Lineage (NCBI taxonomy): Eukaryota > Metazoa > Arthropoda > Insecta > Neuroptera > Myrmeleontidae > Brachynemurus > Brachynemurus nebulosus. Next base: position 25,845,972 of record JAPWDM010000003.1, read on the forward strand.
TATATATATATATATATATATATATATATATATATATATATTCTTTTATGCAAACTGAATTCAGTTCAGTTCACTTTTCCCCTAACCATGATTTAATCAATCGAAAACTAGTTTGTGAAAAGTAATATCCCTCTATATTTAAGTAAAAATTTGAAAAAATAAAAAATTTTTTCACCATATTCAACTGAGGGTGCAAATTTTCTACCAGATATGTAGGCCGAAAATAGTTCATCTCTTGAACGGACTACGAATTCATGCGAAAGGTTCCATTCAAAATTTAATTATTTATTTTACAGTCACCATCCAAATATATTTTAATTTATTGAAAACTTGAAAAATATTCAAACTGATACATATATTAAAATTCGCAGTGTTCATCAACAGAAAAAAGTGTATCGTAAGGCAGTTAATTTGCTTAAGGAATTTGTAAAAGGGAAAATTTCGCTATTGCAACAAAATGTAATAAGTAGATTCGACTTTGTAAAATGTATGTCTTGTAAATTTTCACCAAATTTATAACGTATTTAATATTAAATTATAAAACATAAATAAAAACATTCTCATTTTGCTGTTCAATTTGTGTATATAGTTACGGGAGCGAACTAGTATACACGGAAAAAAAGAGTTTAGTTCAGTGAAACGAAACTGCGTGTTTGGGAAATATTATTTCGTCCAAATAAAATTTTGATCACTAAAATATTTCTCTTATTTCCAGGAATCAATTATTTTGTTTGTGTTTTTTGATAAATTTCAAACAAACACATTATTTCAGTTTTATATATTGTTTATTTGTTTATATTTTATTTCTGTGTATCATATTTAGCTTCATGCACACCAAAGTTTATTTGGCTCAAACAATTAGTTTGTTTGATTCAAACAAAACAGTTACGACAAAAACAAAATAATTACAACGCATGCGCGGAAATGTGGTCACGTGTAGAAGCCAAGCCAAGCCAAGCAATGTTATACGTAGGCCTAGTTATACGACTTGGATCTTGGATCTTGGTTGAAAACTTTTAATTCGAAATTAAATTTCACTATGTATACCTACATTGTATACATTGTTTTAGACGTATTTAGCTTTTGTTTTAATATACATATTATGTAATAATTGTTGATACGACGGATAAAAAAAACTGAAAGAGATTCTAAAAGCTGATGTTTGAAGAAAATAACCTATATTTGTTGGTAAGTTTAAGTAACACATTAATTATTTTAATAAACAGTAGATATACTAATTGTAAGCGCCCATATTGTCCATAATAAATTGTATTGCTTTTTTTCAGACAATATACAACATTGAAAATAGCACTGCCGCAACAAATGACATGTTTGAAGGCCTTGGATATTTATGTTTGTGTTTGTGTTAATTGGGTTGTGTCCTTGTGTTATGTGATACTGATAAGTGATACTGATAGTGATAAGTTAACGTTAATTTAGCGTTTATTTATGTAATACTAAAAATATGTGATTCAAAAAGTATTAAAAAAACAAACAACCAAAGTTTTATTAAAGTATTTGTAAATTTGAAGAATTTCATTGTTTAAAATTTATTTTTGAAATTTTTTTATATGGTTGTTTACGTTACCTGTTTGAATGTATGATAGTTTGCTGTTTATGTACTGGAAAATGCATAAATTATACTACATTTTGAACTTGTATGTTTTATTATTTGATTGTAATAATTAATATTAATAATAATAATAATATGGATTACGTATTAACAATAAATAATAATTAGTGTGCTGATAAATTGATTTTCGTTTATTATATCCAATATATATTTATTTTTCAGGTAAATAAAAATAAAACTCAATTCAAATAGAAATAAAATTCAACAGAGTGAAAAATTATTTGATTTAAATAAGAAAACTGAGTGCCCTAAATAATAAAGTGTTTAATACAAATAAAATTATTATTTGCAATACAATATATTTTGTTTCTACTGAAATAAAGTAGGAAGTTCCATCAGAACAACGTTCAAGTTCACGTAAATAACATTTTTATTTGGTGCAAATTAAAAATTTATTTAAATCTCAAACGAAAAATTTAATTCATGGAAATATGAAACTTATTTGACGGTATACAAACAAGAATTTTATTTGGTTTGAATAAAATTTATTTGATTGAAATAATTCTTTTTTTCCGTGTAGGTACTACCCTACAAAGTTTTCTGACCGCGGGAGCGAACTAGTATATGGTCACGGGAGCGAACGAGTATACGACCCTTCAGGGTTTTCTGACCGCGGGAGCGAACTAGTGTGCGCCGCGTAATACCATAACCTATAACGGTAGTACCTATTTTAAAAATAATATATTTCTTAACTTTTATTTAGCACTTTCTATTAAAAATTAGGTTTCAATACATATCAATCATATTAAAAAAGCCACCGTAAGTTGTAACATTAGGTGGCACTGATATCGCGCACCCAGCGATATGCATAATCGATATATCATTAGGAAATCATGTGTTTTAAGCTTGCGATCTTAGGTCGCATTTGCAACAAAAATGTTTGAATCAAAATCTAATTTTGTATAGGTTAGGTTAATAAACACTCATCTAATAATTCTTAGAAGCAAGAAATTTTTCTTGAATCATATTTTCAAAATATAAATGTGGATCTGTAAATTCAGATTTCATGAACATTGAAGAGTTTCATAAATTTTTACCTAGCAATTTAAGATATTTTTGCGAATTCTAGTAAAAGAATATTGTAAATATTTTAAACAAGGACAGACTATAGCAAATTAAAGCGAGAAAGTTAATAAATTTACGATTATTAGTGCTAGTAGTTATAAAAGTTTCTATTGAGGTGAATCGTTCGTTGGTGGAATGAGTTCGGGGAGGTCAGTGGAAAGGTAATCTATGATGACGACGAAGCAGGAAAGCTTTCATGTTTGTTTGTTAAAATTAAATTTACCAGTTACTTGCCGTTTAAAATTCTATATTCTGGAAACGTTTTGAAATTTATAAAGGTGTAAAATAAAATAAAATTCGCGCCATAAAGAAATACCAACCGTTTAAATATTTCCTTCCGTGTACTAGCGGCATTCTCATGTACTACTGCGAGTGGTGAGTTGGGGTAAATACATATGCATGCCGTTTGTTTGTACCGTTCTAGATATGGTAGAATACAAAGGGGATACAGGGTGTAGGGGGTCGGGGATGATTATTAAAACCAATAAATATTTTTGAATGTATAAAACGTGTTGACAGTTTATTTCATTAATAATTTCAATTTTCTCGTGTATAACGGGTGTTCACTTTTAGGTGCGTGAAATATTATAAATTTCAATGGTCCATAATTTTCATATGTAGAACGAGGTAATTTGATAAAATTAGAACACTGATTTAATTTAGATTACAAGATATACGCTATTGAAACCTCGGGCGTCATATACTAATTGATGACCTAAAAACTACGGAAAGGTGCCTGCTGAAGCTACTACAGTAGGGTAAGTACGGGAGAGATGCCGCAGTAGCCATAATTCGTCCGCTGATTGATAGATAGCGCTATTGATGGATTATATGTTTAAAATAAGTTACTTATTTAAGCTGTATATGGTAACATTTATGATTAGTCCATCAGTTTAGTAATTATCCAACTTTTTATTATTGAAAAGTAAGTTTTTTAACATAATATTTTATAAACCATTTAATTCATTAGAATTTAAGAATATATATTTCATTGTTTTAATGAAAATGAGTTTTGTTATTAATTTAGGTATATTTTAAAAGTACTGTATAAAATTTTAGGTTGAAATTCCGCACTATGCTTGCTATAGCAACATGCGGCATCTATCCCAACAAAAAGGAGAGACGCCGCATTTAAAGTTGGTATAGATGCCGCATCATATTACATATTAAAAACATAGACTTAGATACCTTAATTATGCAATTTTTTTTTTTGGACTGTAAATTATGCCACGTAAATATAAAAGATCCATTAATGGATTAGGAAGAGCTCTCATATTAGTGAAGATAACGAAAATAATGATGACTGCCTGTGTATTGAATGTTTTGAAAGGTACTCAGAAACAAATAAAAATTTGACTGGTTAAGATGCATAAAGTGCCAAAAATGGTTATATGTGGCATGCATCATGTATGGAAATGTGTGTAAAATGCAAAATTTTTAATATGAACTATGCGGCGTCTCACTTTCTTTGATGCGGCATTTCTCCCATAGGTGTGGGAGAGACGCCGCTTTGCAGGCTCTACAAAAATGTTAATTATGAATCCTTTATGACTCAAAAATTAAAATTATTTATAAATAATTTTAAAGAACAATGTTTATATTTATTGTGTACCAAATTTCAAATCAATTAAATGCTTACTTTAAGAATTATCAAGTGTTTTCAAAATATGCGGCATCTCTCCCGCATTCACCCTATATGGAATAAATTTCAAAGAACTTTAAATCTAAAATATGGCAAATTTCTATTCACTCCGCTGTCCGGATCAATAGGAACGAATAGGGATTTAACAGAAAATATGCACAAGGCTATGAAATTTGTTTACTAAAAACAGTATTATTAGTTGATATACTATAACATATGAAATAAATTACATTTTGAACAGGAAACACTACTGTTTAAGTAGAAATTTTTCGAATTGTTTTAATATTAATTTAATTCATTATTATCTATTAATAATGGCTTATGGCAAACTTAAATACAACCGTCTTTAAACTATAAACTACAATAATTATAAGAAATAACCGTTTTTTCCGATTTATTCCGCGTTTTCTATACATCTCGTCCATAATTTTTAATTTTTTTCCTTTTAACAGTTTTTTTCTGACAAATGACTACGAAGTCTTCGTTAAAAACGAATAAGCGTTTTATTTCTGTTTCGTCAAATCATCCTAATCATTGATTACAAATGATATCCAAATGTATTTGAAAAAGCTTGAGTTACTGTAACTCGAGATCTCTAAAAAATCTCGATTAGAGGGTGAGGAAAAAGAGTTTCAAAACTTGCATTGCCTACGGGCCTGTATTTAGTTAAATCCGGCCCTGACAATAATTTCACACAACTTTCTGTGCATCGGGAATTCGGTTGTTTCAAATTATAATGATTGTACATAATATTAGAAATAAGGAACATGAGAGACAAAGACACTCAAATTCATTATGTTTCCTAATACTTTAACAATCATTTCAAATACCTATATATACAAAATTTTCACTTTATCTACAACTCAAATATTCATTTAAAAAATAAAAAGTCAGCAAATACTACACCAAAAAAAATTTATATTTTATCCACTAAATAAATAATAAAAAATTGTATTTTTTATTTTATTTACAAACAAAAGATTTATGTTTTGTTTTTTCCCTAAGAACATATTTCGCGTTCGTTCGGAAATAAAGTATGTAAATAAATAAATAAAAAAAATTGTTGGATGTCATTATTCATAAAAAATATGAAAATAAACAGGTATATGTTGGCACACAAGGTTCATTGTTTGAAATTTAGTGCCACTTTTTCGTGAATTTTTCATCGAAAATTGCGAAAAAAAATAAAATATTCTCTCCAAATATTTTGCTTGTATTCTGCTATCGACAAAATTGTCTTCTGTCTATGCCAGAATGGTATTTCGCGCCCACTTTTCCACATATTTCATTAAGCCACCATATTAAAATATTTTTCGGTGTACAAATGCGTCAAATAGGATGCGAGTCATTATTCAGACAGCGAGCGGTAAGGATTGAGAATGTGTTCTGAATCATTAATAAATGAAGTTAAAAAAAAGGAATTTCTTCTGTCAAATTGTTCTGCTTTATATTTAAATGATGTACTGTTAGTGAACAGAAGTGTTTAATTATCCCGATGTTATCAGTGATAGGGTGAGGGAAGTCCAGACGATTTATCAACTGTTTAGTAGTGAAAGAAACGTGTCTCAAATAAGCAATACAGAGTCCAATCATTAAATATATATTAATGTATAGGCTTACCTAACGTGGCTCCTGAAAATGTAGTCTGTATAAGAATAACTGAATGGTATTTATGTATACCTATAAGTTTTTTACAATCAAAATACACAGTAAAAAAAATTGTGTTCTGCGTAAAAAAAAACCAGTGGTTAAAATTTTTGTGTTAAATAAGTAACACAACCCTGCGTTAATGTAACATTTCGTGTTTGTGTTAAATGAAAATATTAACACTAATTTCGATGTCGTATTTGCAATAACAAAACAAAAGAAACGTTAGAACATTTTCTATTAATTTGCCCAACATTAAAGTCAGTGAGAGAGACATATATCAAGAAATATATAAAAGATGAAGCGTTTAACCCGCTGTCCGATTTACTCTCCAATTTAGATTTAGAAGTAGCTAGCAAACTAGCTATATGTACTGCGTACACGCATTAAAACTAAGAATGTTTGCTCTGGAAGAATAATGTAATGGTAGAATAATTAGTATCTATTAATTGTATTACCTATGTAGCGAACTTAATAATTTAACAATTTTAATATTTTTTAATCTAGATTTAATTGAACATTGTTCTTATAAATTAATCTCGACAAACCTATTACAGTGAACTTTTTCACTTTGTGCACGTAATTCCTTTGGGTGACATTGTTGGCTTATGAATATAGTTGTCTGCTGTTTTATAGTTAAAATTTGTTACACTTTATTTTGTCATACTCTTGTTAACGAACGAATTAACTTATTTATTGTAAAATACTGAATTTTCTGTATTGTTATTGTTATTAATAATTGGAAATTTTTGTACTACTATTGTAGGTATCAACCACCCTGTAATGATCTTGGATCGAAATACAGTATTATTATTTATTATTATTATTATTATTATTATTATTATTATTATTATTATTAATTTCGATAACAGAATAAAAATCTTAACCTGTTTTGAACATCAAGGAAGTAACACAATATTTGTGTAGAGCAAAAGAATGCTATAAGTACCGAACTTACATTAGAATATATATGTACCAAAATATATATAATAAAAAAGATGAGCGTAGTTCTTATTATTAAACAAAACCGAAAAATTATAGGTTTTTTCAGTTATTGATGAATATAGTTTTATCAAACGTTTAAAAATGAAACAATTTTCTTACATTTTTAAACGTTTGATAAAACTATATTCGCTAATAACTCAGAAAACTTATAATTTTTCGGCTTTGTTTAATAATAAGAACTACTCTCATCTTTTTTATTATATATCTTTTGGTACATATATATGGAAACAAATAAGAATTTTTACAAAGGACTGACTTACTTTGCGTTCTTTGAGTCTCATTTATAATAATATATATGAATGAAGTCGTAATATAATTTTTGACGACTTTCAAATATCTTAAGAGGAAGTAAAATATTGAATAAAAAATGTTAACAACTAACTCTGATAAATCTGAAAAATTAACACAAAATGTATGTCCTCTTGTGTGTTAAATCATTGACACAAATCTTGTGTAAAGATCTGACACATATGCTTTGTGTTAAAATAAAACAAAAAATTGAGTGGACCGTTATGGACATGTGAAATGTATTAATTTTAACACAAATTTTTTCACTGTGTAATGTAAATGTTAGGCATGGTGGTGCGCTGGGAACACAGAAATCTATTTGGACTGTGGGCTAGCGTGCAATGTGATTTATATTTTAGCAATACTAATCTCAATTTATATTCAAACCTATTATTGGAAGATCAGTATTTTTTATGAAAAACCTCAAATTTTGCTAACAATAACAAATTTATTGTAAGGTACAGTGGAACCTCGGTATACGACCTTATTACTATTATGGAATCTACACATTTTTAAGCGGTGAACACCTCCTCAAAGTTCGAACTCAAAAATTTAAAAATTCACGAAATTTTGTTAACATATACTACACAGCAGTCTTGTAATAAATATAATAATAATTTTGGCACCCACGTATTTTAAATGTCTGATAGCTACAACCTATCAGTTATATTTAATGCTAGAACTCTATGTAGTATATGCAAACAAAATTTCGCAATTTTTGGATTTTAAGTAGACACTCGAAGGGGCGGTTTCACTTTTAAAAAATGTGTGGATGCAAAAAACAATAATATTAAACTCTATTATTAAACTCTGTGTACTATATATAAACAAAATTTTGTCAGTTTTCATCAATTCTTAAAAGCTTTTATTTAACTTGCTATGTTAGTATGTTGGTTTAGATCAAATCTTGGAATCAAAATTTAGACAGGTTCTAATTGAGCTAGAGGTTTCAAATTTTGCATACGTGTCTAACCTTGATGACAATGCAATATTGTATTAGCGAATTTCCAGAATGGAACTGAGCTATTACAGCCACTGTCACAACGCGACCTGAGTCTGGGACCATGGCAGAAATTTGTTTTGAGGTCCCTAGAAACCGAAAATAATATTCGCTAAAATTTATATATATATATATATATATGTATATATGTATGTATGTATATATATATATATGTGTCCGCACGATAACTCTCGAACGGAATGTCCTAGGATTACGAAATTTGGTGAAAGTATTGGAAGTCCCAAACCGTTGGATGAGTTCGTTAACCAGACACGTCGGATGCCAGGAACATGGTTTTTGTTCTTGCAAAAAATTAGTTTTTTGCCAAAATTTCCACTTATTCAAAAATTTTTGCGAAATTTTCTTACACCATTTAAAAGAGAAGAAAAAATTACATAAAAAAGGTTTTTAAACTTTTTTTCTATGTCAATTAGTTTCCGAGAAAAGCTATGTGCCTTAGAATGTGATAATTTCCGCCTATAAAGTCTTAAGTTACTCACATTCTAAAGTACATATTCGACAAACTATTTATATAGTCAAAGAGGATAATATAGTGTACATATAACGTCAATATAGTAGCGTATACCCATACGATCATTATGATACATTATGTGGGAGGAAGGACGTATGACCACAGAATACAGAGGTACAGCAACTATTTTAAAAGAGGGTACGATAACTCAAGAACGAAATACCTGATTTTTAAGAAATTTCTTGAAAACGTTGGAATATATATATATATATATATATATATATATATATATATATATATATATATATATATATATATATATATATATATATATATATATATATATATACTGTATACTCCTTTTATAACGAACCCGGTTATAACGATCTAGAAAAAAGTCCCGTTTTTTGTTCCATAAGATGCAATAATAAAAAAATTCGGTTATAGTGAACCCGGCTATAGCGAACTTCTGTTTATAACGTACCTATTTGAGCCTGTCCGAAATGCACCAAATAACGAACTTGCAGGAAATTGTTACTCATTGTCAGTTAAAAACCAAAACAAATAAAAGTACCCTACATAGTTGTCATTTGTTTAATTCATTTTTTGTGCTTCGTTTCATCCAATTTTACGTAATTTTCGTTAAAAAAAATTTTAAAAATAAAAAGACAACATTGTTTGTGAGTTAATATTAGAGGTACCTATATATGAAATTATAATTATTTTAAAAAATGATAAAACATATCATACTATTTGTAACGAATTTAATTTTATAAAATCAACAAACAGTGTTAATAACAATTTAGGAAAAACGAATATCGCTTGGTTTTTCGAAATTTAGCAATTTGGGAAAATGGAAAGTCATTTGATTTTCCAAAATTAAACAAATTGGGGAAATCGAACTAAACTGTGTGCACACTCAAGTACACAATTTAAAAATACCCCTGTCGCAGCATCCTGCATAACATAGCGAATTTCCATTTACAAAAGTACGTTTTTCTCGGAAACTAGTTGATATAGAGTAATTGTAAATAAAAAAACCTTCTTTGTGTGAATTTTTCGCCCTATTCCGCCAAATCTTTTTCACGAAAAATGTCCAAAACACCGTAAACGTTTTCACGAAATTTCTTAAAAATAAGATGTTTCGTTCTTGAGTTATCGTGCGGACACTTAGTAAACATATATGTATATAAATGTGTCCGCACGATAACTCAAGAACGAAACATCTTATTTTTAAGAAATTTCGTGAAAACGTTTACGGTGTTTTGGACATTTTTCGTGAAAAAGATTTGGCGGAATAGGGCGAAAAATTCACACAAAGAAGGTTTTTTTATTTACAATTACTCTATATCAACTAGTTTCCGAGAAAAACGTACTTTTGTAAATGGAAATTCGCTATGTTATGCAGGATGCTGCGACAGGGGTATAATTAATTTGGCCGTAAATCGCCCCAAACCAAAATTGTTGATTTTCCAACACAGAAATAATTAATGATAACGCCTCAAGCATTTATAAATTATGTTGCATATTGCTTCAAACTTCACTCAAAAGTTATTTTATTTTTTTAGCCCATTTTTAAATAAAAGCTTTTTCTAAAAAAACAATTTTTTACTTTATTTTATTAAATTTTTGAGTTCTAATTTTGAAGAGGTGTTCACCGCTTAAAAGCGTGTTTTAGCAGCTACTAATATTTTTTATGTTACAAAGTAGTACATACTGTTCGCCTTTACATACTGGCGAAGTTTTAAATTTTTTGAATTTTCGACTTCTTGCGGTTTTCTTGTAAGTGGGGACCGTTAGATGCGAAGGGTTAAAAAAAATTTTCAAGTTATTTCTTTCCTAAACGATACTATCTTATGCAAAACTATATGAGATACTTTCACAGCGTTATCAGTTCTTTTAATTCAACACTAATTTCCTTTATTTCGTATCTAAAAATCATTTTAATTACGGTTTATCATTAACGAATGATTCACTACTGTTAGCCGTTCACAGTACCAACAATGCTTATATATTTTATTGTTGTGCAATAATAATAAAATGAAATGCGTAGGTAATAATTAATTTAGATTTTATTGCTTTTTTTTGGTTATCTGCCGTTTCGTTCGCCACGTTTCAATTCAACATTTTAATTTGATTTTGAATTGGACGATTTATAAATGTGGAAAAAGTTCAAAGATGTCATCAAGTCATTTAAACACGTACATACGTTAAGTGTCCCATTGTCAAGATGTCAACTCATAGAATATTTAATTTTAGTTGTATGTAAATTTGTTTGTTGCATATCAGGGAATGATTATAAAGTCCACTGTAATTTCTTAATAATATTGTAACTAGACAAGTAATCTTTGTTTACTTTCAAAACGGACCGTCATTAAATTTCGAGATTTTGATTGTTTTCATGAACTGTATTACATTTTTGGATCGGAAACTTTATTTTGGGTCGGGATTACTAAACAGAATTACAAAAATAAGCGATTGATAAGCCGTTCTTCTAAATCAGTGGTTTCTAAAGTGGTCCCTACGGACCCCCAGGGGTCCCCGGCATCATTCAGCGGGTCCGTGGATATTTAAAAATTATTTGGGGGTCCCTGAACAACGTCAGGGGGTCCGCACAAGCTTTAATATAAAATAAAAAGATTGTGACAAATTTTTATTAATATGGAAGTTAAATAACAATGAACAAATTATTAGCGATTTTTACGTCGTAAGTATTTTCATCTTGTATATGAAATACAATTTTTAGAAATTCATTTTGTATCTTGTATTTAGACACATTCTTTTAGTATCTAAGTATTTTGTAAATACTAAATGAGCACGATACTTCGAACGAAATATCATATCATAAGTTAAGAAGTCCCAGTCCATTGAATGAGCATTATGGGTTATTGTACAGAAGCTGTTGATTGCTTTTCCGTCTGCCTATTTGGTAAAATGTGGATTCAGTGCCGTTATAAGCCTCATCACGAAAAAAAAGAAACCGACCAGAAATTAATACTCGCGGGAATTTTCGGTTGCTACTCACAAACATTGAGACGCTCATAACATCCCATCAGGTTTATCCAAGTCATTTTTGCAATTTTAAAAAAAAGTTATAATTTCAATAAGTATCTACTTCTTCAACAAAATATTTTATTTATATTTTATTTTTACGCCACCATTTACCATTCAAGACATCAAAATTAAGTTTGTGTGTTTTTTTTTTAAATTATGCATTTATGTAGTTTTTCATCCAGCGTCCGTGAGCAAGTTTTGATTATGAAAAGGGGTCCGTGGGCCAAAAAAGTTTGGGAACCACTGTTCTAAATCAATGAGTAGATATCTATCGATATTAAGTTTCTATCAACTCAACTATTTTACGTACCTTTACCTTTGAATTATAAGTATTCGAGGCCAATCTTTTCATTTTTAGAAAATTAGGCACGTAGGACAACTACGAAAAATTTCTATCGAATTAGTCACATTTATAAAAGGAATTGAGCCATTTTTATAACAATAATGAAAATTTCACACCCAAATGACTCAAATTTTCCCAATTATCCTAGTTCAAATCATTTCAGTATGGTTTGCTTTTAGAAAAGGGGATTTTCTTAATTTTAGTGATGTCATCAAGTTTATTCAAATTTATCAATTCCTTGAAAACCGTAAGTAAAATGATAAAATGATGAAATTCGAAGCAAATTATAGGTTTTTAAAGTCATTTTTTCCATTTTTATCAAAATAGGAAAACTAGAAAAAGGTCTTCTATTGAATCAATCACATTTATAAATAGAATTGGGTCATTTTTGACAAGTCCACCCGTAAATTATCGTAATTCAATCAATCACTCTAATTCAATTCAGTTCAATATGGTATGTTTCGAGTGTAATAGCTAAATTTTCGATTCGAAAATTTCTTAAAACGAAAGTACTATAACAATTACCAGATTTTTCTAACGTTTATATTACTTGTTAATTAAATTAACTTTTAAAATTTTCGTAAATACAAAAACTATTCAGTTTGACAAAACAAAAAGTATTGTATCACTTTCGATTTCATTCAAAAAGGTCTTTGATCTATTTCATATAATTCTCGGTTATACTACTGAATAAATAATTTAAAAATGCTTTTCATATTTCTACAAATTCTCTAAGGTGTAATACCGACATACCATTTCCTTACATTGATCATCTGTTTAAGTATATTTTTTGATAAAAAATATGTTTTATATTCTTTTAATGTGAAAATTCTGCGAAAATTCATCCATAAATATTCATAAAATTCAATGGAAAATATTTCATAAGAAAATTGACAGATTAAAATAATAAAAGAAAACTTTTACATTCAATGTTCACTATATGGCGTAGTAATACAGGGTAAAGAGATATACATACATAGCTGGTAAACTAATCAACAAAACTTTAGCATTATCAAATAACACTCGCTTCATATGTGGTGATCAAATTATATTGTCTAGTTTATGTACGATGTAAGAGAAAGTAATTTAAGATCACGTGTACACTTAAGAGTAAAATTTTCTCTAGGGACTCTATTTATAAAACTAACTTACCTATCGTATATTATGTTTACATAATATGGAAAACTATGTCTTTAAGCGATGAATATTACCTTTTTATTAAACAGGGAAAACTAAAAAGACCAAACACTCATAGACGTTTTTAGAGGCCGTACTTTAGCATAAAGTTTTTATGTGTGAGTATGGTGAGTATACATACACACAGGTGAATAAAATAGTATATTATTTACCGAGAACCGTGTCATTTTTGTGGCCTTGGATGTAGTTTGAAAGCCGAAGTTTAAGCATCCGTGATCACAAAAATAAACATTCCGTTCAAATACGAGTAAGTTATTTTGTCAACCAAAAAAATGCTGAATAAATTGAAAAAATAATTAATAAAAAATAAATATATGTAATTTTAAATAAATAATTAATTTTCAATTTTCGTAGACTTCTGTAGGTTTATAGGTCCTAAGCACAATGCTTACTGTGCCTACTGAATGACCTTATGTGTAGAAGTTGGAGTTACTGCGATCTCTTAGTTGTGATACCAAGGTCCTACATTTTTATCAAATGGTGTAGATGTTAGAAAAAAAGCACAGAAATATGGTTAACAATTATGATATTATTTCTACAATATCCGATTGTGTAAAATCGTTGGAATATTGGCGCGATAATGGATAATCAATTTTTATTACGTAGAGAAATGAAACTGACATTTACCGGAATTGGTTACATAATTCAATAAGAATAGTTCTGCCTTTGACAATTAAATGCTCAGTGACCAATTAAAGCAAATATTATAAGTTATAACCATTGTAAAAGTAAAAAGTAAGAGCAAAAATATAATAATTTTAAGAAGCGGCAAAATTTATTGCAAAAAAGTGTATTCGTAGAGATTCGACTTAATATTTATTTAAATGTTTCGAAGATATTTTCCTATATTCTTATTGTCATCTGCGCAGTTGATAGACATAATTATTCTTGTCAAGACAATATGTAAGTGAAATGTATTATTTAATTATAAAAATTTTTCAAATTATGGATATGTTATATAATAACGTTAACGTTAATGTAATTTCAATATCGAACCGGTAACGACTATATTCGCTACGGCTTATTGTTGTAAAAAGAAAAATGGAAAATACGGCTGGAATGAGATAGAGAATGCTTCGATCGTTCAATTTTTTTTAATTAGTAAAATTTTATAACCGTAAAATGTGATTGTTCAATATTTTTAGACATGAATTTTAAATAAAATTAACAATTACAACTTTTTCGTTTTAATGAATTCACTTTTAAATAACAAAAGCATTTACACCAGAATTTTTGAAACTTGGAAGTAATGTTTTTTTGTAATAACTTTTTTATGCTTTAGACATGTTACATTAATAAAATAGTATTTTACAATATAAGTTCGGTAAGTTGCTTTTACTGATCGAGAAAATGTTGCGAAAACGAGACCCGCAGGGTCGAGTTTTTGCAATTTTCGAGGTCAGTAAATGCACTTAACGCATCGTGTATTGTATAATATTTTTTGCACGATCGATTTAAAATAATTAAAGAATAAAAATATGTTAAATAAAAAATAAAATTCAGATAATATAGGTGAAATTTATATTTCTATGTTATGACATAGAATGCCATGAATAAATACTATAAATATTCATAACAACTAATACAAATCTTTGTAGTGACAATTGACAACTATATTTGTAAATAAAAAATTAAGTGTCAATATTTCATCGGCGTGAATGTTTTTTTTGAATTTTCTGTTAAAAAATTGAGGAAAATAGTTTGTTAAACTATAATATTAGTGAGAATAATGAAATTGATGAAGCATTTTATTTTTGGTTGCAAATTTATTCTCGTAAAATGAACGGAAGATTATGAAAACCTCAGAAAATTTTAATGATTGAACGACCTTTTGAAATGTCAATAAAATATGAAGACAAATGCCAACAATAATAATAATAATGTGCACACTAGTGAAAATTTTCATATTAATCGATTTATTTTCCTCATTGTTCAAATTGTACTTTTAATTTCAATATAAATAAATAAATACAATCATTTTTGAGCTAATTTCACTTACCACACTCCTATTGACTTACCACGCATCTATTTCACTTACCGCACTGTTATTTTTTGGTTTCCATGGATATAAACAAACGTTCGGGAAATGTAACTTACCAGCATTGTCAACAACATCGGTAAATGCATGAAAATACACGATTGTGCAAAAAATATTTTTATATGGATTTATTCAATGCAATTAGTGGAATAATCTATAATGAAAATCTCTATATACTATTCACAAGGAATAAATTTAGCTTTTAAATTGGTCGCAATTTCTTTGATACATAGAGTCGTTTTAATGCTGCCATAAGATTCATTCTAGGTTCATTTTAACACTGCATGTCTTCGAAATTAATCAAATCTAATAAGTTTTTATTAACCGTTCAAATCTAAAATCATTTTTATTATGGCTAAATTATTGACGTAGGGGGCGGAAATAGATTTAGATGACTTAAAAATTTTTATTCCATCAATTGTTAGTAAAACTGTTCAGAAATATATTCCCAAAGTTTAAAGTCAAAATTTAAATTCGTTTTAATGTTATGAGCGATTAATTTTGATTCATTTACAATAATTTCGGCAATACAGTCGTCTTTTGAAAATCATTTTTATTAAAATTAAAAATAAGTATTTTTCTATTGCAAGATATAAAACTTCCATATTATAAAAAATGGCAAAAAATTATGCTCTTTTTTTAAATATAGTACCTCTAAAAAATTGAATTAATAATTTTGTTGTGGAGGAGTAGTTAGATTCATATAGAAGAAAAACATGTCCTTAAAGTAAATTTGAAACTTTGCTGATATTAGATGGAAACTGTGGCTTCCAGAATATACGCAAACAGCTACGTCTGACGGGTGGCAGCTGATATCTTTCATATTTTCAAAGGAAATATTTTTAAAAAAATTACAATAATTATTTGAAAGTATGCATAAAATGTTCTCAAAGCTTCAATAAATTATGTACATTCTTTCCTTATAAAAAAAATCCCTAAAAAACGTAGTCCTAAACCTATTTCTCTCCAGAACTTTCAAATTTTTCATTATTTTTTTTTGCTTTAAAAGTTCACTTGAATCTTAAAGAATATACTTCCAATGTTTTAAACCCAATAGAAAGATTATCTTAGATAACTGTAAACTGCTTTTAATTCTACTTTTCAAGAACGAAAACTTTTTAATCACGTTTTTCTCAAGACACGTTTTTTTCCGCGCCGTGGAACATAACTTAAAAAGTTATTAAGATATTAATTTGACATTTTGTACAGATATTCTATAAATTATTACTATAAACATTGTTTAAAACAATTTTTTTATAAAAAAAGTGAAATTTTTTTCTTTTTAAGTTTAAAGTGTGAAAAAAGAATTTTTTTCATCAGAAATAGGTACATATATGCAAAGCGTAATGACTTATTTTAATAAAACTTTTTTGTCCGATTGAATTCAGTTGATTACAAGAGGCTGGGCATTCCACGGCGCAAATCGAAGGAGTCAACTTTAAACAGCTGTAGTGCAGCCATTTCTTAACTTTTTTGCATAAAAATTTATGAGTGAATACATCATAACATGTACTATACTACGTAACTTCATTTGATACAATAAATGTATCCAGTTTCTCAAAAAAAAATTATTAAGAAACCTGTTGTCTGGATGACTCTCCCCCCTTAAACAATTATTGAATTTATCTCAACGCAATAGGATTGATAAGTTTTCTATTTTAGATAGATTACATGCATGATATAATTTTATAATTGAAAATTAGCGTTGCCTTTGAGATTCACAACACCTTTAAAATATTCATTTAACATTCTCGCACTCCACGCAGCCAATCACTCTGTAATAGGATATACCAAAAAATTTAAACTTGTCTCCATCTTAATTAAATAGAATTTACGAATCAATTTAATATTCAAAAAGTGAAATGTTTTTATTAATAAAAGAAAATTGTCCGGAAGCAACTTTATCAACCTAAAAACTTTTAATAAAATTGCTACATTTCCAAACGTACCAATTACCATTTTTTTCTAATTACTTAACAAAAACTTAACCGTTGATTAATACGCCAAAAACTTTTTCGCGTTTAAAAAACTGGGGCAAATTAATATATTTTGAAAAGTGAATAATAAACACTGAAAAGAAGAATATCAACAAAATAATGCGACAAATTACATTCAAAAAAACACACCATTCTGAACAAACAAATGGAACATGATGATTTTTTCGGAAAAATCATTTTCTCACATTAACAGCAACGCAAAAAGAATAGATAACGACGAGGAAGAAACAACAGAAAATAAAAACGGGGAAATCTACGCCGGTTTTTCCTCGCTTTTTGATTAATATTCATGTGAATGTTTTTATTATGATCGTCGCAGAAATTAATAATAAATTAAGAATTACATAACATAACAAAAGTGGAGAATGTTGAGCTGACATATTAATTTTTACACCAAACAAATATACATGAAAAATATTTTGGTGAAGACAAGTTGAGTATGATGTAGATATTGTGTATACTTTATGTCTCACAAGCATAACAGACAAGCATGGAAACTGTGGAGACAGTAGTGGGAGACATAAGAGACAGAAGAGACAACCAACATCAACTCGACTCAAGCTCCAAGCTCATTTCAATGCCGCGCCTTGGTGTACACATAGTGAAACAACATCTTTTGATAATATATTTTTTTCCACTGGATGTATTCTGCCTATTTTATATTCAGTTATTTATTTTGTTTACAGTTCGTTTGACTTTTTTGTGAAGTGAAAGCTCTTGAGGTCATCCTCAGGACTATTTTTGTTTTTATGAATAATAATTTTTAATTTACTACACCTCGGATTTAGGTTATGATATTACGATAGGAATTTTGATGGAATTTATTCAAACTCAGTCGAATTAAGTGTAAGTAAATAATTTTTCGGCAAAAAGAATAATAGGTAACTATCGAAAAACTGTGTTCCAAAATAGAGGTAATATAAAATAGATTAACTCTTTTAGTTCCGAGTAAAAAATTAAAATTTTGAATAAAGTGCCGGGCAAATTTATATAATTTATTGAGTTTAAGGAAAGGGGTGATAAAAATTTCAAAAAGAAATATTTTAAGGACTAAAAGGACAAGGAATTAATGGTAAGGATTGAAACTTTTTCAGTTAGTAATCCTATAATAAGTCTATACAAAAAAATTGACGGTGGACATTTCTTCCTTTTAATAATTTTGCAGCTTTAAAAGTCCAGTTTGTGGTTCATTTTTACTTTATATTTGTGAATCTTTTTCTCCCCTTTTCTTACTACTTAGATAACATTATATAAAGACAAAAAATCTAGAGCATATCATTTTGATATGCTCTACACAGAGAGAAAATTCATATAAAAATGACTGTGCTCAGCACTACAATCGACGTGTAAACGGCAAACATATTCAATTTTGTACGGTAAAAATATAAAAATTATAATTAAGTATAGAAAAGGATAAAATGTTCTTTCCGTAATATTAGCTCCGTAAAATTTGTAAAACAGCACAGTAAAAAGTTCCATTGCCAACAGTTTAATTGTTTTTCTTACAAAAATTACCATGCGGTCTTAAAATAGAAGAAAAGTAGAAAAGAATAAAAGAAGCTAATAGTAGAAAGAAAGAAAGAGAAGGTATCAACGCTGTCACATAGCGAGGCAAGCTGCAGAAAGTATCAACACAATCATATATGAAGGTCACATAGCAGGACTGGTGGTGTTGCAAGTAGCTGGTCAGCTGGTGTGGTATCGTGTAGTGTCGAAGCAGTGTTCATTAGAATGTCTTGACGGATGGTCATCGTTTAATTCATCATTTTGTTACTCCACTATCTTCAGTATTAGAACATATTGTTGCCAATCATTTTTGTATGGATCATAAAGAATCAGAATTAAACTATAACATATATGCATAAGAGTGTGATAGAAGTTGTGTTACCACATTAAATTTTACCATGCTATAATATATTTTTTACTTTGGTCGTCGATCGCGCACGCATTATAAGAGAGCATGGTAATTTTTTTGAAATTTTACCTACAAAAATTATATGATTTTTCTCTCCGTGTAGATATGAAAGATAATTTGAAAATGTTTTAACCCTCGTTTTTCACTCACCTATTATTGGTGAGTAACTGATTAAAAATCAGGAAAATGAAAAGTGTTGAATAAATAATATGGCTGATTTATTTCCAATGGATTGACCCTTACGTGAGTACTAAAGTTCAACAAAATAAATGTCGAGTACGGTGGGAGAGCTTACAATTTTTTTTTTAAAGTTTATGCAACATCACAACAGCATCAGGTTTGTATTAATAGTAAATTATAATGAGAACACGGCATTAACTAATCTATATTTAGCACAATATAGAAAAAACCTAAGTGTTATATGGTAAATAAACAAAAAAATACAAATATATTCAGGAGGTGGTATATGGGGAGAGGGGATAAAACAAAGGATTGCTTTTAAAATTTATTTCTCTTGTTTCTGATAACAATGATTAAGTACTTTGTTGAATATTTTCGTCTTTTTCGTTGTTGCTACTTTTTTTATTTATTTGAATTATAACGTCATCAATCAAATACGTTTTGTTAATTTGTAGGAAATTATTTTTTGAAGACTTTTTTTTTCTTTTTTTGTGTTTAGTAATCAGATAAGAGAAAAACAGTTTTAAGAAAATAAGTTCATAATGATTTATATCGTGTCATGTTTTTATACTTCTTTTTTGGTAGTAATTAGTACTAATTCTATCAAGGGGGGAAATAAATTGATGTGAAAGGAATAGGGAAGGTAATTTAGATTAGTGTTTTCTCCCGGAGGACATCGATGGAAAATAAAAACAAGATATGAGTAAAGACGGAGGGAGGTGTGATTTGGAAAATACTGTGATTTATAGATGCAAAACAATTTTGAAAGTTTTATAATTGTTGGAATTTGTTAGGTCAAATGACAATACTTGATTTATTTCTTTCATTATTTCAAGGAATCCGCAAGTTTTAAAACCCGCTTTCTTCAATTTTACCTAAATGAAAATCAAAGCTTCTACTTTTATTTCCTGATTTTAAATAAAATTAGATTACTTTGCAATAGGGTAAATATCTATTTTGCTTTTTAAGTAATTACTTAAATTATAATAGGACTGAATATTATAATCAAAATTATAAAAATTTTAATGAAATTACAAAATTTACGTTACTACTGACGTAATCAGTAACAGCTTACGTCGGAGGAAAATATAATCAAAATTTATATTTAAAAAATTTGGAAAATTTGGAATCGTCACTGGAGACTATTTGTTAAGATTTGGTCAAAATATTAAATGTAAAATTTTTCTTCATTTTTTCTTTACTGATCATTTTATTATAAAAAATAATAAAAAAATCACAATGTACAACATATAAAGTGTGAATATTACGAGTATTTTACGATATTACGATTTTTGTCAATGCTGGCACGTGACATAATACTGGAAAAATATATGTGGTTTTAGAGGGAAATTTTAAACTGATTTACAAAGGCATTTTTTTGTGAATTATTAACAAATTTTTCCAAAAAAGAATTTCTTTATGTTGTATAGAAAGTAACACTGGTAGGTATGTTAAATTTAAAAATTAAAAATAAAATTCCAAAAAATAATACCAGATGGTAAAAAATGTAAGTGCATTATCTTTTAAATATAATATGTATAAATTATAAAACTAAATCATAATATCTAAAGAACAAAACGGTTAAAAATATAAAGAAATCGATTGTACAACCATTTCAAGTAGTGTAACCATATGGTAGTTTCTTTTTAAGAAATATTTAATATTTTATATTGGTAATTTCGCAATAAGCAACGCGCAAGTTTTTTCTTTTTTTTTTTGGGGGGGGGGGAAAGGAGATTATGTAACCCGCCTAAAGACATTCTTTTGAAAGTGTCCTAAAAAAGTTGTCGACCCTATTTTGGTTTTTTGTGCATCGCTTGAATATGAAAACAAAAAAAAAAATTCAATTTTCAGAAATGATTTCGAATTCCAAAATTAAATAAAAAGTAGACTGTCCAAATTTCAAAATTTGTGTTTTTGTGGTACCGTTTTTAGCTGAAATACAGCCCTTTGAAAAAAACCTAAAAATTTAGTTGGTAATGAAATGGTTGAAAAGAGAAATAAATCATATCTTATTTTAAGGAAGTTTTTTTTTTACATAAATGTTACATTTTTGACATAAATTAAACGTAAATTATTGCATTAACAAATAATAATTAACTCAGCTTATTATTTAAAAAGAAATAATGATTTCATTTACTATACAATTTTTGTCTTTTTTTTTTAAAGAAAACTTTAGTAGACATACCTAACTAAAAGAACAACATTGGCAAAAGTTTTTTAATTAGTTCTGGATGAAAAAACTTTTAGTCAGTTGTTTTGCTGAAAATATAAAAAGTACAAGTTATGACGATGTGAATAAGAGAGAAAGAAGTTCAATGATCCTGAAACAGTGCCTGTCCGTTTCTAGCGCTCCTTTGAACCAGCCGTCGACGTGTTTTTCGTGGCAAAAAAGCACATGTAAGGTAATACGAACGTGTACATATGATATAAGTTATAGGGAAGTTAAATTATTATTTTCTTGTTCCGTGTAAGTACATGAAAGTACGGTTCAAAATAGATTTTTTTTTTTGTATAATAACAGTTTTAAAAAGGAGAGTATTTTATAATGGTTGTTCTTTTTGTTTTTAGAAAAAAAAGTTTTTATGTAATTTGCTGACTTTGGAAGTTACAGAATATATATCTAATGTTTCTGTTTTAATGATATCGTGTTTCACAATCTCCGAACACTATGTCACAGATGTAATTTTAAGTTTTTAGAAAAATAAAATACTCCTGTAGCGGTATCATGCATAACAGCGAATTTCCGATTACAAAATTTTTTTTGTCGAAAACCCCCTTATATAATATAATGGCTCTAGAGCGTATCTTATTATGTGATGAAACCAAATCGAAAAGCTTTAGAATTTTGGAAAATTTTGCAAAAAAGGTATTTTTTGATGTTCGAGTTATCGTGTGGTCTAACTAAAGGACCACCAACTGAAGGACCACCAACTCATCCAACCAAGGGTTTGGGGTTTCTATCGTGTTCATCAAATTTCGTTTGAAATAGGATGGTTCGTCCGAGAGTTATCGTGCGGACATATATACAATAGAACCCCTCATAAGTTATACCGTCATAAGTTTTAACCTCTCATAAGTTATATTTTCTCCTTTTTTGCTACTCCTACTACAGTTAGAAGCGCATGCGTAATTCTATAGTAGTAAGCGCGGCAATGCGCGGTTTGTTAAAACACATAAAGCGTATGTACTCTTGGAAAGATATAACGCACATGCGTCAAATTAGTTAAGAGGCTTTAGGTGGGGGATTGGTGGAATTAAAACTTATGAGAGATTTGTCGGTCCCAAGTGTATAACTTATGAGGGGTTCTACTGTATATATAAATTTTAGTGAATATGATCTTTGGGTTCTGCGAAACAAATTCCTATTTTAGTCCTGAGCTCAAGTCTTACTATCTATCACACCTGTTGTAATAACTGAATTTCCGTTCGCTAAAATGGGGCACTTAATTACGGGACCTTAATATTTTATTCTCCCAACGCATACATGATTTAGAACTATTTTTGAAAATACGTTCCCTAGTGTCCGCAATAAGAAATCATGTATAAAAATTTTTAGTTTTCACTTTCCAAACTAAATACTAGCGGCCCCGTCTTTGTTTTGTATATTCAAGATTCGTCGTTACTTTGTAACTGAACTTCTGACGGTGTGGGCGCTGGTGAATTGTTGCCAGTGTTCGATTAGTCACGGTTTTTTTCTTTGAATGGCATTGCAACGCATGCCCAGTACTTGTTAGTACTTCATAATGGTAACGTGCCATACCGGATTCTTATCACTGATACTAGAAACGCTAATCTTCTTAACCATACAACGAATAGTGCGATTATCGGCAAATATTGGCCAGCACAAATATATGGAAAATTTCTGAAAATTATTCGATGCTGTTTTCATAAATCTGACTTTCGTTATTATAATTTCTATAAATAATGGTAAACTAAAAATGAAAAAATAACTAACATTCAAATACTTTCCAAGAAAATAGTAAAAAATAATAAACTGATGTCTGAATCACAATAACCTAAATCAATGTATACAATAACAGCGCTGGGAAAAATGGTTCATAGAAACCATTTAAAATAGAAATGGAAAATAGTTTCCAAAAATGTATTTAAAATACAAAATGGAAAATGGTTTTGCTGAACATATTTAAAATTGAAAATGGAAAATAGTTATTTAAAATGGATTTTAAAATGCAAAATGCTTTTCTTACTTTAAATTTATTCTATAAATTTTTTATCATTATTTATATTACAAAAAAAAAGTTAAGAAAATATCAAACGTACTGAAATTAAATACATAAAGGTAGTCTTTTGAGAAAATTCTGTAAAGTTTACATGATATAAAGACGAAACTTAACTCTTCTAATATTGTTATTTAAAAATATTGTAATATTTAATTCGACCTTGACGTATTCAAACCTTGACGACGCTACGACTGCAACTTCTAAATAAAATTATGAAAATCATCTACTCGAAATACAAAAACATTTGTTATCGACGTGTCTTAAAGACAGTAGTACACAACTTCAGTCAGAAAAATTTGACTTAACAGAACTGCAACTCTAGTAACAAATTTAACTCAAGTGACTTTACAACTCGAATTATAAAAAATTTGAGTCAATTAAATCAACTTACATTTAACTTACAATTTGTTAGACTTCAAGTCGTTCAATTAATTAATATTGTATACACATAAATTTGAGTATACATGCATTTTCATTTTAAATGTAAAATGGATTCAAATTTCCATTTTAAATACAAAATGGAAAATGATTTGACCGAACTAATTTAAAATAGAAAATGCAAAATGCCATTTTGTATCTTAAATACATATTTAAAATGAAATCATTTTAAATAGTTCCCAGCCCTGTACAATAACATGTGACTGTCACTGAACGTTGGTGAACGAAGTGAATGACGCTTACATGATTTACACATTTTGATTGGACAGTTAAGAACTAGTTAGTGGAACATTTATAATGTTTTCAACATCGAAATTTTCTTTAAAACACCCTATATTTCGTTATTTTCAGAACACAAGGTCATTTTTATTCAATTATTACCGAAAAATGGGCAAAAATATGATAGAAATATATATGACATTTTTTTTTTCGTTATTTTATGTCTGGCAGGCTAGGAGGTAGACGGACGTACCAACATAAAAATATATGTTTATTATATAAAAATAAAATAGGTATCTCCTCCAGGACCACAGAGCGTGTTTTATGTGCGAGAAAAATATATCTTTTTTTAATTTTTTGTTTTGAATTCAACGCCATTCAGTTGATTCAACGAACGAATGAAGAACGTTAGTTATATTTATATTGTTATTTTTCTTGATATAATTAAAAAATTGTTAGATATGGCATAAAATAAATAATATACCATTTTTTTTTTTGCTGCTACTGTTGGTTTTTATATTATTTTATTATTTAATAATATATGATATTTATTTTTCTCTGCTTCTGTGTAATTTTTTTAATTATCGTTAGGGGGACAACACATTTAATGTTTACTGTAAACAATGACATAATTATTTTTTTAAATATAATAAATGTTTACAGTAAACAATTCTTTTCATTTATGGTACAGAATGATTAAAAAATGGTCATTGGTGAAAGTATACTTTTTAAGGGATTAGTTTAATTATGATTTGGTTTCTGTATTAGGAATTTAGGTCTTGGTATTGCTTACACATGTATAATCTTAATTTTGGTCTTTGTCTTGTAAAGTTTGTTTCGGTCTCAATCTTAGAATTTCTAAATAAAGCATTTTAAGAATTTAGCCCACCGATGCAAAACTTTGCGAACCCCTGGGTTCGAACATAATAAGCTGTCTTTAGGACGGTAAATATCAAGGGGCCAAACTAGTACATAAACTGTTCCCGCTGTCGCCAGCGAGTGACGTAGCACAGCACCCATACAACCAAAACACATGATGTATGGACACGAATACGCGAATATTTTAGTATGATATGTGTGCAAGGTACATCACACTCTATGTGAGGCGGGTGGGGATATTGAGTGGTATACGTATGCGTACGTATATATACTATATATGTATTACATTATTGGAAGTGGTTCATCAACAATACTAACAATATGTGTGTCTTGGGAGAGCAGTTCAACGACTAATGGACTTAAACGATATCTGACACACTCTGGACACACTGCTAGCTACAGTTTTTTACACATACGCTGAGGACTTGGTAAATATTTTTGCTGATAGTCAGCAGCATATGTCAACTTTTTTAAAAATCAAGACAAAATTTATTATTTATTAATAGTTATTTTCGATATATATGCGTAAATAGAGGTATTCTAGGCTTAAATTGGGACACGAGTCTAAGGGACTGACGCATACACAACGAGATCGAGTGCTCTGTATACCTCCACGAGCCGTCAGGCGAGTGGGGGTAAGCGCACGAGATCTCGTTGTGTATGCGTCAATCCCTTTAGCGAGTGCCCCAGTTTAAGCCTAATGGATACCTCACTTTACGCATACGTATCGAACATAATTTTTTATAAAGACGGCTTCTAAAGTTTAATAGAGAGAAAAAAATTAATTATTTTGAAGTAATTTTAGAAAATAGTAGAGTTAATTTTATTTTATAATATTATATGAAAAAAAATTTTTTTTTATTCATTTGTAGATCGTTTTTCTTTTTTTTATTAATCTGTTGATCGTTTCCATGTTTAATTTGAATATGATTATCATTGACAAATGAATATCATTATTCTCTCGCATAGTTTTAGCTACTTTCACGCACCGTTGTACTTTCGCGCACAGTTACTGTCGTTTGTTTTACAATGATATGAAAACTACTCTTTACATCCACTACACAACGCTTGAATATTGAACTTTAGAAGCGGGTGTTATAAAAAAAATATTTTACTTATTAAACATTATTATTTTTAGTCGAATTTTCTCCGAAAAATTAGACTTATACAGTCTATACGATAAGAGCTGCGAGAGGCGAGAGTAGGGGCGCTATCCGTTTTCGGACCCGTAGAACACGAAATGTAGAAAAAAAATGTCATATATATATATATATATATACATATATATATATATATATATATATATACATATATATATATATATATATATATATATATATATATATATATATATATATATATATATATATATATTATATATATTCCCGCCGCCTTTTAATTTGTGTAGGGCCCCCCTATAGAAGTTAAGAGATGAAATTTGGTAAATGGGGCTCATTTTCGAGGCACCTCATACTATCAAAGTGGGGTCAAATTTTGGGCAAATTTTTTTTCTGACCCGACCTTTGAGGGGTTGGTGGGGGGCGGAAAAGCAATAAAACTTTTCCAAACCAGTTTTAAATAATGTTTCGGTCAATTATCTACAACATATCTAAAATTCAGCTTCCTAGGATGATTTGGTGGGAGTAGAGGGCGAAAACGATTTTCGCTGGATCTAACAGGCCCCCAGCCCCCCAGAATTAACGTAGAGGGTTGAAATTTGGTGTGTTGATAAAGTTCGTACCTAGGTTGTGCTTTTTGGAGGTTTTAATTTTTTACCCCACCCCCCTCATTTTTAAGCTACAATTTCATGCATTTTCGTACCATTCGCACAGGTCACCCAAATAAACCTAGAGGGCTGAAATTTTGTATTCGGATTGAGTTAGTATCAAGGGGGTGCCTTTGGGAGTCTCGACTTTCAAACCCTACCGCCACCATTTTTATACCCAAAAGAACATGATTTTTCTAGTTTTTTAACAGTTTCGTTCGGGTCAAAATCTCCCCAAATAAACCTAGAGGGCTGAAATTTTGGTGACAAGTTAATAGCCAGCCACTGCTTTTTGGAGGTTTCAACTTTTAACCCTTACCCCCACGATTTTTACGCCAATATTTCCTTGATTTTTTTGCTTTTTTTCTAACACGTCTAGAAGCTTTCTAAGAAAACATACAGAGCTGAAATTTTGTACGTGTATTGAGTTAGCATCCAGCTAGTGCCTTTTAGGGATTAAACATTACTTTTCACCCCACTTCTCCCATTTTTATATCGGGATTCAGTTGTATTGTAAATGTGTTTTAAATGAATTACTTTTATTCTAACACACAGTAGGCGAATAGTAATTTTAAAAAATTTAAAAAAAATGAATTTACTTTTTTAACAAAAGCAATACATACATATAGGTAGTTGCATACATGCATATTATATTACATATAGGTAATTCTATATGTATACATACATATAAAGTAGGAATTTTGGATTTTTATTATTTATAAAATAATTTTTTATTTTTTATTTTTTTATTTTTTTTTTTTGAAAGAAAAATATCTTTATAAAGGCCTTCCAGTTTACTATTTAAGGTCCTTTTTTAATATTTAAAACTAAAACATAAAGGCAGTTAGCGGATAAACATGGGCAGGAATGTCCTCGTACGAATTGTGTTGGTTTTTGTTTCTGCTACCTGTTTTCGGCACAAAATTGAAATTTACTGAGATACAGCCCTTAAATACTTAAAACCTTTGTTTAAAGCCTTGATCAGCCGAACACTCATTACCAGTTTTGAAACCAACAAAATGACAATTCGATTGTAGACTTTCAATCACATTTCGCTTGTAGACATTCAATACCCAAGATGAAGGGGAAAATTCGACTACCGTGATGGGGCCCCGCTGCTCACGGCGTTTTTTAATTAAACGTTTTAAATTCGATTTCTTTTTCGATTTCATATCGTTACACGTTTACAACATTTTCCGAATTTTGGGACCCGGTGACTATTTTAAATTGAAATATGGCATTTTCTATTTCTACTGGTCCTTCAAATGACACAGAACGTAGAATAAAATTATTATAGGTTTTCTGCATTTTAAAAAATCGTATGAATGTAGATTTTTACCATTAGTTTTAAAGCAACTTATATCAGGAAATGTACAAAACTAAAAAAACAAATACTAGTGTACAATTTTCGTATTTGACTGATAAAGTGACCATAAAATATATGACTGTTGCTGTACTTATGTAATATATAAAGTGTTCCATAAAAAATAAAACTCTATTACCAATAAAAATCAGTTCATTTAGCTAAAATATATACCACTCAATAAAACACAAACAGATTTGATTAATTGATAAGAAAAACCATGCAAGTTGCCCAAAGTCAATTTCCAGTTAAATCAATATCCAATGAATTTGATTGAAAACTGACAAAATGCGTGCGGCGTAAGTCGGTCGTCGGTCGATCAGTGTAATAAAGATAAAACAAAAATAAAACATGAATATAAATTAAGATAACAGGATGTAAATAAATTAAAAGTTTTTACTGCTTTTTTGTTTCAGCGAAAGCTTCGGTTGTTTTTACAATTGTTACATAAACAAAAAAAAGCGAGCTACGAAAGGATAAAACAATTTTTTATTGGTTTCTGTTTTATCCTGGCGTTTGAATACAATCAAAACAAAAAGTCTCCTCCCTGAGAAAAAAGAAACGATAAATGATTTTTTTTTGTTGCTATTTATAACTTTCGGTGGTCCAGTTTTTATTAAATTTTATTATTATATTTGGGTTTATTATTTTTTTGTTATTTAGTCCCCTTCTCTTTTTTAATATTTTTAACTGTGGTTTATTTATGGTTGAAAAATAAGGGATTATACAAGATGACTCAGATTTGATGAACTGCAAAAGTATTCCAGTCTCTCCCACTCTTAAACACATGAACTTTAAACAATGTTAATATTAGAGATGTAAAAATCAAACTAAAAATCAGTTTTACAGATAATTTATGAAAATTATAATATTTAATTAGTATAAAGAATGTAAAAATATTGAATTTTTTTATTACAAAATTAATTTTAGTTAGGTATTGACATTTTCAACTTTTACAGTATTTAACCCTTTGCACTCGAACCATTTTTTAGTATGGGTACTCAGCTACTCGACAGTAGTTTTAAAACGCTGCAAACACTATTGTATTAGGAGAACATAATATCATAATACAATATATCTATTAGTTAATTAGTAGTATGTATCACAATGTATTGTAGCAAGACGTCGCGTCGTTGTGTTGTATCATGTTTTCCTAATATAATAATTTTCAAATAAATGAAGAAGGCTGAGTGAGAAACGGAGCAAATTGGAATCAAAACGTGTTCCACACTATCGATATAGGGTTTGATATCGCTCCGATAAAATATTATCTCAATGGTATTGGTTTTGGAGCGGTATTGAAGCGAGAGTGAACCGTGACTGATATCGGACCGATATCAGAGCGATGATGGGAATACACTTATTATTTATTATGTAAGAATATTTTATCGAACCGGGAGCGGAGTGATATCGTACTGAGAGCGGAGCGTTAATGTAAATCGGGCTTTAATGTAAATCGGGCTTTAATGTAAATCGGGCCTTAGGTCCCCTAGCGTGTTGTAAATAATAAAATACGTACCTATTGTTTATGGCGCCGCTGCGGCGCCTAACGAGTGAAATAAATATTTATTGTGTCGCCGTGGCAGCGCCCATCGAGTGCAAAGGGTTAAATTATTTATTTATCAAAAAAAAAATTTTTTTGGGGATATTTTGATATCTTTTATATACCATTTTATTATATTAGATGCTGATTAAAAACTATTAAAAACGAAGTTTATAATTTTAAAATTGAAATTTTTATTGAGACATTTCATTAATAAGCGATCAAAGTATGTGGAAAAAGTTTATTTGGTTAATTTTTAATACAGTTATCTACTTAATAAATTTCTAACACTGACTGACTGACAGACAACGCACAGCCTAAACCGTTGGGTTTAGAAGAATGAAATTTTGCATAGGAGTTCCCTATGTAACGTAGAAGAGCACTAAGAAAGGATTTTTGAAAATTCTTCCTCTCAGTGGGTTTAATAGGGGATGAAAATTTGTATGTAAATTCGTTATTTTTGAAGTTAGTAGTATATAAAAATATGTTACTATGGCTATTAAAATAAATAATATTGAATAAATCTTTAACATTAACTGACAGACAACGCACAGCCTAAATTGTTGGGTTTAAAAGGACGAAATTTAGCACAGCAGATATGAAAATTGGCGTTTAGGCTTCTATTTATAAATAAAAGTCAGTTGTGTAAACGTTTCTGGAAATTTATTCCCTATCGAGTTAAAACAGGAAATAAAAGTTCGTATGGGAAGTTCGTCATTTTTGAAGTTAGAAACGTGGATACTGATTTAGGGTTTTTGAAAAACATTAAAAGTTAGCAGAAAGTGAGTACCTAATAAAAAGATGTTGTCGATGGGAAATCCCATCGGGTATACGGCTAGTAGCAATATAAAATTAAGCAAATTAATTCACTCCCCGCGTCATTTTTCGTAAGTTAACTATAGATGTTGTCACTAGAATATTTTAGCTATCAAATAAAGCCGGTTCTACATGATGCTACGAACACCTTCCAACATTGGACGTTCGATGGTTCATTGCATCGTGTGGCCGTTGTTCGAACCTACGAGTGTCCAATGTCGAACGTCAAACATTCGCATTTGGCCATGTCCCGCTCGATGTCGGTATTCTTGCACCGAGTCAAAGGGATGCTTCGAACGTTTGAAGGTCAATGTTGGTTGCGTTGGTTGGTTCGACTCAGCAGCTGCACGACTCGTTCATGTGAAGAGAGACAACATCAGTGTAAAACATTAGAGATAACATCGGACAGATGACATCCTCGTCCACTGAATAAACGTTTGTACCAACACATTATACAAGAGAGACAACATCAGTGTATAACATTAGAGATAACATCAGACACATAGCAGCCTCGTCCACTGAATAAACGTTTGTACCAATAAATCATCATTCGTATTGGATCAAACATTCGATTCACCGTGTAGCAGATACATTCGTCGCACCAACTATCGAACTTAATTGCCTCAAACGTTCGATCGAACGTTGGAAGGAACGTTCGTAGCATCGTGTAGAACCGGCTTAAACGAGTCACAAAAACTGTCACTAATAATTTTTGGTATTATTACCAACATTAATGCCCCACTGTGTATCGGTTTGAAAAATATTTAGCTTCTATATTTTAGTGACGCACTTGTCAGTGAGTACAGTGACTTTATAATATACTGCGTACGTGTTAGACGATATCGCCACTGATCTCTTGTTTGTATGTTCGAAACTGGATCACGCTGTACACAAAAAACCAATACTCAGGTACATATAAACATTAGAACGAAAGGAAAATTAAATTTAAAATTTATATAAACATTTGTATAATATAGATTTTGTGATTCTGTAATGTTAAATCAATATTTAAATTTCACCTATGTAATATTATTTTATTACATATATATACATCTTAGAAAATTCTAGAAAATACAAACAAAATTCTAATTTAAATTTCCAATTAAAATATACGCGAAAGATTATAACCTAACTGTGTTGCTATAGAAGAATTAGTATGGGTAATTTACTTACCTCAAATTGTTGAATTCATTTCTAATATAAACACTGCGGTAGAGTATCTACTGAATTTATAATTAATATTTAATTGACTGTTCTTAATGTTAGGATTATAGTTTCAGGTAAAACTACGACGAAAATTAAATCGAAAATGTTGATAAACTAGAAATTACAAAATAGAAATAGACACAGAGTTATTCCAAAATGTTTATTTGTATTAGGTTTAACCTATACCGTCTTTTCAACCCCCCGTCTTTTCGTTATTTTTCCATAAAATTTCATAATTCTAGTTCCGACCAGAATGACATATCTATAGATTAAGACTAATTAAGAATTTTTGATTTCAGATGTCCCAGAAGAGTCAAAATCACCCGAGCCATCAATGTGTGTTTTTTTTGAGGCGCCAACTTCAAGTGATAATAATAATAAAAAAAACAAAATTTATTTATTCAAAAAAAATTTTTTTGTTACCTTAAGATGTAGATAAAACATTAAAAATTCAAAACTATTCATTTTTTCTTTTTAAAAAAAATGCCCCTAAAAATAGGCATGAAAAACAGCGTGAGTTACCAGACCACTACCTTAATAACATTTTAGTACAGTGTGGGAAAAATTCATGTATTTTTCAGTTATTTCAATAAGATTTAAATATACATAAATAAAAAAGTCTAATTGCGTTTACTGACTCCTCATTGTATGGAACTCTAATTGTACAAGTGCGATTAGCTCTTTGCCGATTTTTATTTAGGGAAAAGCGAATTAGTCCATTAGTCATTACGTTACATAAATTTCCAATTTAATTCACGATTTTACGGAAAACCAAGGAAAATAATAAATCAACGT
The DNA here is from genome assembly GCA_035578155.1 of Brachynemurus nebulosus. Taxonomy (NCBI): domain Eukaryota; kingdom Metazoa; phylum Arthropoda; class Insecta; order Neuroptera; family Myrmeleontidae; genus Brachynemurus; species Brachynemurus nebulosus. The sequence continues at coordinate 25,878,716 of JAPWDM010000003.1, forward strand.
TTGCCATTTTGAAATAAAATATAACTTCAAACAAATAATATTTATTCAATTTTTGCAACTTGTAACAAAGTTTTAGTTTAACTGAACGATAAGTGAACATATCAATACTGCGTGTGTTGAAATGCAAACAAAAGTTTGTCATACGTAGTAATGTCCCACAAGCACTCGATAATATTTGAAATTAAAATTGTAACTGTTTCTCGAATCAGAGAGAGTACTAATACACATAGGTGATTGAATGGGTGTCCGGCTCGGACGCCTGTCGAGCATATAGGATTGTTGGTGTAGTGGTTAGCACGCAAGGCTAGTTACCAGGAGATCCTGGGTTCGATTCCCGGCCGATCCGGATAATTTTTCAATCACTTTGTGGTCTTTAATTTACATATATGGTTTTTGGTCATGTTAACCAAGGCAGTCGAGTGCTTAAAGTTTCAGTTTAACTGAACGATAAGTGAACATATCAATACTGCGTGTGTTGAAATGCAAACAAAAGTTTGTCATACGTAGTAATGTCTCACAAGCACTCGATAATATTTGAAATTAAAATTGTAACTGTTTCTCGAATCAGAGAGAGTACTAATACACATAGGTGATTGAATGGGTGTCCGGCTCGGACGCCTGTTGAGCATATAGGATCGTTGGTGTAGTGGTTAGCACGCCTGGCTAGTTACCAGGAGATCCTGGGTTCGATTCCCGCCTGATCCGGATAAATTTTCAATCACTTTGTGATCTTTAATTTACATATGTGGTTTTTGGTCATGTTAACCAAGGCAGTCGAGTGTTTAAAGTTTCAGTTTAACGGAACGATAAGTGAACATATCAATACTGCGTGTGTTGACACACGCAACAATGCAAACAAAAGTTTGTCATACGTAGGAATGTCTCACAAGCACTCGATAATATTTGAAATTAAAATTGTAATTGTTTCTCGAATCAGAGAGAGTACCTACTAATACACATAGGTGATTGAATGGATGTCCGGCTCGGACGCCTGTCGAGCATATACCGGGAGATCCTGGGTTCGATTCCCGGCCGATCCGGATAATTTTTCAATCACTTTGTGATCTTTAATTTACAAAGTGTAAATAAATAAATTTAATAAAATATAAATTTGATTAATATAATGTATATTTTAAAATAAAATTTATCTTTTATTTTATAGAAAAAAAAATATAATGAAAAATAGATACATAGCTCAACCCATTTTATAAAATAACATCCATCATGTTTTTGTAAGCAAAAATTGTTGACCTAAATGAGACAGAAATTATATTAACTTATTATTGCTCTAGGTAGCTAAACATTAGCTACACAAAGCTAATAAAATATTGGCAACAAAAAAAAAAAAACACTTGACAAATAACTGCAACTTAATGAAAATATAAACACTGAACAAATTGGATATAAAAAAGCAAATAGTGGATGAAAATCCATTCGACTGCATTAAACTAATTTACTGTAACAGAGAGAGATCTTTAGAGAGAGTGGGACAACTTATTTATATGTGGCTCGTATATATTATATTAGTTTTTACTGTCAATTGAGTCATATCTCTACATTGTGAAGTATTATAGACAACATTCATATAATACTCATTTATATCTGTATCAAAAAATGTGGACCGTATTCCATTTCAAATGAAAATTACTGTACAAAATTCCTTTTTGATATTTTTACAGCAGAAACATGTAGAAATATTCAAGTAATGAAGGCGCTATGGAGTTATTATGGAGTCCATAGATCTCAAGTATCTGTCTGGACTAGTTATGGGATAAATCACTCTTTTTAGTGAGTTGAATCTTTTGACTCCGCTCACTGTGGTGAATCGATTCAATGAATTGAATCACTCACTCACTTGATACTATTGGTTCACTTGTCTTTATGAATTGAATCACTCACTCACTCACTTTACACAACTGATTGGCACAACTTCAAATATGAATCAACAAACCAATACAATCATTTGGTACACTCACTCAAGTGAATGAGTGTTAGGGTAAAATTATTATAACAGAATAAAATTTTAGAAAAAATTACCTGTAGTTGGAACAAAATTTGTACATTAATATATGTACTTAAAATAATAATTAAATAACTTAACTAATAATAATAATTTTATTGTTAAAATTAATGCACAACCAACACAAAAAAATTTAAGAAAAAAATGCAACATTAAAAATACACAGTTAAAATATAAAAATAGATTAGAATGAAAAATATGGATTGTGAATCACACTCAATGGTGTTCTGAAGAAAAACTAATTTTTGGAGACCTGATAATCTGATAATGAACGGGCAAATTTTATTTTAAAAATCTGAATATATTGAAAGATTAAATACATATACTTTTTCTTAGAATCACATATTTTAATATCTGTACTTATAGTGTACATAAAATGGGATATGTTTTTTTTTTTTTTATTAGCGAATTTCCAGAATGAAATTCAGCTTTTACCGTAGCTCTTATGGTAAGACCTAAGCCCGGGACTGTGGCAGAAATTTGTTTTGGAGCCTCTAGAACCCGAAAATCTACTTCAAATTTATATATATATATATATATATATATATATATATATATATATATATATAAATTTGAAATTTGAAGTAGTATATATATATATATATATATATACTACTAAAATTTATATATATATATATATATATATATATATATATATATATATATATATATATATATGTATTTATGTGTGTACGCGATAACTCTCGAACGAAACGTTTAATGCTTATGAAATTTCGTATGCAAACTGGAATATCGATTTGCTAGGCTAAGTTCGTTAGCCAGACACATCGGATGCCCAGAAGTTGTTTTTTTGGGCACTTTTGACAAAAGTGTCCTAAGTGCTAAAGACATTAGAATTCGAAAGATTTTTTTTGACGAATCGAAAGTACATTAAAAATGACATATTAAAGCTCCTCTAAGCTACCTTTGTATGTTGGCTCATTCTCCAGAAAAATTGAAAATAATTTTCAAAATTTTGACTTAAAGATTCTCTGTTTCTGTCTTACACATTTAAAATTATATACTTTGTTTACAACCACATGATTATACTCTTAAATACATATTAACTATCTTTGATCAAATTGATTACAAAATACAAAAAAAATAATATGTAATAATGATTAGAGGATTAATAAATTATAGAATTTGGTCAGCTAGACTATAATTTTTCTTTGATCAAATAAGTCTTTTACATATTTTTCATAGTGTAAACATGTCCTTATATGCATATAGACATATTAGCTCTTTGTCAATTTAATATAAAATCATTTGCTTTTGTTTTAATTTAAAAAAAAAATAATTCCTATTAAAAAAAAATTTTTAATTTTTGCCATTAAAATTTTCGCAATATGGTCAATCAAAAATGTTATTTATATATTATATTTAAAAAAATTAAAATTCATTTCTAAAAAATTTAAATTTTATGTATTATTTATTTATATATTAAATTTAAAATAAAAAAATAAAAATTAATTTCTAAAGATTCAAATTAGGTAGTTCAAACTTTTATAAAACAGATGGCTCTGAATTCCATTAATCAGTTTAATCCGTTTAATCAGAAGAACATAAACAATAAACAACAATCATTCAATACCTGTCAAATATTGAAATAAATTTTAATTATTTGTGAAATACTTAAATCAATGAGTATACATAACTACGGTATGTATTATTCAGAATATATATATATATATTATTCAGAAAATTTAGTTTTAAATAAATTTTTTGAAAATTTATTTGGACTAACTGAAGACAATTTTCAAGATACAATGCCAACTGTCAGTATTAGCGACAATACTGACACAAATAAAGTAAACTATCGGGACGAATTAATTGTGGAAATGAAAGACAAAAATCTAGTACTTCAAGAAAATATTAAACTGTTAAAAGAAAAAATACAGTGGCTAGAAAAATCTGAAAATAAAATTGAAAACAATAAGTTGAAAGTTATCGAAAAGGTTAACCAAAATAATCAAAATTTATTGAATAACTGTGATAATAGAAATATTAATACAAAAAAATTACCTAATTGTGAAAATGATCAAAGAATTTCTAAAACTGAAATTGAGATTCCTGCGGCCAGCTACTCGGAAAAGTTAAAATCTGTTAAACCGAAACAGTTACAAAAAATATTGTAACTGGCTCAAATAATAATACTAATTCACTGCTGTTAAAATCGGTGCTGATTTGGGTCTAATGGAGGAATTATATAAACCGACTACGTGGCCCGCCCATACCGAAATACGGAGGTTTCGTTTTCGGAGACAACTGGCAACAATCGGAAGTTAAAATAACACCCGATGATGATGACATGTATACTAATGTGTACGCAGTAAATGTACAATGCATAAAAAATAAATTACCTGAAATTGAAATTTTAACTAAACTAAAAAACATTCATGTACTGTGTGTATTTGAACATTGGATGAAAGAGAACGAAGTAAATTTATATAAAATACCAAATTTTCAAATAGCAAATTTCTTTTGTAGGAATACATATATACATGGAGGTGTCATAATCTATGTAAAAGACAATATTGGCTATCGAGAATTTAACAAATTAAATTACCTGTGTGTAGAGAAAATATTTGAACTGACTTGTGTAGAATTACTGGAATTAAATACTATAATTGCAGCCTTTTATCGATCACCAACTGCTGATGTTGACAGTTTTTTGCAAAAAATGCACACTACACTGCACTTATTGGAAACACTTGGTAAACATATTATAATCACTGGTGATTTTAATATTGATTTTTTAAGCACAAACACTGATACTCAACGGTTTAGGGATCTTTTGCATGCTGTTGATATGAAACTTTTAGTTGATGTTCCCACTAGAGTAATTAAAAATTCTAGTACGTGTCTTGACAATATTATAGTAAATAAACATGAAAATAATTTCAGATTAAATATCTTAGATGATTCCTTGGCGGATCATTTTAGCATATTTTTACAAATAAAACTGAATGTAAAAATTACAAGAAAGCGCGAAACAATCTTGAAAAGACAATTCACGTACAATAACTTAAATTATTTTAATATAACTGTAAATTGTATTGACTGGACTGATATTTACAGTCACAAAAATGCCAAAGATACTTTTTATTTATAAAATGAAAACTGGATACTGAAATTCTTTCAAAAAAAAGTAAAAATACTATATATAACATATATATATATATATATATATATATATATATATATATATATATATATATATATATATATATATATATACAGTGCGTCCAGTTGAAGATTACACATAGGAAATCCAGGAGATAGTGTTTCTACGGAAATTACAAATAACGCTTCATTTTTCAAAATGTTGTCAGAATATTTTAAAATAATTCATTTGCAATTAAAAGTAAAACATATCAATTATTAGTATACTTGAAATGGAAGAAAAATGAAAAATAAAAAATATGTATGTAGTACTTCAAGGGAAGAGAAATATTGGCTCGTTTTCACGTCAAATATCTATTTGCTATTCAGTAATACTAATCTGTAATTTTTAACTGAACACCAATACTTCTATGAAAATAAAAATTGAATTTCCATAGGAACGCTATAAATTACCATTGAAATTTTCCCTATGTGTAATTTTGAAGTGAACATTCATATACTATATTATATTATGCAATGTGGAATCTTGAAATGAACGCACTATGTATATATATATATATATATATATATATATATATATATATATATATATATATATATATATATATATATATATATATATATATATATATGTATATATATAAATTTTACAAAGCAATTTTGTACATACACTATTTTATAAATAAATGTACTGCAAAAGTTATTTTAAAAATTTACATAAGATAGGTTTTTAAAACACTGTTCTAAGTGAACTAGATTTTGAAAAAAATTAAGAAATTTACTAAATTTCTTAACAATAAATATTTCATCATTTTTGTCACTACAATAACAATATTTATATCTGTTTCAGTTTTCATTTTTTATTTAAACTAAAAATTAACCAACTTTTCAAAAACACATCATCACTGATTTTGAAAATTTGTTCACTGTTAAAAAGCTAAACTATTTTTGATGGCTATAAGTTATGTTAAATGAGATCCTAGCAAGCTAAAAACACCAAAAATTAACTACTGAACCGATTTCGAAATTTTTTCCACTATTACAATATTAATCTATTGTAGATTAATATAGGTTGTTATATGAGATGTGCCACTATCTAATCTTTGGAAATTCGCTATGTTATGCAGGTGCTGCGACAGGGGTATTACTTTATTAAGCATTTGGCCTAAATTTGATTTAAAATTAGTTTTATGCCTTTTAAAAAATAGGGATTATAAAATTTAAAATATTTAGATCTAAAAAAATATCAAGTTAAGTATTCGCATACCTATCTATACCTACCATACCCATAGTATCATTTATTAGTATCATATACGATGTACATATACACGTTACATACAGTTAAATAGATGTTTATGGAATTTTTGAACAAATCTATTGTAATAAGTAAACTGAAGCAGAGACTGAAAACTGAATAGTCTTATATGTATGTCATACACTCTCAAGTGAGTGAGTGAGTTAATGAGCGAGTGTGATACACATAATTATATTCTTTCAACTCACGAGTTGAAAGAGTCGATTCACTTGTTGACTGATTCAATTCAGTTAGTCACTTGAGTGATTCAACTCAGTGAATTGAATCACTCACTCACTAGCCATCACTAGTCTGGACACAATTACACAAATGCATACAAAGTACACAAGAAAAATTACTGTACGATCCTGTTTGATATCGTCAGTATTTATTTCGTTACTTATATCTGAGTGGTACACATATATAAACCTATATTAGTTAGGTCAGTATCTTTTATCAGACGATCGACGATTCCGCTATAATATAATAGGGGTTGTTTTTATATTTGTACACTTTCGTTCAAATGATTTCGGAAACATTGAGTTTAAGTCTCCTATACGGCCAGTATGATTCAAAGGTTCAAATCATGAAGTAGGATTTCAGTCTCTTTATTCGAAATTTTCAAAAAGGAACGAAAATCTGTTGAAACCAACAAAATTATGGACAGATTTTGATGTAAAAAATTCAGTTTTGAAGTTTCATGTTAATTAGAAATCCTTGGGTGTAGAACTGTTGTGACTTTACTACTTTTGTTATAGCTCTCCTGTAATTTTACCATTTGGTATAGAATCGCTGTAACCTTACTACTTTTAAGTGTACAACTATTGTAACCTTACTACTTTTGGTATGGAACTACTGTGAGCTTACTACTTTTGGTACAGAATTGCTGTGATTTTACTACATTTGTTATAAAACCGCTGTTACTATAGAACTGCTTTGACCTCGCTAATTTTAGCATAGAAAGTTGGATAAATTATTGAAGAGCTAAATCGTTCTTGACCAACGATAGGTCCCAAGTAATATTTTATTGTCTCCAGTCTTGAAAAAGATCTTTCTGTAGATACAATGGTAATAGTAAGATTGATCAAGTTAATATATTTTTTATGGAAATTTGGATACAGTTCAAATAAATTGCATAAGTATGAAATTCACAATAATAGTAAGGTAAATGTACCAATACCGGAACGAGACCCATTACCGGGACGATTTGATGTTTATTGTATTATATTTTATTTCGTACGCAATGAAATTCAGTCATTCTTTTTTCATTTTAAACCTCAATCTTTCATTCATAAGATAAATCGTTAATAAAATTTCAAAATATTTTGGAAATATAAAAAAAAAATATAAATGCAATGCAGTGCGCTTAGACCCATGACTTATCCAAATCTCTTAATGGTTTTGCTAAGAAATCAGTCAATGGTCTTAAGCTTGTACAAACTGAACAAAGGGACTTTTCGATAAATTTTTTTTTAAATGTTTATAGAAACATTTAGAATTCGATAAATTTCATTGATAATACCAGAAAAATTATATTATTATCCTAATTATCCAGTTCCTCTACTGGTACACCTAAAATAGGCCAGTGCCCAGTATCGGAACTGATCGTAACAGTCAGCCATATTGATTCACTTTATTAACAGATGTAATTGATAAATGACAAATTCAAATGTTTTAAAAATAAATACTAACTTTCAGCTGTTAGGTAAAAATTTTGTACAGATTTTAATACAATACACAGTATAAAGTTAAATAAAAGTGTAGCCAGCTGCGGTTCTTTACACACAATCGTATGCAAAGTACAATATTACGCATAGCCGTATGCAAAACATGGCTTATCTAGATAGTATTTCGCACAGAAAATGAGTAAGTGTAGATGAAACTGTTTAAATGTTCAAATTGACATAATGATGGTGGACAATGATGCGCTGGGAAGTCAGAATTTTTTCACATACAGTGTACAATTGGGTACACAAAAAACACTCATTTCACTTCTACATGTATAAATGACAAATCGTCATGTAACTCATGAGAGATGATTTTATATCTCTCTTTTATTCTATATTCATCTCACTCACTCTTATTTCTGTTGATAGATTGTTATATACATTTATATTTAATCTAGTCATATTTTTTTTCTATATAACCGTATTTTCTAAATATAACGTATTTAGAATTAGGAATTATATACATCAGTCGAGGCTATAGACAGACGGACGGATGGATAGACAGACAGTAGTTAATAGATGTACAGGAATAATAGATAAATTGAAAACATATTAGGTATTCTTGATAAGTCAATGTCAAAGTACACGTAACAAGAAGGATATTGAAATATTGATTACACTAGAAGTTACTAAAAGGTTGCGAATCGAATTTTGTATCTGAAAATAATGAATTTCTCACTTTAACTGATTCAAGATATTCGATTTTTTAAAACGTTCAGAGGGACTTGAAGTAGTTCATATTCTCTTCCCATTTCTTTAAATTTTAGACTTAATAGTAATTTAAAACACAACAAAAATAATACAAGAGGAAGATACGAGCCACTTTAATATAAGAAACAGTTTAGTAGAAAGATATACTACACAGTACACACCCTTAGCCCCCTGGCGTGTTATAATTGTACAACCACAACTTACTAAAGTTGCAATTATTAACCAACTTTTTTTGTTAATATGCCCTAGTTATATCAAATTTTGCTGTCCAAAGAAGTTTTTAAAAAAATGTCATACGATTCGGTCCTCCGCCCTCTCTAGATTATACTTTAGCAACTCATTCTGGCTTTGTTCAGGTGTCATCGCTTGTTTTATTGAGCTTCTCATATTGACAATTTTCGAATTTATTAAGATTTCGTAGTCATAACCACGAAATTTTTATATATTCGGTAATGTATATTATTGGATTAGGTGATCTACTCACACTTGATCACTTTTTGATAGTTAATGTCGAATTTTATGCAATTTAACAGATTGCTGTCGATTTTTTAACCTCATATGGAAAGTACCAGGTTCAGAAAATCACATTATTAAGAAATTTAAGAAACAAAGAAATTCTGACTTAATGCATGTATAACATGCACTTGAAAAATTTTTACAGACTATTATAATTATATGGAAATTTTCATTTAGAAAGTGAAAGGTTTAGACAAAAAAGGCTAATTTTAATATTGAATAAAAGAAATATTTCAAAAAACATGGGATCATTGCTTTGTTACTTTCCACAACAAAAATCGTACAAACACGAGTCGACTTTCAGCCATTACGCCATCATCAGGTGAAAAACAAAAAACACAAACACAAGTTGTGTTTTTCACCTGATGATGGCGTAATGGCCGAAAGTCGACTCGTGTTTGTACGATTTTTGTTGTGAAAAGTGACAAAGCAACGATCCCATGTTTTTAATATGAATTTTCACAAAGTAAATCTTTCTAATATTAATTATGTAAAAAATATTTCATCTCAAAAATCATGAAAAACTCTAGCTACTGGACTACGCAATCCTAACTTAAGACGTGTCTGACACACGTGCCTGGAAATTTTTTTTCGTTATCTTTTTAAGCATAAAAATTAATATTAAAAAATTTATCATTTAAAACCTTTCTCTTTGCTAAATTTCTTTCCAATAGAGGGTTTCAGATGCTACTGTTCGATTTCTAGGTTAACATTTGACAAAAATATGAACTTATAACGAAAATGCAGGCCGTAGTGTACCGTAATACGTTTCAAGATTCTGCATCCTTGGATAGTTACAATTTTCTAATAACAAATAAATTTTCAAAATCTTTTCAACAGTTGTTTTTAAATTTATTTTTTACATATAACGCAAAAGCCCCTATACTCGAACGCGATTCAATGCTCGAACAGTTTTGACATTTATCGTTTTCTTTCAGAAATAACTTCATTAATATATAAAATATCAAAACTGTTTGAGTATTAAATTGCGTTCGAATATAGGGGCTTTTATCCTAAACAAGGAAATGAAGGAAATAAATTCGAAGTACCTTTAAAACATTGGTATCGATTCACCAAAACTGCATTTTAAATATTTACTTAAAATACCCTGCAAAAGCTATGGTCAAGTAAAATTACATAACAACGCGAATGAGAAGATATAGTCATTTGTACATTACGGAAGAATGATGTTCCCTTGAATGAAGTATGATAAATATGATTGGGGCCCTGGGTGGGTGTGTATTTGTGTGGAGGGTAGGGGACGAAGCGAATGAACGATACACACAGACTAACGATAAATAATACAACATGGAAAGTAGTCTGCTGGGTTGTGTAAGAGGGAAGATTTAGTGAAAAAGTGGACACGTTATACTTGAATGGTAAATGAGTGCACATTTATCATTTGAAAGCAGTACAAATATTTCAGATTCATTTCCGTTTCCGTATAATACATACAGTTGCCAAGATATCTATCTCTATACACATCTGCAGGAGGAAACTTGTTGAAAATTCCGAGCGTTAACATCGGACGTTGGTTGAACGCGATGGATATTCTGTCGCTACATATAAAATTGACAAATTTATTTAATTAATTTCGTAAAAATTGAAGTTGGAGAAGAATTTTCTCAACAGGGTGTATATTTACGAGATATTTCATGAGCAAACTAAATCTAAGACTAACTAGTATTCGACTCTTGGGAAACCTGTGGCGTCATTATATGAAGAAGTTTTTTTTAATAAATATAAATCTGCCAGTTCACTAGTTAGTCTTATCTTTTACTAAAATATAGGGACCCTTAGAGATTGTTGTTACCGCCTGTACTACAAACACACAATGCGTAGACCCGACAGAAAATGAACTGAGAGATGTGCTGAAATGCATTTTAAAATGTATAAGTTTAATTGTAAGTCATTTTTAAGGTAAGGTTGGTCTCTTTCAAATAGATGCGTCGAGTGAGTTGATTTATTTTACTCACTTCACTTGCGTAAACGAAGGAAAGTCTCTCATCTCAAAAATGTTTGATTGTACGTCTGATTATAAGGCCGGGCGCACATTGAGACTCAGTTAACGCAGGCAGGGCAGCACAGTTTCTCTGATTCATGTTGTAGAATGGGACAGCGCGAATTGAAACGCAGAGCAATGCAGAGCAGCACTGCATCGCACGAGACCGATGTGGCACTTGTGAATGTGACACAGAAACTGCGCGATGTTGCGCGACATTGTAACACGTTCTCGAGTTTTAGTTGATTTTATTTCGTCGAAATGAAAACAACTGAAAAAACTGAAGAAAAATAGTGTTTCTCCGTTCTGCTCTGCTTTTAAATTTGTGGTATCTCGTTCTACAACAAGAGTCACAGAAATTGCGCTGCCCTGCCTGCGTTAACTGCGTCCCAGTGTGCGCTCGACTACACGTACTTTCCTGCTCTGCCCTGCATTTACTGCGTGACGCAACTCAATGTGCGCCTGGGCTAAGGTGCAGCCAAATAACTATTGCACTAGTTTAGAGCGTGGTCCAGTTATGAGGCACTCGGAGTCACGATCGTAGGGCCCGGATTCGATTCCCGCTTGGACGAAGATTTTCTCGTTTTTTAAAACAGTTTTTTTTCTTTTTTAAATTCTTTATTTTATGTAATGGATGGAACAATTGATAATCTTCTAGAAACGAATCAAGACAACAATATCTAAAACTTTTTAGAACAAGAGAAATACGTCAATAATTGCTGGGTACATAAAGAGACAACGATCGACAAAAGAAATAGAATTTGTAATTTCTTTTACATATTTCTTTTCCTTTCATCTTTCTTTTTAAACTATAATTATAATTGTCTTGTGTTTTGACTGCGACATCTTATGGTTTTCTGCTATCTGCCATTACCAATTAAGTTTCTACGTACGCCAAGCAGATTCGCCGAGTATCCCTAGGAGTACGCGTACCATAGACTGAGAACGGCTAATCTAGAAGAACATTTTATCGAAGCGAGATCAAACTTGTTTGTGAATGTTTGTGAAAAAGAAAGCAAAAAGTGTCTTTCCGCAGTTGTTTCGTGCAAACTTCGATAGTGTCAACTGTATAAATCTTCGCAATATGGTTCGCCGCTATATATGCCACTTCCATGAGCATGAAAACTCTACCTATAATTTCTGTAAATAAAATAGGTACCTACGTATAAAAACAACAAAGCAAGGAAAGTTTTATCTTGCTGTTGAAGACAAGTGCTCTTTGTTTGCGTAGATATTCCATATAATGAGTACCTACATATATATTTTTTTTTATAATGATAGTCATTACACAGGAATCTATAAACATTATTCATATTTTAATGTATTTTTATTCAACTCTTAAAGAAGTCATGTAACTACTGTTGGGGTAGATAAATGAATAAACACACCTGGATTAAAAAAAATATTTTTAATATTTTTTAATTTATTTTTCAAGAACTTGAAAATCTCAAAATTATTACGTTCATAATTATATATCGTCCTCAACAATATATTTAGCTACTAGAAATACTTGATAAACAATAAGCTTAGTATTTTATAGCGAATTTAAGATTGCTCTTTATGTTTCTAAAGCTAATAAATATACTGAATTTATTGATACTGCGTACAGGTACTGCAAGTACACTTAGCTTCCGATACCAATAACGAAAGTGTGAGACAACTTGTATATGTGTAAGTTCTTGTTTACCATACTAGGCAGCAGCACTATACACTAGTACACAAGCATATATACAACACATAGTTAACTAATGTTTTATTTAGTTTTATTATAAAATTATATGGCTTTATGTTTGTTTGCTTAGAAAACAAATCAACATAAAATTATTATTATTATTAGACTTTTACGCCAACCTGGCGCTCACTACTCAGTAGGACAGTACTGGGTAACATTCACCTATACCGGCATTATGCAAGGTATTAGGCTCTGTGGAAGGGTAATGTGCCAAACCAATCCGTAAAAGTACCGTAGTACATTCACGGACGGGTTTGTCACATCACTCCTTATATTGTTGTTGTTGTTGCTTGAAACGAGGTGTTATGCGTCTATTTTGGTGTATACTGGTTCGTACGACGAGACTTTTGTGGGAGCGTAGATGTTGGCTCAATGACAGACGGCTGTGAATGCCTAGTTCGCTTTCGTGTCCTCAGATGGTAGGTAGGAGTAGGGACAGAGGGAAGGGAAAGGACTGTTTGTGTTTGTGTGTGTGTTCGTGTATGTGTGTGGATATGTCGTTCTATTTTTCGTTTCTTGGTGTAAATGTGTTCTGGTTCACCAAATTGCTCATTAAGATCGGGTGTTCCTGGAATTGCGCGTTTAGATGGTACAGAGGTTGACGGACCTTGTGTGTTATTGAGTTGGGGAGGATTGTGCACCAGAGCGGTAACAGTGACAGTGCGGCAGTTGGTCGATCCTCCCTCTCCATCAGACGAATCTGGATCTGTATGTGTGTTAGGTGTTTGTGTTTCAGTGTTAGCGTATTGTGTGTTTATGTATGTGTGTTGTGTGTCTGTAAGATGAGTGTCAGTGTGTTGTTCACTCACTGTAGATGGCTCAGATGGAGTACAAGCAGATCTTGTGCTTTCACATATCGCAGTCGGATTCGTATTACTGAGGAACTTCCGTACTATACGACATGTGTTTATGATCACTGCCTTTTGCATAGTGACATATGTGTACTTTGGGAGACCCAAGAGGCTCAAGCTATTGTGTAGTGTGTGTGGAATGACCCCGGTGGCACTGAGTACTATTGGAACAATGTGGACATGTTCCATTCGCCATTGTTGTTTTATTTCGGCTGCGAGGTCAGTGTATTTCTCCAATTTAACTGCGTGTGTTTTTTGTAAGTTATGTGTATTCGGAACCGCAATGTCGATCAGATAGGTGGTCTTAGTTTGTTTCATTACGAAGGTGATATCTGGTCGATTATGATTTATGGTCTTATCTGTAATAATCGACCGATCCCAGTAAAGTCTACAGGGGTCATTCTCCGCTACTACTTTTGGTGTGAGCTTGTAGTAAGGGGTTTTATCGGTTATAAGGTGGTGCTTAACCGCTAGTTTCTGGTATATAATTTTGCCAACCTGGTCGTGACGGTGTTTATATTCGGACTGAGCGAGCTGAGTACAGGCAGCTGTGATGTGTTGGATCGTTTCGGGTTTGGAATGGCATCTCCGGCATGAGTCAGATGTTATTGACGAGTCACGAAGTATGTATTTTGAGTAAATCTTTGTATGAATTACTTGATCTTGTATAGCCAGCATAAATCCTTCAGTCTCCGGGAAAAGACTTCCTTGACTCAACCAGGCGTGCGACGCTGCTTTGTCGACGTTACTCTGGTTAAGATCATGTGGATGTCTTCCATGTAGAGGCTTGCGGATCCATTGCTGGATTTTGTCCTCCTTCGTGACTAAGGGGCAAAAACTATCTGGCATTTCTGTGTGTGAGAGGTTTAATGGTGTGTATGCCTTGTCGGCTTGGATTATTGCATTGTGTAAGTGTGATGTGTGTGTTTTGGTGTAAAAGTATTCTCGCAGGTTATGAACCTGTTTATTATGCGTGTTCCTTATGTCTATAAGACCGCGACCCCCTTCGGCTCTTGGCAGCGTTAATCGTTCTATAGCTGCTTTGGGATGATGAATTCGGTATTTGGTCATAAGGACGCGGGTCTTGATCTCGATGTTTGTCAAGTCCGTAGGCGTCCATTTGATTACCCCAAATGAGTACGTTAGCACCGGAACTGCGTAGGTGTTAATTGCTTTGATGGTTTTTTTTCCATCAAGGTGAGTGTTCAGTAATCTCCGTACACGCGTTAGGTATTGCTGCATCAGGTGTTGTTTTACAGCGCTGTGATCTATACGTTCGTCCTGATTGAATCCGAGATACCGGTACGACTCTCCCTCGTCCATGGGCTGCATAACAGACTCTGGTTCGAGTTCGAATGCGACCGCATCTCGTTTTCCTCCAGAACGACATTGTGTTCGACATTTATCGATTCCGAACTCCATACAGAGATCTCGCGAAACCTCGTTGGAAAGTCCCAGCAGCTGCTGTAATTGATGTTTAGTAGCTGCATAGATCTTAATATCATCCATATACATCAGATGTGAGATGGTATGGCGCGAATTCGTTTGCGTACCTACATTGTAACCGTATTTGGTTTCATTTAACAGGCGAGAAAGTGGATTCATTGCGAGACAAAACCATAATGGACTCAATGAGTCGCCTTGGAATATGCCGCGTCTTACTTGAATAAGGTCGCTTGCTGTTTTTTCATTACCAATACTCAAATGTAAGGTCGTTCGCCAATCGGACATGATCGTTCCTAGAAAGTTCACGATACTTGGGTGTATTTTGTACAGCTCCAATACTCTCCGTAACCAGGAGTGCGGGACCGAATCAAATGCCTTTTTGTAATCAATAAACGCTGTGTACAGGTTACGTTGTCTCCCTTTCGCTTGTTCCAGTACTACGGAGTCAATCAGAAGCTGCTCTTTGCAGCCTTGTGACCTCTTTCGACATCCCTTTTGTTCTTCTGTCAGTATGGTGTTAATCTGACAATGCTCATTGATCTTTTCTGCCAGACAGGACGTCAAAATCTTATACACTGTAGGCAAGCAGGTGATAGGCCTATAATTCGCAGGATTTTTTGTATCACTGTTTTTAGATTTCATGTATGTGATACCCTGCGTTAGGAACTTCGGTGTCAGGTTTGGTGTTCTTATAAATAGTGTGAATTGTTCAGCGAGGTACTTGTGTGTTGATGTAAAGTGTTTGAGCCAGTAGTTTTGTATGTTATCGATGCCAGGTGCCTTCCAGTTATGCGATCTCTGTAAAGCTCTGGAGACGTCCTCTGTAGTAATGTCCGTATAGGGCATCTCCGGAAGATGTTCGTTATTCCTGCACTCTGTATCGATCCAGCTGGCTTTGTCATTATGGTCAATGGTGTTGGACCATATATTCGCCCAGAAACTATGGAGTGCGTTCTTCTCCGGTAGACCATTACTGTCAGTTACCCTGTTCGTTAGAGACTGATAAAACCGTCTCTCGTTTCTGCTGAACGCTTGGTTTTGTCGTCTGCGTTCAGTACTGGTCTTATATCTTCGTAAGCGCTTCGCTAGTGCTGTTAATTTTTGGTGAAGCGTATCTCTGATCTCTGTGAGTGTTTTATTGCGTTCCTCGTATTGTGTGTGTACTGTGTGTTTGTGTAATATGTCGTGTATATATTTGTTGAGCCGTTTGGACCTCGTACCCTGTTGGTATTGGGTGATCCTGCCGAGGTTGCATCGGATGGTGCTGATGCGTTTATTCAATCGTGTTTCCCAGGCAGGGGTTTTGTGTTCCTTCGAGTTGTGCGCTACAGGTGGTGTTACATTGGACCCGTTACAACGTATTGCTGCAACGGCTCCACAGTAGATAGCTGTGTGTAACTCGATAAAATTGTCACAAGTTTGCAAGTGTTGAGGCAGTATTCTGTTATTTAATATCTCAACGATCTCAGCCAATCTACGTGAGGTGTGTTGTTTAGGCAACAAGTACCGATGTGTGGGGTCCGTCCCTTCGAATTCAGTAAGCGCTGTGTTAAATTCCAGTTCGATCTCTTGCAGTTGGGTGTCATTTACTGCTGTTTCATGGTAGTTAGGCTCATTCTCGACAAGTTGTTGAGTGTCGTTTTGTGTGGGGCTCCCCATTTCTGGTGGGCCGTCGTTGGCCTGACTTTCTTCATTTTGAGCAAATTGATGTGCGACTTGTGTTTTAATAGTGTTTATGAGGGAAGAAGGTATTAGGTTATTGGTGAAAATGACACGCTT
Organism: Brachynemurus nebulosus; assembly: GCA_035578155.1. NCBI lineage: Eukaryota > Metazoa > Arthropoda > Insecta > Neuroptera > Myrmeleontidae > Brachynemurus > Brachynemurus nebulosus. The sequence goes on from JAPWDM010000003.1 coordinate 25,895,920, forward strand.
TTGGTCTGCCAGTCTCTGTTCAGTGACGCGATTTAGGTGAGGATAGGTGCGCGCGAACTCTTGATGTAATTTCGTACGGTAACCAGTTTTGTCCGTTTCAAGTTTAGTAACTTGGAAGTATGTGCGTACGATGAATTCATTCAGTTCATCTGTCCATTGCATACGCACACGCTTCTTACCAGCTTTAGTGGTCCCCAAAGGGTGCTCCGAGGAAACACTTAAAGTCGGCTGAGCCAAAGGTGTTGGTGGCTCTGCAAGTAGGGCAGTAGTATTTTGGCTGAAGGTGTTATTACAGCTGACAGGTGGCTGCCTAGAACCCAGCCTGTCGTCACCGCGATCTAAACTGTCACATTCAGTGGTGACCCTGATGCGCCCGGTCGCTCCACCGGCAGCGGCATTTTTCCGAGGCTTTTTTTTTCTACTACTCTCCATCCTAATGGGTTGTCCTTTTAGTCGCCTTTTACGACAAGCAGGACTTACTGTGGGCAAATTCTGCAAAGTGAAGCCCCCACCCACAGGGCGTTTATTATTATTATTATTATTATAGACTTTTACGCCAACCTGGCGCTCACTACTCAGTAGGACAGTACTGGGTAACATTCACCTATACCGGCATTATGCAAGGTATTAGGCTCTGTGGAAGGGTAATGTGCCAAACCAATCCGTAAAAGTACCGTAGTACATTCACGGACGGGTTTGTCACATCACTCCTTATATTGTTGTTGTTGTTGCTTGAAACGAGGTGTTATGCGTCTATTTTGGTGTATACTGGTTCGTACGACGAGACTTTTGTGGGAGCGTAGATGTTGGCTCAATGACAGAGGGCTGTGAAAGCCTAGTTCGTTTTCGTGTCCTCAGATGGTAGGTAGGAGTAGGGACAGAGGGAAGGGAAAGGACTGTTTGTGTTTGTGTGTGTGTTTGTGTATGTGTGTGGATGTGTCTTTCTATTTTACGTTTCTTGGTGTAGATGTTTTCTGGTTCATCAAATTGCTCATTAAGATCGGGTGTTCCTGGAACTGCGCGTTTAGATGGTACAGAGGTTGACGGACCTTGTGTGTTATTGAATTGGGGAGGATTGTGCACCAGAGCGGTAACAGTGACAGTGCGGCAGTTGTTCGATCCCCCCTCTCCATCAGACGAATCTGGATCTGTATGTGTGTTAAGTGTTTGTCTTTCAGTGTTAGTGTATTGTGTGTTTATGTATGTGTGTTGTGTGTCAGTAGGATGAGTGTCAGTGTATTGTTCGCTCACTGTAGATGGCTCAGATGGAGTAGAAGCAGGTCTTGTGCTTTCACATATCGAAGTCGGATTCGTATTACTGAGGAACTTCCGTACTATACGACACGTGTTTATGATCACTGCCTTTTGCATAGTGACATATGTGTATTTTGGGAGACCCAAGAGGCTCAAACTATTATGTAGTGTGTGTGGAATGACCCCGGTGGCACTGAGCACTATTGGAACGATGTGGACATGTTCCATTCGCCATTGTTGTTTTATTTCGGCTGCGAGGTCAGTGTATTTATCCAATTTAACTGCGTGTGTTTTTTGTAAGTTGTGTGTATTTGGAACCGCAATATCGATCAGATAGGTTGTCTTAGTGTTTTTCATTACGAAGGTGATATCTGGTCGATTATGATTTATGGTCTTATCTGTAATAATCGACCGATCCCAGTAAAGTCTACAGGAGTCATTCTCCGCTACTACTTTTGGTGTGAGCTTGTAGTAAGGTGTTTTATCGGTTATAAGGTGGTGCTTAACCGCTAGTTTCTGATATATGATTTTGCCAACCTGGTCGTGACGGTGTTTGTATTCGGACTGAGCGAGCTGAGTACAGGCAGCTGTGATGTGTTGGATCGTTTCAGGTTTGGAATGGCATCTCCGGCATGAGTCAGATGTTATTGACGAGTCACGAAGTATGTATTTTGAGTAATTCTTTGTATGAATTACTTGATCTTGTATAGCTAGCATGAATCCTTCAGTCTCCGGGAAAAGACTTCCTTGACTCAACCAGGCGTGCGACGCTGCTTTGTCGACGTTACTCTGATTAAGATCATGTGGATGTCTCCCATGTAAAGGCTTCCGAATCCATTGCTGAATTTTGTCCTCCTTCGTGACCAAACGGCAAAAACTATCTGGCATTTCTGTGTGTGAGAGGTTTAATGGTGTATATGCCTTGTCGGCTTGGATTATTACATTGTGTAAGTGTGATGTGTGTGTTTTGGTGTAAAAGTATTCTCGCAAGTTATGAACCTGTTTATTATGCGTGTTCCTTATGTCTATAAGACCTCGACCCCCTTCGGCTCTTGGCAGCGTCAATCGTTCTATCGCTGCTTTGGGATGATGAATTCTGTATTTGGTCATAAGGACGCGGGTCTTGATCTCGATGTTTGTCAAGTCCGTAGGCGTCCATTTGATTACCCCAAATGAGTATGTTAGCACCGGAACTGCGTAGGTGTTAATTGCTTTGATGGTTTTTTTTCCATCAAGGTGGGTGCTCAGTAATCTCCGTACACGCGTTAGGTATTGCTGCATCAGGTGTTGTTTTACAGCGCTGTGATCTATACGTTCGTCCTGATTGAATCCGAGATACCGGTACGACTCTCCCTCGTCCATGGGCTGCATAACAGACTCTGGTTCGAGTTCGAATGCGACCGCATCTCGTTTTCCTCCAGAACGACATTGTGTTCGACATTTATCGATTCCGAACTCCATACAGAGGTCTCGCGAAACCTCGTTGGAAAGTCCCAGCAGCTGCTGTAATTGATGTTTAGTAGCTGCATAGATCTTAATATCATCCATGTACATTAGATGTGAAATGGTATGGCGCGAATTCGTTTGCGTACCTACATTGTAACCGTATTTGGTTTCATTTAACAGGCGAGAAAGTGGATTCATTGCGAGACAAAACCATAATGGACTCAATGAGTCGCCTTGGAATATGCCGCGTCTTACTTGAATAAGGTCGCTTGTTGTTTTTTCATTACCAATACTCAAATGTAAGGTCGTTCGCCAGTCGGACATGATCGTTCCAAGGAAGTTCACGATACTTGGGTGTATTTTGTACAGCTCCAATACTCTCCGCAACCAGGAGTGCGGGACCGAATCAAATGCCTTTTTATAATCAATAAACGCTGTGTACAGGTTACGTTTTCTCCCTTTCGCTTGTTCCAGTACTACGGAGTCAATCAGAAGCTGCTCTTTGCAGCCTTGTGACCTCTTTCGACATCCCTTTTGTTCTTCTGTCAGTATGGTGTTAATCTGACAATGCTCATTGATCTTTTCTGCCAGACAGGACGTCAAAATCTTATACACTGTAGGCAAGCAGGTGATAGGCCTATAATTCGCAGGATTTTTTGTATCACTGTTTTTAGATTTCATGTATGTGATACCCTGCGTTAGGAACTTCGGTGTCAGGTTTGGTGTTTTTATAAATAGTGTAAAGTGTTCAGCGAGATACTTGTGTGTTGATGTAAAGTGTTTGAGCCAGTAGTTTTGTATGTTGTCGATGCCAGGTGCCTTCCAGTTATGCGATCTCTGTAAAGCTCTGGAGACGTCCTCTGTAGTAATGTCCGTATAGAGCATCTCCGGAAGATGTTCGTTATTCCTGTACTCTGTATCAATCCAGCTGGCTTTGTCATTATGGTCAATGGTGTTGGACCATATATTCGCCCAGAAACTATGGAGTGCGTTCTTCTCCGGTAGACCATTACTGTCAGTTACCGTGTTCGTTAGAGACTGATAAAACCGTCTCTCGTTTCTGCTGAACGCTTGGTTTTGTCGTCTGCGTTCAGTACTGGTCTTATATCTTCGTAAGCGCTTCGCTAGTGCTGTTAATTTTTGGTGAAGCGTATCTCTGATCTCTGTGAGTGTTTTATTGGGTTCCTCGTATTGTGTGTGTACTGTGTGTTTGTGTAATATGTCGTGTATGTATTTGTTGAGCCGTTTGGACCTCGTACCCTGTTGGTATTGGGTGATCCTGCCGAGGTTGCATCGGATGTTGCTGATGCGTTTATTCAATCGTGTTTCCCAGGCAGGAGTTTTGTGTTCCTTCGAGTTGTGCGCTACAGGTGGTGTTACATCGGACCCGTTACAACGTATAGCTGCAACGGCTCCACAATAGATAGCTGTGTGTAACTCGATAAAATTGTCACATGTTTCTAAGTGTTTAGGCAGTATTGTATTGTTCAATATCTCAACGATCTCAGCCAATCTACGTGAGGTGTGTTGTTTAGGCAACAAGTACCTATGTGTGGGGTCCGTCCCTTCAAATTCAGTAAGCGCTGTGTTAAATTCCAGTTCGATCTTTTGCAGTAGGGTGTCATTTACTGCTGTCTCATGGTGGTCAGGCTCATTCTCGACAAGTTGTTGAGTGTCGTTTTGTGTGGGGCTCTCCATTTCTGGTGGGCCGTCGTCCTGACTTTCTTCATTTTGAGCAAATTGATGTGCGACTTGTGTTTTAATGGTGTTTATGAGGGAGGCAGGGATGAGGTTATTGGTAAAAATGACACGTTTTTGGTCTGCCAGTCTCTGTTCAGTAACGCGACTTAGGTGAGGGTAGCTGTGCGCGAACTCTTGATGTAATTTTGTACGGTAACCAGTTTTGTCCGTTTCAAGTCTAGTAACTTTGAAGTATGTGCGTACGATGAATTCATTCAGTTCATCTGTCCATTGCATACGCACACGCTTCTTACCAGCTTTAGTGGTCCCCAAAGGATGCTCTGAGGAAACACTTAAAGTCGGCTGAGCCAAAGGTGTTGGGGGCTCCGTAAGTAGGGCAGTAGCATTTTGGCTGAAGGTGTTGTTACAGCTGACAGGTGGCTGCCTAGAACCCAGCCTGTCGTCACCGCGATCTAAGCTGTCACATTCAGTGGTGACCCTGATGCGCCCGGTCGCTCCACCGGCAGCGGCATTTTTCCGAGGCTTTTTTTGTTTTTTCACCATCCTAATGGGGTGTCCTTTTAGTCGCCTTTTACGACAAGCAGGACTTACTGTGGGCAAATTCTGCAAAGTGAAGCCCCCATTATTATTATTATTATTATTATTATTATTATTATTATTATTATTATTGTAAACTTTATTATAGTTGAAATTGTATACGTACAAGTAAACATAACCTATATTTTCACATAAGTTTTTCCAAGGTGTTTTTCATATGTTTATCGTTTTTACAGTAGTGTAAACCGGTGCATATATCGATGATATCTGATTTGAAACTTTTGTAAATTCATATTTGGACCATATTTCTTATAAAATTCATTTCACAATAGGTACAGAAAAAATTTTTGAAAACTACACACTCCGTATTCGCATCTGCATATGCAGTACAGTGGGCATTCTGAATATTTCCGCCCTCAATAGTTCCGCTTCCCCAGTTTGAGACTCGAGCGTTACCCCTACTTTGCCACCTATTATAATATTTCTTTCATAAGAACTAAAAATGTTTTGTTTATATTAAATGAAAAAAAATTACCTAAATTGAATAAATATAGTAAGACAATTTAAGTTTGTAACATCATTATTCGACTAACTGATCAGCATTCTTTATACTGTTCCATTGTTTCACTGATATGTATCAATTAGTGTCCTCATTATGTAAACAGATAGACATAAATTATTATGTGACATATATCGGTGTTATGAATGCAGGTATAAAAATTAAATTAGAAAAATACATTTAGAGATGCGAGCGTATTCTTGCAAAATTTTATGAGGAGATACATATTTGATCAGTAAAAGAAAAAAGTTACACAACAGTCAATACTTTTTAATTAATAATTAGATTTTTAAAAATAAATAAAAAAGAAATCAAATAAACTTGTTAACTGCGTACGTAAATAGATGATTATAATGAAAATGATATACCATTAAGTAATTATACCTAACTGTAAGTCCAATACCGTACACAGGTACATTATACTCATATAGTAAAATTATGCATATCAGCATATCTATACATATGTTAAACGTAAACCACTAGAGTTTCGTTACATGGTTATATAAATATTAATTTAAATTTTTAAGTTACATTATTATTTTTAGACCCCCGTACTTGTTTTGACGCTCCTGGAAAAATTTTCAATTTTGACACAATCATAAATTATTGAACTACAATTTATGAATTTAGACATACAGAAATTTCTTATTTACCTTACTAGCGAGCAATTGGAATTCGGTGGGAGAACAACAATTCCTGGAAAAGCTATTCCCCTCGTTTCATTTTGCGGAACTATTGAGAAGAAACACTGTACATCTGTATTAATTTCTAAAATCCGCATCTGCATTATTTTAATACGAATATGATGCGGATACGGATGTTTAAGAGTTGCAACATTAACCGATTTTCGAACTGTTGGATCGCAGGCTTCCTCTTCTTTTTGTCTTTATTTCAGTTATGTTGTGATATAACTGAAACTAACTTACCCATTTGAACTAATTGACCGAGGTAATTGTGAATTGGGGCAATTGTGAACGGCGCCTATAATTTCTAAAATAACATTAATATTGTTAAAAATCAACTCTTAATATGTTTTTCTGTCTTTTCTTAATATGCTATTAAAATATCATAACAATTCTCCAAGTATTAGTATCTTTTATTTATTTTGAAAAAACCCTTGTAAAATTTTATGTATCTTACTTCGACCAATCCTCAAAAAAAATTTTTTAAATACATTTTATTTTTTTAAAAGGTAAGAAATGGTTAAAAGTACTTCTAAAGAAGTGGTCTAAACTCTGAGAGGGTTCCTTATTAACTGCTAAAGAAATTGGACAATTTATCACCAATTCACAATTACCCCATGATTTTAAAATTGTGGGGTAATTGTGAACGTCATTCACAAATGCCCCCATTCGGTCAAAAATTTCAGTAGTGTCCTTTTTAGAGTTGAAAATGTTGATGAAGGTGCTGGTGACATTATTGTACAAGTTTCAGTTGTACAAACAATACAAAAAAAAAAAAATTGTTTTTTATTCATGTAAACTAAATGTATTTCCTTGAAAAAGTCTTATTTTCCTTGTTTTTGTGTGAATACATGTAATTGTTTGACTTTTTATATGATAAAATGACAAAATATCATCAAACTATCATTTTTAGCTTGTAATAAATTTCTTCCTACAATTTTTGTTACTTTTCTTTAACCTGGATTTTTTGTAGAAATTGGAGGTATGCGTAACTTGCATTAAACAAAGAGAAATTGTGACCGCTAAAGTATGAAGAAAAATTTGAAAGTGGAGTAAATGTGAAGAATTTGAGTTGGGCTTTATTCTGACGTACCGCACTTCTCTTGTAATCCATTCTAAATAATTCTTCTGATGGCATTCACTTTTACCCCGAAATTCATAAGATTTGCAAAATCGCACCGGGGAAATGTGAATGGCTTATAAAATTTTTGTTTTTCATACGAATTTGTTCAAAATTTGTGTGGTGCATCCTGAATAATGTAGAATTAAAAATAAATCAACCATAATGTGATATACAAAATAAAAAATACTTAAAACAACGCTATTATCTCAACTCATGAAAATCCATTCACAATTGCCCCGGTCAACCCTAGTATAGAAAACTAGTTAAATTTTGCAACTATTAGCATGTAGATATAAAAAATATTAAACAAAAGAAAATAGACTAGACAACAGAGAAAACATTTTTAAAGAATTTTTTCTCCTATTTTGATGCCTGCTGACACTGAAACCCCCTTCCTAATTTATTTCATTTATTACGAGTACCAATAGCCTATAGCAGGGCTTCTTGAACTTTTTTCATTCGCTACCCCAAATCGAAATATATAACTATTTTGTAAGGATTTATTGATTAGATAACAATATACCTACCTATATCCATATAAAAAATTTTTCACAATAACTCCACGATTTCGCTAAGCGGCCCCAAATGGGGTCGCGACCCATAGTTTAAGAAGCCCTGGCCTATAGCATTAAGTACAATTTGAAGATATTTTATAAAGTCTTGAAAGAGTATAATGCAATATTTGTAAAAAGATATACTCGCAAAAAGGACAAAAAAAAATTGTCTACGATTATTACTATCTAAAAATCCGCATCTATACATGTCTTTAAATATTACTACAACTGCATAGACAGCGACTAGTGGCGCAGAAGGGAACATTTTGACGCAGTTACTAGATTTCTTTTGTACTTTCCATGTATTTCAAATAATTCTTTTTCTGTACATTTTCTGAAATATTTTTTTTTCTTCATACGAGAAAAAAATAAATTCAATTTAATTTTCAATTAAATTGAAAAAGATCAACTTCCTTATATTCTTCAATTTTCTTAAATTGTTTACTTTGCAAACTTGAATGTTTAAATTGAAAAGAAAATTTTTTTTAGAAGGGAAAAATTTTAAGGAAAAACTAGCATCAATTTTATATCGGTATATAAAAAAAATCGTATTGACGGCGCAAGGCTTTGTAGCTAAATTTATAATAGAGAATATAAATTTTTCTTTTATTAAACATCAAAGTATACTATGCTCAAATTATTAAAGTTTTGATATGGGAATTTTTTGGAAAATCAAAATTTATGACGAAAACGATTTATTTTAGTCTACTTTTCTGATCCTTTTAATACAGCATACCATTAAAAGTTTAATTTTAATCTCAGATTTAACTGACTAAAAAAAATTACACAACATAATAATTATATTAGTTGACCTGAAATATCAGACAAGTTCAAGTGATCTACTAGTCTGAACGTTGACCGTATAATTTTGACCACTATTGAAGATTAAGTTAGTTTATAAAATATAACAAACACAAAAGAATTTGTATGATTTTGACTAAATTCTGGCAAAAATCGAGTTAATGACCTAATTACCTAGTGTTCGGTACTTAAGTCTACGGATCCATGATGTACTATCCACATCAAATTTATAAGTTTTGTAGAAAAATATCTTTACATTCAGAAAATCATTGTTAGTTTTACCGCTTCCCGGACAAAATCTCAAGCTGACCCTTTTATAGGGATAATTAAAGATTACGCTGGCGGGAAAACAAAAACAATTGTTAGTTTAAGCAAAACTTTGGCGGGCCTAGTATAATGGACACTAATTCAATTCCTACCAGGATTTGCTCAAAATCATAATTATAGAACCAGAGACTAATGAACATAATATATTATATACTAGCCGTACCCGTGACGTTGTTCACACGAAACGTTGAGTAGTTTCTTTTTCCAATTTGTAGTTTCTTGCAACACAAAATGCATTAAATTGTCTCCAAATTGACAATTGTGTATTTATTGTATTTTTGGGTACACAATTAGCAACATTTTTTTTTTATTTAAAATTCAGAAAAATTTCCAAACTACAAAATTTATTTACAATTTTTGTTATTATAGTTATGAAATTTTTTATGAAATATGTAAATTGGCGTAATGTGTGTAGATGCTCAAAATAGTTTTTCCATTTTCCCGTGGGAATGAGACATTTTCGCGGAATAAAAAATATCTTAGATGTTGACCCAGCTAATAAGTTATCATCACACCAAATTTCATTAAAATCCGTCCAGTAGTTTTTACGTGATGCGTGAACAGACAGACAGACAGACAGAGACAGATTTACAGTTTTATTATATGTATAGATTATATTATATAGACTGATTGTATCAATGTATAATATTGAAGAACCTAATAGTATTCTGTAATATAGTAATAAATGCAATAGCCGATGGCATCCGTAGTAACGTTTTCAAATAATTACTGTAAAAATATACTTTTGAAAATAAAATTTTATTTTTTTGAGAAGAAACTGCAAAATTTTGAAAAGTGGTATTCGCTTTATTTTCAAAATACGTATGTATATAAATTATGTCCTACAATAATTATAGTCCCATTTGCTTAAAATAGACAATACATTATATTCCTTAAATTTCACCCGTCTCACCCCGTTACTTGTATCAAGCAAAATGCTTACAAATTGGCTTTACGTTTTGTCTAGTAGTAGGTTATAATAGTGTTCATTGGCCTGTGTATAGAACCTTTTGTGTTTTTTCAAAAACTAACTGTAGGTATGTTCGATACTGACCAAAATTATATGGTCAACGCTCGCACCATATTACTGTTGATATTTGATAAGCACTAAAAAAAGGCGTAAATGCACCTATCTATCTGGAGGTAACGTTCAATCTAATTCCATCCATCTCCACTTCAACGAGACGTCAATATTTCCAAGATTTATTGCCACACAACCGAGAGTGCTATAAATGCAACGTACATAATTCACCCCTTCCTCCCTCCGCCATGCATTCAATGACGAGATGTTGATGATCTTGTTATTACAATATCGTTTGAATGTCTGCTTTGTTGTCAATTGGGTATATTTCATCAATTTGAAAAGATTTCTGTTGTGATGATCGTTCGTCTGTTTTTCGTCGTTCCACTGTTATATGCGATGACGGTTGATGAATTGGCAGACAGAACAGACACAGTGGCTACTTTACAGTTTTATAACAATTCGACGTTCTATCAATTTATTTATTGTCATCATATGTAGTAACAAACTTATTATTAAAGTTCAGGGGCGGTTCAATATAAAGTGTTAATAAGACGAAAGTCATAAAGTTATATTGTCACTTACCAGCACTTTCACCAGTATAATGATTTTCTGTATTATAGACTGAGAGTAAGCGTGTACTTTATTAAGAGTTTTGTATTTGTAGTTGACATTTTATTTAAAAATACTTGGTCTAGTTTGCGAATCACGAGTTGGTAGTAGATCAGCAATGAAATTTTAAAAATTTTAATTGGTTGCAAGAAAACGAATATAACAAATATTCAGATCAATTAATCTTTGCCTAGCTGAGTTAATTTTAAAAGTCGCATTTACGAACTTTGTGGAATAATTTAGCAAATTTGTGGAATAATTAAAAAAAAAACTGATGAAGTGATGACTTTTTACGTATTTTCTTACTCTATTCGCTTAAGATACCATCACAGTGTGATTGGCCGAAAAATAGTGTATTTCCGCGATTTTTTTTCGGATACCCTATTTAACAATACAAAAATATTTTTTTATTCATTTTTATTTATCTTTTATAATAAATTATTATAATTTTTTGAAAAAAGTGTCTTTAAAAAAGAGCAGAAATCGGTACACACAATTGCGGCCGCAGTTTTCATCCGAAAAAAAATCAAATAGATTATTAATCTGTAGGTATGTACCTACGGGAGCTTTTTTTTTATATTTAAAAAAATGGCGGCGGTTTGAATAAAAAGTACAAAATTTTTTATAGTTTTTCGTGTGGAAAAACAGGAAGATTTAAAAAAAAAGCTCCCATAGGTACATAGCGGCTCCCATAGGACAAAACTGGCACTTGTAAATTTCTATTGCCCTTACTGTCAACTCATGCTTGTTACAATATATACATATATGTCTGAAATATATGTCGACAACTTGGTTGAACAATTTCGATCTCATAAGGACTTGCCATAGGTTTAAAATTACCAAAAAATGGCATAGGGACTTTACAAACATTTTGGTAAATGTCAATTATTCAACAAAAAGAGTTAGAAATTGATAAATTTTACTACTGAAAAGAATTCAGTGGAACTGTTTCTGAGGATGCTTTAGTGTGAAAAATCTCCAATTCTATTAAAAAGTTGATAACTACTTTGGAATTGCCACTTTTTCACACAAATTTGTCGATTTTATACACGTACATATCTCAGAAATAATATATTTTAACTGAATTTTCTTTTTATGAAAAATTTACAAAACACAAAGTCTATAATAAGCTTACTTATTGTAAAGTTAATATTTTTTGAAATATTCGCAAAAAATTGTTTTTGGCAATTTTGAATACATGACACGTCTTTATGGAACAGGGGTTGTTCGGTCAGATATTTGGGCATTATTTCTTCACTTGAATGAATTGGTCAGTTGAAAAAGGTACATATTCCATAAAAATGACAAAATGAGTTGTGATAGCCATTTTGTATTTTAGACTAGCCTCCATCTGGTGGGTGTAAAAAGACCATATTTTGTTCACATAAAGGACCAATAGTCCAAATTAGACTGTTTGGTAAACGATATAACCTAGTCAGACCTTACATAGCCTTAATATCCTTTTTGAAATAGCAAAAAAGTAAAATAATTCTATCAAAATATATCAAATCTTGTAAAAACATTAAAAAGTATCAATGTCCAGTGGGATCAAAGCCCAACAAAAAGGAAAGATATATTTTTAATAAGAGATATACATATTTTGTTACATTAAGAAGATAAAATACTTTTGCAATAAAGATGGATATAGAGTAATTATATCTAAACTCCCGCTATTAGTTTTTATATCTCTCACTCAGGTAATATTGCACTGTATATACAATGTATAAAAATACACTACGTTGTAAAAAAAGTAATAGATACTTTGCTTATTTATATAGTAATTCAATTATATAGCTACTTAAATAAGTAATTTTAAATTAAATAAATAATATTAAGAAATTCATAATAATAACAACATTACAAAAGTAGATTTTATGATTGTATCAGGTAGTTCAGTAAAATTGAATACATTTCATTTAGGTATTTATAAATACGATTTTTTTAATGGTATAGACCCTTACGTTCAATTATTTAACGGAGTACTGTAAAGTGGACTTTGATCGCTCAGAAACTTTGCGTTTAGTTATAGTAATTATTCAATTGGTAAATATTGACTTGAAAAAGGAACATATTCCACGGATTTTTTATGTAAATAGTTTATATACTTTAAAACATTTATTTCATTTTCATGGCTAAACATGGGCTACTAACCTAGATGAACACCTTTCCTATAGAAAAGTTTGCTTTGAAAAAATTACTTTTCATATAAAACAGTTTTTTTTAGTTTTCCGAAAATAAAGGTTTTTGGAATATGTACCTTTTTCATCTGACCCATTCAATTGCTTTGAAGTCATTAGTAGTACAAAGACAAAAACAGTTTCCACCGTCTACGCTTCAGTCAGGTCAATTCCATGAAATGATGGAATTTTAGTAAAAATTAAAAAATGAAAATAATTAATCAAAATCATGCCTACCTGATACTCAAAAGACTAAATCACTGATATACAACGTTTTTTTTTAAATTGTTTTACCTTTAATTGTTTTTATTTTGTAAATTTAGCTTAAAAATTTATTACTTAGCAAAAAAAATACTGTAGCTTGTGATTTTTTTCAAATGAATATTAAAATACAGCTTTTACCTTTTTCTTTATGCTGAAATAATTACTATATACTCGTTTTGAGTATTATTTAGATTTTTGGTCAAGCTACGAATTCGACTAATGGAAGCTATCAAAACCGACAGACGTTTTTTTAATTACTAAAAATAAACTTTTATCTTTGTTATCTATTATATTTTCCAAAAAATCAAACTAATAAACTACTTACTTTTTATTAAAACTTGTTTTAGAGTGACTGTAATGTAAGTAACCAAAGAGGTGTAATGTAAGTGACTGATTAAAAGTTACATTTTTATCAAAAATATATAATATTTTATGAAATTTATTATTAAAATAATTTATTGAAACATTATTTGTTTAAATTTATTTAAATGAAGCTGTTTGTTATCAAAACAGAACAGAAAATTCTCATTGTGTACAAGATGAAAGATTATGTTCCTTTTTGAGTAATGTAAGTGACCACCTACTTTATCTTGTATAAAAGAAATTTATATGCATGTTTTGTTATTTGATTTCCTTTGTTTAAAAGCTCAAATCGTATTCGATTTAATTTGACTAAATTTTAGTGGATTTACTCATTAAATAGGAAAATTCAAAAGATTTTAATCCCAATTTTAAATCAAATTGTAATGTAAGTGACCACAGAATTACCCGTCAGTCAAGAATCAAGAATTTTTCATTTCTTAATTAGCGAATCCGAAAAAGGGTATTGTAAAATAGGCTACATCGAGACGTCACATCAAAATTTACAACTAGATTACGCTAAACTTTAGGTACCTTCTTAAAATAATTTTAACATTCGGCCATGATTTAAAACGGTAGAATTTGCAACCATAATATATCAGATAAAATTTCGTTATACTATTCAAATTTTTTACAGTCCATTACGCCTTTTATAGTTTTGATTATCGATAAATTTGTGCATACATACGGTAACTGTACTATACTGTTATTCGTAAAAATTTCTCCATACGCTCGTCACTCGACAATAACACAAAATCATACAAACATGTAACCAACGCTGAAACTCAATTGTCATTGTTCGATCGTATCGACAAAATGTATTTCGGTATTATTATTGGTTACCCGGTTATTATAACATGTTGATAAGAGTAATTGTGTCTTTGAGAATCCAGATGTGCAATGACCAACTATGTAGGAATTATTTACATTTTAGCGTATACTGACTTATTGATAAGGATTTTATAAGAATTATATAATGTTTAAATTATTAAGAGGAAAGAAGGAAGCATTTCAACGAGACTGAAGAAAATTCAAGTCTCATTGCACTGAGAGACTGTATGCAACCAAATCTGTCTGTTTTGTGATTCCAGTTTTTTTACACATTAAGGACGGGTTCCGCATCCGCGACCTGCATCGAATTCGTAAGGATTATTTATCCCCATTTTCTCAAAAAACCCTATATCTAAATCAAGCTATAATATAGTTCAACATTTTTACGTCAAATTTTATATGAAATGCATCTTGTTACTACATCGATTTTATATATCATTGGTGTTGAACCTTTTTTACTACGTGAGCTTTTCCTTTATTATAATTTATTCGGTGATATACTTTTACATGAACCAAGTTTTCAGGTCAAAATAACTAAATTCGTTCACTAAATGTGATTTAAAGTGCGCATGTGATCTTTTTGTTGTTTTGATAAATCTGATTTTGTTAAAAATGAAAAATATAGTATCGAAAACACATTAAACGGTTCAAATTTAACGTTTCTAGCATCAAAATTACCATTATTAGAGCTTTTAAAAAATTTGGTATACTTGATGGCGTCATCAACGTCATCAAGTTAATTTTTTTTTAAATTAAAAGCTACAAAAATGATACGAATCAGATCTGTTGGAAAATGTTGAATAAATTAAACGCTAAATTTTTATATTGTCAATTAAAGTGAGCGATCTCGTTTAGGAAAAGTATGACTTATTTTCTGGAAGTGACTTATCTCTTAGTTAGTATTTCAGTTTTCAGCTTGTAAATTGAAATAGAAGATACATTTTTTCTTTGTACTTTTCCTTATTTTTAAAATTATTTTTTGGCTTCTAATATTTTGGTATTTACAATTTGTTTCGCCGGCATAAAACTTTGAGAACGTCTCCGTTAAGGCATAACCTGTAACAAATTCGCATCCTTTACAATACGCTGAGTTTAATTGCAAACTTGCCGAGTATATACAAATAAATATTCAGATTCCAATTCCATAAAATATCGTACGGCATCTCAAATTTGGATGTTCTTCGGTAAGACTATACTTCCTACAAACTAATTCGTTATCTTACTTTCCCTTCCTATTCTTGTTACTTAAATAACAGTGTCCAATTAATATTGCTACTACCAATCCAAGTTTTTCCCAACTTTATTTGCCTACAAAAATATTTATCTATCAACAGTTTTGCGCACATACTACATTAGTAGTTGCCATGTCCATATCTTATGTATCAGCAGAGTTGTGCGTGTAATTTACTTCGGGTAAATTACACAGTTTTTTACATGTAAAAAACGTTGTAGTTTACACATACTTGTTTAGATAAAAAAAACTGTAAAAAATGTAAAAAATGTAAAAAGCTAAATTTTGTAAATATAATAGATGTAAGCGTTACTGATGGTATTTCATATTTGCTATTGAAATATTTACTATATTTGCAAAGTAAAACTTAATAATTAAGTAACTTGAAAATTAAAAATATAAATGGGTATAAACAGCTAGAAGAAAGGATAGTTTTGATAGAATAGTTTATTTAAGAATTCAATATTATATAAAACCATTTTTATTTATTAAGTTAAATTTTATTAAAGGCGTCAATCATCTTCATCATCACTATCATCAGTGATTTTGTTGTTATAATTTAAAAAGAGATAAACATGTAGTAGTTTTTTTGATCTATCAGAACTCAGTTTGTTAATTTGGAAATTTAAGCTTTGTGATCAGTTGTGAATGGCCTTCCACCAGCAGAAAATCATTTTTGTGTGGACTTTTTTGTTTACACGGTTTTTTATGTGAATTTATAAACAAGTAATAACGGTCAAAATAAACTGTTTGTCACAAAATAAACTGTACTTAAATCATTTGTCAGTGAAATGACAAATGATTTAGGTATTTAACATTTTTTACAATCTTCTACAATTTTTTTACGTTTTTTACAGTTTTTTATATATTTTACAATTTTTTACATAAAAATGTAAAAAACTGGTTTTTTACATCACATGGCACAACTCCGTGTATCAGACACATAACTTCAAGGCGATATTATTTTTTATATGACACATATGAGACAGAGGCAACATACAAAAGCTTTTTCATGCTTGAGAAAATTCTATTTGAAAGTTAACAAACAGTATCGGTTATGACATTTTTTGAACAGTTGGAAAAGTTTTATATGAAAATATTGAAAAATATTTTTAACCTTTTTTTTCACCTTTTGTTTTGTTTTAAAATCAAAGGAAAGTTTTATACGTCTGTTTACAAATTTTCAAATCAAATAAATGGATGAGAACGATTGGACAAATACAGTAGGTATATGTCAGTCAATATGGTTTGTTCAGATAAGCGGAATATGACACATTTAGTAAGAAATAATGGATTATTTGAGGATTTGGATTTAAACCAAATAATACTAGAATCACAATCCTCCAATCAATATTATTTTCTATTTGACCATAAGAAATGACAAAAGTGGTTGTCGTGAATAGATTGAAACGAACGAAAATTCCTAGATGTCTCTCAAAACTATTAAAATAATAGATATTGTGAAATTACTCATCCGAACATTTGGTTAACTATTAATCAGTGGCGTAGCTAGCATTGACTGAGCTCGATATCAAAATTTCTTAGGTAGTCCCTTTTTCGAAAATAAACAGAAACTACAAACTACTACTACTATAGGGACTAAAGTTCACTTTTAATCCCAAGGGACTAAAAAATTCTTTTGTTCCCGCTTTTAAGCCAATCAACAATAAGCAGAATTTACAGAGCATCACCAATTAGCAAGCGAAATTATACACTTAATACTATTATTAACTAGTGCTGCTAAAAAGTTTAAAATAATAAACAAATTCAAACTTTTAGATAAAGACGAACAGTTACATTTTATTGTACAATACATCCAAATCGATTGATTTAATCCAAAATATACGTAATGTAATATTATTACATACCATTTGTTTTTTCTGAATTTTTGTAATTTGAAATTATTCGAAATTGCAAAAAAATAGTAGGTATATCGGCTACAGAATTTGTAAAGGCCTTCTGGAAAAAATTGTTTTGCGCATTTTGTGTTATGTATTTTTTATTTTTTTATTTTTTTTATAATTTGGAACGAACTATAATTTTTACAGTTATTTGTGAAATTTTTGAATAATTATTTTTTGAGATTTATTTAATTAATCCTTATCCACTGCAAGAGAAAACGTTATACTGCATTAATAAGTTTTCTTACATTACGGTACTTCTGGGCTTATGTCGAAAATTTTTTCTGGAGCAGTCCTTATTTTCACTATTAAAATATTTATCAACTGATAAAAAGGATGTGTTTACGATGTCATTCGAATGTTTTGTGTACATCAGTTTAAAACGACGATAGTTTAAAAAGTATATCCAAACATCACGATTTAAATTAAACAATTAAACAAATTGATTGATTAGCTGCAATTGGATTAGTTCGTGATTTAATTTAGTTCTTTCAAGCATTAATGTAACAGTAAACCTATTGGAACCATGCCAAATACACAGATACATAAGTGGAAATTTGTGAATTGTATAATATCGAAAATGAAGTATTTTAAAATTTAGAACAAATTAAATGTGATACATATATTCATAAGGTTTGATATGGATTTATACATTAAAAAAATAAGACGCAGATGAAGTCAATAGGTACAATGGCGCTTGAGAAAGCTATGTAGATTGTCTGAATTTAGGGGCAAGTAAAAGAGATTGCATATGTTGAAATAATAGCCCGGTCAAAACCGGTTACAGCCCTTGTTAGTAACAGTTAACAGTCGGTTGAAAACAGTTAACAACACGGGTATTATCGGTTATTGGTTAACAACCTATTAAAACCAGTTATCAGCCCGGTAGTACTTACAGTTAGGGGATAAAGTAAGGGTATCAAAGGAAAGTTTATTAAAGTACGATTTCAATAATATATATAATTGTATTTTTTGTTAATTTTCTTTTTTTTTCTTTTTGGAAAATCTTTTAAAAATTGCTGTCCTTAAACCTTACCACCAGAAGGATCGTTCAAAAAAATCTAAAAAAAATTTAAGAATGAGGTGTAAATCGAACAAAAATTATTAGGATCGAGTCTTCTTGCGAAATTTCCTAGAATATAAAAAAAAGTTTGATACATTTTGCTTTGATCAAGATGTTGTTAGTCAATAAGTATGTTAAGTATAAGTCGTGGTAAACGGGTATTTTTGTGAATTCTTTAGAAAATGAGTTCTAGAAACTAAAGAAAAAGGAAGAAATAATTGATAAATCTATACATGAAAAATATAACAATTTCTGCATACTTATAAACACACAGGTTATTTTTATGAATTTAATATTTATTGATGTATCAATAGAAAGTGCAGCACACTATCTGCGCAGGTACAATTTGCACCTGACGACTTGTTTTACAATGTTTAGAATTGAGTAGATTATTGTAAAAATATCATTTTTGCTTGTATAAACTATACATTAATTAAAATCCAAGCGATTACAATTTAATAAAATTCCCATACCAGTTGTTTCTACATGTCTTCTGTTGTTTTTTTGTACAAATAAATTAAATAATTTAGCCCGTATTGTGGCATCGTACTGTTCAATTAACCCTAATCTAAACTTAACTCTATATATTAACTTTTATGTAATTTATATTTGGCCTATTCTATCATATTTTATAATTTTTTTTTATATAATTCTTATTTTTAAAAATTAAATTTAATTAATTTTAATTGAAGTTAATTAAGTGAAATAAACTTTTTGAAATATTTTCTACTAAATACCAAGTGATTCCTACAATTTTCTTGAACGATTTCTAGTGTTTTAACTGACATTTGTACTAATAGCGACCTCCTATTTGTTTTTATGAAAATTACAGTAACAATTTTCCATCTTGTCCATTATAAATCACTTAAAGCAATTTGTTTTCGTCGTTAATTTTTCCTCTCAACCAAAAAATACATGCAGTAAAGATAAATCTTTAACAAAACCAAACCATCACAGACCTATTTGAACAGCGAGTAAAGTATAATAGAAAAAATTGTATTTATGTAAAAATGTGACTCTGGAGAAACAAAAATATAACACTATACTTTTTATTTAATCCATTATATACTTATCGTATATTTGCTTTACGCATCTCTATGGAAGAGGAGTTAAAATATACAGGAGATTATAAAAATAACACTCACTGAATAAAGAAAGATAAGTAGAGACCAGTAGGTAATGCAGTACTTGGGCACTCTTTCCATCTTTTAACTTTATAATATAAAATTTCTAATTTTCATTCATCATCTAATGTTCAAACGTCTTAATGATCGGTTTTCATTGTACCTTAATTTTTCTTCGATTCACGGGGCCCCTGAGCGCCTATAAAGCTCTTGGTAGTAGTCTAATTTGCCTATTTAGAAATCTAGCTCTAAAAAAAATGTTAAATTTTCAGATATAGATATTTAATTACCTATTGCTTTTGTTAAACTTAGATGATCATTTTAAAACCTGATTGTAACTTAAGAAAAAAAATAAATAATTCAACGATTCTAAATTAAGAAGAAATAAATAATTTGACTATTCTAATTGTAGAAAAAACAGCCTGTATATAGTTGTTTTTAACCGCACGAAACAATAAATATTTAAAACAAACCATAATAATCATTTTCGTAGTGGCATTTAAAGTGTATTTTCTCTCATGGTATCGTCAGTTTCCTTCTTTTTTGGAACGCATTTCCATTCTCTTGTAAAATGTATTTTTATTAATCTATCTACGAGTAGACAATTAAGCCGTTATGGTTTTAATGAATTAAATATATTACTGTATTTTCTGCAGATCGGTGTTATCTAAAGTGAGCGATCAGTTCCGATAATAAGATGATGGAACGTTTGACTAGGACGTATCATAACAGTCTTGCAACTGGTACTGATTTGCATAACATTCGTTCTAATGTTTTTTCAACCTGTCATAATTTTACTTACTATTAGTAGCAATAAAAGCTTACGAGATTGTATATTATATTATATATTATATAATACAATCTCAAGTAAGCTTACATGACTTTTTGTAACTGAATCTGTAACAAAATAACCTTAAAATGTAAGAAATTGTTTCATTTTTAAACGTTTAATAAAACTATATTCGTCGATAACTGAAAAAACTTATAATTTTTCGGTTTTGTTTAATAATAAGAACTACCCTCATCTTTTTTATTATATATATATATATATATTGGTAGATATATATTCTAATGTAAGTTAGGTACTTATAGCATTCTTTTGCTTTACACAAATATTGTGTTACTTCCTTGTTGTTCAAAATAGGTTAACATTTTTATTCTGTTAAATCTAAATTTGTGTTAATATTTTCTTTTAACATAAACACGAAATGTTACATTAACACAGGGTTGTGTTATTTATTTAACACAAAAACTTTAACCACTGGTTTTTTTTTTACGCAGAACATAAATTTTTTTACTATGTTGGGAAAATACCATAATTTGTACGGTAATCTACAAGAGTGTTTTTGTAAAATTCTTATTTCGGAAAAGCAAAAATTTTCTTGTATAAGCTATATTATACAAGATATTAAAGTAGATGTACAATATCTAGCATCAATACGTAGAAAAAGAAGTTTTATAATAAAATAGCAAATTGTTAATAAAAAATAAATCTTATAAAAATTTTGTACAATTAAAATTTGTACGTTCTCTGTTTGTTATAAATTGTTTTATCAAAAAAAAACTTCATTCTCAATTGTAGTGTACATAATTTTTTGAATGCCTGTGTACATACATATAATTGTATAATTTTATTATGTCAGGGCCACTGACCGATTGACGTTTAACTCAACTGTCTAATAACCCTGCCCAACCCTGTTAATCTATATTTTTTGTGCCATATTCCGTTTCCAATACATATACATAGATTGAGAATTTTATTTATTTTAGTTTTAAAATCAAGAAATGTTATTTTAAATCTGATTAACTAAGACTAAAATAACTAGTAATTTTTCCGCCAGATTTTGCGTCGGTCCTGAAAGAAAAAAAATTGGATATGCATAGAAACCGGTAAAATACAAACAGATTTACGGATTATGCTTTTATTTTACTTTGTTATTTTTATTTCGTTTAAACAGAGAGAAAAATAAAAGTATACCTACTGGGAATTTTCGTATTTATTATAATACTAGTGACCCGTTCCGACTTCGCACAGAATTATTTTGCGTTATTGTGGAACACTCACTCATTTTTTTTTTTTTTTTTTTTTTTTTTGATGTACGAAATTTTGTACCATTGATACGACGATGTGAATTTAAAAATACTTAATTTATCAAATCTAGTTCTTCAAAATGTCACGATTTAAAGACAGGTCTTTTTACTTTTGTTAAATATACCTACATATCAGAAAACGCATTTAGTTTGAGAAAAAGTATTTATTCCTACCAAACGACTCATTTTTTTCGATTTTGTGAATTAATTCTTGTAGATTCGACAGAATACCAAATGAGATAGTCGCAGAAACATTTTGAAATGGATCAGTCTAAGTCGTTTTCAATCTAAATGTATAATAGTAAGTTTGACAGATATCTGTCAAACTTACTATTATACATAGGGTAAGTGCGGGAGAGATGCCGCAGTAGCCATAGTTCGTCCGCTGATTGATAGATAGTGCTATTAATGGATTATGTTTAAAATAAGTTACTTATTTAAGCTGCATATGGCACCATTTATGATTAGTCCATCAGATTAGTAATTATCCAACTTTTTATTATTGAAAAGTAAGTTTTTCTTTCATTAGAATTTAAGAATGTATATTTCATTGTTTTAATGAAAATGAGTTTTGTTATTAATTTAGGTATATTTTAAAAGTACTGTATAAAATTTTAAGTTGGAATTCCGCACTATGCTTGCTATAGCAACATGCGGCATCTAGCCCAACAAAAAGGAGAGATGCCGCATTTAAAGTTGGTATAGATACCGCATCATCTTACATGTTAAAAACATAGACTTATATATACCTTAATTATGCAATTTTTTTTTTGGACTGTAAATTATGCCACGTAAATATAAAAGATCCATTAATGGATCAGGAAGAGCTCTCATATTAGTGAAGATAACAAAAATAATGATGATTACCTGTGTATTGAGTGTTTTGAAAAGTACTCAGAAACAAAAAAAAATTTGACTGGTTAAGATGCATAAAGTGCCAAAAATGGTTACATATGGCATGCATCATGTATGAAGATGTGTGTAAAATGCAAAAATTTTAATATGAATATGCGGCGTCTCACCTTCTTTGATGCGGCATCTCTCCCATAGGTGTAGGAAAGACGCCGTTTTGCAGGCTCTACAAAAATGTTAAATATGAATCCTTTATGACTCAAAATTTAAAATTATTTATAAATAATTTTAAAGAACAATATTTACATTTATTGTATACCAAATTTCAAATCAATTAAATGCATACTTTAAGAATTATCAAGTATTTTCAAAAAGTGCGGCATCTCTCCCGCATTTACCCTACATCTTACGTATTATGAGTTGATTTATTTTACCCATTCCAATTACGCGAACAGAGAAAGTTATTTCATTTTAAAATTGTTTAGCTCAGATACGAGAATACTGTCAGGGAATATCTTGCTACCTATTATTCAGAAATCACATAGTGATTGGAAAATTATCAAACTAGAGTGGTTGAGACTCGAATATAGGATTCTTGATTACCAGAATCTTGGGTTTGAGTCCCAGCCGATCAAATTAGATAACACAACGATTTGGTTATACATACCAAAGGAACCCGAGTGTTCAAGTTTCAGTCTAGCTGAACGTTAAGTGATCATATGAATATTAACATATATTTAAATACGAACAAAAGTTCGCTATAATGTTCACAAGCACTTGACAGCTATCGATTGTTTTTATGTATCTTTCGTTATTTACGTAGCGTACAACAAAATACTCTACGACGAATGCCTTTTCCGACCTCCTCAACATTCATATGCAAAATATTCACAAATAATATTCCTAAATCTTCTTCGTAAATCGCTGCCTCTATTAGTAAATATTAGAACAAAATTCATATATTGCGGCTGCGGGAGCTCTACAGTGATATGCAATATATCCGGTACAAGGGATTCCGGATACTTTCCAGCGCCATCACTACATACTTAGAATTAAAATTACTGATGACTTGTTGAAAATTGTATGAAAGTTGCCTTTCTAATACACAATTTTAAAATGACTCGAATTCGAATGGAAGTTTCGATTGTTATAGTTAAATTTTATTCAACAAAAGAAACCAATTACGATTCTTTTTGGCGCGGGGGGGGGGGGCGGTAAAAGCATTCCCGTATGTGGTTTCTCTCTTAAAACAATACCATTCAGTTATATAACAATTAGGAACAGTAATAAAAAATTAATTTACAGGAAATAATTACAGTTTAAAATCCATTTTGAGATAATATTTTCTTTTACGATCAATTTCGAAAGAATAACACTAAATTGAAACGAAGTATTTTCCAAGTTGATGCCATTCAAGAATGATAGACATAACCTCACAGAACACAAAAAAACTTTACCACATTAAACACCCCAAAATATTTTTTTCTTTTACATCATCACTGCTGGCTGTGTGATAAAATCAGTTATACGTGTGTGTATATGTACCATCAGTTGGGGCGAATCTAGACAGAGCTGCCTCTCGATATTTCTTCGTCAGTGTTATGACCGTACAAAATCGTAGATCAATCTATGCTACTGAATTTTGTCAGTTATGAGTTAGTCATCAAAGAAAAGCGGTGAACGTGACATCTTTGTATTTTTCTTTTTACAGGCGCATTGTTCATAATTTTTAAAAATAACACGCGTTTTGAAATTTTATAAAGAAACTGCTGTACAAAAAAAACAGTTATATATATATATATATATATATATATATATATATATATATATATATATATATATATATATATATATATATAAAGGACTGGCAACAAAATGTTTGCCGTTTTTTTGACAATATATGTACCAAAAATGAAAGCTGTATTGTGCTTAATTTTTTTTTTATAAATTGATTAACAAAAAGTTGTCTATAGGTGAGGCGAATTCATACACCATGGTGCGTCAATATAAAAAAAGTAGGTATAAACTACATAAACTGTAGTCTAAATAACATAAAATGGGCTCTTTTCGACAGAGACGCAACAACCGGGGAAGTCCAAGGGGCCCGGACCTCCTAAAATTACCTGGAAATTTTCCTTCAATTTATTTTTATTTATATTAAAAAGTAAAATTTTTAGTGGTTTACTAATATTTTTATTTGAAAATCAAATTTTCGGAGACGACTTTTTATTTACATACATGACGACTAACATTTTCCATTGTTATCGGAGAACTGCGTTATTAAAAATTTTGATAATTTAAATTTTTGTTGGACCCTCTGTAGATATGTAGTTGTTACTTCTCTGTTTTCCGATATTAAAAATAAAAGAAAATCGCTCAAACAAGCTGCTGAATATTTCCATGTTCCTAAATCGACCTTGCATGATAGACTCAAAGGCAAATCGAAATAAAATTCATTTACATCCAAAATATTTTATTCCACCCATCAAAAGACATTCGCTGATGCAGTTATTTATCTTAGCGAATTTTCAGATTGGAAATCCAGCTATTTTTATCTTTCTATGTCCCATTTTACCCATCAGTCAGGCACTGAATGTGATTTATATTGCAAATAAAGCACTGTCCAGATTTGCCCCACACGTACGGGCGAATCTAGACACTATATAACCAAAAAAAAAATTTTGCAGTACCAATTTTAATATTTTTATTACTGCCCTCCATGCTTGTGCCCTCCAAGCATTTAAATTATTTTTTTAAAATTTTTTAGATCAACTCTAAACAATTTATTTCCAAAAAACTGAAAAAATTGTCTAGATTCGTCCCAACTGACGGTATGCGTTTTTAGTAGCAATAAGAAATGATTGGCTATTTAAAAAAAATAATTTAACCATCAAATAAACGTTATTTAAATCTTATTGTTTGTTTTACGTTTTTCGTTCGAAAAAAGCTCGAAACAAATGTGAAAACTTTCTAGGTATAAATTCCACGATAACGGTATTTAAGTATTTATTGCATACGGAAGGGTGATCATGTTGAAAATGTCTAACAAAATAACTATTCTTTTTTTTTTTTATTCTAATATTATTTCAAATTACCTTAATAACAATCTATGCTGGTCATACTAACAGTCAAAGAACGATTTTTTGGGAGCAAAAAATCGTTCCCGAAAAATCCTTCTACAATTATTCCCTTAAAAACAACTTTTAATGATAAGTATATTCTATCAGTAATTTCATTGGAGCTAACGTTCCAACTATTTTTTCAATATATTTAAAAATGGCGACTACAGAAGCTTTTTATTGGAGTGTGTTACTCCGCAAGTTGCAAAATAAGTGGCTTTCTACCCGTTGTAAAAAAAAACTGCCATCTAGTTAACATATTATGTAGAATGTCACTGAACTAAGAAAATATCAAATACGTAAAAAATATATGGGAATTTATACGAGTTTTTGAAAAAAGATTTTAAATGTTCATGTAATTTTTGTCTACTGTTGCACCCTTTTTGTCATGCGAGTGCTCCACCTGCTGCATTGTAATTACGCCTCTGTTTTTTCAATAAAACAAAATTTTTTGCACGGATACTGACGAATTAACAATATAAAGTATATTTGATATAAATTTAATATCCATAAATTTAAAATACTGTTTCGAGAAAAACGTGTTTAAAATTTTGGTATAGAATAATCACTACATTGGCACACAATAAAATATACATATATATCGGTTTAATTATTTATATATTTTTTTGGAATAAGCCACAGATGCTATTTCATGTTCTCGAGCGCGTGTTACATTCTGAGACCAAAACATACAAAGGACATCGTATCTCACTCCGACAATCTGAAAGTGTATTGCTGAGATGTCTTACTAATATTTCATGAAAAACAAAATTGGAATTTTTTGTTTAGTCCAAAAGGTACTTCTCCCCTGAGCATGATTAAGTCGAGTCCTTTTTTTTTGTTCTTTAAATATGTGAAAAAAAAAAAATAGTTAATAAAATATTGTAAAAAAATCTTTTACAAATTTTTCTTCTATTTAAAAAAATTTATACTAATGACAATGATTATTTGAAGTTAATCCCAATTTATTTGAAAGCAGAAAAAATAGGAGTTTCAGTATATTTTGTTCTTTTATAAAAAAGTGATTTTATTAGTTTTAATGGGTACTTCTTTTCGAAACTTTTTCACTTAAAATAGAAAAACAGATTAAAGTGGAGAAAAAAAATAAAATATTTTGTTTTGTCTTATAATAAATATAGTTTTTTAAAAGTTGTTTTCTTATTTTTGAATATGTTTTAATTCGCCTTTTATTTCTCTTGTGTAAATAAGTTAAATTACTTGTTATTTGCTGTTTTAATAATAGTAGCAAGGAATAAAAATAATTTTTTTAAAACAAGATTCCTGTGGTATTGGGGCCGGTGAGTTGAAATTTTGTGAATTACTATACTCCTATTATTGACTGAAATAGTAAACTAAATTTGTGGTGAAACAGTGTATACAAAAATAGCAAATATGTAGTGCGAAGATTTATAGTTTTGTGAAAAATAGATACATTTAAGGTCAAAGTTCATTTTCCTCCCAATTTTCATCGTAGCCCATGACACAAATATATAGAACATGCATAATTTATTGCCTTCAAGGTCCATCAATTTGTGCACAGGAAGTGAAATATTCAACAATACAATATTTCAAAAAAAAGAAAAAAAAAGAACAATACCACCGATAGAACAGAATGAAATATGTGGCGTATATTTTTAAAAATCATTAACTGCGGCTTTACAAATTTTTGACGTTATCGAATTTTTTTGATAGTTTACTCAATATGCAGTTCGTTTTTTAGGCTACTTGGTTTCAACTGAGGCAAAATCAAAAATAAATTCATTTTTAAAATTACGTTTCATTCCAACAGTCGCTATCTCTCCCACATTTACTAATCATAATGCGTAAATGTACAGCAGTCATAGTCGCAAATTTATCTGATACGTGAATATTCGACCAGAAAGAAGTTAGAGCCGTAAACTGAAAAATCGTTTTGTTTTTTATATGCCTAAATTGTTTCCAAATTGCAGTTGAAATCAGCAGTTGTTCCAAATACGAAATTAATTATTTGATTAGTTATTTTTATAAATAAAAAAACCTTTAAACGATCACACTATCATAAAATAACGTTCTTTATGTTATTTCTTAAGTCTTCCAATAAACGGCTAAATTTGTTCCATCTAAATTCTAATTTAAGTTCTAAAGAAAAATTTTTATTTTTTCAATATTACCGATGTGATTATTATCAAGTATAGCGAACTTTTGTTCGTATTTAGACATACCTACTTAGGCTGATATTTTATATGCTCTCTTTTTATGTTCAGCTACACTGAAATCTGAGTACACAAGTTACTTTGGTATGTATAACCAAATAATTCTTTTAATTGAAAATCATATAAGTGATTGAAAAATTCTCAAACTGGATCGGCTGTGAATTGAATTCATTTCTTGATATCCAGTCAGGCGCCTTTCCCCAAGGTCACCAATCCATTTTTTTTTTTAAAATAATACTTAAAATGTATTAAGTAGGTATGTTATTTATAAAAAGGATTCATTCTACAATATTTATTTGTGTATTAAGAGCGCAAAATGGTACATTGCCGCTCGATTGAAAATGTTAACGCGCGACGCCGCCAGGCGGAGCGCGTTATTCTCATGAGAGTGGCAATGTCATTTTGTGCTCGAATTACACACAAAATTTTTTCTACAATCTTATAAAATGTATTTTTTATTTAAAAAATACTTGCAAAAATAATAATGGACGTTAATATTTACTTTAATGTTACAATTTTTGCAGCTTCAGAAATATCTGGAAGTGTACTTGAGAAATCACTTTATACTATTGCATATTTCCATCATATATATATGTATAGATTTTTTAAAATTTTTTATTCTTATTATTTATTAATTATAATTATTTATTATTTTTAATTAATATTTTGTAGTTATTTTGAAATTTAATGAAATTAATATTTCATTTGATCACGATAAAAATAATATCAAGTTTAGAATCGGTTTATTTGTTACAATAGAAAATATAAATAACGCCTACCCGATTTGTAATTAAATACACGTTGAGCGAGCGACAAAGTATTACTTTTCCGCTTTAAAGGGAAAAGTAGTACTTTGTCGCTCGGCAACTAGAGTCCTCGGCAAATACACGTTTTGCGCTCTCTTCATAGAGCGCAAAAGCCTACTTTTCACTAAGATTGTAGAAAAAATCTAATTACCTATATTTTTTTTTACTGTCTATATTTTGTAATAGTTACCTAATTAAGTTATGGAATAAGATAATATATTTTACCATATTTTAATTATCTTTACTTAATCTCCATTATCTCATTAAATTTTCTCAGGCTATAATAGATTTATTTGATAATTCATTTTAAGGATATATATTCAGAAACTATAAGCTGTAATTTATATGATCTAATGAATATTCGTTGCATAAGTAGTTAGCGGCTTTTGGAAATATACGCCTCACATATTCTTTCGCGTCTAGTTTTTCTAGTAGGGGAAGGTCGCCCAAAGCGGGTAAGCTAAAATTAAACGCCCAAAAAAGTGACTTTTGACCTCGATAAGCAGATCTTTTTTATATTATCAGATAGAATGGTTATTGAACTTTAAAATGAAACTTCGCTTAAGAAATGTTTATACGCTATTTATTTTTAATAAAGAAAATACAAAACCTCTGCAAAAACCCGCTTTGCCCGTATAGGTATCCTAAAGCGGGTAACCCCCCTTGGGCAAAGCGGGTAAGTATATTATGTATTTTAATACTGTTATTATTTTTTAATATAAACTTTCTTAATCATACAGAACTTAACAATAATAATAATAAAGTAAAAAAAAATTAAAAAAAGACAAACATAATAAATTTATAACAATTAACTGTAATTTTCTTTACAACCTCCATATTGGAATATATTACTTCAGGTGATTCCACATCAAAATCACCACAAACAAGACAGAAATATTTCTTTTTAAGCTTTTTCCCTCATTCCGTCGTAAAAAGAAGATTATTTATTTTTTTTCCCCTTCCAACAGTTTTTTCCATTAAGATGCTTCTATTTTGTCTACCCGCTTTGCCCATACCCGCTTTGCCCAAAAAGACTTAATTTTGTTAACTTAGAATAATTTCAAAATGAAAGCCGATACATGTCTACCTTTTTCTATATTAAAAGTCAAATGATGATAACATAATATGGTAATACCAAAAAGATTACAAATAAAAAGGTTTGTGACTTGTTACAGAATATTTATCGTCAAAATTTTTAACAAAACCAACAAAAAAATTTGATGAAGCTTAACTAGGACACTAAACGACACAAGCGTTCAAGTGCAACTGATTGACATTGGTTGATATTCGGTTAATCTCGGTATACACACGACCTGACAAAAACATTCAATACAACGATATACAAGCGCTTACCCGCTTTAAGAGGGGTACCCGCTTTGGGCGACCTTCCCCTACACGGGCTTTGCTTGGCCTCATCATTGGAATATTTTACGAAACAAACTAGCGAGCAACCAGTGAACCAAACTGGCAAATCTATTAGAAATTTATCCATTGATTGTATCTTGAATTATGTTTAATATTTGTTGAAAGAACAGAAAAAACCAATTTGCAATAAATCTTCAAATAGTCGACGGACGTGTTTCTCTCCTATTTTTTTTTTTTTCATTTGAATTTTTCTCATCCGTCTCCGCCAAGTTCTCTCATTTTCCTGGCTTGTATCGGTTGTTAGTATTATATTGTGAATAGTAACAATAAAAAAGATTAATATTTTTTTCCTTTTTTACTTCGGTGTAATAAATATTCGATTTGTAATTAGAATTTTAGTGTGCCAATATTTTTTATTCTTTCATATACTAATGTACGGTTTTGTGATATATTTATGGATTACATAGAGAGGAAATTGAAATTATATATTGTTTATAAAAATTATTAATATTGTTAAACGTTTTCTTTTTCTCTTTGTGGATTCCAATAAATAAAAACGCTAATTGAATAACCGTGTCTTGAAATTAAAGCGTTGAGAAAATGGGCCATATTTTAACTGTATTTGCTTCAATCCACTGTGCGCGCAAGTTAAAAATGGTGATTTTTAAAATCACAGAAACTGTACTATAGATCAGTGTTTCCCAAACTTTTTTGATCGCGGAACTTTTTTTAACTTATCTTAAATTGATACAAAACACTACTTTAGATAGAGTCGACTAGCAAAAAAAAAAAGAAAAAAAAACAAAGAAAAAACATCTCTTGGTAACTTGACCTTAGTTCGAGATCTTATGATCTTGAAATGTAAGTCCAAAATTTTCCACAAACCAGTCGCGGATTTAGCTCTCGAATTAGAAGGGGATCACCACCCTATATCCACTCTTGGACCTACAAAGCTAATTTTAGCAAAAATGGTCGGATCGATATCAAAAACGTTTCATCGTTCTACTATTTTATTTACGGTCTTTAAGTCAGTGAAAAATTTTAGTAAACTTAATGATATACCTATCATCAATTTAAAAATTTATTTTGAAAAAATGATGGATGGAAGTTCTTTAAGAAATATGGTTGGTTTGATAAGTCTTCTTCTGATGATTCCAAATGCTTAATATTGATAAAAATAAAAAGAATAACTTCAAAAACATATACTTCGCTTCCAGTTTTATAATTCTATCATTTTATTTATGGCTTTAAAGCATTGAGAAACTTTAGTAAACCTTATGACGTCATCAGTTTAAAATTACTTTCTCAAAACAAGCTTTATGGATGTGATTTGGATTAGAGTGGTTTATTGAATTAGGATAATTTGGGTGTAAGCTTTTCATTTTTGCTCGATTTTTCAGCATTCTATCATTTTATTTATGATTTCTTAGACCAGGGGTGGCCAAACCAAATTATCTTGGGGGCCACTTTGGAACTCCGCGGGCCGCATCTAAATTATGTGTTTCCATATATTATGTATATTTTTTAATACACTGGTTTTCACTACCTTAGTCATTATAAAATAAATATATTTTGTATAAGTGTGATGAATCTCGCGGGCCAAAGAAAATTCAAGGTGGGCCACATGCGGCCAGCGGGTTGGCCATCCATGCTGTAGACATTAAAAGGAGTGGTAGATTTAAAAATTTTAGTTCAAGACCACCCTATTGAATCGACGCTTGCCACGGACGCCTTTTAAAAAAAAAAAAAAAAAAAACGTTCCGCGTAACACTTGGAGATTACTTGCGGAACATACTTTGGGGACCACAGCTATAGACAGTAAGTACGAAGAATGGAATATGACGTTAAATACCATTATAATTTATTATTATTATTACACAATAATAAGTAGGTAAATTACAACTGGAGGACCAGGGACCAATCAGGGTACCGTTTTTTTGTGGCATACTACAGCATATCAGTAGTCTATTTTGCTGTGCCTTTATTTTCAAAACTTCAAGTTACCTATAAAATTTTTACCAACAAAAGTAATAAGTAACAATGTTAGAAAAGGGCATATTTATTTATATAAAAAGGATTTGTAGTAACGGAAGGTTAATTTTAGTAAACAATTAAAAAATATAATATTATGTAATCATGTTTATCGAAAGGTGGGAAAGGTTCTGCATGTTTTTTGTTTGGTTTATAAAATTAATTTATTACGTTTTGCCAGTCAAATTTTTAGTAAATATTTTAAAGAATAATTTCTTTTCTTTACAAAGATACTTATAATTAGTCATTAATTTATATGAACCAATACTATGTACACGGAGAGAAAAATCATATAATTTTTGTAGATAAAATTTCAGAAAAATTACCTTGCTCTCTTATAATGCGTGTGCGATCGACGACCAAAATAAAAATATGTGCTAGCATGGTAAAATTTAATGTGCTAACACAACTTTTATCACACTCTTATGCATATATGTTATAGTTTAATTCTTGTTGTCGTACTCTTTCATTTGCGCCTCTGACCCGCAATCTTATGTCGCTTGGGCTGTACCTGTAAAAACTTCGAAAATGCCCGATCTTTTCCGACTTTCGATTCTTTATGATGCATACAAAAATGATTGCAAACAATATATTCTAATACTAAAGATAGTGAAGTAACAAAATGATGAATTAAACGGTGACATCCCCGTCCTCTAAGACAGTGTAATGAATACTGCTTGCTGCTTGTAAGTCTAATGAATTAAGGTGCTTGGTCCGACCCGTCCGACTAAGTTGGTCGTCCACAACCCCACACCTATGGTTGGCTATGTGACTTGCTATGAGTGAGGTACATTTCAACAGCGTTCACAACACACACAACCTTCTTTCTCTTTTTTTCTTTCTACTATTAGCAGATAGCATTTCAAATATTATAATACAGCATGGTAATTTTTGTAAGAAAAACAATTGAAAAATATTTTTTTGTTGGAACTTTTTACTGTACTGTTTTACAAATTTTACGGAGCTAATATTACGGAAACAATATTCTATCCTTTAAATTTTCTATGATTAATTATAATTTTTATATTTTTACCGTACAAAATTGAATATGTTCGCCTTTTACACGTCGATTGTAGTGCTGAGCACAGTAATTTTTATATGAATTTTCTCTCCGTGTAGTAAATTAAGTTGGTAGATTCAACAGTATATTGACACCGCAAAACCTTCACATTAAAATTTGACGAAAAAATTGAACATTTGTCTCCAACGTCAAGGAAACTATCAAGTGATGAAGACGTACAATTAAAGTAAAAACAACTTAGAAACATTTTCAACATTACCGCCAAGAAAAAAAACGAAAATTGACAAAGACATTAAGAATTTTCCAAGAAAAAAAATTCAACGATTCTTGTTTCACAACGCACTCATACAAAACATTATTTGTCTATTTTTTATTTGAACCTCTGATAACACACTTCAAGGTAGAAACGAAAGCTCTGACACTGTCATTTATTTACTACCTCAACTTCTCTTGATTCATACTCAAGTCGACAGGGGTCGTTACTGTTGACTCCGTGTACATTTTGAACGTTTTGAACTATATAACTTTGCTATCATATACCCTGTTTTTACTGTTACGGTAAGTTTTTGTTACCGTTTGTCAAATCTCACTTTTACTTGTTGGAACGCGTATGTACCGTAAACTGGAGTCAGTTGCGGGTACTTATTCTTTGATATATTAAAAATTCATGCAAACGTAGTTACTTTACTATAGTAACCAAAAAGTTTTGAAAATATTTCTCGTTTCAGAAACACTAATCAAAATTCAAATTGGGGTTAAAATAGACGCAAATTGAAACGAAAATATAATATAGAATTGTTTATAACTACACATCCAAAAAAGAAATAATATTTTATAATTATGTGTAGAAATAAACGTAAAATCTAAAGTTTGTAAAGCATAGAAATGTACCGTTATTTCGAATGTATTTATGAATATCTTGAATAATTTGATATCCTTGACAGTGCTCTGTTCTATGTTTCAATATATCCCTCTTCCGTCCTTAATTACTCCACAAATTGCTTTTATATACTTCAAAATTGCTTTTAGATAAAGTTTTAAGAAACAAAAAATAACACTGAAGACGTCAGTTTGAATTGATTTTTAATATTTATTTATTCAACTTCAAGCTTAGTCACTATTAGTATCCAAAATCGTGAGATTATTCTTCTACAGTTTAAGAAAGATATAAGTCAGTCATATTTGGATTTGTCTCAATTCATCCTTAAGTCCCGATTCTACCCAATTTACGGTAGGTAAGTAGATCTCATATATCGTAAATATTCTCTATATCTGTTCTATTTAATTTTTTTATTTTTTGTAAGTACCGCACTAACTAATAATCGTAATAGTAAATTATTCTTATGGTACCTTCATCCTCGTACTCCGAGGGACTTGCGAAATAATAGAATGAATATTGCCGCCTTGCCAAGTATCGACAAAAACGAAGGGAGACAACGATGATACATCCCTCGAGAAATATGTCAGTAATAACAATTTTCAAAATAGTTTATGTTTTTTGTATGTGCAAAAAAGATTACATATATGGTTTTCCATGTTGGCATATTCAACTGATATTCTATATTAGACAGTGTCTCTCTGAGTGTGTTTTAGTGATGGGATATAGTGAGGAAAGGGATTATTAAATTTGTAGGTAAATAAAGTAAAGATGGTTTTTTTCTATTGAAAGTAAATATAGTTTCTGAGTTAAAAGCCTCTTGATTAAGGGGGATCACTAGTGTGACATTTGAAAAAAAAAAACTGGAAACATTCTTTTTGCATGTTTCGATAGCCTATACCTTTAAAAATAACATACTAAAATTTCAAGTGCATATCTCAAATAATTTTTGAGTTACAGCCATCCGAAGAGCGAATTTTGATTTTCATTGTTAACTTTGAGGTATTGAGAAATGTATGAAGGTTGATAGTTCGGGAGTTTCTGGACGTGGTTGCTAGTCACATGTTGTGGAGCAGCTAGACCCTGACACATTTAAACGACTCATCTAGTTTTATTATGACCGTTATAGTCAATATATCGTAAATAATTTTAGTGAAAATTCTCAGTGATTAAAACTAAAGGGTAAAGTAAAGAAAAACTACATTCTTCAAATTTGTTGCAGTTATAACTCTAAGACAAATCATCCCATCGATTTGACTTTTATTGCAGCTTCTTTTATACAGAGCGTTCATAAAGTTTCGGAACAGCTCCACAAAAGTTCCGCAAAATCTCAGTTAATATTGATTTTATCGAAAAATAAACCGGACAAGAGTTTCATGGGAAGAAATGAGGAACTAGAAAATGACCTCGAATTTGACCTTGAACATGACCTCGACCAACCAGTATCATATTTTTTTCGTTTTTATGACCTTCAGTCGACTTTGGGATATGAAGTATGAATATGGTTTTGAACGTAGAATTTTCCCCTCTTTCCGAATCCGAAGTCAAAAAATTTCCATTTAAAAAAACAAAGTTGACCTCCAAATTTTGGTCAAGGTCATGTTCAAGGTCAAATTCGAGGTCATTTTCTAGTTCCTCATTTCTTCCCATGAAACTTTTGTTCGGGTTATTTTTCGATGAAGTCATTATTAACTGAGATTTTCAGCTGTTCCGGAATTTTATGGACGCTCTGTATATGTTTCTTCGTGCAATGAACCTCCAGTTTTCCGACCCAATAAAAAATGTAATTTTTGCAGGCCAAAAATCATCAAATCTTCGCGCAAAATTTGAAACTTTTTTTTAAAAATTCCACCATTTGGCACGGGCAGTACCTTCTAGTTTAATAGGCCTTTTGGTTTTTTTAATTTCAGGCACTATGAAAGTCGCTATCACTGCAGCAATGGGGGAACTTTTTTTGGAGCCTTGGGAGATCGCGAATAACTCACTGAATTTTCAATTTTTTGGTCCAAAAATTTTATCATGAATTTATTATATATCAACGAATATATCCTTAAAATATTAAAACATTTCATACAGTAGTTTTCTTTAAAAAAATTCCCAAAAATCACTTTTCTTCAGACGGTCACACTAGTGGTCTCCCTTAAAGTGCTAAATGAAGTCTATAGATACCTACTAAAGGTTTAAAAATCTTCGACGTTTTCAAAACTGTGTAAATATCCTAAAAAGGAAGTGTCTAAATGTAAAGTATATACAGTGGCGATGGAGGTACTGTAAAATAAATATATTCTGCCGAATAATAAGGAATCAGTTTCGTGGATATTTTCTAAAGTACTGAACCTAACTAAATTTTTTTCTTTACATAACGGAGCGGTGTGCCCTTTACACAGCCCTCGAACCGGCCCTGATTTCAGACACTAAATAAATAGGTACAAATTATTATATTTTTTTGTTAATATAATCAAAACATTAAGCAAACATTATGGGATTATTTTGTTGTAGTGACTAAAGTAATAATTCGTGCCAAGCTTAAAGGACAACCCTTCGATTGTATAGAATGGATTCTTTTTTTTAACGTGTTTCTTTAATTTTTTTTTTGTGTATCTTTTCTAAATACTTACTCAATGTTTACTACGTTCTTAAAATTAAATTGTTATTGGAAACATCTACGATTTGAATCAGCAAAATTTGTATTTCATTTTTTAAATTAGATATATTGGCGTCATAAAACCGTTAGTGCTGTTTGTTCTAATTTATTTATTTTATTTAATATATTATTATTTTTATTACTTATGTTATGATTATGAATTTATGATTGTGAAGAATAAATTGTTTTTGTTTTTATTTTCTTCAAGAATGGACAATTTTTTGTAGGATTTACTGAATAAAAATTGAAATAGATAAATTGAAAAATTTGCTAAAATCATCAATCGGATGTACAAATAAAAATTAAATGTTTTGTGAACAAAATGACTGATTAAACACTATGGATACGTTATATGTATATGAATAATGTTAATTTTTTGTTTAAATTTTTTTTTTAACAGATATTTTTTGCTACATTAAGAAATATATACTGTTATTAGAGTAACTACTTCAAGTTACCTAGAATTGCTCTAGTAACAACAACAGTTCAGCAGAAATTTAGTGGTATTTTTAAAATTATACCTTTAAAGGTTATTTCCTTTCCTTTTCTCTAATGTTGTTTCTGATAATATTCCAATTACTACTTTATTCCAAATTATATCCTTTCACCACAGCTTGTCTTTCAGTCATCTACATAGTTCAACTAAAGTTTCCATTTTTCGTCCATTCATTTCACAATGTTCAAATTAAATACAAACGACCTGTATCCTCCTATACATATTATAACATAAGTACAGCTTGTTCAGTTTTACTTGGCGGGTTACAAAATCGGCGCAGAAACCAATTTGTGTAAGTACTATTGTAGCACTGTAGTAGTATTTGTGTACTTACACTCTGTACACATGTTGATACACACTAACACATATACAGATATGCGTGAGGTTCAAAGCCCAGCCGCCAAGTAGAACAAGCTGTATATAGGGGAAGGCTCGCTATAGTGGCCCAGGCAGGTAAAGTGGTCTCCACTAGTTTGCAAATGAACTAATAGCTGTCATCTCTTGTTATTTAGTTTAAATTATAGATTGACAGTTTACATAGTGTCACGGTGCATATCAACTCGTTAGGTGTTACTTAGAAAATTTTATTTAAAAAATAGTGTTTCTTGTGCCCTCTGATCTAAGGTAAGTACTTACAAATATTGCATAAAATATATTGCATTATGAATACTTGGTTTTTGTGAATATTCCCTGTGTTTGTTGTAGTTCTGAAGTAATTAATTTTATAATAAACAATTATGAATCATACGTTGGGGCGGAACTTATTTCAGTTTTCCTATTTTACTTAGTTTCGGGTAATGTGGCCCACGATGTATAAAGGTAAAGTGGCCCAGTGGATCTAGTGGTGGTACCAGAATTGTGGCCGGAATCAATAGCAGAAGATGGCTGAGTACGATGTACGATATGCAAAAGATGTGTCTATAAAGTTTGCTCTGGTTGCAATGAGGAAGATGGCGATTTTACTTGTGAGTTTTGTTTTAAAAATAAATAGTTACCATCTGAGTACTTTGGATAATTAAAAATTGTTTTTATGATTGCTAACTAGTAGCAAATTGTAATATTTTTGAATAAAAATTGTAATTTCATCTAAAAATTAAAAAGTCAGTTTTAATCTATGTTAACTTTTAATATTAATAATACTATGCCACTTTACCTATCCAAGGTGGGTAATGAGGTCATTTTGTCACTTACGAAATAATTGATAATTTTTTATTACTGTGAATATGTAAACCGTATGTATATTATAAAATAAAGACTTTATTAAATTTGCAATTGTATTATATCAAGAAATATCAATTAATTAAAACCGTTTAGAAAATATATCAATTCAAACCTTAGGGTAGCCACATTGCCCTACCTTCCCCTAATTATGTTTGCGCATTTCATTCAACAATTGTATTCGCAGAAAAATTAAACTTCACCCCGTAACGAATTACAGCATTGTGGATGGATAATATTAATTATCTCTCCCACCCAACATTGTTCCATTACAGTATGTATCCATTGCTCATGTTTTGGTATTTACCACTTAATGTTTGTTACATTAAACTCTTGAACTGTTTAATAGAACATACACAGTTCAAATAAACAAAAATGAGAACTTTAACTTTTCCTTTCAAAGAAAAAACAAAAGCAAAACGCAAAACAAAACCTGTCTATCATTGGTTGATGGTCTTCTATTGTGCTGGACAACGGTAAGTGCGCTCGTGTTGTTATGAAATGACGATTTGTCATGATTCATGAAGACTATACGAAGAGCAAAAATCATTTATTAAAAAGTAAAAAAAGAAAAATAAATAATATTCTGAATCCGGAAAGAATTAGCCACGTAAATATGACGAAAGAAAACTTGTATTTTGTCATGTATGTATTTTATTTCAAAGCTGTGTTTATATTATTACTTTAACGAACATAAATGATGAATAACGTTACTAAAAATAGGACAAGATTTATTTCGTTTTGTTTTAAAGCGTTTGATTGATTTCACTTTGAAGTCAATACAGTGTTGGCTGCGTTTTTTAATATAAAATAATATTTATTTTTGTTTTACTATTAGTTATTACATACTAATTAATTTATTAATTTTTAATGACAAAAGGATTGTTATTTAGGTACGATAGGTAGTAGGGCAGATCAGTATGTATATGTAATCAAAAATCATATGTACTGTCCTAGATACTCTGTTTAAGAAGCTACGGGTAGTATTTTAAGTTATGTAATTGGATAAAAATTGCTTGTATTATGTCTTTCACCAGTTTGGCAAACATAGTTTCGAGAAAAATGTGCATGTAAACTTTCAAAATATACGAACGCCATCTGTAACTTATTTATAAAAGTATAATTGACCTGTAATGACAAAAAGTTATCGACCGTTTCAACTACTCGAAGTCGTTTCAAAAGTCGGGTATAAAATGATTTTGAAAATATTTCCGCAGCCATAGTTTCTTTTGGATATCATTCTAGAGATGTTAATACATCACCTAAGCCAATAAGAAAAAGAAAATTTTGTTTTCAAAGTGATTGAAAGTGATTCAAACGTCTTGTGTACCTTATTTATATTGTTTAGGATCAATTTTACAATTTTTTTTTGTATTGCTTTAAATATTTATTAATTAAAATGATATCTATTTCAATTGCTCCTTACAGTTTTCAGGCGTTTTCAATAGCTTTAGACGACTGTTTTAACCGTTGCGTCTTGAAAACCTTGTTTTGGAACGACGTGTATGTAGGTCATTAAAGAGGTAGGGGAGAAGTGGCATGAAAGGGACGTTTTTGTTTTAAGCGTTTTAGTAAATAAACGAGATAACAAATTAAATATTTACGAACGGAATTAGAAACTTCAGTTATCTTACTCTAGAAATAAAATCCAATAATAAACATTTCTTTGTTATTAATTGTAATTTTTCTCAGTTTTTGCAAAAGTGCATTTTGTCCCTTTCATCAATAGACTGTATTGAAAGGGACATGATAATTTATGAAAGGGACAATACTAAATATCATTTATGTTAAAACACAGCACAGTAATTTTTATAGGAATTTTCTCTCCGTGTAGTCTTAAAGGTAGTCCCTTTCATAAATATCACACCCAAATTAAAAATTTAACCTCTAAATCTGTAATTTTATTTAAAAGATATCTGATCGGTTGTTTTCCTCTAGTTGAAAGAATAACTAACTGTATATAACTACAAACATTTCAAAAAATACTTAGAATATACCAGAAAACGTTCCGAAAAATTTAAAAAAAAATTACTTTGAAACATATAAAAAATTTACAAGCACAGCCTTACCATGTTTGAAATGACAGTAGCTTGAAGTCAGGAACAAACATATTATCTGCATTGGTGCAGCCACACAACACAAGTACGTTTGATTTGGTGGGATTTGTATTTAGCGCGTAATTTGAATTGTCTCTTTCAATACGTGTCCCTTTCATACCACTTCTTCTCTATGTTGTAGTTTCGAACTATCGTTCTATGGTTACCGA
Source organism: Brachynemurus nebulosus (assembly GCA_035578155.1). Lineage (NCBI taxonomy): Eukaryota > Metazoa > Arthropoda > Insecta > Neuroptera > Myrmeleontidae > Brachynemurus > Brachynemurus nebulosus. The sequence continues at coordinate 25,936,467 of JAPWDM010000003.1, forward strand.
ATCGCTATCGAATCATTTACCGAGTATTTGCTAATTCATTTTCCAAATAATTTTTTAAAATAGGTAGTGACTTATCAGTAATCATCCAAGATTATCGAAAGTTTACGACAGACCAAAAGCTCTCAGAAACACAACGCAGCACTGACTTGCTGCCACTCGGAAAATGTAGCAAGTTATCCAATTTTCTCATACCGAACTGTACAAGAAAATTATCGGAACCATTCTAATTTGAAACTGTACGCACCTTTATACAGGGTTAGTCAAAAGTATGGAAACGGTGAAATATCTCAGCGGGAAAGCATTTTTGGGATAAATGATGGTGACAAAAGTTCCATCATTTTTTAACGGGCGCATCCGATGGTGACCTTGACTTTTACCTCAAGGTCAAGGATCAAGGTCATATCAAGGTCAACTCCGTTTTTTTTTTAAATGGCAACCCCCTTTTTCGACCTCAGAAATGGAAAGAGCAGAAAATTTTGCATCCGAATATGACCTTGAAGTCAATGATCAAGATCAAATTAAGGTTAAATGCTGATTTTTACTGTAATTTTTAATTGAAATTTATTGTACTGTAATTTTTTTAAATTTTGATATTCCAAAGTAAGTGTAGACAGGATGTAGACCTGCGCAGTAGGTGTAGCCAGAATGTAGACGTGCGCACTAGGTGCAGGTACGATGAAGACATGCGCAGTAACTGAAGTTGGTAGGAATGAGGTTGAAAGAAGAATAAAAAAATTAAATATTTCAAAATTACCCCATAAAATTGTAACTTTAAATATTGGACTCTATAGACTGCTAACTTGTTCGTGTAATAAGTTGTAAGGTTACAATTTTATGTGGTAACTTTGAAATATTTCATTTTTCTATTCTTTCTACTACTTCATTCCTACCTACTTCACTTACTGCGCATGTCTACATCCTACATGCACCTAGTGCGCACGTCTACATCCTGGCTACACCTATTGCGCAAGCCTACATTCTGGCTATACCTACTGCGCAGGTTTACATCCTGTCTGCACCTACTACCGAACGATAAAATTAAAAAAAATTACAGTAGAATTTTCAATTAAAAATTACAGTAAAAATCAGCATTTGACCTTGATCATTGACTTCAAGGTCATATTCGGATGCAGAATTTTTTGCTCTTTCGTCGTAGCAACCCCCCCTTTCGACCCATTTGCGGGGTCGAAAAGGGGGGTTGCTATTTGAAAAAACCGAGTTGACTTTGATATAACCTTGATCCTTGACCGTGAGGTCAAAGTCAAGGTCACCATCAGATGTGCCGCAAAAAATGATGGAACTTTTGTCACCATCATTTCATTTATCTCAAAAATGCTTTCCCGCTGAGATATTTCACCGTTTCCATACTTTTGACTAACCCTGTATACATATGTAGTACCGCATTTATTTCATTCAGTAGCCAAAAAAATAAATCATTTTGTAGAATATAATAATAATATATTCCACTAGCAAATTTTAATCAAATTTATATATACGCATGAACTACGCATATGTATTTGCGGCCTATTCACACACGGCCATATATTCTCATTCGTTCTTGTGAATGGTGCGGCTTTTTTTTTTACATATTGTATTTATAAATTATGTCCAAGTTCAAAATGTTAAAAACGTTTTTCGGTGTTGTTGAACGCTAGTACGCTACGCTATAACGACAAACTCTGTGCGACCACCACGACCACGTTTGCCGAAAAAAATATGGCTTCATTCAATTTGAAATGAAAATTTAAATAAAATATATTTGGTGCCATTATGAAAATGAAATTGATTTATGATTTTTCTAGGCAGATAACGCGGAAAAAAATTATCATTTTCCAAAAGAGTGCGAAGGAGAGAGAGGTATAAATAAATGGTGTACGATTTAATCAAATTATCTGATTCGGTCTCGTTTTAAATACTACTGTATGTATAGGTATGTGTAAGTGTGATAAAAATGATGTTAGATAGAATCTTTTCATTAAAAATGGCGAGAGATATTGAATTTTACTAATTTATTCAAATGTATGGAATTTAATCATGAAAAGGTGATAAAGAAGAGCACATTTCTATTTAGAATCAATAGAGATATATCTGTAGATTTTGTTGAATATACATTTGTGAGTGATGAATTAATATTAGCTAATACAGAATATGATTTAGAATTTGTGGGAGTGTTGGCTTTAACGGCTAGTTTATTAAAACGAATACCTAAAGTTTAAAGCAGCGGTTTCCAAATTTTGTGATACTACGCCTCCCTAAAAATAAAAATATTTTTCGGCGCCTCCCAAATTTTATTTTTTAATAATGATATAGGCACCTTTTAAATAATCGTAACTTTATTACAAAAATACCTCTGTCACAACATCCTGCATAACATAGCGAATTTTCGTTTTCAAAAATCAGTTTTTTTGTCGAAAACTCGTTTACATACGACAATGGTTCAGAAACGTATCTTATTATGTGATTTTTTCCGTTCTTTGTCACGGAAAAATTTTTGAATTTTGGCAAATATTTATAAAAAACGTTTTTTCTGAGGTTTCTGACATTGGACGTATTTGGCTGAATAATTCACCCAAGATTTTTTAACTTTCAACGTTTTTATCAAATTTTGTAAAAATAGGATGTTTCATTCAAGAGTTGTATCGTTTTCGGTTTCTAGGGACCTCAAAATAAATTTCTATCACAGTCCCGAATTCAAGTCGCGCCATACAAGTGGCTGTAATAGCTGAATTTTCGATTCGAAAATTCGCTAAAAAAATATTGGAAACTAGAATTAAAAACTTAATAAGAAGGTTTTGCTATAACATATAGGAACATGTATATTTATTTTTAGATTAAATTACTTACTAATTAAACTACATCTAACGCATTAAAATTTAATGTGAAAGTGTTGTTTATTAGCACAAACCTTGTTAAATCTTGGGGGTAATGGGGAAAATGCCACTTATAATTCTTTTTCGACCGTTACCCTGTTTCTATATTTGGTTATCATTGCAGCTACTGCTGAAAATCCTGTTTGTAGTATAAATACAACGTCACAAATGGTAAAAAACCAATGGTGGTGCTTTACATTCAAACTCTCAAATACATGTATAAAAACGTAAACAAAAATAAAAATTAACATTAATTCATGGAACACAAATCAATTTATTGCTACGAGTTACGATATGAAGTTTTATTCATTTAAAAATATGATAATTATCTGAATTATTTGTTATTAGAATGTTTTGGCACCTCCCCTGGTAGTTATCTGCGCCTCCCCTGGGGGGGCGCCTCCCAGTTTGGAAACCGTTGGTTTAAAGGGTACAAAATTTCTTTCTTTAGATGCAACATCTTTGCTGCATTATGCAACATCTTTTCTGAATTGTTAAAATTTCGAAATTTTGAAAGTTAATGTTTTAACTAAGTTTTCAGCAGGGACTAATGCTAATATGACCCTTCATGTTTCTAAGTTATATGTCAATTAAAAGTAAATGTACTACTGCACTGTTCAAAATATTTTCGATTGTACAATGTTTTTAAGGTTCCGAAGAAAAAATCTCGGAACTCCTATATAATTTTACACCTCCATAGTTCCAATTAGTGACATAAATAAAATTACTTTTGGTACTCGTCGTACTTCTGATACTTAAACGTATACTTCACATGCTTTAAGGTTCAACATACTCGCATTTTTTAAATGGTCTACCTTAGAAGATGTTCACTTTTGTCTACAATTTTTGAAAGATTATTCTTTTGTTATCTTTTTTACAGCCCCATTATAGTTATGGTTACCACCATTTCAATATATAAAATCTGAAGTATTTTTTAAAGAAACTGATCAAAATTGAAGACGAATACATTTTAATGTATTCATCGTATAATTAACACTATGAGGCCCAAGCACTTTCACAGTAAACTTCCCCGGAAGCCGACAATATTTTTAAAGAAACATATAAACAAATACATAAAATGATTCAACATGTACATATATGTGATACGTACCTACATATATTTGACATTCAAACATATTCAAATCAATTAGACAATTACAGAACGTTTAGATAACAAACTGGAAAAAATAAATAAAAAAAAAACAAACAAATACTTTTATTAGTTTTCATATTGTTTATTTTAAAATTTTTTATAGAAACCAAGAGAGTAGTGTGTGTTGGTGTTTGTGTGACTTGAGTATATACACATCGATGTAGTAACATCGCACACATACATAATGTGTAATCAATTAATCATTGATCGCGATCGGCCTCTGCGGTTGTTTTGATTATTTTCAGCTGCCGAAGCCATGGGACTGAAAGTGTTAATATGGGCTGTTCACGTAAACATAATTACAATCTATGCAGTTATGTGTATTATGTATTATATGTATATAAATATACAGTTAGTCTTAAAAATAAGGTACTATCATGTTTTTTCTCTGCAATTATTCAATAGGGTTGTAAATATAAAAAATATTTCTTCGTCGTCGATCGATTTCATATATGCAGTATTTCAGATACAGTTTAAAATAGCTGAATTTCCAATTAATAAGCAGTCAATTATAAGTAAGTTAACAAGATAACATTTCGACATAATCTATGTATTATAACATTACTTCCCTTATTTAAAACACCAAATATTTTTAATAAGATGTACAATTTTTTTAAATTTTTTTTTAAAGAGAATGTTTTAATTAAAGTTTTTCAAAAATCTTTTAGATCAAGATTTACAGTCACAACATTTTAAGTTTCTTGCAGTAATAGAAGCACCATAACAACATAATTACATTTGTAATTTGAAATAATTCTCCATAAATGTTTTCAACGTTAATAAGTATTAAATACTAGTTAGCTAGAAACTTGTCATAAAACAAAATCAAAGTCGAATACTTCAATCAACTTCTTCGTTAAATATGTTTCCATTATAACAGAAAATAATTGAGATCTTCTTCAGAACATCCTTAGATATTTACATTACAAAGAACGAAAAATAAATTAGCTAGAAGATTACAAAGAGGCATTGTACATCGAATATATACACATACACGTATTTCAATTAACTGTCGACAGAGCTAGAAGAGCCCGAAGGAAACATATAATCATGAAGAAACACATCCAGAAGAAAAAGAATCTCAAGAAACAGAATAAAAAACAAAAAATAATGTTCATAGATTTATATAAACTGTATTATATAAATATTTGCTGCTGTAAAATATGATAAACGTCGATTATTTTCACTTTATACACGGATGCTGGATATATTCTCTACAATCGTTATACGTACAGCAATCAACTGGATTCTTTTATATCCCCACTTTACTCTATTATTAATAATATCAAATGTGTGAACTGTTAGATGTTAGAAGTAGGTAATATAGAAATTGAAATATCACACACATAGGAGAGTCGGTTTAGAAAGAGTTGGAGTAAAAGCGTGAAGCTCGGTATATACATAGGATGTGCATTCTAATAATGTGACATCTTTCTTTCAATAATATGTACTGTGATGATTGTGGTTTAGTTTATAAATGTGTAGGGGAGATATGCCTTATGGACAATGTTTGGCATATAAAGAATTAGAAGAACATAAAAGTTCAAATAGGTAAGCTGATTTTCAATTTGATATGTAAAGAATTATTTGTACACAAATTACTATCACATAATATTTATTATGAGAGTGGAGGGAAGGTCGTTGCGGTAAACATGACGGGCGTCGGGCAGAAACAAAAATTTTTTCCCCAAAATAAAATCGACGAGATAAAAAATACACTTTTACAATTTTGCCAGGGGCCCTTACCAATGATTCTAGGCCCGCTTTTCGGATTCAGACTCCAGAGCTACTGCCACCTCCCTTTCGCCGGCCTTCAGTGGAAGTTAAGGACGACAGTTGATGACTAAAATCTAGAAGGTATGCATCTGCAGTCGTCTTCTTATGATTTGGTATCTCATTCGAAGTTTTGGAAATTCGATTTTCTGCCTGAAAAAAGCTGTAAACAAATTACTAGATACTTATAGCCTATGGTAGCTGCATTATTATAAAAATGTCTATAGAAGATTTTATCCTATTTTCAATTTATACAAAAATAAAATTTTACAGAGATCCCAACATGGTACATGTTACAATGATGATTTAAGAGAGTTGAGAAAATGTTTTTAATTAATTCAAGGTATCATTTTGGAACTTAAATATAAAGTTTGATAATTTTAAGCAATCTTGGAATACTAAAAGCACATTCTCCTGGTGTAATTTTAATTGAAATACTCACTTTTTCGTTTAGTGTTAACTGATAACTTTTGGTACAGAACTACTGTGACCTTATTACTATTGGTACAGAACCGCCGTAACCTTACTACCTTCTTTTTATTATTACTGTGATCTTGCTACTTCTGGTCAGGACCGTAACTTGGTCTTCAGGGGCCCCGGGACAGAAAGTATATTCGAGGACCCTGCGGCGTTTCGGCGAAAAAAAATTCCGCCACCTGGCAAGAAAAAGCACCGATCTTGTTTTTTTTTTGCTCGTCAGTCGTCTTTACAGAAACACTGTAAAATTACGCCCCCCGGCAAAAAAAGTGGCGGCCTTAGAAATATCGCCCTTAACATTTGCCAAGAAATTTCGAAATTTGGAAATTCTTGTATTCTCTTGGGGGCCCTTTGGCTGGAGGCCCCGGAGCACTGCCCAGGTTGCCCCAGCCTAGTTACGACCCTGCTTCTGGTACAGAACTACTGTAATCTTACTACTTTTGGTATAGAAATGCTGTGACCTTGTTACTTATGGTATAGATATTTGATGGATAAAATTGTTGAAGTAGTAAATCGATCTTGCCTAATGGTAAGTCCGAAGTAATATTTTATTATATTCACCCTTCGAAAGATCTTCTTGTAGATATAATACTAATTGATTAATTGATAATGTTAATATAGTTTTCGGAATAGTAACAAATTTTGAGTACAGTTCAAATAAATTACATATTTTTAATTAAATATTGCAATATGTACATATTTGTAAAATTGTGATTCTGGAACGCAAAAATACGAGAAATTTTTATTTCTTAGTGCCGGCCTTTGTGACGGACACGACAAATATCGCTTATTATTTTTCACACTGCCACGGGAAGGGACAAACTGTACCCATTAGAGTCTTTTCGAGGAGAATGTCTTGTGTGGAATTGTGGATGGAAAGTGTTTGTCGACCTTAGACGACTAGCATGTGTATGTTCCGAAACCTACCGACAAAATTCATAGAATTTATTTATAAATTTTCATTATATCAGTTTTATGAAGTGTGAACAAGTAATTTTTTAGAAAATAAACATTGTCTGTCAATAAATTATAAATTTTCTTTTCTTTCTTTTCTTTTCTTTATAAATTTTCATTATATAAAGGGTGTGGATAACAAAAATTAATGGAATTAATTAGGTTATGCACGATCCCCCTGATAATGCAATTAGGGAAAAATCTTCACTGTACAACTGATGAAAAATTATCAGATTTGTCACAAAATTAACCTTTGTAATTTGTTGGTAGGTACTATACATGTTTGCTTCTGTCTGTGATTATCAGGATGGCATGTTAATTATCTATGTATACAAATACTTTTGGAAATGTTGTGCTTGCCACGATACGTTGTGTCCGTGACGTTCAGTATCTATAGATATGAACGAACCATTATTCGAAATATTCTGTTCTCCCCTATCTCGTTTAATATCATTTACGTTAAGTAACAACAACCTCCTGGTGATGATGTTATAACACTTGGCAAAACGCCATCATCATGACTGCCATTCCAGCAGAGCCAGTGAGTGAGCCAAAGCCGAAGACGAGAAATGTATCAGTAGTGAGCGCGTGAGTGAGTGTGTGATGTTATGTTGTCGATGTTCTGCAACGGGGTATATTCACCGACCGATATTATACAATTTTCATCTTGCTAGGTGTGCGCTATATAGAGAAATACACAGTAAAAAAATTTGTGTTCTGCGTAGAAAAAAAACCAGTGATTAAAATTTTTGTGTTAAATAAGTAGCACAACACTGCGTTAATGTAACATTTCGTGTTTGTGTTAAATGAAAATATTAACACAAATTTCGATTTAACAGAATAAAAATGTTAACCTGTTTTGAACACCAAAGAAGTAACATAATATTTGTGTAGAGCAAAAGAATGCTATAAATACCTAACTTACATTAGAATATATATCTACCAAAATATATATATAATAAAAAAGATGAGAGTAGTTCTAATTATTAAACAAAACCGAAAAATTGTAAGTTTTTTCAGTTATTGATGAATACAGTTTTATTAAACGTTTAAAAATAAAACAATTTTCTTACATTTTAAGGTTATTTTGTTACAGGTTCAGTTACAAAAAATCATGTAAGCTTACTTGAGATTGTATTGTATAATATACAATCTCGTAAACTTACATGATTTTGTAAAATGTAAGAAAACTGTTTCATTTTTAAACGTTTAATAAAACTATATTCGTCAATAACTGAAAAAACTAAGAATTTTTCGGTTTTGTTTAATAATAAGAGCTACTCTCACCTTTTTATTATATATATTTTGGTACATATATATGGAAACAAATAAGAATTTTTACAACGGACTGACTTACTTTGCGTTCTTTGAGTCTCATTTATAATAATACATGAACAAAATCGTTATAATTTTTGACTACTTTCAAATATCTTAAGCTTCAGTGGAATTAAAATATTGAATAAAAAAGTTTAACAATTAACTCTGATAAATCTGAAAAATTAACACAAAATGTATGTCCTCTTGTGTGTTAAATCATTGACACAAATCTTGTGTAAAGATTTGACACATATGCTTTGTGTTAAAATAACAAAAAATTGAGTGGACCGTTCTGGACATGTGAAATGTGTTAATTTTAACACAAATTTTTTCACTGTGTACACTACATCGGAACTTCCTAACACGTCACATTGAAAAGCACAAAAAAAAGGTAAATATATAAAATATAATGCTACTGCTGTATATTTTTATCGAATATCTCTGTATTACTCCAACTCCGACGGTTAGCTAACTGTAGCTTATTGCTGCATTCGAAACAGCTCGATTGGTTACTGTTTGAAAACTACATACACGAGGTTTGATGGTGCTTTCTGTTGTATAGATATTTGTGTATACCTATATTTATTTATATTATTACTTATCTCGCACTATATGTATTGTGTATTCTGATAAAAACATTGGCGCCAAATTGAGAGGAAACAAAACGCGTCACTTATTGTTTTGTACCTATCTCGGTACATATTATGTTTATGAATTCAGTTGTAAGAATAAAACCACAAAAAATTGTAATAAACAAATAAATACGTGTTGTGAGTAAAGTTGAATTGTTTAACAAAAAAAGAATGGTTTATTTACTGTTTGTTTAGAATTTTCTAGAGAATAGTTTTTAGAATATGTAATAGTCTAAATCAATTCAATTTTTTAATTCTTAGCGCTCATTTGTTGACATGTCTCTTGACATGGATCTACAAGCATTATCACTGCTTAGAGCTTGTTCACACAGAAGCGGTAATTAGTAAGTGATAAGTAGAACAGAAAAATACAATAGCGTGATTAGACGTAATCTGTACTCGACTATACATAGACCATCACATTATTTTGATAACAATTTTAAGCGTCGCGAACTTTCTCAACTGTACCCCTGCCCGAAAACATATCCATGTTAAAAAAAAAGCCTTACGGTTCAACGTAAAGTGACACCTGGATGATGGAATGACTGGTTTTGATACATAATGCCCTTTCTCTTTATACCAGAATATGTTTCACTGTAGAAAATTTAAAAAATAGTAAAATTTTAAAGAATTTCCAGTTTATCAGCATAGTAAAGACTGTTTGTAAAATATGTGTATGTTTTGAAACAGATTACTTATGATAATTTTATAGCATCTTTAACCCAAATTTTTAGTCTTCAAGAATTTGATTACGCGAATAATATTTAATTAAAAGGAATAAAAAAATTCTTTTATCACTGACTATTTATTTAACATTTTTAAAAATTATTATATACTAGCCGTATGCCCGATGGGTTTCCCATCGACAACACCTTTTTATTAGGTACTCACTTTCTGCTCACTTTTAATGTTTTTCAAAAGTCTAAATCAATATTCACGTTTTTTAACTTCAAAAATGATGAACTTCCCATATGAACTTTCATTTTCTGTTTTAACGCCTTAGGGAATAAATTTCCAGAAACTGACTTTTATTTATAAATAGAAGCCAATTGTCATAACTCCTGTGCTTAATTTCGTCCTTCTAAACTCAACAGTTGAGGTTGTGCGTTGTCTGTCAGTGAAAGTTAAAGATTCATTAAATAAGATATTATTTGTTTTAATAATCATAGTAACATATTTTTATATACCACTAACTTCAAAAATAACGAATTATATACAAATTTTCATCCCTTATTAAACCCATTTACGGGACGAATTTTCAAAAATCCTTTCTTAGTGCTCACCTACATTACATAGAGAACTCCTATGCAAAATTTCATTCTTCTAAAACCAACGGTTTAGGCTGTGCATTGTCTGTCAGTAAGTCAGTGTTAGAAATTTATTAAGTAGATCATCTTGAAATTACAATAAAATACCAATTCTGTTCTATATGAGTCAATTCTCTCTAACTCAACCTCTCTTCAGTTACTGACTCTCAGTACCTTTCCTCTTCGTTGTCACTGGACACTTATCAATAAAAAGGGGTCAAAAAATATCTTTAACTTCCCATTGGAAGTTATTGTAATGGGTCCGATTTTACGAATCGCTAATTTTGACATATCTCCACGTTTCAAGGTCACTAGAATCCGAATCCATCGTTTCAGGGAGATGTCTGTGTGTGCGTGCGTTAGTTCGTTCGTTGGTTCGTTCGTTCGTTCGTGAACTTTTTTTTCGTCTCGCAGATCTCGAGAACAAATGATGATATCAACTCCGGACTAATTTCATTAGATGCGTAATCAAAAAAATGAAGACCGGATAAAATTTTCAGCAAATTCGGATTAGCGGTTTGTTTTTTGTGACAAAAAAAAAAACCGAATTAACTTTCTTTGATGTTAAAAACGCCAGTAAATTATTGTAAAATTTAAAAAACAAAACTAAACGGAAAAACGAAATAAGAAACTTTTTGTGAAATATTTTTTGTCTCGCGTATCTTGAGAACAAATGATGTTATCATTTGTTTGATAAGGGTGGAGCCCCCACCCTTAGGTACAGAAGGCGAAGCCCCCGGTGTGGTGCAAGGGGCAAAGCCTCTATCGCGGGTCCAGAGGAGGAGTCCTTTGAATTAAAAAAAAAGTTATTCATTTGCAATAGTCTTTAAAGGCATCCAATGGGAAGTTGACTGTGTGGGTAGACCTGTCCCCCAAAATTTTTTAAATTTTATTTTTTTCTCTTTAAAAAGTTTATAAATGTTCTCAAATAAAATAAAAATAATAATATAAAAATAAAATTAAAAAAAAAACATCCTGTTTATTTGCGCGAGTTATGATCACCATACAATTTTCAATAAATAGATAAGTGCTCTTTTGCAGAGTAAAACGATACTATTATCCGATAAATTATGCTATTTATTCAAAAGAAATAAACTTTTGTAAAGTATTGTATGAACTCATATAATATATACATTGTATGAGATTGGTCAGTACAGCGTCAGCTGTCAGAATACTTATGGAAAAATATTATTCTGGATGTTCAATATAAAAATGATTTGAAATGTATTTTATTCATCGAGGTTCATTGCTACTTTCTGTAAGACCCGTTAAAAATACACAAGCTATACGCATCTAAAGTTTTATTTGAAACTTTTCTGATGAAAACTATTTCGTAATTACGATCGCATAAATCTCAGTTAAACAGTTGGTCTACACTGTTAAAAAAATTTGTAAAATTACAATTGCTTTACAAAACAAAAGTTGAGTAAAATTACAAATTATTGTTTACCAATTTAAAATCATTACATAAATCTAGTAATTTTCTAACACATGTCAGAGACTTTCCTAAAACGTATTGTAATTTTACTATCTATATGTACAAATCCTATATGCATCGTAATTGTACGGAACTGTTCATCGAATTTTCATAAGATACTTCTCAAATTTACAAATATTGCCTGTAATTTGGTTTTCTAGAACTTTTTGTAAAATTACAAAACAAACTTGCAGTAGAAACTACAACAAAAATATAGAAAATTTAATAACTTTTTTTGCATTTTCAAAATGTCGATTGTAAAAGTACACATTGTGTATTATAATTTCATCGAGAATTTCTATTGATCCAATGCGCGTTTTAATTTTACGAAATTGTATATTAAATTCAAATGACAATGTTTTCAAATTTACAAATATTGTCTTTAATTTGGTTTGCTAGAAACTTTTTTAATATTTTAAATTGCCAATTTTTGAAGTGTCAACCACATAAAACTGGCTGCCAGATCATTTCGAGTTAAATTTTCTACTGGAAATAAATTATTAAATCTTAATTAATTTTAGATTTAAAAAGAAAAAAGTCGTTAAAATGAAGTAATAAATATTATTGCCTATACCACTTCCCAGTTAATACACAATTTGTTATCAATTTTAAATTTTGTAAAAGTATATATTATGAATTAAGAACATTACATTGTATAATTTAATAGCCCAGTCGGTAAGTGTGTCTAAATAATAAAGTGATAAAAGCTGCATACAAAAGGTTGCGTATTCAAATCCTACACGTTTCAATCTTTCTCCACTGCGTTTTTAATTTAATATGAATTAATCTCCTGTAAGCTGACAACATAAAGAGTAAGTATTAGGTACTACAAAGTTAGATAAATACATGCTTCTACATAATAAGTTACACTTTGATTTTACAAATAATTTTCAATAGCATTGTTGGTAAAATTACAACATTTGTCATGTGAAATTGACAAACAAAATTTTATTGTCTGTTTAGTAAGATTAGTACTTTTGTTTTGTAATTTTCCAAAACAAAATTAGCAAAAATTATTTTGTAAAATTACAACACCTGGTTTACTAAATTACAAAACTGCATTGGCAATTTACTTCCAACGCATTTTTTGTAAAATTACTATAGAATTTTTTAACAGTGTAGTTATTGGATTTAATTGCGACAGTTTCAGTTTAACTCAATTTTGAGTCGTATGTAGGCGGTAGTGGTCTTAATAATGAAATTAAATTAGGACTGGATCAAGCAAACGCTAAGAAGACCCTAATAAAGGCACAAAATCAGGCTCGGATCAGTCCAACCATAATAATGCCCTAATACGGAGCACGGGATCGGGACAAAAGAAGAGAAATAAGACAATCCTTAATAAAATTTTGATAAAGAAATTAACTGGACCATGATCCAATTTACCGTGACAGGGTTTTTACAATCCGGCTGTGATTCGTCCGTCACATGAATTACCTAATAGGAATCGATCTGGTTCGGATCGAGTTAGGGCTTGCCCTATGTTAGTTTCAATTCGGGGTAGTCAACATAAACCTATATTTTTCTCAATTTCAGACACCCAAATACGACAGCAATTTTTGAAAATCGATTTGAAATGCAGGATGTTGGTGTTTGGGTTAATTATTTACTAAATTTAAATCAGTAAATCGGTAGAAGCATAAAAATCCCTTGATATAAAAAAATAAATGTTAATAAGACATTTTTAAGACGATTAATTTTTACTTAAGACGATTAATGTTGATAGTCATAAGAGACTCCTCTAATAGCATAGGCTAACTTCAAAAATGCATTACTGCTTGCATGAGGCAGAGTCAAAAGTTCAAAAACGCATCAGACGCTTCACAACGAAAAATCAAAAGTTCATTTTTGCATTTGATGCGTCAAAACAATGCATCAAGAAATTTGGTGATGCGTGTCCAAGATGCATGTAATGTGTATAATGTAGAATTATCACTACTTGCCATATTACGTAGGTATTAACACCAACAGGAATAATTGCGAAAAACAAATTGTTGAAATAGATGAATGCATTTATCTTTGTTTAAACTATTTGAATACATCTTGCACTCAAAATAGGTATGTAATATTTTTTATTCAAATAATTTCAATATTTTCAATTTCAAGTAAGTTCAAGTTGAAATTCAAAGATAATATACCTATACAAAGACTGTATTGCTATATTATCTATAGTCTATCATGCTACATTATCTGTCTTATCTATAGCCAAATCAGAGGCTAAATGATGCCAATATCCCGTTCAAAAACATCTAACGTGTATCAAATTTCAAGAGAGCATCAGCAGCGCATCATGTAGTATTAGACGCATCAGAAAAGTCATGATGCTGCATCGATGTGGTAAAGTTTACACTTTTGAAGTTACGCATATTCTTTCAACCTGTTTTAAAACTTTTGGGAAAGTAGTTTTGCACATACCACTACCAGGTTGCACCATTTACCCTGGGCAGGCCTAAGTATCGAATGCAATAAACGAGATCCGTTAATAGCATAAATTTAACAATAAACGAACACAACCAATTATTTTACACCATAATCCCGTCGACAAATATAATCAGGGCTTAAGCCTGATTAAACCGGAAACATCCTATATCATATATATATGGAGAAATATATTTATAACAACTTTATTATTGAAATGAACTTACCGCATATCAACCGCAAACAACAGTTCGCTCTCTATAGCTACTTGAACTAATAAATAACAAAACTCTACACAAAAGTATGTGGAACACAGTCAATGGTGTATGACCATCATATATATGTAGATAATAATATCAGAGATACGGGGAAAAGAGACCGGCAACAGAGACCGTCGTACAGTAAGTACACTTTTGTATATTCGATATCGACTTATACTTTCGAAATAAAACACATAACATACAGACGTTATCGGTCGACAGATATAGTTAGTTACCTACATATGTACGACATTAGGGTACATATTACGTGGTGGCTTCTATCGAAAAATACGTTTATGTACATAAATATTAACTTTGTGTGCCATCGAACTGTTTACGAAATGCAGCTACGCGAGTAGCTGAATTTACACGTTACACGTTACACGTTACGTGAAAATTTCGGTCGAGATTACGGTATGTTACGTATGTTAATATATTTTAGTCCGAGAACCCACCCTATACAAATCCTGTGTTTTTGTGCGTGAGTAGCACTACTGCAGACTCAAAATGAGCCACTATTATACGCTGGAACCTACATTTTGATATTGATTTCATCCATGTAATTTCTTGAATTAAGTAAAAATTAAAAATTGTAATCAGAAATGACGTCATCTTCTGTGATGCGAGCAAAATTGGCTTAAAAAGTTATTCATTGTATTATACACGGGATTTGTATACGATGGACTCTCGGGCTACCTGTATGTTTTAAATAATTTAGTAGTTTGTATAAATACTCTTTTGTTTGTACTAATTAAAATGTTGGTATTTTGTAGTACTCAATAATACATACTAGAATTTTAAATTCATTATGAAACATTTAAAGTGATGCAAACAATTTGCTTTGGGTGCATAACATTTAAAATTTTAATTTTGTTTAAAATAATACATTTTTAATATAAATAAAATTGTTTTAAAACAAAAATTGTAAAAGCTGAAGTATTTTCTACGAGATAAATTTTCATTACTACAGAGTAACATGCTAAAGTCTCAATGGTTTCCAACGAGGCAAAAAAAAAAAAACAAAATTAAGAAGCGCTGAAAACCAACCGTCGTCCCCCACATTTACCCGGAAGCGTTAGCTTCTAGCTTAGTTCATTTACTAAGAAAGAAATATAACAAATTCTTCAACAGCAGTGATTTAAGTTTGCGGCTGACAAATATGACATCAAATACCAAAAAATTATTATTATTATACCTTCTATAAAACGTGCCTTTGTTTTTATAGAATACTTTTCCTAATCAAAGAGAGTATATATATTTTTTAAAAATAATTTTTTTTGAAAAAGGGATAGTACATCAAAAAAGGTTGGGATTGGGGAATTTAAGTTGATAGGCTTCTATGGCCCTGGGTTACTTCTGTTGTAGCAGAATTAAGTAAAGCATAAATACATTTATAAATCCGGTACTTGGTAAACAATAGAAATATTCTAGAAATCTAAACGACACCAAACCGTTTCAAATAAAAACGATTATTCGAAAACTAAGGGACAAATAACTTATCGTATTTGTACTGTTCGACAAAGTTTATATGAAAAGGTTTAGGTTGGTTAAACAGCGAACCATTCAAGTAGAAAATGTCCGAATAATAAAGAAAAATAGTAGAATGCATGCTGAAACAGAACAAATTACATTGAGAAGCCACCACAGAAGCAAGAGTTCCAGAGGACTACGGGGTAACCATAAACGACGAAATATAATAATGGGATTTGGATAACACCGACGATTTCAATAGAATTTTCTAGTGCTGGTGCTAGAGGACGTCATGATCCTTCGACTAATCGTCTTAAAAAGTTCCTAATTTAAACTCAAAGATTTACTGCTAACTTATCGTAAGCGACACTTTTATCGAAATTGAGATTCTTATTCTAAGCAACATTTTAAATAGTAACGGACCAAGTATTATAAACGTTTCCCTTCAACGTCCATTAATTACAGAGTTTCAATTTAATAGCACATTTCTGTGTAAAAATATTTAACTCTTTTAGTACCGCCGTATATTCCAATATTTTAGATAAAAAGTTTAATATCTCTATAAGTATAATTGCAAGTTTGGTAGGTTTTGCTTAATTTATTTACAATATGACCGCTCTTTACTATACAGCCTCCAGTTACCGATATAAGACAATGCACACTCTACAGTTGAATTTTTTTTAAAAATTAGTATGACGAGCTGAGCTCGTCATTAGTCCTAAAGGGGTTAAAAAAAACCTTCTCCTGTAAAATTTGATATCTGTCACCTCAAGCGCCTATACAAGGGGGGGGGGGGGTCATGACCCCCCCAAGAATTAAAAATATACACTAGATATTATTTAATTTTAAACACCATATTGGTAAATTTACCAGTTGACGTTTTTTTTTTTTGGTTGTCAACGGTATCGAAGAAGTTTAATTTATTATTCTTTTTAGCGAATTTCCAAAACTGGAAATTCAGCTTTTACGCCAGGTGTCATGGTGCGACCTAAGCCCGAGACCATATCAGAAATATGTTTTGAGGTCCCTAGAATACGAAAATGATATTCACTAAAATTTATATATATATATATATATATATATATATATATATATATATATATATATATATATATATAAATTTTAGTGAATATCATTTTCGTATTCTAGGGATATATATATATATATATATATATATATATATATATATATATATATATATATATATATATATATATATATATATATGTATCCGCGCGATAACTCTCGAACGAAACGTTTAATGCTTATGAAATTTTGTGTGCGAATTCGATTTTCCAAATCGTTGGATGAGTTCGTTAGCCAGACACGTCGGATGCCCAGAAGTAGGTTTTCCGGGCGTTTTTTGTCAACAAAATGAGTTTTTTGCCAGAATTAAGCAATTTTTCAAATTTTTTTTTACACTAAGCCATTGTAAAAGGTAAAATGCATAAAAAATGTTTTTATACCGTTGCTCTAAATTACTTACTTTTCGAGAAAAACTAGGAAATATGTCGTTCTCCATTTCACTCGCACTCGCATTCTTTTTTTTTCTGTCTCATTTTTTGCGAGCTAAATTCGAAAAAAACCGCTTTATAAGTAGCGTGTCATGATTTTTTTAATCCAATTTAACGATTCGGCTATATTCTATTTCTCTGTCAGTTAAATGTTTTTATAATGTATTTCTGTTCCATTTTTTCTTACAAAAAAAATCCCGACGATATCTGTTATGTGATATGATCAGAATTTAGATTATATTTACACCTTCCTAAAATTAATAAGAGTTTGCTTCAATCGTATAAAAATTACGTTAAATCATATTCAAACAATAATATTTTTACGTAATTTTTTATCCAATTGACAATACAGTTATGATTAGAATTGTATAATCAGAGCATTCTAATATTAAATAATTTTGCACATTCAATTTTTTTTTTTAACAAAGAAAAATTTTTTTAAATTTTGACACATTCTTTTATGAAATTTCGATTAAGAAATATTAAAAAATTTTAAAGTGAATCATTTAAAAAGAGTTAAAAATAAATTAAAAAGGAAACATTTCTCTATTTTAACATATTTGTAAAGAAAATTTTACAGTTTACTTACAGTTTTTTGAAAAAATGTAATAACATTTTTACATACAATAAAGATTATATTTGAACGGTAGGAAATCCACAAATTTTTTTTTATTTCTTTAATTAATTATTAAATTTGGTTTTAGAAGAAAATCTTCGTCTAATTCGCTCCAAGCCGAAAGTATAGCCACTAATAAGGACATTCCACTGTCAAAATAAATGGAAAATATATTGAAATTTATTTAATGAAAGCCATTCATACACATTTTTAAAATATCCTTTTGAATTATATAACAAATAAAATCTGTGTAAAAAAATCTAATTGACGTGTTTTTTCTCAATTTGCTAATATTAAGTAAGGCTCGTTAATTAGGGAGTGATTGTGTTAAAATTTTAATATAAAATATGGTAATTTTAACCCTCTTTAAAAGAACATTTCGATTTTAACAATAAAAAAATTTTAAAAAGTGTTTTCGTTTTTCCCGGATTACCAAAAACTGTTCATAGGCATATCTGTGACTAAAGTTGCCTCCCTTTCTTAAGAAAATAAAGTATTTTTAAAATTTTGTGCAAAAGAATAAAACACAATTAACGAAAAAAAAGTACGCGTTTCCATATTTTTAAGATTTTGTAGTACAAGAAAATCCTTATAAATTCATCATATCTGTTATTGCATTTACTAGCTTTTACGCAATTTAATAAACAAAAGTCTGAAAATGGACGTAGAATCTCACTGTTATTAATTATTATGTCTTAGTCTTTTGAAAAATTATTTTTTGAACTAAAATAAGAATAGGAGGAATATAAACTTAGGCGTAAACGACAGGAGTATATAAACTTTATTTTAGATTCTACGTTTATTTTTACAGAAAATCATCAAGTACCTATTATTTCTTTTTTGAATGTATAAATACAAAAAGTTCGAAATTATTTTATATTAGAATTTCAATTTTGGTCGACCCTACGGGTTGTCCCCATTTACTCTTTTCTCGTCTCTTTTGACCCCAATTTTTCATAGAGAAGAAATTATACAATTTTTGTTAATTTTTCAAAAACCACCGATATTTTTAAATTTTTTTGGATACTGCTGATAAAGTGACCATCTTCGCGTAAATTTTTAATATATTAAAGATTAGGTACTCATAAAATAAATACAAAAAAATACGGTGTGAAGTCTGAATGCGTACCTATTCATCCTTGTCTACGGTAGCACATTTTTTATTGACATAAATATTAGAAACGCAGGAAAAGAGACCAGGAATTAACATAGAAGTGGATTATGGTACATTATATTTTCTGAAAAAAGTGCTTAGGACCAAAGTTATAGAGTTCAAAGTGATGCACTTGATGATGACTTTGAAGTTGACCTTGAGGTCAATTTCCAAAGTCATTTGAAAATCATTTAATATTTTTCAAAAGGAATAGTTTACTTTTCATCCCTAAATGGTTCAAAGTATATTCGAACGAATTTCACATGCAAGATAGAAAATAAGTGATCAAGAAGTAATTTTGAAAAATACTTGCTCAATCGCAATCGGAAAAATAATAGTTAATCATATGTTGAATTGAATTCCTAATATGATAACTATAGAGTAGCAATAAAAATTTTAAAAAATTTTGAAAATTTCTAATATAACATAAAGTTAATGTTTAACTTACAATTGGAGTGATATTAAATCTTTTCTTAACTTTACTTCTAAAATTACTTACAAAAATGTTTTCTTCTAATTTTTTCTATAAATTTGCGCCTATTTTTTCATTTCGTCAGGTTTTTATTTTTTTTATTTTAGAAAAATAACGCAACAAATCAATTTTGAAGATAGATTGAGTCAATACATGAAATTACTGCTTATAGGTACAGGATATGGTCAAAGTTCGGCAATGGCTAATCATTTTCAACTGACCTTGAAAATCGATTTCAGGGTCACTATCAAGTGCATCGCTTTAAATTCTACAAATTTGGTACTCAGCCCTTTTTTCAAAAAATATGTCGTTTCAAAAATATTTAGCTATAACTGTTTTCATCTACAGAGGTTGAATGGTGTTTTCTACCCCTAAAAAGCGTATTTAGCCGAAATAAAAAAACACGTATTTAATATTTTTCGCAGTTTAATAAGTATGTTAAGTTTCATTCAAATTGGCAAGTATTAGTTGGGTAGTGTTATTTGTCAGAATGTTTGGCCGATCTAGTTTTTTCAATATTTCTTTGCTCGTTTTCAGAATTTGTATTTTAATTTCTACGGACAAATAACTCATTCTTTTCTTCGATTTTAGTAACTTTTATTTGCTGATGTTGACCATTAATTGATCGAAACATATCAAATATTTTTCAATGATTTTTTTAGCGAATGTCGAAAATTTTGAAAATTTTTTCACCGTTAGTAAGTTAAAGTATTTGAATTCATTAAGTAATTAAATGATGTCCACAAGAACCTTACGAACTACCATAAGTTATATGAGATCCCTAGGACCCGTTTTTTACTGTTAGGATAAACTTTTTACTAAAATTATTTTAGATGAATAAATGTTATGTTGTATGATTTCCGCCAGGGTTTACTGTTCCCATTATTGTAAAAAATAAACTAACCGACCGATTTTGAAAATTTTTTCACTGTTAGAGAACTAAATTATTTTAGATGGATACAACTATGCTGCACAAAGTCCGTTCGGGTTCTTGGGTTCCAAAAATATCAAAACTAATTACCCAGCCGATTTTAAAAAATCTTTTACTCTTAGAAAGCTAAACTATTTTAAATAGGTACAGTTCTTAGATGAGATCCGCCAGTCCCCAAAATTTGGAAATTCGCTATGTTATGCAGATGCTGCGACAGGGGTATTATTAATATTGCCTCAGAAATTTTTTTAGTCCTATTATTTTCCGCGTGACCAACCTGTATACGCCCCTGTGTCACTTCCGATAAGTCGGCGATAATGGCTTAAAATTCCTTTCTTCAATAATGATAAATCCCAAGATTATTTCAAAATTTCCACATTTACTATTAAATTTTTATTCAAATTGGTGTCGAAGACCTATTATTACCTACTAATAATCAAAATTTATACGATTTGTTTCACACAATGTAAATACATGAAATTCTCACAATTCAATAACAGGCACTAACAAATACGACCATTGTAAACAAACAAATTTAATATTTAAATGTTAGTACCGGTCCCATGTTAGGCATTATCTATGACAAATAATTTATACTAATAATTTGAACAGCAGCAGCCAGGAGCGGCAATGGTAAGCGGTGGTTACCACCTCTAATCAGTGAATTTAAACAAAGCGGAACCATTTATTATTATAAATGGTTTTCTGTTCGAAGTGGTACGTACGTTGCGTAGGTGCTTTATGTACACGTATACTACAGGTAAACGTTTTGTATCGTTTTGTATTAGGTTGGCAAGAAAGTTTTGTCGTTTTTCAATTAACCAAACTTTGTTCGCTCATTCCTTCGTTTCGCTCTGACTGATTTGGATCATTTTGGTATCAGTTGAAAGCTAATATCATTGGTTTTCCAATTTACAGATTAGACTATTTTTTTGGGATTTGACGGTGAAAAAATTTACGTTAAATATGAACTCTG
Source organism: Brachynemurus nebulosus (assembly GCA_035578155.1). Taxonomy (NCBI): domain Eukaryota; kingdom Metazoa; phylum Arthropoda; class Insecta; order Neuroptera; family Myrmeleontidae; genus Brachynemurus; species Brachynemurus nebulosus. Next base: position 25,958,237 of record JAPWDM010000003.1, read on the forward strand.
AAAAAAATTCATTTACGCCATTCTATACTTTATGAGTTCCAACTTGGGCATAATGTTACGGAAGCTCATAAAAATTTGTGTGCAGTTTTGGGGTCATCTAAGATAGACGTTCGTAGCGTCCAAAGATGGTTCGCAAAGTTTAGGTCAGGTGACATGTCTCTTCAAGATGAACCTCGCTCCGGAAGACTTAAAAAACTTGATGACGATGTTTTGAAGACCGTTGTGTAACGAACCGTTGTTGACCACTAGAGAGATCGCAAAAAAGTTTCACACTACGCATACAACGATCGAGAAGAACTTGAAGAAACTTGGCTTTGTTTATTCCGTGAATTTCGTCCAACATTGCATAATCACAAAGGTGTTTCTCTTCCAGCATGACAACGCTAGGCCACATATGTCTTTAAGGACGACGTAGCGACTCCAGGAGCTTGGATATGGATAAGTTATAAGCATTTTTGATGTTACCTGGCAGATGTTTCGCTTTGTATATATCTCTCTCTCTCAGTTATATTATAGAAATTTCAATGGAAGTAGTAACGTGTTTATACCTGTACTGTATATTTTGTCAGTGTAGTGTACAAAATTTAGTTTAGCAGTAAGTATTCTACATCAGTTTTATACAAGAATTTTTAAGGGTTCAAAACTTGAAAGCGTTTTCTCCACAGTTCACGTTTTCAAAGTCGGTGCCCGTCATAACTTAAAAACTACAGCACCGATCCATTTGAAATTTTGAACACCACTTCTGTACATAATTTACGAGGTAACGCTGGAGAGTTTTTTTTAAATTTGTTAATAATTTTTATTTTACAATAACAAATTAGCCAATTTTTTTTCGCAAAAATCGTGTTTTTCCGTTCTAAGTGTTCCAAAAAACTGAAAAATTGAAATTTCGAAAAACCCTCCCAGCATTACCTGAGGAAAACTATTATCTAACGAATGAACTTTAATTTTTTTATTTCGGATGATCCAGCACCAAGTTATGAGGGGCACCGCAATTCTACTTTTTTCCGAGGCACGTTTGAATAATTGCTGCCAGTACTGAATTTTTTAATATTTCTTCCTGAAAATTTTATACAATATTCTTCGAATATTATACTTTAATGTACCATTGGTTTTAATAAAGAGATTTTAACTGTGTCGTCAAAAAAAAAATAACAAAAACATGCTTTTTTTGTACGAATTAACCTTACCCTCTCCTTAAACATAAACTATAAAAAATTGAATTTTAAGTAAAAAAACGACAAAACTTTCTTGCCAACCTAAAATATTTGCGTGTGTATTTTGTGTTTTGAAAATTTATACGATTCTCGAGTAATGTGTTTATTACAAGTGGAACGACGCGCCAAGCAAGCGATGGGAATCGTATAGAGTGAAAACTTTCGGAAATTATTTTAATTACTGATTTAATTTATTTCCTCTAGGCAAATGTTCATTGGTGTGAAAATTATCTCTTTATTATTAGGTAGTTGAAAATTGGTTTTAATCCAATTTTTGAATATAGAAACTTTAGTACTGTGTAGTATCGATAAAGATTGCGCTACAATTGAAGGCGAAAATAAACATAATTATATGGATTTGTATCGTAATATTTCCATCGCTTTTTTGTTTTACCTGGCTTACAGGCTACAAACCGAAAGGTGGCTGCCAGGACCGGCTGGAGAGCCGTGCATCAGGTCCCGTACCGCTGACTGAAATTGTGACGTTTGGTAAGACGATATTGATTTATTTAATGAAATCTAAATTTGTCGTGGAGTTTTGCGTTCTAGAATCACAATTTCATAAATATGTATTACAATTATATTTCTTTAAAAATATCTAATATACTGTAAACGGTATAGGGATTGACACCCTAAGGTAAAAGCGTATTGTGAAGACCATTTTGTCTATTTTCATGGAGTATACATCTAAATCAGTTTTATAAAGACAGATATATAAATAAATTACTAAAAATGAATTAATGTAGAATTTTCAGTAATGACACTTTGAAGATAATCGTTGACAGTCGGTAGATTAGTTATTGACATCTTTTCTTCTTTCAGAAATACCATATTTATGAGAAAGAAAGCAATAGGAGCATTAATGAAGCAATTATAATACCTAAATAAACATTTATTTTAGAATTAAATTATAATACATAGGTGAAAAATCATTGTCCGATATATGTATATACTTGAGAAAAAAATTTATTGTCTTACTTTAACGTATAATAAGTTTTATTTTACAAATAAAATGAAATAATTCATTTATATCATAGACAGGCGCGCATTTTTTTTTAGACAACATATTTCTAAATACCTTCTTTTTACTCATACCATTCATGACAGCTTGGATGGCTAACTCTAAATTAACCTCAGAATATTGTTTTAAATATGGCAAGTTCTTTTTAACCTTACGCATATCTTCTTGAGTTACGAATAAAAGTATTCTTGACACTTATGGTAGATTTTAATACTAACAAGCAACTAACGAGTCTTAAGACAGTCATTGACACAGCTGAATTATAAATTAATGACAGATGACAATAACTGTTAACTCTAGAATCATACGTACACGTCAAAACGACGTACGAACTTCTCTACCTGCTCCAATACTACGACTTGTTGTTACTTGTTTGCTGTGAGATTTCTGTTATCTAATTTATTTGTTATTATAACACACCACATATATTTATTTTGTTTATAGTCATTGTCGTTTTGTTTGTATTGAAATAGTGTCCATCAAAAGGACGTCGATGTATGATGAACGTATGTTTTTTTTTGAAGATTTTGTACACTACATATAAAAGTTTTCCTATTTTTTTTTAAATTTATTAAAGATATGGATGTTATAATTAATTTATTCAATGATTATGATAATGTGAAAGATGATTACAGCTGTTTGACTTATAGAGACGATATAATACTGAAGTTTTAATATATTGAATCGAAAACTAAAGAATGCATTTCGAATGACTTAATAAAAGATTAACAATTTATTTTGTGGAAAATATTTTAATTTTTATTATTTTTTGAGATCTAATTCGAAAAATTACTAACAAATTTTAGAAAATTTACAAATGTGCCTAATGGGGAAATAACTACATATCTATAGAAATATTTATGACTGAGAAATTTCACATTCTATAAAGTCACACATGTCCACTGACTCATAATAGTTCATAAATTAATTATTACAATTGATGTATTTATCTATTTTTTAATTTTTATAATGAAAATATGCTTTGATAAAAAATTAAAAAAATTAATAAATATTTACATTAAGAAATATTTCCAAATCCAATTTTTTTAAATATTTTGTTCGCTTTTGTAGTATTGTTATGTAAAAAAATGTCTTTTGCCAATAAACTCTAAAACTCTCCGTAAAAAGTCTATCCGTCAAAACGACGTCGATGTATGATTAACGTTTCTCGTAGACCAACGTATGATTCTAGGGTTAATTGATAAAATTATCACTCTTATAGTTATTGACTCCCCTGTTAATGACTATTTGGAAGCATTAAAATCCTGACGACAGTCGTACACAGTCAAAAAATTTGTGTTAAAATTAACACATTTCACATGTCCAGAACGGTCCACTCAATTTTTTGTGTTATTTTAACACAAAGCATATGTGTCAAATCTATACACAAGATTTGTGTCAACGATTTAACACACAAGAGGACATATATTTTGTGTTAATTTTACACAATTACTTAGTTATAATTTTACCAGTAAATATGTTAATATAACCATTATTTAGTGTATCTTTTTAACACAATGATATGTAAAACTAACTGATTTAGAATGTAGAAGTTTACGCAATAAATGTGTTGGTATAGGTATTTTGTTATTTATTTATTATGTAAATGAAAGGAAATAGTAAAAAATAATTTTTCAGTACTTAAACTTTTTTATTTAATATTTCTACAATTTTTGTAAAAATTTCGACGATGATATTGGTGAATTTCACTTGATATTTGATGAAAATAATGTTGAAGCAATACCCAAAAATTGTGAAGATCGTTGTGAAACTTAACGTGGAAGACAAAATGGAACCACTTAAACGCCGAATATTCGATAATCTTTTAATTAATTGAAATAAATTCTGCAAACAAAGAAAAAAAAAAGTCTATAAAATTCAATCTATAATATTTTTAATTAACTTACCTAATAATGAATATTTAATATCTGTATGATTTTTGTCGGTTTCATTGTTGTGACTGATGGAAATTAGCTGACTGCTACACTGGCAATGCGATATCTGACTACAATTTGATGAAATGTTAGGAACAACACAATGAACGCATTTATTATTTAATAGGTAACAAAAATAACTTGTTTATTTGATGCTTCGAATTAGAATATTTATAATGTATGTGTTCACCACCTCGGTGTTGTCATAACTACTCAAACATACGAAACAAGCGCGCAAAACCGGTTTTTTTTTGTGTTGAAACTACACAAATAAGATGTTATTTTTGATTTGACACAAATGTGATGTTATTATTTGCTGTTTAAAACAGATTAACATTTTTATTCTGTTAAATCAAAATTTTTGTTAATATTTTAATTTAACACAAACACGAAATGTTATATTAACACAGGGTTTTGTTACTTATTTAACACAAAGATTTTAACCACTGGTTTTTTTGTACACAAACACAAATGTTTTTTACCGTGTAAACACCACAAAAAATAATTAAAATATTAACTTATTGATACTAAAATACGCAATTTAATATTTGTTAACTTACGTATTCACATAAATTCCAAAAAAATTTTTAAATCGTTAGCACAACCTGCATACAGGTAAAATATTAGAACCATCCGCTTAACAATTTTTTTTTAGCATATTCACGAATTTGACTGTAGATTATACACGCGGTAATTAAAACAGTTACAGACAGAACGTTCATAAACCGTTCGTAACAAGACTTGGTTACATATAAACTGACACAACAAAGAATTCGTTAATTCGTTTGTTTTTTTTTAAATAATTACCACTTTAATTGTTAATAATAACGGTTTAAATTTATACGTATCAATCACTATAGGGGTGTCAACCACGATACCGTTTACCCTATTTGTATTGTATCCAAATTTTGTTACTATTCTGAAAACTATATTTACTTTAACAATCAAGATTTCTTTCAAGAGGGAAGATAATCAAGTATTCAAACCTACCAACGTTAGTTAAAATCGGTTTACCTTTCCAGTAATTTTATTCATCAAAATTCTATACCAAAAGTAACCAGGTTAGAGCAGTTCTACACCAAAAGTAGTAAGGTTACAGCGATTTTAAATCAAAAGTAGTACGGTTACAGCAGATCTGTTCCCTACCAAAAGTAGTAAGATCACAGCAGTTCTGTACCATTGTAAGGTCACAACAGCTGTTTTATACCAAAAGATTTACAAAAGCGAAATAAAAATCACATATGAATGTGCGTTTCTCCATTACAATTCTAAGTTTATAATATGAGAACAAACGGGTACAACCGTGCATTTCATTTAGAGTTTATTTTTAGCTGAAATAAACTTTATTATTCCATATTACAAAAACAAATTACTCCTGGTAACTTTGTCGAACAACCGCAGTCTCGCATAAGGATATGTAATTGGTTCAAAATTGCAAAATATTTTTGTTTCTGATAATTTGTTCACCTGAAAGTAAGTACTGTCAGTATTTATATCGAAAGTAGATATTGATACTACTCTTATACAAATATTGAATATAAAAATACTTGTTATCGAAACCAACGGCAAAGAGTAACTTATCGGTATTTAAGTCATATTTACCCATATCCAATTGTTTCTAAAAATAATTATATTGCCGACTACGTCAAAACTAATATCAAAATGAAATAAGAAAAATAATAGAAAAACAACATAAAATCAACAAGTTTAGATAAACAAATACAATTGGTATTGATTAAAATGGTACAAGACTACTGTTGTGTTGACATACCGCCCTAAGAATTCTCGGAAAAATATTTTTTTTTAAGTTTTCATTTGTTTATGTAACCTAATTTTCTCGTACTACACTACAATGCTATATGAATCATTGGGAGCAGCTGAAAAATAAATATCAAAAACTAATATTCATTCATTTAGTTAATTGATTCGTCTGACGACTGATAACAACCCCATATTTATATTTCAAATTAAATTAGTACCTTATATAGGTATTAATAAGTTAATATTGTATATTAATTTATTGAAAAATTATTCATAGAATTAATTATGTAAATGGAGTAAAAACATAATTTGTATTGTTAAACATAAACAGTCTACTATTATCTAAAAGCTACTTACATTGTTTTTTAAACACCTTGATGGTCATTGACGCCGTAAAACGTCAAACGAAATCTTACTAACTCACATACCAGGTCGTAGGACGTCAAAAATTAAATCCATATAAAATGTATTAGCTGCAGAAATAGTGTACCAGCCAGTTGTGGCGTTAATATTGAATTAACTTATTCTAATACAAGCAGAATGAGCCCACAATTGGTCAAGTTTAATAATGTCTGTATCACTCAGGCGATAAAAATTATTAAATAAACATAGCTGATATCAATTTAATAGTATTTACTTTATGGTATGCCATATTTGCCAAATCTATGTTTCGATCCATATGATCATTATCAAACAAACTCGTTATTTCCAAAACTAAAGAGACTTGAAATTCTGAAAAAAGAATATATAAGGGCATAGTTAAAGTTTATAGAAAAACTATAGGGAAAATTGTAGGTTTTATAGATTTTTTTTGAAAGATTTTTATAGATTTTTTAGATGTTGAAACCTATAATTTCTTGGTACAACAGAAGTATTTATAAAAATAATATAGTTTTGATATACACCGTAAAATGGAATAAATCGGAACAGTTTTGACTTTTGCAATTGATTTACAAATATTCTCTGACATAGTAAATGATGTAACTTGTTCTTTATTTTTATTATTTTGAAAATCTATTTTCTTTTCCATTTAGTCTGTAATTACTCCATTACTCCATACTCTCCCGCTCTTGTGGAGCAATAGGGACGAAAGGAAGGTTAACAGAAGATGTTTACAAGACTGTCAATTTTTTTTTTTGCTAAATAACTTCCGTTGATAAATTTATTACATTTACTTTAGCAATGTAAATTGTTTGTTAAGATAGTACGCGAATTTATCTTATTTAATATTATTTTTAACAAAATAAATACAAAAATATTACTTATTTTTGGTAGGGAAATGAAATTTAGATAAAAAAGGTAAAAGTACGGTAAGGTTACCATTAGAAACATCCTTTGTGTAGGCCTGGCGAGAGGGTGGGGTAGCAGGGGTTACTAAATTTTTTTGATCACAACATATTTTTGGGGGAGGAAATTTTTAAAAACGCGGTTTATTCCAGTGGCCCGCCATTTCTCTCCACGGTCCTGCCTTTGTGACGTAATGAAATTCAACCAATATATGTATAAGTTTTGAATTATATCATGATGGCCACAGATTTTTGAAGATCAAATTCCCTGACTTTTCCAGGTTTTCCAGAAATTTTATTAAAAAATTCCCTGACTATTTTGTGAAAAATGCCACCCCTACTTTATCACAAAAAACCTAAAAAAAATTTCTGACATAAAAAAGTAAATGACGAGAAACAAAAAAAAAAAAAAAAAAAAGAACAAGAAATACGCGTTAATTTTTAAATCTAATCAGAAATACGCAATAATTTTTAAATCTAATCTCAAAACAAGTGAAAAATTATATAAAAATCAATTTTTTCCAGTCTTCTGTAAAATTCCCTGACTTTTCCAGAAAGTAAAAATTCCCTGACATTTCCAGGTTTTCCAGTAATGTGGCCACCATGTATACGGACATATTCTTAAAACTTGTAACAGCCTTGGTACATCAAATATTTGTTGCAGCAGAATTATAATTATGTCAATTTGAGGTAGATTATTAATTTAAGATAAATATATCAAGTATTAGTAAAAAATTAATATAAATTTACAACTTACAAATTTAAATCTTGAACGTAAACACAATTTAACTAAATTCTGAAACAACGTAATCTAATTGTTGTAGTCTTTCACTATTAGCTTTCGTATTTAATTTTTTTTATTACCTTACCAATTTGAATATTAAATTAAATTTTTATTATTTATTAAATTATTATATAGTTGCTTACGATGAACTCAAATAAACCCATCTCCAAACTATAAACTATTAATTACAACAAGATACGTCCCTTTTTACGGCCCCTTTTTTTGATTAAATAATTTGAAACTATAGACTTGAAGAAACCCAGATCCTGTATAGGAAGTTAATTTTTTTTTATGGAATTTTTTTCATTTATAAAAAGAAAAAGATGTAATTTATTAATTCTAAGGCTTACAGACGGTATTTTTATTAAACGAGAAAAGAAAAAACTTTCAATAAACGTACGTGTAATAATAATATGTCACGAAAAACTACTATTAACATTTCCATAGACATTTTCTTTCCGGCTTACGGGACCATTTAGTGGCGTTTTATATCACACTATCCTTGCGAATTTTCCCGGGACGTGATTCAACCAACGAATTCCTTTATTATTAAAATTAGATAAATATTATTACAGGAAACTTCACATTTATCGCAGCTAACAATTTATTTAAGTTTTAATAGGAGTACGTTTTTATATATACTTGACAGGCATAACTTTGCCTTTATGAAATTAGGATGTGTACCCGAAGATTTTTGAACACTCTTTTTCGTTTTTTGCGCTTATTGCTTTGTGGTAAAATTATCCGTGGCAAGACGAAGCAATCTTCCTGATATAAATTTTTATACTTTTTACAATCCATAAAAACTATAAGATATGATTTTAAATGATAAAGTTTAATTTACGTTCAAACACAGCACCGTGCGTTGTTAGGTACAGTTGGTCAATAAATAGCCAGTTTTTATGGCTAGTCAGTGTTTTTTTTCTGGGTTGGTCCATCGTTGTAAAACAACAGGCATGATGTTAAGTACACCTGGATATTTTTATAAGGAACATGACTGTATGTAATCTCAATGGGGAAATACGGAGGGATAATAAAAAAGGATAAAATGTCTTTTTTTATGGTTGAATTTCAATAGTTGCCAAGTTTTTTGTTGCCTGTTTACACGAACCAGTGCGTAAGTAAAAAAACATAAATGGGATGTGTTTTTTATTGGTTATCGATATTTGAACGGTTTGTAAAGAGGCTGGAGGGAAAAAGGACGGGGATAATACAACGTTTTAAAAGTTAATTCGAAATTGGTTGAGGAAGAAATTGTTAATTTCGCGGTTTTTTTATTAAATTGTGGGTTAAAAGTCATATCGTAACATGGATCATTGTACATAGCGTTTACATCACTTTTCATAGACGGTTCTATCCACCTATAAAATAAAATGTTACAGTAGAAGTTTTTAATAATGCCACTCTCCACCATAGAATATTGTGTATCATAACCAAATTATAAAGAACGCTGACGGCTCTTCCTGGTTTCGCTCAAGTGTTTATTTTGTTTTCATTTTAGCATTTTATATAATTTCCAGCAACGGAGTATATATTTTATGGGTATTTTAAGCTATGGCTCATGGTCCCTACAACGGTAGAGATGTCGACGTTACTAATTCTTTGTTCCATTCTCATCCACTCCTAAAATTAACTTATCGTTCAATTCAAATTCCGTCCAACATTTCACTCCCGTCCGATTTATCAGTTTTGTTAAGACCTCTCTTCAGTTGTTTATTTTGGGTTCTCATTGGGGCCCCCGGGCGACTAGTACTAAGCGACTCTAAACTAATCATCCTCATATTTCAAGAGAATCTCTAATTTTAACATCTTGAGACCTTTCCGTAAGATTCCGAACTGTACGTTTTAGGTGAATTTCAGTTCTGGACTCTTTTTGAGTTTCTAAGGCCCTAGTGAATATTTTTAACTACCGTTCAATTTTTTTGAGTCTCAATAATATTTTAACAAAAGGTCAAGTTCCGTCATGTCGTTTATTTTAAGCCCTTTTTGGGTCTCACTTGGCCCTGGCAAAAACTTTTGATTTCACGTTTACTTCTCCCATATCTCAATAGTCTTATAGAAAAAATCTGCTTAGTATCGGCTACTTTATCGTCTATTCTAAACACTCTTTGGTTCTTCAAAATCTTGGACCCTTGTGGGATTTCATATAATATAGCTTATGTTATGTAGTTTGGAATCGTTTAGCTCTCTAACAGTGTGAAAATTTTTTAAATCGGTCCGTAAGTTTGAAGGTGTTTAAATTTATTTTTCTTTGTTTTTAAGAGAAATACAACTCAAGTAAAATTTGAATTTCTGTAATAACATGGTCTAATACAACTTTTTCTCAATAAATATACGTATATAATTTCGTAGGGTTGGGCGGGGTAAAAAAAAGACAAAATCAAATCTTTTCATTTTTCATGTAGAAAATATTTTAATTTTTAGACAAAAAAAAAAATACTGTATGATGTTAAATTGTTTGTATTTTAAGATTTTGCCTGTGTTTTCGCTCAAGCTAATGGCATAAATCTATAAAAAAATAAAAACCTTGTCTTTATTTTACCCGCCAAATGGAGTAAAAAAAAAGACAGTGGAGGGTAAATAAAAGACAGACCTCTAACTAACAGGATACTGCAAGTATATGATTGGAAGGGTAAAAAATAGACAACTTGGGTAATTAGCAGTACAACACTTTTTATTTCACAACTCTATCTCTACTACAAAATTTTTTATAGATATATTTAAATTTTACGTATTTTACCAAAAATTTTAGCTAAGATTAAGCAGTAAGAAAAGTCAGAAAAAATTAACTGATGCAAAGCTTGATTCACAGGAAATTTCTTTGGACTTTAAATATTAAAATAATTTTTATTTCACAAACGTACAACTAACACAAAATTTATTACAGCTCATTAAAAAACCAAATATGTTAATTTGAGGCTGTCTTTTTTTACACCACTTTACATAGAGTAAAAAAATAAATCAAAATAATCTATGAATGAGTTAAAAATACTAAATGTGTGCAGTAAGACATAGTTATACATTATAAAAACATAAATAAATTTTCATGGGACAAAAATACAAATTTTCGAATGAGCTGAAATTGACATCCATGAAAACCGTCTGCTCACTAACAAAAAAATTGTTTTATTGAAGGATCAGTTTTATTTTTATCCATAAAATATACATAAACATGCCATTATATAGTTTTAAAATGAAAATCCTTGTCAATAATTTTTAATTTTCCTAAATGTTAACCCTTTGTTTGTCTTTTTTTACCCCACTTTTTTCCTTTTTTTTAACATATAAAAAAAATTACAAGCAGTCGGATCATTACCAAAGCATGTAGAATAACAAGAAAAAAATACAGTCACTCTATTTTATCAGATTTTTTACTTATTGAAAAAGTTTATCGTCGCGGAATGAAAGTTTTTCTCTCATGAATAACAGAGGTTTGGGAGAAAATTTTTTATGTTATAAAGCCCGTTCCAAAAATTATTTTTTGGCCCAGACAGCTTAGAATACTAATGTATTTTGTTGTAATATTTTTTATTTTTTGAATTTAACACTGTTGAGTTTAATATAAGTATGTCTTTTTTTATGCCGCTCGAGCAGTGTCTTTTTTTTACCCCGCCTAACCCTACTGTTATTATCAGTTTTTTTTTTCTTATTGTTAAATTTGTTTTTTGACATTCCACACGCCATTCATTCCGTCCCTGCACGGTAAACTCTTGGTTCCGCTCCGGATTGAGAACTTCTACGGTACAATACAGTTTGGAATTGTATAGAGTTTCTAATTATGAATATTTCAATAGTTTAAACACTATATTTGTAAAATATCATGTCTCTATGCTTGTTGTTAGTTTCCAACTGTATATTAAAAGTCAATTAGTTGCTAATGATCGGAAAACTATGGCGCATTAGTGAACAAAACCATGTTTGTCCGCAGATATAAAATGTAAATGCATGCGAAACAAACTGTTGTGCTGATTTGAATATTAGAAAGTTTTTGGTTTAGTAATTACAATACAAGATAACGTTCGAAATATTAGTTTAATATCAGTTTTAAACTGTTTTATTTCCGTATTTTTGTGATTAGTTGAACAACAAAGGTTTGTCGACTACGTTAAGGATGATTTTATACTGTGTCAACATCCTTAAAACATCAAAAGTAACCTTTGAAATGAAAACATAACAATGAGACGTACATATATAGAAGCAGATGACTCAAACAAGTATGTTAAATATTTCAGTTAGAGAGAGCTTTGTGTAAGGATTATGCTCAATATAGAGCGGTGCTTCTTACCATTAGAGCGAGTGTCAAATTGTTTCAGTATCTACAGACGAAACAGAGAATAGATGGATGTATTTTACATATAAGCTTTTAGACGACGTGTTACACTCTCGTTTCACATTGTACGGTTTTCCCCGTACGGGAAAAAACCGTACGACTTTTTGCCGTAATATCATTGCTTTCATATTGCACGGATTTTTGCCGTTATAAACTGAATATCTTCATTTGATTTGCAACATTACACAAGTAATAAGTGTGATTAAAGTTAATTCTATAAATCAGAGGGAATAGAAAGTAGAATTATTTATTATCACATTCCCTGAAGACCTGAAAAATGAAGAAAATAAGTTTTTCAACTATTTTCGGATGTTTACAGACTCCTTTGATTAATTTCTTGGCGAACTTAACATCAAAACACACAATTTCCAAATTATTGTACATACAATATATTAAAGTACTGGTTATCACATTCAACATTAGTTTCATCCATTTCACAAATAAAATTAATACTTAACATGAAATTCAACAAAATATTGTTAATGCCGTACGTTAAAAAGCCGTCTAATGTGAAAGCATCCATTTAATTACATACACTATTGAATTAAAAACGCCGTACGGCAACCGCAAGTCCAGTCACAAGAGACGGCTGCTACACGGCAGGGCAACGGCATTTTGCCGTGACCGTGTAATGTGAAAGGTCCAATGCTGTTCTTCACTCCACTAAAAAAATGCGACCGTACGGTTTTTTGCCGTACGGTAAAAACCGTATAATGTGAAAGGAGCGTTACGCCATAATTTAATTTAAATAAATATGTGATGATATTTTTCTTTTCTTAAATTCAATTTTGAATGTAAAATTGGTTCTTTTGATAATGCTGAAGTGTTTTGTATGTAACAAGCGAAATAAGCTTGTGACATAAAAAAAAGATAAAAATTTGAAAGACTGGAATTCTGAATGAGTTCAATGTTGTGTAACGGGTATTCAGAAAAAAAAAAGTTTAGTTACCGAGGAATATTTCTGGATTTAATCAAAATTCATGATAATTTACTGTTTTACCTGTCACTACATGATGAAGCAGATAGGATAAAGGATTTCTATAATTTACGAATAAACGAAAAAACGGGATAAGGGATGTTTATACTTTTAATTGGACTTCAACCTTCTTGTGAATTAGAATATCATATCTTTGAAGGATAAATCAAGAGGATAGAAGGAACAGCGAAATTACCACCTACTATAGATCAAATACTTGAAAACGACAAAAATATTATCCAGAATTTATTAACCTATTTAGAAAAATCTAAACTTTTAAATATTATGCCTTACAGCAAAACTGTATTCTTTTAATGTTTCATTATATTGTAGGTATTTACATTAATTTTTTTTAATTCGTATATGTATATGATTCGGCGCAGTTAGAAAAAATACAGATAGTTTAAAATTAAAAAAAAAAAAATAAATAAATAAAACAAAAATGAAAAAGAAAGTACCAAAAAAGAGCAGATGTTTAGGAATCTTTCGGCACTAAAATAATTCAAAAAAACTCTCAGAAATCACTACCGAAACAGACTGAATATTTGTATCAATATGGACAAGGATTTGTTTCGAATATGTAGCAAATATTAGCAAAATTTAGTTTTTTTTTTTAAGTTACTGTAGACTTTAACGACATTTGAAGCTTGGCGTGGAGACAGATAACATTTGCAGATTCTAGGCAGAGATGAAGGGAACTCTACTGTATCTCTCGAGAAATTTTGGGGCTTTAGAAACGCTAAGTGATAACCACCTAACAGCAAAAGTACAGGGCCAGCGAGAAAAATGGCGTGCCTCCGGGTTTAACAAAATATTTTCAAAAATTGTTTCTCTAAAAATACAGGTGACGAGAAAAAAAACCTCTTCTTACTTTGTTCGCGCCCTTAATTGAGGCTCCGGGCCTAGCCCCCCTCTCACCGACCCTGGAAAGAGATACTCTCATCCCGGAGTCACTGAAAATTTAAGATTTTCTATGGGAAATAATGCTGGAGGAAGTGCTTTCGATTCAGTATTGAACAGTGAAATATTATAAAAAAAACCGAATAAATCTAAAACATCACAGTACAAAATCATACGATCAAGTTTGAGACGTGATACAATGTCTAGAAGTCAGAAGACTATTCTAAATATGTCTAATGTTTTCTCTATATATCGATTCGGAAAAAATGCACTTACGGAATATATCTCTGGACCCAGTCATGATTACTGTTCATTTTTGTATGGTAAATCACATATTTATTTTCATTAACGGTATTTAACTATGAGTAAAACTTCATTTAATCCAAGATATTTCAGCAATTGATCTTCTAACTATTTTTTTGAATATATAGCAAACAATATTGACATTCATGTGACCCTAGATCTGCAACATATTGGATTAAAAGATGTGCGTTTCTATAAGCATTTCTTGAGAACATTCATATATAAGGAATTGAATAAAATAAAAATAAAGTGTAATAAATCTTTGAAATATGTTCATGCAAACATTGACTGTTGCTATATATTTTATACTACAAATGAAAGTTGAAGGATAACGTATTGTAGTTTATTGTGTAACTTTATTCCATAGATAGTACAAATACATTCTGTACAACACGATTCATGTAAAATATAATTTTTCTTTCCTATTACTAGAAAAGAATTATCCTAAATTTCGTCCATTTCGTCGATCTCGCAAAATTGGAAAGCGGTCTAAATGATAGATTAAGGTGGAACAAATCTGTGCTTTGAACATAAAAACAGATAAAATACCTTTTTAAAAATTTGTATCAATATCCCAAATTATACGATAAAGGGATAAGTATAGGTCAATCGGCCCCGGAAGCGAATAATTTTAACGGTATGGTAAGGCTGTAAGTAACTGATATCTACAATTTTGGCGGCCAAAACTGAGTAGTTATGGAGATAACTAAAAAGATTTAAAAAGATTACAAAAATTTTTATCTTGGTGACTACACTCAACATAGGAAAATAATTCCAAATTCACATGAAGGCAAACAGTCTCAAGAATATTAGACATATTTATTATCGTACCAGTCCTCGTTACTAAGGATCATAACAAGGAAAATATCCGATCCAATGTTATTTTTATAGGGTTCCAATTGAATGATCACTTCAAAAAAAAATTCAGTAACTGTATCCTAATGCACTTAATTACTGCACCAAGTCTCATCAAAATTCAAGGGGTACAACATGATAAAAAAAAATTTTTCATTTCAAATTTGCTGAACCGCCCCTCCAGTAGGTCCGACCCTGGAATAATATACATCAATCGAAAGTACTTTAAAAATAAAGTGCTGTGTCTAATAAAGTGTTTTTTCTTATCTCCTATAGTTTTCGAGATAATCAAGAATAATCGAGAGAGGTATATTAAGTTATAGGTTATCTGCCCCTGATAGAAAGTCCCAATAGTAACTGTATTGTCGTTTATGCGACACTGCAGCTACTTCATATATATAACTTTCCTAGTTCAAAACAAAACCACTGTACAAATATAATAGAAAATTGTCAAAAAATATGGTGTAGTAGGCTTTTTTAACATGTACTCGTAGAATATAACGTTCATTGGACTACATGTTAAAAAATCCTATTACAGTACATTATTTGAAAATTGTGTATTTTACTGGTTCACTTTTATAAATATAAACACCGTGCTATAGGAGGTTGACTTATACAACTTTTATTGTCCAGAGTATTATAAATTTTCTCCTTTTCCTTATTCTTTTGGGAAAGTTGAATAATTTATTAATACAATTGACAAGAGGCTGCGTTTTAAACAAAAGATTTCACGGAAACAAAGACAACAGTTCTTAAACAAACATTTTACGCTCGATAGTGTTTTCAAAATAAACAAACATTTCAAAATTATCTAATAATTTTCTTAGTATTTTATTCAGTTACCGAATTTCTTCTTGACAGGATATATTACAAACACTTGAAACATAAGGAAATACTATTTCTAACTGTAAATATGTATATAGAATTATTTGAGCTTGGTTTCATTTCTCTAACCCCAATATATCTGGAGATATTCACTAATTTAAACGTCAACATACGTACATACGTACAAAATTCACATGTAAAAAGTCCAGGTTCGGAACACCTGCATTTTTCGCTTTCGGAGTGCCTTCCAAGGTCCGTTGAAAACTGCATATGCTAAAATTCATCTGATCATCATACTTTCCCTTCTTATACATATCTATAGTTTCGACTATATGGATTGGAAAGTCAAATAATATATTTCATTGTGACGAAATCATATTACAAATCATTAGCCGTTTATTTTGAAAAATCTCAAATTCATTTTCCAAAAAGTCAAGCTAGTTATTGGAACATTTACATTTTGATGTTATCTTTTTGGTTTGAAGTAACTTTTCTGGTTAGTGAAATGATAAAAATCTTTAAGAGTGACTTAAGGGGAAGTTTACTCGAGAGTCCTTAAAAATTATGTATTTTTCTAGAATTTTTTTCTCAAGAACGGTAGTAAATATCATTTCAAATTTTGTACACAAATTTATTAAGTATTAAACTATACAAAAAAAATTCAAAAAATATAAAAAATTGTCCATTTTATAGATACTGCAGTGTGACGATCCGAAAATCCAATGCCTTGTTGGCGGACATCCTAGCGCCGCGCCGGTAATAAACCACCGAAATCCAAAAACAAAAGAGATTTATAAAATATATGAAGAGTACCGGCACCTTTACTTATAATATCAATAAATTGCTGAAAGAAAAAAGAATGGCGGATGTTTTAAATTTTGATTACGATTTTTATCTTATTTTTCGCTCTTTAAAGTAAATTTAAAAATAAAAAAAGATATTGAAAGTGTATCGAACTTAGATAGAGGTGCCGAAGAATTGAATTATCTTTAAAAAATTAAAAAAAAAAGGATCCATGGAATAGTTTTTGAGTTACCGTGTCCGCCAGTTCCAAAAATGTAGTTCCGAGATATTATAAAATATATATAAAGAAACGTATTTTCAAAATTTTATATTTAATACTCATTATTGCGTGAAGTACGTTTTTTGAATTTTTTTTTATAGAAAGCTGGATTCGGTTAATGTGCAAGAATCTTGTTTTTAAATTATTTTCAGTAAAATTACTTTGGGAACATATTCTACACATAATTTGTTATAAATTTCGGCAAAAAAAATCGATTTTTTTTATCAAATCTCAAGTAAACCTTCCCTTAAATTACTTTCAGCAAAATCACTTTGGGAACATATTCTACACATAATTAGCTACCAATTTCTGCAAAAAAAATCGATTTTTTTTTAACGACTCTCAAGTAAACCTCCCCTTAAGTCTGATTTTAAGTCTTCGAAATCAATATGGCAAACGTTTTGTAATAAAATTTTAACACTACTAAGCACGTAAGAAAGATTACTAATGTGGCAAAAATTGATAATTGTAACGCAACTATGTATTCACAATTTTATAATGTTTTGTATGTTTAGTTTTGTAATGGTATGTTTTGTTATTACACAAACTGCGCACTGCTCTCCCGCAGTTGGCATTGAAAACCAGAGATGAACATTACTGTTTTACTTGTCGAGTTATTTTGCTTATTTTTACGGTTTCCTTAAAATCGGATTGCTTGATTTGTCCATTATTTTTAATATAAATTTCAATATGATGGAAAATGTTCATCTTCAAGAGGCATCCGATAAGTAATTAAAAAAAAAAACAACTAGCCTATACACATGTTCACATAATAATTAAATGTGAAGGAAATTTTGATTTGTTTGTTATGGACAGAAACCACAAATACTGAATGATTCTTGACGTTGAATATTTTTTAATTTTATGATAAAAAAAAATTATAAATCAGAGTACATTTCTTCTTATTTCAAAATAAATTGTTGATTTTTCATTTAATAAATATTTCATAATTGTTTCTACACTCTAAGAAAAAAGGGTCAAAAACGTGCAAAATAACTTAAATTTAGAGCAAAATTACTCCTCGCTCTGAAAATATGCACTATTATTTGTGTAATATGAAAAAATTGGTGTATTTTTATATAATTTGTGTATAATTACTGTTTTTTTTTTAATATTACACAAATAAAGGTGTAACTTTGGATTTTTACAACGTTTTTGGTTTATTTTTACACCACTAAATAGCAAAACCCATGCGCGCGCATATGATTTTATGTATTTTAAAATTATCTGTTATTGGATTACTGTATTATTTATACGTACATAAATAATATTCTTAAAGGTTAAAAATTATATTTTCAAATTAGCTGAATTAAACAAAAATATTTTTTGATAGGATATATAGTTAATATAATTATAACGTGTATGATAAATTAATCTTTAAATATGTTACAAAAACAGTGTTATAGTGGTGTACTGATGTTTTGTTTTTATATGCATTGTGGAAAATGGCTTCTGGAATAATGTGCAAAGAATACTGTAATATAAATTTGTTTGTTTCCAAAATGCTGTCCTGATGATACATTTAAAATATTTCAGGTAAGTTAATTTTTTTAATTTTGCTTCATGCAAATAGTTATGTAATTTGATAAAAGTTTATTTTACAATTTGACTAATAATTTATTTTGTGGGTTTCTCAATTTCTGTGAAAATTAAAACATTATCTACAATTCAGATATGTCTAAAAAATTATATAATGCTTGTAAATTGGTAAAATCTGTAGTGGTAAAAGAATTATACATATTTTTTTTACTAAAATTTATTGACTTGGGAAACAAAATACCTACAACTATTTATCAAATTTTAATCAACAGAAACCCTAATTAATGTAGGTATAGTATATAATATTTCGTTTTTATGTCATCGAAGATGACGTATTAATATCGTTGTGTGATTGAATTGAACACGTGATTGAATAATTATTGAGTTGTACATCCATACTGAACAAATGACATTACTTAGTGCGTGTCAAAAACACGCACTTAACGAATTTTTTTTTTTTTTTTTGCTTTACAGTAATATAAATTCATAACAGGTTTAAATTGAAAAGGCGTATGGAAATTGAGTTTTTTAAGTAATAATAAAAATGGTAATAATAATAATGGAATTTAACGTTCGTTTTTTAGACAATGGTATGTAACGGACGTCACTCACATCATTATTTCTCAACTTTTTCATGATGATATGGGCGGAGAACAAGAAAAGCGGTATAAAGATTTGGCAGGTGTCCGTCTGCAACCGTCTTCTTAAGGACGATGTCGATATTCATCTGGAATTGCGATGGGAAATAGCAGAAAACTTTCACCAGCATATAACCGGTTACGGAATTCAAACCCTCAGTCTACCAGTTCGGAAGTGCCAGTGCCTAAGCACGCCGGGTTACGTTGCTGGTGAGTTTTTTAATCAAATATTTAATATCTGTACATTCATTAAAGTAACCTAAAAGTAATTGTGTAGCAAAAACGAAATTTTCTTAATTTTAAATTGCTGTGAAATAGTTATTGAAAAAAGAAAAAATAAATAAGCAAAAATGGTTATAAAATTAAGTAACCCTTATTTTCTGATTTGTTTAGAAACCGGAATTGGTGAAGACATCTGTGAAACCGCAGCATACATTTTCCCTGAAGTTCTAGTAATTGCAAGAGTCAGCAGAATATTGGGCGGAGGACAAGAAAAGCGGTATAAGGATTTGGTAGGTGTCTGTTTGCAACCATCTTCTTAAGGATAATCTTGATATTCATCTGGAATTATGATGGGAAATAGCAGAAAACTTTCGCCAGCATATAACCGGCTACGGAATTCAAACCCTCCGTCTACCAGTTCGGAAGTGTCAGTGCCATACGCACGCCGGGTCACTTTGCTGGTGAGTTTTTTAATCAAAAATCTAATATCTGTACATTCATTAAAATAACCTAAAAGTAATTGTGTAGCAAAAACGAAATTTTTTTTAATTTTAAATTACTGTGAAATATTTATTGAAAAAAGATAAAATAAATAAACAAAAATGGTTATAAAATTAAGTAATCCTTATTTTTTGATTTGTTTAGAAAAAGGAATTGGTGAAGACATATGTGAAATCGCAGCCTACATTTTCCCTGAAGTTCTAGTAATGGCAAGAGTCAGCAGAATATTGGGCGGAGGACAAGAAAAGCGGTATAAGGATTTGGTAGGTGTCTGTTTGCAACCATCTTCTTAAGGATAATGTCGATATTCATCTGGAATTATGATGGGACATAGCAGAAAACTTTCGCCAGCATATAACCGGCTATGGAATTCAAACCCTCCGTCTACCAGTTCGGAAGTGCCAGTGCCATAAGCACGCCGGGTCACTTTGCTGGTGAGTTTTTCAATCAAAAATCTAATATCTGTACATTCATTAAAATAGCCTAGAGGTAATTTTGTAGCGAAAGCGAAATTTTCTTAATTTTAAATTGCTGTGAAATAGTTATTAAAAAAAGAAAAAAAATATAATCAAAAATGGTTATAAAATTAAGTAACCCTTATTTTCTGATTTGTTTAGAAACTGGAATTGGCGAAGATATCTATGAAACCACAGCATACATTTTCTGCGAAGTTCTAAGAATGGCAAGAGTCAGCAGAATATTGTTTTTCTTATATTTAAGTATTGTTTAGTTAATTTTCTTAAACTATAGTTTTGATATGATGTAACTACAATTTTAATCCGTAAGTTTTTAATATTATCATTGTAATCTAATTACAATTAAATTTTTTATAAGATATTGCTTAAATAATTGTGTCTGCAAAACGTAAGCATTGTAAAAAAAGTCATATCTCAAAATTTTGACCAGTTTAATTGGCAGTTAGATACACTGCAAAATAAAGATTACCTATGTTCATGAAAGCAAGTAAACGTTCATAATAAAACTTTTATAATCTTACTTTTTTGGAGTGTTTATTTTAAAATTTACCAAAAAAATTATTATTTTATCATACGACACACTTATATAGAAATTTAGACATAATAAGCAAAATATTTAACATCTCGAATCTTTTTGTATATAATTCCAAATTATTCTATACTTCATATTATTATAAATATTTATGTAAAAAAACCATCAATAATCTTTTTTGATTCTTTATTTTCAATTAAGTTGAATCAGTTTATTTTTTTCAGCACAATTGAATCACTCATACTGATTCAGTTGAACTGAATCAGAATGAGTGATTCAGTTGGATTAATATTACACTTTTCTGGGTGTAAACATTACTATATAAGTGTGTAAAATTACATTTTCAGGTGTACAGGTGTGGTTTAAAAATACATTAATATGATGTAATTTTACGTTTAACTGCGCACTATTGCGAACTGAATGTGTAAAATTACATCTTGTTGCGTAGTTAATACACAAATAAAACGTAATCTATTACACACCTGGACCGTAATTTTACGTACGACATGTGTAAAACTACACATATGAGTGAGTAATAATTACACCATGATGGTGTAATTTTCACCTTCGTACATTACGGTTTGTAATGTTACTGTCATTATAGAAGGCATTTAATTGCCTCCTATAATAGTAGTAAAACGGTACATTTTTTTCTTAGAGTGTATAGAAACCACCAACAAAGTAATTTAAACAATTTTTAATTCAGAAAAAAAAGACGAACACTCAAAAATATTATTTTAAAAAGTAATAAAAATGGCAAAAATAGTAATAATAACAGAAAAAAGTATGTGAAATTCGTAGTAAAAAATAGTATGTGCAACTCGTGCGGGATTGTCGATTGCCCACTCAAGTGAATGAGCGCACGAACGTCAACGCTCAACTTCGCTTTCGTGGGCAATCGACAATTTCCCGCCCTTATTGCACAATATACTATATTTTTTTCATGGATTTGTGCTTTTCTAAGTACGTAAGTTACTTCATTAATTCTGAAAGTACCTTAGGCCCATTTATAGCTATCAAAAAGATATTATATTTTAAATAATGCTAAATATGTTAATTGGATTCATAAATTTTACACCCTTAGAAACCAATATTTTTTTAAAGATATTAAATTTCTCAATTTTAGCATAAATGGATTTGGGCCACTCTAAAAATAAATGATCCATATATGCATTGTATTGCAGTCTGTGTATATGCATAGCATGATATAAACCCGACCGAGATATACATACATATGAATAATAATTTCTGTAATTGTCAACTATAGATAATTTTAGAATTACCTTTTCCAGTGGGAAAACATAATGACCACATGGCCAACATGATCTAATTTAACCCATACACAATCATTTATAAATTTGCCATACTTTGGTTGATTATGGGTATGAATTTATAACTGCATTAAAGTATACACAGGCTGTCCGAATTGACTGTTTTCGATTAAATTTAAATTCGTATTAGTTTTGACAACAATTCAAGTGAGAATATGTGCAAATCAAAACAACTAAGAAATGGCAATTGGTTAAGAAATGGGAAAAATCCAGAAGAATAAGTAAGCAAAGTACAGGAAATGTGATGATAATTTATGAAAACAGAAATAATACAGGTTTGGTGGGCGTAATAATACAACAGTGGGTGTGTAAACCTAAACAATGGGTATAATAAAACATTGTAAAAGTGAATAAAATGTAATGATAATAAATTAAAATAAATAGATAATATATACTTTAACCTAAAAGCATTAAAAGGTTAAAAATTACAAAGCGACAAAACACAGATCTTACTATACAATATAATAATGCATAATAAGAAAGAAAAATCATTGAATAAAGTACCTACCTACCAATTTTAATTTCTTAGTATCTACTTAAATTGTATATAGAAATATTTAATTCAGTTTATTGGTATTTCCGTTGATTGACTTTCGGATGATGGACTGTAGAGTGGATATTTTAACTTCCGGTGCAAACTTTTTTCCGGTCAAATTTTGTATTTTCAATATTTTAAATACAAGTAAAGTTTTGCTTTGATTTATATTATATTTTGTCCGGCCTTAAAATTCACTTTCTCAAATTCTTTAGCAAATTTTAACTTATAGTACTTACCACAGTTGAAATACGTTTTGAAAATAAATATCTACAAAAAAAAATGTGTCTATCAGCGGTGAAAGAAGAAGAATAGGATAAGTAGTAGACAATAAAAGCAGCACAGTCTGTTTCTGCTCAATGAATGTAACAGTGTTCTCAATAGCAATTCCACCTCTACTATTACTTAAATTTAATATTAGTAAAGCTTTTACCAATCTCGCTCTCACTTTTTGTCAAAGTGATACAATAATCTTTCGAATCACCTGTTGATATATTGAATTAAATGAACAAAACACACAATTACTTACTAAATTATATTATGCAGTGCATGAATATATTAAATTACATGGCGTGTACGTATTATAATTATTGATGTGCATGACCCAATATCATTGACGACTTCCTCTCCATGTACCACGCTTTATGCACGATATGTGTTTGTTTAAAACCATTTGTGGAAACGAACATATTGTTGTCTACTAGTTAGTACTGCCAACTACATACATACATAGGAGATCGGAGACAGACGTACTGACAACAGACAACAATATGTCACTCTCATGTCACACTTGGGCCCTGTTTTGTTGAAATTATATGTGGACTGTTCGGTCATTAGTCATTTCTATAGCATTTCGTTGATTTAATCAAACAGGAACGTACATGTTTTGTATGTATGTGCCGAAATTATCGCATTTCGGAAATACTTTAAGGCCAGCCACACACGTACAGTTTCAACTGACAGTTTGAACTGAACAGTTCAACTATACAGTTTAAACTTTACTTGTGTGGGTATTTCAGTCTCAGTTCAACGCAACTGTACAGTTAAACTGAGACGATTGAAATTTCAATTTTTTAAACTGAAAGGGTCAACTGATTGTTGCGTATGTAGGGGTTCAATTGTACAGTTCTCAGTTCAAATTGTGTCAGGAGCATAGACCAATGAACACTATTATTATTATACAACTAGACAAAGCGTAAAGCCAGTTTGTAGGCATTTTTCTTGTGGCAGGTAACGGGGTGAGACGGGTGAGATTTAAGGAATATAAAATACTGTCCACTTTTCCGCAAATGGAACTATAATTAAAACGAATACCACTCTTTTTCTTCCAAAATTTTGCAGTTTCTTCTCAAGAAAGTAAAATTTTATTATCAATATTATATTTGGCAATAATTATTTGAAAACGTTACTACAAATACCACAGGTTATCGCATTGATTACTACATTACAGAATACTATTAAGTCGTATACTGGCCGTATCTGGTTGCTTCATTTATAAATTGACAGAGTGAGTCTATAGGATATACAGAATATGTTCTTTGGTCTGTGGTCAGGAGCAAGTGGGTTTGATTGTTTGTTTTTTTTAACAATATAATTTCCGCGGAATCAAAGATGTTGCTAGGTGAAATTGTCCTGCTGTTTCCAATCCACTGTAAAAACTGAAGGATTGAACTGTACGTGTGTGTGCTTCTACAGTGTACAGTTTCACCTGACAGTTTAAACTACAGTGACTGTATAATATTCTTTATAACAGTGTGGCCATTGGAACCATATCCGCCATATTCAGGCCAATTTTGAAGTGAGTAACCGTAGTAACAGAATAAACAAGGTATACAAATTCAATGCATTTGGCCTGTTAATGGCGTCAACCAATCAAAAACTAGACCTACTAATGGCCACACTGTTATCAAGTATATTATAAAGTCACTGTAGTTTAAACTATTCAGTTCAAACTGTCAGTTGAAACTGTACGTGTGTGGCGGGCCTAAGTGTGAAAATGTTTCGAAATAGACTGTGGATGCTTATAGTAACGAGTAAAACATTCAAAAAAGTTTTTTAAATAGTGCTTAATAAGAAAGAAAAATAAGTTATAGATTAAAGGATATAATATTAAAGGATTTAAAAAAGTTGGGATGCAATGAAAGGTAGTTGAAGCCAACAAAACTGGAATGATTTTATAGCAAAATACACGTACTTTTATGGAAAACGAAGAATCTAAAATTTTGCATAGTAAGTAAATCTATTTAAACCTGTTTTCGAAGTACTGGCAATATCCCATTAAATGAAACAAGACAGGAGAATCAAAAATAAAGCGCAAAAATTCTCAAAAACCGCAGGTTTTTCCTCTGATTGTACACAGAAATCAGACGGTACAAACTTAACCAATCTTAATTAAGCTCTGTCAACCGAGAGAAACTGTACGGATTAAGTGCTCAGCTTGGAACTCAACCTTTTTTTAATGTTTTCAAGAAACTGATGGAAGACGGCGGATCAAATGGTTTCTAATAAAGTCGGTGTATATTTTAGACTGCGGGCGGGGGTTATAAATTTTACCGCTTTTGTCATGAAACGTAACATATTTTTAATTTCCTCAAAAAGGATTGGAATTTGGGGATTAAGTACCTATTTTTGGGAGTAACTAGTTACATTTAAGGAAATTTAAGAAATAAGTTACTACTTCCGGCTGGTACTCGTTTACGATATTCTCGGAAATGATTAGAAACAATTAGGCACTGTTAAGGAAGTTTTAAGAAATTCTTCATTTTCTTACTTTGTAAAAATAATAACAATGAAGGACAAAACAATATTGCTAAAAGAAATAATCATCGAAAAAAATAATCATGGTCTACTCTAGTATCAATTTTTATGATTAAGTATACACTGCAAAGAAATAAATCATAAAAGGGACCGAAAACAATTACGATTCATCTGAAACGAATTATTAAATACATATAAATTTTTATAAGAAGAATTTTCTTGAGAAAAAATTTCTGCCCCCTAAAAAATAACAATAAAAAGAAATTATTTTCTTCGACTCTTATTCGTTTTATGCGTGAACTTTTCTTTTTTATTTTCAAAGGAACTTTATTAATAAACTACTTATGCTATTATCACCACTCACACAAATGACACAGACATAACACCACCACCACTACCAACACAAGAAAACGAAAAAGCATATTGTACGTACGAATGAAAATAATGGAGGAAATTTTCTCATGTTTCTAGTTTTGTCTATCGCTTATATGTGTTGGATGTCGTTTGCCCCCCATCTATATTCTCAGACTCGGCCATCTCGTAATTCCCTTTCATCATCATTCACGATAAAAATGTGCGAAAAAATAAATTTGTTCCGTATAACACTTTATTAAAAAGATTTGTCAAAAAAGGATGACAATGTAAGAAAAAGAAAAATGAATTACTATGGACCGTATTGGTCAAATTTATTATATATATATATATATATATATATATATATATATATATATATATATATATATATATATAGGTACAGAGTGGGTAAAATTTTTCAAGCTATCATTAATTAATTTCATCTACGAAAATGCTGAAAATTTCAAAGATTCTTCTATTGCCTACTCACTCTGAGAAACTACGAAATATGTGCTCTTTATGTAGGTAATTCAGAAAAAAATAGGCTAACTTAAAAATGCATCACTGCTTGCATGAGGCAGAATCAAAAGTTCAAAAATGCATCAGACGCTTCACAACGAAAAATCAAAAATTCATTTTTGCATTTGATGCGTCAAAACAATGCATCAAGAAATTTGGTGAATTTGGTGATGCGTGTCATGCGCATAATGTAATATCACAGCTACTTACATTTAAAATATAGGTGGCTGTCGTAGCTATGGTAATGTGAATAAAAGATGATGCCAATAATGGTTAATGTCCTATGACCATAACGGTTATAGGAATAATTCTGAAAAACTGTATGTTAAAAAAGATGAATTTATTTACCTCTCATTAAAATTGTTTAAACTATTTGAATACATCTTGCATTCAAAATATGAAATATTTTTTATTCAAATAATTTCAATGTTTTCAATTTTCGATTTCAAGTAAATTCAAGTTGAAATTCAAAGATAATATATACAAGGACTGTATTGCTATATTACCTATAGTCAAATCAGAGGTTAAATGATGGCAATATCCCGTTCAAAAACATCTAACGTGTATCAAATTTCAAGAGAGCATCAGCATCGCATCATGTAGTATTGGACGCATCAGAAAGGTCATGATGTTGCATCGATGCGGTAAAGTTTACATTTTGAAGTTACCCCATAATACAATACAGAAGAAAGTGTATATTTACCTACTATGAATGAAACTTGAATGAATTATGGTTGTTGAGTTTTTTCTAAACAGTTATGATTTTTTCGAGCATATGAGTTAAGGGCGTGTACACAGTAGGTACAGTATATATTATCTATTTTATCTATACAGTGTAGAATATAGATTAATCAGGAACAACTCTACGAGAAAAAGATTTGGATAATCTGACCAATTACCTACATTACTATTGTATATCTAACTATAGAAGTGATAATATACAATTCTCTTAATAATTTGCATTTTTAAATGTTAGTTTCAACTCTGCCTGTACAAAATATGAAAATGAGGGAAACATATTCATCGGTATATATATATATATATATATATATATATATATATATATATATATATATATATATATATATATCGGTATATATATATATATATATATATATATATATATATATATATATATATATCGGTATATATATTTCGTACTCACTGATAAGATAAAATCTTTCTTCAAAATTCCCAGTAACTCCTCATCCTCTTCTCCGTTACTTTCAACGCCCATCTCGAATCTCTCCTGCAGCACTCCATAACGCAACTCTTTCTTTTGTCACATATTTTGTCACTATAAACTTTAATAACTGATTACAATAAGTATTCATATAGCAAAATTTCTTAATAAGAGCGCTACATTTTGCAAATTTTGCATATTGCACACACTTGCATATACATATATTTAGTTATTCTTCATTCAGTGGTGAACATACCAGCCTTTATTAAATAATTAAGTCAGTTAATTAGGTCAGAGTGAATACCACGAACATCGACTTCATCATTCATTTAATGTTCTTTTTTGATCCAGGTTATATGTAGGTTCTTTAGTAGATTTAAATTTTTGTATATATATTTTGGAGAATATAATCCACATATTGTATTAAAATTTATTTCTTCATAACATATTTGGTAGGTCCATGTGTGACGACGTAACTACTTAATCTCTACACCAAATTATTCAAGATATAATTCATGACAAACCTAACAAGATACCTCAATATTACTTGTGGTCAGGACGTATAGTTTCGAAGATAATAACCAACATCTGCTAATTCAATTTATCACACATTACAGTATGTTCATTAAATTTATCCAACACTGTACCATCATATATGTGAAACTGTAAACGGCGAAGCAAAACTAATAATATTTCCAATTTTCTTCGATTTCAATGAACTTTACTTTCCATTGTCCGTTGTTGGTCATTCTGTTTGTATGTTTTGACAGACGCACTACTGAAAACATTATTAGTTATTACGATAATATTTTTTTCGAAAAATTACAATCAATACGTAACAACATGAGCATAGTACGTATCCAAGATATAAAATTTATGTACTGTGATTGTCCTGTAAGCAGGGTCTGTTATTAATAGAAATAAAATATATGGCCGCTATACTTAATAATAACAGTGTGGAGACATTACGATGTAGTTTTTGTTTTTCTTATGTTATTTTTATGTAGTTTTATTTTATTATATTTTAGCTAGAAATTTCGACTATTCTATTATGATTCTGTGACAGATGTTGGATGTCTGTTGGTACTTACAAGTTTTTTATTGTAGCTGATATCATTTTGGATGCAATCAAAGTCGCAGTATTTAATAAAGTAAGCAATTTACGAAAAGTTCAGAAAATGATGTCTATTTGGACGACTAGACCCATCCTAACATTTGTCTTGCAAGCTCATTCTAAAAGTTTGTGAATCAAGTAAAATCATTTCTCGTTTAATAAATATTTTCTTTGTAATCAATAGTCATTTTTATTTAATATTTACAATGTAGCATATTAAGTTGATATATCTGTAGAAACCATCAGATAGAGGCTATTAATTTCCTGGAAAAATCATTAAAATTGTTCCATCTATGTTAAATTTCATAATTGAATAACATTTGAAATAACTGTTTCATTAGTAGGTATGGTGACGATTGGCAACGCAATGTAGATTGCCTAAATTTAGGGTAAGTAAAAGTGATTGCATATATTAAAGTGAACGTAATGTTTAACTAGTAAACCGGTGCTGATAACTGGTTTCAACAGGTTGTTAACTGCTACAAACTAAAGCAGTAACTGATACTAATCAGGCTGTTGAAACCAGTTGGCAACATGTTGAAACTAGTTATCAACACCCGTTGACAAGTTCATCAATGCCCTTTTTAACACTACATTCATTTCAACATATTCAATCATTTTTACTTGTCTTTAAATTCAGAAATCTATATTGTTTGCCAACTGCTGCAATACCTACTATCATTTTATGTAATTTTATTGAAAAATATATTACGACTATTTGTTTTAATTTCTCAAGAAAAAATAATATTTTTTGGTTTTAATTGCGTCGAAATTGATCGAGAACCAAGCACGAATGCACTCACCCACTATCGACGTTACTGGTATCACATATTTGATGGAAATATTAAAAACAATAAACTAATTATCTAAGAATTTATTTGTCTTACAATTTAGATGTTGTAACATTTCGATAAGATATATATTAATTAAATTTATGAAAATTTAAGTAGGGTATGTGCAGTTTCTCTACCCTATCGCCTACGATTTTATTCCAGTATTATGTTTTTGATTTTCATTATTAAATTTCACAATTTAATTGACAGCCACGATATATTAAATAAATTTTAAAATCAAAATATTTTTTGAAAGTAAATTCAAACATGAGAAAATAAACAAAACTTAGAAAATAGAATTAAATTTATGATAATCATATTTTAAAACTTATTACAAAAGTGTACTTATTTTTGGAAACATATCAATTAATCGGTGAAATACGTAGGCTAATAAACTAAAAATAACACGCATAGTTTTATTAATAAATTTTTACAAAAAAGAAGTATTTTGATTAAAAACAAAATATATCAATTTTAAAGTAAAATAATTTAAAAATAATAAATTATTTTTGTATTGTCTGGCACAGAAAAAATTCATAACAATTGGAATATTGCTTTGAATTGTGCTGGTTCAAAGAGGGTTCATAGACATAAATCAAGGTCGAATTTGAATTATTTTGTTGATATTCATATAAAAAATTAAGGGGAAATTTTTAAAGGTCTTTAAAAATAAAGAGAAACCTTAATTTTAAAATTTTCTAAAACAAAAAGTAAAAACTAAGAAAGACAAAAAGTAATTTTACTCATAATTAGTAAATGTTTGTTCACAAAAGTAATTACCATGCCAAATATCTACCTTTGGCAACAAAACGAGAACCCATAATTCCTCCGAAAAAATTTTGAGACCCTATGAATCTAGAGTGTATGTTTTCTTCAAAATAAAGAAAATTAATGGCAGAAAAACAAAATTCAGTTTCTAAATACTCAAAAACATAATTTGGGAAAACCATTTAGAAAAATTTTATCATTATCTCGAAAACAAATGTAAACAATTCCGAAACGAGATCTGTCGTGACTACCCCAAAATTAGGTCAAATATATCGTATACCTTAAAACGTACACTGACTTAACTTGAAAAACACGGTCTTGACAATTCAACAAAAATAATTTTAGGTGTGTGTAAGAAGCCATTAGATAATTAGAGTGATAAAGATCAATGATCAAATTTGGAAATAAAAAAATAATTATCGATTTAACTGACATCGTAAATACTTAAATAACATTTTAAGCTGTCACTGGATAAAAGTAACTGAAATTAAACCTAAGTAAGATTTAGGTCAGAGTATGTTTGGGCGTGCGATATGTAAAACAATTCGAAAATAAATCCATAATGAACTCTCAAAGGGCCTCAAAATTTTGTTCCGTGATAAAATGTTTTTCTTTCAGGAGATGTTCATTACGCAAAGTAGTATTAATTTGACTAAAGCAACAGTCTGCGACAATTATGGATATAAACGGCTACATTCTTAGCGTTAGATTCACAATATGAATTTATACCGTTATTTCATGGATGTTGTTAGGCAAGGAGTTATTTTAGATTAAATTTGAAAGAACACCAATTATATTTCAACAAAATAAATTTAATACCAGATGTCTGTGGTAATGTGTATTAGATGCGATACAGAAAAACACAAAACATAAAGATATGAGATTTGTCATGTAATTAATATTAAAGAGTTGAATGTTCTGGCTCCCCCTCAGTGTGACTGACTTGACTACGTTGAATAATATGTTATATTAAAAACAGATACTACACATATGACATGTGTTTTTAATTTGACAACATCCATATTATTCACCGTATGTGTGTATATTGTAACATCCAGCTACTTTTTTACATACAGTAATCCCCTGATATTCGCGGATTGTCAACATGTTTAAAAAACATGGAAAATTTACATAAAATGATTACAGAATGTAATTTGGTTT
The DNA here is from genome assembly GCA_035578155.1 of Brachynemurus nebulosus. Lineage (NCBI taxonomy): Eukaryota > Metazoa > Arthropoda > Insecta > Neuroptera > Myrmeleontidae > Brachynemurus > Brachynemurus nebulosus. Next base: position 25,989,955 of record JAPWDM010000003.1, read on the forward strand.
TACGAATATCGCCATGTAAATTTTAAAATATGTATATGATGTATTTTGTCTCTAAAACAGAAAATTAACGGGTTATTATCGGTAAAATATACGCTTTCGATTCAATGTTAAGTCACCAATACATAAACTGGGAGGATAGAGTTCGATTTTCATATCTGGCAATGCTCGTTTCGAAAGTTTTGCTTCATAATTCCAGATGAACCTTATGCCTGGTCCAGACGCAACGTCTTATCTGAATCGACAAGTCGTTCAGATAAAACGTAGCGTGTGGAGCACAAAACGTACGTCTTGCATGAAAGTCCAGGCGTACGTCTTGCAAAAAGTCCAGGCATATGAGGTTCTGATCGAAAAATGTAAAGAAATTGATGAAACGACTAAAAAGGAGACAGTCTATGTTCCATGATAAACGTCGCAAAACTGAAATTTGACCGATAAGTTGGAAACGTGTGTACACGCGAATTTCTGTACGTCTTGTCAAACGACTGGCATGAACGTTTTATCGTTTAGATAAGACGCTACGTCTGGACCAGGCTTTAGCATAGACATCCTTTACGATGGCTGTAGACGCACATCATTACAATCCTAGTCTCCCACTAACAAGAGTGAATCCAGCTCTTAAACTAGGAGGGATCACGTTTTTTCAAAATTTTAAATAATGATTTTTTCAACATTTTTAGCAAATTTTTTAAAGAAAATACCGGTATTATTTATGATCTTCTTTACGATTTTTAAGGCAGGGTCTGTCCATAACAAATGGTCCATAACATAAAAAAATAAAAAATATGATAAAATTATAATATTACTAGTATTGTGTTGTATATTAGATGTAGGAAGTAGGCACCACTTTGTTTTTGGAAGGAACTTGTGTTTTGTTTGTATTTTTGCCAGTTGTTTGGAGGCTATGTTGATTGTTAATGGTGTGTTGATTATTTTGTGTCCTTTTCAAGGATAATGTTACAGTTATAGTTGAAAGTTGAGAAGTTTTGATAAACGAAGAAGAATCTACAGGATCTAAGGTAACTGTAACCCTAAAGATTTTACTCCAAACTAATTTCATATAATTATGAAATGGATGAAAGATTAGCAACCCAGTAACTGTAACGTGAGTTACCAAAACATTAATTTGTTTCTGTAACTTTTAGAAACTTGGACTCAGACATATGATTTTTTGTATTCTCTTCACAAATAATACATTGATTGCAGAACTAATTTTTTTATATTTTTACAAAAAACAAAAATGTAAATTTAAGGCACTTAAAAAGTGTAACGTGAGTTACCAGAATGGTAACTCACGTTACGGAGTATCTTAAATAGGAATTGTTTCTTTAATTGCTTCTTTATTCCAGAAATGATGTGTGCCAGAGTGATGAGGATGCCATTCCTGAAGTAAAAGTTATGTGTTTGAGTGTTTCTGGACAAAATAACAAATTTTTCAAAATATATGAAAATGATGTTACTTTTGTTAGTATTAAACAGGTTTTAAATGTACCTCTTTACCCAGAAATTGAAATAAAAAGTGGTAGGATGTACTACAAGTTCAAAAAAACAGTTGATGTTAAAGAGAAGTAAAAAAACAGTAAGGGTTTCCCATTATGAATTTAGAAATGTTTTAATCATTATTATAAGACAGCCTACTATAAATTGTAGGATTAAAATAAATAGACTACTTTTTCACCTTCTGTTTAAAACTTCTATTGTTTAAGACTAGTATTTTATAGTTTATACTTTATAGCAGGTATTATAAAACTGTTCTGTTATTCTGATATTTAGTAATAATAAAACTTCCCTAGTATTTCATATGTGTCGCTTAATTTGTTTACCCAAACATTTCTTTTCTAAAATTACTTCTAAATAGAAAAGGGCTTCAATATTGTAAAATATTTTTTTAAATACTGTATACATTGATCTGAGTAATGTATACAAATAATAATTATTTTATATAACTGTTTTCAGGCCATTTTCCAATGAAGACAAAATGTAACGTGTGTTACTGTAACGTGAGTTACCGACAACGATATGGGATTTTAATAATAAAGTCTTCTACAGGCATAGGAAATTTTTGACAAGCCTATCATCTTCCATGTAACACACACAGGTTGAATACAAAAAAAAATTATTCTTGTAACTTTGAATCGGGAGCAGAAAAAAGCAATTGACTCCAAAGTAAATTTTGTACTGTCCCTTTTTTGTAACGTGAGTTACCAAAATGTTTAAATTATTATTTCAGTTGTGAACAACCCAAAAGCTTTAAAAAAAATGATGATAAAAGCAGATCATCATACTAATACTAGGAAAAATTTCAACTAAAAAAAATGTTTTAACTTAGTGATGTTATAATACAAAAACTCTTAAATTTTGATTCATTTAGTAACGTGAGTTACCGTGGACACACCCGGCACTGAAAATTTTTTATAAACTTGATGACGTATTTTTATTAACAAATTATTGAAATCTTTTTTAGAAATAAGACGGAATTGACAAAAGTATTTTTTCTAGTGATTCTACATATCTAGTGTCAGTAAAAATGAAGAAAATGCGAAAACCTATATAACTTGCTATCAATTTCACCGTTTTATCATTTTGCTTACGGTTTTTAAAACATTGAAAAATTTTAGTTTAAAAACTTGAGATAATCAAACGAACTATCCAAAATTTTAAATTTATCCCCCGTTTAGTGAGGGCGTATGCTTACTATGATCACCCCCTGTAGTTACGCTTGGCCCCCACTTTTTTCATACTTTGACCTATACTCCCTCTACCGAACATATTATGTTACATATGTTCTATGTAATATCTGAGAAGCCCTGTAATTGTGACTAAAACTATAATGTCTTTAAAATATACACACTAACTCTCCTAAAGTTATAATAAAATCAAATGTTCATAGAGAGAGGTTTCCTTGTACTTGTCTCTACATACACAATAGGATTATTGTTATACTAGAAAGTCTGGAAACAGTAGTTAAAGGTGGAACACACGGGCAGTCGAGACGAGTTTATATCTCATCATATTACTACGTAAATATTTTATCAGTAAGGTCCGATTTACATTAACGCTCTGTTCTCACTCCGATATCACTCCGCTCCAGGTTCGATAAAATATTCTTACACAATAAACAATGAGTGTATTCACATCATCGCTCTGATATCGGTCCGATATCAGTCGTGGTTCGCTCCCGTTTCAATGCCACTCCAATATCAATACCACTCAGGTAATATTTTATTGGAGCGATATCAGACTTGTTATGGCTTGTACCTATAGTGTAAACACTTTTTTGATTCCACTCCACTCCGCTTGTATTCAGTTGTTATGAAAAGATATTTGTATCGAACTCAGACCGAACTGGGAGTGTACCCAGAGTGGCATTATAATGTGAATAGAGAACGAATGGGTACCAGCATGATATCAGCACTGTAATGTGAACACAACAAGATTATATCGAATCGGGAGCGTAGTGATATCGGAGTGAGAGTGGAGTGATAATGTAAATCGGGCCTAAGTGTTGTGTTGAACTCTGACTAGGTGTTGGTAATGGCTATAATTATATTCTGGAATATTTTAAAAAAAAATTTGTTACAAAAGTTTATATCGCATTTATGGTAAACATAAATATTTTTTGTCAACCAATTAATTAAATGAGATGAAATTAAAAAGTTTTGTTAGAGTCAAAATATAATTAATAATTTTATAAAAGCGATAACATTATCCTTTTGGTTGCCAATTATCCCTAACGTTATACCGGCGTGTCTCAATAAAAATAAATACTGTTGTTAGTGCCATCTTTACCCAGGGGGTAAGTAAGGCACGAGTCCAGGGACTCCGATCTGAAAGGTCTCGGACTTATACTCATAAAACTTGAAATATAAACATTATTTTGTTAATGTTTTATTAATTATTTGTGATAATAAGTTTTTGTTTTAAGAGGTGATTTGCCTAAAAAACATCAAAAATCGACCTTTATTTTATTATTTTTTTATACAAATAAATATTTCATTAAAAAACGAAATATACAACATTGTATCTACATGCCTTCAGATTACAATTTTTTTTTTAAATCAAAAATGAGCTGAGTATAAATGGCTTTGAAGTTGACACTGCGAGATTTTTTCACCTTGATGGGTCTTCGCGTTCTGAAATCCCCAGTGAACTAAAATAATTTTCTGAAAATATACATGTACAGTTATGGCACTAACTAGGATCTAAGAAAAAAAAAATAAAAAACCAGCGAAAAATCGCATTTTGAAAATAAAAGTTAGAAAATCTCCGCTTTTTCCCGACTATAAACAGCCGCCATTTTGAAAATATATTACGGAACCAAGAGATCCTAGTTCCTGCCAAAATAACGGTATTGGGGAATAATATGCACCTTGATTTATGTCGATATCTCAAATACTTTTTCAGATACATGAGGAACCATGACAAAAAATGTACTTTCGAGGAAAAAGCATTTAAATTTTTTTAGTTAAATTGAATTATAGTAAAGTGCGTGCACAAAAATGCCCGTAACTTTTTGAAAAAATCGATTTCTTTTTTTTTAGAGAATCACCCCTAAAATTATATTTATGACAGTTATAATTTTTTGAGATATATGCAAAAACTCACTCATTTGCTGGGCGGACGGATAAAACGCTGGACAGAGTTATGTTAATAATGTTCTTAGTTACATAAAAAGCTTTTTGTGGTTTGGTGTTTTTCTATACATAGATATTTGCTTTCTTAAAAGGACGCACAATCGCAATGTGCCAATGCACTCTCAAACTTAGTGTACTCTTTCAAACTCAAGTGTGGCCTTTCAAACTCAATGTGGCCAGGGCATCTCTCTTTTTAAGGGCGTCGGCGGAGCATCCTGGCAGAATATTCTATACAGTGCCAAAAAAATTGACACAAGTTTCTGTTTGTTATGTTTAATCCATTTGATGGAAATTCAACTTTAGCGGGTAAGATAGTAAGCACATATGTCTAATATACTGTAAATGCTTTTGCTCAACTTATTCCACTGACTTTTACCTCCAATTCTAGTCCCATCTCAGCTGCTTTAAGTTCAAAACGCTACCGAAAACTATTCAAAATCTCAATTCGGTTGTATTGAAAGACTTCAAATCATCAGAAAGTCATATTTTCCTACGAACATGAACTATGCCATTCTTCTAATATTATTCAGTAAATCGTCGAAGCACATATAACTGGCAAACATAAATAAGGTACCTTCTTTTTTCTGTTGGAACTGTTAAATTCAGAGACAAATGCCTTTGAAGCTGTTTTAAAGAAACAATTCCATGTAGAACCCTTGGAATATTTGTGTCATGTATACTTATTATAAAGTTAAACACCTACTTTTTAAAACACCCTGTACGAAAATTGATGAATCACACGGTACTTGTGCCTCTTTGGATGCAATTTAGATTTTGTTCTTCGATACGTAAAAGTTTGTTGTCGCATGAGTCAGCGCTATAATTGTCGCTTATACTCTCACAAATTATACTTTTGATCATTCACTCAACATACTCCAGTAAAAAGGTAAAAAGACCATGAATTTCCGGTAGACACTGGTCCGGCAGACAACTTTTATCTGAAAAACTGTCTCAAAAAATCAGTTGGTACTAAAAAAAATTTAAACATAAAAATGGATGAAAAATTTTGACGGTAGTAAGTATACCGGCGATCCCGATCCACCACACAAAAAAAGTTTCATAGAAAATACGTAACTCAAAACCTTACGATTTCCTCAGAAGTTATTTTTCTAGATGAGATAAGGCATTCATTTACACATGATAACATTTTATTACATTTTCATAATATGAAAATTGTAATGAATACATTTGAAAAAAAAAAAAAAAAAAAAAACTAAACGATGCAACAGATATTCTTATGCAATGTACTACACAGTGAAAAAATTTGTGTTCTGCGTAAAAAAAAAACTAGTGGTTAAAATTCTTGTGTTAAATAAGTAACCCAACCCTGTGTTAATGTAACATTTAGTGTTTGTGTTAAATGAACATATTAACAAAAATTTTGATTTAACAGAATTAAAATGTTTATCTGTTTTAAACAACACACAAATAACACAATGTTTATGTAAAATGCGAAAGAATGTCATAAATACACTTATTTGTGTATTTATAACACCAAAAAACTGGTTTCGCTAGAATTTATTGCTTTATTTATAAGAGCAGGGGCAGTGGTACCCATCGGCAGCATCATTGTCATAATCATTGAAGTATTGCACTATTGACGTGAGTTCAACAGAAACATATCTATCTATAGAAGCAGACGGAATATTTCAAAATCAAAAACGCATTCCTAGGGTTAAATTGGTTTTAATTATTTAGATATTAAATATTGGTAAGTTAATTAAAAATATTATAGATTGAATTTTTTTCTTTGTTTGCAGAATTTACTTCAATTAATTAAAAAATTATCGAATATTCGGCGTTCCAGAACACATTGAAAGGACAAAGAAGATCAGGTAAAGAAGGAAGAGTAGTCGTTCCATTTTGCCTTTCACGTTCAGTTTGACAACGATCTTCACAATTTTTGGTCATTGCTTCAACATTATTTTCATCAAAGCACAACTTTGTAGAAATATTAAATAAAAAAGTTTAAGTACTGAAAAATTATTTTTTACTATTTCCTTTCATTTATATAATAAATAAATAAAAAAAATACATACTAACTTCAAAAAATAATATACCAACACATTTACTGAGTAAACTTTTACATTCTAAATCAGTTAATTTTACACATAATTGTGGTAAAATTATAACCAAGTAATTGTGCAAAATTAACACAAAATGTATGTCCTGTTGTGTGTTAAATCATTTACATAAATCTTGTGTAAAGATTTCACATATATGCTTTGTGTTAAAATAACACAAAAAATTGAGTGGACCGTTCTGGACACGTGAAATGTGTTAATTTTAACACAAATTCTTTCACTGTGTAATTAAAAGCTTAAAAACTATCAGTAAGTAATATTATCACAGTAACTTATTATAATGTTTAGGTTTCTGTCTATTTTGATTCATATTGTGCGTTCTAATAGCCATTTTTGCTAAAAACCGCACGAAAGATGACCGCATAAAAAAGGGTTCAGTTCTACTCTATAAAAAGCATTTTTCTTTTTGAATTGAAAATAGAGACGTTATTTGGCCTCAAAATTTTTACGCTCAAATTAATTATTGTGATTATAATTTTTTAGATATTGATTTTTTCTAAAGACTTTCAAATAGAAATTGCAGATAATTATATTATCTACAAAAAAAATCTTTACAACATTTTTGTTATTTGTTAAGCTTACGGTTACAAAGCTTATCCAGTAAATATTTTCGACCTTCAAATCAAGATGATGACTGACTTAAAACACACTCAGTGCCGAATAGGGCTTGGAATATCGGTGTCTTTTTATAATACCGGTATTTATTCGGTTTTAGCGCTTGAAAAACCGGAATTCCGGTATTTCGGTATTTTTTCGGTATTGAATGAAGATAGTATAGAAAAAAGGGAAAAAACAACATTAAAAATCATTTAATAAAATTAATTAGTAACAGTAATAATAACAAACTACATCATCTTTGGATTTTAAAAATTTAAATACATAATTTTGTATTTTTTCTTATAGAAAAATACTTAAATATATTCCAGAATTATGAAAAAATATGAATAAGTGATCTGGTCATCTGCACATATGGAAAGCATTAAGCAAAACTAAAGACATTGTAATAAAATTTATGTTGTAAATCTAACGTAAAAAAAATACTCAAAATAGGTAATATATAAAGTATTTGATTGTGTTAATACCAAAACCGAAATACCGGTATTTGAAATTTTAATACCGGTTTTACAAAACCTTTAATTCCGGTTTTTCGGTAGTACCGGAATACCGGTATCCAAGCTCTAGTGCCGAAAATTCAGTTTTACACTCATGGTTGCCTCCACTCTTCCATCCTTAAGACATTCCAAAAAAAACCGCTGTCTAATAAAAAAAACGACGGATTTACTTTACTAACAGCCGACGGCCGATAGGTAAACTACTATTTTATTATCCAATGTATAAACTTGTTAAAACATTTATCAAATATTTTCGTTGTCAGACAAGACAGGTACATTAATACTGTAATATCAGCATTCTTATTATGAATGTGTGTACTTTTGAATCATGCTTTTGTGATTCATAAACCAGGAAAAAACTGTAAAGTTATTCCAGTTTGAAACGTATTAATAGATTTTATGATATGAAAATTTTGTATAATATATTTTAATACTTCCTGTAAAATATTTTTAATATGTTATTTATAAAATCGGTTCAATTCATAGATTCGGGAAGAGAATGCATATAAATACTGGGCGTTGAATGTGCGAATGAGCCCAAATTTACCTATAGTCTTCTTTCACTATTTTCTTGTGGCCTACTACTGTTTTTTTTCAAACAATTCGGAACAGATAAATAAATAAAGTATATATTTTATTTTTATATATTAAGGAGAGAATACGGTGAAAACAAAACAAAAAAAATTCCTAATTTTTTTCTTCATAGTAAACCAACTCAAGTATATACTCCCAAATTTTCAGAGCGATATTCGAAGTCCTTCGTATGTTTTAGCCACTCAAAATAAAACGCGCCCGACAGTGTGAAATAGTATTTACGGTTTATTCGTATGGCTGTGTCATATAAATGTATTCGAATGTATGTGTGTAGGTCTACATATATATATATATATATATATATATATATATATATATATATATATATATATATATATATATATATATAGAGCCATTTATATGTAAATAAATAAATAGATAAATCGATATACTATCAAATTCATCAAAATATTTCGGTTCCAGGCTTTATAATATATTAAACTTACTGCAGTAAGTGTGAATATAATATGTATTGTTTACTATTTAACAATATAATAGCTATAACGTAAAAGTCGCCATTATGGAACGGTATCTCATACTGGAACCGTTTTGACATTTACATATTAATGAAGTTATTTCTGAAGGAAACGTCTGATAATAAAAATTATTATTAATAGAATGATTGTTTTTCGATTTAAATTCACCTCGCATTTAATGTTTCCTTACTTAATTAAAGAAATAAATATGTAAATGTCAAAACTGTTCCAGTATTAGATACCGTTCTATAATGGGGGCTTTTACGTTATCTATCATTATTAAACGCATTACTTTCTCATAAGTTCTTTGTTCGTTTCATAAAGCCTGGATTTGAAATGTTTCATAATGAACTTAACCGTATATATCCTATTGTGTGCCGAAGTAGTTTTGTTTTTGTTATTACATACTGAAAATTTTGAACACATTTTTCTCGCAACAACATTTTGAAAATTGTAGGAAAATTTCTCTCAAAATCTCGATCGATTTCTTTAAGATTTATAACAAATACGAATATATCATTTCCTTCTATATTAACCAAACTTACATATGAATATCTGTAAAAAAATATTTTTTTAATATAAAAATAGACGAATATTTCATTTCTTAAAAATTAAAAAATTTGTCATCTTTTATCTTTTCGGGTTCATCGACAATTTACAGATGTTAGCAATATGCAAAACTTTTTTTAAAGTTTCTTAAATAATAATTACGGCAGGTAGAGCGCCTGTCTTTTGGGAACTTGTCTACTAACACATTCCTACACGAAGAGAAAAATCATATAATTTTTGTAGATAAAATTTCAGAAAAATTACCATGCTCTCTTTTAATGCGTGCGCGATCGACGACCAAAGTAAAAAATATATTACAGCATGGTAAAATTTAATGTGGTAACGCAACTTCTATCACACTCTTACGCATATATGTTATAGTTTAATTCTTGTTGTCGTACTCTTTCATTTGCGCATCTGACCTGCAACCTTATATTGCTTCGGTTGTACCTGTAAAAACTTCGAAGATGTCCGATCTTTTCCGACCTTGGATTCTTTATGATCCATACAAAAATGATTGGCAACAATATATTCTAATACTGAATATAGTGGAGTAACAAAATGATGAATTAAACGATGACCATCCATCAAGACATTCTAATGAACACTGCCTCGACACCACACGATACCACACCAACTGACCAGCTACTTGCAACACCACCAATCCTGTTATGTGACCTTCTTATATGATTGTGTTGATACTTTCTGCAGCTTGCTTCGCTATGTGACAGCGTTGATACCTTCTCTTTCTTTCTTTCTACTATTAGCTTCTTTTCTTCTTTTCTACTTTTCTTCTATTTTAAGACAGCATGGTAATTTTTTGTAAGAAAAACAATTAAACTGTCGGCAATGGAACTTTTTATTGTGCTGTTTTACAAATTTTACGGAGCTAATATTACGGAAAGAACATTCTATCCTTTAAACTTTCTATGATTAATTATGATTTTTATATTTTTACCGTAAAAAATTGAATATGTTCGCCTTTTACACATCAATTGTAGTGCTGAGCACAGTAATTTTTATATGAATTTTCTCTCTGTGTATATGACTTGTGCAGCCGCCATTTATACATTTTTTGTTGTTTCAGTATATATTTTAATATTGTTATTGTAAAATTTTTATTAAGAACACAAAACTTTCCAACTCTTCTTTTTCATGTTCGCTTTTATGTTTGGTTGTAACCGCAAATGGAACTGATTATTTAAAGGCAAAGAAAAATATGTAAATACGTACCTACTAAAAGTTCTCTTAAAGCCTATTTTATGATAAAGGGGACGAGTTCAAAATTAAAATGATGTTTAATTCATGAGTGAATGTACGAACGAGTACACTCGTTTTTTTCCTTCTTAAAATATATTTTTTATTTAAATGTTTAGAGGATGTACAGTATAAATATGATGTCTTCTACGAAATAAATGATCATGTTTACCTAATTTGATTACGTAATACTGATTAGCTTAGCTAAATTTTAGTTTCGATAGTGTCAAACTATGTCTTTTTGTAATAATTCTCTAATAGTTTCACTGAATAAAATAGATAAAATAACATCGACATCTTAGAGATAAAATTTTTCAGACAGGTTGAACAAAAGACCTTTCTTAAGGGGTAATATCACCTTATGTTCACATACTCTAGGGTTCATATTGTTAAATTTATTTGAAAGAAACGAATGGTTTTATTGATATTTTGCTTCCTACACATAAAAGTACAAGTATTAAGGTACAATTTTTTTAAAAAGTTAGTTGCGACTTTCGCAAAATAACCATCTTTTCCCCTTACCGTACATTTAGTTCCTTGAATTTTTATCCTACTGACTTTAAATTTTAACTGTAGATTACTAATGAGTTCTCTAGTATGGTAGGCTGTGATTTATTCGATATTTTTTTTCGACGGTTTTTTATTTTCTTGTTATTTTTCTATTTAAGAAACTACAGCCATTTGGCCGGGCATGGTTCTCTACATACATAGTTTAAAACTTTTTAAATATATGTGAAAAGTAAATAATTTAATATTTTGACATGTTTTTGTTTATCTTTTTATAATTAATATAGAGCGCCTGAAGATGTGCTGTTGCATGAAACCATGGTAGCGCCAAAAATTAAATAAATATAACCTTGTTATTTACTTTTCACTTCTTTTTAAACCGATGACCTAACTCCAAAAATCCTCACAATTAAACTCAATGGTGTCATCTAACTTTTTAACTATTTAACTTTTTAAATATATATTCTCAGTTATGATCAAGGCCATGCAGAGGAATGGAGAGCCCCGAGGGCACAGAACATTTTTTAAACTTTTCCAAAAATACAATCGACAAGTAAAAGAACATACACTTTAATCCGCTGGTCGAAGAATCAGAAACTGAGACATAAGTCGCTACTGGATAAATTTTTCCGCTTTACGTAAAATTAAAAAAAAATTTTAAATCGATAATTTTTATATTTTGAAGGAAAAAAATTACAGTGTTCATAAAATGTTTTTTTAATTTTATAAAAGTCGACTTAAAGAAGTTAAAAGAGCTAGTACTTATTTTTGCATTAAGTTCATTTAATTTCTGGGGTAACTTATTAAAGTAACTTTACTCACTAGTAACGAAAATTAACAAATGAATGGTTCAAAAGACAAATCCATTAAATTCTTCAAAAAAATTAAATAATTTTTATATTCGAAACAAATCAATCTTTTATTCCTTTCTAAAAACAAACGGCAAGTTTAAAATTTACGCATTTGCAACAATGAAGGAGATAAAGCTAAGAAAACGGGAATTCCTTAAATTCGTAAGTGACGAATCATGCTTAAATTTAAGTGAAATCGATTATACTTGATATTTTATAATTATAAAAAAATACGGAATCAATCAAGTTTATTGACGCCTGAATTTGGAAAAATTTAAAAAGTGCAGTTACAATCGATTTGTCTTTCAGCTCGTATTACGATTCGTCTTTCATTATTACGTAATGAAAAATTATTATTTCTTAAACTATTATTTTAAGATAATTTATTGTAATATATTTTAGGAAAAAATCTACTTTAGAACAGAAAAATTTTGAAGAAACATCTTAGTTTCTCGAAACCCTTTTAATATAAAATGCAAATTTTTTAGCGAAAAAAATGTCATGACGTACCGATAAATAACGTTCAAAATCAACCAACATATTTTCATTATTACCTTTTTCTTGCCGTGCACAAAAAATTTTTAATTCCCTTTGAATGAAAATTTATGATTAAAATTTACAATATTGATCAACTCACCAGGTAAGAGAAACATGTGAGCTTAATGGTGGTAAGCTTAACATAAAGGTACGGCGAGTAATTGTGTATTCTTCACAACGATGATACCTTTCCTAATATAAAACTTAATTGTATATTATAATATTCGTAATATATATTAAAAGTCTTTGTCATCCTTTAAATATTAAATTTTGTCAACAGCGAGAATGTAATATAATTTGATAGGTATTTCTATTGTAACAAAAAAGGGTCGATAAAATATTTTAAAAGATCTTTATTACGAAATTTAATGATGTTTGAATTTGAACCTTGGGAAAAAGGATCAAAAATGTAATCCTATATTAAAAAAAATTGATTCGAAATGCGTTTGAAATAAAATTTGAAAATATAGGTGATCCATAAAATTTTCCCGAGAATTTCACTTCCAGATTCAACAATAACAAAATGAAAAACATTACTTACGGTATAGACGAGAAATTCGATTTAAAAGATTCTTGTTACTCACCTAGAAATAAAAGAAAATAGATATTTAGACAATATTCTAAGAAACTTAACTATTATCTTATCACTTATGCCGGGTACACACTGAGACAAACATTGTTAGCTAACACGAATGTCAGCTAACTTTTGTTAGCGAACAATGTTTCTGAACATTTGTTAACTAACAAAGTTAGTTAACATGAATGTACACACTGAAATTTCAATTTTTTTAGAACATTTGGTATTTTATTGTTGTTACATGTTTTTATTAATTATTGATATAAAAAAAATATCAAGTAGTGATGATGACGTTATGGTATGGTTAAGTGTGATTTTTGATTGGACATATTAATCAGCCGGGAAACCCAACGAGAAAGGATTAAGTTTTTTTAGAAACGAACGGGAACATATAATTTCCACGGGATTGGGACTGGCACTAAAGGTGGTAATCGAAGCAAAAACCGAGTTCCTTTGGAAATTTGATTAAAACTGAGAAATCGGGTGGAACTGAGACTTATCGGAATTTGACTTTCTTTTCAGGATTGGCAAATCAATTTCGGGGGGAATGGCAAATCAACTTCGGGGGGAATGGCAAATCAACTTCGGGTGTAGGTGAGAACAAGATATAAAAATTCTCAGCGATATCTCTACTTTGGATATCAAAATAAAGAAGAAAAAAAAGGTGGATAAAAAGTGTTTTGCAATAATGTTGTATAGCTTTAGAATTACAGAATAATTTGCGAATTCAAGATGCAAGTAAAATCAGAAACTTCTACAGAATGTCTAAAACAGATTTTTAAATATTCATTAAACCGCAAATCATCAAAAAATTAAAAAATAAAAAAATAAAACTCCTAATAAAACGTATAGCAAATATAAATTATACAAATACATAAAAAATAAAAAATAAATTTGTTCAAATACAAAACAAATATTTTGTTTCATTAAAAAATGTTAGCTAACATTCAAACTCTTTGAAGTTTACCGCTCGTCAATGGAAAACATAATAACACGCTAAATAACATTTTTTTAACAAAAATGTTATTTAAAAATGTTAGTACAACAGAAATCAAATGAACATGTTAGTGAACAATGTTAGCGAACTGTGTTAGCTAACAATGTTCGTCTCAGTGTGTACCCGGGGTTAGAGGTTTGTATTTTTTCGAATGAATTTATGTTTACGAATAACAGTTTTTTAGCTTAGCAATTTATCGAGAATAACTGAGAGCAACTCAAGATAGGACAGCAAAACTAGAGTATTCTAGGGCTGGCAGTTCTTTGAGTTAGATTGCTTTTGGGCAACAAACTTGAGTTGTAGAAAATATGAAATACGGTAATAAAATTTACAAAATAAAATAAATTAGTATAATTCATATTATTAATATTTCGTTTCTATGGTTTTGAAACCAGTTAAATTTAACAATAGAAACTTTCCTTTCATTTTTGCCGTATTTATATGTTAGTATAAGCTTAATTTTCGTAATTTTATTTATCTGTTTCATGCTCCAAAATGTCCTCTTAACAGCGGCTTCATTCATACGTTTTGTTAGGTTTATGAGAAAATAGTTCATTAAATTTTTATTTGTTAGTAGCCGTATGCCCGATGGGACTTCCCATCGACAACATCTTTTTATTAGGTACTCACTTTTTGCTCACTTTTAATGTTTTTCAAAAGCCTAGATCAACATACACGTTTCTAGCTTCAAAAATGACGAATTTCCCATATGAACTTTCATTTCCTGTTTTAACCCCTTAGGGAATAAACTTCCAGAAACAACTGACTTTTATTTATAAATAGAAGCCTAAACGAAAATTTTCATAACTCTCACTTAATTTCGTCCTTTTAAACTCAACAGTTTTAGAGTAGCAACTTAACCCTAATTTTTAACAAAAAGCGACCACGAGCGTTCTAGTGACTGATTTTTCTTTTAATCGATTCAAAATTTAAAAAGGAATAAAAAATTCCAATATTATTTTTTTACCAAATGCCGGCGTCACTGTGAAAAGTTGAAATTAATGAAAGTAATAGGTAAGATACGTGCTGTATAAATTTTGTATTTGTAGTATTCTCTAAGCACAATTGATATATAAAAAAACATTATAACATATTTTTAGAGAGAGAAAAAGCTATTGGCAAATGTGATATTTTAGAATGAATACGTAGACTAAAATTAAACATTTATAAGAATACTTGCCAAATTATTTATTTTTATCAATTTTCAGCATTGAAGCCATGGTTTAATCAAAAAATAGTATTTGAATTTTATATTTTATTTTAAATTCTGCAACAATTAAAAAAAAAACCAGCCACTAGAAGGCTCGTGGTCACTTTTTCAATTTCTAAGCAACATTTGAAGGGTGTTGCTAGCCTATTTAGGTTGTGCGTTGTCTGTCAGTCAAAGTTAAAGATTCATTAAATAAGATATTATTTATTTTAATAGCCATAGTAACATATTTTTGTATAACACTAACTCCAAAAATAACGAATTTACATACAAATTTTCATCCCCTATTGAACCCACTTAAGGGACGAATTTTCAAAAATCTTTTCTTAGTACTCATCTACGTTGCATAGAGCACTTCTACCCAAAATTTCATTCTTCTAATTCCAACGGTTTAGGCTGTGCGTTGTCTGTCAGTCAGTCAATCAATCAGTGTTAGAAATTTATTAAGTAGATTGAAGATAAAAATTGAAAAGATATTGTATTTTTATTTAGATAGTATTTCTTCAGACATCACTTGATATATGATAAGGCACGAAATTTAAAATAAGAAGCAGTTTAAGCATAAAATCACTTTAAGGATTGAATAATTGCTACGAGTATGAGGAAGCTTTGTGTCACACATCACTGACAGCGCATTTTTAATTCTTACAATTCAGTGTGGTGAAATCAAGCCAAATTTTAAATGAGTAACTGTAATAATTTAAAGTACAACGTATATAAATACAATGTATTTAGCACGTGAATTGCGTCAACCAATCAAAAATTAAACCTACCAATGGCCACACTGTTATCAAGTCACTATAGTGTAATCCAAAAAAAAAAAAGATAAAAAAAATACATCTGGATGATCCGTTCTTATACATATCGCGGAAGTAAAACAAAAAGAACAAAGTCACAATTTAATAAAATATTCAAAAAAATTCCAAAACAACTGTCAACTCAATAAAAACTTTAACATAAAAGATTAACAAAAATTATTCACATTTACTTTATGTCATTTCCCGTGTAGGTAGTCTAATGTGTAAGTTAAAAGGAAAATTTGAATACGTATTACGGTTGTACATGATGTAGATATGTTGTCGCAGAGCGACGATCGCGGTTTAAAGTAGTTAAAAAGCTTCCGGAAAGTTATTGTTAAACAACCCGAAAACAACAAACACGCACAAAACGCAATTTTCAACGAAACTTCCACGTCGAAACTTTATATTTGTTTTGTAATGGTGAAAATATAATTTCCATTTCGCTATATACCGACTCGCCTAACACAAGTAATAAAAAGAAGATCATTAAAAAAAGCAAGGTATTTTCGAATGAAAAAAATTATATCAAAGAAATGTTAGCGTAGGTAATGAATATCTGCGGGATACATTCAAATTTTTATTTTATTTCTATATAAAAAATTTTGATAATACCCATGTGGTAAAATAAAGAAATGTTATTAAACTCCTAACCAGGATGAACTACAAAACATTATGGGCATCATTTTTGTTAAAGTAACTACACTGAGAAAAAAATACGGTAATTTTTACGGAAATTTCTAAAAAAGTAAAAAATTACGGAGCTCTCTGGTAATGCGGGCATAAGTGACAGGCAAAGGAGAAAGTACGATGAGTATAGTAAAAATTACTCTATGGTTCTGTAAAATTTGACTGCACAGTAAAAATTACACTGTGACTCCGTAAAAATTTCGGCGTTGTACAAGAAAAATTCTACTCTCTTACCGTAAAGGTTTTTTTTTTATTTATTAATAAATAATTGAATTAAAATAGTTTAAAAAAATATTGATAGAAGGGTAAAGATTAAAATCAAATTATTAATATTGACAAAATGTTCTGTGTTCTGTGGTTTTTTATTATTTGTGGAAAAACATGTTTCAACAAACATCAATACATATTAAAATCTTAATTGTTATATCTTAATTATTAGTTCTTTATCAATAATAAAATAATGCGATTTTCATGAAACAACAATTCTTTGTTTTAAATGTAAAGTCCATTAAATAGTTTATTATAAAAAAAAAAATTTAACAAAAATTAAGTAAATTTTCCTGGTATCCACTTGAAATTTTACTAGCCCATCGAATTTTACGGAGCAGTATAGCAAAATTTCTTAAGCTGTACAGGAAAAATTTTCAAATGAATCGTAAAAAATAATGTTTGAAAGGCATTCTTTATATTTTTGCTTGATAATTTCCTACCGACTGGTCACTTAAGCCTGGTTTACCGGAGGCAGCTCCGCAATTTTTGCTGTAATTTCTTCTCAGTGTACTAATAATTTTTCCTGACTTATCTTCTGAAGTAGGGGCGCTCCGAAAGTGGCAGAAACGGTGCATCACTTTAGGCCCCGCTTTTCTGAAGGCCCCACGTCGCTGACTGATTTTGTAATATCAAAAACTAAAATAGGACTACCAACTTTTTTTGAGAAAAATAAAGTCTCTAATCTTTTGAATAAGAAAAAACAAAGCATTGGTCAGAAAAAAAGGATTTTTCAAATTAAAGTTTTTATTGTCTAAGTTTTTATACAGTTTTTGTGTTTTTAGCACATTCTAACAATTTTTGGTTATCAATGAATGTTTCATAGCTAGTTCTACAATCAAAGTTACAAAGTTTAGATTTAAATAAATAAATAATTCATTTTCTATTAAATTTGTGGAGGAGCTATTTCTCTCTGCTCGCCACTTCACATTCATCATCGAAAAAACTCTCAGTGAAAGCAGGGATTGCGGGAACAAAGAGCAAATAAGAAATAATTTTTTTAATACCTGGTAAGTTACCACACGCATTTTTAAGTATATGTTGCCGTTATTCAGCAGTATGTTTCTTTGCAAATTCTTTGTTATTATTAGTAGATTTATTCTGGATTTCATTAAGTATTACTGATTCAGAATATAGGTCAATTATCCATCTTAATATTTAATAAATCGTTTGGGAATTATGTCTCGGAAAGTTTTGTTTAATGTAATCACAGTCAAGATTCAAAATAAAGTATTTTAGCATACTTTATTTTTATGCAAAAGTTTAATCTCCTTGCGTACGGTTATGTAAACTTCCTTCGAATAAGTAGTCATTTTCGTAACGAATAATCTAACCTGGTGCTACTACTCTCCGCACTTTTACATTACCTATATGTATGTTTTGTCAATATG
This sequence comes from Brachynemurus nebulosus, assembly GCA_035578155.1. NCBI lineage: Eukaryota > Metazoa > Arthropoda > Insecta > Neuroptera > Myrmeleontidae > Brachynemurus > Brachynemurus nebulosus. The sequence goes on from JAPWDM010000003.1 coordinate 26,008,482, forward strand.
TTTGTGAAAAATAAAGTAGAAGACTTTATTATAAAGTATGGTTGGCAACCCTAAATGTGACCCTTGAAAGACAATGTGGATTTATTTAATGCAATCAAAACCTTTCGTGGAATTTTACGTTCTAGAATCGCCATTTTACAAATATGTATTACAATATTTATTTAAAAATATGTAATTTATCTGAACTACATACAAATTTTTTTTACCACTCAGAAAACTGTATTTATCAGTTAAGGGGGACCACTAGTGTGACATTTTGAAAAAAAATTGGAACATTTTTGTTGCATGTTTCGATAGTCTATACCTTTAAAAATAACATGCTAGAATTTCAAGTGCATATCTCAAACAGTTTTTGAGTTACAGCCATCTGAAGAGCGGATTCTGATTTTCATTGTTAATTTTGAAGTAGGTATTGAGAAATGTATGAAGGTTGTTAGTGCGGAAGTTTCCGGCTGCCAGTCACACGTTGTCGAGCAGCTAGACCCTGGCACATTTAAACGACTCATCTAGTTTTACTATAACCGTTATAGTGAGTACATCGTAAATAATTTTAGTAAAAATTCTCAGTGATTAAAACTAAAAGGTAAGATAAAGAAAAACTACATTTTTCAAATTTGCTGCAGTTATAACTAGAAGACAAATCATCCGATCGATTTGATTCTTATTGCAGCTCCTTTTATATAATATGTTTCTTCGTACCATGAACCTTCAGTTTTCCGATCGAATAAATGGAGGCCAAAAATCATCAAATTTTCGCGCAAAATTTGAAACTAAAAAACTCCGCCATTTTGTTAAATTTTAACTTTTTTTTCGATTAAGGTTCATGACACAGGCAATAACTTCTAGTTTAATAGGTTTTTTGGCTTTTTTGATTTCAGGCACTGTGAAGTTCGCTATCACTGCAGCAATGGGGGGTCTTTTTTTGCAACCGTGGGAGATCGCGAATAACTAACTGAATTTTCAATTATTTGGTCCAAAAATTTTATCATGAATTTATTATATATCAACGAATATATCCTTAAAATATTAAAATATTCAATACCGTAGTTTTCTTTAAAAAAAATTCCCAAAAATCACCTTTTTTAGGCGGTCACACTAGTGGTCCCCCTTGAACTATTACCATTATATCCAGAGAAGGATATCTTGAATATACATACATAATAAAATATTACTTCGAACTTGCCGTTAGTCGAGCCGATTTACCTCTTTAGTAATTTTATCCATCAAATTTCTATACGAAAAGTAGTAAGGTTAATCGGTTCTATATCAAAAGTAGTAAGCTTACAGCGGTTTTATACCAAAAGTAGTAAAGTTACAGTGATTCTATACCAGAAGTAGTAAGGTCACAGCAGTTTTGCACCGAAGGTAGTAAGGTTATAGTGATTCTGTATCAAAGATAGTAAAATCACGGCAGTTCTATATCAAAAATAGTAAGGTCGCAGCAGTTCTTACTATAAGTTGCTTGAGCTACGTATATAAATTTCAGCCACTAATTTTGGACCTCTTTTTGAATAAAAAAATATATTCTAAGATTATTTCGTCAGGAAGAGATGCGTGTAACTGACTTGTACAGCGTGACAAACTTAAGTTCATTGCCAGTATCAATAGCAATTATTGAAAAAGATGACCGTAACATTTTTTTTTCAAGTACGAAACTTTAAAAAAGAAACTTGAAAACAATTCATCTAGTACTGAATAATTTATAATACCCCGAAGAACATCAAACACTAACTTATCCTTTTGTCTTTTACAACAAAGAGGGAATTCCTTTAGGAAATTTTCATATTTATAATTTATATTCAAAAATATTTACCACAACATTAAACTGAGTTGTTAATGGCAACTTCTAATCGCAATTATATAACTAAAATTATTTAAAATATTTAATTAATAACTTCTACAGGAAACAAAGGGACTATGGCAATATTCAAAGTTATGAACAGTTATGATGAATACTAAAATGTGTACCGGTATTTCTCCTTTAACACGGTTTCAATGCGAAAAACCGTCCAATAGTACGGTTTTGCTCTAACGTGATCAGAATTGGGAATTTTATATATATTTAGAAAAAAATTACATAGTATTTATTACAGATAGTGAATACACATAACATGTATATAGTTTGTCCAATAGAAGCGAGAAATCCTTGGAAATCTCGCAAACAGAAAGAAATACAAGTTAGAGAATTAAATACCTGCCACATTTAGATAAGCAAAATTATGTAAGACTTTTAAGAAATTTAGATGGAAAACAAAAAATATCTTTCCCTTAAAATAATATTTAGGTTATAACGATTATACTATTTTATTTACGCTTTAACGTTTTTGTGCGGTTGTTTTTGGTATACAATTTGTGATAAAGTTCGTCATTGGCTGTTTTTGAGCATTTTACATAAAACGTACGTTACATAAAAATATAAATTATTGCATCATTCAGTTTCCTTATATATGTATGTATTGGAATTTTGTAATATTATAAAAATGAAATAACATATTTAAAATGTTCCTATTGTAATCTCTTCCTATATCTTGTTTAGCAAAGTAACTTCTAGGGCAATCATGAGGTCTTGGGCGTTTTGAGTTATGCATTTTCTATGAAATTATTTTGATGCGATTTCTATCCACCGTATAAAAACAAGTATTTCTTTACAATCTGTAACGAATTGTACTTTTTATAGCTATTTATGAAGTTCTTGAATACTTTTTTTGCCCGACGTCTGATGTGATTTTAAAATCTGTTGAAAAAAGTTTTCTGAACCTAACCCTCCTTTTAGTTACCGAATCGGGGTTTCATTCAACGCGGTATCACAGACGATGGCATTTTCTAGGAGTATATCAACCGTGTTTTGGGAGGGATACCTGTACTATAATTATAAATTTATGTATTTATTACACATATTTGTACCATTGATATCGGTATGTCTGTGTGTCTATTTGCGCGTAGGCGAAATATTTACAAATTAGTTTATTATTGAAAACAGCTGATCCTATTAAAATTTTATATCACGTTTCAGCAGAGTTAGTTATGTGTTTTAATAAGACGATGGTATGTTTGTATGGATGAAGAGAATGTAGAGGCACTGGTAAAAGGCACACTACATTAAAGATATGTATTCATAATTTATATCCTATAATAATAATCTTAAGACACGTGCGGCCCGCTTATAACATCATCAAGAAGATATGCTCCAATTCAGTGAATATGTATGTAATTATTAATATCCTCCAGGGATTATTCAAATATCAATCGGGGAAGGTCGGTTATTTTTGTTACAATATTGCTTTTAGATGTTAATTCACTATGGAAACTATATAGACAAATACAGAGCGTTTATAAAGTTCCGGAACAGCTGAAAATCTCAGTTAATATTGACTTTATCGAAAAATAACCCGAGCAAAAGTTTCATGGGAAGAAATGAGGAACTAGAAAATGACCTCGAATTTGACCTTGAACATGACCATGCATCCTTACTGCGCGAATCGATATCGATAGAAATTTTTAACGTCAAAATTGATTTATGAGCTTTGTTCAAAAATTGGACTGGAAAAATTTTAGAATATAAAATTGTCACTTGGAAAAGCTGTTAGGTTCAGATCAGTGAATTTAGATATGCTATTTACTAATTAAAAGAAATATTGACTGATGCAATTTTGTCCCTTATACTTTGCAATAAATTTAGAGAAAATCAGGAGAATTAATTACAGTAGGTTTACACATCATGGGTCACTTTGCCCATGTATAATTTACAGAAACAAGTAAATATCACATCATTTTTAGATCAACAACACTTATGGATCATTAAAATAGGGGAATCATAAAAATTTAAAACTATGACTTTTTGAGTGATTCCCCCTATTAGAGAGTTACCCTATTCTAAGATTATTGTTGATTCGCGCAGTATAGTTAGGAATGGGAGTGACTTTCTTAGCCCGGTTCCGATTACTTCCGATTTTGCTTAACACTCTCGTTCACTCCTATTCCTCTAGAAAAATTTTCATCCCCTCCCGTTGTTATTCCAGCCAGTTCCCATTCGCGCTCGTTTCGGACGGGACCCGATTTGCATTTCGCATCCCTGCTTATGTAAGTGGCTCCCATTCTCGCTCCCATTTCCGTAAAAAAATTTTTACTCCCGCTCGTTTTAAGAAAATCATACCTGCACCCGACGGGACTTACCGGACCCGAGGGGACTCTTAAATCTCCTAGCTGGATTTCCATTTCTTTTACACAGTGAAGATTAAAGTGTCAGCACTAAAAAATATGTAAATTATCCTTTTCTTTCTCCATGAAGATCATAATTTACAAAAAATAGTTCCTGAGACTTCTGACTAACCTTTTAAATACAGTATAGCACCGATAATGGAAACATCAGTTTTGGAAATTTTTTGAGAGCATCAAATTAGTCAACATCACTTTTGGAAAGTTGCATCAAAAATGTCAAGTATTTAATATTTATGTACTTGACATTTTTGATGCAACTTTCCAAAAGTGATGTTAACTAATTTGGTGCTCTCAAAAAATTTCCAAAACTGATGTTTCCATTATCGGTGCTATTCTGTACAATAATAGTACACATCAGCAAGCTAAAATATCAAGAAAATGAGTACTAGAACAAAAAATCCTCACATTTACGGCACCTTCACCCAACATTAGCATTTAAATATCCGTATATCGTATAAAATACGAACGTATACTAATGAAAAACGGATAAAGTACCTATCATGCACATGTTATCTTACATATCCTGTAATCTATACGTACATACGTATAAAATATTATTAATGTCAAACATAAGTTTGTAACAGAAGTTACAAGTTTGTTACACAAAAACCAACAAACAAAACAACATACAAAATACATATACATACATATAGGTAGGTGGAAGCACTGTGTCACTGACGTATGTATTTGTCGTGTAAGACGGTTGAAAGGGAAAACGGCTTCTCATTTACATAATATTTAATATATAAAACAGAAATACATACATACATGTAATAATGTACAATAAAATCATTTCTGGTTTCGTCAGTTTTGTTTTATATCCATTAATAACAGACTTTTACCTTCTCCCAACTACATATTATATAGATACAGGGTGGAAAAATAAAATACTGTCACTAGATATAAAGTGAAATAAACTAATCGTATTTTACGTAGAATACGTTTGCAAAGATTGGAGAGGGAGGGAAACTCTGCCGTGTCAAACGTATTTTAGGTATGTGAAAAACTGTAATTTTGAGAAAACTTGATTTGAATAAAATATCAGATGACCTTAATTATCTTTTATTATGCGTTACTGATTCAACGCTGTAGCACTGTATCAATAACGTATAAATATACTATTCGAAAATATTGGAAATACGGTGGTAAATTCTTACCAAATAATTAATTTTTATCAAAAAGTTAGTTGTCTCTCTATATAAGCAATATTTATGTAAATACATTAGACATGACTATGTGCTGTTCTCGGTACCCAAACCGACTCTTCTGACTTTGGCTATGTGCTTTTTTTATTAAGTAACGGACATAAAACACACATAGAGTTCTGATTAAACACCCACACTGAACGGGTGTATCTGATTACAGTGACGACACTGTCTGTTGTTAACAAATTTTCTTGTTTTCTTTTGTATCTACTGTTTTCTCAAGTATATAATATTCTTATATATACAGTCGAACCGTGCGACCGGAACATTGGTGTTGATGTTTAATGAGCTAGCAAGCGTACGATTAGTGCAACTCATAAATCATCCTGTCGGAATCTTTTTATTCACTAAAATAATTTTTTTTATAGGTCCGTGTTTACATAATACATGTGTAGTTGACCAAAGCAAGTTTTGTTTGTTCATCGCGCGGATTATATTACAAACTTTGTTTGACTAATAATATTATTTACAATTTCCACAAACAATTTTAAAGAATTTTTTAAAGAAAATATGTGTGGACAGTATCGTTTAAACTCCTGTCACACAAACTATAGAACGCATTTAGAAAATAGTAGTAAATGTATTTATTAAAAATAGGTAGATTTTGTGACGCTTCTACCGAACAGTAATACTGCACTAAACGTCCGGGTAATTTGATTATAAATAAGTACGCATTCACATGCTTGAAAAGTAAGGGAAATTCGAGTTACGGCGGTCGACTACTAAGCATAAGTGGGGGTACAGGAATTCTTAGAATTATATTCTCTTACAGCCCCGTAAGCAGATGATTAAACGCGATTCAACTGTATAAATAACATTTTTTATATTTAATACTTGTAATTTAACAATTGAAATAAATGTGTAAACATTTTCTTTATTAAATTGATTTAAACAATAAATCTTTGTGTTACATTTTATCTGTGGTCACTCGAACTATTTCTGGTTTTTACTGAACTTTTGCCTATACGGAATGTGATAGAATCGAAATAAGATTACAGTATTATTAAGAAAATAATTAATTTTATTGTCAATATATGATATATACTAAGCATTGAGTAGAAACCATTAAACGTTTTCGCTCGTAATCGCGGTACCTCAAGATAGTTGAGGTCCGTGTGACATGGGAAAATTACCTAATGTGATGATGCGTAACGAGGAGAGGGTTGGAATCTGAACAAATGTGACGTGACACAACTTTTGAAATACAATATAAAGAAAGAACTTTCCTATAGACTACTTTTTACTTGAGAAAAACATTTAATTTCTGTGGGAAAATTCTCAAGAAAAAGTAACAATTCTCAACAGTGACACGATGAAAATATACTTTATATATTTTAACTAGATGTCATAACTTCAAACGCCACGCGGGTGAAGCGGCAGGTCAATGTTAGTACTTATATAAATTTTGATGTAAACAAAGGGAAAACACAATTCATATAAAAAGTATATTGATGCAGAAAAATTTATTTCTATTCTACAAATAAGAAGCGGCTTCCCTGGCGGGAGCGCTGGGAAGACAAAATTCATCTAGAAATTGTACTAATGAAAGAAAAATCTAGTATTAAAAACTGTTTTCATAAAAAATTTCAAATTCTATAAATGAGAGTTTAATCTTCTACTGCCGTACCAATGGTATAACTTTGAATTTGAATGTGTCAATATCAAGTAACTGAAACCGGAGCGGATTAACCCACTTTGGGGCTCTGGACATTTTTTTCTTACCCGGTCCCCTTTCTCTCCCACAAGCAATAAATAAAACACAACTAAATAATGTAAAAAAAACTAAAAAAAAAATCTTAAATATTGATTCAAATATTCAAAATATACAATCTGGTTAGGTCTTTCAACAAACCGGGCTCTAGACATTTATCTCGTTTGTCTATGTAATGATTCCGTCCTGAACTGGTACTCTTAAAAATTTATACTATTTATTTTTATTAATTACGTTATAAACTTAAAAATCCATTTTACTCAAAATAATAATGAAATTTTTACACTCTGTACCATACTGTATAATGAGATCAAATAATACAACAAACCTTGTCTTGTCCTGTAAACTTTTATTACTATAACATTCTTTAAAATGAAAATATGTACACTACCGCTCAAAAGTATTTGGCCACTCACAAAAAAGGCATTTTGTAAAAGTTGAAATAAATGAAACGACTTCGTTGTAATTGTAATTATTTATTAGCAATTATTTGAACTTATATACACCCCACCTTTATAAATATAAATACAAACAACGACATTAATGAAATGGTTTTAATAGATGTATTGTTTATGATATAAAGAAATATGAAGGTGGCCAAATAATTTTGAACGGTAGTGTACGTACTACGTACACTACAAGGAAAATATTTTCTTGGTTGTCTGTGAAACATGTGGGTAAAAACTTTCTTCTTTTTGTGATGAAACATGTGAAAACACAGTATATGACAAAATATCTTACGAAAGTTTACCTCTACGAAATTAAAAAATTCTTTGTCAGGTAAGTTCTGAAACTGCAAATAACTATCCTAAAAAGTCCAATTGATTTTTAAATGTGGCTCCTATATTTCTGATTGTGAAAATCTATTTGATTTTGGAGGAATTTCTCCATTTTTATTTGTTTATTTATTTTTTAAAGAAAGATAAAAACCATTATAACAAATGAAATTAGTGCAGTTAATAGAAAATTTCGTAAATTAATTTAATAGGACTGCTTTACAGGAACAATCTTAAATACGTTGCATCAAAAATGTCTCTAAGGAAGCTGACTTGTGTGATAAGAAATCTGTTTAGGACCGTGCATGGTTTCAAACTGACTTTTAAGCAAATAATGGACGCTAAATCCGTTAATGGTAAAATGTAGGCATGCGTACTGGTGCCACATAAATATAAATATAATTAATAAAAGACGTTATATTTCTAGCAAACCTTTTAATGATTTTAATAATATAAATAAATTAATACTTCGATTTACACTTACTAATCGAAATATGAAAATTTTTTCCTTCCAAAAGGAAAATTTTCACACACATTTTACATTTTAGAGGTACCTGAAAAATTTTGGTTTCGTGTCTGTTTGTCTATTGGTGTTTCCGAAAATCCCACTAAGTCGCTTAACTTCGAAACTTTAAAATGATTTGACTCAATTCGATAGAATCAATTACAAATAAATGATTGAGACAGCATAAGAGAAGGCTTGTTTTTCTCCATAGGTCTTTTCACATAACTGTGTACGCGGCTTTACCATACATAATTGTTGAAAAAATTCTAAAGATAAAGTTACTTATACATACAGCCATCACCAAAATGCAGTTCCCTATACCAATTTTTAGCCCTTGTAGAAGTATTACTACATAGGAAAGTTACCACTCTCATGGAAAAGAACCACAGATAATTATTAAAAATATTTCAAAGATGTAAACAATTTCTTAAAGATTTAGAAATTCTTTTGAGATTGGTAACTTGACTATGAGAAAACCAAGAAGTTTAAGAAAACTTGAGTATGAAGAAGAAAATGAAAGCTTTTGAAGGTAAAATTAAAAATTAACTTACACAAAAATTGTACAAGATTAGAAACAAAGTGAACAATTACCTTGGACATCCTAACCTAAAAAAAGGAAAATAATTTTAAAAAATAATCATATATTTACTTTCACCTAAAAAAAAAGAAAATAATAATAAATAAACAAAAACAAGCACAAGATTTGAAAATTTTTATGAATTTGTATTACTATTTAATTTTATATTTTACTTTGTTTATTTGGGTCGATCGTCACTACAGTGTCCATCACAATTCGCTCTCGGTTTAAAATGAGAAACAAATGAGTGTACTCACACTATCAACTGTGACTGAACTAGAGTTGGAAACTGATAATGACGGTGTTATATGCATTATATCTGTACCTGAGAAGCATAAAACTGTTTTTTGGCCATTTACACTGTCCCTCTTACAGATTTTTTTAGAAATATGGTATTATAAAATCCTACATCTCAAACAGTTTTAGGTTAGCTCAGTTACAGTTTGATAACTTTATAGAGGCGAACACAAACTACAGGAGAGTGTAAGAATTTAAAAATTTTACAAAATGAAGTTACAGTGTTATGCTTCTCAGGTACAGATATAGTGTTATAATACGCATTTGTTTCTTATTTAAGAATATTTTATCGAACCGAGACTAGATCGAGTACTAACTAAAGTATGGAGCGACCTTTAATGCTCGGTGTCGTATCAAAGTAATGTAGATATTACATTTACAATTATAATTATGTATTTTAAATGAAATTGCTGGCAAATGTAGTTAACAATGTAGAATTAGGTACATTAATAAGTAGGTACAATACAAAACAGGCCCGTAGTAAGTTTATTTTTAAAAGACATAACGCGAAAGTATACCTACAACTACGTGTCTGTATTTATACGTATTAATACGTAATACGTACTAATTTTTGTACTGTGATGTTTGTACAAGAACCCAGTACAGTGTATCGTGGCGTAGTATAGCGTAACGTAACGCTCTGTGCATATGTCATGTACAGACATACGCGGTATGTTCTTATAGTAATGAAATATTAAATGATCAAGGTAAGGAGTGCTAGAAACAGTGTGAAAATGTATGTTTAAATTTAAACGATCAAAATGATCTAAATAGTTCCCCTTTATTGAAAATAAATTTCTGAACGAATATAATTACATCAAGCTTTCAATAATTTTGGACACCCCTAGTTTAATTTATTCATAAACAAGTCATTTAGAACAATCATAATATTAGCTAAAAATAACTTCACCATGTCTGTACCTACAAACTGGTTTTTTGATTGCTTTCAACTTTGCACGTACAGTTGTTCCGAAACAAAAATTTTTGGGTTTTTCCCAATTTACTTTCAATAATATTACACCTCTCCTACACGTCTCCCTTAGCTATAAATTCTTATCTTTTTAATTTCATCAATTTAATCTGATGATGGCCGAAAAGGCTGAAAACGCGTTAAGTAAAAAGAATATTATTTTCGTGAAATTGACAAAGTAATTGAAATTTTAAATATTTAAAATGAAATTTCACAAAGTAAATCTCTCAACAGTGAATTATTTATGTATGTTTTTATTTCAATCGATCTCAAAGTAGATCCTTTTTAAATAAATTATTGTCACGACAGTAAAAGTAACATTTTTTTTTTATAATTCAATCAAACAATTCCAAAAATAATTATTTTCCAGACTGGCCCCTGTAAAGTGTTTATTCAATTCTATAAAAACTAATGAACAATTTGTATCAGATAATTGTACTATTAATACAAAGTAAACAAATATTTTACTTCGCACACTTTTATTTTTGAAACTGTGACAATATTGTTTCGAACAGTCAGTTGTTCATTTTTTGTTTGTTTATTATCTACAAATATGGAATACCACAAAGTAACGCTCAAACCTATCAATCAAAAGATCAATCGCCATCTTCCTGGACATTACGTAATAGAAATCTGTTTTTGACCTACTTTGACCGCCATTTTGAAAAATTTTGGAGTGAGTCGGCTGTTTAAAAATAATTCATCCAATTCTACGCCATTTTCCCTATTTCTTCCACATTTTCTTCTCCGGCTACTCATTTTGGCACGTAAAAATCTAATTAGCTTCTACCACTAACAAGGAGAGGGCACGACCTGGGAAATTTATTTCGGGATGGGATTTCGCAAGATTATAGTCCCTCCAAAGATTAATTAATTGTTAAAATATAAAGACCCATTGGCCAGTCAATTTCGAGAAAAACGCTTTCAAAATTCTAGCTTCATTTACTGAATGTTTATATATAAGTTACTGGTGTATCAAATCAACGTACAGGTGGTGCAGTCGGTAGCGTGCTGGACTGGCGACTAGAGTGCACGGGTTCGATTCCGACTGACTGCAAGTATTATTACATATTTTTTTTATTTTGTTAGTTAACTATTAAATTTAATAAATTTCAAAAATAAATAATTATTTCTGACAATAAATATATTGTATATAAATATATTATATATGACAATAATTGTATTTTTTTTTAATTCGTAACCATTTACAGAATACTTTTTTAATATTTTTTTTTTTTTTTTTTAAACAGGTAAATAATAAAATTACCAAAACCATTTTTAATTTAAAAAAATTAAGAATTTTATTGATTATAAATTTACTTAAAAAGTTATATACAAGAACCAGAATGATAATTTTTATGTTCGTGTACAATATCGTCTTGAAAATATTTTCTGTTTTGAATGTTTTTATAAAAATCATCATTCGGGTTCTTGTATATAATTATAAGTAAATTTATAATTAAAAAATGGTTTTGGTAATTTTATTATTTACCTGTTTAAAAAAAAAACCAAATCACTTATTAAAAAAGTATTCAGTAAATGGTTACGAATTAAAAAAAATACAATTATATTTTAATTTATGATATTTATTGTTAGAAGTAATTATTTATTTTTGAAATTTATTAATTTTAATAGTTAGTTAACAAAATTAAAAAAAATATATATATAATAATACTTGAAGTCAGTCGAATCGAACGCGTGCACTCTAGTCGTCAGTCCAGCACGCTATCGACTGCACCGCCTGTTCGTTGATTTGACATACCAGTAACATATATAAACATTCAGTAAGTGAAGCTAGAATTTTGAAAGCATTTTTCTCGAAATTGACTGGCCACTGGGTCTTTATATTTTAACAATTAATTCATTCAATCTTTGGAAGGACTATAATCCTGCGAAATCCCATCCCCAAGTAAATTTCCCAGGTCATGCCCTCTCCTTGTAAGAGGGCCACCATCAACTATGGTTTATATTCAAGGGAAAATTATGGTTTATATTATGGGTTAGTATTAGGAGTGGTAAGAATTTTTTTTATTAATTCCAATTTTAAACCATGAATCCAGTATTTCGGGAACAGGATTTACGGGAATGAATTGAAATTTCACAAATTCACTATTAATTCATTCCAGTAGATCCTGTTTCCGAAATGTTAGGTTAATCGTTTAAATCTAATACAATATTCGTTAAGTACCCAAAAAAATTAATTTTTTTTTTTGAAAAGGAATTGATAGGCTAAAGAATTTTTGACACTAATGTTATATATTGACTTTTAATATTAAGTACCTACGTCAGAAAATTATGTAAATGAACTCACAAACTATACTTGAGACTATACGTAGATAAGATGCACGAATAATTGTACGAAACGTAATAATATATTTTAATATAAAATACATAGTACATGTAACCTTGATGAACTAGTACTGCTCCGATACCACATAATATTCCAACATGATAAAAATAAAAGAGTTTTGTGTCTGTAAAAATATGTGTGGTGAAAAGGGCGGAATAACCTGAAAATGAGTGTAAAAAGAGAAAAAAGAAAAAAATACTAATATAATTTCTGAAAATAAAATTATCGTTTGTGTTATTAATTTTTTGAACAAAGAAACAAAAAAAAAAGAAATAGGAGAAAAAACAATAATTTTATCTAATTTGTTAATTACAAATGTACTTTTTTTTCACTTTGCAATGAGAAAATTTGGGCTAATATATTTTTATAGTAATGTTCAACTGGTTTGTTTTGTTAAAAGCCTATAAGTAATTGTTTTTGTGATTGGTTAGATGCCCAAGGACTAAAATCAAATACATCGTTTGATATAGTACTACTGACAAGGGGTCGGCACAGCCTTGGAGTCGCCGATTTAGCTGAAATTTTTTTAGGTGACAGTGTACATTTAATATGTTAATATCCTAAAATAATAGCGCGCACTATTCAGAAAAATCTGTAAAAAAAAAATATTTAAAAATTTTAATGCGGCTAGTGTACTTAATAAGCTTAAAAAAGATTGTTGTACGTAAGATGCATAAATAAGATAAATAAATAAGATTTTTGTAAATAAAAAAAAAAAAAATTAATACAGAGAAATTTTTACTGAACAGAGTCGGTTTCGAACGTAGGACTATTCTATTGTGAGGCAAGAAGCTTACTTCCAGTCTACTTCGCATCTTAGGTACAACAATCTTTTTTAAGCTTATTAAGTACACTAGCTGCATTAAAATTTTTAAATATTTTTTTTTACAGATTTTTCTGAATAGTGCGCGCTATTATTTTAGGATATTAACATATTAAATGTACACTATCACTTAAAAAAATTTCAGCCAAATCGCCGACCCCAAGCTTGTGCTGCCCCCTTGTGAGTTTGTAAACACTATAAATAGTATGGAAATAACTGGTTGTGATTTATCTAATACGTACCACCATATATACTAGAGAGTTTCGCTATAGGAACTACTTGAAATTGATCTAAACTTTCTTATGGTACGAGTCGACTTGATACAATTGTAGCGCTACACTGTAGCGCAACATGCTTGCAACACATGTTTCCTGTAGACACAGCCATGAAACATGCCGTGCAACAAAGGTATGTATCATGTTTTGTCGGTGCAACATGATACCTTTGTTGCACGGCATGTTTCATGGCTGCGTCAGGAAACATGTGTTGCAAGCATGTTGCGCTACAGTGTAGCGCTACAATTGTATCAAGTCGACTCGTTATGCATAATAAAATACACATAATTATAACATTAATAAGTAATAAATTAAAGTAAAAAAATGTTTTTTAAGAAAAAGCTTTCATTTAAAAATGGGCTAAAAAAATAAAATAACTTTTGAGTGAAGTTTGAAGCAATATGTAACATAATTTATAAAAGCTTGAGGCGTTATCATTAATTAGGTATTTCTGTTTTGGATATAACTGTAGCTATTTTACTTTTCAGTAGTTACCAAACTTAATTAAACGCCTCAAGCTTTTATAAATTATGTTGCATATTGCTTCAAACTTCACTAAAAATTTTTTTTATTTTTTTTAGCCGATTTTTAAATAAATGCTTTTTCTTAAAAAACATTTTTCTTTTACTTTAATTTATTTCCTACTTTTTACTCTGATTACAATTAATTTTAAAAAAAAAATTAAAGAAGTAATTTTTTTACCTATATTTTAATCGGTTAATTTACCTTAATCAGACATAACTATGGAAACAAAAAATTGCAATGTATAATCAATGGACAATATCTGACAATTCGAAATGTCAAAAAGTTGCACAGGACTAAAAATCAACAATTTTGGTTTGGGGAGATTTCGGACAAAACTAATTATACAATATTGCATTGTCATCAAGGTGAGACACGTATGCAAAATTTGAAACCTCTAGCTCAATTAGAACCTGTGTAAATTTTGATTCCAAGATTTGATCTAAACCAACATACTAACATAGCAAGTTACATAAAAGCTTTTAAAAAATAATTAAGTAACTATAAATCAGTTAAAAAGACAAAAGAATGTCTAAATGAAGGTTGATATTGCTGTAATTTTTTCGAGACGAAATAAAGAATCGAGTAGACCGGTATGACAGACCGTAACACGATTACAATTTGATTGGATTGTGACACGTGGCACAATGTAGTTAAATTGGACATTCACATCAATCCATTTAAATTGTAAAATTATTTGGGTAAAAATATGACCCAAACAAAAAATGATGCTGTTGATGTGTTTCTACATGACATACTTTGAAATTATATAAAAGCCTTATAATATAATTTTATTATATTACTTGATTCATGCCCAAACACTCAAGTAATAATTTAACACAATAATTAAAGTCAAATAGATATTGGTTTTGAGCAAAAAAAAAAAAATACATGTTTTGGTCAGTTTGTCACGTAACTTTTTACATTGCGCATACAATATACTTGCTTTATGATTTTACAACTTTTGCATTAAGTTTTTTTTTTTGTTCAAGGGTTTTAAAGAATATTCAAAAAAAACTTCAAAACTGACCGAATGCTTGACTGCACCCAAAATGTGACCGTAATTACTAGATCGGATTGGTGTGAACACGTACATTTAAATACATGTACCGTATCGGTTGGTTCACACACTTAACATGGTTGCATGCTCAACAAGAAGCTGTTTCAATTTGAACAAGAGGCAGGTCAAAATTTGCGATCAATAAAAAAATTATTTCAATGAGATGCACACTAGCTGAATCTATAGGGCCAAAAACGTAAGTCACCGTCAAAAATTTAAAGCTAATTTGCTCAAAAATGACTGGTAAAGAGTAGCAAATGATTACCTTCAAAACTGAGAAGTATATATATGTACATGACATACATATATATATAACAATCTGCTGTTTCCAGTGATAAGAAAATCAACATGACATGTAACAACTGAATTTTGAACCACGTACATTGTGTACATTTCTGATGATAAGAATTTAAGAATAGTGAAAAGCACTGATACAAAAATAATACATATCTAACCTTGCACTTTACAGATAACAAAAGATATTTATGTAACATAAACAGAAAATAAAAGTCTAATAGTGTTTGGCATTTGGTGCTAAGTGTACACAACACATATACAACCATATTGTCAACACAAATATGTTTTGGCCTTATCAGTTTGTTTGAATGGGATACAAACATACAATGCACACGCCAAAACAGTGAAACTGTTCTACACATTCCTCCTTTTACATTGCTATTTATTAATAAAAAAATAGGGTGTTTTAGGGTTTTATACCAAGCAAGGAATAGGAATAAGAAATAGGCCATTTTTCACTTACTGACTCATTCCTTTGATATTACTTATTCTAAAATGCTTATACGTTGGTAAATTTAAGTGTCGACGCGAATTTAGATAAATCTGAACACAGCATTATCTACTACAACATAGCAGGTGGAGTAGTCGCTTCAGGCCGCTTGAGAAAAAAGGACTTAACAGGGGAAAATATGGAAGCAAGAAGAAAAAAGAATATTTTATGTACATACAACGAAGGAAATTCAAAAATTCTTTGGATGTCTTTTGCTTCTTTGTTTTTCGCGAGTATTTATTGGGAAAATGTACTTTTGGTTAGAAAATAAGAGGTTTTTTTTTTGTTCATCAACTGTATTTATTGAGGGAAATGGACTCTTTCCGAGGGGGTGCTTAATCCAAAATCGCTCGGGGGCACAAAAATTGTAGTTACGCCTTTGCCTGAACATGCACGAGACGTTTCAGTTGTTGATTGTTAAAGACAAACTATTTTAATGCTCTCAATAAACCAAAATAAATAAACGTTTACTGACAAGTGTGTTTATTATTCGAGAAAAAAAGGAATATTGTAGTTCATGTGGCGCTTCATTAGAGTATAGTTACTGAAAGTTTAAAAAAAGTCAACTAGAAACTTGCTGAAAAATTTTTAAAATATTTTTTGTTTATTAAAATACGCGTTGAATTTCAACTGGAAACAAAATAATAAAATTGCTTGAATAAAAACTTTAAATTTTCACGACCGTCTTAGGCAAAAAATAGTCGATCCTTACCCATCTCTTTTCGTTATGCAAAAAGACACTAATGACGGAACGTACTCCACCTTATGGGATAATATTACTAGATTTAAAATCGTGGTTCTGACGAAACTTGAAGTTTTCGTTTTCATCTTTTAATCTCATTTGTAAAATATGTTTCCCATTCTAATTTTTCAACATTGAATTCAAAAATTCTGTACAAATCAGCTATCATAGGTAACATTTATTAAAAATTTTAAACTAAAGTATTTCGGAAACCAAATTAGCCACACGTGTATCAGTAACATCGTTGTATAAAATGCAGTAAATATATGCATCTCGGAAAATTTAGCTACGGAATCCTATACGTGAACGTGTGCAACATAAACTTGGTCTATTTTTCCATTTTAAATTACTTTACCGCATTAATATTAAAAAACTCTACTATCTTCATAATATAATGTTCCTTTTCTGAGAAAAATTTTTCTTTTTAATATAGCATATCCCATGTTTGCTTTGATAGTTTTTTAATGAAATTTATGGGTGATAGATATACTTAGAAAAACCTACACAGATGTTAAATTAAAAGGTTATATTGCAAACATTTTTTTTCTATTTGTCCAAGGAAAATTAATGTTCCATAATATTCGATAAAAATATCGGGTTTGTTTTCTGGGAAACATCAAATATTTTTCTTTTCTTTGCACGTGCAAACACTTGTGATACATGTCATTGTTCTGACCTTTTCATATTTATATTTAATGTAGTTTCAAAGCAAATATACTATACTATATAATATTTTTACAAATAGGTGAAATACATTGGTTAAAATTCAGGAATAAAAATCATATTCAACAGTAATACTTGTAGGCATTAGACGAATATTAACTATCATTTATGCACGCTATTTTTTGTTTTGTGCAGATTTTATCGGTATCATATGCACAGAATAGAAAAAATATCCAGGGTCGAATCCTTGGATATCCAGGGTTTTGTCTATCAACGTTACCTGGTTAGCGGTCACTGTCATTGAAAGACGTCAAGTGAAACCTGACTAACTGCGACACCACGCTGTAGCTCGTCAACAATTCCATATAAAATGCATTAGTTGTCAAAACAGTGTATTAGTTGGTCATTACGTCATTCTTCATGACCGTTATCGCGTTAAAAAGAAACTGCCATGACTAGGAGATCCTAGTATTTTATTAGGTCTTCTAGAAGCTAATTTACCTTCACTGAAAAGTATTACAACCTTTATAACACGAGTTAAGGTGAGGGTAAGGTTAATTCGTACAAAAAAAGACATGTTTTTGTTATTTTTTTGTGACGACACAGTTAAAATCTCTTTATTAAAACCAGTGGTACATTAAAGTATAACATTCGAAGAATATTGTATAAAATTTTCACGAAAAAATATTAAAAAATACAGTAATGACAGCAATTATTCGAAAGTGTCTCGGAAAAAAAGTAGAATTGCGGTGCCCCTCATAACTAGGTGCAGGATCATCCGAAATAAAAAAATTAAAGATCATTTGTTAGATAATACTTTTCCTCAGGTAACGCTGGGAGGGTTTTTCGAAATTTCATTTTTACAATTTTTTATTGTAAAATAAAAATTATTAACAAATTTGAAAAAAACTCTCCAGCATTACCTCATAAATTATGTACAGAAATAGTGTTCAAAATTTCAAACGGAACGGTGCTGTAGTTTTGAAGTTATGAAGGGCACCGACTTTGAAAACGTGAGCTGTGGGGAAAACGCTTTAAAGTTTTGAACACTTAAAAATTCTTGTATAAAACTGATATAGAATACTTACTGCTAAACTAAATTTTGTACCCTACACTGATAAAATATACAGTACAGGTATAAACACGTTAGTACTTCCATTGAAATTTCTATAATATAACTGAGATATATATATATATATATATATATATATATATATATATATATATATATATATATATATAGAGAGAGAGAGAGAGAGAGAGAGAGAGAGAGAGAGAGAGAGAGCGAGAGAGCGAAACATCTGCCAAGTAACAACAAAAATGCTTATAACTTCGTCAATTTTGCTCCAATCAACTTGAAATTTTGAGACAATATTCTTGATATATTATGCATTCAGTTAAAAAATTAAAAAAAATATATAAAAAAAAATTATTTTAATACCTTACCCTGCCCTTAAGTCTTTCCACCAAGGTTGAATAGCAAATTCGATTTCTTTAGCAAGTTAGTTAAATGTTCGTCAATTAATTACAAGTCAAAAACCAACTCAACAACGTTTTATAATTTTACCTGTTTGTGTTATTAATCTCCGCGCGTTCATTTAAGTGGGATTAACTGCTTAATTTGTTTAAATTAAAATATCCTATTTTATGGGAGGCTCTTGGGTACGTGCCTCAAGTGTTCTCGTGTAAGTACGGCTCTGGCTATACCCCATCTCTTTGAAACAATAAAAGATATAATAACAGCATATGCATATTATAATCTACAAGAAAAATTACACCTATTTGGCAACTGTTGTGAGTAGTTTAAATTTTTAATTTTATTCTAAATAGGCATTTAAAACATACAGTAGATTTCACTTGTAACGATTTTCTAGTTACCACCTCGTCTGTGTTTTGTATGCAGAAAATAAAAATTCCTAAAAATATCAGTGGCGTTCAATTCGTTTTTCCTGCGCAAGCAACTTTTCTATTATGTAATTTATTCGACCATTCGACGAGCTACTTTCTTACAAAAATTAAGTTCTTCAAAACTAATTCACTTAATTCACATCGAGGGGTTAATTCCGCTCATTTTAGAAGATCTTAAAGAAACTAATAACCTTTTTTACTTATTTAAAATTTACGTCATTTCTTATTTATTACAACGACCAACATTTCTTGTCAAAACTACTTGGAATTTGACGGTTTAGGTGACTCCATGGGATTTCTTAGAAGCTATACGTTGGAAGCTAATATTAACGGAAAATTCTTTGTTAATTAGCAAATACTCCTCTAAAAAGTGTTCAAGCCAAAAAGCCAGATTCCTTTAAAAAAAGTAACTTATTTATTGGGGCTGATTTAACTCCTTTAGTACCGCCATATATTCAAATATTTTATATAAAAAATTTAATATCTCTAGAAGTATAATTGCAAGTTTGGTACGTTTTGCTTATTTACAGTATGACTGCTCTTTACTATACAACCTCGAGTTACCAATATAAAACAATGCACACTCGTGAGTTGAATTTTTTGTAAAAATTAGTATGACGAGCTGAGCTCGTCATTAGTCCTAAAGGAGTTAAAAAAAATCGGCAGTTTATGATTGGCTTCAAATTTTGTTTTCTTTGCAGTAAGATTATGATTTTGTGATACGTGCTGACGTCACCAAGTACAATTATTTATTTAAATTAATGAATTATGGACGTATTAAATAGAAAAATATTCAAACTTCTATAGAATCGATTTTGGTAAAAATAACTTGGACAATAATGTTAGATAAACTATATCCATATAATTAGTTGGCAATAAAAAAGAAAAAAAAAACTAAAGTTTTAAAAGATGATAAAAATTCCAATAATGTTTTTTTTTTCTGTATAGAGTCACATATGAGAGAAAAACTTAATACATTAATTGTAATTCAGTTGCCAATTGGCACAAAGTTTTTGCCTAGTTTCGCACACTGACACACAAACAGATAATGAGATATAACATTACGGAAAAATGGGATTACAACTAAAAAAAAAGTTCATTCATAAAATTTATTGTATTTTAAATATTATTATGGCACTCGAAAGTGGCCGAAACTATATTAAATGGGTGAAAAATTACATTTGATAAGAATGGCTTTTTTTTAAGGTTTTATTACGACATAAGTATTACACACAGTAAATTTAAGAGAAATTTACATAAGACCATATAGGTATATTAAGGTTTGAATACGTTAAGATGTGACCCTGTTAGGATACATAGGGATTACATTTGCGCTGCAGACATTTCACCAAAAAATCTGATGGACGCTAATATAGGGGGCAAGGATAATATTGTTGAATATATTATTTAGAGACTAATATTTGAATTACCCGAAAGCTAACCTAGAAAGACCCAGAAACAATATATTTTAAATTAAACAATGAAAGTACTATAGAGTTGACTCTTAAAAATACTGAATGATTTGGCTTCAAATTTTATATATTTTATCAGATGGTGTCGTTCTTTTTTTATTACACGTATTAAGTTAACACAGTTCAGTAACGTTCACACAATATAATGTGGTTTTTGACATACAATGTTACCCCTGACATTCTCAAATTTTTTTATTTAATAAAAAAATTATTTTTATTTACTGAAAAAACAATTTTTTTATTTCAACAAGAAAAATATATACATCTCTAATACACACGTTCGTACCCTCACGCCCATTCGAACATGTCATCAAATAAAAAATTTATGGGAAAACTTTTTCAGTTTTTCATCCGTTAGCCGTTGATAATAACAATGTTAATAATAAAAAATATTGATAAATAATATTCGCCTATCAAAGTGAAAAAAAGATTCGAAAATGTTCTTTTCACCTGGAAAATAATTTCTCTAATCTTTTGAAATGGAACAATTTTTCAAAAATAAAAAAGATTTCTTTGAACACGACATTTTCTTTTAGTTGAATGTTTGAGCAATGTCTACTTCTGGTAATTGCTTTTATTTGTTTCCGAACATATGGCGGAGGAAAAAATATTTTATTTTATTATTTTTGAAAATTGTAGAAAAGTTTAAGAGTAAAGTCTTCGAGTATCAATAAAATTTAAGTGTTTCATATTTATTTTGACAATGTCATTATTTGGACAATCAAACAAAATAAACGAAAATTCATAACGCGATAAGTTTTTTTAATTCATTGCTACTAGACGAGATGTCTCTAGGTCTAGTATAAATCGATTCTTGACCTAACAGAATTGAAAGGAGTTTATCCAAACGATTTATTTATCACAAATATTTTCAAAATTAATTAATTTCATACATTTGTTCCATTGCTTGCCTTTTTTTTGCATAATTTTTTTTTGTTGAGGGGAGACGGTCTTGTTTTCCGCGGTATACATTAAAAGATGCCCACCAAAGTGAATAATGTAAATAAAAAGTAAGAAATTTGAAGATTAACTTGTGGTAAGGTTGACTTACTGACTGTCTATTGTGTATTTTATTATTCATATTACATAACTGGATAACTAAATCATTCAGTTTCTTTGCATATACAGCTGAACCCTTTTTGTGCGGTGGATTGCACAAAAAATCGCACAAAAGATTGCACAAACTTCATAAATAGCTATAAAAAGTAACTACGGTTCACGAATTTCGCTCGTACAATTTATTTGATTTTTATAATATTATGAAAATTGTGATAAATACGTCTGTAAAAAAGTAATTCAATAATGTATATTCTTATGCAACGTACTGGTTAACTGCTTAAAAACCATCAATAAGTAATTTTATCAAAGTAAATTACTATAATTAATGTTTGAGTTTCTTACTTTCTCTTGCTTTTAATTCATATTATGGATGCAGTTTATGGACATTTTTTTTAACAAATCCGCATAAAAAATGTCACATAAAAAAGTCGCACAAGAAAAAATTGCAAAAAAATGTTTGCAATATTATAGAAATGAGAAACAAAATATCTAAAAATGTCCCCGTACGTAAATTGATTGTTTATCTTGTTTAGAAAAGCGATTTCTAGTGATATCCTTAGTTTTTGAAATATATTATTTTCCATGAATTTTTTTTATGTGCTCCCGATTTATCTATGAGTTTTTGTGAAGTTATTTATGAAGTTTTTGAAATTGCTTTTCTTTCGCGGCTATTTTCAGCACAAAAAAGGTTTTAGTGTAATTAGATATATAATAGAAACTTCTTAAAAAGTTTTGTTTTATATAGAGATGAAATTTAAATTTGAATATTTTCATTAACTGGAACCAATTGGAGAAATTTCAATAATAAAATTACAAAATCACATAAAAAATTTAATCAACACGGATAACGAGTAAACAAAAGCATATTTTTTTGTTTCGAATAAAAACAAACAAAAAATTAGCGTTACAAAAATTTGAAAAAACGGAGGTGTAACAAAAACATTACTGATTTATAACATTCCAATTTAGTTTACTCTAATTTTCATGTATTTTTTTGTTTCGAATACAAAATAAACAAATATTTAAAATTTGAAAATTGGCACCAACATAGATACACTGACCTAAATAACAACGTACTGCCACCATACGAGTATAAACTTTTTAATGCTAGTAACAAAAAAGCAGAAAACTCTTTGATATGTATGTATGTGTGTACAGATATTATTATCATTTGTTATTGATTGTGCATTATAGGTATATGTATACGAAAATGAGATGTACCTTATTTTTGAATAAACTTAAAAGTCGATGCAATCAACATCCTTGCAAATTATCTTTTCATGTTGTAAATCTAAACCATTTGAAAAATTGTTAGTCAAAGAATTTCATTGAGAATTACAATTAATTCGTTTGTTGCGACATTTTTCGATTTTTATTTGTTCTCGTAAACAATATTTCGTAACTAAGATCAATTAGAAACTAATTCGAATAATTTTAATCAATTTAAAAAAAAAATAATCTTTTCAGATCCATCAGAGCATCTTAATTAATTAGCATCTATTTTGTCGTCGCCACACAGATGACAATATCATCGAGCTCTCGTTTTCAAAAATTGTTTAAAAGATAATTTGTCTTACACGTGCTGCTATCTATCCAAAAAACGAGGGCCTGAGATTGAACTAAGAAAAACCAAACAAACTGAACGCGGAAATACAGCAGCGAACGCAGAGAAAGTTCAAAACGATAAAGTGAAAATACTTGGATAAATGAAAAATAGCTCACTACCTAACTACTTTAGCTTCAGTGGAAAGCGCCACCGATTACTCTAGGAACTTAATGATCACTTATGAAGAATAACTATTGGCATGTATGCATTAGAGTTACGTGGTTTTGACTACGGAATTCTAATAAAAGGGGTAATTTACTTGACACATCCAGTATAATTTATTTTCAAATTACAATCTACAGTGAACATTTTTTCGATACTCTTTAACATATGTATTTTCTATACCCAATTTTTCCGGCCGACAACTAATGTTCTTTTAAATACCACCCTACAGTTTCACACCAACAAAAGAAAAAAAGGCGGAAAACATGTGAAAAAACTCATGAAAATATAAAAAAAAAAATGGAAAAAACCGATTACTATAATTTCATTTTAAAAATGAATTATATTCCTTTTACATTTCTATCTCGAAAGAAAAACATTTCGAACCCCGAAGAAAAAAAACGATGTGTTATCATATAAATAGTACATTTATTTAAATAATATTACAATAAGAATGATACGATTTTTCAAATAAAATTTCCATTTTTTCTTCGTTTCGACCCCATTCCATTCTACGCTCCTGTTTCTTTCTATACTTATAAGGTGAAAATGTAGTTTTGTGAATAGTGTTGTATTATCCCCAAACGACACACGATTTGAATGGGAAAAGTTCAAATATTTTCCCACACTATTATCACAATATTTTCATCTCTATTTTGTAGGTACTAGTGTATGTTTATCTTTTAGATCAGCATTTCTCAAAGTGGGGTACGCGTACCTTACAGGTGGTAATCTTACAGGTTTAAGTAATAATGAAAAAGTTAATTAAACGGTTATTACGTTATAATTTGTGTTGTTTAGCAAAATATTATCATGAATCAGAATCTTTTTTGGATTTCAACAGCAAGTACAAACCCAAATTTAACTTTTAAGCAGTATCGAACTTCATTGAAACTATTTACTAATGAAAATTTCAAAATTGAATATGGCTAGTCCAATAACGAACCTTCTTCAGTAAAAACCAAATTTGAAAACTTGATATTCTTCTGAAAATGCGTTTAAAGTTATCAAAGATTATGGTATATATAAACGATAATTGCGAATTCCTCTGTTTTGTTAAAAATATACCCAAGTACTTTATTTAGTTGTGTTATAAATTTTTCTGATTTCATAATTATAGGTATTATATCTACATTTTCCCTATATGTTCGTTCAATATGATAATGTTTTTAATTTTTTATTACTCATGCGGCGGGAGAAGTACTAACTTGGCGCATACATTTCTGTACGTAAAATAGCTGTTTGCCCACTGTACTCTTCCCACATACTTTTTTGCGTGCGGAAAGTAACTTTCCACACGCAAATTGACAATAAAACACGCAAAATTTAATCAAAACACGCAAAGCAGCCTCTTGATTTTTCATTTAATAAATATTTCATAATTATTTCTATAGAAACCACCAACAAAGTAATTTAAACGATAATTACTTCAGAAAAAAGACGTACACTTAAAAATTTTATTTTAAAAAGTAATAAAAATGTCAAAAATAGTGATAAGAATAGAAAAAAGTATGTGAAATTCGTAACAAAAAATAATATGTGCAACTCGTGCGGGATTGTCGATTGCCCCACTCAAGCAAATGAGCGCACTCACAGCGTTCGTGCGCTCAACTTCGCTTTCGTGGGCAATCGACAATTTCCCGCACTTATTGCACAATATACTATTAATTTTCTAAAACGTATTTTTGGTGAATTTTTATAAAAGGCGGTACAGTTTCTTCTTTATGATTTAAGTACGGGTACACGATGCAAAGAGTTTGAGAATCCTTGTTTTAGATAAAACATACACAAACCCCCTTGATAATTTAAATAAACAAGAGTGTCATTCCATTGATTTTTCTAAGTTGTGGTACTATATGTTTAAAGGAGGATATTGTAAAAACTTCAAAATGTAATGTTTTTAAGTTCCTCGATTATCTGTAAATATCTTCTAGGACGAAAATGGACAATGGGCAAAACTATATGGGGAGCTACCACCTAGCGCCCAAGGTTGAGACCGGTGCCGATCGATAGCCTTGGTCAAGTAGTCCAATTTTGTCAATAGGCACCTTTATGGAGAACCTGGCCTTCAAAAGTTATAGGGCGTCAAATGTACAAAAAGTCCGCACGTGGCCATAGCCAAACGGGATACTCTGTATAGGATTATGAGACATGTCGTGCAGGGCCGGCCTATCACTGTGTAAAACCACTTTCCTGGCAAGTGGCCTAACCTCATTTTTTCACCTGGCCTCTGGCAGAAGACGTACCGAGCGGCTTCAAACCTGTACATTGGGAGTATGCGAAGAGAAGTTTGGGAGACCTACCGGTGGCAATTTCTGGCAGACCCTCTGGTAGATTGCCGAAATAAAGTAGTCCGAAGTGCACCCTCCCGAAGGGGACTCTAATGCCCGCTGCGGGTCAACACACATCGTTTCCTTAAGAAATGGCCACGTGGACTATGCAAAACCTACTGCACGTCAAAACTTTTGAAGGCCAGGTGTTCTCCATACCTAAGATGGGTATATTTGTGACCTACTAGGAAGGGGCTTTCAGAAAATACATATCTCGTCACTGGGCGTTGAGGGGCAATTTTGCGCATTGTCCTTTTCTATAGTTTTTTTATTATGACTTCTAAAGAGTAACAATAAATTTTTGTACACAACTAACAGAAACTGAAAATTGATAACAGCTACGTCAATATCTAAAAAGGTTTAATTAAGATACTTTAAAAATTTTCGAGTAAAATTCCAAATTTTCGAGTAAAATTCCAAATATTTTAAAACAAGCATTTATGTCACATAACACATCATATTAATTTAAGTAAGAGCTCCTTATCGAAGCTACATTTAACACGTTGACGGCCTTTGATCCCACGCCGTACGACGCCAAGTTAAACTTGTCAGCTATATTCGTCATGCCCTTGCTACGTGTATTCATCCCAGCTACGCTTTCGTTTGCAGTTGTTCATTTAAAATAATGTGAGCAACAATCAAACGTAATCAAGCGTATGACGATTCTAATACGCGTCTATGATGAGACGCTTCGTGTGCAGACATCCTTATTGCGATATAACGCTGTAGCGTGTCAACAATTCCGTATAAAGTGTTACTTGTCAGAACAATGTATCCGTTAGGGGTTTCGTCCTTAGAGGTTATGACCTTCAACGTGTTAATTAAGGGGATAAGGTTTTTAAACATTCTTTTGCATTTTTTTAAAATTTTTTTTCTGAATGTACAACATGTCGAGCGTGTTGTGTCAAAATTTCAAGTAAATCCGAGCAAAACTAATGAAGATACAGCGTTTCAAGCGATCGGCCCTCATGCTGGATTTTTATACCTGCCTGGTAGCTGCGCGACGCGCCTACCTGGTAAGTATAAAATTTACTTTAATTTTATACTTACAAATCTTATACAAAACAAATATTTATTATAATTACCCGCGTAAGTATAAAAAATTATATCATTTTATTGATGCTTAGTTTTGGATTTTTGAGTATAAAAAACTTTAAATCCATTTTCTCGCAAACAACATTTTTGAAGTTCGTGAACATCATAACTCGAAATCTACTTCACCAGTTTTGTTGAAATTTTGTACACTGTTTCTACACATAAATCAACAGGTAATCAGGTCGAGCTTTTTTTTTTGCTATTTTTTTCCGAAATTAACCGAAATTTTTAGCAAAAATTGCGTTTTTCACTTCAAAATGCTGCCAAAAATAAAAAAATCGAAAAAATACAAAAAACTCTTCCAGACTCTCTAGGGAAACATATCGCCTTTTAAACGCATTTCGATTTTTTGTCTCGGATAATCCGGTACCGAGTTATGATGTTCAACGCAAAACAACTTTTTTTCAAGGCGCCTCCGGAGATTCGTTGTCACGGACTTATTTATCGATATTTGTAATTGATAATTTTTTCAAAGATACTTCAGATGTTATACTATAACGTGTATATAAAATAAATAAACCAACGTTATTCGTATCTCCAAAAAAAAAAAATATATATATATATATATATATATATATATATATATATATATATATATATATATATATATATAAAAATATGCCTTTTTTCGCTTTTAAAACCTTACCCTGCCCTTAAGCACCTACTTTATTTTGAAACGATTACCTGATAAACTAAATTTTTATATAACTTTTTATCAGTTTTGAATTTATCTACAACTTTTACACAATATTCTTCAACTTTTTTTTTAAACTTTACAGTTAGTACTGTAAAGTCTTTGTTAAGAAGCCAAAAACAGCTGTTTGTAAATATCTTGAAAAATATTGATATAACAATTAAAAGGCAGCACAAAGAAAATTTTTTTAATAAAACTTTATAAAAATTTTTAATGAAAAAGTCCGGTACTTTGTATTAACTAACACACGCTTCAGAAATGATTAAAAAATGACTAACTATTTACAATCACACTAATGATAAAATTACTATGCATGAAATGCTTGTAGAACATAGAAAATAGCAATACTGTGCAATCTTTAATTTTGATAATATTACTTTTTTTTCGTATTCCTTAAAATGATACAGTTTTAGGCCCGATCCACACTATTGCTCCGCTCTCGATATGATATCGCTACGCTTCCGATTCGATAAAATATTCTTAGACAAGAAACAATGAGTGTATTCACATCCTCGTTCCGATATCAGTCGCGGTACGCGCTCGCTCCAATACCAATACCACTCAGATAATATTTTATCGGACCGGTATCTGAGTGATATCAGATCTATATCGATAGTGTGAACACTTTTTTGATTCCATCCCGCTCTGCTCGCATTCAGTTGTTACGAAAAGATATTTGTATCGAATGAGACCGAACTGAAAGCGTACCGAGAACGGTAAATGTAAATGGAGAACGAATAGGTACCAGCATGGTATCAGGACTGTAATATGAACACAACAAGATTATATCAGAGTGAGATCGGAGCGGGAGCGTACCGATATCGGCACTATAGTGTGGACTGGGCCTTAACTTAGTACCATACCTAGTAGAATCTAGCTATGTGGGTCAGTAAGGAAAAGCACATTATTCAATAATAAAAATAACATTACCGTACCCTATGTTGGTACGGGAAAAAGAGCAACCATCATATCAACAAGAGAATCTTGAAATGTTTGCATTTTATTTTGTGGTTTTTATTACAAAATTCTCTCACCGCACGCTTATTTACAATGTTAACCGAATATCTTATCTGGAACTAATAAAATACAATGTAATAAACAAGAAGAGTGAAATAACAATAGTGATTCTCATTTTTACAATGTGTGTTTTATAGATTTCTCAATTTTACTAATGGTAGCAGTAATGTGATGACAAATGTATAAAGATGACATAAATGCAATGTGATGGTGGAAGCGTTGAAAATCCTAATTAATATTATAAATGTGAAAGTGAGTTTGTTTACTTGTTTGTTTGTTTAACTGTTTGACTTGCTTTCACGCTTCAACATCTTAACCAGTCAATTTGCAACTTTGCCCAGACATAACTTGCAAGACAGAAACGGTTATAGCTACTTTTTATGCCCGAAAAACTTTTCATTCTCGAGGGAAAATTAATTAAATTACAGCTGTTGACTATTAAAAAACGGATAATAGATGTTAAACTTTGCATATTGTTAACAGAAGGGACGAAAAAGGACACAAACAACTTACTACCCCGGGAAAATATCTCAATTTTATAATAGCGACCAGTATAGTTCATCTCATGTTTTGCCAAAAGGGAAATTAAGCCAATTTCGCTCCTAACATAATTTTTTGTGCGCTTATAAGTCTTATCCTATAAATAAAACGACATAAAAAAAGAACCACTGACTTTACTGGAACTATGCATATTGTTAAAAGAATGTTATAGGCTACTTCTTATTTGGAAAAAAAATTTTATTTCTGTAGGAAAATTCCCAAGAAAAAAGTAACAGTTCTCAGTAGTGATACAGCATTAAAAGTACACTTTGCAAGTTTTAACGTCACGCGGGGGAAGCCACGAGTAAATGCTAATTATTTATAAAGAAGATTTTTGTGGTGAAAACTTCTCAAGGCGAGGGTAACTGCGAGAGAGTATGAAATATGTAATACAAAAATGAAAATGGTAATGCTTTGGCTATAATGAAATTTGTAAAAGTGATTAGTTGATCATTGCTAAATGATTAAAACATATTTTTTATTACTCATGCCGGAGAAGTACTAATTTGACGCACACATTTCTGTACGCAAAATAGCTGTTTGCGCACTGTACTCTTTCCACATATTCTTTTGCGTGTAGAAAGTAAACTTTCCCCACGCAATATTTAATCAAAAGACGCAAAGCCGCCTCTTGATTTTTCATTTATTAAATATTTTATAATTATTTCTGTAGAAACCACCAACAAAGTAATTTAAACAATATTTAATTCAGAAAAAAAGACGAACACTCAAAAATATTATTTTAGAAAGTAATAAAAATTTCAAAAATAGTAATAATAATTAACAGAAAAAAGTATGTGAAATTCGTAATAAAAAATTAAAAAATAGTATGTGCAACTTGTGCGGGATTGTCGATTGTCCACTCAAGCGAATGAGCGCACTCACTACGTTCAACTTCGCTCTCGTGGACAATCGACAATTTCCCGCACTTATTGCACAATATACTATTATATTGCTCAAATTCGTTAATTTATCCACAACATTCCTAATGTCTTATTTTGTATATATATATATATATATATATATATATATATATATATATATATATATATATATATATATATATATATATATATATATATATATATATATATATAAGTTTGATTCAATTCGGAATGTACATATAACTATAGAAGAAAAAGAGTCCATACCACGTGGTATACTGATTATTTATTTTTTATAAAATAATTTTTATTTTCTACATATTGTGTATTATGTTCTACAATAATTGTTAATTGTGTGGAAACGTATGGTTACTAAGTTACTATTTTACATACAAAGTAATAATAATATTATTAAAATTATAATTAGGGTTCCGTAAAAAAGTAAAAAAGGAACCTTTATAATGAGACTTTAATGGCCGTCCTAACTATTTAAAACAAATCATGAATCATCTCCTACTTCTTTTTTTAAAAAATACTAACCAAATGTGAAAACAGGGAAACTAAAAACATACGTTTTACACTTTCAATTTGGTAAAAAAACAGAAAAAGTCTTAATTCATAATTTTATACATGCGTATTATGTAGACTTATCCTCTTTACAGAGACAAATAAAAGAGGATAAGTCTACATAATACGCAAGTATAAAATTATGAATTAAGACTTTTTCTGTTTTTTTACCAAATTGAAAATGTAAAACGTATGTTTTTAGTTTCTCTGTTTTCACATTTGGTAAGTATTTTTTGAAAAAAAGAAGTAGGAGATGATTCATGATTTGTTTTAAATAGTTCATCATTTGACGTTGAACACTGGTAAAGGGCAGAAGTTTCTAATTTTTTGAAATTTTACAATAAATTGTTTCAATAAGTAGTTAGAATAGGTTCATTAATGGCAAAAAATAAGGACGTAGATAGAAAACCTTTTAAGTGGTTGCAAACCAGACGGCTTTGGTATACCAGAGAATCTTTTAAGACGAGGTGCATTTTACTCCCTTTCTATTAAACAGATAAGTGAAAAGCCTCTTTTAAGTTTCACAAGAAAAAGGGATTTAGTTTCATTATTACCTTTAATTTCAAATTATTTTCATAATTTTTATTTAACTTTGCCAACAGCAAACGATACCTATACATAGGTGACATAGATCCAAATATATATAAATTGCGTAAAAAAACTGACTTTTAAATTTATATAAATAAACAATATTTATATAACATAAAAGCCCCTATATACTCGAACGCGATTCAATATTCAAGCAGTTTTGATATTTATTGGTTTCTTTCAGAAATAACTTCATTAATATATAAAATATCAAAACAGTTCGAGTACTGAATCGCGCTGGAGTATAGGGGCTTTTACCCTACATGTATTCAATTAGTTGTAAGTAAATTAATTCTTAATAAAATAATTAATAGTTTTAATTATTTATTAGATATAAAAATGTAATTTCATTGTACAATAACTTTATAACTAGGTACCTGCTTTTAATATGGTAATCAAGTCCATAAACATTCTTAATAATGTAATTTATTGTTGTTCTTTATAAATCTATAAGAGTGCTCTAAAAAACTTTAAGACTTAAGACTTTTTATGATTTATTTTATTACATGCTAGAAAAGTAACTCTAAACTTGAAGATTAGTTTAGTTTTTACTCTCTACTGTAAAGTTTAAATTTTTTACTTAACCACTTTATTCTGCCCGCTCTAGACACATCAATCCTTCTTTAACAGTTTTGTCATTCTTGACAATTTTGTGTCATCGAAATCTTCTCGTGATCAAATATCAAAGCTTAGTGTTAATTTAACTGACGTTAATACTGGAGAAAAGTTTTGAACGAATTTTTGAAAAAATAAAATTGCGCGTTCAATCACCGGTACGAAAACTATCAGTGGCATCCAAAATCGTAAAGAAATAAAAGAAGTTTTAGATTTCTTTTATTTAGCCGTTTTGCCAGCCCATATACTAGAAATTTTTCCAATTTTCAATAATTTTTCTAGCGCAGTAGAATTGCCAAATAAAATAAAAATTATGAGTGTTTCGAATTTAAAAATTAAAGTCAAAAAATTTGTTCGATAAAAAATACAATTAGAAGTGTGATTAATCCGAAGGTAATCAATCGCATCTGAAGTCCTAAATAGGTTCAAATTTTTCTACTGTAGAGGAAAAGGGAATACAAGAGATGTGAAATATGATGGAGACTTTACTGTTATTAACATGGGACGTCCATCGGAAATAATTTCCTGATTTCAAAAAAAATTTCCTGACATTTTCCTGATTTTTTGCTAACTGCATAAATTTTCCAATTTTTCTCGATTTTCAAGCTTTTCCAAAAAGTAGCCAAGCTGTTATAATATAGAAAAATTCGGTCCTATATCCAAAATAAAAATTCTTAAATCGTCTCTGTCCCATAGTGGATTAACTTCATCTAAAGGACACATAAAATATTCATACTTGGCGTCTAGACGGTATTTATGTTCTTATATACTAATATATTCACCGCTGTTTAACCAACTTCACTATATAAAGCTTAGTAACTTCCTCTGTTACAGTGACAGTAGCGAAATTATAATACACACTATCCCGACTATCGCCTTTGCCGACATCGTCCTATCTCTTCAACCCTTCTTAGTTTATTAACTATGAACACAAAACACACACACACACACACAGAGCGAGAAAACAACATAATAAAAATATAAAACATTAATTAATTTAATTTGTTTTACGAAATGAAAATAATATTTTTTCATGAGCAAAGAAAAAGACAATTTTCTTTTCGGAAAAGTTTTGTTCTCTGAAGTCACTTATTTCTACTTATCCCTTAAAAGTTTATCGAGCGTACATTTTTATTTTTATTTTCACTAACACTTATTTCCACTGTTTATAAAAGGATTACTCGCAGTAACCTCCTCCTCTCATCTCCGTTTACCCGCATCACCACCACCACCGCTACAATTGAGTGACAGAGAGGAGAATAAATGGAACAAAGAGACGAATAGAAAAGTTTTTTTTCTACTCGTTGTGGTATTTTCATTTTTATTCTAAATGGAACGTGTGTGGACAATTGTGTTCATGGAAATCGTACTAGTAACGTAAAAATATAATGGTTACCTGTTAAGAGGAGGTTTACTCGAGAGTCCTTAAAAATTATGTATTTTTCTAGAATTTTTTTCTCAAAAACGGAAGTAAATATCAATTTCAAATTTTGTACACATATTTACTAAGTATTAAACTATACAAAAAAAATTTTCAAGGAAAAATATAAAAAATTGTCCATTTTATAGATACTGCAGTGTGACGATCCGAAAATCCATGGCCTTGTTGGCGGACATCCTAGCGCCGGTAATAAACCACCGAAATCCAAAAACAAAAAAGATTTATAAAATATGTGAAGAGTACCGGCACCTCTACCTATAATATCAATAAATTGCTAAAAGAAAAAAAAATGGCGGATGTTTGAACTTTTGATTACGATTTTTATCTTATTTTTCGCTCTTTCAAGTAAACTTAAAAATAAAAAAAATATTGAAAGTGTATCGAACTTAGGTAGAGGTGCCGAAGAATTGAATTATCTTTAAAATAAAAAATTAAAAAAAAGGATCCATCGAATAGTTTTTGAGTTATCGTGTCCGCCAGTTCCAAAAATGTGGTTCCGAGATTTTCAGTAAAATCACTTTGGGAACATATTCTACACATAATTTGCTATCAATTTCGGCAAAACAAAAAAAATCGATTTTTTTATCAAATCTCAAGTAAACCTTCCCTTAAATTACTTTCAGCAAAATCACTTTGGGAACATATTCTACACATAATTAGCTATCAATTTCTGCAAAAAAAAAAAAAATCGATTTTTTTTAACGACTCTCAAGTAAACCTCCCCTTAAGGTATAGCTGTGCCGCCATACAGTAATCCAAGCAAATTACTGATTGAAAACTTGCTTTTTTGCTAAAATTAGTACCTGAAAGGGAACATATGGAAAGAAACGAAAAATTTCGTATAGAATGAACTATTTTTAAACAAGTGAGTCATTGGAAAAGCTCCTCAAAATGGCAGTCAAAGAAGGCCAAAAAAAGTTTTCCGCGTTTTCAAAACAAGAAAAAATACTAAATTTCACACAACGAAAAGTTTTGTACAAAAATTATAAAAGTTTGTAGATTGTAATGAGACCAATTTAATATAAATTAGTGCAAAAACAAATTAGTTATTGCAAAAAAACTGCCAAAAATCATAATTTTTTCAATTGTCCATATCTCAAAGGTGAAAAATATTTTTTTATGAAACTTTCTCGAAGTGTAGTCAGTCCTTGGCAAGTGGAATACTTATAGGAGCGTTTTTGAGAAATTGTAAAAGACTGGGTAGTTTTTGCAAAAATCAATTTTTTCGAAAAAAAGACATTAATAATATTAGTCAAAGTAGAGTTTGAACTAACCAAGTTTTGGACCACCTGCAGGCACGTCTAAGGACTAAAAATTTCTTTCAAAACTTGTACTAACGTATGCAATAAGCGCGGGCATTGTTAATTAATTCATATAGCATGCAAAAGAAATGACCGAAGATTAATAATTTTTTCTAAATCTAACAAATTTTGATTATTTTTTGATTATGTCAGTAACAATTACTTACACGGAGAGAAAATTCCTATAAAAATTACTGTGCTCATACTACAATCGACGTGTAACAGGCGAACATATCCAATTTTTGTACGGTAAAATTGGATATGTTCGCCTGTTACACGTCGATTGTAGTATGAGCACAGTAATTTTTATAGGAATTTTCTCTCCGTGTACTTAAGTTAAAGCTATAAATAGGTTGAAAAATATTATTAATGATTCTCTAGCCTCATTTTTTGGGATAAAGTTAACTTCGATGTTCGTCTGTTTCCACCTTGTATAAACAAAATTATTTTAATTATTATTTACTAATTAATAATATTTTTCGAATTTTCTGATTTCGTCACATTTATTGTCATAACATCCTGAACATTTAATATAGGAAATTGCTAAAAGTTCTGGAAACGTTGAAAATTATGACAACGCTGGGTTCTTAAAACTAAGTTTAAAGAAATTTGTATTGTTTTTGTTGATCAAAATACAAAAGAGAGATTAGTATAAGCGAATTATTTATACATTTTTTGTTGAAACAAATACGTATCTCTGAAAATTAGTTTTGTCTTTCATTCACTAAGAACGTTCAAAAATAAAAGGATAATTTGGGAAAGGAAAATGTGGCATAATTTCTATGGACACGTCTGTATTTAAGGCATAAAGAGATAATGTAAAACATGATTATAATACCACAGGGCATTCACTCAGTTAAAAAAGTTTTGGATAACAGTTATTTTGTTTGAATTAATCTGTTCATGAAAACAATTGGGTTTTAAAATGATGCTTTTTTTAAACAACTGTGGTCATCATGTTTCAAAAATTTTATACACCAACAGGAAACGTTCATAAACGACTTCTTTCCAAATAGTAAAAAGTCGTAAATAGTAAATATGTGATAGTATGTACCAATTAGTGTCATTAGAAAACTGAAAATATTTGAAATTATGTAATATATAAATAAAGATAATAGATAACGCTGTAACACCCGTTTGTTGTAAAACAGACGCTATCTACATCATATTTTTGATTCTATTTATAATTTTACAATTACACTACACTATCATGTGAGTAAAAAATGGTGTAAGTAAAGGGAAACGAGAATTTGGAAGGTGTAAGCATTTATAGCCGTTTTCTTAGTGGAATTATATTTTCAAACATGATGTAAATAAGATAAGATGCAGTTTAAGCACGAAGTTACTTTAAAAATTGAATAAGTCTGTTACGTGTCGAAGGAAGCTGTGTGCGTCCCTATTGGCAGTGCATTTTTGTAAAATAAAAATAAAAATAGCTATTTATGCAACAAGTACATAACGAAGATCTTTATGAACGAGCCGTGTTTATGGCTGAGCGAGCTTGCGAGCGAGGCCAATAAAAAAGGCGAGTTCATAAAGTCAAATTATGTACAAGTTGCATACAAAGCTTTATGTACGACTGCTAAAATTTCTAAATATCGATAAAAATCGAATTTATAAATCTCACGTCTATACTTTAAATAAAAAATTATTCTATAATATAGTTGGCATAGAAAAATTTATTGTATGTTAAAGCATGCTTTGGTTGTGATTATCTGTCATCTGATGTTAATATAATACTGCAACATTTTCAGAAGATTTCTCAATTAAAGTTACTAATATTTAAAGAGGAGAGGAAGAAATTGCCTGGAATAAATATTAATAGTAGTTTAGATTGTGTAATTAATATTAATTATATAAATATTTGTAAATATGGTATACAAAATAATACTTAAAGTTAGTGTGTATTTTGTTTATTGTAAAATTGAAAATAAAATTTATCAAGTAGACTATAATTCTTTATGGCACTTGTGCTTTTTGCTTTTCATTATGCAACTAGTGCCAAAAAGTACTACTTTTCATATCTCTTAGCAATGCAATAAAATAGGCTTTTATGATTCAGTCGTACATAAAATCTTTTTTAATGAAATATTTGTTGAAAATAGTGGAATTATTTTTTAACAGTAATTTCAAGTAAGCTAAATTTCAGATAAGATGGAAATTTTATTGTATTGAACTACTAAATATGATACTGATAGTTGCGATTATCGGTAGTTCCCCGACGTCACTAATTCGAAAATTT
Organism: Brachynemurus nebulosus; assembly: GCA_035578155.1. NCBI lineage: Eukaryota > Metazoa > Arthropoda > Insecta > Neuroptera > Myrmeleontidae > Brachynemurus > Brachynemurus nebulosus. The sequence goes on from JAPWDM010000003.1 coordinate 26,045,484, forward strand.
AACTAGTTTGAGTTCGAGCTATCAACTTCCAAAAAGGTCTTTAGTTAAAAAAAAAAAATAATAAGAATACTTCAGCTGTTGCGCACATTCAAAGGAATTGACTGAAAAATAACTGTTATCATCTCTTCAGACTTCTATTACAAAGGTGGTCTAATATTACCTTTCAAAATAATGTTTCTGTGTTGTACTCAGCATCAAGTTATCAACTTGACTTCTTATAAGCATCCAAAACTTTCATAACGTATATGTAATAAATCGTATTACATATAAAAATTCAGCACTAACTTTAAATTTATTATAATACTAAAACAAATAAAATTTAAATCCTTACCAAACGACAGCTATCCGAACTTTCACCCCTTTCGCACTGGATTGGTAACAAATTTGTCGATGTTTTAAAAACATAAAATTCCCTTGATAAATAAAGAACGTACTATACGAAGAAAATACAGGTGAAAAGTTTATATTATTGTAAACAATCCGTATTTTCCCAGCGAGCTATAAAAATGTGATTTTATTAAGAAATAAAACAGTAATATATATAGTTTCTACATAACTATTTTATATTTTTTTATGTATAATTTGAAAACTTTTAAAGCCGACAATATCAATTTAAAAAGTTACAAATTTAAATAGTCAAATGATCGATATTACCTTTGTTCAAAATATACCGGAGAAGAAATGGTCTCTTGTTAAATTGTTTTAATGGAATTGTCGCTATCAATTTTATACAGTTGATCTAAAATGAATGATACCAATGTATTAAATTGTTGGGGTACTGTTAAAAAATTCGGTCCACAACAGGGATGCTAAGGCTTCATCCGGCTAGTTCGGTTATGATGTACTTTGTCCGGATCCGGTCCTGCATCTGTAATCGAACAGTAAATGTCCGATCAATTGAGAAACTGAAAAAATCTGGTGTGTTATTCATTTGGTAGCTTGTTGTGAGTAGTTGTGATTTTTTGCTCGTCAAGGGTATTTCTGGGGAAACAGCACGAAAAATCGAAAACGAGGGTAAGGTATTAAGAAGTTTATAAGTTTCGTTTTTGTTGCTTGTCAGCTCAAAAATTTTCTCGGAAAAATATATGTTCGGTTGTCGAAAATTGAAAAATTGGCAGGCCTGGTCCAAAATTATTAACCGTCATGAAACTGACTTTCATAGCAGACAACTTAGGTATATTTTGAAATTACTTTTTTTCTAGAGAAATTTTTAATTAATTTTAGATTTCGAGATTAAAAAATTATTGGATTCTATAGAGATCTAATTCTAACTTTATTGAAAATTAATTAATTACTTTTATAGATACGACAATATAATTATGCAAATGTGATTAATTTTACTCGCAAAATGAATTACTATATATGGTATTTTTTTACAATCCCTATAATTTTAATCTGACAACTAGTAATTTTTAGAATCCCGAAGTAAAATACCCGTCTGTCTGTGTGTTTGTACGTCCGCCTGCTACACCCTCATAATTCTTACATTTTTTTACCCTCATAATTCCGACAAACTTTGTGTTCTTTGACAACGTAGAATCATAGAACGTTCCCGTTATCCATTGCCTTTGCTCTTACAAATTATATGTTGAATTTCTAAATTAAACCTAATTTTTTTCAGATTTTTTATTTCACCTCTCACGGAAAACATCTAACAATTATGAAACGACAATTTTTCCATCGGAAAATTTAACGATCCTATAAAGAAAATTACATTACCGTCATAAATCTTTTGCGTAATGAAAAGTTCAGCGAAAAATCTTGAACTGAACATCCATCCGTAGGTAATATTTTCTATTGTTCCTTGTTATATCTTACCTTGAGGTATTTTATTAGTCTTCCGGGAGACAATACATTATTAAATGTTTAATTAAAACGCTTGTTATATCGATTACCAAACGCCACTTTATTTGATGTCCTTAATAATTTAATAAAATACGCGGTGGTACAGAGTTCGGACAAATGAATGTTGATTATGTAATTGTATAGGAAGTAATGCCATTGGTTACGATGGTTAACGATCATTAAGTTCGTGATTTATCGTTCAATTTTTATTTAGCAGATTGATATTTATATGAGATGCGCTCGGAGTTGACAGAGTTAATTTAATTTGTAAATTTATTGTCACAGCACGGTCCATTGATCTTCTCAGTTTCAAAGTCAGATTTATTGGTGGAGGTCGCTTGTACAAGCTTATCACTATGAAGGAAACATTTTTCCAGCTTGCACCACCATGATTTTAGAAGGTTATTGCTAGTTTTCCAGAAAAACAATTTAATAAAACGAGTATTGGATTCATTTTCTTGTCCAAAAAAACCATTCGTCATTAAGATCGCATGTTATATATATATATATATATATATATAAACATGAGGTTGTATACTTGTGTTTAATTCGCGGAGACAACCCCAAAAAGGGTTCAAAATAAACGACTGGACGGATCGTCACCAAATTTTGCTAAAAAAGATGTTAAGATCCTAAGCATTTAAAAAAATAAGTAAATAAACAGTTATAGTATATAATAAGTAAATAAACAAATGCAAAATATTGAAAAATATTTAAAGTTCGATTACTTTGTCTATTTCACGAATTAAAAGTTATTTTTACTGAACGCGTTTTCAACCTTTCGGTCATCCTCAGAGTAGAAAGATGAAAATAATTAATGGGAATTTATAGGTAAGAAAGATGTATAGGAGGGGTGTAATATTATTGAATTGGGAAAACCCATAAAATGCAATTTTGTATCGAAGCAACTAAATATACGTGTAAAGAAGAAAGCAATTAAACCAGTTTGTAGGTACCGATATGAAAAAATTTTTATTTTTACCTAATAATATGACTGTTCAGATAAATGACCTGTTTATGAAAACTAAAATAGGGGTGTCCAAAATTGTTGAAAGACTGAAATGATTATATTCGTTCAGAAATTTATTTTTAATAGAGGAGAATTATTTAGATCATTTTGATCGTTTAAAACTTCTATTTGTGGGTCACTGTTTAATCTATTAATTTCTAGAGTGAAAAAATTTTGTTTTTACCTAATAATATGACTGTTCAGATAAATGACCTGTTTATGAAAACTAAAATAGGGGTGTCCAAAATTGTTGAAAGACTGAAGTGATTATATTCGTTCAGAAATTTATTTTTAATAGAGGAGAATTATTTAGATCGTTTTGATCGTTTAAAACTTCTATTTGTGGGTCACTGTTTAATATATTAATTTCTAGAGTCTTTCTAGAATCTTTTAATTCGTGAAATAGACAAAGTAATCGAACTTTAAATATTTTTCAATATTTAAAATTGAGTTTCACAAAGTAAATCTCTCAACAGTGAATTATTTAAATGCAAAATAAACGGCTGGTCGAATTTAGATAAAAATTTCTTCAAACAGTATTGAGATCCTTCAAAAAAAGAGAATCTGAAGTGAAAAATGCTCTAAGGCAACTCAAAAACGCTTAAAATAAACGGTTGGTCGGATCTTAACCACTTTTTGTTCACATATTATTGAAGATTCGAAACAAATTTTAATGCGATTTTAGAAATTCTCTCCAGAGCCTCTGGAACCTCAAAAAGGATCGAAAATTAAAATGTTTTTGCAAATCTCAAGGTGTAAAAATTAGACACGGTACTAAAATATGAATACAGCTACTATGGAGTCGTTGGGGGGAGCGGAGCGAAGCTCTGTAAGGGACTATGATTTTGTAAAAAATTTTAGAACATACATGCAAATAAATTCAATTCTGAACCTGTAACTCCATACCATAACATTATCTTTTAAGGATTCTGGATAAAAATTCAGAATTTCAGAATATCTTATTTAGAAGTAAGATGGGATTCAAATTGATCGACTGAAAAGGACTTAAATGAAAAAGCTAGATTGATTTTAATAAAATTTTATGAAATTGGATATGCTATTGAAATATGAATATGGCTTCTTTAAAATAGTAAGGTGCATCAAATGGAATATTATAAAAACTGATTTTGTGTAAAATTTTGACATATATAAATGAACGTGTGATCACATTTGTCCGTCAGTGCCACTAAATAGGGTCCAAATTAAAAACATTGGAGAAATGTTAGAGGTCTCACAGTGCGGAAATGAGCCATACTATTGAAATATGAAGGTGATTACTTTAGAGTTGCTTGTCGAGCAGAGTCAAGCATCATACATAATATAATTGATTCTCAAAATATTTAATTTAAAAACAATTAAACCCACAACAATTCAAATAATTTTACGCGAATGATACCACGGTCCGTATAGCTAGGTATTTAGATAAAGTTGAATTTAAATAATTGTTTTTCATTTGAAATAAGACAAAAATCCATAACATAGATTCTTATAATATATTATGCTAATGTTGCAAAATAGTTCTGTTAAAGGAGTCAAATAACAAAATTATGCAATAGGTCATATTATTTTTCTTCTCATACATAATATAGATACATATGTACCTACGAACAACGATTCTTGTGCATCTGTTTTGATTTCATGTTTACCGGAGCGATGTGCATCACAGAAATGCACACACACATAATATACATATGTTGTAGTGTAAAACTATACAGCATAACCACGCTCGGCTCCAGCTACCTCATCTAACGCTCTAGGTTACCGTTACAATGCAAAAATATTTATATTGGCAAAGAAACTTGCTGCTGTATACCTACCTATACGAGATACAAGTGATTTAAAAGTTTCTTATTTTGATCCAAAAACATTTGCATGATAAGCTGTCACTAGATGCGAAAAAATAAGGAAAAATTTTTGAGCTCTAGTATCACCAATTTTAACAGAATCATGATTAGAAGTTTCAATTTGAATATTGCTTATAAATATTATAATTTTTAAAGTAGGTGTTATACGATGATAAGGATAGTTTGTAGGCTTTTACAGTTACTGGCTTTTAAAAAAAGCTAATAACACAGTTCTTCACATCCTTTTTATTTGAAATCAGCGAAAAGGTGGGGGTTGAAGCTAGTAAGTGATAAAGGACATCAAACATTTATGGATGTAATGATGATTAATAGTAAAAAAATTCCAAAGGAAAATCCCCCTTCTCCAGAAAAAAAAACAATTTTATTAAGTGCGGTTAAAAAAAATTGAAATGTACCTTGTGGCCTTAGGGGTTGACGAGTGCATTTTTAAAGAAAGTTATCAAAAACAAAGTTGCTGTAAATAAAAATTTCAAAAAAATTTATTTTAAAAAATTTTTTTTTCAAAATTTTGCGTCCAGTTTCCCCTAAGACTGAAGAGGGAAAGTTTATATTTTAAATCACGCCAGCAACTGGGACGCCACTTTGAAAAAAATCGATTGCTAATTGAATGTATACTATGACACATACCTTACTGGAAAATTTCAAAAACTTTTCAGTTCCGATGAAAAAAATCGCTGGAAATACAAAATTATTTTTGGCATCCTGACTATTTTGAAAAATATCAAAATTCTCTTAAGTTAACGTGACTTATAAAAAGAATTTTGGTCTTAAAATAACTGAAACCTTTAAAATAATTTTCTAAGTTTTATCGATTCTCATAAGCGAGGTCCGAAAGAGACGGAGAAAAACCAAAATATTTCTACTTTTCCAAAAAGTTAAAAATAAGTTAAAAACTCCAGAAGTAATGAACAAAATGTGTGAAAATTTTGCTGCTATTAATAATGTCTAATATACAGAATTATTTTGAGCCTGGTTTCCGTACACATGTACAAAATCTTCATATAAAAATTCTAGGTTCGGAATATTTCAATCCGGATTTTTATTTTATACTGAATTCTTTAATATGTCCCAAAATGTCAAGGTTCGATGAAAACCGCATATTATGCTCGAACTGGTTTGATTATCATACACTTCTTCTTCTAGCTAGATATATTTTCGCTATATAGTCTATAATCTATATGAACTGAAATAATTTTGATGTTTCCTCATTCATCTCTAAAAGAATTTATGGATATCCAGATGTTTTCTTTTGTCAATAGATAAAATGACTTTAGAGGAGTATCACACGACAAATAATTTAGTCGAGAAACATTTACAACTTATTTTTCTCTTGTCTGATTACCAACCACGGATTTATCATCAATATTTGAACTCGTAAACAAAAGTGATCTAAAATTTATATGATTTGTAACACCCTGTAGCCTGTAGTATGAAATGAATATGCATATAAGATAATATATTTGCTTGGAGTTATTCCAGCTGTGCCACGTTGTGAAGTTTTTCTTTCAAAACCATAAAAACCCATTCCGAGTTCATTTATTTTCGTAATTATTTAGTGAAAATTCAACTGATTGTTATGTATTTGCCCCCAAGAAAGAGGAAAATTTATATCTGAACATAAAGTGTAAATACTAGAATAAAACTTATGGTATCTGTTGGTTTATATAAAATATATCTATTTTAAAAGTTGAAGTGGGTAATTTTTTATAAAGTTTTTCATGCGTAAGCTTTCGTATAACAATTAAATTTAAATCGATCACATAAAATAGATTTCAGTAAAATTTGGCTCATTTTTCAAAAAAAAAACTTCGAGTCTCTACGCTTTACAAAACGCAAATCCCACGTCGACAACAACAAACAGAATCTATCTTAAACTTTTATGTCATCGTTCGACAACAAAGCATAACTTACAATGAATTCACCCAGTTCAACACATGACGTACATTTGCTTTCATTCACCCCCACCACTGACTTGTCCCCACCACTCACCCCACTCCAACAACTATATAATCTGTTGTGTGTTCATGTTACGTGACAAGTGTTACGCAACAGTAACCTCATATGTAATACATCTTGTGCTTGTCACGCATTCATTCTTTGGTTCATCGTTGTCGCAGCGATTGACAAGGAGGCGATATTATACTCTTGTTGGATAGATGGATGCCTGCCGCGTTGGTTTGCGTCGACGAATGCGGAACTAGCTAGCTGGCATGCCGTGCCATGCCAATTCACCACCAGTAGTGAATTCAATGATATGTGAATGAGACGCAATGTACCAAGGCAAACTAGTACATTGCGTGCATGCGACGAAAATGACAAATGATTTGTTAGCTTTTCTAATCAAGAAGAATGTGTCTTTTGTCAATGTGATTTATTTATTAAATTTTATTTTGTTCGACCAAAAGCAATATGCTTGGCACTCTTTGAACGTACGATATTCAGTACAGTGGTCTATATTCATAGTTGAACAAAATTCCATATTCTTCCGAAATATGATTTAGAATTTTGCTGATATTTTTTACATAAATTAGTATAAGCCGGACACTTCATCAAAAAAGTTTTCACTCTTACGAAATAAGAGAAGAAAATTTTTAGACCATAAACGTGTCTGTAGGTGGTTCAGAACTTAGTTAAATCAAATTTTACGAAAACGTTTTTTTTCCAAAAAATTTATTTTTGCCAACACTGTTCAATATAATATAAATAGATTTGAACGTTACTTTATGCTATTCCATATTTGTAAATAAAAAAGTAATATTTAACAGTTTCAAAAATAAAAGTGGGATTTTGCAAAGAAATATTTGTTTATTATTTACTGTTCAATATATTGAAATTTTTCAAAAACGTACTTATTCCATTTTTCAAAGACTACACCTTCAGTAAGTTTCATAAAATTAATTTTTTGCACGGAATTCCACGGAATTTTTCCTATTTCCATATTTTCCATTCGAGGTACTATTTTTGGCACCGAAAGATCTAATTCTCTAGAATACACAGATCCGGTAAATCTCTAGAATTTTATATATTTTTGTTAATTTTTCGTTCATAACTATATCTATAATGCCAGTATTGATCCTGATAAGGCTGCAGAGCCAAGATTAAATTTGTTCATCATTAGTTACAATAATAGATAAACATAATTAGGCTAGTGACCAGAAACCCAGAAACTATTAGCTTTCAATCTCCTTTAATAAAATTTTTCTATGTCGACTTTTGTTTATACTGTTCAACTTTTAATCTAAGTCACTGTAGAAAAATATATGTGTGTTTTATATCAGGCTAGTTTGAAGTCGTTATACGGTCTGAAATGCATTAATGTATGCTTATCTGGCTGGTGGTACTGACCTACAAAACTATATATTGGAGAGAATTAAATTTTTTTTGTTCTATTGATGATGATAAGCAGAAAAGAGGAAATAAAATTTTTTTAACTACTCGTAAAATGTTATAAATCAGAGATTATAAAAGCTTTTGTTGAAACAAATAGGAAATTACTATGAATTTTATTTGGAATTAAGCAAAATAAACTTGCAAAAGATGAATATCTACATAAATCAGGCATTAAAAATATCTATAAAACTCGTCCTGGGTATTTTGATTACGGTACTTTATGATCTCATGGGATATTTAGCACTTGTAAGAACATGTAACGTCAGAACTATCAAATTAAGCGATTTATCACAATTTGAGAGGTTTAAACGTACGGTTTGAAGTGAAATTTTTTTATTTGCGATTTTTCACATCCAATACTCTCTCCTGTGACGTTTAGAAAAAAGGAAGCATGTTTATATTCTGCATTTCATTAAAGACTCAATCAGTTAATTTCTTGTTTTTAAATTTCGTTTTATATTTGACAAATTTGCACATCTTGATTTCATACAAAAATTGAAACTAGATTTAGTCTGACATTTCCACTTATGGGGTCATTGAAAGCTTATGATATACATTCGTCCCTTATTTTAAACTATCGAAAAAATAGAGGAGGGTTATATAGTTTGGCTTAAATCGTGGGATTTTTGGACGGTAGAATTTTAAGTATGCACAGTTTTGGATGGTCTCAGCAACTTCCGTGAACGCGGCGGGTTCTAGCACAAATACAAGTATATAACTAAAGCTGTGGTCTCTACAATCCTATTACGACACGAAAATAAAAATATTTTGGAAATAATAGGAAATATCCGAATAACAAAAGATAGAAAACGTGCACAGCATGAACGATCGAGAGGTAAGGAATCCACAGAAAGGGCTGCATACCTGACACTGAGCGCCATTGGTCTCGACGGAAGCATATTAAAACTCTGACGTCACGTAAATGATAAAGGTCACGCCAGAAGGTAAAATGTCACGCCACCAAGGTAAACAAATTCTCAATACAAATGAAAGTAGTGTTGTAAAAATTAATTTTTTATTTGTTTTGCTTTCTGCTAACGTATTTTACACTTTCAAACTAGCGAACAGTTTTACGAAATTTTTATGGTAATTTACAAAAATCAACAATATTTTCTATCAAAAATTAATAATTTGTAAGTTATTTGATGGAAATTAAATTTCAAGTTATATGAGACACTTTTACCATCTCCTACACCAGTCCTCTATTCAGTGCACTTGTATACTTACACATTTTTGTTAAATTCCAATTTTTCTGCAACATTTAACTGAATTCATCACTATAAAAAAAATACATATACGAATTTGAGAATTATTAATGAACCTAAATAAAATCCGTTTAGACAGAATAACATTCATTTTGCATATCTAAATTTAATTTACAAAAAATTCCCTATTTAAAAAAAGTACCATTTCAATTTTTTTTACAATAAACTCACAATTATATATACAAAAAATATTCCTTTACACACTATAACTTGGGGTTTTTTCAAAATTATTCCATCATTCCAGAAAACGATAAACAAATAATAAATGTACAGAAAGCTTTGATTTATTTCTTTTTATAAAATCTGACACAAATCTTTCTATTTATTCCCTTCACAGTTCCTATTCCTGTATGTGTCGGTATGCAAGTACAATTCAAAAGGATAAAATTGAATTTTATTGTGCGATTTTTTTTTTTTTTTGATCCTTCTATTTATCATTTAACTATAATAAATTTATCATTTAAACACACACGTATCAATGTAACGTGATGTTCGGTAGCGGACATAAGAAAGGTGACAACTCTGAATATGTACAGAGAAATAGTCTGTACACTTTGAAAAAAATCACTGACTAAATTTTTTTAGCGAATTTCCAGAATGGAACTGAGCTATTACAGCCACTGTCACAACGCGACCTGAGTTTGGTACCATGGCAGAAATTTGTTTTGAGGTCCCTAGAAACCGAAAATAATATTCGCTAAAATTTATATATATATATATATATATATATATATATATATATATATATATATATATATATATATATATATATATATATATGTATATATGTATGTATGTATATATATATATATATATATATATATATATATATATATATATATATATATATATATATATATGTGTCCGCACGATAACTCTCGAACGGAATGTCCTAGGATTACGAAATTTGGTGAAAGTATTGGAAGTCCCAAACCGTTGGATGAGTTCGTTAACCAGACACGTCGGATGCCAGGAACATGGTTTTTGTTCTAGCAAAAAATTAGTTTTTTGCCAAAATTTCCACTTATTCAAAAATTTTTGCGAAATTTTCTTACACCATTTAAAAGAGAAGAAAAAATTACATAAAAAAGGTTTTTAAACTTTTTTTCTATGTCAATTAGTTTCCGAGAAAAACTATGTGCCTTAGAATGTGATAATTTCCGCCTATAAAGTCTTAAGTTACTCACATTCTAAAGTACATATTCGACAAACTATTTATATAGTCAAAGAGGATAATATAGTGTACATATAACGTCAATATAGTAGCGTATACCCATACGATCATTATGATACATTATGAGGGAGGAAGGACGTATGACCACAGAGTACAGAGGTACAGCAACTATTTTAAAAGAGGGTACGATAACTCAAGAACGAAATACCTGATTTTTAAGAAATTTCTTGAAAACGTTGGAATATATATATATATATATATATATATATATATATATATATATATATATATATATATATATATATATATATATATATATATATATATATATATATATATATATATATACTGTATACTCCTTTTATAACGAACCCGGTTATAACGAACTTCCGGTTATAACGATCTAGAAAAAAAGTCCCGTTTTTTGTTCCATAAGATGCAATAATAAAAAAATTCGGTTATAGTGAACCCGGCTATAGCGAACTTCTGTTTATAACGTACCTATTTGAGCCTGTCCGAAATGCACCAAATAACGAACTTGCAGGAAATTGTTACTCATTGTCAGTTAAAAACCAAAATACCCCTGTCGCAGCATCCTGCATAACATAGCGAATTTCCATTTACAAAAGTACGTTTTTCTCGGAAACTAGTTGATATAGAGTAATTGTAAATAAAAAAACCTTCTTTATGTGATTTTTCCGCCTCATTCCGCCAAATTTTTTTCACGAAAAATGTCCAAAACCCCGTAAACGTTTTCACGAAATTTCTTAAAAATAAGATGTTTCGTTCTTGAGTTATCGTGCGGACACTTAGTAAACATATATGTATATAAATGTGTCCGCACGATAACTCAAGAACGAAACATCTTATTTTTAAGAAATTTCGTGAAAACGTTTACGGTGTTTTGGACATTTTTCGTGAAAAAGATTTGGCGGAATAGGGCGAAAAATTCACACAAAGAAGGTTTTTTTATTTACAATTACTCTATATCAACTAGTTTCCGAGAAAAACGTACTTTTGTAAATGGAAATTCGCTATGTTATGCAGGATGCTGCGACAGGGGTATTTTCTTTTTAAATACGGCGTGACATAATCAACAATAAATAATCTCTTCAAATTCTGGATAATGTAAAGTTATAAAATTCAAGAAAAAATTATTTAGATAAATATTATTTAAATTGTGTGAAATACTATCACATCAAATATACTGTGGACAAATTGAACAAATTAGATAATATCATATAACTGCTTTTGCCTACAAGTTTGAATTTACTTATTAAGAAATTTAAGGTACAAGAAGGTACCACAGCTTGTATTGTGAGATCTATACGCTTAAACAAAAAGAAGATGTAATGTAATGTATCTACTTGGAGATGTAAAAAATACTTATTCGTTATTACCAAAGTCAATGTTGCTCCAAGTTCAGCCAAAAAAAATAAAATTAGTTTCCTTGAAAGGACAGACTGTCAGCTTTTACTTTAAGATATTTAATTTAAAAACTATGTAAATGTAAGAACCTTATATTTTATCCTATTAGGTAACCCAATTCCTTCCAAATCTTAAAGGAATAAGGAATGTGATATTGTAGCGCGCATTTTAAACACAATGAAAATATATACCTAGATAGCTCTGCTGTGTTGTGTAGAATATATTATGTATCCTTCACCTTTGTAATAATTGTTTTGACGTTTGTTAAGCCGTTGTCGTACGATTATTGCCATCAACGGTTGCCATATGAATCATTCACTTTAATCGAATAAGGATTTCTGATTCTTACTTACTTTAGGAGGGACTTGAAGTGATTTACAAACTAAAAGACAGAAAAATAATATGAGAGGAAAATACAGGGGCAACTTTAAGACAAAAACAATTCAGTAACAACATACACATGTTATAAATACACATTTTACTTTGAGATATTTTATGTGCGTACCGGTACAAGCTATGCGACATATTCAATCATAGAACACTAGAAGCCAACTAATATCAAAAAAGTGTAGCTCGCTTGGTGTCATTTGTTGGTCAGTCACAGCTTAAGGCATGTAGTCGGTCGGTGTCAGTCACCGAATCCACTATGATTGTTATGTATTGTTAAGACCTTTGTTACTTGAGCTTCACGTTGGTCTATCTCAAAATACGTGTTTTGTAATTGTGTGTGTGAATACGCACACAGAAGCAAACATCAAACCAACACCACTGCAAACAGTATGTACCTACACAACATATTAATGCCAAGTGGGGATGATTTTACGTAACCTGACGGCTACAGTTGGAATACTACCTATTATATTTTAGTTTGGCCCCTTGTATTCAATTTACACTTATTATAGATTCTATTCATATGATACAGATAAATTAATATAATCAGCGTTTAATGTTTCAAAAAACTGAATATATGCTTTCTTCTTTTTAATTTAGCAAATCTTTTATATTCCGATAATTAATCAAATCACAAACATAAAAAAAGAAAAACTAGTTTAAATTCAAAAACACACATTTTAATATTTTAAATTTTTTTTCTTTTGAATTGAAATTTGAATGATATAATCCATACAAATGTAGCAGTAACATACGGTTTATAAAGCTATACAGGATCTACGGTTAACTGATTGACAAAAAGTAATTTTTCATTAAAAAATTAATAAAGCGTTTTATTTAAAATTTACAATCAAACAAACAGTGACATGACATGATAAAGGGTAAACGGTTCAATACATATCAAATTTTAATTAATGATGAAAAAAAAACGACTATAGGCTACCATTTTAAATCAACATACCTATTTAGGTATATTATTGTAAAAATACCATGATATTAAAAAAAATTTAGGAAAAGTTTCGAGTTAAAATTTATAAAGAATTTACAGCTGCATTTATCTGATATTTTGAGACCTAAGAAAATGATTTTACGGTTTATGTAACGAAAACAGAACAGACTCTCTTTTTCTTGGATGGAATAGATACTTTACGTAAATGTTTCTAAAGTGTCTTTATGTATTATAGTCGTTCACACCGAAGCGATAAGTAATAAGTAGATTGCATAAGTGAGACAGAAAAATACAGTAGCACAGTAGGTACCACCAAATGGAACTACTTTAAATATGGGATAAAATTGATAAATGGATAAAAACAATTCTTTAACGTTTTGTTTTTACCCTAGGGCCACACTAACGGTTAATGCCGTTAATTATCGCGTTAATCGACATTAAATGCAGGTGTGACCAGAACTTAATGCGTTAATTTATTAACGTCATTAATAATGACGTTAGGTATTAGGCGATAACTCGGGTGGCGGTCTTTTTGGCACATCAAAGGATTTTAGCGCGTCATTTATGGCGTTAAAAATGGTGGCCACACATGCGTGGACATTCTACCACATCATTCTACGCTGGATGCACACATATGTACGATATGTATCATATATACATAATATGTATATTTATGTATTTCCAGGCAACAAGAACAATCATGTCTATTTTGCATGTTTATGTACTTATTTCATCGATATCATCTTAAATAACAACGTTCATACCATTGTTTTAAATTTAAAATAAAAATTATTTAAAATTTTTCTCTTTTTAAATTAACAGTATTTAAAAATTAAGATTTATATTAACTAAAAATAAAAATGGTATCCATTTTTGTTTTAGCACGATAATTATCGAGATAATACGTTAAATGCTATAGTGTAGCCGCCCAATACACGCGTAGTTTAAGTCGTTATATTAGCGCCATAATTATTGCGTTTATGGACATTAGACATTACGTTAGACGTTAACATTAGTGTGGCCCTAGCATTAAAAGACTGTATCAAAATACATGCAGTAAAATAAATAAATAAATACCTTTTATTCCAAAAATATTTTACTGTTTCATTGAATTTTCATTACATTAGAAGAAAAAAAATTCCGTGTGTTTACACTATAAAAAATAGGTTAAAATGTGCGTAACTTTAGAAATGTATAAAAAATGTAAAAACGTTGTCACTTATTCTTAAACATTACCATGGTTTTATTGTTAGTGCGACAGAAAATATCAGTGTATTTTTATGGAATTTGTGTATATTTTTGTTTTGTTTAATATTCAACTAATGAAAATGTAATTTCACATAATTGTACAAAAAAGTACGCAGAATTATAGCGTAAATATAAAACAAAAATACGAACTTGTAGAATATTTTTTTAAATTCAATTGTATAAAATAAAATTGCACCATTTTCAGCGTGAAAATTCTTGCCTTTAAGTAATTTCATACATTTTTGTAATTCACTTTTTACAGTGTAGATGACTTATTTTGTTTTCTTCTTACAAATATAGCTGTTTTTATCTGTTTGATGACCAAACATTAATAATAATTAAATGATAAGAAGTCTTTATGTTGTGAAGTTGAAATTTTGGTGACAGTTTCCGTATCAAAGTACCTACTCCATTTGACGGTATATAAAGTAATCTACTTTTATGGTTTACTTATCACTTACTATTTATTGCTACGATGTGAATTAACTATTAAACTGTCTGTCCAAATAAGAATATTTTTAATAATAAGCCAATGTTTGTCTATACATATTTAGAGTTTATGGTAATTTTGTTACAATGTGGATCTAATATTGACTTTATATAAAAATAATTTTCTTCCCTAGCTACATCGGCATGCATACATGATCCTTATTAGCATCTAATCATGCATGCTGTCTTACATTTATTTACGATTACCATAAAGGCTATTCAAACGTCGTTGAAATAGATAACCGAAAAACCACTGCAGGCAATAAGGAAAAAGGTTTACAAACATGGCAATTTACTTTTCCAAATATGTTTGGGTTTTTTTTTATATTTTACATAGTATATCAGATGTAATCTTATGTATAATTTATTTTTTTCTTACGTTGGATACTCTTTGGTTTATCAGTTTTCTACATTATCCTTTTTCGGATCGATCAAAATAATATTATACGCACACAGGGATCTATTTCTATCAAAAACCGTACTATTTATGTGCCTGAAAATGGATTTAGTTTCGGTTGTAGTTATACCAATAAACGGATATTCCAAATTTTTCTTACAAACGAATTTTCTAGAAACGATCTCCTGAGGCTGCGGTTTATTTGTAATTCTGTGTTGGAATTCGTCAAGTACAGAACTAGGTTTTTTATGGCAGCGTTTCTCAATCATTTTTTAGTCACGGTCCGGTAAAATCTCGGACAATTTTGTACAAACCGGTCACATATAGCATAGCAATTCAGGTAAATATCAACACTTTCTGAAGCATTTTAGAAATCTAGCATTAAGTATTGCTTTTAGAAAAAGTAATACTTAATTTTAAATAAAATCCATGTAGTCTGGAATCATTTTCGTCATAGCATTAAGACTTCCAATAAGAAATGTCTTTTTTCGACTACTTGGTCAATCATGTAATTCAATTAACCCTTTGCACTCGATGGGCGCCGCCACGGCGACACAATAAATATTAATTCTACTCGTTAGGCGTCGCAGCGGCGCCATAAACAATAGGTACGTATTTTATTATTTACAACACGCTAGGGGACCTAAGGCCCGATTTACATTAACGCTCCGCTCTCAGTACGATATCACTCCGCTCCCGGTTCGATAAAATATTCTTACATAATAAATAATGAGTGTA
This sequence comes from Brachynemurus nebulosus, assembly GCA_035578155.1. NCBI lineage: Eukaryota > Metazoa > Arthropoda > Insecta > Neuroptera > Myrmeleontidae > Brachynemurus > Brachynemurus nebulosus. The sequence continues at coordinate 26,061,671 of JAPWDM010000003.1, forward strand.
TTCACATCATCGCTCTGATATCGGTCCGATATCAGTCATGGTTCGCTCTCGTTTCAATACCGCTCCAATACCAATACCACTGAGATAATATTGTATCGGAGCGATATCAGACCCTATATCGATGATAGTGAACACGTTTTTGATTCCACTTCGCTCCGTTTATCAGCCTTCTTCATTTATTTGAAAATCATTATATTAGGAAAACATGATACAATACAACGACGCGACGTCTTGCTACAATACATTGTGATACATACTACTAAAATTAACTAATAGATATATTGTATTATGGATATTATGTTCTCCTAATACAATAGTGTTGGCAGCGTTTTAAAACTACTGTCGAGTAGCTGAGTACCCATACTAAAAAATGGTTCGAGTGCAAAGGGTTAAATATTGACACTTTCTTAAGCATTAGAGAAATTAATGTTTAAAAGCAGTTCTTTAATCTAAAACAGAATTATTATATCCTAGAATCATTTTTCGCATTAATTGGAATAATATTTGCTCATGTAATATGAAATGTCGTTGTCCGACCACGGTCTACCATCTAATTCGGATAAATATCAATACTTTTTTAAAAGTCGTTCTTTAATTTTAAATAGAATTCATTTATGTTGGAATCATTTCCGCCATTAATTGGAATAACATTTTAGCGTGTAATATGAAATGTCGTTTTGCGACCATTTGGTCGACTACTAAGTTAGCCACGCTATGTTCCTTTTTTTGAACAAAAAGGCTGTCCTGTATTGTGGTGGACGTGTAGTCATAGATAGTAAATAAAAAATCTAAATTCCAAAACATGCGATTTTTATCGCTAAAAAACATTTCTTTTCCATAAAGCTTTACAATAAAAATATAAATATTTTTATAATTTATTTTAACTCCCACGTCTTTCTGCGAACCGGTAAGATATTTTCGCGAACCGGCAGTTGGGAAACATTGGTTTAGGCGTTTAGGGTGTCTTGTAAGCCTTTAATATATCAAAAATCAACTTGTATTAAAAGTAATAAAAATTGGCGGATATAAAATTTATCAATTTATTAAACTTTTTTATTTTTGATTTGATTAAAAAAAATTTGAGCAAAATAAAATTATAGAAAAAATCTCAAATACAAATAAAATTAAATTTTTATAGTTATACCAATAAAAAAAGTTATAAATCTACAATATTGTTGTGCCATATTATTTGATGATAACGAACCAATAAGAACGAATGATGATCTGTTTGTGTTTTTTATTTGTTTTTGATATTTATAAGTTGTGTCTGATATAAAAATTTTATTTAAAAAAAAAAAAAAAAAAAGTATCTGAAATTTTTTAACAAGGATAAATCTTTTTGAAGGTTTTGCATAACAATTTTTAACTGTCTAACAGTGAAAGAATTTTCAAAATCGGTTGAGTAGTTAATTTTTAATGCTTTTGGATCCCCACAACCTTGGTGGATTTCATATAATATAGTCCACATTCTTTTAGAATAGTTTAACTTTTTAAAGATGAAAAAAATGGGTTGGGTATATTATTTTTGACGCTTTTCGAACCGCAGGACCCTCGCCAACCTCAAATAACATAACCTGTAGTTAAAAACTAAATGTACCAACCCCCTTACTACAATGTATACACATTGAAAGTACGAAAAAATTATCATAACCTATAGTTTCGCTCTCTAACAGTGCACAAACTTTCAAAATTGGTGATGATACGTTTTTAAAAAGTTAGTTTATTTTTAAAAAATGAAACAGATATAAATATTGTTACTGTAATGACAAAAACAATGAAGCATTTATCGTAAAGAAGTTCACAAATTTCATAATTTTTCTTAAAAATTAGTTCAGTTATAACAAATGGTTCAAAAGCTTAAATTATGAAGTTTTTTTGGTGTAAAAAAAATGGTGTAAAAAAAATTAAAATTTTTTATTTCTGACCAATATCTGCAAGAAGCCAACAAAAATGACAAATAATGACAAAAATTTTGACTTCTAAAAATTGGGCGTGTCGAGCCGACGAACTCATCCAAGGGTTTGGGACTTTTGACTTTTCCACCAAATTTCGTCAAAATCTTTTCTCTATATAAATAACAACTGGGAGATACACTGTTATCTAATATTATCTCATATTATTTCACAATCGATGTCTATTTTATTTCAAGTTTCCCATACATTCAATCCGGTAGTAAGCTCGGTATGCGGTTTAATTTTTTTTTTTTTAATAAATTTGCGCACTTATTATGTGAGTACATTTTGTATATGACATGTTTATAGTTACACTAATAGCACTTAAAATCCAAAACATGAATGAAATAATAAAATAAAACATAACTACGAACAAGCAAGTCACACTCTTTTACACCCGGCTACAAATATTATGTATGTACAACAGTTTAAAATGCTCGCTCAAAACACTGAACTCAGTGCTTGTGTTGAGCTTGGGTAAATGCATGATAGCATCACATATCATCCAAGTTGGTTTTAATAGCTCTTTTTTTGTATTTTTATTTTTTTCAAAAAAAAAAAGAAAGTATAATAATAACAATACCTAATGTAGAAAGCTTTAAAAACTTTCAAATGATGTTTTGTATTGTAAATTGTTAAGGTAGTATACATATTCTACTCTGGAATTTTGAAAAATTCAATTTTTTCTTCATTTCATTTTTTGAAAGTATAGACTCTCAAAAATGTGCTCTTAAAAGGAAATTCAAAAATTTTGAAAACTTACAAGTTATAGGCATTTTAATACGGTAAGTTCAGGTATTAGGTATTTTACCTCAAAGTACTCGTTTTTCAAGCTGGTCAACATGATATCTCAAGTTCTGTTTATCCAATAGACTTCAAATTTGTAGCTCTTGCCATACTTTTAGCCATAATATATATGTCATTTTATTGTAGCTGTTCCCATAGTAACTAATAATCCATTTTAAGACAGCTTATCCCAGATATCCCAGAAACTTAAACCATTTCTTTAGGTCCATTTTTTCTTCTATTTATTAACGTTTTTGAGTGATTTGACATAGGGATTATCACATAGGGAGATCCTTCGTTGTTACCAGCCTTAAAGTCAGGTAACTGTTTTGTGTTATGTGTCCCAAAATAATATTAAACGAAATTAAATATAACTCTTACTGAAAATCAAATAATGAAAATTTGAAGTACAAAATGAATACAAATAACAAAGACGCATATTGTATCTTTAAAAATCATCATTATTATAAATTAAATATATTCGTGACATGTCCTCTTTGACACGCTATAAGATCTTACTCAAAAAATCTTAAATAATTTTACTACACTCTTTGAGCACTTACTTCATTCAGCTGAATATGACACACTTGACATACCACCAAGTGAATTTCGTCACAGTTACGTGAACAAAACCCTCTTAAAACGTTAAAAGATTAAAAAATATTTTTCCTGGTATATCGTATAATCTGACACTTTAAGTCCTACGGAAATTACAGATTAATTAATTTCATGTGATCGAACTTATATTTTTGAAAACTGTAGTTTACTGCTTTCACGTAACAATCTGAATGATACGCCAATAGATCGACGATAACCAATAAATTAACATTAAATCCACCGGAAAGAAGTTAGCGCCGAAAGTTGAAAAATCTTTTTGTTTTTTATATGGTTAAATTGCTCCCAAATTGCTCCTTTGAAATCAGTAATTGCTCCACCTAAAACTTAATTATTTAATTAATTATTTATAAAGAAAAAATTTTTTTTCCGTTATTTAAGTTATCAAAATTTCCCAAAATAATACTTTTTTATATAATTTCTTTACGTCAATTTAAAAGCTAAATCTTAATTTTTTTGAATAACTATTAAAATATTTTGTTTTTTTATAGTGTTATTTAACTTGTCAAAATTCAATTATCCTTAAATATATGCAAACGATTTAAAGGTATAATGGATTGCCTATACGTCTTAATAATACATAATCTAATTCATAATATTTATATTTTAATATATTTTAATTATTATTCAGAGAAATTAATAACTAACTTTTAAATTAGATGGAGCAAATTAGGAGCAATTTTTTGATATAAAGTAATTGTATAAAAATGCATTATTTGACAAGATTTTGATAATAGAAATAGTCAAACAAAAAAGTTTTTTTGTTTGTAAATAACTAATTAAGTAATTAAGTTCCAAGTGGAGCAATTACTGATTCCAAAGGAGCAATTTGGGAGCAATTTAGCCATATAAAAAACAGAAAGATTTTCCAACTTTCGGCGCCAACTTCTTTCCGGTATTAAATCCCTATATAAGGTTGAATTTACTTTTTAAATAAATTAAATATGTAATTTTAAAATGTTTTGATGCACGCTACTCACAAAAGTATATTGCATTATGTAAAGCTTTTATTGTAATTAACTAATTATTTTATCTGCTAAATAAAAAATTAAAAATTTTTTTAATAATAATAATGATAATAAAAATGTTTCATATAAAAATACAAATTGTTATAATTCTTATAATTAATGGAAATAAACAATTTCCGTTCATAATTCATATTTTATCAACATGTTTAATTATCCATGTACATTAATATTATATACCGAGTGTTTACTGTAACCGCGGAGCACCTGTCCTCTGTTTTCTCTATTGCAGTTTTAGTAACAAAAATTTTGAATTTTATATTTGAATGGGAGATATGATTTCGAATTTTGTCGGAAATGAAAGTAGTGGTATCGAAAATCTACAATTAACAACAATTATAAACAATACAAACACACAATTTTACAGAAATGTGTCAGGAATTTCACAGGAAAAAATGTAGCAGAGTAAACCTGATTACGTCATCAAAATGAATTTCTATATTTTTAGAATAAAATGTTGTTTAAATATTTTCCTTTCGATTTGTTGACGGATTTTAGTAACTTGGGAGCAAAATTTTCATTTTTATAATCAAAATACTTACTGAGATTCTACTTACAAATGTGACTGACATTTTAGAATTTTCTTGCAATCCAATGCTTCTACTTTAGTTTTATCAAAAACGGAAAGAGGCTAGTAAAAACCGGCAATCTGTAATTAACAATTAGTGACGCAAAGATTCTCATTTACGCTTTTGGTGGTGTTTGAAGTTGTATCTGCTGTATTACGTAAAATATGTATGTATGTATACTTTATTTGGAGATATAAAATCTAGTAACTCGCAGATACGTAATTTGCATACGTATATACAAATGTTTTACTTGATACAATTTCTAATTTTACCACCAGAGGCGCTCGCGTAATCTTTACTTCGTCAATGGAGAGTCAGCAACTATTTACACAATCTTCACTTTTATAGTGAAAGGCAGGATATAGTTCAATAAGAGTGTCATCTTGAAATGATTATTGGTTTCTTTTTTTTTTTTTGGGGGGGGGGGGGGGTTAAAGGGATTTTTGTCATGAAAACAAATATTCCAAAACTAATTTTGTATGTCGACTAAATACATAACCGAAAATTTTTTTAATAATCAACAAAAATTTTGTGAAGATATTTTCTGTAAATAATTTAAATATCTACTCATACAACTGTTAACAGTAAATTTTTGGACCAAGTCCATATCAAGTTTTAATGACCTGTTTCTCCTTTGCGTTCTGTATCTCCTGATCTGATTTTGCCAAAGTACGGACAGCCTATTTTACCTATTAAATTGTGATTTGTAAACCCTAGAGATATTTGAATATATTATGTATAAAGTCTCTAGGGAAGTTAATTACTAGCCATTTATTGCTCATTTTAGCTAAATCATGTCCTCAGTTAACCACACGGTCCTGTTAAATAAAGCTATGTGTTCGGTGAGAGCTGTCTTTCTTCTGGTCAATGTATAATTTATAAACTTATGTGTACTGTCGTTATATAAACATAATTTGATACATAAATCTGCAATAATTCCGCGAATATATTGACACAAATATATACCTTTTAAATTTGTTATTTCTGTCAACTTTATATAAAATTTTCACTCCTCTGACTTGAGATAATGTCTGTCCTCTGGCATATATACACTAGATGAGGGAACAATTACGCCAGAAAAAGTGACATTTTTGACTTGGAACAATTATTACCGGTTTTGTTATTTAGAATACATCTGTATGTATTGATCATATATGGGTCATTATTTGCTATGTGATTTTTTTGAGATATTTTTTAAAATAAAAAAAATGTTTTAGCCAGAGTAAGAGACATGAAAATTGAGGACAAACAAAAACCGATAAAATGTTTAACTTATTTAAGCTATTACTTTCATATTTGCGCTGCTGTATGTTTTATATAAGATTTCATTTTAAAATAAATATTTATTTATTAATCAAAAGTAAGAATGAATGAACTGTTCGGTAATTTTCTCTCCTACTTGCGAAAAAGACATACCAGAGTAGTGACATTTTGTATCTTTTTAATTTTTTTCTAAATAATGAAAATGTACACTGCTGATCTGATTAAGAGAAAGAAAAATGCGTATGTATTGGTTACACGGATATTAAAAAAAAAACATAAATTTTTTTTAACGTAAACAACTCATTCTATACATATATACAGGGTGTAATTTTGATAACTCTTATAACTTTTAGTGAATTTCGATAAAATTTTACGATGATTTGGAACGGAATTTGTTGGAAACAAATAGCTTAAAACATAGCTATGTTGTTTCTAACAAATTCCGTTCTAAATCAACGTAAAATTTTATGGAAATTCAGCAAAAGGTATAAGAGTTATTAAAATTCCACCCTGTATACATATATAATGATGTGTTTACTTAAAAAAATCCTAATGTTTTTTTTTTTTATATCTGTGTAACCAATACATACGCATTTTTCTTTCTCTCAATCAGAGCACTAGTGTATTTCAATTTCAGACCTTCTGTAACGTGTAAAGTTGAAATGTTCTTTACACGTGCTACATTGAAATGTTCTTTACACGCTAGCATGTTCTAAAAAGCATGCTGGCGTCTTTCTCTAATACTGTAAGATTTGTAACTTACAAAATATTTTGACAGCCATGCTAAAATCAAATAGTAAATAATGACCCATATACACGAAAACTCACTGTGAATTACACAACAAACCTCACTGTGAATTACACAACAAACACAATGTACCTAGAAAAACATATGTTTGATCCCCCTTCTATATATTCATTTATAATTTTAATATCAAAATAAAAAAAAATGTCTGTTTGGATTACATATTTTTTTTTGTTCTGAATTAAATAAAACTGACCGACTATTTATGCCGTCAGCGTCAGCGTCAGCCATGACAAGTCATAACCTTCAGTCATCCGTTAATAATAATAATAATAATACACATCCAACCGCAATTTTGTATTTTGATAAATATTACTCATAATAAATTTATAATTGTATATCTCCTCAATTATTTATACCTACATAAAACTTCACACGCATATATAATAGGCTTTATAATTGACATATGTATAGGTATAATAAAATGGAAATTGATTGACTAGAGAAAGGAGGAAGGACAGAATATCACTTTTGGCTTGAACTTCAAAACATCGGGCTCATAGTATCGGACTCAAGTCTAATCATGACAGTTAGTTATTACGGTTGTAACTAGGGTTGCCAACTGTCCCGATTTGATAGGGATGTCCCGGTTTTAGGCCTATGTGTCCCGCGTCCCGACAACAGCTAATTGTCCCGATTTTTAACATCTACAATTTTTTTAAATTTTTAGTCTCGCCAGTCTCGCTATTGTTGTTTCCAAATTATCGCGCTTGCACGTCATGACGGCCAAGGAAATAAGTATATTTTCTATACCTACTGATAAAGTGTACTCTGTTTACTGATTTATAACTCATACAGCTTACAGTGTTGCAAGATTTACTCATTAAAATCCCTCCAAAAAATTATTTGACGTACATGAAATACGCCAATGCCCGGTCAACTTTATGAAAAATGTTTTTCTCCAAAAATGAAACAGTTGATAAGCAAAAAAAAAAAAAAAAAAAAAAAAAAAAAGAAAAAAAAATTAGAAATCTAAAAATTAAAAAACTTGATTTTAAATTTAATAAAGAAAATAAAGAAATATTATATAGTAATATTACCTATCTTCAAAAATTTGTTTTGTTTAAAGGTTTGTAAGATCGTGGTTTAAATTTATGTAGCTGTTAGTAACAAATAATAAAAATACAAAGAATATCTTTCCTACTGGCTGATTAAAAACTTTTTTTTTTAACAGTCCCGATTTTACTAGTCCCGTCCCGATTTTTTTGCCATTAAATCCCGAAATATTCATTGGTAGAGTTGGCAACCCTAGTTGTAACAGCTATTTAAATTTTTGCTTGTCGCTAAATCTTTAATCTGAAATCCATACAAATCTGCCAAAATCCATACGGTTGCCTCGCTAAAAAAGGTGAGATAAATGTTGAAGCTGTGAAACTGTTTTATTGTTTTATTTCTTTTGGCTTGTCAGTTATATTTATGGCTAGGAAATTATTATGGCTATTATACCTTTTCTCGTCATTTATATTTTGGGGAAAAAGGACGCTGCGAGTTCAAAAAGTTTGAGAACCACTTGTAAGGGGTGTTCAGAAATAAGTTGACCCAACTTGATTAATTTAAAATCGATCATTTATTGCTCGTCTGATACTTTCTTTCGATCTTTGTAAAAAAATTTAGTCTAGTATGTCCGATAAGACTATGGGAACTATTACACTAAAACCTCACTAATTGTTTACGAACCTTTACAATTCAAATTCCTCTGTCACCTAACCCACAGCATTAAGCAACAATAAAAAATAAGTATTCAAAACAACAACAAAGCTTCATAAAAGTTAAAAATTCCCTGATGAAACATTTCCCATTTTGAAAATTAGAATAAAATACAATATAGTTTATCAGTAATAAAGTGTCACTTACGCCACTGAACTGTAAAGATAATAAAAGATTAAATATTTTACTCAATAAAATGTTTAAACTAAAAATTAAAATTAATTATTTTTAATTAAAACGAATATAATGTATACGTTAATTTATAACAATGAATCAATCCACGCTCTATTATTAAAATAAAAAAATAAAAAATACAGCAAAAAAAATTAAATATAGCATTTAATAACAATTAATTACCACTGCATACGGTCAACATACACCATCTGCACGACACAAATATAATAATAGACAAAGTAATCTATATCATAATTACATATATATTTATATTATTTATCTTTATTTATTAATAGACAACATTAAAAACAGCAATCCACATACACATGTTTGTTACAGTTTAAATTTATATAGCGCACAGTTAAAATGTGAATGCACTTTAATATGTAATCACGAGCGGGGAATATGTCGGGCAGGAGTGGAGTACAGTGTAAAATGATAATAAAATAACATACTACACTCTTGTTTGTTTGTGATGAACGATCGACAGGAGAATAGAGAATGTGCATACTGATGCGATCGATGTAAAGTAACTTACAAAAATATGGGTTAATTTAATCAACGAAAAAAAATTTCATCATAAAAAATATATTATCTGATATGTACAAAAAAACTAAAGGGGTGTGGCAAATAGTTTCCTTGCATGTATAAATTAGTGAAATGTATAAAAATTGGATGAGTCAAGTATAAAATTAATATCGACGTTTAATGGATTTCTCGTTTGCACGTGCGCAGTCGCCATCATTATTCAAATTTCAATAATATTTATGTAGGGTCATATATGGTCTAGCTCTCAATTATGCTTAAAATTTAAGCTAAACTGGACTGCAATTACGAACGGTATAGATCCTGTATCCATACGTAAAAGGGGAGACTCTCTGGCGAGATAATATATGACAGGAAGGGCGGGTTAAACAAAAGTGGCGTCACGATTAAAAAACGATTTTAATAATTCGTGCAGTAAATCGCAAACTAACAATAATTTTGTCTTATACCACAATTCTATGAATAAATGAAATTGTTTAAACATGATTTTTATATTTTATTAGTAAAAATAATCATTCATTCAGGGAAAGGGGGCGGTTTAAGTTTTGTGACGTATTATTAGGTAAATGCCTGAACGAAATGTAAGACTTCACATGGAATTACTTAGGGACTGACAAAAGTGAATACAACTAGTGAATACATTAGTTCTAGAAAAGTCTATTTTAAAAATGGTACTGACAGTCATTTTATTAGATACTGATGAATTCCAGGCGCAGCAATAATTTTTAAAATTTACTGTACATTTAAATATGAAAACACTCGCTTGAATACCAAATCAGATGCTTTTCAATTCATATTTAAAATAAAAATCGTCCCGTGGAAAATATGAAAAATCCATGATGATGTAAAATAGAAAACACAATTTTACTACCCCCTAGTCATTTCTATTCATCGTCTTTACCGTTGCGTCGTAAAATTCAAAATGGTTTATAATTGCAAAACACATTTCCAGTTTATCCTTAGAATTATATGTATACAGTCTGTCACACAAGAGCGTCCGGTGGACTGTTTCAAGAAAAAACTGTTAGGAAGCTCCACTACTGTATGAACAACTTGGAACACCTGGTACATACAATATACAAAAAGATAATGCATACATATATACGTAAATAATAAACACAAAACTATGTCATAAATGACCTTTTTTCATTTTTTCAAAATTCTCTTGCTGTCAAAAGGAACCAATTTTATGATGGCTATAAAGACCCCGCTCAGATCCTGTGAGACCAGAAGCTCCACTACTGTACCTACCATTCGTTGAAGGGTAGGATAGACTACTACGCTTTGTGCTTGAGACGCCAATATTACTTTGTATTGCGATAAGAACACAACATTTCCAAAATGAGTGCGTCATATGCAAAATGTTTTGAGGCAATGTTCTTGTGTATTTACAGCAAAAGACTCAAAATGATTTATAAAGCTGCTGCTAAATATATGCATAAGTCAGAAGACTTTGTATGAAAGTGGATGTTGCGATATAATGGTCAAAAAATCGTCAACAATTTTCCCGAGAAAGAAAAAACGCGAGGGTCTTCTGAAAAAGAAGATAAAACCATTTTCAAGTTATTTCAACGAAAACCTTTTTTAACGCTGCGACAACGACAAAAGTTATTGACTAAAAATGAACTTAATATTAGCATAATGACTCTGAATAGGCGACTAAACGAAGCAAATATTTCTTGGTGTAGTACGATGCTAAAATCTTTCCTCGGAGCATGTCAAAAAATGACGCTTGTGGGCTATGCAAAATTTGAATCGTGATTGAAGTAATGTAATTTTTACTGACGAAGCGTATTTTTACACATGCGTTTCTGCCAAATATACTTGGTCTTTTATTAAAATAGGTGTGCCACCATATCTGAGCTCTCTGGCTGTCATTACCGCAACAAATGCGAAAAATCTTATAAAAAGTATGCCAAAATAGTGCCCACAAATTCTAGACAATAATGAAGTTTGGATAACTTACTAAGTAAATGCGTAATAGTGCTTTTAGTGTACTTTAAATCGATTTATTCATTTCTGAGAAATAATAATTTTTCTTTTAAATATGAAGACGACGCTCTTGTGTGAAACACTGTATATTTTTATGGATCTTTCACAATCCAGAATTTTTTGAATTTACTTACAATGGAGTTCCAATGCAGTATCCAAAAAAATACCACCAAAAACATAACAATTCCTCTATATGCGTTGCTTAACATTACAGCTGTCACTTTCAAAATTTATCTACTATACGTTTAGTGATTATAACCCATCAAAAATTAACCTACCCTAATAAAATATTTGAAATAGTGTAACAATGAATAACATTTCTATTGACAGTAAAAGTTGCGTAACAATTTTTTTTTTAAGTGGAAAGAGAAAAAACATCTGCGTACTAAGAGGGGTTAACAAAACACGAATATAATAAGTATTAAGTACCATACTAGTTTATATATTTACCTGGCTCTATAAAAATCACAATAGTAATAATAAGGCTCTGGTTTTAGTTGATTCGAAAATTGTTGCAATAATAATTTTATACGACTGATACTCTATCAAAAAAGTAGACCATTCCTAGCTTGTTTTTTCAAAGGAATACATCTTTAGATGACGTGGTAATTTCTAACTAGACAAGTCAACGCCCTGCCTCAGCAGTAGCGGTGCCCTTATTATTGTCCAGATTGGTTATAAACCTATATAAAATAATTGTACTGCTCTATTTGACATAACATGACAACTTAACGAAAAAGCTCATTTCATTTTTTGTGTGTCAAAAACCAATATTTGCTTGATCTTTGTTGTTCAGAATTAATAAAAAATGTATCAGTATTTGTAATGTTCAGTCTCGAATTAAGCAAAAGCTCAGTTGTCTGAACGATAGATGAATGATCAAGCGATTTCATAAAGACAATTTCGATTTACCAATATAATAGTATATTGTGCAATAAGTGCGGGAAATTGTCGATAGCCCGCGAAAGCGAAGTTGAGCGCACTTACTACGTTCGTGCGCTCATTCGCTTGAGTGGGGCAATCGACAATCCCGCACGAGTTGCACATACTATTTTTTATTACGAATTTCACATACTTTTTTCTAGTATTATCACTATTTTTGACATTTTTATTACTTTTTAAAATAATATTTTTAAGTGTTCGTTTTTTTTTTCTGAATTAATTATCGTTTAAATTACTTTTTTGGTGGTTTCTATGGAAATAATTATGAAATATTTATTAAATGAAAAATTTCGAGGCGGCTTTGGATGTTTTTATTAAATTTTGCGTGTTTTATTGTCAATTTGCGTGTGGAAAGTTACTTTCCACACGCAAAAAAGTATGCGGGAAGAGTACAGTCGGCAAACAGCTATTTTGCGTACAGAAATGTGTGCGCCAAGTTAGTACTTCTCCCGCATGAGTAATAAAAAAACTATTGTTACTACCAAGTACCACCACTGCAATTGCTTCATTCTACTTTTTTTTCTATTTTTTTTTAATTCTTCAGCAAGCCCCAGCACTTTATGAATTTAACATATTTCTTTATTAATTTTAAAGGTTAATAAAAAATGAATAAAAAAGTTGGGAAAGAAATTACTCTTGAAATTTTTTTTTTATGGTTAATTTATCAGTTTTCAATACGTCAATAGGATTTTATGAATGGAAATTTACATGTTTCTTAGTAGATGACTAAATATTTCACTTATCAACACCATTGGAGAAATATTATTTTTATTATCTACATTCTGACGTCATGAACAACGTGAATTTCTCATTAAATGTACTTCTTACAAAATACGAACGGAAATATCTGTGGATTTTTATTTATTATTATTATGATTAGTAATAATATCGTTCAATTAGACACGGAATGACCATAGACTAAATAAAATTTATGATTTTTTGTTATTTTGTCTTTATTAGTTACTAATCTTCTACGTTTCTGACCTTCTACAAATCATAATCTTTTAGCCATTACATTAACCACTTGTCCATTTAGTTGCACTAATTAAGACAGTTGTTTTATTCGAAGTACCAAATCATAATTATATTTGAGTAGATGAAAACGAAAAAGCAGCTAAACTAGCAAGAAAATTGGTCATTTAATATTTATAGCCATAAGCGAACCCATTTGTGGAATTTAGGATTAAGAAGAAGGGCACTAAATAAACACAGATTCTTAGAAACCTCTCGATATTTGAACAGGATATACCTATTCTAGACTCACTTAAAACTCTAGGTTTTTTATGAAAACGAATCTGAAAGAAGAGCTTTAGATCGAACGTTTGGATTGACTGAAGTATGAGAAAGAAGTAGGAAATTTCGCAGAGCATAGGTACATCTCCTACCTGAATTAATCAGTCAAGTAAGCCAAAAAAGCAGCTAAGTACTTTTTTTTACTAAAATTATAAATCCTGCAATTTCTTACAAAGTTTAGAATTTTTTAGAACATAAATGTCCACGTTCAAGTGTAAGTTTTTAAAAGTGTAAAATCGATTCAACTATTTTTGTAATGTTATGATGTCCTGATTTCTAATTTTGAGGTTTCTAATTTACATCTTTCGTTTATATAATTACAAAACTTATAAAACCAATAGCTTCCGGTTTACAGTATAAACAATAGATGATGATTAACAAAAAAAAAAAATACAATTAATGTATTTATATTAAAAATGGTTCCCTTCTCGTTCCGTCTCGTCAATGCATTGTTTAAAATATAAAAACAAAACCATATGTAAGTTTATAGTTAATTGTATTTATTTTTGGAGTTCCCGATGTCCCTGTGTAAAGTCTGTTGCTGACTATGATTGAGTAATATTTAAAATATAAATACCAGAAGAAGAAAAAAAACGAAAATAAAGCAGACAACTTGCGATAAATAATAACTAACTCCATGTGCCGTTCGCGACCTTTTTTATTTTAAATATTGCACCATGTTTTGATCTAATTTACATATGGTGCTTGAATAAATATATTAACCCTAACACTAGTAGTCCGAGAGCCCAGAGTATCCTGTATGCATGGTTTATGTATAAAAATAATATTGTCATACGTACACCAGTACCTAAGGCATGTAAACATATTTATACAAACATAATACATTACGTATTGTGCTATATAGACCTGTGATCTCTGTCGAACCTTCGTCCCTATTTGCCTAGACAGAGAGCGAGCTACAGTTGTATTAGTTGCCAAAACAGTGTACCAGTTGGCCATTTTGTTAATTGGTAGTATCAAATTTTTCCGTTATAAGTGTATGATTTTCACTACCAATATTAACTACGCAAATCGTGTATACAGGACCCCTTGGTCTCCTAGGCTATAACACTCGCACCTATTATTAAACAAAATATTTCAATAAAATTAAAAATAATGAAATATGGTTTTAATCGTTTGTGGAATGTAAATACCTACTTTAAAATGTAATTTCTGTTTTAAATTTAATCAACTTTGAAAACAGAATCTACATGCCGTTGAATACGTTTAACAATTTTGGAGTGAAACTTTTGTAACAAAGAGAGTGAGTCAGAAATATTTTGTTCCGGAATTAAAGTGAAATACTTGGGAATGACATATTTAAAGTTGATATGTGATTTAATATTTTATACCATTCTGCTCATAGGCCGGATTACAAGAAAAATACTGCGGGGCAAGGAATATATTTAATATAAAAACCACCTTGGGAGGTTCTTAGAATAACAAATCAGTTCAGGTCGACAAATGCTTGGCTTAATTTCTGCATCCGCAACTCTTTTTTCCTGCCATATCATTTTAATAGATCTGGTTCAAGTTTTAATTTTTTATTTGTACGAATATTGGAGGTACCTCTCTTACCCCCTAAATCCCGCCAATGATTCAGCTTATTTGGTTTTTCCAAACTATTCTCTATATTATATTATTCTTATGATTATTGTGTATTCTTCAATTTTGTTCACAATCTTAAACTCAAAAAAAAATAAATAAATAAATAAATAAAAATAAATTGAAATAATTTATCTCAAAACGTATAGTCACTATTTTTGTTAATTATAAATAGCCACTTGGTAAGGAAATAAAAATGATTATTTATTGTCTTTCAGACCAAAATTCGACAAAATTGCTGAAATACTTCACTTTTGTTTGTAACTACTAGTCTATAGAATAGCAATCGCTACGAAACTATCAACAAAAATATATACTTACAGATTTAGTGCGAAGTTGACACAAATACATTTTAATTAATCTCTCAGACTTTAATTAATCCCAAAATTTATTAATAGACATACTATGTTGATTACATAATAAATGAATTATTAATTAATTTCTATGAACTGATTTACTGATTTTTAACAAAACATTAATTCCATAAGAACTGAATTAATTGATCTCAAATGTTTTTTTTTTTTTAAACGTAAACAAACAAATTACAAACCAATTATTCATGAATCATGAACACTAAAAAAATCATTTTTTACAAAAACAAAACAAAATCATTAATAAAAAATGAATTTATTCAAAACATCTGACAATCTAACCCATTTACAGCTGCACCATCAATTTATTTCAATACTGATCTTAATTAATTAAACAAAATAAGAAAACAAAATTGAAAACAAATACCTTTTTATTAAAACAAACAGTTGATGGTAAAAATATCTTAAAACACTATACAAAAAAAAAACTGTACTCACTTTTTTATATTTAAATAGCGCGGTGACGGTGATCAAATTACCAGGGATACCAATCAACATGAATGCAATACAACAAAATGCGGCAAAATGTAATAAAGTTGTTGGATAGCCGGGGAATAACTCTTGTTGGCCAATGTTGTTTTCATCATCGTAATAATCCCATGGCGTGGTACTTATATTGAACGACATTTTTTTATTTAAATTTTGTGCGCTTTATTTTTCAAACTAATTCACATTTTATTTACAAAACGTGAAAAAAATAATGGCTTTTTGGTATAAAAAAATCACAGTTAATTATAATCAAAAAATTGTTTGTTTGTATTTATTTAATTATTGCACATACTGTTAAATTATTTTTTGTTAGTATTATCATTTCTATCAAATTTTGAGGTTATGGTATTAATTTCGTTTTGTAATTTTGGAATATTTATGGTAACTATAAGTTAAATGAGGTTGTAGAGGTTTTTTAAGCTAATTTTTTCAATTTATTTATAAATTTTATATAATATACATTGTTTTTGAAATAAGGTTTTTGCTTCCTCCTTTTCATCCGTGTTTCTTGTCGACATTTTTCGTATCTGAAACAAAAAATTGAACTATTATTAAAAAATAAATAATTTAGAAATGTATTTTGGAAATGGTGAACTATTTCTTTTTAGAAATCTTTGGACTACTTAAAATTTTGTTTTGAAGATATGGGCTCGAGTTGATCTAGTATTTAAAATTTTGATTCTTATAAAGTAGGTCGGGAGTTCGCAACTAATAATCGGAGAAGGATTTGCCAAGTAAATGGCGTCTATAAACTGCACATCTAACCAATAAAAAGAAGTATGAAGATGTTTGAAGCATGTGATGATAACGCAGTTAAGTACTTCCTGATCCAGAGGCGTAATGGAGCAGGTGAAGCAGTCGTTCCAGGAAGTATAAAAAAAGAGGCGCAATAGAAAAAGTATGAGCCCAACAGCTAAAGTAAAAGTTTTGAAAAATTTGAGTTAGGAAAGTTTTTTTTTGCGCATCAGGGTTAAGAATAGGGACAATTTTTTTGTTTATTTGTCACTTACATTTTTCCAAAAAAGTGGACCTATCGTAGGGGGGCTTAAGTAAAATTCGCTCTAGGGTGCAAAATTTGTAGTTATGCCTCTGCTTTGACACGTACCTATCTCAATGCTGTTTAAAACTGCAGAAGAGGAATTCTGTACTCAAAAATATTGATTATTATTAATTTGCGATTTTACACTTTGAATAAATCATTCACAAGCTCTCAAACTACAAATGAAAAAAATAAAATTCCATTCACCTTCAGGTGACAATATTTAAATAACGTCAACCCGAAAGCTGTTTAAATAAAATTTTTTACATTAATTTCCGGAATCAATTTTCTTCAAATCTTCCGGTATAGTTTACGTTACGCCAGAATTTTATACAAAAATTATTTAACTCATACTCCGGCAAAACATAACAAATAACCACCCTCAAAAATGTTTATTTTCTAGATTTCCATCACAGATGAAAAACCTTGTGATTGATTGACAGATCACTTTATGTTAAAAATAATATATATATATATATATATATATATATATATATATATATATATATATATATATATATATATATATATATATATATATATATTTACTAAAAGCCACATTATATTTAACCAAGTTATTTTGTATAGTACGGAAAACTTTTTTCGAAAATATAATATGTAAATTTTCATTTATTTTTACCACTAAAGTTTGGTGAAAAACAAACATTTTCTGTAGGCAGAAACATATCTCTCCTGATTATTTAGGAACTAAATAATGGTTCAGAAGATTTCCAATGAGATTTGAAGACTCAGAAGATAAGGAAGCCAAATTTAAATGAAAAATGCAAGTCCATTATTTTTCAAAATACATAAAAATAATTTAATATTCTATTTGTTGGTTTAATAAAAACAATTTATAGTCAGAAAATCCCTAGGTAGTACGATTTAACTAAAATGACAGAGCAAATATAGTACCTTTGTGTCTGCTATTATTTAAATTGCATACTAAATATTAAAAGATATAATAAAAAACATAAAAAAACCCTTATCTTTTTTTATACCTTTATCAAACAAAAAAAAAATGTTTAAAAAAAAAATTAATTTTTATTTGAATTACATTTTAACTTTCGGCCTCTTTCGGTCATTCACTCCGAGAATTGGTTGGGTACATAAAAATACATCAATAATATCCGGCCGAAGGAAAAAAGGATGCTCTTGTAAAAGAAACTATTACACAGAAGTTATATTACTATATTAACAAATTGTTAGAAATAATTTTTTCGTTAACTAAATCGAAAAATTATACACGACGCCCATCGAATTAAATCGACCCACACATTAACCCATCGAATTAAATCGACCCACACTATTTTCTTAAGAAAATAAATAACTTGCCACGAGGAAGGAAAAGCTTAATTAGCAAGAGTGTGAATAAAATTATTGTAATTCTTTCGTTGTAGAAAAAATAATCAAATTTTTATTGAAATTTTATCAAATAAATTATTGTTTTGATTATAAAAATGAAATCAATTCTATCTAAATCGTGAATTACAGAAAATCATGAATTACATCGTACAAAAATGGCTATATATACAGTCAAATCCCTCGCAGATCAAAGGGAAAAAACTGATTCTTAATTTGTTGATTTAACGTTCGGTACTTTTTAACTTTTTTTAATTATTTATTATTATTTAACTTTTTAAAGTTCGGTACCTTAAAAGGGAAAAAAGAACCTTTATAGGATGACTTTCGTGTTCGTCCGTCTATCTATCACAGAGATGTTTCTCGAAAATTGTGTAACGTAGGAATTTGACATTTGGTATAATTAAAATGAGAGGGCCGTTTTTAGTCTAAAAAAAAGTTTTAATTAATATATCGTGTAAGGTATCATTTCAAAAAACTATCTCTAATGATACAAAAAAATTTTTTTTTAATTTTTGGTTCAGTGGTTTTAATGACATTTCTCAAAATTGGCTAAAAATTACCATTTCCTCCTTGATCTCTGAGGTTTTTAAACCTAAATTTTTTTTTATAGGGTTGTAGATATAAGTCGTAGATTATAGAAGAACTGCGGCTTTTTTAACAGTGTAAGAGTTACTGGAAAAAAAAAAACAATATTTTAAATAAAAGGGGGAAATAGTCATAATTTTAAAACTTGTACAAAATGTCCCAAAATTCCCGGCACATAGAACTACCACGTATTCTATAGGTCAAAAAAATTGAATTAGACCCAGCTTACCTATGTACCATAATGTGCCGTTTACACGCGAAAGAAGTTCAAATATTATTTAAGAAATCACACTATTGTATGCTACTTAGAAACGTGTGAATCAATTTCAATAAAATTTGACATCTGTGCACTTCAGAGGATGTAGCTACTTTCGGTACCCAAAGAATTCCAAACCAAATTGGAGAAGGGTTGAAACCATCCCTAATTCCAGATAAATTTGTTCAGAATTTTCTTAAAGATAATAATATAGTTCTAAGATTTTTTTAAGGGAAATATTTATTCATTATCCTCATTTTTTGGCTCTTGTAAAAACTTCGTATTTCTCATAGTTTCGGAGGAAAATAATCAATATTGTTGGTAATAGTTTAATTTACGGCACAAATGGACATAATTCACTTTGATGGAACATTGCACTGAAAAAGATTCATACTTTGAGACTCAAAAAATTTTAATAATAGATCATAATACAACTTATAGATGTTTCATCAAGATTCTAAAGTCATCTAAAATAACGAAAAGTTTTTTTCGTATCGAAATGGTTAACATTTCTATGTATCCAACCATATAAACATACTAGAAAAAAGTATGTCGAAATATCGAAAATCCCCGCCCAATATCCTAGATATAATATAATTAGTCAACGAAAAAAAATTTCCAGCCTCGGGAATGATTTATTATCTTCAAATAATATTTTATAGCTTCCTATTTAGATTTACTATCATCGCGTCGCGTCTCGTAAGTTGTAAATTAGGTCGCCAAATCATCCCGATCATTTATTACATTGAAAAAATTCTTTACAAAATACTTATATAATGAAGTTAATGATCTCTATCTAATGGCTGATGTATCGTATACAGACAGAAGACATTATTATTGATCTGAAAGAATACAATTCAAGCTATTTTTAGATAAACTGACGGTTGTAAAAATAGCTTGCTCAAGTAATTATAGTTTAAACGAAATCTATACGTATCTTAGAATTCGAAAATAATTGATTGAGAGTTGTTTAAGGAGGACCACTAACATTACATTAAGGAGGACCACTAGTGTGACACTTTGAAAAAATTGGAAAAATTTTTAACTTCCTATAGGAAGTTATTGTAATGGGTCCGATTTTACGAATCGCTAATTTTGACATATCTCCACGTTTTTTTTCGTCTCGCATATCTCGAGAACAAATGATGATATCAACTCCGAACTAATTTCATTAGATGCGTAATCAAAAAATGAAGACCGGATAAAGTTTTCAGCAAATTCGGATTAGCGGTTTGTTTTTTGTGGTAAAAAAGCGGAATTAACTTTATTAACATAACATAGATTATATGGATTTTTTACCATAACGTTATTATATAATGGCCTAAGAACCTTCCTTGATGCTAAAAACGCCAGTATTTTATTATAAAATTTTTTACAAAAAAAAAAAAAAACGAAGTAAGAAACTTTTTTTGAAATATATTTTGTCTCGCATATCTTGAGAACAAATGATGTTATAATTTGTTTGATAAGGGTGGAGCCCCCACCCTTAGGTACAGAAGGCGAAGCCCCCGGTATGGTGCAAGGGGCAAAGCCTCAATCGAGGGCCCCGGGGGAGGAGTCGCCTGAAATGAAAAAAGAATTATTTATGTACAGTAGTCTCTAGTCTTTAAGGACACCCAATGGGAAGTTGACAGTGTGGGTAGATCTGTCCCCCAAACTTTGTTTGCATGTTTTGATAGTCCATACCTTTAAAAATAACATACTAAAATTTCAAGTGCGGATCTCAAACAGTTTTTGAGTTACAGCCATCCGAAAAGCGTATTCTGATTTTCATTGTTAATTTTGAGACATTGAGAAATGTATGATGGTTGATAGTTCGGGAGTTTCTGGACGTGGCTGCCAGTCACATGTTGTGGAAAAGCTAGACCCTGGCACATTTAAACGACTCATCTAGTTTTATTATGACCGTTAGAGTGAGTACATAGTTAATAATTTTAATAAAAATTCTCAGTGATTAAAACTAAAAGGTAAATAAAGTAACGAAAAACTACATTTTTCAAAGGATATAGCAGGTTTGCAGCCCCAGAGAGGCCTATTAAAAATAAGTTACGTTGCGATATCGGTGAGTAATAAATATACCACTGGCACCTATTTTAGCCTCTGATCTCTTTGCGTTCTTCAGATAATTGACCATATATACGCTAGAGCGGATATTTTTGGAAATTTTTTTATTCCAAAACTATTACATCCAGACTGATAAAACCAAGACTGTTTATTGGGTAGTACGTTGTGTTATATTCTGTATTTTTTACAGAATTTTCTAACAATTTCTACCACCTAAAAAAATTAAAAATAAAAAATTCCTATTTTTTTCCATAGTTCTCGGAGAGGTACAATCACAGAAAAAATATATAATGTAGCTTAGTATGTCTACTATTATCTCTAAAAAGTGCATTCAGGTCAGATGGGTGCAACACTTCGAAAAAAAATAAAATATCCTTATGACCGCTCTAGAGTACTCACCACTTCATATCTCTCTTTCATATAAACTTGCTTATAAATATATAATCAAGTAGTAGTTACAGTTGATTTTCATCTAAAACGAAACGATTTTTATGAGTGACGAGTGTATGAGGTAAGGGGGTATATATACAATACCATTGATTGATATATAGATTATATAGAGTACCTTAAAAACCATAAAATGTTAGGGCGTGTCTTTAGAACCAGAACAAACGAAAATTATTGAATGAGTTATAATTGGTTGCATACAAAATTCTTGCGGTTATCTTTGTTTCTATTTCACTTTATAGAAGTGACAATTGGAAGTTTTACATAACTTCCGTAAAATGAAAAATGTAGCTTGGAGAAAAATGCGTTTAAGATTTATATAATACAATTAATCAATTGTTGTAATTGTTCAGTAAACTGTAGGAACTCGGTCAATACTTCGAATTTTGACTTGCATTTTTCTTTTACAATTTACGGCATACAGCTGAACTATTTTTTATGCCGTCCTTTTTTGTGCGATTTGTTTTATGCGGTTTGTAAAAAATGGCAATTAAAATGCATAATGTGAATCAAAATCACGAGACAGTAAGAAACTTAAACAATTACTATAATAACTTTCTTTGATAAAAATACTTTTTAACGGCTTTTAAGCATTTAATCAATACATTGCATAAGAACATAAGTTATTGTATCATTTAATTTTGTTAAAGATGTATTTTTCAAACTTTTCAGAATATTATAAAATTCAAATAAAATGTTTCTACGTGTAAATTAATGCTTTATCTTGTTTATAGAAGCAACTTTTAAGGAAATTTCTAAATTTTGAGCGTTTTGAGTGATGTTATTTCGATGAAACTTTTTTTATGCGATTCCGCCCAACCGCACAAAAAAAGTTTTTTGTACAATCTGGATCGAACTATACTTTTTATAGCTATTTATGATATTTTTGAATATATTTTTTTTGTGCGATTTTTTTATGCGGTCTCTATCCACCGCACAAAAAAGAGTTCAGCTGTACTTTTAAAAGCCTTTAAAAATACGTAGGTATGTCGAAATGAAAATCTGCCTTAAAAACACAAGAAAAAGAAGTATTTTATATAATATACACGCATCACGCATTTCTAATAAATTAACCTGTTATCTAAATTAAAAATATTTTTCCAATTAAACAGAAACCGATAATAAAATAATTTAGTAATTGCAAAGCGCAAACAGAATTTAAAAAAAAAAATTGCACGCACCAAAGCAACCGACAAGAAGTCATAACCAACCCCAAAGCGAAAAAATTATAAATATGTATTAAAACATACCATATTTAATTAAAATTTTTTACATTTATTTGTGAGGAAAAAACCACAGAACAAAACACGGTTGCCTATATTTAAATTTATGCATGTATATGTATATTTATGCATACGTATGTTTTAACAGAAATACAATTGCATTGAATTTGCGTAGATATAATAACAAAAATAAATAGACTAGATCCAGAATTTTCAAGTTTTTCCTTACGTACACCTATTTAATCACAAATAAAAAGATGTACCCCTTACGGAAAAACCCCTGAAAAATACGTTGTAGGGGGTTAGAAACCAGATCATAATAAACGGAAAGATAGGTAAAGTATTGGGTCATCCGAAAAGTTCGTGCCGTTTTTGGTGTAAAAGACCATCCCGATTTTCTTCAAATGTCCGAAAACTGTGGATTTTGAATGCTTAAAAGTTGCCGCTAATTCTTAAGAGTTTGCCTCAGGTTTCGCTTATTTCTTGACGGATTCATCGTCAATACACACAAGTCGACCGGAGGGAGCTTCTTTTTCTTAGCAAACCACTTTCTATATATTTCTTTTGAAATCTAGCAAACCACTTTCTATAAATTCTGTCAGAAAGCGCATCATCACCATAAACACTACAAATATTTCTCGTTGCATCAGCTGCCACATTAGTACCTTTTTTAGACTCGTGTAACATGACATGTGTTCCTTAATGTCTAAGATTGCTCAATATTACTGACAAAAGAAGAAAATAATTTAAACACTGTTTCAAGATTTATGATACTACAAACACCACAATCGCAATCGGCCTAACACTAACATATTGTTGCATATTTTGTTTGCGGTTGTTACTTGAAGAAATATGAATTCATCCGAGCGGTTCCAAAAATTGCACGAACTTTCCGGATGACCTAATATCATACCAAATGAGAAAAATTTATAATAGTTCAAACATACCAAAACCATAGTTCAGTGTGCCATCAGGTATAGGTATGCCTGATAATTCCAGTGACCAGAACATGTAAAATTTGATAGACCCGTTGGCCAAACCACTTTGTTACTGCGTACATGTTTTGTGCGCATAACAGATTAATTAGATACTTAGATAGTTCCAAAAATATTTCATAATACATAAAATTTAAATTTAACGTACCACATTATTCAGTCTGATGAGCCAAATGGTAGTCACTGAGCATCTAATTTTCCAAGGTGTAATTATTTTTGTCATGATATAATAATACAATTTTCTTTATTATTAACTTTATACACGTACAATATAGACCTATGTATTTCTAATATTATTATTTTTATTATTTGTAGAATAAGAATCAAATGGCATAAAATATGCTGTGATACAGTTTTACGATGTACTATAAACGAACACCGTAAAGCCATAAAATATAATTAAAGATATCAAATTAATTAATTAATTTACTATTACATGTATTTAAATGGAGGTATAGAATTTTTTTTTCAATTTAATTAACTAGAGATTATTTTTTATTACAGAAAAAGAAAATTCTTTTACAAAGAAAGGTTATCTGATATCAATTTCCTATTTTGATGAAACTTGATGAATGTGCAGTACAGGCAAAAATAACTAATCCTAAAAAATATTTGGCGGGTGGGAGGGGGGTTTAGCGGCAAAAACAATTAGTTACTGATTACATACCCATTCCTAACACATTTCTACACATATTCAGTACATTTTTACACATTTGGGGGATCCTTTATATTTTTAAGGGCACAAGGGAGTGTGAACCAAAAAGTTTGAGAACCATTGTTCTGTATGGTTAAATTACTCAGCAGCATCACTAAATAAAGGAAAAAACAGACATACCTAAAGATAAGGTAATGAACAAATAAATAATACCATTGTCACAGTTATTCGACATTTCCGAAGTAACATTCTAGTTGCTTTCTCGTGTATAACTATGGGGCATACAATCTCATTTACGTAACATACTATCCATCTACAACAACTATGAAACTACTTAATTATCCTGCTAAATACGATTTAGGTAAATTATGGAATATGTAAACGATTTGTACAAAATTTTTTTCGTTTTTAATACATTTCAAACTTAACGTAATTTTAACGTACTCGTACCAAATTTATATTATTTAATTTAATTTAATTTATATTAGTCGTAGATAAAGTATAGGGCATATTACGTACTCGCACAATCACGCACTTGTTAGTTTTTGATATTTCTCTACGCGTGTGTAGTATAAAACCTACAGTTAGGATGTCTATCAATAGAGGATGATGCCACCGTTGGCCTAACGGAGACTTAATTTTGAAACTCAGATTCGTTTTTAAGTTACAAGTCCCCAAAGTTTAAAATCGTATTAGAGAGATTAAATATAAAGCAAAAATATTTATTCAATTTTATAGAAACAAAAAACTGATATTAGTCAAAATATATATAAGTACTAAATATTAAAAATATTTAAAGTTTCAATTACTTTGTCAATTTCACTAGAATTGAGTAGAATTTACTAAACGCGTTTTCAATCTCGCGACCATCATCAGAGTAATTGAAGAAATGTATGTGGGAGTGTAATAAATACTCTTAAAAATGAATTTGGGAAAAACCCGTCATTATACTATTTCATATGAAATAGGCTGTACAATAACGTACCTGAAAGACGATGTTGATAAACCAGTTTTGAATAATAGAGAATTATTTTTATCTGTGTAAGGTAAAAATTTATAACCAATATGTTTAAGAATAAAGGAGGGGTGTCCAAAATGTTAAAGTTGCTGAAATTATATTTTTTCGTTTAGAAGTTCAGTTTTAATAAAGGTGAATTATTTAGGTCGTTTTGATCATTTAAAACCTCCACTTGTGGGTCACTGTTCAATCTATTAATTTCAAGAGCCTCCAAGAGATTCAGTTTTGTACCCTTTTGACAAATATGTAGAACTTTTGGTTTGTGATTTATATTGGGGAAATGACCTGTTTCTAAGACGTGTAAACCAAAATTTGAGCTATGAATTTGAGATCCAACATGTTCCTTATACCTTGTCTCAAAGCTGCGACCCGTCTGTCCCACGTATTTAGCATTACACTGCGAACAATCTAAGCGGTAAACTCCACTCTTTTTTAGCGGATCAGTTTTTTCTTTTGCGTTAAAAAGTGAACGGCCGAGGTTTCCAAATGATCAGAAGGCGGGTGATATATTATATTTTGAAAATAAATTGCCTATTTTTTGTGAGATGACACCTAGGAAAGGGAGTGATACATAATGTTTTGGATCTGGACCAGCAGTAATAGACGGATATATTTGTTCAATGGTGATTTTGTGTTGTTTTTTACGAATGAGTTCATTTATTAAATGGGTTGAAAAACCGTTGTTGAGGGCGATTTGTTTTATTGTGTTAAGTTCAGTTTCTCGGTCTTTTGGTAGAAGAGGAATAGCGAATGCTCTGTGGATCATTGAACGATACGCAGCTAGTTTGTGGGACCTGGAGCTAAAGGAGTCAGCAGGTATAGTTAAATCTGAAAATGATGGTTTACGGTAGATATTATAAATGAATTTATTGGTGTCTCTAAGGATGGTTATATCAAGGAAATTTATGGATTGGTTTTCTTCTATTTCTTTGGTAAATTGGATTTTTGGGTGGATGCTGTTGAGATATTTTAAATAGTTGTCCAGTTGTCCAGCTTCAACCCATTTAATAAATGAACTCATTCGTAAAAAAACAACACAAAATCACCATTGAACAAATATATCCATCTATTACTGCTGGTCCAGATCCAAAACATTATGTATCACTCCCTTTCCTAGGTATCATCTCACAAAAAATAGGCAATTTATTTTCAAAATATAATATATCACCCGCCTTCTGTTCATTTGGAAACCTCGGCCGTTCACTTTTTAACGCAAAAGAAAAAACTGATCCGCTAAAAAAGAGTGGAGTTTACCGCTTAGATTGTTCGCAGTGTAATGCTAAATACGTGGGACAGACGGGTCGCAGCTTTGAGACAAGGTATAAGAAACATGTTGGATCTCAAATTCATAGCTCAAATTTTGGTTTACACGTCTTAGAAACAGGTCATTTCCCCAATATAAATCACAAACCAAAAGTTCTACATATTTGTCAAAAGGGTACAAAACTGAATCTCTTGGAGGCTCTTGAAATTAATAGATTGAACAGTGACCCACAAGTGGAGGTTTTAAATGATCAAAACGACCTAAATAATTCACCTTTATTAAAACTGAACTTCTAAACGAAAAAATATAATTTCAGCAACTTTAACATTTTGGACACCCCTCCTTTATTCTTAAACATATTGGTTATAAATTTTTACCTTACACAGATAAAAATAATTCTCTATTATTCAAAACTGGTTTATCAACATCGTCTTTCAGGTACGTTATTGTACAGCCTATTTCATATGAAATAGTATAATGACGGGTTTTTCCCAAATTCATTTTTAAGAGTATTTATTACACTCCCACATACATTTCTTCAATTACTCTGATGATGGTCGCGAGATTGAAAACGCGTTTAGTAAATTCTACTCAATTCTAGTGAAATTGACAAAGTAATTGAAACTTTAAATATTTTTAATATTTAAAAATGAAATTTCACAAAGTAAACCTCTCAACAGTAAATTATATATAAGTACTATTATGATTCAAATGGAAAAAGCTATGTCGTAAGTAGACTATGGATAATCACTTACGAATACCTTTTTGATATTGTAGATTTTACACCTTATTTGCGGAATTAAAACAGATTAACTTGAAATTAAGAAATGGGTCGCTACACGGAGAGAAAATTCCTATAAAAATTACTGTGCTCATACTACAATCGACGTGTAACAGGCGAACATATCCAATTTTTGTACGGTAAAATTATAAAAAATTATAGTTATATTATTGTAATTTTTATAATTTTACCGTACAAAAATTGGATATGTTCGCCTGTTACACGTCGATTGTAGTATGAGCACAGTAATTTTTATAGGAATTTTCTCTCCGTGTAGTAGTAAGTATTAGTAATAACACAAAAAAATTCAATCAAACCGCAAAATCGACTTGGCTTACACAAAAATATTTTTACTGTAAAAAATAAAAACGTATTTTCAAGATAGAAATCTTAATATTTGTGTTCGCACATGCTCGTATAGAAATTCAACAGATTTTAACTAAAATTGTGTGATATTACGAAACCAAATAGTACTGTTAAAACTATTATACATACAATAATTCTTGTTTTAAATGTGTAGATTTTTTCCGGTCTCCATTTCTGTACCTATATTTTCTTTTTCCATTTTCATTTTGCCTTGAACTTTTAGTATCATTTTCGACGATAAACGTCGTAACTAAAACCATGTTTAACCAAAGTATAACGGAAAGGGGCGCTATTATGGAACATTTTAAAATTATTGTAATTTTTCAGCTATTTTTGTTAGAAATAAAAAGATCTGTAGAAGATGAAATTCAGTTAAGAAAACTGATTTGTTATTTTTGCTATCTCATCTGTTTCTCCGTAACAAGAAAAGGTATCCAACTGTATCTTTCAAAAATTTTTGAAACTTTGGTGGATTGTATTGTATTTTGGTACCTTATTAAAACTAATCACGAGCCATATTTCGTTCGTGCCCATAAGCGGTTTAAGGGGGTGAAACTCACTGCTGAAAATTTGATGAGGGATGAAACCCCAATGATTTTATAACTTGAATTGCTATCACAATTAATATCTTAAAGTGTCATTATTTACAAATATACATATATAGTTTCCCTACAAAAGCTCTTACCATTTTCAATATTTAAGAAAATTGAAAAAAATCAAATTTTCAGGGGTAAGTTTCACCCCCTTAAACTGCTTATGGGCACGAACGAAATATTTGGCTCGTGATTAGTTTTAATTAGGTCTAATACAATCCACCAAAGTTTCAAACACTTTTGAGAGATACAGTTTGATACCTTTCCTTGTAAGAAAAGTTCAATTGTTATAGTCAGGATCAGTATATGGCTTGCCAGAAACAAAATGGGTATATCAACAACTATATTTTACTATTTTTAGAATAAGATAATTAACTTGCTTATACCCACGACATACAAATATTATAATATTATAGAAGGCATTGTAATTAGCAGCTTACTGTCGCCATTAGATACAGTTTGTGACGTCATTTTGACCGAGATAAATAATTTATGTCAAAATTGTTTAAATATTTTGAATTTAAATTATTTAAGTATTTTGAATTGTAAAAGTTTATAAAATATTTAAAATAGTTAAATTTACGGTAAATATATGAAATAATTATAGTGAAGAAAATCTAAAAGTAATAAAAAAATTAAATATTTTGCGTTTCAGTCAAATGGGATATTTGTGTAAAATGGGTAAAAGTATGTGAGGAAAAAATCGTTTTTAATTTAACGACAACAAAAATTTACTTTGATCAATTTGAAGAAACACACTACACTAGTTTAAAAGAAAAATTATGAAATACTCCAGTAGAAAAACGACATTTAACTACAGGCGTTTTACCTTCTAAAAATCCTCCCAAGCTTAATACAGTTACTAAAAGAGAAAACAGAAAACAGAAGAAATAGCATAAGAGACAACTGACAAGTGTCGGAAATTATGAATATTTATAAATGGTTTGGTTTTAAAATTATGCGTTTTTAATATTTAATAAAAAGTAATAATTACAAAGGAAACAAAGGAAACGAAAGCGCAGCATAATATTAAAAACGATGAAGTTAAATTTTAGGAGATTGGTGTGCAAAAAGAGTAAATATTCTTAAGATTATTTTGCATTTTACTTACTAATTTCATTTTTACATTAATAAATAAAAATGGTATATAGACCGATAAAAATTTTATAAATAATCTTCTTGATAATTTATTCATCACATATTGATTTACCACTGAAGAAGGTAAAGAATTTGTACCTACTTCGAAATACGCTTGTACAATCGCATTTAAATACTAGATCTGAAAGTTTCCAAACATAAACAATAATCTGTGCATAAACATATTAAGAAAGAAAACTGAACAAAATTATTTTGTAAATATTTATTAATAAATGCAATAAGTCATACAAATAAGGAAGATTGGTTTTATTTTACATTACATTTCAGGTTAATTAATAAATTCCAATGCGCAAATAAAATAAAATGCGCAACTAAAATAAAATCAACACTTTTGATTCCTTTTTTGGTAGTTTTTGAGTATACATTTATATATCTCATCCAGTAGATCAGTCCGGATAACATCACATTCATCTATCAAAAAAGTAAATAGATTGCTTTGGTATCTATAATAGCAGAGTCGGATAAGCTCCAAATTTTAGTGAATAAGGAACTGTTTCCCCCCTCAATTTTTTTTTTTGTAGCATGTTAATTACATCGAAGACTATACGAAATGAACATTTTCTACCACTTTCAACCGCCGCTACGAAAGTTATCGGCCATTTTGTGAAAAATCGACCATTTTAGTCGTACTTTCTAAATATAGATGAATATATCTCGGTATGTGTAGGTCTAAAAAAAACGAAAAAAACTGAGGCTATTCACTACGATATAGTCTATATCAGCGGTTACAGTATGAAATTTTTATCTGCATATATAACCTTAAAAAAAAATTAAAAATTGGAAATACTGGTAAATCTTGGTTAAAACATCCCAAGTTCAAACCAAAAAACCAAAATTTACCAGTATCTTCAATTTTTATTTTTTTTAAGGTTATGTCTGCAGATAAAAATTTCATACAGTAACCGCTGGTAGACTATATCGTAGTGAATAGCCTCAATTTTTTTCGTTTTTTTTAGACCTACACATACCGAGATATATTCATCTATATTTAGACAGTACGACTGAAATGATCGATTTTTCACAAAATAGCCAATAACTTTCGTAGCGGCGGTTGCAAGTGGTAGAAAATGTTCATTTCGTATAGTCTTCGATGTAATTAACATGCTACAAAAAAAAAAAATTTGAGGGGGGAAACAGTTCCTTATGCTTTGTTTATCCGACTCCATTATAATATAATGTGTGTATGCCGTGGTTTATACCTACCTATTACGTATATAAACATGAATTACTATATAATTTAATTCTAGAAACTTATTGTATTTTAAAACTTTTTTTCTTAATAAGAAGAGATGAGGAGACTCCCCTGTTATACTCTTGTAGTGTTTACACATTTACATTTACGTTGAAATTGGTTTGACTGTAGTTTCTCCATTTAATAAAACTTTCCTAGTTACAAATAAGTTTCAGTTCAGTAGTGATAAGTTTTCTTATTAAATACATAAATAGATGAATATATACAGGGCCGGATCATCAAATAGACAAATGAGGTAAATGGCTAGGGCCCGGTTCTTTGAAGGGAACGGTAAAAGTGTTGGTTTTATTTTATTTAATATTTTATACATTTTGTGTGCTCAGTATCGTGCGTGAGGGTGGGTAGGGGACAGTAAGAAGAAAATTTCTAGGACCCCAAAGTGAGTTAATCCGCCCTATCGATACTTTTTAAGGCATTAATGTTTAAAAGTAATTCTTTAAATCAGAATAGATTTATGATAGCCTGGAATCATTTCCGGTATTAATTCGAATAACATTAGATCGTGTAATATGAAATGTCGTTTTGCGACCACTTGGCCGACAATGTAATTCACAGAAATATCGACACTTTTTTAAGCATTAGAAGAATATTTCAAAGCAATTCTTTAATTCTGAATAGATTTATTGTAACCTGGAATCATTTCCGGTATTAATCGGAATAACACTAAATCGGATAATATGAAATGTCGTTTTGCGACCACTTGGTCGGCTATGTAATTCAAATAAATATCGGCATTCAGGGCCAAATCATCGCATAGACACATGAGAAAAATGACTAGGGCTCGTCTTTTTGAAAGGTTCAGTCAAACTGTCTATTCTAAGTCAAAATTTGAAATTGGTTGAATTTTTCCCATTAGGCTATATAGAATCTTGTTGGGTCTATAATAAAGTTTTATGATTGAACCCAAATCACAGCAGGAGAGATGTTTTACTTTTTGCAAAACGAAAAAAGGTCCTCTGAAAATCAATACATGTGTAGTATACTAATGTATTATTTTTATATGTGTACCAGGTGTTACAAATTATTCATCCAGTAAAAATTGAACTACTAAATTCTATTGTTAATAATAATTAATAAGTAATAAGTAATATTATTATCTTTTGAATAAGTAACATATTAATAAATAAGTAATAAATTAATAAGTACTTAATATTATTATCTTTTGAATTGAATGAGTACCTATTTTTGAATTCTTATTGTTAGTTGAAGTTTTTCGAAATATACCTAATAAATAATTTGCTGTAAATTATCAAACAATTATATTATAAATTAAATACATAAACGAGCCACTATCTACATTAATTTGATGCATAGAGTTATATTTACATGTGTATCATATTTATGTGGTTGGTGGTATGGAGTATATTATTCTACATTTCGACTTTCCACATTCTGAGTTAAGAATAATAAATTTAAAATACGATCCTTAGATGAAATATTGTAAATTAACTTCTTTAATTTATAATATAATTATGTGATAATTTACAGCAAATTTCCTTTGTTGAGGTCTTCGGTTGTTTTCACAACTGAACTCGAATTTTCCTGAAGATGATCCTTTAAATGATTGAAACATGTAGAACATTTTATTAATTTTCTATTATTTTCATGCAGGTTGTCGTACATTTTGAATTTACACAGCAAATTATTTATTATTATTAGGTATATTTCGGAAAACCTCAACTAAGAATTCAAAAATAGGTACTAATTCAATTCAAAAAATAATAATATTACCCCTTTTAACAAATAAAATACATAATTATCTTGTCAAATTATTAGCAATAATTCATTAATTTGATTTTAGCAGTTTTTCTTAATATTACTTATACAATTATAATTAATTAAAGAAATTTAATCACGTATATGAAATTTATTACAAATATATTCATTTTAGTAGTTCAATTTTTACTGGATGAATAATTTGTAACACCTGGTACACATATAAGAATAATACATTAGTATACTACACATGTATGAGGACCTTCTTTTCATTTTGCAAAAAGTAAACGATCTCTCCTGCTGTGATTTGGGTTCAACGATAAAACTTTATTATAGACCCAACAAGATTCGTTATAGCCTTCCCATTATTTAATTTTGTTTAATTTATTGACATATTTTTTCTATGCACTAAATCTAAGGGTAGGGGTTAGGGAGCAATAAAAAGAAAATATTTAGGACCCTAAAGTGGGTTAATCCCACCCTGAATATATATTTTTAATTTAAATTTAAATTGTATATTTAAAAAAAATCTAATTTTAAAACTAACACTCTCAAAACGATTTCATTAATTTTTTTCGCAGGTATTAATCTTTTTTTATTTTTTTATTACTGTTACACTGATTACTATAATTATGTATAAAACTAGTGTTAATACACTTTTTCGTCAACCATTTTTTTTTTAGTCTTCACCCATTTGACAGATTCCAACATAATTATTGAAAGACACTTTGGAATTTCATTTATTCAGTTTCATACATAAGTTTTAACTTTAATTTTTTAAATATATATCCATGGGAGTTTTAAGCTGAGCGTTCATTAAGTCGGAAATGCGGCGCGGTTCTTACATCAATAAGATCTTCGGGGCAGTACCGCGCTCTGTCCCTCTGTCGACCTAGTGGACGAACCTTTATTTATTCAGATGTATTTATCTCTGAGAGCGGAACTACGCCACGCCGCGTTTCCGACCTAGTGGACGCTCAGCTTTATATTTCTATTCAGTAACACTTTTATTACGTCCCCTTGTTAGTTAATTGCTAATTTCAAGTATCCTACAATATTAAATTTCGAACAAAACGTATAAAGTCCACCTATTTTATGAATTATTTAAAGTAAATATTTAACAGAACTGGGTCACATACGTTAATGCATATTAATAAAAGTAATAAATAAACTCATTTCACTTCTATAACAGTTTTTCCAAAGAGTGTGTAGAAATTGTCTCTCTTTCAAAATATTAAAATTAGTAAAAATATTAATTTATGTAAAGATTGTAAAGATCAAATAGAGACTTTTTAAAATATTTTCGTATCATTAAAAGACGTTAGTGATGTAATTTTTTTTTAAATATAGCTATGTATCTATGTAAATATGCGAGTACAAATTTGTGTATTCAGGGCCGGATTTACCTAAAGTGCCGCCTTGGGTACCGTAAAAAATGCCGTCCCTGCTTTCCCCTAAAACAAAAATTTTAAGAAAAATTCTTAATAACTTTCTAACTTTTTCACTTTTTTCTGAAAAAATGAAGTGACGAGCGAAGAAACGTCAAATTCCAAATTTTACAGCCCCCGCGTGCCCCTAGTGTAAATCCAGCACTGTGTGTATCAATTATGGCCTCACTGTTAGCTAAATTTTAACAGTTGAATCCCACACTATGAAACAAACATAATTTTTTTTTTTCTTTATAAATAATTTATATGACGCAGATATTTGTGTAAAATTTAGTAAAATATGTAATGTTTCAAGGAGTTGTTCGTTATTAGGAATGGAATTGAAAAATGACATGAGGATGAGATTAAAAAAAACATGCCATAATCCGGTCCTGGATGTAATTTCCGAGTATAAGTAATACATATTTCCAAATCAAATTCTCACATTCTTAAGGATAGCACCAAAAATTTACCTTATCAATTTTCTAGAATAATTCTGTATAAGATCATTTGCAAATAAAATGTACTGACATAAAATGAATAAAAAATTCAGCAAGTGTTTGTTAAACACGCATTAAGTCAAGGTTTCGTGGTTCAGTAGCTAGAATTTTTCTTGATTTTATTTAATTTTTAAATTAACCTTTAGTTTGTTAATAATATGATTACCTCAATTTTTTACTTTTTGTCTCTTAAGCTGCATAAGATTCAAAAACAGACTATTAAAAAAGTCATCAAGTGCGGGTAGACCACCTTACGCAATGACAGAACTCACGAATTCATAAGGATTTCGTTATTAAGAACTACGAAATCCTATAAAAAAGACAAGTATAAATAGCGATGTTATCAATGTCCGTACTGTCCCCTTGTATCTTGCATTGCACTGGTTCATTGAACAACAAATCTTAAGTCTTGAAATTTACATAAATTTAAAATTATTTTATAGCATGCACCGATCTTGCTACGTTGATTTGTATATGTGCTCAGAATTTATAAAAACATAAATTAAGTATACCTACAGCTGAACCTTTTTTTATGCGGTCATTTTTTGTGCAATTTTTTTGCGATTTTTTTATGCGATTCTTTTTTATGCGGTTTTAAAAAAAAATGGCAATTAAAATGCATAATATAAACCAAAATCAAAAGACAGTAAGAAACTTAAGGGCCATTCTCCAGATACGGACAGAACACTGTCACCAGCCTAGTAAAAATAGTTATGAAGTTTTTTTAATTATTTTTACATGTTAAATCCTTATTGAGCATCAGTATTTATCCAGTTACCAAGTTAACAGATGTTTATTTCAAATAATTATCAGAAAATATCTGTCCACAAGATGTGATAAGTCACTTCTGTAGATAGTCACCATATATAGTTTGGGCCAGTTAATGTTTAAATTTTACCCCAATATTTTATTTAAAACAATAAAAACTGTATAATTATAAACTGTAATAGTCAGAAACTAATTCCTGTAATTTTTATCCTTATATATTAAATTACATTACAAAAAAAAATACAATTGAACTCTGTCCCCATAGTGTTTAATCACTTCTGTGGACAGACCTAAGAAGTTCAATAAATTGCTTCCAGGCAGCATTTACTATAATAACTTTCTTTGATAAAAATACTATTTAACGGCTTTTAAGCATTTAATCAATACATTGCATAAGAACATAAGTTATTGCATCATTCAATTTTTTTACAGAAATGTATTTTTCAGAATTTTCATAATATTATAAAATTGAAATAAAATGTTTCTACGTGTAAATTAATGCTTTATCTTGTTTATAGTAGCAACTTCTAAGTTTTGAGCGTTTTGAGTTGTTTTCTTGATGAAACTTTTTTTATGCGGTCCCGATACACCGCATAAAAAAGTTTTTTTTACAATCTGGATCGAACTATATTTTTATAACTATTTATGATATTTTTGAATATATTTTTTTTGTGCGATTTTTTTTATGCGGTCCCTATCTACCGCACAAAAAAAGGATCAACTGTATAGGTATATGCACGAGTATATAATCCATATAACAACACGCGCGCAATACAGGTGACAGAGAGAAGGAGAGTTAATTGTAGAAACTGAGACAGGAGATAAAACATTCCATTAATATTAATTGTAATAATATATTTTACTGCTAGCCTAGGACATTTATTTGTTTCTGAAATATATATTTTAATGAAACGTTACACTTTAACCCGTTCACAGAGACATGGAGATTACATTTGTCTATGATGGGGACGTTACGTTTAGGTACTGTGATTAAATATATTTTAATTTCAAACATCTGTTTTTCAGATGCATGTAGATGTATAAGTATGTGGTTTGAACTAAATATATTTTTGAATAATTAGGGAAGAACTTTTTGTCTGACGTGATAAACCAGACTGTTGGATTTATACACATAATAATTATACTGTCTTACACTGAAACTTGTGAATATCAAAAAAGGAACCTTGCTACACCATCACTTATACCTCGTTTACACCGAATATTTTAGTAGTTATAATTAGTAACTAATAGCAAGTAGAATACATTACTAGAACAGAGAAATACATAGCTGTGGTTATATAAGTACGTAAATTAATAAAAACAAATATTTTACGAATTATCTATACATATACCTACTAGTGATGTCGAGCTGAAGAGAAATTAGTCGATTAATCGACTAAAGTTGTTTTTTAGACAAAATTAGTCTTTAGTCGGAAATATCGAGCACGTAATAGTCGACTAATCGACTAAATTTTTAGTCGAATTCATGAATGGGGTAACCTATGTATTTCTTTCAAAAAAAAAAAAATGTTTTCATTTGAATCTGATTATTAATTATTAATATTTTATTATTTTTCTTTTTTAAAGAAAAAGCAAGATGAAAAATCAAAAATCGTATTTTTTAGTTTTTTTTTTTTCGAATATTATATAAATAATACAGGAAAAAAATTAAATTAGTCGTTTTTAGTCGATGGTCGAGGAAGAATTTAGTCGAGGGTAAAATAGTCGATTAAAAAAAACAGACTAAATTTAAACAAAATTAGTCGACTAAACCAATTAATCGATTAATCATCTGACATCACTAATATCTACTACTTATACACAAATACACAATAATTTCCTGGAGGCTATTTATCGTTATTACTTTACATACATATACATACCAACCACAGCTATGTATTTTGCTGTTCTATTACTTCTACTAATATGTCCACACATTTCTTGCTATTAATCATTAATCGCTAGTTACTAAACGGCCCAGAATGAGCGAGGTATTAGTTTGTTATGATAGCTAAATAATAGAGCTTCTAAGAGTAAGTCAAAAAACTAATAAACTGATTATAAATGGAATTGGATACTTATAATTTGCTTTAACTGTTTTTATCCATTTTTTATCTGAAAACTGGTCACTTTTCGAGACAGAAATAATAAAATAGCAATTACTAATTATCAGTTACAATTACGATTTTTTTTAAAATTGTTTATGTATTTAATAATAATATTATTATTATACAATATCAATTAATTTTACAAAAGAATTTTATGGAAAATTGAATTCCTAGGATACTGAAAAGAATGGAATTATTTTTTTAAAATAAATTTCCCTCTTTCCTTCCCCCTTTCTTTTCCCTCCCATTCCAGGATGTATCACGTATCGTAACCGTCTTGAAAAAATATCTCAAAAATTAAAAAAAATTGTATTTAGAAAAACTGACCCGAGAAATAAACAAATTACCCAATAAATATTTAATTAAATATGAAATGTAATTTAAATGGGACGGATTTTTATTCAAACTGATTCTTGTGCGTCTAATTCGACTAATGTGAGAAAATTTTTTTTATTAAAACTCGGAAATCGAATTAAAATCTAACCCTGTTTTAATTAATACTCTTTTCAAATTTTACCAAAAATAAAAAGAGTAACAAAAAAAAACTTTTCATCTACAGTAAATATCAAGTTATACATATTATGTCGAATGTATTAACTTAATTTTCCATGTGACTGTACACAAAAATCGTTACATGTTATAAATTATCGTAAAATTAATTGCAATATTAAAAAATATAAAACATGTATCGAAAATCTGAAATGTATATTTCTATAAAAATAACAACCAATCAAGATTTATTTAAATATTTTTCTCGTCTCAAATAGAGAAGAAAAATTAAATAATAATTTTTCTCTTAATATGTTACACTAATAAGAAACGTCGGTCCTAGTCAGTCTCGCTGCACTTCTATTTTACGTTTTATACATACATTGAAATATTTAAAAATAGACGCTAGAAAAACTAGTAAATATTATTTATAAAATATTATAAAACATGTTCACAAAATATAATTTTATCGAACTTATTTGTCTTATTCTTATATGTACTTACACTATATTAGTTTAAGCGTTCTTGATGAAAAAACTTTATATGCCCGAAAAAATTAAACATATTATGTCAAAGATAAAAGCCCAACTGAAGAAAGAATTTTTAATTTTTTAAGAACATCCGTCTCAACTAAAATAGGTGTAAAATTTTAATCAAAGAACACATAAATCCCTACGTAGTTGCATTAACAATAAACTTCAAATACTACACTTTTACAAAAAGAAAAAAATAATAATAATGGATTTTTACAAAAAATACTGAATTTTTACAAAAAAAAAAAAAAAGAAATATTGGATATTAATTTTTACATTTCAGTTATACATTTTCAATACGCCACTACTGTATTACACTATCACAACTGAAAAATTCTAAACTACACTACAATAATACTTCTCAAAAAAAATACTTTAAATCTACGAGAGATGAGAGACAAGCACTTAAATCGCTAGCGAAAAACTCAAACGTTAATTACTATGCAGTTCCTTTTATTTATACGTAGAAAGCTGGGAAGGACAGACAAAAGCAAATTGATTGTGAACTTTGGAATCAACAAGGATCAAAGTCCATAAAGTCACTCGTGACGTCTCGTACAAGCGTGAAAGGAAATTCCACACTTGTTATTTTGTTCTGATTAAATGAAATCGTATAAATACGAAAAAAAAATTATTTCAGTTTAAATGCATGTGATAACGACGCTACAGTTCATAAAAGAATAGTTACTCTCGTAACTTTGTAATCGATAAGTAAAAAATTAGGGGAGAGGCAGGCAAAATTAGTCCAAATCGCCTTATGGACTAATTTGAATAGGTGATTCATAAGGCGATTTGTGGCTTTTACAGATGTTTTCTTCTAAAAATGATTTTTCGTTTCTTCTTTTACTTTTTCTGTTCTCTATTGCAAGTTTGGTCTTCAGAGGTTTTGTTGTTTCACATTTCCGTTTTCGTATATCATTTTTAGCGATGTACGTATTTCTTTTTTGTAACCAACGAGTTGCTATATTTGACATTGTTTGATTTGATTGGTTTTAATCCAAACTAAAAGGTTTTTAGTTTCTTTTGTTTATGAAAAAATTTTTTAAATTTTTCGTTTTTATTTTTATTTTATTGATTTTTATATTCTTGTCTTGATAATGGTGTTTTGAGACACCGAAACCGGTCGACATGTTGAAGATTGGTTAAAAAATTCTCTTCAGTTTTCTGCTCGTCTTAATATTGAGGTTTATCGCTAAATAAAGTCAAATAATGAAATTACAAGTTTAAAATTTTTTGGACGAAAATAGAAGTAAATAGTGGGCAAGATGGAAACAATGCAATTTTTTTAAAATGGCCGTTTAACCCCAATACCATATTGTTTGCGTGATTTTTTTATGATACTTTGGTTAAAAAATAACTAAATTTTAGATTGCATAAAATTTTTACTAACATGTAATTTTTGCCTCCCATTCTTGTAAAAGTTAAAACGTTTCCAAGTTGCTTGCCTCTCCCCTATCTGGTTCCAAATTCTTGAAGCTAGCTGTACTCACAGTCCTACATTATTTTTTCAAATTAATAGCAGTGCAAATATTTTCTTTTAAGCTGTAATATAAATAAACAGCTTTTTTTCCTAGAGCAATATCGTCGTCTTTCTTGTGCATCCTATAATAAATATTACCCTAAGAAATGTTGTATGTCTGTCTTCGTTTTACTCATTATTTTTTACTTTATCTATTTACTGTTTTTATTTGTTATGTTATTAACGTAATCATAATTCATCATTGAAAACAAAAACAAAAAAAAAACACAACAGGATGGAAACAGAAGTTCCTGATAGTACTACAAGAGCTAATGCTTGGCATTGAAGACGTTTCAAGAAAAATATCCATCTATTTTACTAATATTAAAAATGGAAAAGTGCATTGGCTTAAGTTTATTTATCTCGCTTTATGATAGTTGATTCTCAAAAGACTTGTAGTTTGGAAACAAGAGCTACCTGTAGCTTGGTAAAACATTTAATCTGAACATTAAAAATAAAGCACAGAAAAAATATCTCAAATCTAGCTAACAATAAGTACATATAGTACCTATAATGTTTTAGTCTAAAAGCTACTTTTTCTAACTTATTAAATCTGTTGGTAATAAAAGTATCTGACGCTATAAAACACTGTCCTAACCCCGACGGGAGAGGTTAGTTTGCATGTTATTACGTTATTTAAGTACGCGACCGGGTCAAGATCGATTTAGAATGTAGATCCGGACACACTATTTTTTATTTTCTTTATTTTTGCTTATAATGAAACCAATAGGTCACGGATATAATAAATAATATACACTCTTTCTAGTGGTAATACTTTTATTGGTGATATCTATTAAGGAAACATGTATAAACCTAAAATTAACCTAAAAATAGCAAAAAAGTATCCGGGTCTAGCCGGTCTTACGGTACTTATTTAAGTATGATATTGGGAAATTATTGTATAATAACCAACAGTGGCCTTAATACCCAACTCTAATAATACGGCAAATTTACTTTATAATATTAGAACAAAGCGTGTAATAATGCTATCTGCCTGTTTGTCCAATATACGTTATTCTCTCAACTGGAATTTTATAATAATAATTGACTGTGAATCCTTTCCCGATTTCAATGAAAAACTTAAAAGGAAAACAATTTTCTTTTATCATAATCACACAGAAAAATTAATATTAAAATGGATGAGAAAATATGTGTCAAATATCAGATGTTGTAGAAAATGCAATCAAAATACAATATCACTAAGTTAGGTCATTGAACAGTGCATTAATCCATTATCAATATATCTATGGTTCGTTTCAGTTAAATTTAACCATGCTTCGTCACTTTAAATTTAAATAGTTTCCGTTTTCTTGGTTTTATCTCTTTTATTATTGCATTTACGTAAATTTTAATTTTGCAGTTTGTTTTTAGAAAAAAATAGAAAATTTATTTGTTTCGAATATAAGAATTATTTAATTTTTTAACGAAAACTCATGATCAATTTTAACTGAAATGAGGTATAGAAGACCAAGCTTGAAATTGTTTGCTTTAAACACTGATGCAAAGGATAACAATTTACTGATGCAAAAGTTTTTATATACATACAAAAAAATGTAAACTATATACACTGGAAAGACTATATCTATAGTTACTACCACTAAAAAAAAAAATTAAATTAGCTTAAAATAGTTGCTCTAAAAACTTTTTGTAGTTCATAAATAAAATTATCCAAAGCAAGAAAATTTAGTTGTGATAACTAAAAGCAGTCAAGTTGGTAAAAGCACGAGAACTGTATATTTAACGAAAACACAGATTTTACTGGTTTACATCATAGATGTTTTAGCAGAAATTTAGCAATTATTATTTTAGTTACCGTAACAAAATCATTGGCTAATGTATGTTATAATTACATTAACAACAGAATATAGTTATTACTTATTACGTTATTAGTACATTGTTACTTAGTACCTGTAACAATAAAATGCTTACTAAAATTATTTTTTTTATGTATCTATGCGAATATAGTTGAAGTATTTGTTACTACAACAACTTTTTGTAGCCATTAAAAATTCTTTTTTTAGTTACGGTAACTATGTAAATATGTGATTCATAAAGGCGATTGGTGACTTTTACAGATGTTTTTTTTCTAAAAATGATTTTTTCTTTCTTCTTTTACTTTTTCTATTCTCTATTGCAGGTTTGGTCTTCAGATGTTTTGTTGTTTCACATTTCTGTTTTCGTATATCATTTTTAGTGATGTATAGATTCACAGATCGATCCTGACCGTTCAAAGTGAAACTCTATTTGTTATGTACCCTTTTTTATTGCATTAGTACAATACCAATACAACATAGTGTAACAAAGATAGGAAACATGTTCGGTGGGCCAAAATTAATCTATTGAAGTATACGTATTTCCTTTTTTGCAACCAACGAGTTGCTATATTTGACATTGTTTGATTTGGTCTTGATCCAAACTAAAAGTTTTTTAGTTTCTTTTGTTTATGAAAAAATTTTTTTAAATTTTTTCATTTTTTATTTTTATTGATTTTTATATTCTTGTCTTGATAATGGTGTTTTGAGACACCGAAACCGGTCGACATGTTGAAGATTGGTTAAAAAATTCTGTTTGGCTTTTTGTGGTCTTAATATTTAGGTTTATCGCCAAATAAAGTCAAATAATGAAATTACAAGTTTATGTATATACATTTTGCTAAAAATTAATGAAAATAAATACATCGTTGCATCATAAAAATTTAGTCAGCTTGAGCTAGAAAAGTAGTCAAATAATTCATTTTTTTAAAATCTGATTTATAAATCTTGCAATTTTCTATTGAATACTGCGGCCTTTATTCATTCACAGTAATTGCTTTCTAACACTGACCGAATTTTCACAATTGGTCCAGTAAGTTTTAAGTTTATTGATTACATATAAAGAAGCAAACAAACGCACACTACCGCTTTATAATATAACATACCACTCCTTTAAGTACTGCGGTTCCTTCCAGTATCTGCATGTTGTTTATTAAACTTAAAATATAAATCAACTAGTTGCAATGTCCATCCCCAACGTATCATTCGAAAGAAATATATGCTCATCAAGCTACGATATAGCTATTTAGAAAACTATATCAATACAATACCAGTAATATCAAGTGTACCTGTTACAAGCTGAATACCGTAGAGATACGTAACTTTACCATAATTTTGTCGATTTAACTTTGAAAAAAATGAAGACAAGATTTAGT
Source organism: Brachynemurus nebulosus (assembly GCA_035578155.1). NCBI lineage: Eukaryota > Metazoa > Arthropoda > Insecta > Neuroptera > Myrmeleontidae > Brachynemurus > Brachynemurus nebulosus. The sequence goes on from JAPWDM010000003.1 coordinate 26,105,113, forward strand.
TATATTTAATTGTTTTAAGGTAGTTAGTCGATAAAACGATTTTTTCAAAGGATTTTAACGAAACTTCTCTAGATATTTATTTAATTCAAAACCAATAATACGAGCCTTTACCGAAAAAAAAAAAATTGACCATCCTAATTTTGAGAAAAACGATTTCAAAGTTTTGCAATTTTAACACGAGCTCTTATGGAAAAACTCTATTTTTTGAATAAAATGAAAACGTGTCGAAGGAATTTGATAAAAATTTAATATGTTATAAAATACAAAGTTACAAACCATATTTAATAAGAAATAAAAATTATTCACCATGCCGTTTTTGAAGTATAATTTATAAACATCATTTTACAACGTGTTTTCAACAATGTTTTTATACTGCTACAACATATGCGCGCGGAAATTAAAAAAACAAGTGGTATACAAATGTAATCACGGAAGAATATTGATACATTATTTAATTTTTGATAAAAGAAAATTTTTTTTTGAGATATATACTTTTGTACCTGACTATCTCAGAGCAACTACGTTAATGAACTCAACTGGTAAAAATGTTTGATTTAACTTATAAATAAATATTCCAGAAATTTAAATTACTTGTCAAAAATAAAAAATAAAACACAGTAATAAGTTAAAATGTCAACGAATTTCTAATTTTGCCAGCCCATATGTTATTTTCATCAGCCCTAACAATGGAATATGTAATAGGTTCCAAATCTTTAACAAGGGTTCCAGTTACTACGTATTGATGTGAAAATGCAAAAGTTTTTACCGTTTGTACTAGGCGTATGTTGGCAATGTTAGGAATTGAAAAGGTGGATTCCAAAAGGCGCTAAGTCATTTTTTGTCTAATGTGAGATTTCAGTTGATGCAGAATGTTCAAGTCCAGCTCTACACGATTTTCGTAGTGCCACCCTTCAAAATGAGCTTAGTGTACTGTAAAATGAATGATAAAAAATGGAATGTTTTCCAAAAAAGCGCTAAGTCAGTGACGGTTTTATTTCAAAACGCTCTAAGTCTTTACTCGTAAACCATTGCATTTTTTTTTCCAATAATAGCTGGAATTTTTTTCCAAATATGCTTGTAGACAGATTTTCTGTTATGTCAAACAGATGAAATAGCTAATAATCCACAGTTTAAAATGTTTCTTGAATAAAATATATCTGTATTTAAACAAACTAGGTTTATTTTAACCAACTCAACCCAACTTTTTAAAGGTTTTTTTTTTCAATATAATCTATTGAAAATTATATGTCTTCAATTGTCCATCATAATCCACCTCTTCAATTGTTAAAAGATCATAACTTTACCCAACCTATAGTGACTATTATTTAATGTCACACTGTCATGTGACATTTTTATAATTTTACAATAAAAGCGTTTGAAAGTTTTTATTTAGGTACATATATACTTTCCATGTAATAGCATGTGTTTATTATTAAATTTCTACAAAACTATTAGGCGTAATGAAACCAAATTGTAATATATGATATGATCAGCATAGGATATTTCAAAATTTTGCAAAAAATGACTTTTTGAAAAAAATGACACATAACACCTTCATCCACTCATGTCTTCAATTAATCGATGGTACACGAATAAATATATGTGAAAATTATTTCTAAATATTTATGAGATTATGTAATTTTTCGTACGATAAAATTATCTACCTAAGTTTTATAGCTTCTGAAATATCAACTAAAGCTTGGATGCTTTTTGAGAACAGGAATGTACCATATAAACTGAAAAAACTAATGATTTAAACAAATGATTATTGGTAATGTCAGAAAAAATGTAACGAAATTTTAATTTTTTGAACACAAAATGTAGTATGGTAAAGTTAGGAAGTTTCACCGTACATACTGAAAGTGTTAAAACGAAATATGGTACAGGTGTTGAAATATTACCACTGCATACCAAAAGAATTGCTATATAAAACATTAATGACTAAATTGAATGTTCCAAGTTAAAAATAAAAAAAAATATCACTTGAAATTTAGTTCAAACATCAGCAAACATCTCACGGTAAAATGAACAAGCACGTACACTTGTCTGTCTGTACCTATATGTACATATCTTGTAACTTAATAACATACAAATTCATTGAGATAGGCCCCAATAATATTCATACCTTCAAAAAGGTACGATGATATATTTCATAAAACTATATTAGATTTACCGGGATTTATTACAACAAAGTCATAAACTTCTCAAATTATTTCCGACTCCTGAGTAGGCATAATACCTACTAATTTTAGAAAATGCAAAATAAATTTATCGTACAATATAAATAGTCTTATCCTAGGGCCGAGACGGATGAAGAACGTTTACTTAACGGAAATTGATTTGACTGATCCCTTGTTGCGGCGCAGAAGATAATTTCCTTTTAAAACAGAATGTAGATAATTTAATCCTTCTAGAATAGAGTTGAATGATATTGGTTTGAGAAAATTCATGATAAAAACAGGATGTAATAACTTCATTAATTTTCACAATTTTCACAACGGTATCTATATGAATGTGTACATATGTAATTTGTGTTTATTTTGGTGTGTTCAGACAGAGATTTTCATCAGAATGGATACATAAGAAACCAATACGGTAATATAGTATAAAGAAAAACACACTGTGAACATTTATTGTATGTAGTTACAATCAAAACATTGAAAAGTAGGTGTGTTAAATTAATAGGTTTTTCTTTCTCAATTTATTATTTAAACAAAAAAAGATTTTTTGCAATTTCGGAACTAAAAGATATGATTTAGTCCCTTATAATAGGGAGTAAAGTTCCACTTTTAGTCGCAAGGGACTAAAAAATATTTTGCTCCCACTTTTAAACCAATCAGCAAGCACAATTTACATAAATTTAACTTAAATAGCGTTGCTAGGTAATTGAAAATAATAAACAAATTCAAACTAATATTTTACTTTGCAAAATACCACGTTTATTTTTGAAACTGTGACAATATTGTTTCGAACCGATAGTTCATTTTCAACATTTCTGTTTGAAAATGAACTATCGGTTCGAAACAATATTGTCACAGTTTCAAAAATAAACGTGGTATTTTGCAAAGTAAAATATTTGTTTATTATTTACAAATATGGAATACCATAAAGTAACGCTCAAATCTATTAATATTCAAATTCAAACTTGTAAATAAAGAGAAACAGTTACATTGTATTGTACAATTCGACTGATTTATTCAAAGTACTCTTGATTTAATTAATATTATTACATACAATTTGAATGACATTTAAATTTTTTTTAAATTTTTGTTATTCAAATTAAATTATACGAAACTGCAAAAAATAGTATATACATCACCGGACTAAAATGTTTTTTTCATCCCTCGTGTGATTTGTTGCCCTCGAGCCTTTACAGGTCCTCTGGTAACAAACTTCACACTCGGGATTAAAACTCACACTTTAGTCCCTTAACATACTATAGGCGTATACATACTACTAAACGTGTAACATAATATTTTTCATTATTTCAATCATGAAAATTTTGTTAAAAAATGCCTTTTTAATACTTAATTATAATTTCTTTATATACCTCATTTCAGATACAATTGATCGTGAGTTTTCGTTAAAAAATTAAATAATTCTTATATTCGACACAAATCAATCTTCTATTCTTTTCTAAATATAAACTGCAAATTTAAAATTTACATAAATGCAATAATAAAAGAAATAAAGCCAAGAAAACGGAAATTATTTAAATTCAAAGTGACGAAGCATGGTTAAATTTAACTAAGATGAACCATACCAATAAATTGCTCTCAATCTAGTCAATCGAATTTAAAATTTCTGAATAACTAAAATGTATTAAATTTTTCTGAATAATTAAAATATATTAAAATATAAATACAGCAAGGATTCTTTTTACAATATACACGTGCGAGAAAGAGAGAAACATATTTCGTAATAATTAATATTAGAAAGGTTTACTTTGTTTTTAATATATTAAAAGCTTACATGTTTTTAATATTTCGTAATCTTTTTAAGAAAGAAAGAAATATATTTTTTATTCATTTCAAGCATGTACTACGAATATATAATTTGTATACAGGATGTTTCATGTATTAAATACATATATTTTTTTTTTATAAAAGCATAAATTTTTAACTTATTATTAAATATTTTGCACTAAAATGTATTGCAAACAATTATCATACACATTTGTATTCTCTACACATCGAAATCGTAAGTCATAGTTATCAACCTGTATATTCTGAATTTACATTTAAAAAGAAATAAAAATATAAATGCATTTCTATCTGATCAGGGTGTATTATACATAAAAAGAATCAACGCTGTATAAATATAATTAGGTTACTATTAAAACATATCGGCGATCAGACATACATTCTGTATGTCGTCTGCATATACTTAGAGATAATTCGATTCTGACAACTAGATATTGTTATAAATAAAAAAATATATTAACATTTATTTAAAAAAAATAGTTTTTAACTTTTAAATTAAATGGATCAAATTGAAAGTAATTTATTAATACAAAAAAATTGTATCAAAAAACAATTTAGCGAAATTTTGATGACTAAAATACCAAAAACAAATTTTTCTTTATAAATAACTAATTATTAAGTTTTTGGTGGAGCAATCACTGATCTTAATGGAGCAATTTGGAAGCAGTTAGCCTTTTGAAAAGCAAAAAGAGTTTTCAACTTCCAGCGCCAGCTTCTTTTCGGTCTTTCTAAAAGATTACATAATATACGTAACATTTAAAAATATTGATCTATAAATATTTTCTAAATCTAATTTTTAATTCCATTTAACTTTATGTACTGCATACTGAAAGTATAAAGACAATGGCTATTGTAAGTTTTGCTATCATGCATTATACATATATTGTATGGACATAACTGATTAATTTTATGCATGTACTAGCAAATAGTAATTTCCTATGTGTCCCGTCTCAAAAGAATTCCTATATAAGTTTGTAACATTTTGTTTTTGGAATGTAATTTCCTTAATACAAAAGATATTAAACAAATTAATTAATCTTGTGTTTTGTTTGTTTTGGCAATGATTTAGGAATAGGTTGGTACCTACTGTGTTGAAAATGTGTGAAAATTTCACCAAAATAATTACTAGAATAATGTTCTGTTTGGATTTAACAAAAGATTATTTCATTAGATTAAAATAACTTTAAATTTACTGTAATATCTATTTCTATGTATATTTTGAACCTACATACATATGATACAAAAGAAGGATTCTGATGAATTTTCTCTCAGCCATTTAAATAATATAAATTAGCGACTTAGTACTTCCAGTAGATTGAGACAGGAGGGCAACCTTGAATTAGACACTCAGAAAAGAGGTAACTTTTTAGAAAACTGGTTTAATATCAAACAGTAATCATTAAAACTTTTAATTTTTTAAAGCAGTATTCTGTCCGCTTGAAGCGTACGTCCCTTTAAAGATACAACTCGAGTGGAAATTTGATTCTAAAATTTAACCAATGGTTTTTTCGATGATTTTAGTTCCAAATCAAGTAAATATAGGTACATTTATCGTTTAATTAAAAGGCCGTCAAATTTTGATTATCTCCAATAAAATCAGCTAAACCACACTTGAACAACGTTTTTGAGGAAATGTAATGATACATTCGAAAATAGCGGAAGATTTTGCACAGAAAATGATACACTTTGAGTATTTGAGACTCTTGAACATAATGAACGAGACTGCCAAGAATGCTGTATTTATCTTGCCGTGAGCAGATCAACTAACAGGTTCAACTCATTATATTTTCAAAGCAAAAACTATGCTCAACTTGAAATATTGTTTACTTTAAAGTATCACCATAAGCTATTATTTAGACCACCTTTGAATTGAATTCATGAAGTTCCTAAAAGGGGTGACTCTTTGCTCAAAAAACCATGAATATTTTGGAAGCTATTTCACAATTATTCTTGGTGTCTATTCCTTAAAACAGCCAGAGTTAGGAGTAAATTACGTAAAATTTAAACTTCTAAATTATAACAACGTACTAACAATAAGTTATGGGGCACTGAATTCTATTTGTTAGTAATGATACACCTGTCCAAGGGTTCAAATCCGAATCTAAAAAACAATTCCTTTGGATTACCCCGATTTTATTTTGTTATATACGAACTTCCTCAGATAATTCCTTTTACCCGACTGAAACTGTTGAAATTATAATTTTATGTGGCAAGTATTTTAAACACTCACGGCTTTTGAAGGCGAACACTGTTTTTATTGTTGAACAAATTAGAACAGGTGTAAAATGACTTTGCACGTACTTGAACAGATGATCCCAATACTCCAAGCAAGTAATATTAATGGTGTTACCTATTTTCAAACAACTTGAACTGTAGATATCCATCATTATATTGTCTTATTTCTTCACCGTATTGATAGGAGTTCAACCATAATAATTTGACTGGGTGAAATAAGCAGACACTATCTATCATACTGTTTGCTTCTAGTACAGTTGTTACTATAAATACTACAGCTAGCTTTAAGTCAAGAATTTGATATTACCAGAGCATTATAACTTGCAACATAGAGCAAGAAAGAACTGTCAGACTAAGTTTTGTTACATATGAGAATTTTGTTATATTATAGCAACAAGACTTTGTACTACGGTTACAACCAAATAAATAAGTTAAACAAGCAACATGATTCAACAGTTACATACACCGAGATCTCTTTATTCCTGTTACAAATAGTAAAGGACAAGGTGTTTCAAAAACTGCCATTGCGGTATTGAAATTCTATCTGCTTCACATAATTGAGTGATAAGCAAACGAAGTGACTGCATAATTATTTATTTATTGGACTTAGCAGCTATGCATAAATTACGTACGCAAAAGGGGCGACGAGGAGGGGGCGCCACGTGGCGACACGCTTGAAAAAAATTTATCTTACAACATTTGGTGAATTTTTGGTGTTTGATCTCATTTTTCCTTAACTATTAATCTGTAGACACTTATTAATACTTCTAGAAAAATACTTAACACTGGCAATAAAATGAGGAAGAGTTCAATGACAATATGTGCTGAAATATATCACATTTTCATTTTTTTTCATTTAAGAAAAATTACTTGTTAAACTTTACGTTGCACGAAGTACTCTGTCAATTTCAAAATAAAAATTCGGCAAATGCGTGTCAGACACGCATTATGTGGGGATTTCGTAGTTCAGTAGCTACAGTTTTTCACAACTGTCAGGATAAAATATATAAATATACCTTTAATTTGTTAATAATATGGTTATCTAAACCTTTTACTTTCTATATTAGTTAAAGAAAATTCTTAAATTTCTTTCTCTTAAATTGCGTAAGATCCAACACTGACTATTAAAAAGTGGTTAAGTGTGGGTAGGCCACATAATGGGATAACAGAAATGGCGAATTCTCAAGGGGTTTGTTGTTAGAACTACGAAGTCCTAATAATACCATTGCATACAAAAAATAACACGTATGTATGTATATCTATATACCAAGTATTTACCCATATCATCATAAAACAAAAATAGAAAATATCATAATGAACAAACACAATAAGGATAACAAATAGGTGCACTTACGTTATTTTGTTATGTAAAAAGTAAAACAAACATTAAACAATGTTAGAAGACGGAAAAGACTAAGAAATTAAACATGTTCAAATAAATTGAAGTATTATAATGTACAAAAATATTACCCTCTTCCCTAAGTCGGACAATGAACATTGAACACACGTTTGTGCAGAACCGGATTTACATAAGGGCACTTGGGTCACGTACCCTGGAACCCCAACAAAATAGGGGGCTTCACAAAATGAATCGTGAATAATGATAGAAAAGATAAATACTGTTTCCTTTCTTTTTGGCCCGTCAGCTCCATTTTTTGGGAATAATATAAAAATTTGAAAAATTTCGAAAATTTCCTTATCGCCTTAGCAGAGACCTCCACAAAATTGTTTAGAGGCCTCGAAATTTGACCGGGTAGCAGGCTTTATATAGACTAAGGAAAATGCCTGTTTTTCTTTGTGTCCTAAACTTACATTAACAATAAACGAACATTTGAATGTAGGTAGATTCTCTACATTCAAAACACAAGAAGGAGTAATTTGATTCAATAATTTTGATTAACTGTTAGAACGGAAAAGTTTGAAAGGAAAAATTGACAATACTTGCAAGGAGAGATTCCAGGAATTATCAGACTAACAGTGCCTCAATTTTTAAAAATATCATAGCTAACAACGAATTTCTTGCATTAGTCTACACAGTAAAAAAATTTGTATTCTGCGTAAAAAAAAAACTAGTGGTTAAAATTTTTGTGTTAAATAAGTAATACAACCCTGTGTTAATGTAACATTTCGTGTTTGCGTTAAATGAAAGTATTAACACAAATTTCAATTTAACAGAATAAAAATGTTAACCTGTTTTGAACAACAAAGAAGTAACACAACATTTGTGTAGAGTAAAAGAATGTTATAAGTACGTAAGTTTCATTAGAATATATATCTACCAAAACATATATAATAAAAAAGATGAGAGTAGTTCTTATTATTAAACAAAACCGAAAAATGTTTTTTCAGTTATTGACGAATATAGTTTTATTAAACGTTTAAAAATGAAACAATTTTCTTACATTTTAAGGTTATTTTGTTACAGATTCAGTTACAAAAAATCATTTAAGCTTACTTGAGATTGTATTATATAATATACAATCTCGTAAGCTTACATGATTTTTTTTTAACTGCATATGTAACAAAATAACCTTAAAATGTAAGAAAATTGTTTCATTTTTAAACGTTTAATAAAACTATATTCGTCAATAACTGAAAAAAACATTTTTCGGTTTTGTTTAATAATAAGAACTACTCTCACCTTTTTTATTATACATATTTTGGCAGATATTTATGGAACAAATAAAAATTTTTACAGAGGACTGACTTTGTGTTCTTTGAGTCTTATTTATAATAATATATGAACAAAATCGTTATGATTTTTGACGATTTTCAAATATCTTAAGCTGCAGTGGAAGTAAAATATTGAATAAAAAAGTTTAATAACTGACTCTGATAAATTTGAAAAATTAACACAAAATGTATGTCCTGTTGTGTGTTAAATCATTGACACAAATCTTGTGTAAAGATTTGACACATATGCTTTGTGTTAAAATAACACAAAAAATTGAGTGGACCGTTCTGGACATGTGAAATGTGTTAATTTTAACACAAATTTTTTTACTGGGTAAGTATAGGTTACGATTCTATCAGAATTCAACACAGGGTAGCAACTATCCACAAATGAAAGAATTTTTGAAATCTTTAAGGTAGCTCTGGATACAAAGTTTAATTTCTTTAGCAGAAAAACAAATCCGTATTCCCTGATGTAGAACATACTCTGGGGACTTAACTTTTGCAAACCCGCTGTACCTCAACGATACATTTTAATACTCGTACGCTATTAAAAAGAAATCATAGTTGTAAAATAAAAATAATATATTTTGCACATAGAAACAATATACGCGAAAGATACATTCACTAACAACTCTAGCTTAACTCTGTACACTTTAAAGCATATTTCAAAATTGTAATTTTCAAATCCGTAAAAAAAATAAATAAAATATTTACATAAAAGTTTCAGTAATAAAAAATATTTAACACTTAAGAAATAGTTTTATAATTTAATGATTTCTGTTTCTTTCAGTTTATTTCGTATTTTTCTTTTTTCAAGCCGAAGAAAAACTTTTATAACTTACTTAGTAGCAGGAAAATATTACCATTTTGTAACTCTAATATCTTTTATAATTAAATGGAAATTTTTTTATGTAAATAGAAGTTATTTCTAATTTAAAAATAATTTGTTAAAGAATGAGATAAAAAAGTAGGACGTTGTGATAATTTAAATGTAATCTTAACAGAAAGAAAATAACCACAAGCAATTTGCTGGAATAATTACATACGTATGTGCTTTTTTTAATCAGTGGTAAGTACATACCTCACTTCTCCTCTCTTCATCCCTCCACAATGTTTACCGTTTTGTTTTACAGACTAAATCTTAATGTACTAACTAGTTGGTTATTTTCATTTCGAACAAGACTGGAGGCAATTTGGCAAAACCAACCATCACTATTGTATACAGTGAAACAATTAGCTAGTTAGAAAAAGTCCTACTTCGAGGATAAAAGAGCAACTATCAATTTAGTGTTCTTTAACTCAAACTTGATATATAAAATATACTGATTAAAAATAATGTAATACGGGAGTAGGGGTAGCGGAGTAGTGACGGAGAATTGTTTTAAATGGACCACTGATTTCGATGGACTACCACCTTATATCGAAAAAGAGACTATAATTCTAACCCTAACCGATATATTACTGTTTGTGTAATGACTTTAGAAACTTTTGTGTTTGAGTGATTTCATATTCAATTTTAAGATTTCATTTGAAACAATATACACAGCATCAAAGTAATTAATGTATTGCAGTATAAGATATTCCGCAAATTATCAGCTATTTGGCTGAGTTGCCTCATTTGGACAGTGAATAGTTTACTAGAATACACTTCTCCTGCAAACCTAAATTTTTTATCAAAAAAAGAGCACACTCGGAAAAGGCACGCTGTATAGTTGCCGTTACTACAAAAATTTAGTTCAATTGACATATAGTGCTCTATAACATAACTTTTTATAGTTCACGGTACGACAAATGTGTTCAATTAGTCATTTTTTTTCTCAAAAATTTAATTCTTATGTCTAAATCAAATTGATGATTTCAACAATTTTTCAATTTATTAACTTTAATAAAACCTACAAAAAAATATTCTACCCAATCTTGAAAAAACAGAAACATGAAAGTTGACATAAAAACAAATTGTACTGATGGTTCTATGGTCCAATTGATAGGGAGTTGTATATATATATATTTAATGATGAAATTGAAGACATATAGATGTTGCTAGTTCGAATCATAGATGTTCCAATAGCAATTTAATTTTAAATACGTAGTAAGTAAGTACTGAGAAAAAATTATGTAAGTATAATTCTGTAGTACCTAATCATATTTCTTTTCGGACGAGCTAATTTGGACACCTTGAAATTTTTACTGACATGACGTAAGCGTTCTTGTCGGCGTCTAGTTTCGCCATAACAAAATTTTTAAGATGTATGTATACTGTTTTGCGCTGAGGTACAAAAAAAAAATTCAAAACGTAAAAAATCGTAGATTTTTATACGTAATCTAAGTACGAATAACCGAAAACTATATACAGGCTGGTCCAGAATTACGTACCGTAATTGCTGGATCTGATAGTATGTTCAAAAATAATGGTACCTTTTCATCTACACTTTTTTCCAAAACTCAATAATAAGGGAGATAAAGCAGAGGGGTAAAATGTAGAGGGGTAGAACGAAACTGACTTCTTTTTTTTTTTAAATTTTTTGGGCGCTTTTGATTGCTGGATTCATAATCTAAGGGCGCGTATGAACGTTAATATAATTAAATTTATGGTATCAATTATTCCATCACTTATGGTTAGGGGATAATTTGGAAATAGATATTTCTACTTTAAATTACTCGAAAATGGCAATATTTATCGGAATGTAACAAGTATACCTTTTTTGCGTGAAATTGTCTGAGAAATCATATTATCAAGGAATTTGTTCAAATAATTGCAAATTAAAAAAGAGAAAACATGATAACTCACACCTACCCCCCAAAACCACCCCTTAGTCATGAGTGGTGGAATAAGTGTTGACATAAATTTAATCCCTCTAACGCAAAATAAGTAACCCTAAAATATCAATCCGTTATTCAAAAGCGTTTGGAAAATATTTAAGAACTAATGGTTTTCGTTTCACCCATTTACAGAGTTGTATCTCCCTTATTATTGAGTTTTTGAGAAAAAGTGTACATGAAAAGGTACCATTATTTTTTAACGTACTACGAGCTCCATCAATTACGGTACATAATTCTGGACCACTTTGTATAATTAAGTTATCACTGAACTAAAAAGAACTTAAATTATAAAAATTAAATTACATAAAAATAGTTTACCATATTTCTGTAAGAAATGTCTAGTGTCTGTTTGTGTTTTATGATCTTAAATGAGAAAATCAGCTAAATCCATGATCCATGATTCAATGTTTTTGTAGATATCGGAAAAAATTAAGCACACATAGTATAGTAACCCCATTAAGAATTCAGCAAAGTTTTACATGTGGCACTAATTTACAGTATTTTGAAAATTACATCAAAAGTTAAATTTTAACAAGAGGTTTGTGTATTTATATATACACAGAAGGTATATATAGACCGTCAAATATGTGTAACAAATCTCTAATCCAAGCACGTATTATATGTAGAGGTATACCTAACGGCCATTTTAATTAAACATTGGTACCCTAACCTAATTAAACCGTGCCACAAATGAAACACATATTAAAAATTTATTAATGTGAACGTGCCTTTACAACATTTAGTTAATACAAAAAGGACAAATACGCGGGCGAATTAAACATAAACAATGGACCATAGATAATACCTATATAAATGAATTGTCTGCCTTGAATATCTGTTACAGAGATGTATATGTACGGATGTCAGCATTCAACGGGTCGAGTTTAAGTTAGAGTTCGGTTTGTCCGGTAAAATTTTAACATTACACTTGTAAATAAAACAATATACCTACTTGCATACTGCGATACGTATACAAACAAACATGACAAGAATAATTGTAAATACCTCCGAAGATCAGATGCTCAGTGACCATACAGTTGATCCCTTTTTTTGTGCGGTGAATAAAAAAAATCGCACAAAAAAATATATTCAAAAATATCATAAATAGCTATAAAAAGTATAGTTCGATTGAGATTGTACAAAAAACTTTTTTTATGCGGTTGGTCGGGACCGCATAAAAAAAGTTTCATCGAAAAAACATCACTCAAAACGCTCAAAACTTAGAAATTTCTTTAGACGTTGCTTCTATAAACAAGAGAAAGCCTTAATTTACACGTAGGAACATTTTATTTCCTTTTTATTATATTATGAAAATTTTGAAAAATACATCTGTAAAAAAATTAAAGGGTGCAATAATTTATATTCTTATGCAATGTATTGATTCAATACTTAAAAGTCGTTAAAAAGTATTTTTATCAAAGAAAGTTATTATAGTAATTGTTTAAGTTTCTTACTGTCTAGTGATTTTGATTCACCTTATGCATACCAATGGCCATTTTTTACAAACCGCATAAAAAAATCGTATAAAAAGGACCACATAAAAAAGAGTTCAGTGTTTGACTTCGTAGATGTAACCTTTCGAATCATAATATATAATAATGAATATATTTTATCTATATTGTCCGTAATAGTTGTCTGATTTTGATAACAGAATCATAAAATTTGAAGTGTATTTCTTTGTACATTTTACACCATAAAAACAAATATTACCAAGTTTTCTTAAAAAAAAAACAACACATGTAACGTAACAGAAATTAATAAGAAGACATTGCCGGATTAGCAAACATAATATGTATACTGTCGGACTAGCATGGAATGGATGCAAATTCGATTACGAAGAGGGAAAAAATTAAGCATATTATGTAAATCTGAAGCACTCATATACAAAAGACTTTGTCCACCTAAGAGTAATTAATTTCAATCCAGAAGAAGCAAATAAATATAGTTTTTTATGATAGTTATCCCGTGAAGGGTTTGGGGAAATTTTTTTTAGTGAACTAAATAAACATATAACTACGAAGTTTATTTTTACAACTTTTTCAACATGAAAAAAAGGGTTGATTGAAAGAATTAGCAAAGTGTCTACATGAGTACTGAATAAGTCATTCAAATTTCAAAAGAATCCGTTCGTTCTATAGACTTCGAGATATCATGATTACAAGTTTAAAAAATAGTGTTGAGAAAAACGTGTTTAAAGGTACAAATACCACCAATAAAATTTTGACTCACAGTTAACCTGCTATGCCGATATAATTATAGCAAAGGCTAGGCTAAATTAACCAGTGTTTGTATTAAAATGGCTCAGCTAAGAAACCGAAGCGCAAGAAAAGCATACGATGCTCCGTCTCATTGAGTGCTCAAACGCACGCTCCAAACACCTGACCTGCTCAACGTTGTAATTTCCACACGACTCCAAATATCGGAAAAGTACTTTACTCGCACATTCTACACAATATTTGGCCAAGGATATCCGTAGTCGATGTTAAAAAGATCACAATTTTTGAATATATAACGTGATATTTTGCAAAGTAAAATATTTATTTTATTATTTACAAATATGGAATACCATAAAATAACGCTGAAGTCTATTAACACTGATTAAAATTTGTAAAGACAAACTTATTCTTATCAATGTTCCTGTGTAGATTCAGTACATAGTTCAAGAAAACAAACCAATGTTCAGAGATAAATTCTCATCAGAGACGTTTGTCGTTTCTCTTTTGGCTGGTACTACATGATGGTGCAACGGTTCAACTTTTTTCTCCTGTCTTTTTGTGTTTATTCGTATGTCCCCAAAAACAAATGATGTTCATTAATTATTAATTTTTGTTTCATTGTTCAATTGTTTTTTTTTCGTTTGTTTTCATTTGTCTAATGCAAGTACACTTTAAGTGAAATAAACAATGCGGTAGTAAGAAATATGAATGCAGAGGGCACAAGACGACAGTTGGGTAATTTATTTTGGTACACTTAGGTACGGTACTGATTTTGGTGAATTGATGATATCTAATGCATACCTATTGAATATAATGAATCCCACGAAAAAACATTTCATGTTAAATATTTAGCCAAAACTCGCAGCTATTTTACTCTTAAAAAGTTATGAGATCTAATGTAGCGCCAAGCCATAAAGAAGTCTACATTATGGTCAAATCAACTTATAAGGCTTGGCCGATTCCCGAAGCTATAGTACTTGCATTAGACAAATGAAAACAAACGAAAAAAAAAAAACAATTGAACAATGAAACAAAAATTAATAATTAATGAACATCATTTGTTTTTGGGGACATACGAATAAACACAAAAAAACAGGACTGCACTACTTCATATGTATAACTTTCCGAGATCAAAACAAAACCATTGTAGAAATATAATAGAAAATTGTCAAAAAATGTGGTGTAGTAGGCATTTTTAACATGTAGAATATTAAAGAATGCCTACTACACCACATTTTTTGACAATTTTCTATTATATTTCTACAATGGTTTTGTTTTGATCTAGGAAAGTTATACATTTGAAGTACCTGCAGTGTCACATAAATGACAATACAGTTACAATGGGGACTTTCTATCAGGGGCAGATAACCTATAACTTAATATACCGCTTTCGATTATTCTTGACTATCTCGAAAACTATAGGAGATAGGAAAAAACACTTTATGAGACACAACACTTTATTTTTAAAGTACTTTCGATTGATGTATATAATTCCAGGATCGGAGCCACTGGAGGGGCGATTCAGCAGATTAGAAATGAAAAAAAATTTTTTTACCATATTGCAGCCCTTGAATTTTTATGAGACTTGGTGCAGTAATTAAGTGTATTAGGGCACAGTTACTGATTTTTTTTTTTAACTGGTTGCTTAATTGAAACCCTATAAAAATAACATTGGATCGGATACTATCCTTTTTATTATCTTTAATAACGAGGACTGATATGATAATAAATATGTCTAATATTCTTGAGAGTGTGCCTTCATGTGGATTTGGAATTATTTTCCTAAGTTGAGTAGTAACCAAGAAAAAAATTTTTTTGGTTATCTCCATAACTGCTCAGTTTTGGCCGCCAAAATTGTAGATATCAATTACTTACAGCCTTATACCATACCGGTAATATAGTTATTAAAATAATTCGCTTCCGGGGCAGATCTACTACGCTTATCTTGCTATATCCTTTATAGAGCATCACCAATTAGCAGACGAAATTTAACTTGAATAGCGTTGCTAGATATCTAATCGTTTATTTAAAATAATAAACAAATTCAAACTTGTAGATAGAGACAAAAAGTTATACTGCATTATTCAATTTGATCAATTTATCCACAGTATACCTGATGTAATATTATTTCGCACAATTTAAATGACATTTTAAATATTTTTTCTTAATTTTTATAATTTTAAATTATTGGGAATTGCAAATTTAATGCAATAAGCAGAGAACAAATACAGCCTATCCACAAGTTGAATAGTAACGAAAAACTAAGCAGGTACATATATGTGTTATTACTGCACTGTGGTAATAGATTGAGAGCTGGCTACATAAAAAAGCTTGTTATCGCTACATGGCTGATTTATTTTGTAAAAGAATCCTTTTTTATAGCTAAGTTCAAATAATCTTGTCTGCCAGTGCAATCCCGTGGCTTAACACAGGAACGGCCGCTTAAATAGTTAAATTTCGATGTTAAAAATTTTATAAGATGCATGTGTTATAACTATGGAAACAGTTGTTATTTTCAAATTATTATTAGCTATTATTATATATTTTCAATTTATTCTTAGAAAACGCGGAAAATTGTTGACAGAGAGTTTTTTAGTGACGAAAGTGCCGGCAGACAGCGAGAAAGTGGCGTAAAATTGTGAAGTAAAAAATTCATCAGATGCTTGCATGTCGATTGATTAAATGTTATGAAAAAAATTCATATATTGAATTTTTTTGATGAATATCATAAAAAAAGATCCTCGAAGAGGCAATATTGTAACTTGATCAAGTACTTTTCAGATGCAATAATAGTATATAATTATAAATATTACTTGGCAAGGACCGTAAGTGTTATTTTTGTGATCTCGGATGCAGTTCGAGAATCCGAGGCTAAAAACTGAGGATTCGTAAGCATCCATGGCCCCAAAAATAAACCTACGGAGCGAGTATGAGTAAGTTACTTTTTCAATCAGAAAAACTGATGAATAAAATTGAAAAAAATTAGTAAAATAAATTGAAAATAATAATAACAATAATTTGAAAATAAAAACTGTTTCCATAGTTATAACCCATGCATCTTATAAAATTTTTGATATCGAAATTTAACTATTTAAGCGGTCGTTCCTACGTTAAGCCACGGGATTGCGCTGGTAGACAAGATTCTTTTACAAAAAAAATCAGCCATGTAGCGATAACAAGCTTTTTTATGTAGCCAGCTCTTAGACTATAATAAAATAATATAACCTAAAACTCACCGTTTTGATGAGTTACAGAGTATACGCCACGGGACCAAAGTGTTTCTTTTGATCTCTCATGTGAAGTTTATTGTCATCAGGCCTTTCGGACACTTTAGTCCTTTGGTGTATACGCATAGTATACTATTTGTTCAAGTAGAAAATTTATTCTTAAAAACATTTTGAAAATTTTACATTTTAAAACTAAATAAAAGTGAAAATTTTCTTTTCACAAAAGCATTAATTAAAACGAAAGTCATCATTATAACAAAAGATTCTAAAATTAATAATTTTATCAATTTGAATAAATATCTTTAACAAATATAACTGAAGCGAGTACAAACCAAGCTTGTAGATAGACATAAAATAAATACCAAACTCATCAGACAACATTGCATAAATATTACAAGCAAAAGAGGGAATAATAGAACAAGTGGAACATAAGTGGGATGACAGAGCACCAGTCAAGAGACAGGATGAGGAATCGTTTTTAATAGAATTCCTTTATCAAATTTGTAAATGTCAAATTTCAAATATTTTGTAAAATTCCAAGAATATAAAATTGATACATCACACTAAAGTATTGTAAAGTATTGTATTGTATTGTATTGTACCTACTCGCTTCATACCTATATCACAAAAAGAGAGAGGAAATCAAGCGAATAAAAATAATAACTTCAGTGAGAAATATATTTTTGTCAAAGAAATTTTTGAAATTAATTAATTATTATTATTTCTTCTTATTTTTGATGTGGCTATGTACGTCTAATTTTATAACTTTATAACGAACGTATGTCGACAAAATTTTTTAGACAACCAAAATATACAAGCTACAAGAGCTCTATTTGATAAAGACGTGAACATGATGAACCATCCTTGTCATACAAGAATTACTTGTATATATTGATAGTAACTTAAGTCATTGTATCAGTTGTTATTTTTATATAAAATATGCAGTAACTGTATGACTAATCATTAAATAATAAATGCATTAATCACAGCCTTATTATAATGAGAAAAAAGTATATTTTTGAAAAAAAAATATACCTATTTAAAATATTTTTATATAAAAAAAAAGAAAAAAAGTATAAAAGAAATGACTCAGATATTTTGTATTTACCGTTTTAAATAGGGAAATGATTAAATTTCGTCAATGAGGTTTTAAATATTAACTTTGTCTATTCATTGGAAATTTTGGTTTAGGTAAAAAAAAAACTGCCAATTTTTGTTTATATTTGATCGGGTACTTACTGGTTAATTAGTCATTCAATAAAACAGGTAATTACTTTCCCCATTAGCTGGTTTCTTGTTGGAACGAAATGAGCGAAAGTTCCACGGGCCCACTTAAATGACTCTGTCATTATTTCGCCGATTTTAGATATAATTTAATTGAAATGTTCAGAAAATTGTGACAAAAAAGTGACGAAATCAGAAAACAAAAAAAATTATTAATTAGGAAGTCCTACGGCAAGCGACTGCATTCACTTACAATTAGTAACTCGTTTACACAGGCGCGGTAAATAAAAAGTAAAACGTATAAATAGCTTACTTTATGTACTTTATGTTGGTTACTTTATTATTACTTACAATTTATTACTTACTGTTTCGATGTGAACAATTTATTAGACAGGAAATTTTTAAAAACAAGTGGTTTTTGTCACCTCTAAACAAATGTATCTAGTAACTATCTACTTAATGGATGAAACTGAAAATAGGTAAATAGAATTTTTCAATATTTCTTTTATATTTTTATATTTAAAAAACAAACATCTAAAGAATCAGACAATATGCTTTGTCTAAAATGTCTAAATTATAATATTACAAAGACACATCATGTCACTGAAGTGTTATTTTTTCACTAATACTATTTAATTTGTAATTATCTATTTATATAAGAATGAAAATATGTATTTCTTATTTACATAATTCTAGGTCAAAGTAGTCATTAACAATTTAAAGATTTTTTTTTAAAGGAACGTTCATAAATCCTTAAAAAATCTATTCTGATTTCTAAAATAACAGGTAATTTGATGGATTTAAGCATTACTTTACGCGTTACTATTAATAAATAAAAACACTTTGCAAATTACACCACCTATATTTTATAAACTTGTAACATGTTTCAATCAAAATGATCATTATCAAACAAGTGAAATTACAGTACATTCACATCTAATTTATACTAAATTGCTCTTATAAAGAGTAGTAGTGAAATTTACAAAATTTGGAAAAATTTTCTTCTTCAACCACGACTAAATAAACCAAATTAAAAACACTAACTACTAAAAGGTAATTTAAAAATTTGTTATTTGCTCATTACGGTATAATAAAAATTGCGTGTAAGTTCTGACTTTTCAAAATTTATATTTTTTTCGCAAGTGTAAAATAAAATTTGAAAATTTTTGAATTATACCGAATTTTGGCAAAATCTCATCTTTGTTGACGAAAAATGCCCAAAAACTATGCGACCGATCTATTTGACTGAAGAATTCCTCCAAAGGTTTAGGTTTTCTTATCAACTTGCTACAGTCACGAGTTTAAGTCTTACCGTGACAGTGGCTGTAATAGCTGAGTTTTTCTTCTGGAGATTTTCTAAAATTAATAAATAAATACCTATTATGTTACACTAATAGATAATTCTTCAGGTAATTTCAATTTAAATGACCATATTAAGGTGTAATCTTTAAGAGAAATGTAAAAATAAATTATCTAATTACAAAAACATTTCAAGGTTATATTAACAACAAACTGAAAAAGAAGATGAATATGAACGTATAATTTGCATTAGTTGACAAACAAAACCTAATTATAATTACACTAGCAAAATTTTAATTACCATAATATTTTTCAAATTAGATTATAATAACAAATTACTTTCCTTACAGACACTAGTATTTATAGATGTACATGAGACAATTATAGTAAAACCTCCATAAAAGTATTTGAACATGTTATGCAAATTAATTAAATAATTTCTTTATATTACGGAATTTTTTGACTCATCTATTAAATTTCCATAAAATCGATTTATCTACAACAGTTCAATACGACATAATTTAAACATTTCTTTGCTTCTGATTACAATGAAGCCGTGTTTGGTGCCTTAAAAGTCAATAGGAAAATGAACCAAGGTGACAAAAGACCCTAAGGCGCATTAACTTGACCCCCATGCAAGTTATGTGAGTTATATTTTTACTAGATTTTAGTCAAACTATTAAGACCAATTATATGGTTTCTATGAAAGAAGCTAAAGGTAGGGGAAAGTAGCCCAAAGCGGGTAAGCTAAGATTGAACGCCCAAAAAAGTGGCTTTTGACTTCGATAAACATATTTTTTTATATTATCAGATAGAATAGATATCGAACTTTAAAATGAAACTTCGCTTAAGAAATTTTTATACGAGATTTATTTTTAATAAAGAAAATACAAAACCTCTCCAAAAACCCGCTTTGCCCGTATAGGTATCCTAAAGCGGGTAACCCCCTTTGGGCAACGTGGGTAAGTACGTTATGTATTTAAATACTGTTATTATTTTTTAATAAAAACTTTCATATCTATATAGAACTTAACAATAGTAATAATTAACTAAAAAAGAATTGAAAAAAGACAAAAATAATAAATTTATAACAATTAACTGTAACTTTTACTTCAGGTGGTTCCACATCAAACTCACCACAAACAAAGTAGGAATATGTATTATTTTAAAGCTTTTCTCCCATTCCGTCGTAAATAGAAGATTATTTATTTTTTTTTCCCTCCCAACAGTTTTTTCCACTAATATGCTTCTTTTTTGTCTACCCGCTTTGTCCCTACTCACTTTGCCCAAAAAGACTTAATTTTGTTAAATTAGAATTACAAATAAAAAGATTTGTTACTAGTCACAAAACATTTATCCTTAAAATTTTGGAACGTAAGGCCACGTTATAAAATCCCTTCTGATAGAAAATTTGTAATTTTGTAGGAAATATGGCTAAAAATCAGTGACAGACTTTGTCAAATCGTGACCTAACTATTTTTGATTGAACCATCAGGCAGCAGCATAAAAACAGACAAAAGACTCAATTTTATATAATACCAAACTGTTTCTAGAATTAAGTTCATCTGTGTTCATCCGGAATAGCGTAGCTTTCAGTTCAATAAAACAGGAATATCAGATGTGGTGGAAGCGCTGTGTAGAATTTCAGTAGTTTGTAATTAACAAATTAGGTAGATCCTCTATTACATTTTCAGGTGTTTAATATAAATAAATTATATTGACTAAGTTGAACGCCTAACAATCAAGACAGTTTTAAGACAATAATTTATTTTATCGTAAAATTAATACGTTAATGGTCATGGACACTAGACAGCGTCAAGTGAAGCTTGACCAACTGCAACAGAACGCTGTATCGCGTCAACAATTCCATAAAAAGTGTCATTATAAGTTATCACTATCAAGACAACGTGTTAATATTTTTCCATATATATCTATAAAATACCCCTGTCGCAGCATCTGCATAACATAGCGAATTTCCAAATCTTGGGCACTGGCGGATCTCATCTAAGACCTGTACCTATTTAAAATAGTTTAGCTTTCTAAGAGTAAAAGAATTTTTAAAATCGGTTGGGTAATTAGTTTTGGTATTTTTGGGGACCCAAGAACCCGAACGAATTTTGTGCAGCATAGTTGTATCCATCTAAAATAATTTAGTTCTCTAGCAGTGAGAAATTTTTTAGAATCGGTTCGATAGCTTATTACTGGCGTATTCGGATCTCCAAGATCCCGGTGGACCTCATTAAAAAGTCAGCTCGACCGTATATTCTAGGCGGACTTTATGTAATATATATATATATATATATATATATATATATATATATATATATATATATATATATATATATATATTCAAAACCCGTTGTGTAGCATTCTACGCCGCATTTGCATCCGCAGGACAATTGTGGATCTCAGATAACACAACCTGTACCTATCTAAAATATTTTACCTTGGTAATAGTAAAAAGGTTTCAAAATCGGTCAGTTATTTTATTTTTGACACTTTTAGGTCCTACTGACACTTCAGACCTTACATAACGTAATCTATATGTATCTAAAATAGCTTAGCTCCCCAACAGTGAAAAAATTTTCAAAATCGGTCGGCTAGTTTATTTTTGACGCTTTTGGATCCGATGGACCCTGGCAGACTTTACATAACGTAATCT
The DNA here is from genome assembly GCA_035578155.1 of Brachynemurus nebulosus. Lineage (NCBI taxonomy): Eukaryota > Metazoa > Arthropoda > Insecta > Neuroptera > Myrmeleontidae > Brachynemurus > Brachynemurus nebulosus. The sequence goes on from JAPWDM010000003.1 coordinate 26,127,455, forward strand.
ATATTTATCTAAAATAGTTTAGCTCTGTAAGAGTGAAAAAATTTTCAAAATCGGTCGGTTTGTTTATTTTTACCACTTTTGGGTCCCATGGACCCTGGCGGACCCTAAATAACGTAATGTATGTCTATCTAAAATAGTTAGTTCCCCAACAGTGAAAAAATTTTCAAAATCGGTCGGTTAGTTTCTTTTTGACACTTTTGGACCCATGGACCCTGGCAGACCTTACATAACGTAATCTATATTTATCTAAAATAGTTTAGCTCTGTAACAGTGAAAAAATTTTCAAAATCGGTCGGTTAGTTTATTTTTGACACTTTTGGATCCCATGGACCCTGGCAGACCTTACATAACGTAATCTATATTTATCTAAAATAATTTAGCTCTGTAACAGTGAAAAAATTTTCAAAATCGGTCAGTTAGTTTATTTTTGACACTTTTCGGTTCTATGGACCTTGGTGGACCTTACATAACGTAATTTATATTTATCTAAAATAGTTTAGCTCTGTAACAGTGAAAAAATTTTCAAAATCGGTCAGTTAGTTTATTTTTGACACTTTTCGGTTCTATGGACCTTGGTGGACCTTACATAACGTAATTTATATTTATCTAAAATAGTTTAGCTCTGTAACAGTGAAAAAATTTTCAAAATCGGTCAGTTAGTTTATTTTTGACGCTTCTGGATCCTATGGACTCTGGCAGACCTTACATAACGGAATCTATATTTATCTAAAACAGTTTAGCTCTGTAACAGTGAAAAAATTTTCAAAATCGATCAGGCAGTTTATTTTTGACATTTTTGGGTCCTATGGACCGAGGCGGACCTTACATAACGTAATCGATATTTATCTAAAATAGTTTAGCTCTGTAACAGTGAAAAAATTTTCAAAATCGGTCAGTTAGTTTATTTTTGACACTTTTGGGTCCTGTGGACCCTGGCGGACCTTACATAAAGTATTCTAAATCTATCTAAAATAGTTTAGCTCTGTAACAGTGAAGAAATTTTTAAAATTGGTCGTTTAGTTTATTTTTTACAATTATGGGATCAGTAAATCCTGGCGAAACTCATACAAGTCTAGTACTCTAACAGTAAGAAAAGGGTTCTAAGGATCTCATATAACTTATGGCAGTCCGTAAGCTTCTTGCGGATATCATTTAATTAATTAATTCAAATACTTTAACTTACTAACTGTGAAAAATTTTTTAAAATCGATTGGTTAATTAATTTCTGGCCTTTTTAGGTCCCGAAAACCTTAACCTCACATAAAATACCTTAAATCCATTTGAAATGGTTTAATTTTTTAACATTATTAATTATTAGTGAAAAAATTTTCAAAATCGATTCAAAATATTTTTCCGTACATACATATGTACATTATACATATTTTGTTTTGTTTCATATATTTAATAATATTATATCATAACATAATCTTCAATTTCTTGTTTACTTAAAAATTCAATAAAAAAAAAAAAAATTCTTCATTACATTAGCTTAGAAAATCTGTTTAATTTACATTTTTTAACATGGGATAGAACCATGCTAATTATAATGCAATAAATGAGAAACAAAACTCTATACATGTATGTGTGTTATATCACATATATGTGAATAGTTTTCACTTGTTCTCACAAAATTCTTTAATAAAAAAGTGAAATATTTTTATACTTAATAAAGAACTGAGATATAAATATAAATTACTTATTAGACTAACAAAGAAAGAATAAAAGTGAAAATTTACATTTTCTCGAAAAATACTTAAAATAGAAAGAAAAATATAAGAATATTTTCTTCATAATTTTTTTTTCCCTTTTCAACGATGTAAAAATTGAACTGCCTTATGATAGGATCGAATGATAAAAAATGGCCAGAAAACCTACTTCTGGGCATCCGACGTGTCTGGCTAACGAACTTAGCCAAGCCAATTCAGAATCCAGTCCGCACACAAAATTTCATAAGCGTTAGACGTTTCGTTCGAGAGTTATCGTGGGAACACATAAATATATATATATATATATATATATATATATATATATATATATATATATATATATATATATATATAAATTTTAGTGAATATCATTTTCGTATTCTAGGGACCTCAAAACAGATTTCTGCCATAGCCCCGGACTCAGATTGCGTCATGACACCTACTGTAATAGCTGAATTTCGAGTTTTCGAAATTCGCTAAAAAAAAAACAAATTCATTCCACTTATTCTTACCTCAGTTATATGTACCGTCTTAGTAGTCGTTCGTCATAGCTTAGAAATTTTTTATCAATTCATTATCATCATTAATTACGCAAAGTAACAGATAAAGTTATACAAATATTGATAAACAACATTTTTAATACACCTTAAAATGATAATACTCGTAAAAAAATTATATTTACCACACGTAATAACATTTTATAGAAGAAATATAGACACTTTTTTATATTACTTTGAAGATTTACGATCAACATCAATTTTTTTGACTGAATAGATAGGTACCTGTCTATCTAATTTTATTTTTTTGCATATTTACTCTGGAAAAAAACCATTTTCTAATACATCAAAAGTTTTCCACAATGTGCGTAAACAGAGTTTTGTCCTATTGGAAAATTGAAAAAAAAAATTATTTGTAGGTACTTACAACGATGAGGTTATGTTTCAATCTTTGCATATTTATTTACAATTTTTATAGATGAATATAAAAATAAGTAAATAAATACGAAAAAAAAATTTACAGAAATGATAATACATAATATTGAAAATAAATAAGATAATATTATCCTTTCTCGAAAATTATCTACCTTAGGAATCTAAACATAATATTATGTCTTTATGAGGTCCTTTATGTATGAGAAGAAAGACTTTTTGGAATTAAAATGGGGGTCATAAAGAAGTTTTAAATAATAATCGTGTGAGGTAGCATCTAAAAGAGCTAAGGATTCTAAAAATATAGAAAAAATACGAAAAAGTTCAAAAAGTTCGATCAACTATTTTTAAAATAGTTCAGTCATTGTTGAAGTTCTTAAAATGATGTTCAGACGTTCAGAGTAGATCAAAAACAGTTTTTCGCCGGTCTAAAAAAGGGTAGACTTCGTACAAAAAACAATTTCATAGAGAAAATATTCAAAGTAAAAAATATTTAAGTAAATGTTTTACGATTTCCCTAAGGTAGCAGTTACACTGGATACGAATTCATCCGAAAATTCATTCGTACGAACTTATCCGAGTTAATACGAATTAAACAAATGCAAACATTTAGATATGCGTGGCTACACTGCTTACGACTCTTTCGTACGAGCTCGTACGATTTTTTGATACGACCAAAAGATTTTGTTTTATGATGCGAATTCGTACGAAAAAAAAATGCAATGGATATAGAAAAAATAATTATTTTCGTTGAACAAAGGCGGTCTTCAAGGGATCAAAAGCATAAATATTATCATAATAGAAAGTTAAATAAAAAATTGTGGAATAAGGTGGCAGAGGAAATGTTTAGATAATTTTTTAATTAAATATATTACAATATATTAAAGCTAACCTAACCTAACAAAAACATTTTAAGTATATATAACGAAAAATCAATTAACTAAATATTGAAGCTGAAATTCAGTAGATTTTAAAATGTAATTGAATATGACTTGCGACATCTTCAAATATTCTAAAAATTTCTGTTTGTTTTGAAAAATTTCCTCAAAGTAATTCCAGAACTCAGCTTTTTTGCTCTACATGAATAATAAATAATCGTTTACACAGAATTGTTTGTTTTCTATAATTAGAAATTTTGAAAACGGTGATTCTAATAAATAAGATTTGGTAACTGGATCCATTGTTTGATATCATGCAATATGTACTAACGGTTTTCAATTTAAATTTAAATACGAATTCGTATTACGATTCCGTATCCAATGTCACCACACAGTCGTACAAATTAATTTCGTACGAGCTCGTATGGATCAATTTTCGTACGAATTCATATCCAATGTAACCGCAGCCTAAAAAACTTGCCCGTATTTGCACGTATTTACTATAAACTTCGAAGTTTAATATTTCGCAAACGAGGCTTAAAAATAAAAAGTTGTTGAAAAGAACCCAATGTGATTTAAAAGATCTTTCAAACGATATCCGAGGGCACGACAGGGTATGTGGAATTATTTGCATTTTTCAATAGTTCCCATAATAACATTTGTAAAGCTTTAATAACAACAAAATCAGTAGATTTCACCTTTCGATTTAATGTAAAGGTTCTCAAAGTGTGCGCCGTGGCAGAGGCGGTCTCACTAAAAAGGGAGAAATAAGGTAAATAATTTCAGGCCCAGTGAAAGTAAAAAAAAAATTTTTGTAAAACTTTTTAAAAAATCGGGTTTTTGAAGCCCGCTATTTCTACATAGTTCGTGATATAAAATATATTCTAGCATATATGAGATGAGTCTCGTATTGGTTTGTGTTAAGGACGGCGCCGAAAGTCTAAATAGTTTGGAAATCTCCGATTTAATGGAAAGTATATAACAATTTATAACCGAATTATAAATAACTTAAAAAAAAAAAAACAAAAAAAACTTTCTAATATTATATATTTCCATTCACTCTAGTCTTTCGAATGACGACACTTAATTTCTATGAAATTTTGACAACAAAAATTCATTAAAAATGATCGGAAAATTTCATTAAAACTTTGATTTTTAATAAATAAACAAACTTTTTTACTGCATATAATTACGAAGGTGTATAAATACGTATTTTTATCAAGGTTTACGTTTCATACACAATACATTTACATATACGATTCATACAGATTACAGACATAATATAAAGCGTGTAATATTTTGGGAATCAGAGTACACAGACGTGTTCAAAAATGAACTTTGTACTCATTTTTTCCCCACAAGAAGTTTTTCTTAGATCAAACAGACCGATTTTTCTTTTTTTATTACCAACTGTTAAACGTTATGTTCATATAAATTATTAAAATTATTTATAAAATTTATATTTGCGGCTATAACTTACACATAAATGAATTATATGTGCAGTTTTGATATCAAACACTTGGTGGAAAACCTCAGGGAACGCGATATGTACTTGAAAAATTATTTTAAAATTACATATTGTATTTCTACAATAAAGTTTTTCAGTAAACTGAAACATATTTTATTTGTGGGAAGAATAATTTTAAGTTTTGATAACTATTTCCATGACCACCTTAATGTTGGTAACGTATAGTAATTAATAATATATTTTACAAAATTTCAAACAGGAGCCAAAATTTCTTACAATTTTATTAGTACAATTTATAGAGTTAGTTATTCATTAATATATATAAAATATATATTAAATTCATATAAACCTGTGTTTTTCAACCTTTTTCATGGCACGACCCCCCTAGTATAGAAAAATAGTTCGGGACCCCCTAACAGAAAAATATTTCGCAACCCCTACCCTCTGCTATTTCTAACTTTTATTTTATTTTATGTTATAAATACCGAATCCGTTTATCATATTTTCAGTTAGGTGTCAATTAAATATATACGTAACAAAGAATTTTAAACAGACATATTTTTATATCGACATCGAAGCTGACGACTTATAGTAGCTTCTGAACGCGCGCGTGACTTTTGTGAGCGAGATATAGCACGATATGATGAGCGCTGCGTGGGGCATCAAGCGAGTAAAGGATGGCACTTTTGAATTCTTTGAATTGTGAATTCGCTTTAAAATTGAATTGTGTTTAAATTTCTTGAACTGACTTGTTTATTTAGCAGTTGCTCACTGTCTTTTATTGTTTAATATCCAAAATTCTGTGCTCATGGTAATTATTGAAAATGGATGAATTTCTGGAAAGACTTGCACAACCGTCAACTTCAAATTCCAATGAGAGTAATGAAACAAAAGCAAAGAAAAGGCGTCTACATGACCACAATTATTTAAAACTCGGATTTACTGTTATTGAAAATAAGCCACTGTTATTTGTTTTGAAATTTTATGAAGCGAAAGTATGAAACCATCATATTAATGTAACCTTTAATTAACCTTTTTTTTATTAAATATTATATATTAAATTAGAGTGATTTTATTGTTAAAGTAACTGCGACCCCCGTAAAAAGGTTTTGCGACCCCCTTAAAAATGTTTCGCGACCCACAGGTTGAAAAACACTGATATAAACTGTATTATAAAAAATATGTTATAAATACTGAATTCTACAGTTGACCTTGCTTTATTATACAAACCGGTAAGCGCTACCCACTCTTCCCACCCTATCTCAGGGACGGTTGAATGTATAAAATATGGCATAAGATCAAATTTTTAGAGAATTTTATACTCTACAAAAGCCATTTAGGGCATAGCAAGTAAGAAAAGTTTTATTTTTTTTTAAAAAAAAAAAAACCGTTTTAGTGACCTTTAACCGTGAATATCTCGACTCGTGTACACGAGACAAAAAATAAAATAGCTATCAAAACAAAGATTTGTACAAGTTCGTAACTATAATTATTATCTTTCATTCCGAAGTTAATTCCTATTTGACTGGACTATGCGGATTAATTGAAATCTACAACAGTAATATGAACATGAAAAATTTAATGTTCATAGATCCAAAGATTTGTAAATTCTTCAAGTGCAACACACAGATATGGCGAAGCTATAAAGGTTTCGAACCTTTTTCTTCTGAATCCTAAAAATACAATAAATAACAAGAATGTGATAATAATTCTAAATATAATTCACATTTTGATAAAAATTTTTCACATTTCTCTTCCCCTCCTAAGAGAGAGGACATTAGGATTGCTATCATCAATAAATATTTATATAATTCAATTAAATACCTCTTCAGTTACGTTCAGATATAATTAGTAAATTACATTTAGATTATACATTTTAACAACACAAGCGATAAAAACTTTTGTCGCAAACTTTGTAAGCAAACGAAGTGCAAACACCAGTTAACAAAATATAATATCTTGTTCGTGTCTGTTTCTTGAAAACTTGTTGAAAATAATTTAATTATCAAGAATTAGAATTATTTTAGCATTAATAAAAAATACTGGGAATTCAAGCATTAAGTAAACGAAGTAAACGACTCCGTAAACAATTGTAGACTGTCAACTCGGTAGATAGTCGTATTTTGATTCGATTTATACAAACAAAATTTGAAATTTTTGAAATTTGTAGGGAAAGGCTGCCTAATACATTCTACCTCCTAGTGTTTTATGTGAGTTTATTTAAAAAATATAGAAATTACGAAAACTTGATTGCACAGCTTAGAAATAATTTTTTTTACTGATAAACTTTAAAAATATAAAAATTTTTAGAAATATTTATTTAAAAATCACTTAGTGATTGAAAAATTATTTATCAACCTGGATCGATCGGGAATCTAATCAAGGATCTCTTGGTAATCAGTCAAGCGCCTTCGATAGCCATTCCATTTCGATAACGAATTAATCACATACCTATTTTGACTCTCTCGAAATGCAAAAAGTTTGCCATACCCAATAATATTCACAAGCACATTGATAATACTGAAATTAGATTGAAAATTATTGGTAAAATCAATATGGTGATTTTTCACTTATATTTAGAAAAGCAATTGTACACGACAGACATTACGTTCTCTAATTGTACAGATTTTGCACATGAATTTTTTTGATAGATAATGCAGAGTTCGCAAGTAAAAAAAAAACATGGATCTTTTAAATTTTGATAAAAAATAAAATATCCAAAAATGAACTCAACTGAAGGAGGAATAGCAGAAAGGCTTTCCTTGTAAGAAATATTTATCAATGATGATTTATATTTAATATTCTATTAGTCAGCGTCTCAATCATATCTATACCAATGACCTTTTTCATACTTTATCTTTCAAAAATAATTAATAACTATATAATAAGAAATTCTATATCGAATATTCTAGTTACAAAGTAGGTATTAAATTTATTAAATTTATTACTGTTGGTTCCAGTAGCCTTAATTTTTGTTTTCTATTACCTATATAAAATAATATTTAAAGGACTGTGTCCTTAAATTGGCCAGACGTGACCAATGGAATCTCGAAAAAATCAATTTGATTCAATTCAATCCAAAATATGTATGCTACTAACAATTGAGTTTATGTTTTACTATGTACGTTAAGGGGTCTCACTAGTATGATCAATCTACAAACCTAGTTACAAAAAAAATAAATTTTGGTAGTAAAAGTATTTGTTTCTTTGTTTCTTGGATTTTTTACAAAAAATTGAATTTTATTATTTAAGTATCATTTTTAAACAAAAAGTGATATCAATAAAATATTGTTGATCACTTTGAAGCTACTGTTTTTCTGGACATGTTTCAAGTTTCAAGTCGATTCAACCAAGTCAATTCAAGTTTCAAGTCAAGTTACCTATATTTTTTAGAGACCGTATATATTTACAGACACCGTTTTGAAAAATAGGGAGATTTGTGAAAAACTTATTTATGTCATGTTAACAGATCTTTGAGAAACTTTAGTGTTTTAAAATCAAAATGTGTACATTTATAACATGTTACCTTTTTAAAAATCCTTTCAAACATTTATGTAAAAATACATATTTTTAATTTATATAGGCTAGTATACCTATGGACAAACTGATACGGGCAGCTTTTACAACCCTAAAATAATTATACTGCATACTTCACATAAGTGCTAAAATGCGAAAAACTGACCAAAACACGTATTACATTTTCTATTTCAATATCTACTTAAGATTCTAATTATGTTCAGAAATTATTAGGTAGGTATTTATCTATTTGAGCGGTTAGGTAGAAGTTGGATAATACGATAAAATTGTATGGTTGTAAGGGTTTCACGAACCGGTCTGTTCGCTCCTTTACTCCGTTTTACCTGCTATAACTTTTGAAATTCTTGAAATAAATGTGGGAAATTTTTTAAGGCATTTTTACTTAGAGGTTTACATTATTTATTAAAGTACAAAAAATGATTGTTTGGAAACTTTACAGTAGAGTATTAACTTCTTAACAAAACAATCAAAATTTTTATACTTTAATAAATAGGATAAACCTTTGAAAATATGTCTAAAAATTTCATACATTTATTTAAAGAATTTCAAAAGTTATAGCAAGTAAACCGGTCTAAAGGACAAAACAGACCGGTCCGTGCAACCGTTGCAACCGTATAATTTTAACAACACACTTAAATTTTAAATGAAAAACCTCATCTTTCACAAACAAGAATCCACTTCATTACAATTAAAACATAATATTATAATACTTCTAACGATAATACCCACAAATTTTAGAAAAATATCACATGAATCCTTTAAATCCACTTGGGAAAACATACATACTAAAAAACAAACAATTAAAGATACATATAGGTATATTATGTAGGAACATGTGCTTAAACAACTATTAACTCTAAAAGAATGTTTCCCTTACTATTCTGTAAATCCCCTTTTGTTTCTATACATCATTAAAAAGTAAACATTTTATAAAAATAAATCACTAAGAAATACCAAAGTTTTGTGAATCCTGTTTCATTGTTAAAAACTGAATAATGACAGGAGTCGGTAAAACTATTGTAAAAAGAAAATATCAGCAACAAGTTACCCATACAATAAAGAAAATGATTTTATTTTTCATAGAAGTCAAAAGATACGATTTATATAAAAATTATATACAGTAAATTATACATCCCAAAATATTGCTTATTTTTGATATGTTTATTAAAGTTTTTCCAAAAATTATACATTAATAAATTATAATATTAAAACCAACTTACCTTTTATATTTAATTTAGTTTTACTACAGATGAAAGAACGGAAAAGCCAAGTATTTTATAAAATAATGAAACAAAACAAAACTTCAAAAAACAAAAACAAACTCAAATTTCAAAAACAAACAAAAAACCATGCACTCACAAATTTCATTCAATTGTTTTTTTTAAAATTAAAACAATAAATAAAAGAATAAACAAACAAAATGAATATTTAAATAAATTTATTTTAAAAAATTATTATTTAAAAAGTCTCCGACACGTTTTATAGTCGCGTATAATAGTGATTGTTGTTGCAAGGAGCGATATACTCTTCACAGCAGTAGCTTCCATGCAATACTAAAATTTCTTTGATATTTTGGAATTCTGTTATGCTTGTTGTCACTTGTAGTAACATGGTAGTAGTGGTAGTCGTCGTAGTATAATGCCGCTGCTACACGATGCTACGAACACCTTCCAACATTCGACGTTGGATGGTTCATAGCATCGTGTAGCCGTTGTTCGAACCTACGAGTGTCCAATGTCGAGCGTCAAACATTCGCATTTGGTCGTGTCCCGTTCGATGTCGGTATTCTTGCACCGAGTCAAAGGGATGCTTCGAACGTTTGAAGGTCAATGTTGGTTGTGTTCGTTGGTTGCGCACGACTCGTTCATGTGAAGAGAGACAACATCAGTGTATAACATTAGAGATAACATCAGACAGATAACATCTTCGTCACGTTTGTCCCAACACATTATACAAGAGAGACAACATCAGTGTATAACATTAGAGATAACATCAGACAGATAACAGCGTTGTCGACTGAGTACCAACACATTATCATTCGTATTGGATCAAACATTCGACTCACCGTGTAGCAGATACATTCGTCGCACCAACTGTCGAACTTAACTGCCTCAAACGTTCGATCGAATGTTGGAAGGAACGTTCGTAGCATCGTGTAGAACCCGCTTAACTCGGTCCATCCCAATGGATGCGCACTCATTACTTTTTGATACATATACCGTATTATACCCTGTACGTTCTGTTCATAGAAGATAAAATTAATGGTAACTTTGATGGGTGCGTATAGGACTTTTACCCCAATCACCTAATGCAATAAATGTTTAGAAACAACTTTATGCGTTGTTTAAACAATATTATAGAGAACGAGAAATGGATATGGAAACGTTTGAAACTGTCAATAACTTCCATATTTATTTTATAATCGCCGATTTTGTCATGCTGCATATTAATTAATTGTAGTGTTTGTATTTTGTCGGAAATAGTATTCTGATATGACGGATATTTACATTTTTCATTATTAGACAGGAAGGTCAACAAATTTAAAGATTAATCATTACGGACAGTTGTGATTAGAATTACAATATGTGTTAACTAACTAGTTAAAGTTTTGCAATGTTTGATGGCGAAGGTTTAATAATTTTTGAGTAATTTTTTTTATTTCTAACTTTATTTTATGGGAATTTCCACAGAAAATATAGAAAAAGAGTAAATACAAAATTATGTGGTCGACAGTGTGCAGTTCTGAACAACTTAGACTATTTTCCATACAGTCGTTCGGAAGCAGTGAATGAGCATGGATCAATTGTTTATGATTGTTATGGTCATTCTTGCCACCACCGTCCAAAGTATTGCACATATGTACGTGCATAGTACCACACATATGTATGCAAGACAGAATAGAGACTGTCAATTTAATCCTGAATTGTGAATATGTACACAAAGTAGAAAAAATAACCAAAATATATAATATCCCATTTTGCATCGTAGGTATATAGCTTCATTTGAAAACAACTACAAAATTTATTACTACTGAAAAAAAGTCAAAGAAATTGTAAATAACAGATATGGTGGGAGCGCTGGTGAGACTAAATCTACCTGGAACGATGTGTCCTGGACGGCAAAAGGTGAAGGCAACCCACATTATTTTATTACCGAGACACATTTATTTTTATCAAAGCATTTCAGACAAAAGTATGTTTGATATTATTAGTCTTCACAGGACAATATTTTCAAATTTAAAAGATTAAAAAAGTATACAAACAAAAAACATATTTGCGGTATTTACTACAAAATATGCAGCTGACATATTTTTTCACACAAAAAAAATTAAAATTAAATTTTAGTGTTAATTAGTTTGACCTAAATTTTTCCACAGTAATTTTTAAATATATTTTCTGCTATCTAAAATTACACCGCGTAATAATAGGTGCATGTTGCATTAACCATTATTGTGAACTGAAATCTTAATAAGTTAACTGATGTATTTAATTAAGTCTTGTTTTTCTGATATCAAATTACATAGAAGTAATTAAAAATGAATTACGTGTACAATCAACCGTTTTTGTGATCTGGTATTTGTAATTTAGGGGAGATCCTTGTACCTTGGGACACTTTTGTTTAAAACTTCATAACCTGAGTAAAAATTGATGTATGACTTCGAAAATTGAAAATTCTGTAAGCACACAATAACATCTTAATATTATGATACAATATATCACGATATTGTGTTTCATTTTTGCGAAAACTTGAATTGAATAATGGAGGATATTTGTCCCAAGGTACAATCATAGCTTGTACCTTGGGACATCAATGGTTGTACCTTGGAACAAACTATGCAAGACATTTTAAGCCCTGAAAGTAAAATATATACTATTTTTTTAAGAGCAATAAAAATTATTTGGTTTTACTTGCAATAATTTTTATTATAGAAAAAAAGACCATTTTCATGTCATTTTTGACGTTTTCTTCATTGGGCTTTGGCCGGGTGACTTTGTCCTTACTCCGCGGCATCTGGATAGATAAAGACAAATCTTGAAAACAAACTTACCTATAAATCTCTGTAAAAAAACCAATGCCTTGTATCTTAGGACCGTCCCAAGGTACAAAAAGTTTGCTGTCCTAAGGTACAAATTTCAATTTCATACAATAAAGTGTGGTTATATTTTTTAACTAGTAGAACTCCAGTGATATACGTCAAAATAAATAGTTACAAATGTGTATAATAAGTATCTGTATCTTTAATTATTTACTCACCTCAAAATACTTCGAGTAAAATGAGGATTTATATGGATTACAAAAACTTACTGCGTGTGTTTTGACTTTACTGCGTGTGTTTTGACTTTACTGCATGTATTTTGAGTATTTGTGTCAATTACTCATTAAATGTCACTACCAATCATTTGCAATACATTGATTCTCAAATTATTGGCTTGTCCCGAGGTACAAGGTGTCCCAAGGTACAAGGATCTCCCCTATATAAGGTGCTCTTCATTTTTGAATAAATTATAACCGTACGTATTATTAGGTAATTGAAAATAAAATTTTAGAGTGTACGTTGCGCTTTTAAATTAAATTTTGGTATTTTTGTAGCAAATTTTAGACACAAACTATGTACTATAAATATTTATCAGTAGAATCTTAATAGGTGACAGAGATAATGTTTTATTCAAGGAAATTGGAAAATTTCCATAGCTAGGGCGCATTAACTGTTTTGAAAACACAAAATTTTTAAATTTTGAGTAGAGTAATTGTTTATCAATCATGGATCTTTGAATTTTTAATGTTCTATGTTTATTTTCAATGTTCAAAAATCGAGTTTTAGATTAAAAATCAAACATATAAGTAATATTTCAGCAATTCGTATAAGAAAACAAAAATTACCAATATTTTTTCCATCTTTGAACTGGCAGCAAGATGCAGGTATAAGTAACATTTTGTTTTGGAAAAATAACAAGATTGTATCTATGACGTCATAAAGTGCAATCAATCATTCTTGCCCAAAAATTTATAGTATAAGTGGCAAGACCTTAATATTTACGCAAAATTCTAAATTTTCTTTTGTTTTTCTTTTTATTTTTACGAAAAATTATGTTGCTGAGTGACCTAGAATTTATTTTTAGAGCGCAGGTCATATTTCTAAGAAAATTTCCCACAGAATACAGAATATGAATTCGTATCTTTATATATACCTACTAGCAAAACCAGTGTTGCCAAAAAGGATGGTAAATCCCCACCTATATGTTATAAATATATGTATATTAAGCTTAGCTTTAAGTGTGTGATACACAGAACAACATAGAAGCAGACTACATATACAAATTTGTCGCTCGTAAGTTGCATTAAGTTGCAATTTACACCACTACTGATTTTGATAGTTACTGTCCGTCGTGGTGTTCACGTCGTAATGATAATCACGTTTTTTTTAATCAACTCGTGAAATTTAAACCGAAAAAAATATGAAGTGTGTGGTATTTAAGTGTAAAAATTCTATCGAACAAAAAAATTCTCAAAATAAGGGATATCTTTCTTAAAATAAATAAATTTACTTTTAATTGTTGGTTGGTTGTCACATAAGGTGGCCATCATAGTATATACTATATGTATGCAAGCTGCGTAGTAATCATCATCAACATATCATACTAACATATTCGCATATTGGTGTCCATACATCATGTGTTTTGGTTTTATGTGTGCTGTCTACGTCACTCGGTGGCCTCGGGGAGCACAGTTTGGTAGACATACTAGTTTGACCCCTTGGTGTGATATGTGTTTTGTTACATTGCTGGTACACTATTTTGATAGATAATACACTTTATGTGGAATTGTTGACGTCCTACGACGTGATGTGTGAGTTAGTAAGGTTTAACTTAATGTTCTATGATGTCAATGACCGTCATGTGTTAATACCTTAAAAATGTCTAAAAAAAGAAAATTCAAGGATCTATAGCGAATTAAAAATATAATATGCTGGTTGACATGATTTGGGGGTTTATGTTCACCTGAAACAAAAAAGGAAACGATTCTAGTTTAAGGTAGTTGTTCGATAAAACGATTTTTCAAAAGGAATTTAAGGAAACTTCTCTAGATATTTATTTAATCCAATACCATTAATTCGAGCCCTTACCCCCAAAAAAATTGACCATCCAAATTTTGAGAAAAACGGTTTTAAAGTTTTGTAATTTTAACACGGGCTTTTATGGGAAAACTCGATTTTTTTTTGAATAAAATGAAAACGTGTCAAAGGAATTTGATAAAAAATTAATATGTTATTTAATACAAAATTACAAACCAAATTTAATAGGAAATAAAGGTTATTGACCACGCCGTTTTTTGAAATATAATTTAAAAACATCATTTTACAACGTTTTTACAACGCTTTTTCAACAATTATTTTAAATTGCTACAACATAAGCGCGCGGAAATTCAAAAAAACAAGTGTGTATACAAATACAATAACTGAAGAATAGTAATTTACATTTTGATAAAAGAAAATTTTTTTGCTGAGGTATGCTTTTGTACCTGACTATCTCACAGCAACTACGTTAAAAAGGTTGCCATTATGGCAAGAACTACAATAAAGAAAAATAGAAACGCTGGCTGTTTGAAAAAATAAATTATTTTGACTTTTTTTAGTTTTAACTTTAAAAATTAGAGGTCTGCAGCCCTCCTCTACTATAAAACAGCATTTACTAAAGGTACATGCTAAATTTAAAGTCAACTGGATAAAAAAATCTCGAAAGAACTGCCGACCAGCTTGAGAAAAGTAGTTTCTGAAAAAGTGCATTTAAAGTTTTGAAATAAAATTCCAGATACCCTACCCTACTAAAATACTGCCTTAAGCAGGTACGCCGCCTTAACTTATTGTTAAGGGATGTATAATTCTATTTCTTTTCGTTCTCCTCCATTTTCGAAATTTAAAGATAATGTTATACTTACTATTCGAAATATAAGTAAGTATAATAATAAATATTTCTAATTGTGTTAAAAATTTTGTTTGACGTAAATTTAGATTCAAATTTCCTCAACTAAAAATATAAATAAAATATATTAATATAATTTTTACAATTATTACATTTAAATCATTATTATAAAGAAATATATGTATTAGAAAATTTATTTTTAAAATTTAATAAAACTTTAGCGTAAAACTAATTTTATGGCAAATTTAGAATTCGCAATACTGTAACGATATTATTAAAATATTAAAATTATTTATTTGTTTTTATGTTATTTATATAAACCATACGTAATTTGAAGCAATAATACGTTTACTTATTCTTATTATAATTTTATTATTGTTAAAAACTACTTACATTACGCAAATTTTTATAAGTGTATTGCAAAATTGATTTGTTTTCATTTTCTAAAACTGAAATAAATGTAACGATTCCATTTTGACAAATTCTCAATTCAAATCCTAAAGTTATTTTTAAAGTAATTCGTAAAAATTTACAATCCAAGTCACTTGACGTGTGATTCAATTTTAATTTCGCAATCCATATAAAAACGCTAATAAATTTAAAGACGAATTCCTGTGTATTTCTCCTATGTTTCGTAATTTAAAATAACTTTTTGATTATAATCAGGACCGGGATAGCGCATACGCATTTCCGACTATCAAAAAGTATGCGTCCGAGTCGGCAATCTCTGTCAGTTCAACCATAGTACAATGGTCTCTACCTTGTTGATCCTGATAACCGCAACGCATGATTTTTCCCGAAAATATAATATCAAAATTCCCATTTTCACAATTATACCAGCTGAATTTTACTATAATACTTGCTATGAGAGTTGTAGAAAAATAAGATTTTCTCAAGGGATTTTTGCGCGGCAAATTAATTTTTTCCTAATGAAAAATTATAATCATCACTTAAAACAGCTTCCCACAAAAATCCATGGCGAAATTCTTTTAAAAAATTGGACATATTAGTTTTATTTGTTGTTGTTTTTTCTAGAAGATGACACTGAATCCGTACAGTCTGATTTTTCTGTACAGTTAGAAAAAAATCTGCGTCTTTTGGAAATTTGTTTAGACTGAACAACGATCTTGTGAGTTATGTAGCACCTTATTTTATTTTTTTAACCTCCGGCTTTGTCTCACTGAATGCAATGTTGGTAGTTGTTGCCAGATTTTAAGTTAATAACTCATTTGTTCCAAAAATTAACTTTTTTTAAATAACGCTTTTCCTAATCATTTTGAAATTTTGTATACGTCTTTAAACAGATTTACCTGATTACTATGGAAAATTTTTAGATTCTTGGCATTTTTATTGAAATATAACAAAAATTATCTATTTCTTATAAGGACACATGTATTTTTCCATATTTAATAATGCATTTTTTTTCCATGTTGGGCTTCCCAACACGAAACTTGAATCAAAATGTACAATATCTTTCTGCATATATAGTTAAGTAAATTTGTTCTAAGTATACATTTTGCGGTACCAGAAATTTTCTCGCGGCTGTACAGGTTCGACTTTTGCACTAAAATAAGCGAAATTATGCAGCTGAATGTACCTCGTATACCTACATATAATGAAGTGTAGACTTATTTAATTGCAAATTGGTTTTGCTTCCTTTAAATATATGTAATTATGAGAATATGAATAAAGTGAAGCGTTCATTAATTTTGCAATATCAGCCATACCAATTTATTATATATACCTAACATACAATCTTTTTCAAAGATGTAAGAACATACAAATTTTAACATTAGAAAAATAGTTGGGATCAGATTGTTTATTTTTTATAGTAGATTTTTATATAGTGTCCATAGTTATTACTTTATTAGTATTTTTTTTAGTTGCAAAAATATAATCATACAATAAAATAATGTTCAATTTTTTATCAAGTAACGTCCCTATACCGGAACGCGATCATAATTATGTCCGAACAGTTTTCACATTTGTATATTAATGAAGTTATTTCTGAAAGAAACTTCTGATAACAAAAATTATTATTAACAGAATGATTATTTTTCAATTTAAATTTACCTCCCATTTAATGTTTCCTTACTTAATTAAAGAAATACATATATACATACTAAGCAATTTTTGTTGAATACAGTATTTTGATCCTTTATTTACGTCTGATACTTAAACCATTCTATGTTTCCTACTTTGACGTCTAGATGTCACTTTATTTGTCATATTACTCATATAACACGTCTGTTTGTATATCGGTTCCCAACTTCTAATGTCATTAATATTTCTCTGTGTGAATATTGATGTCGACATTTTGTAACAGATAAACATTAATAAATAAAATTTTTGGGTTGTATTTTTTTAAAACATATTCATTGGATTAAAAAAACTTTCTTTCACGCTTATTAGGAAAAAAAATGGGTATTTAATTTATTTGTCAATTTTTATAAGCCAGTTTAATTACACACCTAAAAATAGTGTTCCGATATAGGGACTTTTACGTTAGTACCTATTATCTGCTACTTCAATTATAGTTTAAGATTTATTTATAATTATTTTAATAAATTTACTGCTCATTGATCCCTTTGATCATAACCAATTTTCCCCATGTTAAAAATTGTATGTTCTTAGCTGTTTTAAACACCCTCTATGTTCATATATACCTACTTGCTGTAATACAATTAAAATTATACTCAAGTAAAGAATGGATGATACTGATTAGTGTGTGCGAACTATTTCCACCGCATAAAAAAAAAATATTCTACTATACTCAGTTACCTATTTTACAAACAAAATCGATTTTTTCTTCTTTTAAGAAAGAACAAAAATGAGTACAAATAGATTATATTCATGGTATGTCACATATAGTTACATACAATAATTCCAGATACAGCATGGTCTAGCTTCCCACAGTGTATAGTTTTGTACTCATATCAAAACTGAAAGAGACGAAATAGGTGGTCTCGGTGTGTAAAGAAACATAACTCCAAGATTTACTCAACTAAAATTTAGTTTCCATATCTATTTTTTGTCAGATTTTCATTTATTTTCCTAACAATATACTGCACGCTGGCTTTAAATACAATTTTAGATTTAAAACGTACCCATTGTATAAGGGTGATTCTACTTTTTATGTCCTTCAAAAAATTAAAGTTGTCTCCACAATAAGGAAGGTTAAAACTATATACAGAATGAATATACTGTCATTTATTTTATTTAAATAAAATTAATAACTCCTATTTAGATGACCTACCTACATTTACTTTAATTTTTGATTTAATTTTTTTTATAAAAATGGTGTCAAACTTTTATTGCAGTTCTAAAACGCATGTTCATATAGAACGAAACATGTCAACTTTATAAAACTTTGTAACAAGTTCTGTCAATTTTGTAACAAGTTTTGTCAAAATAAAATAGTGATATTTTGCAGAGTAATAAAAATTTGTTTTATTTACAATATGGATTATCACAAGGTACCTAACGCTCAAATCAGTGTTTTATTTAAATAATTTTAATTTTATTATTTAAATTTAATTTATACATTTTTTTTTATCTGGATTCAGTAATCCGCAAAAAAATATTGGTTTTAATATGAAACCGAGCTGCTGGTCTGCAGATACCGAATCTATGATAATTTTCTTACATGAAATCTACGAAATGGCTCTGTCAATTTTTTTTTCTGGTTGAGACCTAAAAAGTAGAACCACCCATAAACACTGGAAACATTTCAAATTACTCTAGGTACATGATTACGAATGTATCACTAGTCCGGAACATCATGTTACACCACACACCCCTATAAATTACAAGTATATTTTCATAAATTTTCCTTGTAAATATTTTAATCTTCCAACTAAAACTATGACTGTGAATATACATACATTATAAAACTTATACATGTTACTAATTTTATAATAAACACTAACTAATATCTGCCCGCACAATAAACTCATTATTTTAGCTGGAATTAAGTTCTTAAACAAATTTTTATACATTTAAAGGTAATTAATAGAGACTGTTTATCCCTTCATACTTTATTAGGATATTGCTCTCTTAAGTAGAAAATTTTGTAAACATCAAAAAAATGGTAACTTAAGGAGTTACATCACTTTAAAATGTTAGATAAGAAGTTTTAAATGCAAAATTTTTTCTCCGTAACGAATAGTGCAATCAATATAGAACTTTTTTGAATATATTAACGTAGTCTAAGGTACACGGGGGAATTTTTTTTCAATTTAAAAGCAAAATGGCGTCGCGGCGATATGTACAATCATGTACAATGTAGACGCTTTTTTCTCAAACAGGTTTATAGTGGGTAGCATAGTAATTTTCAAACAGCAGCCAGTTTTACTAAGGTGATATCGATATGTCAATATTAAAAAATACGCTGCCAATAGGGTGGGCACACAGCTTCCTCGTAGTCGTAAAAGGCTTTAAAACAGTATTCTACCAAATATACATATTATATACTGTGAAATTATATTTTCGCCTTGAAGTTTATAAAAAAACTGTTGTAACTCAAAAGACTTAAAGGCTAAATTATAAAATAATAGCAAAAATATTTTAGAAACTAACCCCCAATATACCCTAAAAATTTGAGCGAGATAAGACTAGCAGTAAATAAGATATTGACATTTAATGGGATTTCATGGTAGCGGCGTAGCTACCGTTACTCCGATTTCGATTAAATTCATAGGGGACCATATAGGAACCAAACTACATAATTTCTGAAAATTTCATAAAAAAGAATTGAGTAGTTCAGAAGCTATGCCACTTGGTGCAATTTTGGAAGGACATGGTAGCGGCGTTGCTACCGTTACTCCGATTTTGATTAAATTCATAGGGGACCATCGCTGAGCCAAACTGCATAATTTCTGAAAATTTCATTAAAAACAATCGAATAGTTCGGAAGCTATGCCACTTGGTGCAAAATTGGAGACACACAGACGGACAGACAGACGGACGGCCCAAACCAAAATTGTTCAGGAAGCTCTAAAACGTAAAATGTGCGTAAAAAATTTGATTTTGAAGAGAAAAAATTTTTTATTTTTCAAAAGTGATCACAATGCTTCCGCTACTTTAGTAGTCTCGGAAGCAATATTAACATATTGATAAGTGACATCAGTTTGAAAAAAAAAATTGAAAGTCAATAAAAAATTCAACATTTATTTGATTAGAAAAATTTATTTGTTAACCAATTTCAAAAATCATGTGTACCACCCCAGGTAACTTATCTAAAAAGCCATAGATAAAATTTTAAGTCAGTTGGGTAAAAATTGCTGGAGTTATTCTGTCTGTCGTTTTAGAAACATAGTTTCAAGAAAAGCGCATACAAAGCCTCAATACATATTTATCGTTTTATGTGTTTCTCTTTATTTTGCTCGTCAGTCAGATTTTTGGAAGAGAGATGCTTGAGTCTAAATCGCTACAGAGCGCAAAATTTGTAATAATATCTCTGCTATAATGTCATAAACCCTGAAGGCAATTTGTGGTGGTATCTATTCAAATACAAAAAGAACTGATGCAAAACCTTAACTTTATAAAATTAACTTTAGCTTTAATCTATAGTAATATAGCTCAGAATGTAAAGAAGATAACGCTTCAATTTATTAAAGTAAGTACTTTAGTCCCGGAATTATATTAACGCATTTGTAGCACATCTATATGTTAAATCTATCTTTCCATTAATAAAAAATTTTAGAAAAACGTAAAAAAATATTTATAAATTTTAGGTAAATATATAAAATTAATAAACCAAATTTGCTTTTCACTTTTTATTTTTATTGTATATTAAAAATATCACTCCTTTCTTTTGAAAAATTTATTTTGTAATTTTAATTCTATATTTAACAATTTTTTGTATATTATTTTTTCTTTTGTTTCGAAAACATTCGAACGTCAATTTATTATACACATAAGTATTCCTAACGCAAGCAAAAATGATATTTTTATGATTATACCTTTGAACATTTTATCCACTTGTTTGACAATTTATTTCCTTTCACTCGTTGTGGTTTGTGTCAGAAAATACATTATATACAACATTCATCCCTCTGACATTGAAAGTAGTCGAACATAATTTTTGCTTGCGTGATTTATACACACGCGCACAACTTTTCTTGTTTTTCGAATGGGCTTTATCGGCGTATTGGACGATACTCAGCCACGAATGAACAATTTCACTCAACACCAATTTACAGATATGTTTAAATCGTTTAAGTGAATATGTTTAATACACAAACATTATAAAATAACCAATATTTGACGTAAAATTTGTTGTAGTCGATATCGTGACGAATATCCGTAAATTTTACATAAGTACTGTGCGAATTATACAGTTTTCATTTATAAAATAGAACAGAGACCCGGATACTGGGCAATCACTGTACAAAACAAAATAAAAGATATAAACTCACGCAAATATATGCAGATAATTTCATTAAACCTTAATAAAATAAACTAGTATGTAATTTATATAAAAGCAAAGGAGTTAACTTTGTACTTCAATCAAATTCGTAAAAACACTTTCTCTTCTGCTTGCTTGTCGATATTATCGTTAACTTCTTGTTTGAAGTTGTCAAGCCATTTTACAAATATACCTAGACACAGATAATTATAC
Organism: Brachynemurus nebulosus; assembly: GCA_035578155.1. Lineage (NCBI taxonomy): Eukaryota > Metazoa > Arthropoda > Insecta > Neuroptera > Myrmeleontidae > Brachynemurus > Brachynemurus nebulosus. Next base: position 26,149,515 of record JAPWDM010000003.1, read on the forward strand.
CTTTAAAAAAGAGCTATATGTAGCGACCATTTAATTTTATAAAGATAGAAAGTGAATTTGTTTATAAAAAATGGAATTCAGAGTATGGAGTCCATTCTGAATTCCATAAAAAATGGAATTCAGAATGGAATAAAGAGTGGAATTCAGAAATTACAGGACTGATTTTGAAAATTCTTTCATTGTTAGAAAACTAGACTACTCTAAATTGTCATACAGAGGCTATGTTTAGCTCTAAAAATAGAATTTTGTAAGAAATTACAAGATTCAAATCATATTAAAAAATGACATATTGTTTTTTGGAATTTCGTTTACTGAAACATTACAAATGCAGTAAAAGATATGATAAGATTTGTTTTTTCAGAATTAAACTTTATAGAAGTACCATAAAATAGAACGAATTCGGACTCAAGGGTGAATCGGGACAAATCGAATCAAATGTAAAATATAAAGTTGAATATATTATGTCTTTCTTAAACTACAAGAGAATTACTTTTTTAATTTCAAATGTTATCGAGTGCCTGTGAAACATTATTAGTGTATGGCGGATTTTTATCCGTATTTTTAAACATACACCAATATTCATATGTCCACTAAATGTCCAGCTTTGGCTGATACTTGAACACTCGATGTACTTTTGGCAAATGACCAATTCATTATGTTAATTAAAATTGACATAGTGTTTGAAAAATTACCAAACTGGATCGGCTGGGACTCGAACCCGGATCTCTTGGTTACCAGCCAAGCGCCTGGCTGGTAACCAAGAGATCCGGGTTCGAGTCCCAGCCGATCCAGTTTGGTAATTTTTCAAACACTATGTCAATTTTAATTTACAAGAGAATTGATTTATAGGTAGTGACTAACAATATGAATGATAAGTATGTATTAAAAAATCAATTTAACGTCTTCAAACAACGTTATTTTTTGTTTTTTAAAAATTTATTTAAAAACAATTTACTTTGGTGTTTTATTAACAAATTAACTTATTTTGAAGATTTGTATGATGAAATTTTTTTCAGAAATTAGAAATATTTTTTCTTATTATACGTAAAGTAACTAGAGAGTCATAAATTTTTAATATAGGTACGTGTGTTCGTAAAAGAAAATCCGAAATACGATGTGAAGTTTGAATTCGTGTTAATTAATTCCGTTTTATGGTAAATATGATAGAGAATAATAATATGTGTATAAACACTTCAGGAGATATTTCTGTTTCTGAAATTTTACAAACAAAAAATTACAAATTATAAATTATGATGCATCAAGGAACTTAAAATCTGTGGCAAAGCAACGTAAATGAAGAGTTAGATTATTTTTATTATCAAGAGGATTTTGCCCTATACGTGGCTCGGCTTTCATGTGCAAACTAATCCATAGGAAGTTCATATCAGTAGGAGAGACTGGGGTAAAGTGGCCACTCTAAGACGAAATGTTGTTTAGTTTATTTATTTGAAAAGAAGTATAGATTAATAAGTATTTAGCATATAGTTGCTTTAGTGCAGAACCAATAACCAGCAATATATCAACAATATCTTGAAAGGTATTTTTACAATTTTTTCTTTTTTACAACATGTGCAAAGTGACCACTTTACCCCACTATGTTGGGTAAAGTGGCCAGGGGTACCCATTTTAATCCAAAAAGAAATCTTGAAGTATTAAGCATGTTTGTATACAAAATCAAACTATGTTTGTATCATTAGTTATTATATATCAACGGACAGATTGACGGATGAACACTGAAGTTTCACCATAAGGGTTCCTTTTTCACATTTTTTCTCGGAACCCTAAAAACTGATTTCAGGCATCTTTTGTTTATAGAACAAAATAAAAGTTCTGAATTTAATATAATATGTTAAAATATTCTAAGATTCAATTTGAGCAGCGATCGGAGACACTGACCACTTTGCCCCATCAAAGCCTGGCCACTTTACTCCGTTAGACGCCATTTCGGCAAACCACAATTAATTTCAAGAAAGAATTTTCTGATTCATCGATAACTATATTATTTTAAAGGTAATTAGACAGAGTTTTTTCTATCCCAATTAAAAAATTGTATTCGTAATTAATAAAAAAATAATGAGAATACAACTTAAAACTTACTTTACATCAACACTCGAAAATTCAGAAAATTCGTTATAATTCATACAATCTAGGGAACTGATCATTGACGTTTTAATAGAATACTAATGGCTTCTGTACAAGCTAGTATTCAATTTCGCCACAAGATTGGAATAGTTTCCGGTGAGTAAAGGCCAATGGTCACTTTACCTCCGCTGGCCACTTTACCCCAGTCTCCCCTAGGAGAAAACCTACTTGTATGGACCGAGATGGACTCGTTCAACACGGGGAAAGAAACCACTAAATTCCAGTGACCGTAAAATCCAGGATTTAAATGAAAAAATTCCCAGTGCTTTCACCAGCAGGTAAATCAATCACGGAAATATTTTTACTAAAGGCGATACCTATCAAGAAAATATTTCCGCACTGAGAAAAAAATACAGTAATTTTTACTGAAATTTCTGGTAAAAATTACTGAGCTCTCTGGTAATGCGGACATAAGTGACAAGCTAAGCAAAACGTACGATAATTTATAGTAAAAATTGTAAATTACCCTATAGCTCAGTAAAAATTACCGTATTATTTATAAATAAGGTTTTTTTTTTATTTATTAATAAATAATTGAATTAAAATAGTTTAAAAGGATATTGATAGAAGGGTAAGCATTAAAATTAAATTATTAATATAGAAAAATTTTTTTTGTGGTTTTTTATTATTTGTGGAAAAAAATATATAAATTCTTTATTTGACATATTACATGATAAAAATTTTTAACAATAAGAACATTACAATAATTTGTATAAAAACATATTTCAATTAACATATCAATACATATAAAAAACATACAAGAATTAAAATAAAAACTAAACAAAAATTCATGAAACACAACAAACAAACACTTTATAAACATCCAGTCATGATGGTTGTTATTGCACAACTGAACGAAACAACGCAACGGCCGGAGAATCCTGCTTAGTTGCTAGGTCTGTAACTGCTGTAACTCGTGTTGGTCGTGTTAGACACTGCTCGGTGCGGTTGCGTGCTCGTTTTATTTATTCTCATGTCTGTGTGATGCTTGGTATGCAATGTTATGTGAGAGGGATGAAATGCACAGCGACTCAGTAAAAATTATTCAATGTCCAGTATAATTTTACAAAAAATTAAGTAAATTTTCCCGGTGTCCACATGAAATTTTACTAGCCCATCGAATTTTACGCAGCTGTATAGGAAAAATTCTTAAGGTGTACAGGGAAAATTTTCAAATGAATCGTAAAAAATAATGTTTGAAACGCATTTTTTATATTTTTGCTTAATAATTTCCTACGGACTGGTCACTTAAGACTCGTTTACCGGAGGCAGCTCAGTAATTTTTACTGGAATTTTTTCTCTGTGCGTGTATCTCACACAACTTCTTTTGATTTAGTCGTTATTTCTGTTCCATCTGCGTAACGGTATAGAAACAAAACTATTCGTATCGCGGCATAAAACTTGTAAGTTTGTAATGTTTATTCGTTCATTATTTCGTCCGCCGTGCCGTTCGCGTCGCCATCTTCGAAATCGAAATGTTAAATTATCAAAGTGATACTTACGTACATTTAAACGACAATTTAGTTTGTCGTAAAGCACATCTTTCTCTCTCCATTAACATACTATGTGTATGTACCTACATGGAAAACATACATTTCGATATACATAATGTCGTTAGTCTAACTCTGATTCGTTCTCGTTCCTATTCCTATTCGTTTTATTCATTTGTGGAAATTAATCGGTTTAAAAGTAACATAAAGATACAATTCATTAATCTTGATATTTCTTTTATTCACATAAATGTATGAATGTTTGTATGTAGAAATGTTTTTAGACCATTTGATTTTGTTCAAATGTGTTGATATTGTGCTTGACAATATTATAAAATTGTTCTGTAGTTTTGTTATTATTTTAGAAAATTGAAAAATTTATAGTAATGTAATTCTGATTGGTGAAAATATTTAAGAAAAAATAGCTGATGAGTCAATTCAATAGAAATAAACCAGCCATTTTATTTAACATTTTTGATTTTCCTAATTTTTTAACCAGTTACTTACTAATAATAGATGAGTGCAAAACGACGGTTAAAAAAATTTTCGGACTCACACTTTTTTTTTAGTTTAGCTTTAGGTTTCTTCACTTTATATAATACTAGCCGTATGCCCGATGGAATTTCCCATCAGCAACATCTTTTTATTAGGTACTCACTTTTTGCTCACTTTTAATGTTTTTCAAAAGCCTAAATCAATATCCACGTTTCTGACTTCAAAAATGACGAACTTCCCATATGAACTTTCATTTTCTGTTTTAACTCCTTAGGGAATAAATTTCCAAGAACAAGTGACTTTTATTTATAAATAGAAGCCTAAACGCCTTTTTTCATAACTCCTGTGCTTAATTTCGTTCTTCTAAACCCAACAGTTTAGGTTGTGCGTTGTCTGTCAGTCAAGTTAAAGATTCATTAAATAAGATATTTTTTTATTTTAATAGGCATAAGTAACATATTTTTCTAACTTCAAAAATAACGAATTTCCATAAAAATTTTCATTCCCTATTTAACCCACTTAGAGGGCGAATTTTCAAAATGCCTTTCTCAGTGGTCACTTACGTTACATAGGGAACTCCTGTGCAAAATTTTATTCTTCTAAACCCAGCGGTTTAGGCTGTGCGTTGTCTGTCAGTCAGTCAGTCAGTGTTAGAAATTTATTAAGTAGATTATCTAAGTAGTAAGGAAAAGGGAGAAAAATATTATATAATTCACAAATATAAAGTAACAATTAACATAAAACGGGACTTTCAGAGCTGCAAAATTATTAAAAGGAAGAAAAACTCACCTTCAATTTTTTTTCTTGTATAGACTTATTATAGAGCTACTAGCTGTAGAAGTTTCAACGTTGAGAACTTTGTACTTTTTTGTACGATTTTTCAGAAATGGCCAAACCGTAATTTGGCCATACTTATTTAAAATTGAATATCTCAAAAGGAACTGAGTGAAAAATTATGAAATTAATACAGGTTACATCTCTATATGATATAGACACTCACAATACAAATTTCGTGAGGGAAACTAAATAATAGAAAAATTGATCTGTAGAAATATGTATAGGTATAAGTGGCATTATATTGTACTAAAATCTCCTTCACGTTCGATGTGGAAAACAAAAGTTCTGGGTCATAACTCGAAAATGAATAGTCATAGGAAAATTCTAAGATATTCAAATTCTCATAACTCTTACTGGTAAGAAATTATTTACAGAAAAAAAACATTTGGAATATCGAATTTTTAGAGTATATAGCTTCTAAATTAACATAAAATTTTACAAGTTTGAAGACATTATTCTGCTCGTCTAATGCTTCTGTAAAATTTGTAATTGTATCTGCTACTATTTACGATATTCTTTCTCGTTACGAAAATTTTATTAGAGACAATTAATTTAAAATATACATTTTTATAATGTCTTCTTCCTTGGTTTCTTGTTAATTAAAAGAGTCATTTTAATTTGAAAAACAGACCTCATTTATAGACAAGTTCTTAGTATGGAAAATAAGCTGACAAATTTTAAAGATGATCAGAGTACTATTACGTCGATTACGTCTATTACTCTCAAGATTTTTTCAAATATTCATATATACCATGTGAGTTTTTTGAGAGTTGCCATTTTTATTACAGCCAAATTTGTATACTAGAAATGGTGCTGGAAAGGGTTCTTTTCTTGAATGTAATAAAAATGTAAACAACCAGAACACTATCGGTTGAAGTAGCCTCAAGTATAAATGCATATTTTTACCACCTAATTAATAAATTAAAGAAAAATTCAAAAATTAAACTTGGGTAAAAAAATTTTTTTTCCTCATTTATGTCGTTAATTAATGCATTAGATCAGTTTTATCGAAAAATTAATATATAGTCTCATTTAAAAATCTATAAGTGAGTATCATAGCTCGAAAACCATAAGAGCTATAAAGCTCCAGACTATAGCAATCGGTTGCCCCCGTCGATATCTACAACTATTATTTGAACAATTTTTCGATTAAATCAACGGTCTGGCTGTAATAAAAATGTCAACTCTCAAAAAACTCACACGGTATGTATATTTGCTAATTCATTACGATATTTACGATTAGTAAACTAGAAAGTATATTGCTTGTTCTTTTATGACAGTTGATCTACATATGTATAAACATTTTACTCAATAATGATAAGAATAATTTCAAATATGTCTTGCGCAGAAAGTAGAAAGGGGGTCAAAAAGTGCTTCTTATTTTTAAATAATATTAGATTGTTAACTAAAGCATTTTCCAGGGTTTGATGCACTTATTGTTAAACATACTTTTTTATGAATCTTTATTACATACGGTCGCTACGCATCTTATCGGCAAGGATACAATTATCCTTGTCAATCATGCATGTTATTTAATTATTGATATTAATGCGTACATAAAATATATTTTATCCTGTTTATAAAACGCTTGCTTTCAATTTGCTATTTTATTGATAGATATATCGATATCAAACATGGCTGGCGTTACACGTCAAATTACTGTGAGTATAGTAATACATGAATATAGCAGAGATTAAGTTGAAATCATTGATATTTATATATTTATTTATTACTGGATAAATACACATAAATATTTTGAAACAGAAAGCAGTCAATAGTCAAAATAAATAAATTTCATGTAAAATATTGCAATTCTCATCGGAGCAAGGTCTATAGTTGAAGATACGAAAATTATTAGAATCACTGTGAATTACTGTGAAAATATGGAAAACGAATTGTAATTAAGATATAAGTACATAAAATACATACGCTTTTTTCATGAATAAATCGTCAAAATAAATATTTTAGTTCATTTATGCCTTTTCTTTATAATTATAAAATTAGTTATTTTCTTAAAAGTTTGACTACCTATATAATTTTCTTTAATTTAGTTTTATTTTCCTTGTCAATTTCGGGCATTCGCCCTTTTATTTCAACAAACAGTCGAATAATTAAATCAATTTGAAAATACAAATACGTGTTTCTGGACCAATTTTCGAAAAGTTTCTTAATTCTTAACACAAAACCTTTCTTAATTTAGTAGGTTAAGAGTAAATAAGTTATAGTTGTCGTAAAACATTACGTTCATTTTCATTTATCTTATTTTCTTTCATACACGGAGAGAAAATTCTTATAAAAATTACTGTGCTCAGCACTACAATCGACGTGTAAAAGGCGAACATATTCAATTTTGTACGGTAAAAATATAAAAATTATAATTAATTATAGAAAATTTAAAGGATAGAATATTGTTTCCGTAATATTAGTTCCGTAAAATTTATAAAACAGCACAGTAAAAAGTTCCATTGCCGACAAAAAAATATTTTTTAATTGTTTTTCTTACAAAAATTACCATGCTGTATTATAATATTTGAAATGCTATCTGCTAATATGTAGTAGAAAGAAAAAAATAGAAAGAAGGTTGTGTTTGTTGTGAACGCTGTTGAAATGTACCTGACTCATAGCAAGTCCCATAGCCAACCATAGGTTTGGACGACCAACTTGGTCGGACAGGTCGGACCAAGCACCTTGATCCATTAGACTGTGTTACAAGCAGCAAGCAGTATTTATTACACTGTGTTAGAGGACGGGGATGTCACCGTTTAATTCATTATTTTGTTACTTCACTATCTTTAGTATTATAATATATTGTTAGCAATCATTTTTGTATGCATCATAAAGTTCTTACAGGTTCGAAGTTTTTACAGGTACTGCTCAAGCAACATAAGGTTGCGGGTCAGATGCGCAAATGAAACAGTACGACAACAAGAATTAAACTATAACATATATGCATAAGAGTGTGATAAAAGTTGTGTTAGCACATTAAATTTTACCATGCTAGCAGATATTTTTTATTTTGGTCGTCGATCGCGCACGCATTACAAGAGAGCATGGTAATTTTTCTGAAATTTTATCTACAAAAATTATATGATTTTTCTCTCCGTGTATGTTATATTTTTAAGCATATTTTATGTTTTATTACATATACTGTATTCGTGTAATCTTTGGAATTTACGTTTTTATGTATGAAATTTTAATTTTACTATTCTTTTAAATATTTTCACTGCTTTCAAAATTGGTCTATAAGGATCGGAAGGCTTAAACAGCCCTTCAAGCGTCAGCAAACATGAATACTAGACCTATCATGATAACAGAGTATCCCATAAATCTTCTTGGATCAACGTATACATTTTATCAATTCAACGCTACCACCATATTTATCATTTATACGAGTATTTTGTTAAACTGTCCCTTGTAGCATCTACAAAAGTATTTTCTGTGCATTCAAGGTATTAACTCAGGTACTTAAATTTCTGTCCTAAGAGTTCAGTATTTTAAAACATCAGCTCCCTTCTCGGGATCGGAATTGTAACACAAATAGAAATATTTGAGTAAATTTATAGAATTAATACGTGCATTTTAATCAAATCAAAATTACCCTTCTGTATGAAAGTAAAATTTTTAAAAACAGTAAAAAGAATGTATAAAATTTAAATAATTAATGTAAATTCAAGAACGTAATAATTTAAACTTTAACCAGTTATTAACAATAGATTAACAAAAGAATGTAATTTTAAACAATTTATATTTCTTAGGGTGTATAGAGAACTGAATTGAATTCAAGAATATTGACGTACTGGATACAAAAAAAATCGCCAAGTGCGTGTTAGACATGTAGGATTTCGTAGTCAATAGTTAGAGTTTTTTGTAATTATTAGGATAAAATATTTCTTTATTTTATTTAATACTAACATTTACTACCGGCTTTTTACTCATGGTGTTCGAAATTTTGAAATTTAACGTCATGTTCATATATACGTAGAGATTATACTTACACCACTGAAAGTTGTTTTTTGGGCGATAGAAGGTTTTCTTACTGTAATAGAATGTTTTCCCGAGTAAAGTGCAGCCTATAATCATTTCTACTTTCTTGGCTACGTCTATGCAAAGTTTTAAGTCAATTGATTAAACTGCTGAGGCGTGAAAGCAAGCAAACAAACAAACTCATTTTCGTCAAACAAACAAATTCATCATTAATTAGGATTAAATTTAATAGATTTGAGCGTTATCTTATGGTATACTATATTTACTGAATAAATAAAACATTTTACTTTGTAAAAATACCACTTTTATTGTTTAAATTCTTATACCACTCGTATACCACTTTTATGGTTGAAGAATTAAAACTAGTCTATTTTATTAATAATATAAATATCTGAACCTTTTACATTCTATATGATTTTAAAAAAAATTCAATAATTATTTTCAAAAAACGAGACGGATTGGAAGCTCCGACACTGACTACTAAAAAGTTGCCACCCGATGCGATGATAGACATACGAATATCCGAATCTATAAGGATTTCGCTGTTATGATTACAAAATGTTCTGAAAATTAGCCAACATTTATTAAAATTCATACAGTGATTGAAAAATTATCAAACTGGATCGACTAGAACTTGAACCAGTATCTCTTGGAAAAAAAACCTATATATGTTTGATAAAGTGTAAATAAAAGTTCGATAACGGCATAACCCTAAAATATTGGGGCACTTTATGGTTATCATAAAATTTTTGAAAATTGTCCCTTTTAACAGCAGGAAACTTTTTGAAAAACGAGAAAAGAGTCTTTTATGACGGTTCTGTGTTTAACATTTACGTGGGTACTTAATTAAACACATTCTGTTCGTATAGGTACCAGGTGTTACAAGTTATTCATTCACTAAAAAAATCAAATCTTTATATTCTTTGTGTTTAATCAATTTTTTAATTTTATGATTATAACTAAGTATTCTAAACTACCTATTTCAAGTAATTCAAAATAAGATGTATGTATGTTTTAAGGAAAGATTTAGAGAAATATATAATAGTTGTTACAATATTAACAAATATGCTTACCTAATTGTTATCTTTTATGATTGTAGTAGAATGTACTAGGTGTAACAAATTATTTATTCAGTAAAATAATTTGAATTGCAATTACAATATAACTTCATCATATAATTTAATTTTTTTTTAAACTAAAATTAAAATTTATTTATATAAAAGTTATGCCGTCATTTAATACATTATTTTAAGTTAGTATTTAAATTATTTTTAAGTAGCTACTGTTGCATATCACAAAAGGATTGATAATATTTTATTACTGCTCCAAAAGTGGAAAATTCAACTTTTGTACTTATAAATGGTGTCTACGTAGCACAAATTTCGCGTAAAATGGGTACTGTAAGTAGAGATGTTATGAATAACCATAACAGTAACCGAAACTACCGGATATCCGAAATGATTATATACATCCGAAACCGAAACCGTGTCCGAAAATAAAAGTTTCGGATTTGTTCCGGATAATAACAGACAAATGCCCTTGGAAAACTGAGTTTAAATCGAAGCAAGTTTTTACTGCATATATCTCTCTCGATAGTTTTTGTTCCAGTGACGTTAATTCGTTTCTGACGTTCACATTTTGGGTTAAAGTTTTCCTCTTTTTTTCTAAAAAATATGTTCACTGAAAGCAACTATTTGTAATCGTAACCGTATCCGAAACATTATCCGATGTTTTTACATATCCGTAACCGAAACCGAAACCGAAAAAAATGTTTTTAAATATCCGTATCCGTATCCGTATCCGAAATTTCATATCCATAATATCCATAATGGTAAATAGGAAATATTGCACAAAATAAAAAATATTTATATAAGTAGGTAATAGGGTTAAAATCTTCCCTACTTTCGTGACGCATTTTACATTATTTTGTCAAACTGTTTTATAAGACGTATTCAGGTTAATAATAAATTGGTTAATATTTTAATTAAATCAAGTACTTGAAATATTCAATTAAATAAAATACTTACAATAGTTTACAATGGTTAGTTATAATCGTATCACTAAAAACTGACTAAACATAAAGACTAGAAATATTTTATTTTTTTAATGAATGAACAGCTTGTAACACCTGGTACATATACGAACATAATAATGATAATATATAAGTACACATCTCAATAAAACCATCATAAATGACCTTTTTTTTCGTTTTTAAAAATTTTTCAAAGATTTTATGATAGCCATAAAGTGCCCCAATATTCTAGGGTAAAGCCCCGATAACTATTAGCCTATCAGTCTCATTATTCGATACATTCTCACTAATAGTTTATTAGTGAAATTGAGAAATATTGATAGACCTCTAACTTCACAAAACCACCTCTAATTTAATTTTCGCTTCTAATTATGTTTTACGTTCCATTTATGCATCTCACCATTCACCAATAAGTACAATAGCATGTCAATATGCTATGTTCACACGTGTCCAAATTAACGTTTAGTGATTACACAATATCGGTGTACATATATTCAGACACAACAACAGATGCTACATATGTAGGTACGCCGTGATGGAAGCGGTGGACGGACAATTTACCAGGAAAACAAAACACATAAATGGTACGCCAACCAGGATACTGACCAACAATGAAATTGTCGTACAATTATACCCCTTACAACACATTGGTTGTTGTTGTATAAGTAAGTACACAATACGTACCTATATTGTATTATAAAATCTAAAATTAACCAAAATACATTTGTTACAAATATAGTGTAATTACTACAATGAATATGATCATTAAATACAATTTATTAGATCGTAAATAATTGCAACATAAAAGCGTTACATTTAATTGAATTTCAATGCAAAATCTGAAAAAAATTTACTATAAAAAATCACACACATATTGTAGGTATATAAATAAATACCCATATGCAATCAATACGACATACATGTAATTAATTGTACATTGTTAGAAATATATAGGCAAACGGTATAACGTATGCACTGTCAATATTGTGGTAAAACTTTTTTATAAACTAATTTTATTTCATTTGATATAATTATGTAAAAATAAACTCTATAGAAGTTTATATTTAAAAAAAATTTATTTTCACAAAAATTACAAGTTGAAAATAATAATAAAACAATTTTAAATTTTTATGCAAGTTAAAAGTATTATAATAATATTTACTTTACCACCGCACGGTGATCGAGTTAATACGTAGTTGACTCCGGTGAGCTTGGCTTGAACGACTGTTGATTGTCCTAATTTCGTCCTGACTTATATACAGCTGAATTTCCTGTTACTTTTTGAAATGACATTGGTTGTGTATCCGGTAGGTATATTTAATTTCTCTTGAAATTTGTATGACATTGGTTACATATCCTATGGGTGTTTTTAATGAAGTAGTTTGAAGATTAGCTGATGTTCCATTAAGGTGGTTAGTCCAGAATTCATAACTTGTATGTATATCGCTACCTTTCTGAGTGAACATCGTATATCAAAAACTACGTGTCTTAGGATAGACAAAAAACATATTAAATACTGTATATAAATATATATATATATATATATATATATATATATATATATATATATATATATACATATATATATATATATATATATATATATATTATATATATATATATATATATATATATATATATATATATATATATATATATATATATATATATATATATATATATATATATATTATATACATATAGGTATCCAACATCAAAGGGTGTAATTAGCATAAATCTTAAGTTCATAGTGATGAAAACACAGATTTAAATACGCTTTTTTGTGTGTCCAAAAATTGGGAGTTTTCAGATACGAGGTTCACAGAGAAAGGTAGAGATATCCGCCTGATGGTAAAAATTTCATTTGAGTTTGTAAGACTAAGAGTTCCATAGTTATGACTAAGGAACTCTAAAAGTGCGTTCAATATTAGTGTCAAAATAATTTTTAATTGTATAATATGCGATGTGGATAATATCTAGACTATAGGACAAAAAATTTTTCAGTACGGTCGGCTCTTTTAGATATGGCGTAGAAAATATCAAAAACATTTTGAATATTCCATGTCATAAAATGTCATCAAATATTTCGATACCTAGCTGTCGAATTATGTCTAAGCAAATGTTATATATTTGTAATTTTTTTTTTAAATTAACACTGTAGTCTCTTTAATTAAGTAGTATTTCCCTGTATTCAAAAGATAATTTTAAAAAAAAAGAAGAAACAGTGTCAAATTTCGAACAAAATTATTATAACAAATTAGGTAATACGATACCTCTGTAAGCTGACAAAGTTGAAACCCTTTTGTACTTATTAATAAGACGAGTACCTAAATTTAATACATAATATAATAATTTTAGTTAGTAAGAAACTGTCTTAGGATAATAACTAACAAGGACAATAAATAATTTCGTGACAGGAAGATGTTGAACCGTAGACAAACTTATTTATTTTTTCACTCTATTTCACTAATGGGGTTGTCAGAACAATTCTTCTCGATTCGTAATTTAAACTAATTAGTAAAGACCGTATATAATGCGATGGAAAAGGTTCAACATGCTATTAATTGGTTTATTATAATAATTTAAGCCGTCAAAATAAATATTATAACTTTTCCATAGAAAACGGACTTATAATATTGTTGCGAATTTTTTTTGTTAGATTTGCTGAGATTCAGTTTTTTCTTATATTATTTAATTTTTTCCACCTAAAAGACTTTTGCTTTTTGAAATAGTAAAAAACTTTTTTCAGTTATACATTCAATTTCAGTATGAATATCATCAAATCAACATCAAATTGTGATTTGATGAAATTTTATTTTGTCAGATTATTACAAACCGTCAATTAGTAAACAAAGACCGTCAACGTGTGAAATAAACATTATTTTTTATTCATTCAATTTATTCAGTATTTTTGTGTTTGAAAAAATAGCTTACTCGTATTAGGCTCGTAAGTTTATTTTTGTGGCCATAGATGCTCAAGTGTCCTTAACTTTCTGCCCTGGATTCTTAAAAATAATACTTACAGTTTGTCAGACAAGAGCGTCGTCTCCATGTTTAAGTGAAACTAGCTCAAAAATGGTTGTAATTATTTATTTATATTGAAATTAAAAGTACAATTTGAACAATTAGGAAAATTAATCGATTAATATGAAAATTTTCACTAGTTTGCGCATTATTATTATTATTATTATTATTTTTTTTTTTTTGATTAAAATTGGGGTACTGCTGCCGGTGGATGGCGCAGTCAGCAGCACCCGGCGGCATCGCCATCGGAGGGCATGCGCCGCCATAAACAGTAAAAATAAAAACGACACATAAAGACAGGAACACATAAATGCATTAGACAACGGACAAACATACACATAATAAAATCCAACGATGAGCCCTGCCATCCCAGGGCTAAAAAAGAGTGGACAGTCCTTGGTGACGGTACGATAAGTACTAGACAGAGCGTCCGGTCACCAAGGCCTGAAGACCATCGCTGCGACTCCCCCCAAGGCGTAAAGGGCCTCGGGGTGGAGGAACCTGACTAGACAATACACAAATAAATATCACAGATCAGTATCACGGTAAGTATCACAGATAAAACTTATTGCGTCACTGGGAGGCCGCAGGCCGACCAGTGAAGCAATAAGGAGTTAAAACAATACCGCTGTAGAGCCATAACAACAGGCCCACAGCGGCATAACCAAATATCACAGATAAATAAAATCAAGTGATGTACCACCTCGGGTGGAAAACGCCCTCAGTGGTACATCGTTAAAACATATTAAAAACAACCTTATTAAAAAACAAAAACAACAATATCACAAGTTTGACAATATTTCTTGCTCCGTGACACGATTCCGCTCCCCAAAGTCTCGACAATTCCGAAATGGCTTCGTCAACACCTAGGAGCTCACACGTGTAGGGACAGTGACATCTGATTACTGAGCATGTACTGTTCTGTCAGGTAGCTGATTACTGGGTACATGTGCCGTTCTGTCAGATGTCGGGGTCAACCTACACGGGAGGATGACTAGGCCACGTTCGTCCGAGTCGAGGCTACAGAGAACGGGACAATGCCACAGAGTATCACAGTATATCTGACTTATGTCCCTATGACCCCGACGGGGCAAAAGCAGTCCCAGGACGCTCCAGCTCGCATCCGTATGAGGGAAGACGACATCTCCTTACTAAGCGAGCTCGCTCAAGCTGTTCGGGCAGATGTCGACTCATACGCCTGGATGACGCGAACGAGTGCGTCGAGTACCGCATTCCTACACGTCGAAGTCACAGGGACAAAAAATCAACGCAATAACACAGCCAATCACTTAATCACTTTTGTGTCCACTGGAGTGCACCATCCAGGGGACACTACAAGATTTAAAAACAAATAAAAAAAAACAGAATCACAGCACGAAATCACAGACAAAACTACACAAATCACAATATAAAAATATCACCAATCGACTGGGCGGAACACGACTCACGACTTTGAAAATCACACACATACGGATACTAAACGCACACGAACTGTTGCCAGACATCCGGGCGAGAAGCTATTGCACAATCAGACGGTGGTGTTTCTCTCATACGGTGGATATCTCTGTCGGTCATACGACGTTCGTTCTCGTCGAAAATTTTGATCCGGCATCTTTTGTGAAAACAGTGGTACCTCGAGAAGGAAAGGTGCCGATCTTGGGTAGTCAGAGGCTAATGGAATCCGAAGATTACTGTATTGCGCATAAACTACCCCTGGAACCCTTAGCCTCCTTGACACCAATGGGGGATAAATATCCCTCACGGGTGCCAAGGGCAGCTGCTATAGGTGTCCTCACCACCATTATTATTATTATTATTATTATTATTATTATTATTATTATTATTATTACTATTATTATTATTATTATTATTGTTGCCATTAGTCTTCATATTTTATTGACATTCCAAACGGTTGTTTAATCGTTAAAATTTTCTGTAGTTTTCATATTCTTCCTTTCATTTTACGAGAATAAATTTGCAGTCAAAATTAAAATGCTTCATCAATTTCATTATTCTTACTAATATTATAGTTTAACAAACTATTTTCCTCAATTCTTTTAATAGAAAATTAAAAAAAAAATATTCACGCCAATTAAATATTGACACTTAATTTTTTATTTACAAATATAGTTGTCAATTGTCACTACAACGATTCGTATTAATAGTTGCTATAAATATTTATAATATTTATTCATGGCATTCTATGTGATAACATAGAAATATAAATTTCACCTATATTATCCGAATTTTATTTTTTATTTAATATGTTTTTATTCTTTAAGGGCAGGGCAAGGTATTAAAATAATTGTTTTTTTGCATTTTTTTTTAAATTTATTTAACTAAATGCATAATATCTCAAGAATATTGTCTCAAAATTTCAAGTTGATTGGAGCAAAATTGACAAAGTTATAAGCATTTTTGTTGTAACCTAGCAGATGTTTCGCTCTCTATATATCTCTCTCTATCTCTCAGTTATAGAAATTTCAATGGAAGTACTAACGTGTTTATACCTGTACTGTATATTTTGTCAGTGTAGGGTACAAACTTTAGTTTAGCAGTAAGTATTTTATATCAGTTTTATACAAGAATTTTTAAGTGTTCAAAACTTTAAAGCGTTTTCCCTACAGCTCACGTTTTCAAAGTCGGTGCCCCTCATAGCTTCAAAACTACAGCACCGATCCATTTGAAATTTTGAACATTCTATACATAATTTACGAGGTAACGCTGGAGAGCTTTTTTTAAAATTTGTTAATAATTTTTATTTTACAATAACAAATTAGCCAATTTTTTTCGCAAAAAATCGTGTTTTTCCGTTCTAAGTGTTCCAAAAAACTGAAAAATTGAAATTTCGAAAAACCCTTCCAGTGTTACCTGAGAAAAACTATTATCTAACGAATGAAGTTTAATTTTTTTATTTCGGATAATCCAGCACCAAGTTATGAGGAGCACCGCAATTCTAATTTTTTCCGAGACACGTTCGAATAATTGCTGCCATTACTGTATTTTTTAATATTTCTTCGTGAAAATTTTATACAATATTCTTCGAATATCATACTTTAATGTCCCGCTAGTTTTAATAAAGAGATTTTAACTGTGTCGTCATCAAAAAATTACAAAAACATGCCCTTTTTTGTACGAATTTACCTTACCCTCTCCTTAATTATTTTAAATCGATCGTGCAAAAAATATTATATTATACAATAGACGATGCTGATTTTCTCCATCAGTAAAAGCAACTTACCGAACTTATATTGTAAAATACTATTAAATTTTTATGTATTTATAATATTGTTATTCATGGTCCAGATATATTTTATGTAAACCGAAAAACTAAATAAATAATAAAATATTGGTATTAATAATCAATTTATGTTAATAAAACAAAATTTAATTAAAACTGATATTTGTTATTTATTTATCAAATATAAGTAATTAATATCTATATGCATGCCTGTAGTAACAACACGCTGTTTTAATTATAAAATATTTATTACCAATATGTAAAATAACACGCTTAAAATAACAATAATAATAATAATAATAATACATAGGTATATGATTGTTTAACGAATGCGGTTCGGTGTTCAGGCCATTCTTGTGATTCCGTTATGACTTAACACGTAGGAAAATTATATTCAGTAATTGTCAATAAAAATAAACGTAGTTTAAATTGCTTACATTTTATCTGGGCATTTATAGGAGGAATTTTAAGTTAAGTTTTTCATTTGTATGATTAAAATGTCAATTCTCGGATCAGAGGGTATACAGCCAAGCTTCTGGGGGGAGAGGGCGGAAATAATAGGGCTAAAAAAATGTCTGAAACAAAATTAACAAAAGAGTAATAAATTACCGTTGACGACCAAAAAAAAAAACGTCAACTGGTCAATTTACCAATATGGTGTTTAAAATTAAATAATATCTAGGGTATATTTTTAATTCTCGGGATCAAGTCAAAGAGTCATGAGTCCCCCCCCCGCCCTGTATACGTCCTTGTCTCGGAGTGGCAATATAAATTATTTAGATGTTAGAACTTTATTTTCAGTTGATTATACCTACAGCTTTAATTTTATCAAAAATAGAAAGAGTGGTACCTAAGAAAAATTTATATCGGACATTAAATATCAAGCTATCTATATCTGGGGTTCCTAAAGTTTTATGTCGAGGAGCCAAATTGTAAATACTAAAATATTTGGTAGTGTAAAAAAAATTTAAAATAAGTAAGGACATAAAGGAAAGGTGCGTTTGTTTACATAAACTCCTATTAAAAACTAGAAGAGTATTGTTCATCCGGTCGATCACAGAGTGACTTTCGGTCGACATTCTATCCTAATTTACAAATTAAAAATAGGAGTACAGTCTGATAAAAAAATCAAATCCGGAAAATTAGTCACATTTTCTGAACGAATTTAAATATTTTTACCGAACGAAAGAAAATTTGGTACTCCAGTTATTCAAACTTCACCAACAGATCTGATTCGTGTCACTTTGTAGCTATTAATTTAAGAAAGAAAAACAATTGATCCCGATGACGTCATCAAGTACATGAAATTTTCTAAAAACTCCAAAATAATTTTGATGCTAGAAACATGAAATTTGAAGCTACTTATAGGTTTTTGATACTGCTTTCTTCTTTTCTATCAAAATCAAAATTGCAAAGACAACAGAAATATCAAACTATATGTGGAAATTAAATCAGATTTCCTAAGCGAATTTGTTTATTTTAACCTAAGAAACTGATTTATGTAAAAGTAGATCACCGAATAAATTATATTAGAAAAGTAACTCGTATAGTAAAAAGGTTGAATACCACT
Organism: Brachynemurus nebulosus; assembly: GCA_035578155.1. NCBI lineage: Eukaryota > Metazoa > Arthropoda > Insecta > Neuroptera > Myrmeleontidae > Brachynemurus > Brachynemurus nebulosus. The sequence goes on from JAPWDM010000003.1 coordinate 26,168,330, forward strand.
GATATATAAAAACTGCATGTAATAAGAAGATATTTTAAAAATAAAATTTGAAGATTTAGGCCTGATTTGCAACAACGCTCCGCTCTCGGCACGATATCACTCTGCTCCCGATTTGATATAATATTCTTACAAGTAAACAATGAGTGTGTTCACATCATCGCTTTGATATCGGTCCGATATCAGTCACGGTTCGCTCTCGCTCCAATGACACTCCAATATCAATACCACTCAGGTAATATTTTATCGGAGCGATATCAGACTTGTTATGGCTTGTACCTATAGTGTAAACACTTTTTTGATTCCATTCCACTCCGCTTGCATTCAGTTGTTATGAAAAGATATTTGTATCGAACTGAGACCGAACTGGGAGCGTACCCAGAGCGGCATTATAATGTAAATACAGAACGAATAAGTACCAGCATGATATCAGCACTGTAATGTGAACACAACAAGATTATATCTAATCAGGAGCGTAGTATATCGTACCGAGAGCGGAGCATTAATGTAAATCGGGCCTCATAGAGTTAAAAAAATGGGGGTAAATATTGTTTACGAATTTGAAATTACAGATAATCTGGTATCGCGGACCACTGCAAGTCTCTGATATCAGTTATAAATTTTATAACCTTCGAATGATTTTATATACTCCTTGATGACGTAATAAAGATAATTTTTTAAATTTTTCAAATAAAAATACTCATTCAAATATGTCCTTATGAGTTCTCTGTTAAAATATTAGCAATTTTGGTGTAAATTTTCCCAATGTTTTAATTTGTTCAAATCAAAACATCAAATTTTGGTACTGAAATATGAGTTTCGTGATCAAAATATGAAATATAATTCCTTCCAAATGTACCTTCCTATTTTATCAGACATGAGAAAAGTGATTTCCAGTCTCACAAACTTATTTTTTATTGAATAAAAATAAATTGTCTATTTGTGATAACCTTCTCATAAAGTGGTTTAAAGGACAAATTTTATGTATAGTTGCCAGTCGGAATCAGTTTTCATTATTCATAAATCATTTAATTATTTTTTGATGCTGATTTGCTGCCAAACAATTAATTAATAATTATGTACAATCACCATCCCCGTTGTAGTCAACTTAGTTATTGAGTATGTTGAGCAATCGCCAGTTCATAACCACTAATTCAGTTTTGAAAATTAATTGTTCAATTATCGATTTCCTATTACGCTTCAAATACACTATAATTGTTAGATATAGTGACCAAATTGTACAATAGTCTAACAATATCAAATTGTAATAGTAATGTAGATAGTTTTTCTATACAAACTGTTGATCCCACAGATGAGACAGATCAAGCCTGCATACAAAAAAGTGTGATCCGAAAGTTGCAGTAAGTAGCAATTTATACTGCTTACTGATTAGTCGTCCATCGGTTCTTCAAGCGTACACATTCATTGTTAAGTCGTGGTCACAGTGGTGGCTGTTTATTGTTACATCACTAGTAGCAGGTACATGCACATGGTTGTTCTAATATACGTATGCATTCTCACCTTGGACCACCGCTACATACATACAGAGTATTACACACACAAACATCCACTACCTTACACATACCAACAAAAACTCTAAATACGTATATAACCTTCCACCTCTCCACAGCTAACTATCATAATGATCATAATAGTAGTTTGGCCCCTTTGTTGATCCATTTTTTTTTCTTAACTTAGAACTGAAATTATAATATGTTTAAGAGATCTAAAATTTGTTTCACAATTACTTAGATTAGTAGATGATTTAGGGGGCTCCGAACTCAGGAAAGGAAACTGATATAGGGTGAATGCGGGAGAGACGCCGCACATTTTGAAAACACTTGATAATTCTTAAAGTATGCATTCAATTGATTTGAAATTTGGTACACATTAAATGTAAACATTGTTCTTTAAAATTATTTATAAATAATTTTAAATTTTAAGTCATAAAGGATTCATAATTAACATTTTTGTAGAGCCTGCAAAGCGGGAGAGATGCCGCACCTATGGGAGAGATGCCGCATCAAAGAAGGAGAGGCGCCGCATATTTCATATTAAAAATTTTGCATTTTATACACATCTCCATACATGATGCATGCCATATGTAACCATTTTTGGCACTTTATACATCTTAACCAGTCAATTTTCTTTTGTTTCTGAGTACTCTTCAAAACAGTCAATACACAGGCAATCATCATTATTTTCGTTATCTTCACCAATATGAGAGCTCTTTCTGATCCATTAATGGATCTTTTATATTTACGTGGCATAATTTACAGTCAAAAAAAAAAAAAATTTTACATGCGGCATCTCTCCTTTTTGTTGGGGTAGATGCCGCATGTTGCTATAGCAAGCAGAGTGCGGAATTCTAACCTAAAATTTTATACAGTACTTTTAAAATATACCTAAATTAATAACAAAACTCATTTTCATTAAAACAATGAAATATACATTCTTAAATTCTAATGAATTAAATGCTTGATAAAATATTATGTTAAAAAACTTACCTTTCAATAATAAAAAGTTGGATAATTACTAAACTGACGGACTAATCATAAATATTACCATATACAGCTTAAATAAGTAACTTATTCTAAACATATAATCCATTAATAGCGCTATCTGTCAGTCAACGGACGAACTATGGCTACTGCGGCATCTCTCCCGACGCGGCGTCTCTCCCGCACTTACCCTACTATTGGAATCTTTTTGTCCGTTTCCGTATAATGAGACCGAATTTTTGTTTTCCTTATAAAACGTGAAATAGATTTTGGTAAAATTAAATAAATTTTGGTAAATTTGGTCTTTTTTCTCTCTTTTCAAATGATATATCACATATCTTATTTCACAAAATTATCTCGAAAATTCAAAAAAAATAACATTGTATTTTTTAAAAAAATCGTTTCTAGATTTTAATCTAAAAATAAGTTAAATATGATTTCTAATTTCATAATTCACAGTTTCCTTCATATTTGCATACGTTCGTTGTAAACGCATTCACTACAATCCTTCAAGTATGTATAAAATAAACAACGAATTTCCAAAATTATTTGCTTATTAATTATTAATTTTGAATACAAGACCGGCTCCCTAAGCCAGGCTTTCTTCTTAAACAGGTCGGTTAAAATTTACTCAAATGGGAGCAATAAATACGATCCTACGTAGTTTGAGGACAACGTATCGTTACAAAACTCTGAATTTAACAAATTTTCATTTATTTATATTCTACCTACACTGATGTTAAAGTGTTAGACAATTAAAGTGTGCCCCAAAAAACAAATTGAATATGTAGTAGAGGTAAGTGGGGTAAAGTGGGAAATGGCACTTTCCGGGTAAACTGTCAAAGTATAGATGTCATGCACTACTGACATCTGTTAGTAATGACCACAAACTAATCTTTATGGTATACCCACACATGCATATGTGTTCATGTGCTCTTTAACACTTGTCAAAGTTTTGATCGTAAATTTCATTTCTCATCGTTTCAATATCGTTTTTTTCACTCGTTTTAGACATAAAGAGATTGTAAGTACACTCAAAGCATTCTTTGTAGTCTTGATTTTGATAATGCATGTAAGCGTTTCGAGTAATTTATACATTGTAAAAAAAACGACGCTTACATTTTTGCAAAATGTGGTGTTGGGGTAAAGTGGGAAATGTCAAAAATCACTATTGAGGCGTCGTTTTGCATTCAAATGTTGTCGATTCATTGTTTCTGATTTAAAAGAGTGTTGTGAATGTATTTATGTTCCTGTAACCTCAAAATTTCGACTTCATCTCGGTTTTTTCGGTTCCCGGAATATAAATTATCGTACGCCCGGCGTGAAAACAAGCTTTTTTAACAATTCGCAAATTTAAATCAAGTTGTAAGAAGCAGCTGAAAACATTTTGGAAAATAAACGCATCGAAGCTTGAAAATCAATTAATTCATGTTTGCATTTTTTTTTTTGCGAAAATTGTTTTTTTTATATTTACTATGTATTCTGTATTCTTTGAACCTTTTTTGCCTTGAAATATAGATATAATAACTTTGCTACAAGATTTGCGTTGAGTTTATACAGTTTTTTAAAGTTTCCCACTTTACCCTACGATTTTCAATTTTGGCCATTTTGTACATGGTCGGTCAAAGCTCGGTAACTCAAAAGAAAATCAATATTTTTAGTTGGTAGCTTAGGCAAAAGATAGCTTATTGAATTCTCTTTACTATAGAAATTTTAAACATGGAAAAATAATCACTTTTGTTCAATCAACGGAGCTCCAAAAAAAAGTTTCCCACTTTACCCCACTGACCTCTACTAAAATAAATTATATTGTCTGTTGTGTTGTATTGATATACAAAACATTCAAAACATGCAAACATACATACAATTAAATATACAAAACATAACAGAACAAATCACTAAATTCTCTCACAGTCAACCCTGCCGTGCATACACCACCACTGACTGGGTAGATGAAAAGGGAAAATGAAAAGTATCAGTGAGTAAATTAAAGTGATGAGGAAAACATTGTATTGATGTGAGAATGACAATTAAAAGCATTAAAGTCATTTATACATACCTAAATATCAACATGGGACGAGAGGGTGGAAGGAGGTGGTGAAAGGAGGTAGCAAATGTAACCACTAAAATGTTTTGTAAATAAATGTTTAATATTGAATGACTACATATGTATCAATAATTTAGAGATGGGACAAGCTTAAAATACTAACACGTAAATTGTATTATTAATTATTATCAGCGAAAATTATTGTCTTTTTACGAGAGAAGCCTGTTTTTTAATGTGAAAAAGAGGTGTTCTTTTGAAATTTTCGAATTCCTCCAATATTCTAATTAACTTCATTATTAACACAAAAAAGTAAAAGAGCAATTAAAGCAATTAATAAAAATTAAAATGCAAATTCAAAATCTCTAAAAACTTGAAAATAATGTTTTTTGAAGTTGCGACCAAAAAACATTATTCTAAAAAACCAGTCAAATTATCTTACACAAAAATTAATATTAAACACAACTAAGTACTAATGTCAAATCGTTAAGCAGTTTTAAATTCAAAAATCTAAGTTGGAAACTATAATCAGTAGTAAAAACCTAGGGAATGCAACTTCAGAAAACCTTACTTCCAACTTTTTAGAAATTTAGAAGTCGCGTTGTACTTATTTTTTTATTATTTTTATTTTATAATTTTTAGTTCTATCTATACCTTTAAAAAATTATTTCTTGGCAAAAAACTAAAAAATCTGATTATATTTAAACATTTTCTGTTGAAAAATATAAAATTTTATTTGCAGTATCTATATCTTGTTATTACATAGATTTTAGACATTTTTACTATGCCCTATGCGAATTGAGGAGCTGGGCGGAAAAAGTACGTAAGTCACTTTACCCCCTTTTTCGATAGATTGTATTTCCTAATCCTTTAGAGTGTCTACTTATAAAAAAATTTTTATGACGATTGCAAATCAATTAGTGCCCCTATGCTACGATAGTAATTTGAAGCGTATATGCCATTTTTGCATAAAATTAAATTTCTATCGGTCGTCAAGAATGAAATTTTTAGAAAAAAAAAAAAAAACAAAGTTGGTCGAAAACTTAAAAATCTAAGGAATTATTTTATTCATCAAAGTATGCACCCATATTATCTATACATTTTTGCCATTTAAGCGGTAGGTTGTTTAGGCCGGTTTTATAAGACCCTGGTGGACGAGAGTCAATAAATTCCTGAAAGGCCTGTTTTACATCATTGTCGGAATTAAAATTTTTTCCTGTTAAAAAGTTGTCCAAATTACGGAAGAAGTGGTAGTCCGTGGGGGCTAAGTCGGACGAATATGGAGGATGATAAAGAACTTCCAACTCCAGTTCCTGTAGTTTTGCCACAGTCATTTGTGCAGTATGCGGCCTAGCGTTATCATGGAGTAAGATAGGAGTCGATCTGTTGACTAATCTAGGCTGTTTTTCTTTAAGCTCTTGCATAATTTTGTCCTGTTGGTTGCTGTATATTTCTGCTGTGATCGATGAACCAGGTTTGAGGAATTCATAATGAATGACACCTGCGCTAGACCACCAAACACTCACCATCAACTTCTTTTGATGGATATTACGCTTTGGAGTGTGTCTTAGTGGTTCATCTTTGTCCAACCACTGTGCTGAACGTTTACGATTGTCATATTGGATCCATTTCTCATCGCAAGTGACAATTCGATTCAAAAACGGATCAGATTTATGACGAGAAAGCAACATCAGGCAAGCTTCCAAACGCATTTGTTTCTGTCCTTCAGTCAGTTCATGTGGAACCCACTTATCCAACTTTTTCACTTTACCAATTTGAGCTAAATGAGTTAGTATTGTTTGTTTGCTAACACCAAACTTCAATGATAATTCATATGCGCTCTGAGATGGGTCAGACTCAACAGTAGCCTTTAGTTCATCATTATTGATTTTTGATTTTGGGCGACGGCGTGGCTCATTTGTGAGATCAAAATTACCCCTACGAAATTTCGCGAACCAATTTGAAACCGTCTGCTGCGTAGTAACACTAGAGCCAAATACCCTATTAATGTTTCGCGCTGTTTGCGTTGCCGTAGTTCCACCTAAGAACTCATACTTCATAATACTGCGAATTTCTGACCTTTCCATTTTCGACAAAGTTAATTTAAAAAAAAATAATTCAATATTCTTTAGAGCTTACAATAATTTTTTTTTAAACAGACGAGATATGTACTTTTCTAACAAAACAAACAGAATGAAAAAATATTAAGCCAATGTCAAATAATAAACTGTTATAGTCATCAATATTATTAATTACAAATTTCATTCTTGATGACCATTAGTAACTCACAACTAAGAATAAATTTTTACAGTACCTCATAGAAAATAGCCTTTAAAAGGTATTTCTGGTCCTATGATATACAGTGTGATACAGAAAAAACGGAAGAAAAATCCTAAATTTATTTTTGGAGCAGCAAGCTGTGATTGACATCGGACCGATATCAGAGCGATAACGTGAATACACTCATTGGTTCTTGTGTAAGAATATTTTATCGAATCGGGAGCGGAGCGATCTCGTACCGAGAGCGGAGCGTTAATGTGGATCGAGCCTAAGCGTTAATATTGATAATTTTCATATGAAAATTGGTACGACTATCCCATCGCTAATACTTTTATACACATTATAAGAATTATTTTTATATTGTTGAAGCTCATTTATCATTTAAAATATCCTCAAATTTGTTATCTTCATTCAATTTCCGGTTCCTGACATGCATTTGCTGTACATAATGTGTTATTTATACATTTTATATCATAATTTTTATTTTTATTTATTTAGTTGAAATTTTGTTGTACAATATATCAAATTTCTAATATTTATTATTGTGTTATTAATTCATATTTCAAATATAAGATTATGGATTATTTATTGCACTTATAAGTCATTTTTTGCAACAGCATAATAATAGAACATGCTCTAGATTATTTTATGTTGATTTTTGTTTAATGAAACGTCATAGTATTATTAATAATATTGAATTCAAAATTAACAAAAAGCTTTTGTGCTTTAAAATAAATCTTCACATCATGTAAGAACTACTGAGTTTTTTAATGTGTTTTTGTGTATAGCAATTTTTTTTATTTCGAATTTAGATGAAAAATTTTCATATTTTTATATAAATATTACCGTAATTTTTTACTTTCATTTGTTTTTTATGACCAAAATATATTTAAAGCGGAAGTGGACTAGTAAATATTTTTTGTGGTAGTACAGCAAAATGATAAATTATTGACGTTAGTTTATATATTTTCTAATAACAGAGAGGAAATCGGTAATAATGTTGCGACATTTGTCAAAAATTAATATCGAAAATAAATTTTTGTGAACATATAGAGATTTTTTTTTTTGGACAACGAAAGCAGATTTAGTTTTTTTATATTTGTTAAAGCAGTGGTTTGTTAATAACACATGTACGTTTTAACAGTAATAAGTGGGCCTCTGAAAGTAACAATATTAAAAATGGCACTTTGATTTTATTATTTGTCTCTATTAATGAAAATGAAAATTTCAGTTTTGTAGATTAAGACAGCCGTCATCCGATTGAGCTGATTTTTTTTTACTTACTCTTTTAGACCACCATCAACATAAATGAATTTTTTTGAGAATTTATATTATCTGTAAGGGTGTCTACACAATCAATGAAATAAGGAATAAGAAATAAGAAATAAGGAATAAGAAGTATGCCATCTAGTGACGTTGAGTGGAACTTGAACGTAACTGCTCATAGATATAAATATGTAGGTACTTTTGTACGTCAAAATTCGTGATTTTGTTCACTTTAGTGACAAAAAAAGTCATCACGAACCATCAAGAACGTTATTTTTTCATGAATTTTGATGTACAAAAATACCTAAATACTTATACCTATGGGCAGTTACGTTAAAGTTCCATTCAACGTCACTAGATGGCATACTTCTTATTCCTTATTTCTTATTTCTTATTTCATTGATTGTGTATGACCCATTAGAGTATCAGTAAATAAGTATATGGAACTACTATTAGTACCTAATTATAAAAAAATTCATATTACAACAATTATTATAATAAATAGTACAAATATAATAAATTTAATTGGTATGTACACTCCCAAAATGATTTCTTTGTTCAGAGATTAAAATTTTCTTTTTCTTTCTCTGAATCAGACAAAAAAAAGAGAACATTTCATTGAATCAAAGAAAATATTTCTCTTGAATTTTTTTCTTAGTTAAAAAAATATTTCTTTGAATAAAAGAAATTATATTTTCGATTTTTAATTTTTGAAGAAAGAAATCGTTTTGAAAGCGTAACGGCGACAAACCTTTAAACTTGGTTTTAGCGATATGAAAATTCCACCATAATTTCCATACATTTATATTGATAAATCTATGCAAACTACAGTACCCACGAGATGATAGACTTCCTAATTGACCGACTGATGAGTTACCAGCAGATCGTTCATCAACGAAGCGTTGATAAAATATGTCTTCCCACGTGATCGACTTGGAAAGTACACTACTGCAATGGTGGTTAAGCAATCAACTGGTAAAGGTTTGGACACTGGTGGTTTCCAGAAACAAACCCTAAGAGTGGTTTTGTGTCCTCTTTTAACAAATACGTTTAATCTTTATTTTAAAAGATTCCAGCAATTTTTATAAACCACATAATAAGGTGTCACCATCAGATGAACTTAGTCTTATTGGATAACTCGTATTAAATATTAATATTAGAGGGCCGAATCCCATATGTTTAAATTATTAGAATTATTTAAATTTAAAAGTAGAACCTTACTATTTTTGATACATAGCCACTGTAGTCTTACTACTTGTGGTATACAATTGCTGTGACTTTAGTATCTTTGATACAGAACCACTGCACCAGCGGAGTAGCCGAGCGTGCTTGTGCACTAAGCGCTTGCCGACTGGTAGGTCTGGGGTTCGATTCCCGCGGCCGGCTATGCTTGTGAAGGTTTTCTGCAGTTTCCCTTCACAATTCCAGATGAATATCGGCATAGTTCCTTCAAAAAGACGGCTGCAGACGCATACCTACCAAATCCTAGCCCTCACACCACTTTCCTTGTCCTCCACCCGCATCATAAATGTATAATGTAATGAATAAAAAATTGTAACGAATAAATAAAGTGTACAAATAATGATGTGGGTGGCGTCTGTTATAGACTAATTAGTCTCAAAAACGGACGTTAAACGCATTATTATTATTATTATTATTATTACAGAACCACTGTAACCTTACTACTTTTAATGCAAAACCGCTGGAACCTTACTACTTTTGATAAAGAACCGCTGTGACCTTACTACTTTTGCCACAGAACCGCTGTAACCTTATTACTTTTAATACTGAATCGCTGTGACTTTACCACTTTTAATACAGAATGGCTGTAACCTTGCCCTATGCCCTTACCACTTTGACATAAAACCGTTGTATCCTTACTACTTCTAGTATGGGATGGCTGTGACTTTACTCTTTTTGGTATAATATCGTTTTAATCTTACTACTTTTGGTATAGAACTGCTGTGAACTCGGTACTTTTAGTATCCAACCGTTATGACCTTACCATTTTCCTTTGAGCTCGCTACTTTTCGTATAAGTATTTGATGGGCAAAATTACTAAAGAGGTAAATCCATCTTGACTAACGGTAGGTCCGAGGTAATATTTTATTACCTTCAGTCTTGGAAAAGATCTTTCTTTCTCTAAACAATGGTAATAGTTTAATTGATAAAGCTAATATAGTTTTCTAAATTACAACAAAATCTGGATACAGTTCAAATAAATTATGTATTACTTAAATAAATTGTAATTCTGGAACGCAAATTCAAAATCAATATCGTCTTTCAAAAAAAAAAAAAAAATAATAATTTTTTGATTTTACAAAATTAATCAGCGGCGAGACGTGGGGCCTTTGCAGTGTCTTCAGGCCGGCCCTGGACCCAAGCAACTTAGGCAATTTTTAATTTTGTCACGTTATACACGCCATGTCTACCCTTAAAATGATCTGAAATTAATTTCAAAAATTAATTAAAATTATTTAAAAAATAATTGAAAATATAATATCCGAGGCAATTTTTACACAAGTACCTACCTAATAATATTTCAGTCTATCCCATCCCTGTTTGTTATGTTCTGTCGTTATGAATAATAATTGGACGAGTACCTACTTCCAAGAATAGATTTACAAATTAAATTTCTCAATCTATTCAAAGTATATAAATACAACACCATGCAACTACTTGTTTAACGAAGAAAATTTAATTATTTCGACACTTCACAACACTTCTTTTGTTGTTGCCAGAACGACATACCGTCAAACGGGACTATTTGAAAACGGTGGGGCTATTTAGAACAAAAAAAGAAAAAGATATATCTGTTTGATTTCTGAACGATTCATAACATTAATGCGTCTTTAATAGGGGATGTTCTTTAAGAGTTTAAATCTTTTCTAAAACTCTTCTTTAAGAGGTTAAATCTTTTTTTTTTTTTGTTCCAAGTAGTCCTACCGTTTTCATATAGCTCCGTTTGACGGTACCTAATTCAAATAGATTATATTCTTGTTAACTTTTACGTTTTTTAAAAAAAATATTCCATCTGTATGTTTAGTACTTTATTTATGTGTTTAAAAAAATCGTAGAGCTTATTTTTTAATTAAAAATTATTAGTATTATTTATTGTCCCCCTGTTCTATATAGAATGATTGAAATTCCATTTTATTACGGGAAATTAAAGTAGAAATATCAAATTTTTTCAAATGTTGGGGAACCGAGTGATCGAAAGAAATAACAGGAAAATATTAATAAAAATGTTTGAAATTGTCATTAAAATTGTATCCGATAAAAATGATTTTTTCCAATTTCGGTAGTAAGAAATTTTGTTTATGTATAATAAAATTCTTTAATTTTCTTTTTTAAAATTTTTGTTTTGTAAAATGTTGCAGGGAATATTTTCAAATTAGATTCAAAGATTAAGTATGAAATAGGTTATCGTAAGGTTTAGACTTTCGTTCATACCATTCATACTATTGTGTCATAGAAGTGATAGGTAAGAAGCGCACACACTTTACGTATCTGCAAATGTAAAAAATTTAAAAAAGTAGTTTAATATTTCGGGAAAAAAACAAAATTGTTTGAGGTAAAATTGTTCATTTCCCGTTAGTTTTTAGTGTTTGAGAATGGCATTATGGACATGGAGCATTCAAAAATCCCACTCGTGACAAAACGGTTTCGCGGAGGGGATAGAAGTCCTATTGAAATTTAGTGGAACGTATTGGAATTTGTAGCTAAAATTCACATTTCCCCCACCCTCTCTCTCATCTTACCCCGCCTGGGGACAGCCTTGATATGAATGAATAGAGAAGAAAATCAAATTATTGTTTAATATCAATAAAATTTATTCGATTTTTACTAGTTCATATTTCTTTAAAAACTATCAAATTTCGGAAACAATTATTGCCTTTAATTTGCATGCGAATGTCATCGACACCGGATACATGGCATAAAATTTTTTGTTTTATTGAAATGTATAAAAAAAAGTTTTTGGCGAAAAAAAAAAAAAAAAAAAAAAACTGAAATTAGCTATAAAATTATATTTATAATATCTTTATGCCAAGCAACTGTTTTTTTCACGCTATAGATATTGTCAGTACAATGTATAGTAGCTAAGTAGTAGTTGGCGTTTCATTCTACAGTTTTTATTATCTTTTTTATGTGTTTGATACTAAAATTTCTTTTTACAATAAATCACTAATAAGATGTCCAGAAAAAATTACCTAATGTGTTTTTTATTGTTTTTTCTTTTTTGATTTTTGTAAGAGTTTTAATTAATTTACTCAAAAATTAATTTTTTATTGAAGAAAAATTTTATAATACTAGTTACTCAAAAAATATCCTCAAAAAATTATTTTAGAAATTGGTTTATTTAGTTATTTCAAGTGTACACAATCACAAAACAGGCTGATAAGACGATTGGAGCATACCTTAAAAGAAAAACACTATAAGAATTCCGAGATTTTGACTCGCTATCTTTGAGCACATCACCCTCTTAGCTTCTACACTGTTAAATTTTATTCAAGGAAGCAGGAAATTTTATTGTGGTTTTTCATCGTACACAGAGAGAAAAATTATATAATTTTTGTAGATAAAATTTCAGAAAAATTACCATGCTCTCTTATAATGCGTGCGCGATCGACGACCAAAATAAAAAATATGTGCTAGCATGGTAAAATTTAATGTTGCTGTGAAAAGTGACAAAGCAACGATCCCATGTTTTAATATGGATTTTCACAAAGTAAACCTGTCTAGTATTAATTATTTGAAAATTTAATGTGCTAACACAACTTTTATCACACTCTTATGCATATATGTTATAGTTTAATTCTTGTTGTCGTACTCTTTCATTTGCGCATCTGACCCGCAACCTTATGTTGCTTGGGCGGTACCTGTAAAAACTTCGAACCTGTAAGAACTTTATGACGTATACAAAAATGATTGCCAACAATATATTCTAATACTAAAGATAGTGAAGTAACAATTAATTAATAAATTAAACGGTGACTTCCCCGTCCTCTAACACAGTGTATTGAATACTGCTTGCTGTTTGTAACACAGTCTAATGGATCAAGGTGCTCGGTCCGACCCGTCCGACCAAGTTGGTCGTCCAAACCTATAGTTGGCCATATGACTTGCTATGAGTGAGGTACATTTCAATAGCGTTCACAACAAACACAACCTTCATTCAATTTTTTTCTTTCTACTATTAGCAGATAGCATTTCAAATATTATAATACAGCATGGTAATTTTTGTAAGAAAAACAATTAAAAAATATTTTTTTGTCGGCAATGGAACTTTTTACTGTGCTGTTTTACAAATTTTCCGGAACTAATATTACGGAAACAATATTTTATCCTTTACATTTTCTATGATTAATTATAATTTTTATATTTTTAACGTACAAAATTGAATTTGTTCGCCTTTTACACGTCGATTGTAGTGCTGAGCACAGTAATTTTTATATGAATTTTCTCTCCGTGTATGTACCAGTACTGTCTCCAGTTAAAGATTCTTTTTGCACAAGTTTCTTATTCAATCAGTAGAGATAGCATTTTTTTTGTACTGCAAATGTAATTTACACAGACATTTTCAACTTGAAGCTATTGTTTCTTTCTTTTTACAACTTAATTTTGAATTAAATTGTTCTTCTTTTCTACCTAGTCGGACCATAAACAAGCAACAAACACTATTACAATGCTTTTGATGAGTGTCTGTAAGTGCTTCTCTGTCTTGGCATATATGAGAGAGACGGTGTTGTGGTCAATGTAATAAGATATTCAGTCTTTCTCTATCAAATACTGTTAACATGGTTGCCACCTCTCTTCTAAATTTCGATTACGAACCATCTTACTTTGGAAAGATTTGGTGTTATATACATTTCTGGGAGAATATTTAATAAACAAAACGTATCGACCTCATTATTCCTCTGAGCTCACACCACCGAAGAATACTCTAGTTTTCTTATACACATGAAAAGAATTTAAAATCTTTCCATTAAATCAGAATTCCAAAGTAAACCAACAATGTTTACACCTTATGTCGGTCATCAATCTTGTTTTGTGAAAAGTTTTATATCAAAAACCGCACCTCATCTATAATCTGTTTAGTAGTCAAACATTGAATAAATTTCCAGCAGTGGGGTATTTGACAACATCAAATAACAGTAATCAAAATAATTTTTAATGAAAATTTATAATAAAAGACACCAACTTAAGTAATTTTTTGACTGTGATATAATATTATATTATTATATTCTTTTATACTTCAATAATTATGGAAACTAGCCCAAATTTAATTAATCTAAAAAGACCAACAATTTATTACCTTCTTTTGTCATTTAGAAAATATAACGTAGATAACTGATAGCTAATCAGCCTTTTCGGACAAATTTTGATTTTGCCAAACGCTTTTCGGCATTACTTTTAAAAACTAAAAATATATAGGGGAGACTGGAGCAAAGTGGCGAGTGGAGGTAAAGTGGTCATTGGCATTTACTCACCGGAAACTGCTCCAATCTTTTGGCGAAGCTGAATACTAGCTTGTAGACAAGCCATTAGTATTCTATTAAAACGTCAATGATCAGTTCCCTAGATTGTATGAATTATAACGAATTTTCTGAATTTTCAAGTGTCGATGTAAAGTAAGTTTTAAGTTGTATTCTTATTATTTTATTATCAATTATGAATACAATTTTTTAATTGGGATAGCTAAAAGCTCTGTCTAATTACCTTTAAAATAATAAAGTTATCGATGAATCAGAAAATTTTTTCTTGAAATTAACTGTAGTTTGCCGAAATGGCGTCTAACAGGGTAAAGTGACCAGGCTTATAATGGAGCAATGTGGTCAGTGTCTCCGATCGCTGCTCAAATTGAATTCTTAGAATATTTTAACATATTATATTAAATTCAGAATATTTATTTAGTTCTTTATATTTTATAAACAAAAGAATTGCCTGAAATCAGCTTTTAGGGTTCCGAGAAAAAATGTAAAAAAGGAACCCTTATGATGAGACTTCAATGTCCGTCCATCCATCCGTCCGTCTGTTGATATATAATAATTAATGATACAAACATAGTTTAATTTTATATATAAACATGTTTATTACTTCAAGATTTCTTTTTGGATTAAAATGAGTACCCCTGGCCACTTTACCCAACATAGTAGGGTAAAATTTCAAAAATACCTTTCAAGATATTGTTGATATATTGATGGTTATTGGTTCTGCACTAAAGTAACTATATGCTAAATACTTATATTAAACTGTATTTCTTTTCAAATAAATAAACTAAACAACATTTTGTCTTAGAGTGGCCATTTTACCCCAGTCTCCCCTACATATGTACCACAATGCATAAATATGCGTATTTTAAAATAGTTTTCAACAATTAGTCAAATACCCCATTGAACTATAAATACCATGTTTAAATATGATTGTGTTAATATTAAAAATTGTATAAAATTACGAAATTTTTACAACCAAACCTACATACGTACGGTCTCTATTTTATTCAAATGAAGTTAAATGAACTGTAAACGAATTTTTACATGAATGAGAGCCCGACATGGGTTATAAATTTTCAAAAGAATTCCAGCTTTTTTGTTGTGTTTAGGTACCTATTGAGTTATATATTTTGGTGACATTATTATGTTTGGACGTTATAAAAGTCATCACTTTTCAATATTGTGTTCACGTGAGCTTTAGTTATTTAAATGTGAAACAGTTTTAGTGCCGAGTATATTCATAAAGTATCTGGAAAGCTTTCTTTTTCTTGAGGTATTAGTAGTTTCATAAACACGTAATATTCTCAAAATGGGTGTACCATAAAGGAAAAAAGTTCATTTCTGATAGAACGGTTCTGTATAAAGGACAAAGAACAGATCAAAAAATTTGTAAACCAAACAATGTTAGATATAAGCCTGTATTACACTTGGCGAGTTTGCTCGCTATTCACTGGCGAATTTGCTGGCTGCTAGTGAACTCGCTTAGTGTAATACTCCTGACTAGTTACTCACTAGATACTCGCTACTCGCTTTTCTAAAGCGAGTAAAGTTGAAGACCGGTCTACTTTACTCGCTACTCGCTTCATATTTTTATCCGCTAGCTTGTGTAATATATTTAATGAGTAAAATCGCTTATTTGACAGTTCCTTAAAAAATGTCAACAGAGACTATTTGTGCAAGATTTGTAATTCCAGCGTTATTATTCTTATTGTTACGTAAAAATTTGCAGAAAAAGCAAAAAAAATTTGGTGTTTTATGTTCCACAGCGTAGTATTTGCGTAAAAAAAGTTCATAAATTAAAAAAAATTAAAATGTCAGTTTTATTTCCACTTCAAAATTTTAATAAGTTAAAGGAAATAAAAACATAGTAAATTATATAACATATAAATACTACAGTAATGAAAATTTTTTAATAAAAATAAGTTTGTAGTAAAATAACAAGCAAGAGAGGGAAAAAAAAAACAAAACATGAAATATTTGCTCAGTTAAATATTAATAACAACAACAAATTTACCAGCTATGTGTGTAATCGGTATTCATTGAGCGAGTCGATACGTTTGCACTCGCTAGCGAATTTACTCGCTATTCACTAGCGAGTAAACTCGCCAAGTGTAATCCAGGCTATAGTAAAAGTTATTCCACTTGGCAGAAACTCGTGCAGGATAAAAACAAGTACATCTGAAAACACACGATAAGTAAGAAACGCGAGAACATCTGATAAACCTCTAGATTTAAATCACATTAAAAAGAGATATTTTTTAACAAGCATACCATAACATAACAACATAATTGTCATTCTCTCGTTTAAGGCTCGATGACACTGAGCGAGTTTACTCGCTACTAGCCGGCGAGTTTATAAGCGGGTGAGCCAGCGAATGCACTAGTGATGATGACACAGAGAACTTTCCACTCGCTCACTAGCCAACTGGCTAAGGAGTTTTAAACCATGTATTGTAAATATAACCTTGTTTTTTTCTTTTATTTTTCCAACTTTTTCTAATGTTAAAAAATAAAATGGAATACAAATAATATGTGGATAATTTTTATTTTTAATACCATATTTCTCACATCTTTTATCCAATGTTTTACCCACAATTTTCTATCATTTATTTTTGCTTTTCTTTGCTTTTTAATTCTTTTCTAATAATTTTACAAGCTGCCAGTTGGCTAGTGACCATGATAACACTGTGCGAGTTTACTAGCAGCTTGTAAACTCGCCGGCTAGTAGCGAGTAAACTCGCTCAGTGTCATCGAGGCTTTATTACCTAGTATTACATAATTATACCTGTTAATTGCGCACTGTCAAATTACTTGTCCGAAGGTATACACATGGTAGAAAGTTCTATTTCTTTAAGTATTGTGTAGTTCTCAAGTTCAGTGTTTCTCAAACTTTTCTCTCCTTCGTACCCCTATTTAATTATAAACTCAAAATTGTAGGTACCCCCAAAAAAAAGTAAAAAAAAAAAACACAACTAAATGAAATTAACGCAACTGACTTTGCAAGGATACTTACTTTTATTTAAATATTTTTGTAAGTTTCGATTCAAAATTCCAAAGTTTCGATTCATGTGATCATCATGAAACATATTTGATCTTATAAGTAAAACTAACAATATTTATAAACTAGGTCCTGTTCAAAAATTTTGAGATAGCCTGTAATTAGGTATCCTTTTATAGGTTAATGGCATCTCTTATATAAATGCCCATATAACAAGTATAATCCTTGTGTAACCCTTGTTAAATTTTGAATAAAATTGCCTATTATATTGTTTTCTGAAAAACAGGATAATGACCGATATCAATGTATATTTGTACGAATGTGTAGGTACAGCTGTAAGTAAAAGAATTAATACAGTGTTCGAAAAAAACTGTTTTGATTGATATTTGCTGCCATAGATATAGATTTCAGGCTGTTACCGTTTTCATTTTTCGAAAAATGCGAGCAGTAAGACTGATAAAAATAAAAATTCTAGCTTATTAAAATTTTTTTGAACCATAAAATTTATAGGTGTCTTATACAAAATCGATAATACTGTCAGTATTGACTGACAAAAATAATAACCAATTATTTTCATTACAGCAATTCTATACACTGCAGCTTCAATATTATCAATATACAACCAATAATAATGTCAGTATTTCATAATACTGACATTATTATTAATCATCTACAGACCGCCATAAGAAATGTTTACACGCGCTTGGTACTAATCGCTAATAGTCGCTAGAAGTACGTAAAAAGTTACGTTAATTTACTTAACTGATCAAAGTGTTTAAACGTAACTTCCTAGGTGCTTGTAACGACTATTAGTGATTAGTACTAAGCGCGTGTAAACAAGGCCTTAGTCGCTTTTCTAAGGGGAATTTTCTCCAAAATTAGTAAATTCGTAGAAAGTCATTTAAACATTTAATTTTTTTTAAAAAGGAATGTTATTATCAGATATCGGATTTCTTTCGGATCAGACAGTTTCGTCTTTAGCATATGCAGGCATACATATTGCAGTGAATATGACTAAAAGTTCAAAATATTTTCATAAAAACAACGTACACAAGTTACATACACACACATACATATGTGTATCAAAATATTATTTATACGTATTGTATGTAAACATCCTTTTTTTTCTTTTATTTATTACCTGCACAATTGAAAAGTGCCACTGTAATTTTTATTGACTATCAAAAATATTTTTGTTTATATTATGTATGTGATTTATGTGACATGTCATTTAAATTAAATAAATTCATCTTTTTTTATTGTTTTCAATTTTGAGAGATAGAAGTATAGTTGCTTGTTAAAAATTTGTTTTTCAATAATAAAAAATCTTAGTAAATATGTACGTCTTAGCTATTATAGTGGATCGTCTAAATATTCAACCACTTTTCAATATATTTTACAAAAGTTTTTTCCGATTTTTTTAATTTTCTTATTTTTCTCAAATAAAAAATGCTGTTAGTATTCTAAATGGTGAAAAATGTAATTTTTGACCAATTATATTCATTCAAATGTGCATAATTTAATGTAATTTAGTTGCAAAGTTTTATTGAAATAACTATAAGTACGGTCCTGACCTGTCCGAAGAAACCCGGTACCTAGTTATTATTGAAGGGATAGGATATTAGGAGTTAAACTCATCAAAATGAAAAAACAATTATTTGTTAGTTTTCTGCTACCGGTTTCGGGTTATTAACCCCATCTTCATGGCAGAAGCTTTATTACAAAAGTAAACAAAAACATTAGGTAGAAATGTCAAAAATTATCTTTAACAAAAATGTGAAAAATTTAAAAATATAAAAAATATAAAAATTTGTTTGAATGTTATTATTATCAATACCTTTTCATTTTTGGGAAAATCGCGGCTAAAAATTGACCTTGAATAGTGATTTAAGATATAAGTCGTCTATTTTCGTCTTATTTTGATATTTGTACTAAAAAATTATGTATAAGTCGATAACAATACTTAGAAAAATAATGTTTTATTATGATAATATGAATTTTGTTTATAACGTGACTAAGTCCGTAAAAGAATACCGAAATTTCCTAATTTAAAATTATACAAACTTGAGCACTTATTGCTGATTATAACTTTTTCACATGTTATTTGACTAGCACTTATTGTTAGTGCTACTCATTTGGGAGATGTTTCTATAACAATTAACAAAAAAAGTTAATTCACACTGCTAGTGTCACAATTCTTTCACCAACTATTGTACATTTAATAAAAAGGTATTTACACAAAACTGATTCGAACATATTATTTTGTTAATTTTAAAGAGCATCATTGTGTAAATTGGGATAACAAAAGTGATTGAACAATATAACTAATTCCAATAAATATAAACAAACATATTCGCAAAAAAACAGTCAACCCGGAAATTAGTTTTTCACTATTTCCCTCGTCGTTATCCCATTTGAAACAATCATAACAATAACATTAACAATGATTTCATTTTCCGGCAGCCGAAACCTTTCTTATGTAAATATTTTAAAATATAGATACATAAGGTATTCATGCAAACTACTGTAGTGAATGTGAAAAACAATAGTCAGTCGTTCCTAAAACAAATGTTTATGTATATTTCCGTACACATACCGAGTGTTCCAGGAAATTGTCTCTATATTTCAAATTTAAACATTACCTTGCTTTAAAAAGAAGTTGAAGCATTTTGTACTATTGCATAAAATTTTTTGTTAAAGAGTAAGATTAGCTTGCTAAAGAGATACATAATTGGTAAAATATACATATACTTTAATGTTAATTATACACGGAGAGAAAATTCACAGAAAAATTACTGTGCTCAGCACTACAATCGACGTGTAAAAGGCGAATATATTCAATTTTGTACGGTAAAAATATAAAATTTATCATTAATCACAGAAACTTTAAAGGATTCTTTCTGTAATATTAGCTCCGTAAAATTTGTAAAACAGCACAGTAAAAAGCTCCTTTCCCGGCAAAAAAATATTTTTTAATTGTTTTTCTTACAAAAATTACCATGCTGTCTTATAATATTTCAAATGCTATCTGCTAATAGTAGAAAAAAAGAAAGAGAAGGTATCAACAATGTCACATAGCGAGGCAGGCTGCAGAAGGTATCAACACAATCATACATGAAGGTCACATAGCCAGGCTGGTGTGGCAAGTAACATAGCCAGGCTGGTCACTGCTGGTGTGGTGTCGTGTGCAAACAGTATTCATTAGAATGTCTTACAGGATGGTCACCAACCACCGGTTTGTTACTTCACTATATTCAATATTAGAATATATTGTTGCCAATCATTTTGTATGCATCATAAAGAATCGAAGGTCGGAAAAGATCGATTGTTCCTCAGTGCGTACAGCCCAAGCAACATAAGGTTGCGGGTCAAATGCGCAAATGAAAGAGTACGACAACAAGAATTAAACTATAACATATATGCATAAGAGTGTGATAGAAGTTGTGTTAGCACATTAAATTTTACTATGCTAGCACAACAATTATTATGAAGCCATGACTAATACTTTTTACGTTTCACTTTAATAATATTTACATGATCATAAAATATGTTTTACTTTGGTCGTCGATCGCGCACGCATTATAAGAGAGCATGGTAATTTTTCTGAAATTTTATCTACAAAAATTATATGAGTTTTCTCTCTGTGTATATTACATTGCGACAGTATGATAACTTATAAAAAAAAAAATACATTGTGTTCTCGTCAGACGACAGTTGGAATACGACTTTAATCGTCGGTTAAATTTTCTAGAGGTGATTTAAATTAGGATTATTGACTGAATTAGGCTGAATTGTATATTAGCTTTTCATTTTTGCTGTCAAACTGACGAAATTCCTTTTGGAAATATGGTTGTCGCGAGAGAAATCTTTCTTCTAGTGATTCTACATGCCTAATTTTAGTAAAAATGAAAAGAACGACTTCAAAATCGCTTCGATCTGTCTATGTTTCTATTTATGGTTTTTGACGAAATGAAACATTTTTGTATAGTTAATGCCGTCTTTACGGAAGAGATTTCTATTAGGAAGGTTAGTTGAATTAGGATAATTTTTGTGCCAATTTTTTATTTTTGCTATCAAAATGACGAAATTCTTTTTAGAAATATAAATCATTTGACGGAAGTTTCTTTTCTAGTACCAGTAGTCCAACATGCTTAATTTTGGTAAAGCAACTTTTTCGCAAACATATGATTCGGTTCCAGTTGCATTATTCTATCATTTTTTTTCAAATCAAGCTTTACAGAAGTGATTTGCATTAAAGCGATTGATTGAATTAGCATAATTTGGGTATGAATTTCTTAGTTTTGCTATCAAAACGATGGCATTCCTTTTAAAAATATAACTGACTCAACAGAGATCTTTTTTAAATGGTCCTACTATTTACCTTTTTTGAAATAGGTTGCTAAAAAATTTTATATAAACTTAAGCCGGAGATACACATGCCAGTACCTTGGACACTGGCATACCAGTACCTAGCACGTGCCAGCTACAGTGTCCAAAATGGAATGTGTATACATTAACTGGCATGCTTGTACCTGGCTTGCAAGTAGATTGCACAACATTTGATTTTTTGTGCCAGTAGAGTGGTGAGGAATACAGTGCGCATGCGTGGACAGTTCCGCATGCGTGTGTGAACGCACGCGACAGCTACGGGCATACCAGTAGCTGTCTAGCGTTGAATGGACTTGTGAGTTGTTTTATAGCTTTTTACTTTTTTGTGTTTTTGAATTTCTGTTTTGTTTTTTTGTTAGTGTTAATTTTACAAAAATCTTTGAGTTATTTCCAATTTAGTTCTGGCTGGGATCGCATCTTGCATATGAGTATCCTTCTTTTTAATGTTGTTCTCAATTTTTACAAACAATTCATCAAATTTTTCAGGAAGCATTCTTAAATGGTTTCTATAACCTTCTATATCTTCCTGTCTCATTTCTTTAAGCAAACAAGTACTTGCGCCATAATTTTTCCGTCTGCTAATGCAATCTCTCACCCAAAGTTTTCTTTTTTTTTGAGTTCGATTTGGGTAGTATTAACTCGTTGCACTCAAGCAAAAAAAAGTGAGTCGTAAATAGGCTGGTAAGACATGTAGCACATGGCAACGACCGACGTTCTTCTCCTGACGGATTCTTTTGACGTTCTAACCTTGTTTCTCCAAAGTTGAATACTAAATGCGCTAAATACGTCCTCAATGCTGTTTTTATTAGTTTTTAATTTTAAAAAGATAATTCAACGTGATTTTGTATTATTTTATTTACATAATCGCCTCAAACATTCAAAAATGTTTAAACAAACAGACTTTTTAACAACACAGACAGTCTGTGACTGGCATGTGTATCCACGCTTACCTTTTCAGACCTTGCCAGGAACAGCCATACAAACTACTTGCATGCTAATTACTTGCAAATGTATCTTCAGTCTACCAGTTGCTGGCATAAGCCAGAAACTGGTACGCAAGCTACTTTCCCAATTTGCTGGCATGTGTATTCCCGGCTTTAATCTTGCAAACAGACAGACGGCTATAGAGGCGTCCGTGTATGGTCACGCTACATACAATTCTTCCGTTACGTTGGATATCCACCACCATAGTTATAAGTCGGTTCGTGTAGAAATATGTTACACAGCTACCGGTCCACGGCACTTAAGTCAATAAAATGACTAATGCTCGCGACATCTATGGAAATCGAATCACACTTTTACAAATGCTAATACCTACTTGTAACATCACTAAAAGTGTGGCGCTGACGCTCATTTCGAATGCAACAATTTGCATTTAAATCATTAAAATTGTAAATTAAACAAGATTTTATTTGTCGTATCATAAACTAAAGCGTAGGTATACATTATCTTTATACGTCTGCTAGTGATCGTGTAACTTCTGATCGACTTGACTGATCGAAGTCATATTCACTTAATATACTTGTTTTGTCGAAACCGATAGTTTATACTGAAAAAAAAA
Source organism: Brachynemurus nebulosus (assembly GCA_035578155.1). Lineage (NCBI taxonomy): Eukaryota > Metazoa > Arthropoda > Insecta > Neuroptera > Myrmeleontidae > Brachynemurus > Brachynemurus nebulosus. The sequence goes on from JAPWDM010000003.1 coordinate 26,191,860, forward strand.
GGAAAAAAGAAAAAAGGCAGAAAAACGTCCGCAGGGCCAGCTAGTAGGTACATAAGTAGAAAAACAAGGTAAAATTTTAGTTAAAAATATAAGAGATTATTATTTTTTGGCCCGTGCTGTACATCTAATTGGGTGAAAATTACTTTTAATTAAAAATTAAAAATTTTCATCCGTTTACATTACAAAAAGTTGACATCAGTCTCCTAAACATATCTTAATCAGTATCCCTTATCATAAAAATATATATTTCCCTGTCATTAAAACACAAGATATATAATTAAATTTTTAATAAATTTCTAAAACTTTTTAATATCTATTATATAAAGATATAATGTAATTACTCATCTATTTAAATTGAAGTCGGCAAAAGAAAGTTCCATTAAATCAAATTATACATTTTCGCATATTATCACATCACAGCCCGCCATATTTATGAATATAATACTTGGGAATTATTCATTTTGACAACTATACGATAATACGCGTACATATAAAATAACTCTCTTATCTGCCATATTTCTTGCTAAAGGCTCACATAAAATGAAAATCTTGACTCGCTCTGTTGAAATTATTTATTAAATTAGATGTTTTTTCGTCTTTTGTTGAAATGGAATAATTTTTAAATACATTGACATTAATCTTTAATGTTTTTGTAGATTAAAATTTCGAATAACTGAGATAGAAATTGTGAGACAAATAATAAAGTTAACTATTTAATAAGAAATTGTTAAAGAGCAAATTTTAATGGATTAGGTTAGTAACGGTACAGGTCAAATCAACTAAAATTGGTCTGACATCATTAAACAAATGCAACAAATGAAGTAAAAATCGATGTACGTAGTTTCCTATCTCATTCCTTTTTTGTTATTTTTATATTATAGTAACTATAGTAACCTAAAATTGTACGTCTAATTTTGCTTCGTTTGTTAATGACAGACCATTTTTAGTTGATTTGATCTATACTAGAGTTGACTTCTTAATTTTTAGTGATTAGGTACATTCGTAGACTACAGAGGTAACGCAACTATCTCTATCATGAAATCTGCAGTGTGCAGTTCTGTGCAAGTTAGGCTACTTAGTAGTCCCTCGCTCCGTAGCAGTGGATGAGTGTAGGTCAATCACAAGTCAATTGTTTTGATTGTTGTTGGCATTGTTAGAAACCCCACACCGAGCCACATACATGCGTTGTAGTATCATACATATGTACGCGACACTGCGACCAACACACGTCCGATCACTCACACAAAGACAGATCACCACACAAATGCAAAGTAAACCCAGTGCCCATATCTAACATATTTTCTATTCTTTGCTGGTTACACTGGTTTCAGTAGTATAGAGATAGAAATGTTGTCTCTGGTACTCTGTGGGTACAATTTTTGGTGACTCAAACTCAACTCAAATTTTAGCTAAAAAAGTCGATTATTAAGTTTTAAATTATACTACAGTAATTCGAGCTTGAAAACAATCGCATGCTCAGAAAAATCGGTCCCCATAAGTCCCCATAGTGCTCCCCACAACAAGTTTTCGCCGATTTTGAAACGGAACACTAAAAAAAAATAATACAATTTGGTAAAGAAAAGCTTTTTGAGTTATTAACAAAGCACCTAGCTCATAATCCGACTGAAATGACGCAACTAATCGAGCTACGAAAATATCTCATTTAAATAAATCGAGTTGAACAAAATTCAGTATTACAGTCGAAAAAAAATCGAAAATATAATGGCTAATACTAAATCTTATAAGAGTTTGATATATTCACCACCCATTGTCACTATCAAAAATCTCTTAGGACATCCGGTACTCTGATAAAATTTTATTTAAAAATAATTTAAAATATGATACATGATACTAAATTTTTTTGTTTTAAAAGATTTTTAAAAGAAAGTTTAAAAAACAACATTTTTGAAACAAAACAAAATAGTAAAAAATAAGCTATTTACAACGTTCATTCAATAATTTTGTTTGTTTTTCAACTTCTCTGTTTTTCATTTTTCTTTCTTCTTCTTTATTTTTTTATATAAAATTTAATAAATACTTGTCAATTTTGTAAACTTAATGTATCGATATTTTTAAAACAGAAACAAAAAATCATTGATAAACATAATGTAAAAGATAAAGATAGAGAATAGTATAAATTGATGTTTTTGTTTCTGTATAATAATTTAACGTAATGTTTTAGAAATATGAGTAAAATGGCAGTAATTTAAAATATTTTTTACAATTAATAAAATGGTGTCAGCGACCTTTAAATTATAAAGCATAAATTATTCGTATGTTTAATGTAAATATTTGTATTCTGAGTATATACTTTTTATAGCCCATAATATTTTCAGTAAAAAATTTAATTGATATTATGCTAATAATTTTTGAAAATGGCATCCAAACTAACCTTTTTAGTGCGTGACAGAAAAGTATGTAAAATTTCATATGCTGCAAACCACAGAACTTCAAAGGATAGCGATTGGGTTCGATTTACTGGGCTCCGCCGCTTTCTTCCTTTATACAAACCGAATGTGATCTGCAACTATGTCGCCCTCTAGATTTTGTAATTCTGAAACCGGACGCATATGGCCCATGTTTAAACTCGCCCATAGAGCGCATCTATAATATAATTAATTTTTTTTTTACACAGAGGTAATATAAGAAGAAGATATTTAAATAAATGTAAACTTCTGTTTTATGGCTATATTTACTCTCGGAACAAAAAGAGTTCAAATAACCCTTTAAAATTATACGATATTTTCGTAAATGATTATTAAGGTAATAAAATAAATTTTATTTACAGACATTCAAAGTATATAGTAAATGAATATATTATACTAAAAGGTGTTAAATAAATACTCCAGCGTAATTAATAAATTTACATAATTTAATAAAATTTAAAAGAAGGACGTTAAACTCATTAGCTTATTCTATAGACATGAGAGAAATATTTTGTAGGTATGGTGACGATTGTCAACACAATTTCGATTGTCTGAATTGTTGGGGTAAATAAAAGTGATTGCATATATTTAAGTGAACGCAATGTTGGAGAGGGCACTGACGAACTGCTTAACCGGTGTTGATACCTGGTTTCAACAAGTTGTAATAGCAGTTAACAGCCTGCTGAAACCAGTTACCAACACCGGTTGACCAGTTCATCAGTACCTACCCTCTTCAACATTGCGTTCACTTAAACATATGCAATTGACATAACGTTGTCAATCGTCGCCATACCTACTAATATTTTTAATGAAAATAAATAAATGATAGTTATTTTAATCAAAACTAGAACATGAAATAACGGGTTAAAAATTCAGAATAAATTTCAAAAATTCTCGGCAAAGTATTCTTTACTGAACTCAAAAGAAACAAAAACTAAACTATTCTAATATTCAACAAGAAATTTTTCGTTAAGATAAAACCACAGAGATGATCGGAATAGTTACTCAAGATCATAAGAATTCATCGCAACTCATATTGTTATAGTTGCAAAAAGTGCACGATGTATTCAGAGCATTGTTCTTGTTACCAGCAACTAACCATGTCTAGCTTTCAAAATATTTCAAATACGTGTGCTTGGTACCCAGTGTACAAATATAATACGCCTTGCTACAGAATTATTACAGCGTGTACTAAAATAATGATAGTTCTGTTTGCTCTTGGATTTCTGTCAATTTTAAATAGGTGTAACTATACGTATTATCAAATACAAATATATTTCATTCAAATAAAAATATTTGAATTAATACATGTTTTTACTAACAGGATTAGCACATTTTGGTAAGAAAAGCTTTAAAACTTAAATACAAGTTGGTAATAATAAAAATTAAGTACAGGACAAATCATTAACAAATGAAGCAAAATTAGATGTAGAACTTCAAGCTACCATAAAAAACTCTAATAATACAACTAATATAAGAAAAAGGAGAAGGGACTGAAAACAGGTATGTATTGATGTGCTACTAAAAGTTTTTGTATGCTACGCGAACAACTATAGATATAAATATTTCTACGGATTGATTTGACATTTAAAAATAGGTACGCAGTCAGTTTCCGTATAGTTATATAGCTGCTTAGAAAAAGTTAAGAAGCCTCTTCTTGCCTTAATGTTATATTACTGTTTCAAACATGATTTTAAAAAATATTTAAGACATGATATTTAAGATAAAATACAGCTTAAGCACAAATTCACTTTAAAAATTAGGTAAAAACGGTCGTTATGACCACGAGTAACCTGTCTGCCCCCCCCCCATGGGTGTTTTGAATAACACATTTAAAAACACTATAATATACTTATGTTTCTCAAAATAGCTGACTTGTGTATCATTAAATTGATGATTGTTTTAACAAAATCTTTATATACCTCTTTTCAGATAAAATTGATCATGAGTCTTCGTTAAAAAAAATTAAATAATTCTTATATTCGAAACAAATCGATCTTCTATTCTTTTCTAAAAATAAACTGCAAATTTAAAATTTACATAAATGCAATAATAAAAGAGATAAAGCCAAGAAAACGGAAATTATTTAAATTCAAAGTTACGAAGCATGGTTAAATTTAACTGAAATAGACCATATCATCGAATAACTAACTAATCTTACGTAAGTAAATCCAAATCAGTACGTACGAAATATTTATGTCTATCTCAAATTGATACCATAGCCGAAATAAACAGAGTAAGAATTATATTTACGAAAAACTTCCTACAAACTATGTATTACGTAGTTACTACAAAAACAACAACAAAGAATACAAAGAAAGGATCACACTAAACAAGAAACAAAAGACGAGCTGTAACAATAGAAATTTGTAAAAACAAACACGATCTCCTCAAATCATGTTTTTCTCTCAAATCAGTTTGCGTGTTACTCTTCTATTGTTATACAAACGACTGCCAACCATCTTTCGATTTGTTATGGAAACAAGCATGTTTATGTTGTTACTTGAGAAACTTGGAGATAGGTAAACTCAAATAGAAATGTTCAATGCCTCTTTCTTTGTGTCTTTAATTATCCTAATGTTATAGATACGGTCTTTAGTTTTTTTTTCTTTTTTGATTGTGAAAAACTTGTGAAAATTGAATTATTTTATCATAGAATTATCGTGTTAATTTTCATCGGGGTGAAAATATAATTAAAGAGAGAAAAATATATACGTCCAATGAGAAAAAAAGTATCTCCATTTTATTTATTTGTATTATGTAACTTGATTATATTATAGGAATAAATTGATACGTATCAATCTATCCAGAAAAATTCAATAGTAGATAGAATAAATAGGTGACATAATAATCATAAAAATAAATTAAAACTATGATAGAAATTTTATATAGGGTGTTTGACTTGGTTACAGAACAACACATACAGAAAGATAATAAAGGAAGGCTTTGATGAATAAAACATAGAGTTTCATCATCACCTGCCACATTTGCAGTAGGACACAGCTACCACCTTTCACTACTAATCCTAATATTTTACACATCACCTTGCCCCACCTTCCCCGGCTATACAATTGTCATTTTTTATATTATTTATTTTAGTAAAAACCCTCAGCAAAAAATCAAACAGTAACCTAAGATTCTGAAATAATCTTGCTTCTCAGTTTACTAGGTTGCTTTAAAGGTAACGGAAGCCTTGTAATTACTTTTGGTGGTCAAAATTCACTTCCATTTCATGTATTAGAAGTGCCTGAAAATTTTTTTTTATATATCCGTCTGTCTGTCTATCCATCTGTGTGTCTGAAATGTTTTACAAATACTTGCCCGACTTCGAAGGTAGTTGAAGGTTACGTTACGCCAAATATGATCTTATGTAAATTTTCTTATAAATGGAGCGATTGTATCCACTGTATATGCGCAAACATGTTTCAAAATATAATGATGAATATAAACGAAAAAACCCTTCGTCTCTTATAATAACTATCACAAAATACGCCAAATTAATGTTCTCTAATATTGCTTTAACACATTGTAATCATTTGGAGTCATTTTAAGTAGACTCTATGTATATTTGTGTTTGCATTGAATAATGTATGATTGGAAAATATGGTAATTTAATTCGTGCGTATGACAGTACATCACGCATTTATGACATTAATGTGACACAATTTCACAGTTTCCATCTTTTTTATTTTGACACATCAAAAACAGATGTAAGTATAAATATGTAAATACGTCTGTTTTTAAAAAATAAAATAAAAATATGAACGGAGATAATTTTATGTTGTGTGTGGTAAAAAACCCTATTGAGAATTTTAATTAAAAATTTGAAGAGTGAAATTTTTTTTTAATCTGCAATGAAAATTTTATAGTAGCTTCAAACGATTGATTGACTCAAACTGAACAAAGTCAGCTAATAAAATAGTTTATAGATGAAAGCTATTGTTAAGGGGAGGTTTACTTGAGAGTCGTTAAAAAAAATCGATTTTTTTTTGCCGAAATTGATAGCAAATTATGTGTAGAATATGTTCCCAAAGTGATTTTACTGAAAATAATTTAAAAACAAGATTCTTGCACATTAACCGAATCCAGCTTTCTATAAAAGAAAAATTCAAAAAACGTAGTTCACGCAATAATGAGTATTAAATATAAAATTTTGAAAATACGTTTCTTTATATATATTTTATAATATCTCGGAACTACATTTTTGGAACTGGCGGACACGATAACTCAAAAACTATTCGATGGATCCTTTTTTTAAATTTTTTATTTTAAAGATAATTCAATTCTTCGGCACCTCTACCTAAGTTCGATACACTTTCAATATTTTTTTTTATTTTTAAGTTTAAAGAGCGAAAAATAAGATAAAAATCGTAGGTAATCAAAAGTTCAAACATCCGCCATTTTTTTTCTTTCAGCAATTTATTGATATTATAGGTAGAGGTGCCGGTCCTCTTCATATATTTTATAAATCTTTTTGTTTTTGGATTTCGGTGGTTTATTACCGGCGCTAGGATGTCCGCCAATAAGGCATTGGATTTTCGGATCATCACACTGCAGTATCTACAAAATGGACAATTTTTTATATTTTTCCTTGAAAATTTTTTTTTGTATAGTTTAATACTTAATAAATATGTGTACAAAATTTGAAATTGATATTTACTTCCGTTCTTGAGAAAGAAAATCATGAAAAATACATAATTTTTAAGGACTCTCGAGTAAACCTCCCCTTAAATGTGACTTGACTCGAAAAAGTGTAATATCGAGCCATTACCGCCATTTTACCGTAACCGACAAATATCAAAATTTTTCAAGAAGTATTTTTTAAATATTTGCATGGCGCTTGCGATATTTCTGCTGTCTTAATTTTATTACGCCTGAGCCTAATCATTCCTATTATTTTATTAACCTTACGATAAAGATGGTTATTGTCGGTTACGCTAAAATGTGAAAATGTGTTGTATTAACGATAAACTAAACAGTTGCTATAACTCGTTAATTAACGAATTTTGGAGAAAAACGTTAACAATGCTTGGTCCGTTACAGTTTAAAATGTTGCTTGCAATAAATATCTCAATTTCGATAAAAGTGTCGCTTACGATAAATCGGCGGTAATGGCTCGATATTATTTTATATTTAAGAAATGTGCTCTTGTTTGCGATTTCCTGAAAATTTATATTCGCTTGCAACGAGGGAATATAATATCATATAATGTATCTATGTACCTATCCTAAAAGTGTGTGTAAAAGAAATGCATTTTTATCAAACAGAAACTGTGCATTTTTAATATTATCTTATCGTAGGTTACAGATAGGTATATTAAAAATTTGTTTGGACTAGTTCTGAAAGCTATTTAACAAGTTTCAAAATTCTTTCACTGGTGGAGTGATATCCTGTACGTTAACATAGAGGGTAAAAAAAAATCTCCAAAATCCTGAAGCTCCACACATGGCTTAAAATAAAAGATTGAACTGATGTTTACTAATTTTAAAAAATGGAAAAAATTGAACTTGATGACATCATTACGCATAATAAATTTTTAAAGCTACAAAACCCGTAATTTAATGCTAGAAACATGAAATTAGAAGTTGCTCATAACTTTTCGATACCGTTTTTTTCGTTTTTGACAAAATTAAAACTGTAAAGGGCAACACAAAAATCACAAGCGGAAATGAATTTACATTTCCGAATAATTTCAGTTATTTTGCCCTAAGAACTTGATTTCTAAATCACCGAATAGGTTGTAATAAAAAAAAAAAAGTAACTCACATAGCAATATGAAGGTTGAACACCACTAATATATAAAATCTATGCAATAAAAAGATATATTCTATATAAAATTTGATATTTTCCGATAGAATTATGGACAACTTTATAAGTTTTTATAAAATGAAATATAAACGATCCGGCATCGTGGGCCACATTTGGTCCCCCAGTCGCACTTTGGAAACCCCTGTTTTAAAATATGCCATATACCAATTTCGAACAATTTAAATTTTTTCAAAAAATAAATAACCAATAAATTACAATCTCAAATTTAAATTATGGCTTGCACTAGCTTATCGGCTTTTTTTAACTTTTAGCTGATTTAATGCTTTGTGTACAAAGTCTTCTGTGTGCCATTTATTATTCATAATTTATTTTTCGAAAATTTCCAAACCGTATTCCCAGTATTAATATTTTCTATTTAAAATCCACATCCACTTTTAATCCCAACCCAGCCAGCCATGCATACAGTGTGAATGGGTGCGTTACGTTGCGATGAATGAAATGTTTGAGATCAATAAATTTGTGACGGAGACAGAATAAAATACATAAAATAATAAATTAACGATGTTTGATCAGTATTTATGGCACATTATCGTCATTTTATGATTACGCCTCAGCTATAGTGAAACCACTCTATGAAATCACGTTTGTCTCAATTATGTTAGGATTTTGACAACCCTCTTTGATGTCAATCGTTAGTGGTTTCTGCAGATGTGGTGTTGATGGGTCACAAATGCAATTTTATAAGAGTCTTCCATTTGAGTAGCAAAAGACAGTAGCTATCCTTTCACACAATACAAGAAACCTTTGTTAAAAAAATACAAACTTGTCCAAGTTTCTGTATATCAATCAGTAGGCAAAATTTCGTCCACAGTTCGATAACTGTGAATTAACTATATGAATCGTCTTCAAGAGCGTTCGTTGTCATTTTTCAACCGATGCAACATTTTTAGCGGCAATACCACCTTGTGTTGATCACAAATTCACATAGCCATATGTATTCTCCAATTTATTTAAGAGAAATGAAAGGATTTATTGATATTCCGTTTTGTAGAAATGAAATTCAATGTATTATTCCCACTTAAAAAAATTGTCATACAGTGTTAACTATAAAAACTCATTATTAAGCATCAGTTAAAATTTCAAGTCAATCGGAAAGAAAACCTCTTTTTGTACCTTAAAAGTATTATTTTTGTGTATGGAACAAAATATTAAGAAATCTTTTCATTTCTTATAATAAATTTGAGAATATAACTATGAAAATTTAGGAATACAAGGTGGACATTAGCTCTTCAAGGACAACACGTAGTGATTCCCGTTGGCAAGAGTGACTACGATTCTCTTTAAATAACCAAAGACTCCATTATAGGACCTTTAGTTATTAAAATTAATTTATTAAATTCTTTAAGGGCTTTATCATATTGGCGGCTTGTGAACATGTTTACAGCGTAGTGATCATCGCGGCACAACGTTCTGCGCACTGCAATCTCTGATGCAGTGATGGTACTTGACGGTCAAGTACCATCACTTTCCCGTTTCCTTAAATCTCACAACTACAATACTACCTATAGTTATCGTAATTCCATAAAAGATATGCTCCATTCAAAATTAAAACCACCAACACCTACCAACATGAAAAACAATGTAGTCTACAAAGTGGGATGCCAATTTTGTCCAAGTGTATACGTAGGGCAAACTTCAGGGCTACTTAAAAAACGTTTAAAACAACACTAATGGGACATCAGAAGAGGAGAAGAAAAAACTGGCCTGTCCCAACACTCCATCTCTATAGATCATCGTTTTGATTTTGACAACGCGAGCATACTACAAAAAGAAGAGAATTACAAAAGACGGTGCAATATCGAGAATTTGTGGATTGCTGCCGAAAGCCAGAACATAAATAACCAGAATGACACTTCATATATTAACAACTATGAGTCCATCTGTTGTTCAGCACGACAACTACTAAAATAAACCATGTGTTACGCCCATAAGCAAGAATCCAGGCTCTTTGTTCTAGCTTATCAAAACTCATTGTGTTGCTTTGTATTCAATACATCAAAAATGTTCATGTTACTTATATTTCAATATTCAAAAAATTTTATAAATTTTATAATTTTTAACATTTTAACTTTTGTTTTTATATTGACGACATTATAGTTTTTGTTTCTAATTTTATCATTTTGGTTTCATGTGTATTTTTCTGTGTTTAATTATGACAATCTCTAGCACATGTACGTATTTAACTTTGCATATATTCATTTTCTTTTTAATTTTCTTAAAAATTATTTTATGTATTTAGTTTTTTCAAAACAAAACACTTGCCTGATGATGAAAATTTAATGTTTTCGAAACGTCGCAAATAAATACTTAATTTTTATTAGTAACTGTTGGTCATTTTTCTCCAAAACTTGATCCTTCAATTATGAAAATCTTAACTTTAATCTGCAATGGCTGGTCCACAGAGTACTCCTTCCTCTTCCTTTTGGAAGTCTTTCAAAGTAGATTGCTCCGCTCTTGTTTCAATTCTGGTTTTTTACGTCACACAAAAGAAACCCCTTAAAGTAAATTAGTCCCCGACACTCCCACCGTTAAAGTTTATTTTTTTCAATATAATAATAATAATAATAATAATAATAATAATAATAATAATAATAATAATAAAAGCCTGATGTTGTGCTCCAAGATTTAACATCTCAGACTATGTATGTTATCGAGTTCACTGCTCCGGCGGAAACTAACATAGTCGAAAAGGAGGAGCAAAAAAGGATTAAATATCAAGATCTAATACACGAGCTGCGACAACTGTACCCGGGCTATACGGTCCACTTGGTCGTACTTATAATTGGATGTCTGGGGGGTATGCATAACTCCTTTGTGCGCAATCTTAACATCATTCCGGCTTGTAGATCTCACGCCAACATGTTAGCGGCGTCAATGCAAAAAGCAGTTATTATCGGGACGCTCCGCACGCTTCGGTCGCACGAGACGACTTTTTCCGGGAGTTCATGAACACCTTTGAACCCCATGCCCCGTTTAGAGCGGGTCCTCGAACATCCATTGGACCTGCCCTCGAATCTCCCACTGTTATGGTTTCGCAGCGAGGTTCGGGGATTTATTAGGTAGGGAAGACCAGGAAGGGGATGCTGTATGACGGACATTACGTACCTGACCTAGAAGTACCTGACCTGGTACGCTGCACGGACACTTTTTCCTCCGCCTGGGGGTTTTTGAAGTGCAGTCGCGATATTTACGTTAAATCATATTTATTTCCGTATAAACTTAATACAGTTGTGGAAAAAGTTACACAGTAATTACATTTGAAAAAATTTCTGATTATAAATATAATTCCCAATTTATGCTATAGTAATCACTAATATTATATAAAACTTCATTAGTTAACACATTCTTTAGTTTTTTCCTTAATTTCACAGGTGGCAAATCAAGTATATGTTTAGGTGTATGGTTACATATCTTTATTATGGTATTGTACGTATTATTTTGAATAGCTGATAATGTTGTTTGATCTGACTGCAAATTGTACTTATTTCGCGTATCATAAGCGTGTATTATGCTACGTGTAGTAAAGTAACATTGTTCTTGCTTGTAGAACATAACGGCTTCTAGAACTAGCATTCCGAATACTGTAAGAATTTGCAAGCTTTTGAATACGTCTTTGCAACTGTCTCGAGCTTTTAATCCGACTAGTAGTCGTATTATCTTTTTTGAATGAGGAGTATCTCTTTTACATGAACTGACGTACCCCGCAGAATAGTATTCCGTAAGATAACGTCGAGTAGATGTATGCATAGTAAGCCGTTATCAATATATTACTCGGAACAATTTCTTTTAAGCGTCTCAATAAATAAAATCTTTTATTCAATTTATTGGTTATTTCGTTTATCTGATTCCTCCAATTCAATTTGTTATCAATTATTATACCTAAGTATTTTATTTCGTTTTGAAGTATGTTGCTGTTTTGAAATAAATCAGATTCGTAGTTTCCCAACCTGAAAGCTTGTGTCTTGTCCACGTTTAGTTTCAGGCCATTTGCCTTAAACCATTTATCCATATTTGCAATCGCTGAGTTAAGATTTGGATGTATACCCGCTTCGTTTGACGTTATTATTGCTGCAATATCATCTGCAAACAGGGTCGTTTTGTACGGAATAGATTCCGTGAAGTCATTCATATAAATAATGAATAAGATTGGTCCTAATACTGAACCCTGAGGTACGCCCTCTACCACGTTCGATATTTTTGACTTAATTGGTAGTCGATATGTCTTATCATTGGATATCATTTGTACATACTGCGTTCTATCCATTAAATACGATTTAAAGATGTCATTCGCTATTCCTCGAATTCCATAAGCTGATAATTTTTCTAATAATTTGTTATGATCCACACAATCAAAAGCTTTTGATAAATCTAATAATAGTGCTGTATCTAAATGTTTTTTTACTCCAGGCGTTTGATAAATCTTTTAATAGTTCGAAAATAGCACCGTTTATGCTACCCTTCTTTACAAAACCAAATTGCGATTTTGATAATATGTTAAACTTGGTAAGAAAATCTTGAAGTCTGTTAGCCAGAGCCTTTTCAAAAATTTTTGAAAAGTTTGATAATAATGCAATCGGCCTATAATTATCCATCAGATCATTGTCCCCCTTTTTATGTAGAGGTTTTATTACACTTAATTTTAACAATTTTGGAAATATTCCTTTTTGCATGCATTTATTTAATATGTTACTAATTGACTAATTGGATAGGCTGTAATTTGGATCGAGTCCTTAATTACAGATGTAGGAATTTCATCCCAACCTACTGATAACTTATTTTTTAATGTCATGCATATCGATAATTGCATTGCATATCGCATATTCAGTTATGAAAAAGAACTCGAACTTTTCCGAACAGTTTTACTGTATATAATTCTCTAATTTAAATATTTATACATATGCATAATATCTATGTACAATGTACATATATGTATATAACTTAATAGGCTCTGTATAAATCAAAATGTATTAAGCTTTGTTTGAAAGCTCATTACATATTATTGTATCCATATACGTATTTAGTTGTTATTCGCGCTTCTACATTTATACATACATACATACATATATACATACGTCTATAAATATTTGTCATATAAGCCTCGAACAGCGCTGAGCCTACGAGAATAAAGTTTAATTAACAGAAGGAATATCGGGATTATTGACAGGATATACAATATTACTGTAATTTGGATAGATATCAAAACACTGATAATATGTTACATACGTATAATTTAAATCGCGATAATTAACCTTATAGCGACTATTAACACATTATTGAGTGGTATTTAAAAGGTTTTTGGTATTAATTTTATTATTTTTATTATTTGGTATTAATTTTATTATATTTATTAGTTTTATTATTTTTATTATTTTTTTTCCAACGGAAATAATTTTTTCTACTCCTACTATTAAAAGTAACATTTTGCGCACGGCTAACTATATGTAAAAATTAACAATTGCCCATACAATGCGGAAAAGAGCGTGCGAAATAATTCCTCACGGCTTAATATAATAAAACAGTTGGCTGTGTCCTTGATTTAATATATATTCTATAATAATACTAAAAATAGATCTTAGATAGTAGATCTTATTAAAACTAATCATAAGCCATATTTCGTTCGTAAGCGGTTTAAGGGGGTGCAACTCACTCCTGAAAATTAGAGTTTTTTTCAATTTTCTTAAATATCTTGGAAATAGTAAGAGCTTTGGTAGGGAAACTAACATATATAGGTATATTTGTAAATGGCACTTTAAGATCTTTATTATGATACTAAAATTAAAGTTATAAAATCATTGGGTTTCATCGCACACCCCCAACCCCTAATTTTATCAGGTATTTTTTGGTAAAAGAGGAGACTGTTATGTATAAATAAAAGAATTTTTAATTAATATATTTTACATCATACCAGCTTATTTTTTGTTGCATAAGTACACCTGTCGTTAATATTAACTTGGGAAAATTTTTAACTTTTTGATTTAATAAGGAACAAAAATATGGTCAAAGAATCTCGTATTTTAGCAATGAATTGTTACAAACTTTAAAATACATAATTTAGAAAGAAAAAATACACCCCCCCCCATACTTTACAAATCTATCTATCTATACAGATCTATATTATAATTATTATAATCTATATCTATATGTCTATTCAAATCTTATTTACTTATTTATTGATTTTTATTTATCTACACAATTGTCAATATTTTAACCTCTGGAAGTTTATGGATATATAGACTCTGGAAACAATTCATCAGATTATTTTCAGATAATATAATTCTAAATGAGTATATGATGTTGATTTACATAAATCATATCGACAATTTTTTTTTTTAATTTATTCCCTACGATTACTTTTGTAGTCATGGATGCTTAAGAATCCTCAGCTCTCAGCCTCGGGTTCTCAAACTGCATCCGAGGCCACAATAATAGCACTTACGTTTTTACGTACCTGGTAATATACTCACACTACACCTTTTTTTCTTACAAAATACACAATTTTTTTTTATTTAAACCTTAATCATTTTTGTCGCATATAAAGTGTTAATTTTATCCACATATATATAACCCTGAATTTAAATGGAATAAATTATTAAATGAATAAATTAACTTGTAACTATGTAAAATATTAGGTATTTTGTTTGGTTTCATTTAGAATTCATAATATTATTTTGAATCCATATTAATTACATCATTTACCGCAAAATAAATTTTATACCGGATGATTTATACCACGTGACGTGACTAAATCTAGAATTTATGTGACTGCAATCCAGTAATTGTTCAATATTTTACCTAATACTCTATTTTTCATTTCGTTTCGCTAAGTAGTTCGTTAAAAATAATGAATATCGATATTATGAAAAGTGATATTGTTATCTGTTTATTCGGTACGTGTTCTACGGTGAAGATATATTACAAAGTTGTAAAAATATTAGAAAGAATTTCTTTGGTAATTCAGTCTTTCTTTCTTTAAGCATATAATAAATACAGTAAATAGCTTCGATTAATCGTCACCGTTGAGACCGGGACTATAACGGTTAGTCGAATTAGACGGGTACCAGAAATTTCTTAATTAATTAATTTGAATACTAGCTTTTTAGTATGTATAATATTCAGGCCACAATTCGCTGAAATCGAAACATCTTCACTAAAATGAATACAATTAAGAATTTTAATTTCGGTAACAGGGTATTTATCAATAATTAACGTTCGAAGGATTTACTTTGTGAAAATCTGTATAAACAAAATAAGATCATTTGCTTCGTCACTTTTCACCGTACAGCATATAATATGAACACCAATCGACTTTCTATTTTTACACCATCTTTAGGTAAATGATCTCAAAGTGTATTTATAGTGATTGTGAGTAATAGTGGTAAAGGTATTATTCTGTTACTCTTGTTAAAATATGTAAACAAATGATCGCTTAGATGGGAAATCCAAAAGAGAAATTAAAATTTTATAATTACGAAGAAAGGATATTTTAAATTGTTATGTATACGCATACGGTTAATTGTTATGTATAGGGCATACAATACGGTTCAGCATGATATCCTTGCTAACAAGTCAAGCCCAACCAAAACGGGATACGATGCAAAATAGACTTGCGGAACCTTGAAACAAATTTCGTACAAAAACATAATAATTTATTGCATTTTTCCCCTTTTACATTGCAGAGTCAGAAGTAGGTTGGACTACATGAAAATGATTTGGCAATTGTGAATAAATGGTAGATCCTTATGGGACTGTTTTTCTTTAACAAAGTTAATGACATAATAAGTTTTTGGCATATACAAAAATCTTAAATACAAAATTTCAGTTCGAAATAAGCCCTATGCACGAAGTGCACGGTTGCTCTCATGTTTAATGCTACAAAGTTACAATTACAATAAAAAATAACAGGTATTTATATGTGATTTTTAATTGGTTTTCGTAAATCTTTTGATATAGAACCGTTGTAACATTACTAATTTTGATATAAATCTACTGTAACTTTACCACTCTTGGTATAGAACCGTTGTGGCCTTACTACTCTGATGTAGAATCACTGTAACCTAGGCCCGGATCTAAAGGGAGGGGGGGCAAACCGGGGCCCTTGCCCCGGGTTTCAGTTTCAGGGGGCGCCAAAATCGTAATAGGTCGGTCTATATCAAATAGTCTAAAAAAAAGTTCGTTGCTCGATCATTTTAGAAAAAATTAATTTTTTAGTTTTAAATTAATAATCTTCCAGTTGTTTCTATTGTATTTGAGACATTGAGAACAATTCTTTAAAAAATTATCTTAAACTATTTAAGCGTGGCGGCCATTTTTGTTTTCCAATGTGTGCTAATTTTTGTGTTTGCAGTCATTTACACCAATGTACACATTTCGTAAGCCGCTCCTAAAAGGTTAATAAATATAATTTAAAAGGTAATAAATCTCTTAAGTTATGTCCATATTTGACCTATTTTCGTCCCTTCACAAGAAAACTTTACCTAAAATTGGATATAAAAATTTAGCAAAATTCACTTTTTAAACATTTTTTTTCTTATAGAAGTAGTGTTTTAAACAGCTTAGTATTTTTTATGGGAGTAGCTGTATATGAACACAACTACCCAAAAAAAAATTTCATTTGTGAAATTTCTATCCTTTAATTTTTACAAACTTTTAAAAATTGACTTTTTTCCAAATTTTCTAACTTTGAGCCGCTGTATCTCTCATGACGCTGGTGATAAAAATCTGTGCACAACTTGTAGTGTTTTCGGGGTAGGTTTATTAAGATAAGAAATCAACTTGTATATTGCTCTTTTGCAAAACCCTCAAATTTTACGGGAAAAATAGGAGTTCTGTAAAGCACTTATATACTTATAAGTTTTTTTTAACTATTTATGACAAAGACTGGAGAGGGAGGGGCGCCACTATCCAATTTCTGCTCCGGTTCTAAAAAATCGTAGATCCGGGGCTGCTTTAATCTTACTACTTTCTATACAGAATCGCTGTAACCTTATTACTTTTATATAGAACTACTATATTTTGGTACAGAACAGTTGTGACCTTGTTACTATCGAACAGAATTGCTGTGATTTTACTACTTTTGGTGCAGAACCGTTGTAACCTTACTACTTTTGAAACAGAACCACTGTAAGCTTACTACTTTCGGAATGGAACTGTTTTAATTTTACTGCTTTTGGTATGGAATTGTTGAAGCTTTACTACTTTTTTTATAGAGCTATTTTTGGTTTCAAAGCATTGTAACCTTAATATTATTGGTATGGAATTGTTATTATTTTATTACTTTTGATTTAGATTTGCTGTAATCTTACTGATTTCAGAATAGAGCCTCTGTGACCTTATGACTTTTAGTATAGAACTGCTTCGACTTTACAAAAAATCAAAGAGCAGCGTGGGGTCTTCAGAAACGCGGAGCCTAGTGCGATCGCACCGTCTGCATCGTCCTCGGGTCGGCCCGGCTCGTTAAAATAAACAAACGCCGACTTAAACCATCATTCATAAATTTTTTTGGAATTTCCCATCTATGTAGTTGTTCTTTTATTCCAAAAACCCCTATATACCATTACCAGTATAATATAAAATACCCCTGTCGCAGCATCCTGCATAACATAGCGAATTTCCATTTATAAAAATTATTTTTCTTGGAAACTAGTTGACATAGAATAATAGTTTAAAGACCTTTTTCATGTGATTTTTTCTTCTCTTTCCAATGGTGTAAAAAAATTTCACAAAAATTTTTGAATGAGGACAAATTTTGACAAAAAACTAATTATTTTCATGAAAATTGCCAAAAACACCATGTTCCGGGCATCGGACGTGTCTGGTTAACGAACTCGTCCAACGGTTTGGGACTTCCAATATTTTCACCAAATTTCATAAGCGTAAGACATTTCGTTCGAGAGTTATCGCGCGGACACACACACACACACCCACACACACACCCACACACACACATATATATATATATATATATATATATATATATATATATATATTATATATATATATATATATATATATATATATATATATATATGTGTATAACTTTTAGTGAATATTATTTTCGGTTTCTAGGAACCTCAAAACAAATTTCTGCCATAATCCCGGGCTCAAGTCGCGTCATGACAGTGGCTGTAACAGTTGAAGTCCATTCTGGAAATTCGCTAAAACCATGTTCCTGGTATCTGACGTGTTTGGCTGAAGAGCTCATCCAAGATTTTTGGACTTCCAACGTTGTCACCAAATTTCGTAAAGCTAGCAGTTTTTCCTGAAGAGCTATCGTGCTGATACATATATACATACATTCATACATATAATTTGTTTATTTTATTTGGAATATGAAAACCATATTTCTTTCTCTGTTTTGCACATTTTTTCTATTCAGCAAAACAGGGAAGAAAATATGGTGTTCATATTCCAAACAAAATAAACAAACTATATATATATATATATATATATATATATATATATATATATATATATATATATATATATATATATATATATATATATATGGATTCTAGGAGCCTCAAAACAAATTTCTGCCATAGTGCCGGGCTTAAGTCGTGTTACATATAAGACCGTAATAGCTGAATTTCCAGAATTCTTTCTGGAAACTCGCTAATAATTTTATTATATAACATTTTCTATTTTAACAAAATATTCACTTCTCTGTGGGATTATGTATGCGTTTGGGAACTAGGTTTTTGTATGCTTTTAGCTGAAATATATGACAGATATCGTTAATATTTTGTTTTTTAAACCATATTCCAAAATATTCAATTCTAATTTTCTTATCTATTCAATATTTGAATATTGATAGATACTAGCAGTGTTACTCAATGGAACTTTATAAGACTATAATACAAAATTTTGTTGTAAAGTTAGTATAAAAAAAAAAAAAAGTAATAAAAAAATAATCTAGAAAAACATTTTATAAAGGGAATTACAAAATCGTGTAACAAGGTAAGGTAAATATACAAAGAATAGATAACAGAAAAATATTTACAGAATAACACAAAATTAAACATATTTACATGCTTAAATACACTGACCTAATTAAAAAGCAAACATTGTTGGTATTCCCCAAAAACAGACGGTATTGTACATATAAAGACTACAGTTGAAAGAGTTTGTGTTCCATTTTGGAATATAGATTACACTTTCCACTTATTGTTGGATCAGAATTTTTCAAACTGAGGTAGACGTGCCTATCATTGAGGGCCGTCAAGTCAGTCAATCAGGTCAGTCAGGTTCTATCACTAGGTGCCGGGTTTCTTCGGACAGGTCAGGACCGTACTTATTTCAATAAAATTTTGCAACTAAATTACATTAAATTATGCACATTTGAATGAATATAATTAGTCAAAAATTACATTTTTCACCATTTGGAATACTAACAGCATTTTTTATTTGACGAAAGCTAGAAAATTCAAAAAATCGGAAAAAATTTTTGTAAAATATATTGAAAAGTTGTTGAATATTTAGACGGTGCACTATCCACTATAATAGCTCAGACGTATGTATTTACTAAGATTTTTTATTATTGTAAAACAAATTTTTAACTAGCAACAATACTTCTATCTCTCAAAATTGAAAGCAATAAAAAAAGATGAATTTATTTAAATGTTGAAAAATATTTAAAGTTCGATTACTTTATCTATTTCACGAATTAAAAGTTATTTTTACTGAACGCGTTTTCAACCTTTCGGTCATCCTCAGAATAGAAAGATGGAAATAATTAATGGGAATTTATAGGTGTAATTTGTGTAGGTGTATTAATTATTTTCATCTTTCTACTCTGAGGATAACCGAAAGGTTGAAAACGCGTTCAGTAAAAATAACTTTTAATTCGTGAAATAGACAAAGTAATCGAACTTTAAATATTTTTCAATATTTAAAATGGAGTTTCACAAAGTAAATCTCTCAACAGTGAATTATTTGAATTTATTTAATTTAAATGACATGTCAGATACATAACATAAACAAAAATACTTTTGATAGTCAATAAAAATTACAGTGGCACTTTTCAATTGTACAGGTAATAAATAAAAGAAAAAAAAGGATGTTTACATAAAATACGTATAAATAATATTTTGATACACATATGCATGTGTGTGTATGTAACTTGTGTACGTTGTTTTTATGAAAATATTTTGAACTTTTAGTCACATTGAGTGCAATATGTATACCTGCATATGCTAAAGACGAAACTGTCTGATCTGAAGGAAATCCGATACCTAGCTCTCACATGGTAAACATTAGTATAAAATTTTGGTAAGTACAAAAAACGTCAATAACTTCAAAAATTAATTTAAAACGTCCCACCTTAACTATTTGCGCGCCATGACGGGGCTACATCGAACAAAAAGATTCTGGCAACACTGTAGACTAGGGGTGGCCAACACAAATGATCTTGCGGGCCACTTTGGAAGCGCATCATAACTCCGCGGGCCGCACATAAAATTATGTGTTCTCATATATTATGTATTTTTTTTAATACATTGATTTTCACTATCTTGGTCATTATACAATAAACATATTTTGTATAAGTGTGATAAATCTCGCGGGCCAAAAAAACTTCTAGGCGGGCCAAATGCGGCCCGCGAGCCGTGGGTTAGCCACCCCTACCATTGACAATATTGTCAAAAATGTTTCACAAAATTAAAAATTGCAGCTTCTTTTCCTACACGGAGAAAAAATTCATAGAAAAATTACTGTGCTCAGCACTACAATCGACGTGTAAAAGCCAAACATATTCAATTTTGTACGGTAAAAATATAAAAATTATAATTAATCATAGAAAATTTAAAGGATAGAATATTCTTTCCGTAATATTTACTCCGCAAAATTTGTAAAACAGCACAGTAAAAAGTTCCATTCCCGACAAAAAAATATTTTTTTTTTGTTTTTCTTACAAAAATTACCATGCTGTCTTGTAATATTTCAAATGCTATCTGCTAATAGTAGAAAGAAAGAAAGAGAAAGTATCAACGCTGTCACATAGCCAGGCAGGCTGCAGAAGGTATCAACACAATCATACATGAAGGTCACATGGCCAGGCTGGTGTGGCAAGTAACATAGCGAAGCTGGTGTGGTGTGATGTGCAAACAGTATTCATTAGAATGTGTTACAGGACGGTCACCGTTTAATTCATCATTTTGTTCCTTCACTATCTTCATTATTAGAATATATTGTTGCCAGTCATTTTGTATGCATCGATTGTTCCTCAGTGCGTACAGCCCATGTAACATAAGGTTGCGGGTCAGATGCGCAAATTAAAGAGTACGACAACAAGAATTAAACTATAACATATATGCATAAGAGTGTGATAGAAGTTGTGTTAACACATTAAATTTTACCATGCTAGCAGAACAATTTTTATGAAGCCATGACTAATACTTTTTACGTTTCAATTTAATAATATTGACATGATCGTAAAATATTTTTTACTTTGGTCGTCAATCGCGCACACATTATAAGAGAACATGGTAATTTTTCTGAAATTTTATCTACAAAAATTATATGATTTTCCTCTCCGTGTATTTATGAGAAAAATGGAGCTCTTTTCATAATGGCAAAATACCTGCGGCTATTTAGAGAAGGTGGCATAACTGAGCGCTAATGACGTTTTCGAATAAATTTTGAAAACAAATATTAAATTAATTTTTTCTAACGATTTTTGGCAATTCTTTTAAAATGAAATATAATTATATAATTATTATACGTATAATGCATAAATATACGTAGGTAACAGTTTCCCAATTTTAACCAGATATGTCATCGTCTGATAACCGTTATTATACTTTCCAGCGCTCCCACCTTTGAGACACACTGTACAAATTGATACATAGGTATGTAGTATAAAATGTAATAAAAGACACATCAGTTGTATGTATACAAAAACGGTTGCTTGCGAAAACTGATTTGACACGAAATACATTTATAGTCAATTTTGAGACGAACAAAATTTCATATATTTGTTATTATTAGGAGATATTATGATAAGTAGTAATAGTCGCCTTACGTGCAATAATATTCCACTAGCTCTGCAATTGTATTTACACAATTTTACATTATTGTACACCTGCAGCTGAGTATAATTTTGTCTATTTACTTGCGCGAGAAAAAGTGAAGAGAAAGAACATACGTGTATTAGGGTAGGGCGGGGGCTAGTTGTGCAACTTTTCACTTAATCGGTCATACCTCCTCAACCATAAGTCCAAATTTATTGTTATGCATACTGATGTGTAGGTAATTTCTTCCTTTTTTAAAGTCCCTATACTAACATTTTTCTAACAATTCACATTTAAGAGATACAGCTGTTTAAGTGAAGGAAGCCCGACATGCTCAACGTACCTCATAGGTGAGGTAAGTTGAGCAAGGGTACAGGGTAAATTGACAATTAACAATTAACAGTCAAGCTTTTATTTATAATGCTTTAGTGACATATTAATGAAACAAAAAGTAATTTTCTTTGGATATTGAATACAGAAAATAAAATTAACAAAAAATCAACTTCAACTTAATATTTAAACTACAATCTTAAACTTAATATTTGGAATATACTCAGTCTTTCTACTTAATATCAGACATTAACATTTAAGTAATTAATCAAAAAGAATTTAAATTAAAAGAGAAACATTAAGTAGATATTAATAACTTCATCATCATTGTCACTGTTATAATTAATGCAAACGAAAATTCTATTGCTCAACTTACCCCACTCACACAATTTGATACAAAAGTGAGATTATGAAAAAACTATTTGAATTAGAACCAAATCCTTTCTAGATATCAAAAATATACTAATTTTCTAATAGCTTAACACTAATTTGATTTGACATAGATAATAATTGCCTCGTATAGAAGAAATATTCACAAACAAAAATTTTTTCCTTTTTATACGCAAAATAAATAAAGCGTGTGCATACGTCACTCGATCGACAGCTTTCAACTGGCAGTCGCGTAATAAGTTCCCCTCTTCTGCTCGCTACTATCCGCCATTTAATGTATTAACGTGCGATGTATATTTTCTGAGATATTTCGATTGCTCAACTTACTCCTATGCTTAACTAGTCCCGCTCTACCCTACCCTACTAAAAAATTAAAAAAAAAAATACAAAACACAAAAACATTCTTCCTTAATAAACCAACCAATAAAACTTGTACCTAACAATAAGGAATTCATATACTTTTTTGACTAAATACATAGGACTAAAGCCTGTGTAACCCCCAAAATTGAAGTCCCAAATGCTCTCATTCAATCCGAGTAAAAAATTTCAAGCCTCTAGGTTTATTTGGCAGGCCTATAGGCGTGACACAAATTTTGATTACGTCGAAAAAGCATAAAATTTTTGAATAAAAATGTTTGTGATGAAGGGTTAAATACCAAAACCGCCAAAAAGCACATCCTAAGTACCAACTCTATCAAGAAACAAAATTTCAATTCCCTAGGTTAATTCTGGGGACGTATCAGACTCCCAAGAGCACTTTTTTCCCTCTCTACTCCCTCAAAATCACCCTAGGAAGCTGAATTTTGAATATGCTATAGATATAACTGACCGAAACTTTATATTTAACTGGTCTCGAAAAGTTTTATTGTTTTGACACCCCCTACGCCCCCCTTTGAAAGTTGGGCTCCTCTTGAAAATTCGTTCTCTCCAATAGGGGAGGGGCTTATATCTGTCAAAAATCGGCTTACAAAAATCGTATTCTACTGGTTCTAAAACGGGTTTAAAATCCATTCTCATTTCGATCCGTAGACTTAACTCCGTAGAGTATTCATACAATGTTTATATCGATCTGTTATTTCGAAAAAAACGTCGAAAACATAAAGTCGAATTTGATAAGTACCGATAGTATTAAAAACCAATGAATACATAAAAATTAAAGTTTTCAAATACGAAAAATATTTAGTTTATTTATTTTCAAGTTCACTTTAAATTTTATTTTGAATGCAAAAACACTTTTAAATTACTACCTAACATTTGTAAAACAATAAATAACCACTGCGCATCCTATATTTAGATATACAATTATTTTTATCAAAGTATTACTATATACAAACATGAAGGTATAGTTAGGAAAATGTATATTGCATATGTACGTGTCTTTCAATAAAATGGGCCATGATAAGCTGCCATACTCCATTCATTGTGCAATAACAGTTTCTTAGAATAATTTCTATCGACAAATTGTCTCTAGTTCGAGTTTATTGACCTATCCAATGTAGTCTGTATTAGAAATATGGTGAAAAAATGATCGATTCAATTATAAAAGTGGCCCATAAAACGTTTAATCGATTCGGATAAATTCTAGAATAATATAAAATAAATTCTGAATTAAGATATATAACGTAAAAGCCCCTATACCAGAACAATATTTTTAGGTGTGTCATTAAACTGGCTTATAAAAATTAATAAATAAATTAAACACCCTTTTTTTTCTTAATAAGCATGAAACCAAGTTTTTTTAATCCAATGAATATATTTTTAAATAAATACAACCCAAAAATTTTTATTTATTCATGTTTTTCTTTTGGAAAATGTAAGTACCCATATCGGAAATCATTAACTCCAATAGTTCGGAATCTATTAGCAAACACATGTACAATATGGCACATAGAATGACATCTAGACGTCAAAGTAGGAAACATAGAATGTTAAGTATAAAGGATAAAAGTCTATAATATATATACAAATAATTTTTATTAGTCCATTTAAGAGATTAAAACAGCTATATTACCTTTTAATATTGTTATATAAATTGCCGAAGTGTTTCAATATACGTTTGAAATTTGACTGTATACTGTATGCATTTAGTATTACAAGTATTATTAATATGTATTTTATAAACATTTTTAATTTATTTTTGCTTCTAAAACACTTAGTGCGGCTGCACACTAGGAGATACAACACAGCAAATTGCAAAGTTACATTAAGTGAGGAAACGGTAAATGCGAGGTGAATTTAAATTGAAAAGTAATCATTCTATTAATAATAATTTTTGTTATCAGAGGTTTCTTTCAGAAATAACTTCATAAATGTCAAAGCTGTTCCGACATATGATCGCGTTCCGGTATAGGGGCTTTTACGTTAAATTCGAATTATTATTGTTTAATTCTTAAGGTTTCGCTTTTTTGTAATGATAAAATACATTATATTCAGTAGATAACTTTAATACTAACTAAAATTATAGTTATTTTAAAACTAATATGAGAAATTAGAAAAAGGCAAATAATATATAGTGCAATTTACAATGTATTAGAAAATGTACGTATGCTTATGATTTCATCGGTCGTGAAATGACAATGACGTTACATGAAATGTTAAATAATTTTCCGCACAAACTAGGCAATTGTCGTAACAGATGTGTATACAGATATTAATATTACAAAAATATCCTCTCAAATTCTAACAAACATAGGCAAATAGCATAACGCTAAAGTAATGTCAACAATAATAAATATACCTCAATTTTCTTATACATAATTACATATTTACCTATTATTGGAGGATTTCTTCGTACCTTTTAGCCTTTTTCGCCAAGATTCAGAATAGGAATCTTATGTAAATCTTAAAATTGTACATACGTATCAGTAGTAGCAAACCTTAATTAGTACAATGGGATTTGTTTGCCCTTTGGATTTCGAAAATTATTTTTCTTACAATAACTTGTATAAATCTAAGCAAACTAAAATCAGATTTTTATTTTTCCTGAAAACTACTTTACATATTATAATGGTTCAGAAACTTGTCTAATGTGATCTAAATAGTCTGAAAACCTATCTCATGTAATTTTTTCCGTTCTTTTCGATGGTTTTAATGAAAAAACTCGTCTTCAAAAGTCACGTTCTGGGCATCAGATGTGTCTGACTGAAGAACTAATACAAGAATTTGGGACTTGCAATGCCAAGTCGATCCCCAATGAATGTCATAAAAATAGGATGTTTCGTTCAATAGTTATCGTACTGACAATACATAAATTAAATACATTCTTAAAATTGCTTTGGTGAAACAAAAGCTGCCGTCAAAGATAACTTTTTCACGATAGTTTTTCACTGTTGTCTGTCAGTATTAACATCAGGATAATTGTTATTATTTTTTCTTTTAATATTAAAATACCCGTTTTCATTTAAAATATATAATAAAATTATAAATTTTCGTTTTCTCCTTTTACTCATTATTACCAAACAATAGTAAAGCAATCCAGTTTTCTAAATATGTATATTTTATTTATAAACTATGCAATTTTTTCAATGTGTATATCTACTGAATCATTTTATATCAGTTATTGCTTGTAATTGTAATATTAAATTGCATTATTATACAAAAACATAATGTGTATACGTACATTTTCCATACATAACGTTATTTGTGAATAAACGGAATAAACTAAGTATATGATAACATTTAAAAGCATCTGTGAACATTTTATTGGCAGATTTCGTTGCAAGATGGAAAATATTAAAATACAAAGTTTATCAAAATATTAAACAATTTGATCAAAGGGTATAGCAGGATAAGTATAGATGAATCTGTCCCGGAGCGAATTATTTTAATAACTATATTACCGGTATGGTAAGGCTGTAAGTAATTGATATCTACAATTTTGGCGGCCAAAACTGAGTAGTTATGGAGATAATTTAAAAAATTTAAAAGAATACAAAAATTTTTTTCTTGGTAACTACTCAACTTAGGAAAATAATTCCAAATCCACATGAAGGCAAACACCCTCAAGAATATTAGACATATTTATTATCGTATCAGTCCTCGTTATTAAGGATAATAACAAGGATAGTATCCGATCCAATGTTATTTTTATAGGGTTCCAATTGAGCGACGACTTCAAAAAAAAATTCAGTAACTGTGCCCTAATGCACTGAATTACTGCACCAAGTCTCATTAAAATTCAAGAGCTGCAACATGGTAAAAAAAAATATTTTTCATTTCTAATCTCCTAAAGTGTTGTGTCCCATAAAGTGTTTTTTCCTATCTCCTATAGTTTTCGAGATAATCAAGAATAATCGAAAGAGGCATTTTTAACATGTAGAATATTAAAGAATGCCTACTACACCACATTTTTTGACAATTTTCTATTATAATTCTACAATGGTTTTGCTTTGATCTAGGGAAGTTATACATATGAAGTACCTGCAGTGTCACATAAACGACAATACAGTTACTATAGGGACTTTCTATCAGGGGCAGATAACCTATAACTTAATATACCTCTTTCGATTATTCTTGATTATCTGGAAAACTATAGGAGATAGGAAAAAACACTTTATTATTTTTAAAGTACTTTCGATTGATGTATATAATTCCAGGATCGCACCCACTGGAGGGTGGGTTAAATTCTTTTAGTTATCTCCATAACTACTCAATTTTGGCCGCCAAAATTGTAGATAACAATTACTTACAGCCTTACCATACCGGTAATATAGTTATTAAAATAATTCGCTCCGGTGCACATTCACCTATACTTATCCTGTTATATCCTTTTGTTAAAATTTATTATTTTATCTAAACAGAGAAAACAGGCAACAAGTTTCCAGTTATGAAACTCAAATTTTGCATATTAAATTAAAATACAGTGGCGTATTCTTTGAATCAGTGTAACATACACTTCAGTTCTGTTGATTCTCAAGTTATGCTAGAAGTTTTCGTAAAATTAAGCACGCACAACTTGACAATTTTTTTTCTCAATCCACCATTAATTTATTGCTTATTGAGGCTAACTGAAAAACTGAACTGTTGCTATTACTAAGGAAGTTTCTGTTAACTTGAAATGTTGCTCTAATAACATTTTATAATTCGCGGTACTACAATTAAAGTTACTCAAACAAATAAAAATTAGTTGTGATAACTGGATAGCTCCGAATAAAAAATTGATTAACTGACACTATATAAATAGCAATAGATTGATAGTTACTGTAATTATTGTCGTAAAAGATTAATAATATTTTTTATAGCAACAAAATATATTTTTAAAAAAAATCAACATTAGGGATTTATTATGATATTTATACTATAGGGACACAATTAGCGGCGAATTTTCAAAAATCCCTTCTCTGTGCTCCCCTGTGTTACATAAGGAGCGTCTTTGTGCAAAATTTCTAGAATAAATAGTTTCCTATATAAATTTTCATCCTCTATTTTATTTCCTTAGGGTACGAATTCTTAAAAATGCCGTCTTATTTCTTTCCCACGTTGCCTAAGTAGCCCGTGTGCAATACATTTCTACAACCAACAGTTTTTCGTGTAAATTTTTCATTACCTGTTTTGTCCGTTAGAAAATGAATTTTTACATTTCGTGTACCCTATTTCATTTACCCAAAACAAAGTGGAATTTAATCAGTTAAGGTAATAACGATATTTATAAATAACGATACTTAAAAATAAAAAGTAATAGGAACTCAACTTTATTTTACCTGTCGTTTTTGACAGTTTCTCATATGTTGTGGTACGTGAAAAAACAATTTTTATCTTCACTTTATGTTCATAGCCCAAAATACGTAGGAACTATAACGATAAAAGACAGACATATAAAAGAAATTTTAAAAATTTTGGCCATCCAGTAATTTTAGGTTTTATAAATAACACAAATTAGTTTCCCTGCGACTCCGCCATTGATCCATTAAAAAACCAATTCTTATCCATTCAATCAAAAAAGTTCCACAAAAAAAAGACGTCAATTTTGAAAATTTCTGTTTTCGCGGTACATAGTAAACAACCAGGTTTTCAAAATTGGTTCATCATATTATTAGGTTAAATGGTGCGAGATAGAGCACAACATATCGCCTTTGTTAACCTAAATTTAATATATTTGTTATTTTATCAACGACATACGTTCCTCTAGTTATTGCATTACTTACTCTAGTACCGCGATATTTGATGGCTATAGAACTACTGAACTACATAAAGCTGCTGTATATTTTTAAAATAACATATAATATACAAATACAGTGCGTCCGTTTGCAGATTATACATGGGAAATGCAGCAGATCGTGTTTCTGCAACATTTGAAAAAAACAGAGAAATCACTAAAAATCTTTAAAGATTTCCCAGTCATCATTAAGAGAATCAGTTTACATGTTCGAGTATATGTATATTCTGTATAAAAAAATATTTATTATCTGCTGTTTACGCATGCTCAGGTGACAAGTGAGTAAAAAAATATGTAGCATTTATGTACCTAAAGAGAACAAGCAAACTTGAGTAAGCATATATTTAGCATATCTTTTTATATACTGTATAAATGACTTGACTATTGCAAATACAGTATAATAAAAAAAAAAAAAATATATAAACTCATATAAATAAAATTAATTAATTTTAGTAAATTGTAATATAATTTTAAATCAATAAGAAAATTAAATAGAACATTGTGTTTCAAAGCATTTAAAATATTTTTAATGTTTTTTGGACATTTTAATTTTTTGTGTAATAATAACACAATTTTTCTTTTAATTTTGTCCAAATATTTTTAAAATTAGTCTTTTGTATTTAAATAAAACTTTAAGCATTAATATAATTAAATCCTTCCAATGGAGGAAAAAATGAAAAACGTATGTTTTAAGGGAAGCGAAGTGTAGGCTTCTTTTCACGTCAGATATTTCCATAGAATATTTTTTGTTAATTTTTGTTTCTTAAATAATTCAGCCACGTTTGCTATAGAATAATATCAATGGCTACGTTCGAGCAGAAAAAATTCTTTAAAGCGCTTTAAAGCAAAATGGCGATTTACGAAGAATAACAAAGCACCAAAAAGCAAAATGTCGTCGTAGATATTTAAACAAAATAACCTCAATAAGAGTTATTCGTAAGAAAATTTCTTATTTCTTTTATATTTTAAACAATATGGTTAACATTATAGGTTATATTATTGAAGAATCATCAGAGTAAACAACAATATGGCAGAATTTTGTAATTTATCGCAGTAAAATTTAAATTTGGTGTAAGACAGAACTACATGTCACTTGATTTCTGTCCAAGCAGAAAATTAGTCAGCAATATGAAGCGGCTTGAAGCGCTTAAAGAATTTTTTTCTGCTCGAACACAGCCAATGTGTAATTTTCAACTTTTTACCAATAGTTTTATAAAAATATTAACTGAATTTCCATAGGAACGCTATAAATTATCACTTATTATTGCACGAGAGGTCTGTATTTTTTCGAATAAATTGGCTAAATTGGGTTTGTCTAGCGAAAAATTGTTGCCTAGCAATTTACCGAGAAGAACTGTCAACTAACAAAAACACGACAGCGAAGCTGAAGCGTTTTTGGGTTGACAGTTCTTCGAGCTAAATTACTTTTAAGCCATCAATTTGAGTTGTAGAAACCACAAATTTATTAAAAAAATATATAAAACTCAAGTGTAATAAGATAAGATAATTTAACGAATAAAATAAATTAATATAATTTACATTAATATTTAATACATTTTTACTATGGTTCTGAAATCAGTTAAATTTACCAATAGGAATTTTTGTTTCGTTTTTATCGTGTTTACCTACAGAGAAATGACCAATTAAATGTTTTATACTATTTTTTTCGCTGTAAAAATTTGTCCTAACTTTTTTCCCATGGTAAAAATTAAAAAACTACCATATTCTTATGGGACTTGATACATATGAGCTAAATTATCATTGAAATTTTCCTTATGGCTAATTTTAAAGTGGATCATCATATACTGTATTATATTATTATCCTATGTGTAGCCTTAGAATGAACACATTGTATATTTTGAATGTGCATCCAGATGCATTTAGTGATATAGATTACTCTATCGTCAGTGTGGTTCCCGTATATCGTTGTCTTGCTCACTCGTCGACTATTTGAAAAAACAATGCAGCAAACTTTTCGAATTTTGTTCAATTGTTTGAATAAAAAGTTGAAAAACTTTGTTAATTTGTGAACAATTGTTAGCAATATGAAGAAATTGTAAGTTATTTTTTTTGGACTTTATAAAATATATTTATAACTTAATTTAAACTAACAATACAGTATTGTTTAAATTACAGTTTTGTTAATTTAAATTAGATTTTACCTAACTACAATTCGATAAAACTTATTTATGATATGCATTTGTAGTTTATTAAACAAATTTTACTACAAAATTTACTTAACATTTTATCAATAGGTCATAAAAATCAATGTAATTGGAACTAACTTTAATTTAATACGCTAAATATAATATACACCAATACCTCGCTTTGCGTCGTTTCGTTTTACGTTTTTCAAAGTTGCGTCGCTGCTGAATTAGTACTAATTTTCACTGTGCGTCGTTAGATTTTCGAAGTTGCGTTGTTTTGGATTCGAGCCTTTAATATTTTTTTCGAAGTTTTTTGATATTTTCTTTTTTTTTCTAAAAGATGGCACGTCGTTTCAATTCGCGTCGTGTTTTTTTGGAACGTAACCACGACGCAAATTGAGGTATTGGTGTAGGTATATCATACTAAAATAATAACGAAGTAAATAAACATGGTGTAAGTTTGCTCTCAGTTTGGGCTAATCTCGAGAACTACCCAAACAATTTCAATAATTGCTTCACTGGTGAATAAGTGAAATCCTCTG
This sequence comes from Brachynemurus nebulosus, assembly GCA_035578155.1. NCBI lineage: Eukaryota > Metazoa > Arthropoda > Insecta > Neuroptera > Myrmeleontidae > Brachynemurus > Brachynemurus nebulosus. Next base: position 26,223,684 of record JAPWDM010000003.1, read on the forward strand.
TTCTAATATATATATTTTAAAAGTTAAAGTTGTCCGGTAGAGTCTAAAATTAAGCTCACAATCAGATATTGTTGATACTCTAGAAAAAAATTAATGTAAAGTTAAAATTTCCCCCCATGGTCCTGGATTTCTAGAAAAGATCCAAAATAAACGTGTGAGTTGATCTTTAATTCTTTAAAATTGTCCACTCGCGGGATTCTGGCAAGACTCAAAAAGCGGTCACATTAAACGATTGGACGGATCTTGACCGAATTTTACTCAAAAATTGTTGAAATGTGCACAAAATGAACGTAGATTAAACTTGTCTCCTAGAGCCGCGATGCCCTAAAACGGATCTGAAATTAAAGTGCTCCTGTGGGGTGACCTTAAGGTATGGAAAGTAGATACATTACTGAAATGCAAGGATTGCAAATTTAGAATCGTTTGACGAGAATAAGGAACTAATTTTGCACAGAATTTCGTACCGTATCGTTAATTAATAATCATGTAACCTGAGAACACATAAAAGCAACCACTGAAAAATCTAAAGTTTGAAACGGTACACATTCCAACGGTGTACCTTTCGACAGGTGTATTTTCCGACATAAAACATAAAATCCAAACACAAAATCGTCGGATAATACACATCGTAAAGTACACGCCGTCCTTTTGTATGCTAAAAGTTAACGTAAGTGTAGCCCTAGCATATCGGTTAAAAATTAATAAAGTTAACAAACAGCTAAATAAACCATAGGATACATATTAAATGAACAAATAATTCTTCAACAAGATAACAACATCTAATGCGGGCATTAAAAGTTTCTAATTTTCTTATATTAATCATAGCCGGCAAATTTAACTGAAACATTTTATACAAAATTTATACCTAAGCATACTTCTTATCTTTTAAATTACACACATAAATATACAAGTATTTTTATATAGTGTGTCCACAATGATACACGGGGAGAAAAATCATATAATTTTTGTAGATAAAATTTCAGAAAAATTACCATGCTCTCTTATAATGCGTGCGCGATCGACGACCAAAATAAAAAATATGTGCTAGCATGGTAAAATTTAATGTACTAACACAACTTTTATCACACTCTTATGCATATATGTTATAGTTTAATTATTGTTGTCGTACTCTTTCATTTGCGCATCTGACCCGCAACCTTATGTTGCTTGGGTGGTACCTGTAAAAACTTCGAACCTGTAAGAACTTTATGATGCATACAAAAATGATTGCCAACAATATATTCTAATACTAAAGATAGTGAAAAATAAAATGATGAATTAAACGGTGACATTCCCGTCCTCTAAAACAGTGTAATGAATACTGCCTGCTGCTTGTAAGACAGTCTAATGGATCAAGGTGCTTGGTCCGACCCGTCCGACCAAGTTGGTCGTCCACACCTATGGTTGGCTATGTGACTTTCTATGAGTGAGGTACATTTCAACAGCGTTCATAACACACACAACCTTCTTTCCCTTTTTTTCTTTTCAGCATTTCAGATAGCATTTCAAATATTATAATACACTATGATAATTTTTGTAAGAAAAACAATTAAAAAATTTTTTGTTGTCGGCAATGGAACTTTTTACTTTGCTGTTTTACAAATTTTACGGAGCTAATATTGCGAAAACAATATTCTATCCTTTAAATTTTCTATGATTAATTATAATTTTTATATTTTTACAAAATTGAATATGTTCGCCTTTTACACGTCGATTGTAGTGCTGAGCACAGTAATTTTTATATGAATTTTCTCTCCGTGTAGTTAAATACAAATGAAATTATTGCTTTTACACACGGGACCGGATCATCGCATAGAGCATAGACAAATGAAACAAATAGCTAGGGCCCGGTTTTTTGAAGAGCTTGGTCAAAGCATCTGTTTTGAATAGATGAATCAATATTTGAGATTTATTTTAGTTTTTCATAGAAGACGCTAATGTTGACGAGAAATGTTTCAGAAGCAATTCTTTAATTTTATTGTAGCCCGGAATTATTTCGGGTATTAATTGGAATAATATTAGGTCGTGTAATGTGAAATGTCGTTTTCCGACCACTTAGTCGAGAATGAAATTCAGAAAAATATCGACGCTCAAGATCGGATCATCACATAGACAAATGAGACCGTCCCTTTTTAGACAAAACAAAGTGATAGGAACCTTTTTATATGAAAAAAATAGTGTTGGAAATGGGCAAAAATTACTTTTGAAACCTTTAAGGCAAAAGTGTCACAACATTCACTCTTTCCTGACTGTAAATATTATCGTTTTTTGTTCGGTCGTATCAAATTCATATATATATATATATATATATATATATATATATATATATATATATATATATATATATATATATATATATATATATATATAAAAATTTAAATCTTTAAAAAATGCTTAAAATACTGTTGTGAAAATTTACTGAACATATTTTTTTATACCAATTCACTTTTAATAGGACCTACAACAAATAAATATGCAGGGCCACTCTGTATAAAGTAGTAAAATGAAATTACTACATTTGTCAACCCTAATAACTTTCTTTCTAAATTTATCTCTTCACCCAACACACATAAATATACATATTAAAATGATTTTACTAATTGTAATTAAACAACCTATTTTCACCTAATTAAATGCCAAATAATAAATAACAATTCGCCCGCTTTACCACCAACGCTAAAACCTCACCCTTCTTATATTTTAACTCGTAATCATATATTATTGTAACATAACCTAACTTTTCTAGCTTTTATTAAATTATGTGTGGTTATGTTAGAACTCTGTGTGAAGAAATGCTTTTAAACATATCTTAATTGTACAAAGATAAGTCGAAATTGTTTGTTTGTTGTTTTCATTGCAGTTTGTCTGTTTTAATTGTAAATTTTAATTACTTACTTCATACATAATTATGTTCCCCTAGCTAGCTATTTCTGTGAGTGTGATAAAGACAAAAAAGTGTAACAAAAGGAAGATGTGGAGCGGGAAGTTCAAAAGATATTTATTTAATTTACGGCAACAGATAAATTGTTTTGATATACGCAAAATTAATTATAATAAGAAATAATAAAAAATACAAGAAATTTACAATTTTTTTTTTAAATTTTCGTCTGCATGGTTTTTTATACTTCGTAAAAGAATCTGAATAAAACACTTTCAAAACCAGCGAAATGGCCAAGCGTGCTTAGGCACAGGTGTAGATCCACTGGTTGATCGATGGTTCGAATCTCGCGACTGGCGATGCTTATGAAGATTTTCTATGGTTCCAAATGAATATCAGCCAAGTTCCTTTGAACAAGTCACGGCTTTCCTTGCCTTCCATTCAAATCATAAATGTATAATAATGACGTGGGTGACGAAATCTAACACATGTATGCTAACTCAGGAGTGGATCGAGCCTTTAAGTTAAGTGGGGGTCAAATATTTTTAAAAATATAATCACATTTTTTTGAATTTTGCAATGTTTTTTAAAAAAAGTACCTAAATTAGTATTAAAAAACTACTTCAAAACATATATAATTCGCTTTGAATTTCATCATTCTCATTTCATTGATGACGTCATAAAAATCCAAATTTTTTTCCAAATCTAGCTTTATTGAAGTAATTTGAATTAGAATGATTAGTCGAACTGGGGTAGCCTGAATGTGGATCTTTCATTTGTGCTATCGAAATGACGCAATTCATTTTAGAAATATGATTGCTTTCACAAAAGTCTCTTTATTAATGGTTCTCCACGCTTGTTTTATTAAATTAAAAGAACAACTTTAAAATTCGATAATTTGCATCCAATTTCGAAAACTTATAATTTGCATCCAAAAATTTTAGTAAAATTGCATAATGACGTCTTCAAATAAATCATAATTAAATTTGAATTTATCTCCATTCAGGGGGGGGGTCATATCCGAGGCCACCCCCAGTATCCGCGCGTGACTAAACCACAAAATTTTAATAAAAATCCGTCTAAACCATAAAATTTTAATAAAGTCAAAAAGTCAATATCAATAATAAAATGAAACAGAATACGTTTTATATTAATACCGTAACACAAAATATCTAAATAACCATACTCAAAACCAAAGATAACCGCATATAGAAACAATGTTTACCAATGCTGAAAATGTAAAAACATAAAATTTTTGATAAAAGCACATTATTACAATTTTAAAAACTATGATTTGGAAAATGAAGTAGAAAATTGTGTTTAGTATCAACTTGAAAACATTAAAACGACAAAACTTGAACTAATAATAACGTATATTCCTATCTATAATAATAGTGTTATAGGATAACTGTCATAGATATTGTATACCATATTTGTATATAGATATAATATTACCGGTTACAATGGGCGCAGTATACCGTGCTGGATCTAAATGGTAAATTATAGTTGAAATTACCTATGTATAGTAACAATGGTTTCATCTAATGGTAAAATGTACACAATCTACTATTAATGATAATAATAATAATAATAATGGACCAGTCCTATTACACAATCTCATATGTGTTTCCACCTATAGGGTAAATTAGTTATAGACGTTATAGTGGATATTATATGAAAATACATAATAATAATTTTTCGGGGAAAATGTATTTTTCAGTGTTACACACAATATAGGAAATTTACATTCAAAACGAACCGACCAAACAGTCAGTTGGAGAAAAATAATTTTGGAATTTTTGTAAGTACTAATAGGTATTTCTAGAGATACCACCAATAATACTTTTTACCTACGACTACTATGAAATTACTTATCTACTGTGCAAAATACTATTTGTATCCCATAAAGAAATAAACAACTGGATTGTCCAGTTATCATCAATTGGCACTTCTGCTGTTTTCAGCAAATTCCAGACATATGAAAATCGGATATGCTATAAAAATATGAATATGACTTGAAAATATGAAAATATGAATAATACGTTAGAGTCGTCGAGCGAACGAAGCGAAGCACATAAGGAACTGATTTTGTACAAAATTTCAGAATATCAAATTTAAATGAACGTGTGATCACATTGTCCGTCAGTTACACCAAATAGGGCGCAAATTAAAAAGCTGAAGAAAGTTGACAATTTTTACTTAAGTACTGTTGAGATCTCTGTGAAAGATGAAAGTGACGTTAAAATGGTTTTCCATGGCCTTGGTGACTTGAAGGGTCTAAAATAAAAACAATTCTAAAACTGCTGGTATAGGTACCCATACTAGTTCTTACGGTGCGGAAATTAGCCATGCTAATAAAATATGAAGATAGTTATTTTAGAGTCATTGGGCGAGCAGGGTCAAGTGCTACAAGTAATTGATTTTGCACAAAATTTTGGAATATATGATTGAATTGACCTATAAATTTTACCTATAATTTAATCTAACATCGTTTGACATCTAGGTTGTGTAGACACTTGGTAGATTTCGTTTTGTATGTGTATGTATGTATCCTCCTGTATTTCGATTTCTAGATTATACATTCTATTCCACGTTATATTGGTTTATGTTCACGATGTCAATGATTTTTATAATTATACTGTGTATTGTGTTATAATTGTGGAGTATATCGTTTGAAATGATAAGAAAAAATTAATTCAATCAATTATAACAACTGACCCACAGCAACGCGGGGCCGGGTCAGCTACTGTTAATATAATTTAACGCATCATTACCCAAGTTTTCGTCACTACTTATTTACTAAAAGGGTTTATACAAAAGTCCAAAAAATATAAAATTAGTATTTAGTTAGTATTAGTTTTTTATGCGGTGGGTCGAGACCGCTTAAAAAAAAAAGTTTCATAGAAAATACATAACTCAAAACTTTTCAATGTCCCTAGAAATTGCTTTTCTAAATAAGATACATACGGAAACATTTTTAAATTGTTTAATTTTATTTCATTTTAATTCATTTTTATATTGTTGCAAAAATTGCAATATACAAGGTGAGCCAAAAGAAGTCATCCGATGTTGTTTGGCTCTCATTTTTTTTTCTAAATGAAAAACTTCGATTCTGTTTATTTGAACCTTTAGAATTTTATTCCTCAAGTCGAGAAGATGATATCGGCCAAATGGGCGCCGTCACAATTGATTGCTATACGGGCTCGTTTTATGGCATTTTTCATCACTTCGGCGAGAACTTCGGGCGACATATTCTCGCACTCGTGTCGAATGTTGTCCTTGAGGGCTTCCAGGGTCTCGGGCTTGTTCACGTAAACACAGGACTTCAAAAACCCCCACAAAAAAAGTCTAGAACGGTTAAATCGGACAATCTTGCGGGCCAGTGTAAATCACCAAAACGAGAGATGAGGCGACCAGGGAACGCCGCCTTCAGAATATCGGTTGTGGCTCGCGCAGTGTGTGCCGTTGCTCCGTCCTGTTGGAACCACATGTCCTCCAGTCCTAATTCGTTCAATTTCGGCAGAAAAAACTCGGTTAACATGGCCCTATAGCGCGCACCGTCCACTGTTGTCGTTTGACCAGCGGCGTCCAGTCACTTTGAGCGGGTGTAATGGCTCCTCGTGCATCACTCGTGGATTTTCGGTGCCCCAGAAGCGACAGTTTTGCTTGTTCACGTACCCGCTGAAGTGGAAATGAATTCTCGCCGAAGTGATGAAAAATGCCATAAAACGAGCCCGTATAGCAATCAGTTGTGACGGCGCCCATTTGGTCGATATCATCTTCTCGACTTGACCAATAAAATTCTAAAAGTTCAAATACACATAATCAAAAAACAGAATCGAAGTTTTTCATTTAGAAAAAAAATGAGAGCCAAACAACGTCGGATGACTTCTTTTGGCCCACCTTGTATATACTGAACTATGTAATATATAGGTACTGAAAGAAAAACTGAAGAGTGAAATAATCTTCTATTTATGCAATCTGATGATAAAGTGCGTTAAAAACAGTAAAAAAGAATTACCGCAAATTAATGTTCAAACGAATTTTTTCTTTTACCTTTTATTTACGTTATGCACTTTAATGGGTATTTTTTTAAACCGCATAAAAAGGACCTCCATGTTGAACTTGTAGCACAGTGGGCTCTTTCCTAGTGCCCAGCCTATTAAACGACTCAAATGTATTATGCTTAAAGGTAGTAATTATTTTTCCTTTTTGAACTGGACATAATCTCCCTAGCTTGTCTAACCGTTGTGCATACCCTCCAGAGATAAGTGTGCTTTCTACTATGCTAGTTATCTACAGCCTCACCAGGGCTGGCTCTAGGCCTATTAGAAGATCGTCAGAATATTTTTACAAGTAAATCTTTTCTCTTTATTATACTACCTGTCTACATTTTAATCATTGTTGCTATTCGATATACTCGGTTATATTCAGTCAGACAAAAGCACTGGGAACTGAAATTATAATTTTACTCTTTAATAAATCTTTACATATAGTTACTTTATCTACAAATTCAACGAGATACAGCACACCCAAAATATTAATATATGTCTCGATAGACACCGGAAAAATATGTTCCTGCGTGATGACATTATAACGAAGAGAAAACAGATTACTGTTCAAATAAAAAATAATCTTTCTTTTAGATGATTTAACCTTTTCTAATACGAAAGAATTGTATTTAGGATTGCCCGGTATCCGATAATATTTCAACATTTTTTCACCGCTTCTCGTTCCTCCTTTCTTTGAAATCGTACCTTTTTTCAAATTCTTTACACACAACGATAAATGGGACAGGAAAAAGAGAAATAGAAAAAAATAGATGGGCCATCGTTTGTTATCATATTTGATGCGTCAATAATAAAATATGTCATATTACGTAACAATAGATTCGTCCGAATAAATTCTAGTATTTATTTCACACCATACAATTGTCTAAAATATATTAAACTTAAGGAATTGAGTTTAATTACATTGTTAAGTTACACTGAAATTTTCAAAAAAAAAAAAAAAAAACCTTTTGACCGTATAGTGAAATAGCTTAAGTCCTTAAAATTTATGTCTTAAAATTTCAAACATTTATTTAAAGGGTTTCAGAGTAAAATATGTATTTTTACATGAATATGTGAGAGGTGAGACTAGGAAAGAAGGCCGAATTGAGTTGCGAAAAAGCAATTATATATACCATGAAGAAACTTTACTTCAGAGGAAGTCTACTGTAAGGTAAAGCAATCGCAGAACATTAAGATAGGAAAGTATGAATAATACTGAAAAATTTTATCATTAAACTTTAAACGCATTTCTCTTGCAACTTCCTTTTTCAAAACATTGCACACGATATTTCTAAATGTAAATCACGAATTGACTTGAAATTCTTTGTGAAAAATAAAAAATAAAAGATAATTTATTTTTCTGAAACTATAGGGAAAAAAGTAAGGTAATTTCCTTCTTTGCACGAAAAAACATTAAATCATGGATATATTTTACAGTTCAATAGGTACACATACAAACAACAACAAACGTTAGCTATTTATCGGGTTTACTCACTTCTCCTACGATCACCTTACGTCTTGTACCTACTCAAAAACATATACCTACATATCAAAAATTAAAAAAAAAAAAATTAAAATGCCATTAAAACTATGTGAAATAAGACATATATGACATAAAGTATACTCTGGACGTATTAATTAAATTGGATAATTTAATTTTTATCTTTATCTAATTTGTTTAAATTTGTTTTTTTTTTTAGCTGTATTCCAACCCAAAAACATGTTCATGTTAAAAAAAGGCAAACCAAAACATAATTAATACTGTGTAATTAATGATAATATTTTCTCTTTTAAATCTAACCAATTGAGCTACATCATATACACCAATCACTAAAATGCGTGAAGAACAACGTTATTTGCAATATTATTTAACTGTTGCAAAAGTAATTTTATCGGTACTAATTTCCGAAATTCACACAGTTTTTAAATCGATCACTATTATAAGATAACTTACTCCTTAAAATCTTTTTGAATATTTTAAAACATATGCGTGTGAGAATACCTTTACATTTAGACTGTTACATAGACCAACCAGTAAATGCGAGAAAAAAACAAAATTTAAACGATACATCAAAAATTATTGTCAACTTATTCTTTTCATTCGTAACAGTAGTTTTGTACACAACAATAATTCATTCTTGCCAATAATAGCATTGGAATGAAAATGGATGATAGATGTCTTGAATCCTGTAAGGATATGCAGACAAACGCGGCTGTTTTGATAGTCATATAGTGAGTGTATGCATATAGATGAGTGCGTCTAGATCCTTTGTCCAGTTTAGTGACGCCAAACAATGTAAATTTATTTTAGAGCATCTTTAAAGCAGGGTTAAATAAAAAAAAAAGTTAATTAAAATTCATATAGTGATTGAAAAATTATCAAACTGGATCGGCTGGGACTTGAACCCGAATCTCTTGCTGTCTCGAAGTTCCAGCCCAGTCAAATTAACAGTTTTACAAAATTTTTAAAAATAATCCTGTTTTCAGATTTTTCAGTTTAGTTGGTTATTTTATGTTGTAAGTAGATGTATTTTGTCATGAAATTGATATTGTTATCTTTTATATTTAAAATAATTATTTAGACTTTTTTAATAAGCAATATTGAAATTTATTATTTTTTCTTTTTAACAAACAGTATTGTATTTGCTTTGCTATTTCACTTTCTGAATTTCATTACAATTATATCTACCTCAGTTTACAACGCTGTATTTTATTCAAAAATTAATTTTGATTTTTTATTAAATACGTTCCTGTCTACTTTTTATTCACTCACCCCCTCACCCCCACACACACACACTCACACACTCACAAGTGTTTACAATCATAATTATATTGAGGGTAGTTATCGCTATGTACTTATCAGTAATGTACCTTTAGTATTATGAAACAGGACCGGAATAAATGTTTTAAGTTTAATCTTTAAAAAATCAGAAATGTTTTTATTGGTGAATCTATTAGAGCTGAAGTGTAATATTATCAATAAAAATTACGCCTAATATTGGATTCAATTACACTCCTTAATATTTTTTTTTCAACTTATTTCTGTTACACTCTGTATAAACTCACAGCGTATAACCAAATGAGACATTCTTAAATCAAAATAAATTTTGCTTTTGATAAAATATATACCTTTAAAATATACACATTTATATAAATGTTTAAAAGTGAATAGAGATACGTATTTGCATTCAAAGTACCCACGTTTTTCACCATTTTGATTTCTAAGGTAAACATAACCTATACTGTCATAGATATCAGTTTTTATTGTCATCTCTTTTGAAAAGGAATATATATTCTTCATTTTGTTGTAATATATTATTATGTATGTCTTTCAATTGAAAAACGAGTCCATTGACATTTTACTTTTCAAAAATAAATATAAAATATCTAAGTGCTAATATAGTATGCGATCTATCAAATTATAGTCTTCAAAATCGAACTTAACGAGTATTTACTAGTATTTTAAATAACATTCTAAAAAAATCCTTTTATAAAGGAAAAAAGTTGTTTTTAACTCAAGCAAAAGAGCGCACGCACTTCGATCGTGTGCTCAACTTCGCTCTGATGGATAATCGATACTTCTCACACTTATTGCACAATATACTATTGTAAGTTGCGAGTTACTAACAATCTATTTTGTTTTCTGTGTTCTAAGAAAATAAAGCTAAAAAATAGTGTCGTAGACTGGCTAATATGCGTTTTGAAATAATCATCATTAAAAAAGTAATTTAATAATATTATATATATATATATATATATATATATATATATATATATATATATATATATATATATATATATATATATATATATATATATATATATATATATATTCATATAATTACATTTGTAATAACAATAAACTGTAGAGCAAATGGAATAACTTTGGTCTTCCTAAGTCATTTTGTTGCAGTACAACAAATTTTTAAAAGGCACAGAGTTGCGTTAAAGTGTCATTCACTAGAACGTTTACCCTACTATAGTAAAACCAATAACTGTTTACCTAAAATTTTTATACATATTAACTGTGTAGATGACAGAAAAATATTTTTGAAAAATGAACATTTTTTGGAATTTATTTCTTTGAATGATTTTAAATTGAAGAAATAAAATTCTCATAAATTTTACATAAATATAGATACATAGTAAGGACTATAAAAAAACGCAAAAATCTTGGAGTACCAGCTAAATTTTGAAAAAATTTTATTAAAAATATTGCATAATCAATTAATTAATTTTTTCAAAGCCAATAAACATAATTTTTCAACTCATAAAAAAACATTTTACAAAAGGAAAGAACTATATTATAACATTTTTTTTTTTTTTTTTGTAATAAATTACTACAAGAGGAACACATTAAAAAGAGTAGCAGGGAAGTTTGAAGTCTATATGTGTATAAGAAAAAATTTTTTTAAAGAAAGTTTCTGTTATAAATTTCTAATAAATGAGCGTAAATGAGTAAAAGACTTTCAACCGTTAAACGCAGTTCTTGGTAAAATTAATAGCATGATGGCTAATGATGATTATAAGGAGTCTCGAAAAGAAAGTTGATTACTGTGTGACTCAAATATTTTAATGTAAATGTTATCCAACCAGAAATATAAATGTGGAAAATAGACAAATTTTCCAGAATTTGTCTGCGCACTACTGCGCTAATAGATTGGAAAAATTAGAAAAGTATGACTGTGATACACAGGTTTGTAAAAGATGTAATAATTAACAAATTATTGTTTTCTGTGGAGACTTTTGGTTTTTGTAGCTTCGGAAAACCAGTACCTGATGACGCCAGACACATTAATTTACATTTTCTCCATATATGTAGGTACTTGCTAGTACAATTTTCTATGAGTTTTCTCACAGAATCATTTTGATAAAATTCGAAAATTAGATAAAAATATAATTATTTTTAAGTTAATCATACCCTAATTTTTTTAATTTTAAATAGAATTCTTCCAGCTTGGAATTATTTCGGCCATTAGTTGGAATAATGTTAAGTTTTGTAATATGAAATGTCGATTTTCGATCACTAGATTGACCATATAATTCAGATAAATATCACCACTTTTTTTAAGCATTAGAGAAATGTGTTGTAGTAGTGTGGACTTCATGTAGTGTTTACTTATTTCGGCCATTAAAAACATTTAGACAATTATATAAAGACAAACAATTATAGTTATACTGTCTAGTTTGTTGAATTTATTCGGAGTATACTTGATGTTATATTATTTCACAGTATTTTAATATTTTTTTTCTATTTTAAGTAAGTAAACTAAATAAATGGCTAATGTTTGTTGCTGTCCCTACACGGAGAGAAAAATCAAATAATTTTTGTAGATAAAATTTCAGAAAAATTACCATGCTCTCTTATAATGCGTGCGCGATCGACGACCAAAGTAAAAAACATTTTACGATCATGTAAATATTATTAAATTGAAACGTAAAAAGTATTAGTCATGGCTTCATAAAAAATGTTGTGCTAGCATGGTAAAATTTAATGTGCTAACACAACTTCTATCACACTCTTATGCATATATATGTTATAGTTTAATTCTTGTTATCGTACTCTTTCATTTGCGCATCTGACCCGCAACCTTATGTTACTTGGGCTGTACGCACTGAGAAACAATCGATCTTTTCCGACCTTCGATTCTTTATTGCATAAAAAAAGATTCGCAACAATATATTCTAATACTGAAGATAGTGAAGTAACAAAATGATGAATTAAACGGTGACCGTCCTGAAAGACATTCTAATGAATACTGTTTGCACATCACACCACACCAGCCTGGCTATGTTACTTGCCACACCAGCCTGGCTATGTGACCTTCATGTATGATTGTGTTGATACCTTCTGCAGCCTGCCTGGCTATGTGACAGCGTTGATACCTTTTTTTTCTTTCTTTCTACTATTAGCAGATAGCATTTGAAATATTATAAGACAGCAGTTTTACAAATTTAACGAAGCTAATATTACGGAAAGAATATTCTATCCTTTAAATATTCTATGATTAATTATAATTTTTATATTTTTACTGTACAAAATTGAATATGTTTGGCTTTTACACGTCGATTGTAGTGCTGAGCACAGTAATTTTTCTATGAATTTTCTCTCCGTGTACGTGTACCTATTAAACTATAAAACATAATCAAAATTCAATATCTTCCGCTGTATTCTTTACAGCGGATCTCTTATTTTTTTCTCATCAAATTTTTATCCCTAATAAATTTCCGCTGAAATAGATAACATCCTTTTTTTGTTTCCCAAAGTAATTGTCATTTGTTTTAAAACAGTTGAATATACTAAATGAGTACTTATGTATATAACCCACACTGTAAATATCTACTTAAGATAAAGTTTACTAACTTTTAGCAACTTTTTAGTGATTAAATCAAGTGTAAATTTATATATAAAATGTTATAGAAGAAAATTTTAACAACTTTCTTGAAAAACTTTCCTTATATTACATATCATAAAATAGTATTAAAAATTGATTTTAAAGACACAAAATATATCTTTCAACATTATTAACATTTATATCTCTTTTTAAAATACATTGGCAAAAAAAAATTGCGCAATCATTAAATTTCTGCAACATATTTATATAATATTAAAAGCTATTTTTATTACTTTCCAGTATTTTTTTTATGGCTATCGATATGTTTCAATAATCTAATATCGACGCTCGTTAAAATAAACTAAATAGTTTTTACTAAATCCTGTCTTTTATTAAAATTTTAACACACCGATACTACAATGTTTGTACGAAGATAATAAGAATGCTGTGTAAGGTCGTATCGTAAGGTGAAGGTATCATATTGCACTATAACCTTCTGCACAAAATTTTATATTATGCTTTTGTGTACCGAAGTTTGTTGACTTCCTTTGTGTCGACCGCTCGTCCAAATGTATCAACATAATAAAAAAAATTAAATTCTATTTTTATTAAAACAGGTAATCATTATATGCTCTTGAAGGTTAGCACCCTCGTGCATCAAGTTTAAAATATATATTTAATAAGTCCGTAATTTAAAGTACGTTGATATAGGAGCGAAAGTTTTTCTAACAAGGAAAGGTATCCAACTGTATCTCTCAAAAATTTTTGAAACTTTGGTGGATTGTAGATCTTATTTATGCAGTGTATTTTTTCTTTCTAAATTATGTATTTTAAAGTATATCGTAAGTTTGTAACAATTCATTACTAAAATACGAGATTCTTTGACCATATTTTTGCTCATTATTAAATCAAGAAGTTAAAATTTTTCCCAAGTTAATATTAGCAAAGGGTGTATTTATGCAAAAAGAAATAAACTGGTGTGGTGTAAAATATATCAATTAAAAATTCTTTTATTTACACATAACTGCCTCCTCTTTTACCAAAAAATACCTGATAAAATTAGGGGTTTGGGGGATGAAACCCCAATGATTTGATAATTTTAATTTTGGTATCATAATAAAGATCCATTTACAAATATATATAGTTTCCCTGTCAAAGCTCTTACCATTTCCAAGATATTTAAGAAAATTGAAAAAAACTCAAATTTTCAGGGGTGAGTTTCACCCCCTTAAACCGCTTATGGGCACGAACAAAATATGATTCGTAATTAGTTTTAATAAGATCTACAATCTACCAAAGTTTCAAAAATTTTTGAGAGATACAGTTGGATACCTTTCCTTGCAAGAGGAAAAAGTTTAGCAGCTTTCGAGTTTGATGACTGAACCAAAGGTTACTAGCTTTCAGAACAGAGAAAAAATTAAGTATCTTGGGAATTAATTTTCTATTTCTGTGATGAAAATGTCGAAATTCGATTTGAAAATAGGTACTACTTACATTTTAAAATTTTTTGTCCAGCCATATCTGGCATTTTGGTTTTATCAGCAACGAAAAAAGCGATAGTAAATATTTATAATTGTCAATAAATATTAAGTTGTTAATTAAATTAAGAATTTTAATATATGTAAACTCCACACTGATGGCCCTTTTATACCTCTCTTTGATGCAGGTAAAAATAATCTAATAATATGTAAACCCCACACTGACCTATTTTTATGACCTATGGTTTATGACGAATGTAATTAAGGAATTTCCAAATTATATTTAAAGGCATAATTGTAAATGTATCTACAAATATTCAAGTGGTTCTGGTTCGTCATTTAGTATTTAGTTACAATCAGTAACAGTGATAGAAACAATTTTGGAAATATTGCCTTTTATTTCAAGTGCAAAATGGAAACTAAGTTAATTAAAAGTGAAATTGAAAGAGGCAACGATATGTTGTTAATGAATGGTTTCACTTACTATAATCAAAAACATTTAAATAGTGGAGAAATCTTTTGGCGGTGCACAAAAAAAGGATGTCATTCGAAAGTATTTACCGTCGAATCTGACCACCTTATAACTCGTAACGAACATTCACACAACCATGTACGCGACGACACCAAGACAAATCGAAAAATTATTGTAAGTGCGTGTAAAAGAAAAGCACAAGAAGATATACCTATCGGAAAAACCGTTGAAAACAATTCGACGTGAATTAGCAAAAGAGTTGCTTGAAATAATAAGTAAACAAGATGTAGATTACATAAGACGAAATATGTAAAACTATCGGCGAAAATTATTACCAATGCCGCTACCTAAAAGTGTATATGCCATAATATTATGTAGTTGTCTTTTCAGTATTAAAATATATAGTACATCATTATTTTATTGTCGTTTTCTTCAAAATAATCCTTTCTTTTAGCGAATTTCCAAAACTGGAAATTCAGCTTTTACAGCAGGTGTCATGGTGCGACCTAAGCCCGGGATCATATTAGAAATATGTTTGGAGGTCCCTAGAATACGAAAATGATATTCACTAAAATTTATATATATATATATATATATATATATATATATATATATATATATATATATATATATATATATATATATTTATGTGTTCCCACGATAACTCTCGAACGAAACGTTTAGTGCACATGAAATTTGGTGTGTGTATTGGAATCTGGTTTGGCTCGCCTAAGTTCGTTAGCCAGACACGTCGGATGCCCAGAAGTAGGTTTTCCGGGCGTTTTTTATCAACAAAATGAGTTTTTTGCCAGAATTAAGCAATTATTCAAAATTTTTTTACACCAATCGGAAGAAATAGGTAATATGCTTAAAAAATGTTTTTATACCGTTGCTCTAAATTACTTACTTTTCGAGAAAAACTAGGAAATATGTCGTTCTCTATTTCACTCGCACTCGCATTCTTTTTTTTTCTGTCTCATTTTTTGCGAGCTAAATTCGAAAAAAACCGCTTTATAAGTAGCATGTCATGATTTTTTTAATCCAATTTAACAATTCGGCTATATTCTTTTTCTTTGTCAGTTAAATGTTTTTATAAAGTATCTCTAATCCATTTTTTTTTAGATAAAAAATCACGGCGCAGTTTTTTATGTGATATGATCAGAATTTAGATGATGTTTACACCTTCCTAAAATTAATAAGAGTTTGCTACAATCGCATAAAAATTACGTTACATCATATTCAAACAATAATATTTTTACGTAATTTTCTATCCAAATGACAATACTACGTTATAATTATATGTATAAACCCATCATTTTAGTGGTAAATAAATTTGCACATTCAGTTTTTTTTTTTTTTTTTGACAACAAAACAAATAATTTTAAATTTTGACAAGCTGTATCATACATTTTTGAAAATATTAAATATTTTAAGGCAAAAATGTATTAAAGAACTGAAATTTGTTTAACAAAAACCATACATCTGCTCGTTTTACCTTAAAAATCTCGGAAAATAGAATATTTTTCAATAATTAACTCAGAAAAAGCATATATGAGGTAATTTTTATGATATTTTTTTGAAAATTTCAAAATAGTAGGGTTACAATGATTTTTTTTTTTTTTTTTTTTTTTTTTTTTTTTTTTAAATTATTTTGTAGAATTTGGTAAACACACATCGTAACAAGTACTCGCCTTGAAAAAATCAAACAAGTATTTAAAAAAAAAAATACTATTTCTTAAAGAAAATATTAAAATTATGTACAAATGCCGTCCTGACCAACTGATATATTGGAACCGATTTTGAGCAGCTGGATTTACTACAGGGAAAAGCTCATAGCAAATACACACATTTTTTAACATCCTTTTGAATTTTGTAATTCAATCATTACAAATAAAATCTAAATAAAAAAATCTATATGACCTGTTTTTTCTCAATTAATAAAATATAGTAATTTTAACCGTCTTCAAAATAACGTTTCGATTTTAACAATAAAAATATTTAAAAAAGTGTTTAAGTTCTGGCAAGATTGTCAAAAAGGGACTGAAATATTTTTAGATATTGATATATACAAAAAATATTAATGTGTTAAGTACTTGCTAGACTTATAAACTTTCATTTTCGTATACGCTTTCGGTTTCGGATATTTAATTATTTCGGATATCGGTAGTTTTAGTTACGGTTACGAATATCCATAACATCCCTAATGTAAATGTTTGTCAATCCAACTTCATCGAGAGAAAGTTAGTTATTTACGATTTTCGGAAGAACACGTATATAAACATCTTTTTTATAAGTACGTATTATCATATAAACACATTTGGTTTGCAATTTTTTAATAATTAGTTTCTACGCTACTGAAATTATCTATCCATTTGAAAATTGGGATCCAGTGATGTACATTGGCACTACAAAAGAGTGGGTGAAAAATTTCATTTTCACTTTTACTGAAATTATGTCATAAATTCATATTTTCAGAATTTATTCATTTGACAGAAAAATTCTAAATTATTAAAAAAGCCAAATAATTAATAACAATTAAAATAAAAAAACAGAAAACATTTATTTATATTTGCATTTTTATAAAAACATGTAGGTATTATATTTTATATGCACTTTAACTAAAATGTCAAATTTCACACGTTGTTAATTTTCAATTTCACTCAAAATACGCTTAAAAATCAAAACTTAAAGTTTATAACATTCACAATCCGTGTAGAGTGTCCATACGTCTTGGTTTTCCCGGATTTGTCATGGTTCTAGCTCCGGTGTCCCGACAGACTTTTTCAAGACTTCGATTTTTTCCGGTTTTTCAAACTACTATCTCTGGCTAACTACTACTTCATCATCTAATAAGTACACAATTTTTCATTTTAAATAATGAATAGTTCAGTATCATATTGAAAGATCAACAGTAGATTTATTTACAACCACACCTAGAAATATTTTAAAAAAATTAATTACTAATTAAATTTTCCAAGTTTTTTCGATTTTACCTTAAACACGAACTTCAAAAAAAACATTTTCTTTTCTTAACTTTCCATCATATATGTATCTACATAAATAAATTGTAATATTATTTTGCTTGCTTTTATGATACTGAAGTTCCTGAACAATTAAAAATTAAAATGACTGGAATTTTATTGGAACTTTTAAATAAAGTAGTTAACCAACGCGGACAATGATAGCGCCACAATACAGAAATTGCCAACATTTAAATGTTCATGTTTTAAAACATTTTTCTTGATAATAAAATTGTCTAAGAAGCTCACTTTCATAAGAAATTTTATAAAAATTTAAAAAATATATATTTCCTAGAACAGGGGGCGATTTATTTTGAAAAAAAAATTAATATTTTAAATAAAGAGCCATTAATAGGTAATCTATACATATAATACAAAAGTAACGAGACCGTTTCTGTATAGGGAATATTTTTTAAAAATTGCGCAGATACTGCAAATAGTTATCGATGTAGATATCAAAACAGCGATTTTTAAAATTTTTGTCTGTCCGTCTGTCTGTCTGTTCGTCTGTTCACGCTGCGATGCTGCGACAGGGGTATTTAATTTTATTGTTGGTGTGGAGTTTACAAATAGGATTAAGACATCCGAGCGGGGTTGATGTAGAGTATACCTATAAGCTTAACTCAGCGGGTGGGCTCAGTGTGGAATTTACTATTTCCCGTCAAAATACAGGGTCAGTAATATGACAATTTGGTTCCTTTCTCTTAAAGTTATCCATCCAAAATTATTTTATATAATTTTTTTATTATTATCTTCGAATATTTTATATTTGAAATAAAAACCCACTTATTTTTCCAATTTCTGCCTCACTTTAAAGCTAGAAAAGAATCTCCATTTCGTTTTAAAAATCCTTTCTAGCGATATGCTAGAGACGATTTTAGAATTTTTCTTTGAGTAGGCCAAATTTTTCTATATTATAAACACGTAGTTCATATGTATATAATTTTTCTTGAAGCTATAAATTTTTTACTGTATTATTTTAAAACTGAACAAAACGGATTTCTAAGAAAATTTAGAATCCATTTTAGTGAATCACATATTACGTATCAGCGTATCAGTGTAATTCAAATACTTGTTCTGATTATACAATACAGTAAAATATATAAACTGAAAATTATTATATGTTATTCAATTTTATGAGAATTTCGAACTTCTCATTACGTAAATACAGTGTTTCAAAATAAAATTTGTACAGTTATATTACCTTACATATGTATATACCTGTATACCTTATCCAACAATTTTTGGGATGACTTTTTGAAAGACTGTTATTAATGACCATAAACTTCCAAAAATTTAAATTATTTTATTGCTTACAACAAATACCACCCTATATTCACTCCAATTGTATTTAAATTTATTACCTGTTTTACCAGTGACGGTTTCTTTTAGCACTTATAGTCGAGACCAATTGTAGAGAACATTCCAATCTTCTTTTATAAATTTAATTTGCCTACAACCGTTTTTTAATATTACGAAATACTGTACTATACATTTTTGTTTATTGTTTTTCTTTAAATTGTTGATACTCAAAATCAAATATTAAAAACGATTTTAAACAAATTACATTTATAAAAGAAGAATGGAATGGTCAGAACATTTGGTACCGACCATACATAGATATAGGTAGATAACCTACTGCGCACAATAGTGCTGATGGTTGACGTACTTGAAAAATCATTTCATTTAAATATGGTCAAACTCTACCCTTCTTTGTAGTGGTTTGTGATAATTTTGTAAACAGTGCTGACGTTCCGGACGAAAATTTTGTTAGCCTAACATTAGCTAATGGAGCTTTCACCGTTACAGACCAGAGGGCTCTGATTCGAAAAATTAATGCACGTTAATTATTTTTCATGGTTTTTCACGGTATAAATACTTAATTTCTGAAGTGCAGCCACATTTAAAAATTATGAAATAAAAATAATTAGTCACAATGTTAGAAATTGTTGTTTTAAGATACAATGTATGTGAATTTTTGAATGCGTGCCCTCTGGTTTGTAACGGTGAAAGCTCTGTTAGCTAACGTTAGGCTAACAAAATTTTCGTCTGGAACGCCAGCAGTATTTTAACAGTTACTAATTCCGCATATAAAAAGTAAATAATAATTCGTACTGTAAATCAACTCAACCAAAAATGGTTTGACGTCATCAAACAAACGCAACAAATGAAGCAAATTAAACTACCTGGTTTTCTTCATCATTTCTTTTTTTGTACATTAGAATACTGTATCTACATCTAATTTTACTGCATTTGCTAATGACGTCAGACCATTTTTAGTTAATTTGACCTATAGTAACTTATGTTTAACTTTTATAATTTAATTGATGGAATGATATTCAATAAAATAACTTTTAAAATGCTGTGCTACAATTTTTACGATGATCCAAAATAATTTATACCAATCCTCACCACTTAATTAGAATCAACCATATACCACGACACCTTATGCTTCTTACATTTAGTACAATTATGCATTAAATTCTAAAGGACAAAAAAATAACAGTGTTTATTTGTTTGCAGTCAGTAAACTCAATAAATACTAGAACAATTTTAAAATTTTTTTCCCTGTTAAAATGCGCAGCTATTTTAGATGAACATAATAATATGCTATGTTTAATTCTAAAATAAATTAAGATTATGTAAAAAATTAAAATAATGAAATAATGTAAGAAGAAATTGTGTGTCTCAACGCAATCTACAAAAGAGTCCACAGAGTGCAAAATAAATCCAAAACTTTGCAACTTAATATAAGAAATGAGAAATCTTTCAAAAAATATTATGACACGAAGCAAAGGCTGAATTTAGGGGAGGGGACTCCCCCAAAGCTCATGCAGCAATAGCAACTTGAACAAGGATACTGAAATTAAGTCAGGCATTTGTCGACCTAAACTGGTTTGCTATTCTAAGAATCTCCCAACGTCGTTTTTATAATAAATATATTCCTTGCCCCCCCCCCCCCCCAAAAAAAAAATTTTTTCTTGAAATTCCGCCTATGACACCATGCAAAGTACATGGTCAGCACTAGTGACAATAATATTCATGAAACAATTTTGTTTAAACTTTATTTGACGCCACTGTACGTTAATATTAAACTTAACGAAATATATTATTTATAGGTGTTTATACACCGATTTATGTTCATATTTCTTTAGTTACATAGTACATACATCTAAAAAACACCTTCGCCCACGGATATTTATATTTATACCTCATTGCTTGTAAACATTTCTGTTAAATTCATTTTAACTTTATTTCACGATTATTACTTATATTATTTTATAACTGCATTATCAAATAAAATACCTATACATAAAGAGCTAATGCTAAATAAATTATATCAAAACTTATTCATTTTTAGGCCTTCGAAGAAGCCTTATAACTTTGGTCTGTTATAAAAATTTGAGAGAGGGGGAATCGGTAATAATAATAATAAAATATAAAAAAATAATTAATGAGTTGCACATGCATATACTAGAGGAGTGTATATTCACTGTACTTAAAAAATAAAAACCAGCCAAAAATCATAAATTAACACTTTCACCATTATATGTGAAGAATACATAAAGAAAAAAAAATGACTACAGCAATTTTGCGTTTTCATAAAAGAAAGCTAATTTTTTTTTGGCATCAATTATATTGTGCTCTACGTTAGTTTTTTTGTTGTATATTAGCTCTATCGACGATCTGTCGCTAATGTCAACTTAGAGGCACGATCGTGGTCAGAGGTAAATATCTTTTATAAAATACATATTGATCGTGTTCCATTTAGATATCACAAACAACACTGATTAGTGCATTTGATGTTTCACAAAAAAACTACTTTTTTAAAAAATTTTCTTGCAATACTAACATTTTAAATGCTTTTAAATGCAATTAAAAGGTTAGTCTTGCATAAAATTGTAAAAAAAGAAATGCATTGTGTTACACAGTGTCGTGTGTCCGTAATGGAACACGACCATTTTATAACTAGGCGAGGAAACACCGTATGTACGAATAACTCGGATTACAGTAAAATGGGACACATTGTACTGTATATTAAAATTAACGTTTTGAAGAAATTTAATTAAATTGAAATATTTTTATTAAAAATTAATGCGAGAATGTAACAATACTTATGTAAGTGTATAAATATTCTGTGTGATAATAATAAGAGTGTTCTGTGTTCAGAATTAAGAATTTTTTTAAGTATGTACCTACATGCATTATCATACAAAATCATAACCATAGCTTTGATACGTAAATTAAACGTACATACTTAATTTTTTTTTTTAAAGAATTGTGTTGTTGTTGGTAGTGTGTGGTAGTGTGTACATACATACTTATTGATTTGATACATACAAACCATACATACTTATTGGTTTGAACCATAGAACATAAGAAGGAATACAACTATCTCTTTTCTGCAATCACTTATGGGCAGGTATGTGCATTTTACAGAACTATGTTGCCATTCACTTAGTAGCTATCAATGGGTTTGTTTCAATTGTTGTCATATTGTTATACACGGTGTACGTGGTATACGTACCTCACGTACATGATGCATGCCACATGCATGTTATGTTATATGCGTATGCAAGACACCCATACACACAACCATCCATTGCACTACCACACACAACTCCGCGTGCACATATATGACATAGTGGTGGGGTACTTTCTGTCCTTTGGCGTTACACTGGTTTCAGTAGTATAGAGATACTACCATAGAGTAATAGAGACAACATATCCATCTCTACAGTACTGGAACCAGTGTAACATGTAAGAGATAGACTATATGTTGTATACGTGCACTTGGTTGGTACTTGTGTCTAACAAGGAGCGGACATGTACTCTTTGAGATTAAATTTTATTTAAATATTTTAATAAGTTTTAAGGCGTTTAATAATCTTGGAGTGGCTTTAAAAGTTGTTTAATGAGATTCTCTATAATAATATTACTAGTGTAGATCGTGAAAATTGTGGAAATGGAAATTAAAAGTGTTCAAGAAATATTGTCTAAGGCCCGGGATACACGAGAAACCAAAATGTCGACACAAATGTCAGACATAAATTTCTTTACTGTTCACACTTCAACAAATTTTTTGTGTCTGGATAGTGTCTGTACATAAATGTACGCAACATGTGTCTGAGCTGTTCACACGAAAATCGAATTTTAATCGATAACCTTCCCAGTGAATAACCTTAAAATGACAATATGTCAAGTAACATATGTATATGATACACATGAAAAAAGTGTAATAAACTTGTAATAAAATTATCTTTTAAACACTTGCGAATGAAATAAAATCATAAATATTGTAGAATGTTATTTAGTTATTTTTCTGTATTGACAAATTCACAAGTGTACTATGTAAAAAATGATAAATTTTAAGCGGGGAATTTAAAAAAAAAATTATAATTCTTTCTTTATCCTCCAATCTATAAAAAACGTCGTATACAATTAAATACAAACTTCTCAACACTTAGTATAATTTAGATAATATTTATCAATTAACATTTTTATATTGAATGGAAACAAAAGTTATCAACTTTGTTGTGATGTAATTCATTTCTATACCATAAAGTAAAATTCTAAAAAATATGTTGGTAATTATGTACATTTAATTATGTACCATGAATCTATCTCTCTTCTGCGAGTGTATGAAAAAATGTCAATCCGATTTGAAAATTTATCGCAGTTGTAATGAAACTTTTATTTTATATATATACATATATATATATATATATATATATATATATATATATATATATATATATATATATATATATTGTTATTCGCTTTGAGCTATACATACATACTAAATATGTATATCATACTGTAAGCAATTAAAGAAACAAAACACCACCAGCCAAGTATTATGGGCGCAAGCTAAAAAGACCATTTTTATCTATATCTGCATTTATCTTTGTCTATCATATTAATAAATAGAAGTTTACTCACTCACTCCTATAAAAACTTAATTACTTGGTTTGGTTGGTAACTATGGAAATAATACAATTTGTGTTCTCCTCACCTCAGTTTCTAGCGGTCTTTTGAGCTTGCGGCCATAATACTATTCTGCAGCAATACGTACCCATCGTACATATCGTACGTATGGAACACGCTCAACAACAAACTTTTAAGTTTAGTGTCGCTTGATTACATACATATGTTTATGTACAGAATTGATGTATGCAATGTATGCAATGTCGGTCGGTAATGTCACAAGGTTGTGTGTTGACTGTTATCATTTTTATGGCTACCAGAAATGAAATTTCAATTCAGGAACTTTCAATTGATGAAATACGTGAATATTTAATAAAATAATAAAAAATGGTAGTAAAATGTGTAATCGGATTTGGTGAAACATTTTAAAAAATATTTAACCAATCCAAATTCTACAGGTACATATTACGTTTTATTTGTTGTTTTGCTCCAGTCATTTAGGTTATTTTTATAAATATATATATATTGGCAACCTGTAGGATTGTATGTATTTTTTTACCAATATTTTTGTTGGTTTAAAAAAGAAAATCTTGGAAGTTTTAACTTGTATTGTATTTAATTTTTTGTATTTTTTATGTAATTATTAGGCATGAATTCAAATAAATATTTCTATAATTAAAGTTGATTATGATATCATATGATAAAAAAAAAATGTAAACAGTATTCAGTTGATTATAAAGTTTGTTAACATTTTGAAACGTATATTTTTAGGACTGCACTTCGTAAATAAATGCTATACGTGACTGCCGGTTAGAGAAATCATAAATTAATGTAAATTTTTATAAGTATTGGAGGTAGAAATACATAAGTCTTGATTTTGGACGACGGTACCTACTAGAGTTATAAATTTTGTCTATAAGATTTGAGGAAAATTTTGGTGTGTTTGCCGAAATTATAAATACTATTTTCTAAAAATGATATTTTTACAATTGGTGAGAAATCTCACTCACAAGGAAAGGTTTTGAACTGTCAATTCGCAATTTTGATGAAACTTCGTATACGTGCAGTACAAGCAAAAATAACGGACCCGATTTTTTTCATCTGACACAGTCGCCATTTAAGAAGTGAAATTACCCCTCAAAATTAGGGTAAAATTTCAATTTTGCTAGATTACTTGAAAACTGCGGCAGATAAAGAAAAATTTTAAATTGACACAACACTTCATTTTTAGAGAGCTTTCTACTGATATATACAAAGCCAGAGTCGGACCTACTAGAGGGGCTATTTTGGTAAAATTGGGGGTAAATTTGGGGGTAAAAAAAGTTGTATAAGCGTTTTTCCTAACATCTAAAACAAAAACAAGAGCTCTATCACCATTTTTTCTAAGGATTAAAAGCTGGTTTATATTCGGTTTCTATTGAAAACTCAATTAGACTGCATGTTAAAAGTGAGCAAAAATTAAACCTGCAATAACTTTTAAACGCTGCAGTGAATCTAATTTAAATTTTCACAGTCGATTAAATTTAGAAAAACCATTATTCGCACAAATTTTCATAAGACTGTCACCATTTTTAAGTACCTCCATAATATCCTTAACTTGTAGCTATGGTATAATTATCAAAATTTTTTTGCAGGTTTCTTACTAATCATACAACATGTAATGATTCATACAACATACAACACATAATTCCTGAGTAGCCCTAAATAATGCGTGTCAAACACGCACTTGACGACTTTTATTTCTTTATCTTTCTTCTTTTTCTTCATTCATTCTATTTTGGATTTTCGAGCATTTCGAGATTATTATTATTTTTATCTCCGAGATTTTCTACATTTTGATCTTTTGGAATCTTACCGCATTTTCTACAATTTTTCGATTCGATTTCGCCTTTCATGGATTGGATTTAACGCTGATTTGGAATCATTGATTTATATGCTGGATTACCGATTATTTACCGCCAATAAAGTTGTATTCTGGATCGTTCTGGTTAACGCTGCCGAATTATCAATTTGAAACACTGATCTATTCCCGAGGATTCCGCTTAACTTCCCGTGGATCCACGTGTAGCCGACAGGTTGTGGCCTGCAACGAACCGATTGATCGTTTCGGTTGGAAACTGGTATCGCATAACTGAATTACCGCATCTTTAGTACATCCGGACTCCAATGTTTCGAGATGAATTCCGTATAAAATACAAGTAAATCACCCATAACAAAGGGAGGTAACAAAATTTAAGTTTTCCGATACTTAAGCGTCTTTTTATTAAAAGAAACATTAATTGTATGAGTAACATTACATTTACCGTTATGCTTCAATTTATAAAGCATTTTTGAAGATTTATTTATTTTTTTTGAGAATACTTAACCTGTATTATTATTAATATTACCGAACTTTATGATGTCAAAAACATTGTGAAAATTCAAGAACGTTCTTAAATTTATTTACCTGAAAATTTGTATTAAAAGATCTGAAATTACTTATTGGTGAAAATATTATAAGGTTCAAGTACACATTATTAACTTCCGTCTAACTCAACTTTCGGTCCTGTATGTATTTAGTTTATTAACAAACTTAATTTAACCGTAGTGACGAATTACTTAACGCCCTTTACTCTCGTTTCAGAAGTGGTTTTACCCATCTTGCATTCTGGGGTAAAGCTGAAGTCAATAGAATGCATGGCGCCCTGATTTCCCGCTATCGTTACCGTACCGTTTACGAAATTTAGAACCCCCCCGTATGTTACTGCCGACTGAGTCCGAAGCCGCGTTGCCGTACCGATGATGTAATAATTGTTACGTTATACAGTGTTTACACCTATGCGATTTTACCAGAATATGCACTCAAATTACGGCGTTGGGGTAATCGTAGTTGTTAAAATTAAGCCAATTTTTCTAATTTTCGCGTTCGATATCTCGAAACGAAGTGAGATATCGATTTTTTTATTCTTTAAAAAGTGTTTATTTTGGTCTATTTTATCGAAATATGCACTCAAAAGTTCATACAAACGCAGACACACAAAATGATAAAAAAAATTTGAAAAAATTGAATTTTTTCAAATTTTAAAAGTTTCCCAGCCTTTCCATTATCGATATCGAATTGTGTTTCGCTGGTATCTATGATTTAGGGTAACAAAATATTTTAAAATAATGAAAAAAATTCGTCAAGTCCTCTGAGAAGGCCTAACTTAGTGCGTGTCAAAAAACACGCACTTGACGAATTTTTTTTATGTAAAAGTGTTTAGTATCACTTTAAAACTTAAAATATACAATACAATTTCTCTAGAAAAACGGAACCAGTAAAAGATTGGAGTATATATAGACTATAGAGTGCATAGCTTGACATTTTTAGAAGGGAGTTATCACTTATCAGACGTTGTAGGAGATAGTTAACGAAAAATTCGTTTGATAATAACCTCTAGTTCAGTCCAAGTTTGTCTTTTTTATCTGTCGCGTATTTAACATCTGTAGGATCATTTAAAGATTTATTGGATGCATACAATTTATTTAATAATCAAGAACTTATTTAGAAATGTGCACTTTATAAAATGTATTACGTCATAAATATTTCAAATCCATAATAGCAAATTGTCCCCATCAGTCACTAAAACAGCTTAATTACACTTTTTACTCGTTGTAAGCAGTATCAAAATTGAAATAGAATCATATGTCTTACTCTTTTTAAGTATACGCGAATATTATCTAAAAAGAGTAAGAGATATGATTCTATTTCAAGTTGCTTACAATGAGTAAAAAGTATACAAAACAATTCATTTTTCAAATGGAAATAAAGTTTCGAATTTCTTGAATCGTTCAAATGTTATATGTTAGTAAGCTTTTTTTTTTTTTAAATTCGGTTGCTAAAATAATTGTTACAAAGTGTCGATAATGATAAAAATCAAAAATTTCCTATTGCAGAACTGATCAGATTTCTAGACCAGACGCTAATCCATAAATAGATTCTGAGAACTTCCAAAACTGCAGTTTCTTTTTTACTATGAAATTTCAAGTCTTTCCAATTACGTGGTTGTTCTGGGTGATTCCAATCTAAAACCGTGCAACAGAAGTTTCGTTCATTAAATCATTAGGAAACATTCCTGTTTGCTAAAATAGTATTTATTATGTATTGTCTAGTCTACAGTATTGTCTAAATCAGTGTTCCCCAAACTGTGCCGCAAGTAGTCATTAAATGTGCCGCTAAAAATCTAGTAAAAATGGAGTCCTGGTAAAATGATTAAAAATGACGAGAGAACAGCATAGTATGTCTATATACCTTTCTTCCTTGTATATCTTTTGCTCGTCAACAGTATTTTCCAGGAAAATTTTAGAAAAGTTATTTAACTAGTTAACTGAAGGCTTAAGCAGCCCCGGATCCAAGGGAGAGGGGGCAAACCGGGCCCCTGTCCCGGGCACCAGTTTCAGGAGGGCGCCAAAATAATACTAGGTCGGTCTATATCAAATGGTCTAAAAAAAAAGTTGGTTGCTCGACCATTTTAAAAAAAATTAATATTCTTCCAGTTGTTTCTATTATATTTGAATTATTGAGAACAATTCTTAAAAAAAATTTTTGTTTTCCAGTTTGCGCTTATTTTTGTGTTTGCAGCCATTTAGGCCAATGCACATATTTCATAAACCGTTCATCCTAAGACGTTGAAATAAAAACCATAAAGGTAATAAATGTCTCTTTAAGTGATGTCCATATTTAACCTATTTTCGTCCCTTCCATAAGAAAATTTTACCTAAAATTGAATATCAAAATTAAGAAAATTCACTTTTTGAACATTTTCTTTTTCTAATAGAAGGAATGTTTTAAACCTCGCTTAGTAGTTTTTATGAGAATAGCTGTTATACGGGTACAACTACCCATTATGAAATAAATACACACTATTTCAATTGTGAAACTTGTATCCTTTAATTTTTACAAACTTCTGAAAACTGAGTTTTTTCCAAATTTTGGAATTTTGCGAGCCTGTATCTCTGATGGGGCTGGTCATAAAAATTTGAAATTTGCACAACTTGTAGTGCTTTCAGAGTAGATTTCTTAAGATAAAAAATCAAATAAAAAGACAATTTTTTACTTTACTAATACCACTTTATTTAAAGTTTTAATTGTCTGTGACATGTTTCGGCCCGGCCCGTATGGCCATTGACGAACAGCCAGTCAATGGCCATACGGGCCGAAACATGTCACAGACAATTAAAACTCTAAATAAAGTGGTATTAGTAAAGTAAAAAATTGTCTTTTTATTTTAAAATGGAATACCCAGTGGCGTAGCGAGGGGGGTGCAAGGGGTACTATCATGACCCGGGCGCCACTTTGAGAGGGGCGCCAAAAGCTAATAAGAGGAGCGACAAAAGCTAATAGGTTGGGCGCTATTAATTTAAATTTTTTTTGTGCTTCTCATTAGAATTTTGTTACGTGAAAGTGTAGGGAAATTACTTCCAAGTTATGACTTCCAAATATATAGACACACAAAAAAAGCACTGTCGAGCAAAAAACAAGGTGGTTAAGGCAACTTTTAGGGAAAAATTTAAAATACAAATTTACAAGAGAAAATTTTTTCCGAAATTTTAAATACACCGTTCCACTACCTAAAATTTTAAAAATTTTAGAAGGGGGGCGCAAATAAAGTGTCACGCACCGGGCGTCAGTTATGCTCGCTACACCTCTGGGAATACCATAAAGTAACGCTCAAATCTATCAAATATAAAAAATCAACTTGTACCTATATTGATCCTTTACAAAACTTTCAATTTTTATCATTACCGCAACGGGGAAAATTGGAGTTTTATAAAGAACTTATATACTTATATGAGTTTTTTTGACAATTTATGGAGAGGGGGGCGCCATTTTCAAGTTTCTGCCCCGGTTCTAAAAATCCTATATCCGGGGCTGCGCTTAAGAAAACCTTTTTCTGACATCACCGTTTTTTCTTACAACATTTGAATTAGCGTCTTCTGTGAGTAAAAGAGTTTGTGAAACACTGGTTTAAATATTCTAAAAAGTTTAAACTCTAGAACGTATTGAAACATTTAACTAATCTCATAATAATATGTGGACATAATATAATTATAATACTTATGTATTTTAAATGAAGTAAATTGTTAAAACTAAATTCTTTTCATATTATATTGTAATAAGGATTTAATATTGTCATTTAGGAGAGTGAAAACACTGTAGAAATCTAGAGATATCTATTATAAACGTTTAAAACATTAGCAAATTTAATGAAGGAATTTTCGTAATTAAATAAACAATTTAGTAAAGAAACAGGGATCCAAATGGCCGATAATAATAGTATACAGAACTGTTGCTTTTGGTTCCCTTAGTTTTTATTTGTAAGCACTTATTTCAAATTTTGTGTGGAAATGTTCCAGGACGATCAATTAAACAAAATATGAACAAATATTCGCAAAAAATTAATATTTTGTTCTTCATTTTCCCTTTTGAATATAACATGTATAATATACCGGTATGTAACTGCATAGTATTATGGGCACAAGCAAGACCGGATCTAGGGTAGGGCAGCGGGGGCACGTGCCCCACTGCAAGTTTTTAGGGGCGCCAAAACGATGAATTGGATGTTGATTGTTGTCGCTTGCTTTTTGCTGGGAAAAATTTGAAAAATATCGGTGCGCCAAAATATTTAATTTGCTGCCTTTCTCGGGGAGGGCGCCAACTGCAAAGTTTGCCCCCCCCCCTCGTAATAACTGTAGGTCCGGCCCTGGGCACAAGCACAAAAGACCTCCAGAAATTGAGGTGGGGGGAACAGAAATTGTATTATTTACATAGTTACCAACCAAACGAAGTAATTATATTTTTAAATGAGTGAATGAGTAAACTTCTATCTATTAATATGACAGACAAAGATAAATTCAGATGTTGGTAAAAGAGTTCTTTTTGGATTGCGTCCATAATACATACGTTGCATATATTTGCACTACTAAATACTAATAGCTTGTACGGTTTGTACAGCAGTTGCTTCATCTCTCTCTAACACATAGCAACCTGTAGAGAAAGGGATATATAAAATATTAATTTTCATTTTTTTTAAGATTTCAACGGAAAATTTATTGAAAGTTTCCATCCAAAACAATTCTTACAAGTTTTGATCAAACTTTACCTGAAAAAAAATATAATTTTAAAACAATAACTTCTCTTAAAAGAGCTTGCTTTTCTACAACTCTCGTTATGAAATAATCGAATTCAATCGACGACTATCAGAGCAACGATTGCAAAATCATACTTACCTGGCGTAGGGGTTACCGTGATCAACAAGGCGGTTCCCCAGGGCGAGGCTCTTCCATTGCACTACGGTTGCGCTGACCCTTGCGATTACCCCTAATGTGGGTAACTCGGGCGCGTAATTTTTGGTAGTCGGGACTGCGTTCGCGTTATCCCGGTCTAATAAAAATCTAAAATAAAGTTAGTTAGGCTATTGACTATGTACAAAAAAACAGGGGGAAAAGGAACTAATTTGTAACAGGTGTTTTATTGTTT
This sequence comes from Brachynemurus nebulosus, assembly GCA_035578155.1. NCBI lineage: Eukaryota > Metazoa > Arthropoda > Insecta > Neuroptera > Myrmeleontidae > Brachynemurus > Brachynemurus nebulosus. Next base: position 26,255,345 of record JAPWDM010000003.1, read on the forward strand.
CATATGTTCAGTTGTACCCCAAAGGTGATAAATTCACAAAGTGCTATTAAATTTAGGCGTGCGTTTTTACGAACGGCGTAAACTCATCGACGCTTACGTTTTTTAACTATAACTCAAAGACTATGCATTTTTCGTAAATACACATTATATGAGTTTTTGTAGAGAATTAAATTTCCCATCGAAATGGCACTTTATGAGCTCAAAAGCTTTTTTCTCAACAAAATAAGTCAAAACAATTATTTAAAAAAAAAGCTCAAATTTTTAAATTTTTCTTTTTTTTTAAATTTTTGAGTAGTACTTTTTTCTGAGTGAATTTAGGTATAGGGATTGGTTCACAAAAAAGAAAGCTGATGTAATTCCCGTCAGAATGGTGACCGATCAAAATATTTTCGATAAAAACCGGCTGAGATACAGTCGTTCAAATTTACCTACTTTTTTACAATTTTATTTCTTTTGACTTTTATACCATATTATTTGTAATATTTACACAAAAAAAATATTTTTATTGAGTACAAAAATTATTTCTGCTTTACCAGAGGTAACGATAAATGTGGTAACGATAAAATTTTGATATTCATATGATCTTAGGTATAAAAAAAAACTTTAATATTGTACTAATTTATAGTTCTAATTTTTTTTAAAAGTTACATGTACCTATTATATTTCTCTCATAATGTTTTCAAATTCAATATCAATATCTTCATCAACATCGTTTTGGACATTCTCTTCTGTCATTTCTGGAACATCCACATTTTCACAATTTAGGCCCATCCATTCTTTGCAGAACATGGAGCAGCTAATTCCTATAATTTTCTACAGCCACAATTTACGTAATAGAATTAAATCGTAATTTCTCTTTATGGCATTAAGGCCAACAGTTTAGGTAGTTCTCGGTTACAACTTTTTCAAAAATTATCAAAAAGCACAAAATTTTCTCTAACCAATTTCCCATTAACTTCTGATGCCACTAATTATCACGGTTTAAGGACGTACCACCAAATTCAACAGTGGGAAGGAAATATTTTAAATCCATTTGAGTGGGGTTGGAAAAAATCTAAAAATGGATTAGTGCCAATTAAAACAACAAAACCTCCTGCACTGCAGAATTTACTGGAACAAATAGCTTGCGGGTGTATAAAAGGTTGTCACGAAAATTGCAACTGTAGAAAATTAGGAATTAGCTGCAAAGAATTTATTTGCGAAAATGTGGATGTTCCAGAAAATTGTGAAAATGCGGATGTTCCAGAAATTACAGAAGGAGATGTCCAAAACGATGTTGATGAAGATATTGATATTGAATTTGAAAACATTATGGGAGAAATATAATAGGTACATTTAATTTTTTTTTTAAAAATAGAACTGTAATTTAGTACAATATTAAAGTTTCTTTTTTTGTGTTGATTAAAGTTTATTTAGCCAGACCAACACTTAAATAAATTATGTTTGTATGGACAAATAAGTTCAAAAATAAATTTTTTTTCTCTTAATTAATAAAATTATATAATTGATAAAAGTATTTCATGTAATATTATTTAATATTTGACTGCTATGTACATATCTCTAAATGTACCGTCTGTTTGATTTAAATTTTACTCAGAACATAGGATCTTGTGGTATTTTTCGCTTAAGGCGTCGATGTGGATTATTTCCCGGAAGATTAATAAAATCCGCTAAACTGTTGTTATCTAATTCCCTGTAGAATTTTTCCGATATTCTGTGAATGAAGGTTTCGATGGTTTCAACGTTGGCTTCACGATGTAGTTGTGACGCTCTTACGTACCACGGTGCTTTCAAGGCGACTCTTAATATTTTGTTCTGGATTGACTGCAGCTTATTGATGTGTGATTTTGAAACATTTCTCCAGACTGGGCACGCGTATGTTAATAATGGCCTAATTAAAGCAAAGTTTCTTTTTATACCTAAGATCATATGAATATCAAAATTTTTAGCAAATAATTTTATCGTTACCTCTGATAAAGCAGAAATAATTTTTGTACTCAATAAAAATAATTTTTGCGTGTAAAAATTACAAATAACATGGTATAAAAGTCAAAAGTAATAAAATTGTAAAATACCCCTGTCGCAGCATCCTGCATAACATAGCGAGTTTCCGATTATAAAAATTAGTTTTTCTCGGTAACCAGTTTATACACAATGATGGTTTAAAATCTTTTTTATCTGATTTTTCTCCTCTTTCTAAAGGTGTAAAAAAATGTTGCAAAAATTTTTGAAATTGGGAAAATTTTAGCAAAAAGAAATTTTTTTCACGCAAAATGCTCAAAAAAACATGCTTACGGCATCAGACGTGTCTGACTAACGAATTTCCAACATTTTCACCAAATTTCGTAAAAATAGGACATTTCATTCGAGAGTTATCGTGCGAAAACACACACACACACACACACACACACACACACACACACACACATATATATATATATATATATATATATATATATATATATATATATATATATATATATATGTGTGTGTGTGTGTGTGTGTGTTTTCGCACGATAACTCTCGAATGAAATGTCCTATTTTTACGAAATTTTTGCCATAGTCCCGGACTCAAGTCTCGTCATGACAGTGGCTGTAATAGCTAAATTCCATTCTGGAAATTCTCCAAAAATCTTGCCATAAATGTGATGCTCGGAACATGGTTTTTTGGGCATTTTTCGTGAAAAAAATTAAATTTTGCAAAAATTTCCCCAAATTCAAAAATTTTTGTAACATTTTTTTACACCATTGAAAAAATCACATATAAACGGTTTTTGAACAATAATTATTCTGTCAACTAATTTCCGACAAAAACTAATTTTTGTAAACGGAAATTCGTTATGTTATGCAGGATGCTGCGACAGAGGTATTTTATATGCTACATATTACATTAAATCTATAATAATCACTGCTTGTACGGAACACTATTGGCGCAAGTACAACTTTTTTATTTCGTAGTTATGTACATGCCATAGATATATGAATAGTATTCATATATCAATGGTACATGCATAGGTCTTTGAGGAATATGTATATATGTAGTATCTTACTACATACATATATGTATGTATACATATTAACTCTATAAGTCGTTACATATTAACATATTAACATATTATTTATACATATTAACTCTATAAGTCGTTATTTGACTTCAGTAACGAAATATAGTATATGGATAATCCATATCAAATATCTCCTTATTGAAAAACCATGTTCCAGACGTCAGACACGTCTGGCTGAAGAACTCATCCAAGATTTTTGGACTTCCAACGTTCTCACCAAAGTTCGAGAGTTATCGTGCGGACACCTATATATATATATAAATACATATATATATATATATATATATATATATATATATATATATATATATATATATATACATAAATATATATATAAAATATATATATAAATTTTAGTGAAGGTTATTTTCGGGTTCTAGGGACCTCAAAACAAATTTCTGCCATAGTCCCGGGCTCAGGTCGCGTTATGACAGCGGCTGTAATAGCGTGTATCCATTCTGGAAACTCGCTAAAAGTAGGTAACTTTGAACGACTGTGTCTCAGCCGGTTGTTATCGAAAATAGTTTTATCGGTCACCATTCTGACGGGAATTACATCAGCTTTCATTTTTGTGAACCAATCCCTATACCTAAATTCACTCAGAAAAAAGTACTACTCAAAAATTTAAAAAAAAAGAAAAATTGAAAAATTTGAGCTTTTCTTTAAATAGTTTTTTTGACTTATTTTGTTGAGAAAAAAGTTTTTTGAGTTCATAAAGTGCCATTTCGATAGGAAATTTAATTCTCTACAAAAAATCATATCATGTGTATTTACGACAAATGCATAGTTTTTGAGTTATAGTTAATAAAAACGCCGTGAGCAGCGGGGCCCCATCACGGTAGTCGAATTTTCCCCTTCATCTTCGGTACTGAATGTCTACAAGCGAAATGTGATTGAAAGTCTACAACCGAATTGTCATTTTGTTGGTTTCAAAACTGGTGATGAGTGTTCGGCTGATCGAGACTTTAAAAAAAGGTTTTAAGTATTTAAGGGCTGTATCTCAGTAAATTTCAATTTTGTGCCGAAAACAGGTAGCAGAAAAAAAGCCAACACAATTCGTACGAAAGCATTCCTACCCATGTTTATCCGCCAATTGCCTTTGTGTTTTATTTTTAAGTATTAAAAAAGCACCTTAAATAGTAGACTAAAAGGCCTTTATGAAGGTAGTTTTTCTTTCCAAAAAAATCCAAAATTTCTATTTTATAAATAATAAAAATTCAAAATTGCTAATTTATAAATAAAAACAGTGACTTTAATAACATTTTCAAATTACTTAATATGTATGTATTTCATTTGTTAAAAAATTGTATTCACTTTTTTTTAAATTTTTTAAAATTACTATTCGCCTACTTGTATTTGGAATAAAAGTAATGCATTTAAAACACATTTAACAATAGCATTCAATTCCGATGTAAAAATGGAAGAAGTGGGGGAAAAAGTAATGTGGACTCCCTAAAGGGTACTAGCTGGATACTAACTGAATACACGTACAAAATTTCAGCCCTCTAGGTTTCCTTAGAGAGTCTCTAGACGTGTTAGAAAACAAGCAAAAAAATTAAGGAAATATTGGCGTAAAAATCGTGGGGTTAAGGGTTAAGAGTTGAAACCTCCAAAAAACAGTGTCTGGCTATTAGCTTAACCTGTACACAAAATTTCAGCCCTATAGGTTTATTTGGGGAGATTTTGACCCGAACGAAACTGTTAAAAAACAAGAAAAATCATGTTCTTTTGGGTATAAAAATGGTGGGGGTAGGGGTTAAAAGTCGAGACCCCCAAAAGGCACCCCCTTGATACTAACTCAATCCCAATACAAAATTTCAGCCCTCTAGGTTTATTTGGGTGACCTGTGCGAGTGGTACAAACTTCGAAAACGTCGAAAATGCATGAAATTGTAGCTTAAAAATGAGGGGGGTGGGGGTAAAATATTAAAACCTCCAAAAAGCACAACCTAGGTACGAACTTTATCAACACACCAAATTTCAACCCTCTACGTTAATTCTGGGGGGCTGGGGGCCTGTTAGATCCAGCGAAAATCGTTTTTCCCCCCTCTACTCCCACCATATCATCCTAGGAAGCTGAATTTTGGATATGTTGTAGATAATTGACCGAAACATTATTTAAAACCGATTTGGAAAAGTTTTATTGCTTTTCCGCCCCCCACCACCCCCTTAAAAGTCGGGTCCGAAAAAAAATTTGCCCAAAATTTGACCCCACTTTGATAGTATTGTTGTGCATCGGAATAAGCCCCACTTACCAAATTTCATCTCTAAACTTCCATAGGGGGGCCCTACACATATTAAAAGGTTGCGGGAAAATATATATATATATATATATATATATATATATATATATATATATATATATATATATATATATATATATTAGACATCTTTTTTTTTTACATAATCGTGTTCTACGGGTCCGAAAACGGATAGCGCCCCTGGTCTCGCCTCTCGCAGCTCTTATCGTATAGACTGTATAAGTCTAATTTTTCGGAGAAAATTCGACTAAAAAACGTAAGCGTCGCTAAGTTTACGCCGTTCGTAAAAACGTACGCCTAAATTTAATAGCACTTTGTGAATTTATCATCTTTGGGGTACAATTGAACATATGAAACAATAAAACACCTGTTACGAATTAGTTCCTTATTGAACTACATAGTCAATAGCCTAAGTGGTAAAGAGCGGATTATAAAAGTAGTGCAGTATTTTATTAATTTCTCAAAAAGCGCCTCTTTGATTTTGTTGAAACTTTTTTGAGTGTAAGTACGTGTACGGGCATTGAATTTTTTTCATAGGTGTTACTTTATTGCAACTGTACAAAAAATAATAATGACAATTTAACTCATGTGGAGGGCAGAGTACGGTATTAAAATAATTTTTTTTCATTTTTTTAATTTTTTTAACTGAATGAATAATATTTCAAGAATATTGTCTCAAAATTTCAAGTTGATTGGAGCAAAATTGACGAAGTTATAAGCAGTTAGTTGACAGTTCTTCGAGTTAAATTGCTATAGGCAACAAGCTTTCGTTAGACAAACCCAAATTTATTCGCAAAAATACAAACCTCTTGCGTAATATGGTAAGACGATTTAACGAATAAAATAAATTGATTAACGAATAAAATAAATTAATATCATTCATATTATTATTTTCTTTCAATAAAAGAAAGTGGGCAACTACTAAACAAACAGCAAGTCAATTCAATAAATTTAAACACAATTCAAAGCGAATTCACAATTTAAAGAATTCAAAAGTGCCATCCTTTACTCGCCTGATGCCCCACGCAGCGCTCATCACGTTGCGCTATGTTTCGCTCACACAAGTACCACGCGCGTTTAGAAGCTACTGTAAGTCGTCAACTTCGATGTCGATATAAAAATATGCCTGTTTAAAATCCATTGTTACGTATTTAATTAACACCTAACTGAAAATAATCAGTAATGATGAACGGATTCGATATATCTATTTTATAACATAAAATAAAATAAAAATTAGAAATAGCAGGGGGTAGGGGTCGCGAAATGTTTTTCTACACTAGGGAGTCGCGAAATATTTTTCCATACTAGAGGGTCGCGCCGTGAAAAAGGTTGAAAAACACTGATTTATAGGAACCAAACTGCAATCATTTCTGAAAATTTCATCAAACCGTATAAGTTCTAAAATTATGACATTTATTGAAATACTAAAAAAAAAGACGAATTTCGAAAAGACTGGAAATTCAGCTATTTATCGTATTACAGTCACAGGAAAAACTATAAATTATAACTAAACGATACAAAGAATAAAATTTCGAATTACTTAAATGTGGAATTCAAAAAAGTTTTCAACGCTAACTGTCGGGTCCATGGAGCCGCATTATTGTTTACATTGAATTTTAAGTATATGAACTGCATCCATTTACACTACTCATAATGTCATAATACATACATATAGTTCTGTATAGTAAGCTGCTTGTTCTCTGTCTAACACATAGTAATCTATAGAAAGAGGATCATACAGAAGAAATATTTTTATAATTTTTAAGACTTCGATGGAAAATTAACTGAAAATTTCCATCGAGAGCAATATATATAACCTTTATCATATTTTATCTGAAAGAAAAACAGTTTTCAAACAACAATTTCTCTGAAAAAAGTGTGTTTTCCTACAACTCTCATCATGAAATAATAGAATTCAGTTGACGACTATCAGAGTAAAGATTGCAAAATCATACTTACCTGGCGTAGGGGTTACCGTGATCAACAAGGCGGTTCCCCCAGGGCGAGGCTCTTCCATTGCACTACGGTTGGGCTGACCCTTGCGATTACCCCTAATGTGGGTAACTCGGGCGCGTAATTTTTGGTAGTCGGGACTGCGTTCGCGCTATCCCGGTCTAATAAAAATCTAAAATTATTTTAAATTTTTAAAGGTATTTAGGAGTGACGGACATCAGGGAAAACAAAAATGTTTTTTTTTCAAAGGCTGGTTTTGGACTTTTTGTCGTCTTCAGGCTTTCAGGCCTCCGAGGAAAATTTTATTAATATTAAAAATACATAGATAAAATACTTTGTGATGCACATTTCAATTCAAAATATTCTTCAAATTTTCTAAAAAATTTTTTAATTATTTTTATCTTTCAATTTTTAATTTCACTGTTGTGAATCAATCAATGTTGTTACTCTCAAGTGTTTTTATTATTTTTCTAAAAATAATATTTAAATTTTAAAACTTTTGCTTTAACCAGTGCTATTATTGTTATTATTTTTTAAAATTATAAACATAATCATGTCAGTACCTGATGTAGTATTTTATCTATGTACTACGGAGGGTAAATATCAGGAGGACTATCTTTGCCGGAAAACAATAGAAAAATTGTTCAAAAAGTGTCCCGTTTTAAGTACTAAGTAACAGTTCAAAAACTCGCCAGAATAGCGCTAGAGTTGTAAAAGAGTATGAAATGAGCTTTGTAGTTGTCGACGGAGTGAAGTGTGTATTCTCTGTTCAACCGGAAGGTGCAATTTTGACAGGCGGAATATTCACTAGTAATAAATCATTATTCAAAATTGAAAATAATCCTTAAGGAAAAGAACAAATAATAAGAACGTCCGAAAAACAAGAGACTTAAAAAAAAAGACAGATTATACAATTGTCACGAATTATACCCTATGTTTCTTTATTTTTAACAAGAAATACCACAAGTAGTTTATGATCAGTATTATTATTCCCATCTTTTATTACTAATATAATTGCATGTGTTTACCTACTTACTTTAGTATCTTTTTCATTTGATCTTAGTTTAAAGGGATGCGTAAATGAATATTGATATGATTGTATAATTATATGCGACAATACGGCATGTTATAAAAAGAGAAGATGTTTTGTGGAAAGTAGACAATTTAATTGAAAATGTCCAAGAACGTTTTATAATTGTTTAAAAGACTCTTCCTCAACAGATTCAGCTGATAGTTCCGATTGTGACTAATAAGAACAATAAATTAATAAATATTATTTCTTTAAATTTGCTAAGGTGTTTTCTTCTATATCACTATTTTTCAGATAATTTTATTTAATAATCAAATATATTTTTCAAATAAACTAATCGAACAGTAAAAATGTTCAAATTATTTTTTTGGAAGCTGTTTCTATTCATTTTATATTATAATATAAATATCTGTAAAATATTCGTTTAAAGTAATCGATTGAACGTGCACTTTTGTACTGCTGAAGTGCTAGTACAAAGTCATAAATTATATTTAGGACTAAAATGTCAAAATTGCACCTTCCGGTTGAACAGAGAATAGTTTAATAACCTACAAAAAACTCGCTGTGAAACACGTTGAAAGTGATTCATAATTACGTGATTTTTTAATGTCTGTTAGTAATTTTTTTGTGTTGAGTTTTATAAAACTTTTTAAAATAATAAAACAATTATGTGTAACAATTATAATAAAAAAACAATAATTACATAACAACGCGGATGTTTTTCTTTCCTTGTTTACTTCTCTAAATTTACCCTTTTACTACAGTAGCGCCGCCACTATTTACGCCTTTCTGTGGACATTTTTTGATACAGAGATGGTGCTCCTGATATCTACCCTCCATACTATGTTCATAATATTAATAAATTTTTCCTCAGAGGCCTGAAAACGACAAAAAGTGGAAACCGGTAGCCTTTGGAAAAAAAACATATTTTTGTTTTCCTTGATGGCCATCACTCCTAAATACCTTTAAAAATTATACTTTCAGTGTCATCAAACCTAAATTTATTTAAAATTTTGTTTTCTTTCGATGTTTTCTAATGTCTAAAATTTTAGAACCTCTATGTACAATAATGTGAATGAGGGACATGTATTTTGATGATTTCAATTTATTTTTTAAATTATGAAAACATTATATAGTTTTGGCACACAAAAAATTCAATGAAAATTCAGAATTCTTCAATAATATTTATTGAAAATTTAAAAACATGTTTTCAATTTGAAAAAAAAACTACTTTTTTATCGTATTACATGAAAAATTATATGTTATAATTAAACGATACAAAATATGTATAAAATTTGGAATTACTTAAATGTGAAGTTCAAAATTTTTTTCAACGTTACTGGCGGGTCCAGGCAGCCCCATCTCTTTTATTTTAATTGCATTTCTTAATTATCAGAAAAAGTAAAATTGAATCACAAATCAGGTGCATTTGGATGCTGTACATATTCACGAATTTTATTCATTACTTTTAAAAGGAATTCAGGATTTGAGTAATAGTATTTAAACGAATTATAATTTTCATACTGATTATACATTTCTGGAATGAGTTCCCCATCAGGAGTAAAAAACAATATTCTAAAAAAAAAAAAAAATCATTTTACTAGCAAATACGGTGAAGCCTCGATGAACTACTACATAGACAGCAATATGTTGCAAAAATTTTACAACTCGGGTAACGTACTACCATAGGCGCCTATAAAATACTATGATTTAATGAAACATAATATTCATGATTAATTTATTTCCAGCTTATTTAAACATAAATTTTAAACATAAAGCAACACGTGATAAAATAATGGTCCTAATTTATTTTTAATGTTTTACCAGCTGAAAATGTTTCTACTAATTCATAGACACTTAATAAAAATTCCTAATTACATACTGGACACTTAGAACACATAGGACATAGAATAAAGAGGACATTAAAAACATTTAAAACATTTTAAAAAATTTTTCATTTAATAAATAATTCGATTATAATATCAGGACCTTCATTTTTCGAATTCTTTCTAGCAATATCCAACAGGATGAGGTACGTGAAAAAAATTTTTTACCTTAATAAATTAAGAAAAAAATTTTGTCTGTGGATTAATTGAGATCTCTACCTGTAGCATGTACACGCAAAATTTCATGTTCATAGATCCAAAGATGTGGAAACACTATCACGGGTTTGATGGATAGACTTGATAAAACTACTTATAAAGGTATAGTATAAGAATGCATACAAAAAGATGTACTCAAGCCCGGTCAATGGAGGTAAAAATATTTCTTCTTCAATAAATAAACGTGCCTGTTCAAGATAGTTCTAAATGTATTGATTGATAATGTAACATATCATTGTCGCGTCACAAGAAAACACTCCAACTATCAAAGGCGTTGCCAAGGGGGAGCCATCAGGGGAAAACAAGCTCTCTTCCCTAGAGGATATAAAATCTTTAAATTTTTATAATTTATTTCTTTTTAAATTAAGAAAATTTAGAAACAGAACATTACGGGTAGAGTAGAAGTTTCAATAATGCCAAATTTTTCCAGCAAGAGAAAAAATTTTGTAAAAACTATACCCCACCCTATTTCTGTATTCGTCACTGTCATATTTCATTTTGCTCCCTCGGAGTAAAACCAGGCATTTAACTCTTTTAGTACCGCCGTATATTCCAATATTTTAGATAAAAAATTTAAGATCTCTGTAAGTATAATTGCAAGTTTGATACGTTTTGCTTAATTTATTTACAATATGACTGCTCTTTACTATACAGCCTCCAGTTACCGATATAAGACAATGCACACTCTTCAGTTGAATTTTTTCTAAAAATAAGTATGACGAGCTGAGCTCGTCATTAGTCCTAAAGGGGTTAAAAAAAAATGACATTATTTTCAAAATGTCTCATGGCATTATTCAGGACGCCTCATGGGCCCCCAAATATAGCTTGTACTATAATTGTACAAACTTTCAAGTTTTTAAATTCATTTTTCTGCCATCATTTCTCTCATTCTAGCCCCTTCCCCCTGATCAGTTGGCTGGCGACACCCTAGTCGACTACAGAAAAGGTTCAGTTAATAAAGTTTTCCGTAATCAGACGTTCTAGGGTTCTACTGTAATTTTAACAGGAAAAGTACATTAAGATATATTGATAATATAATTTACGTTTGTTTTTATTCTTTATAAAATATTAGAGTACGATATAAATGCAGTACTTTTATGTTTTTCTAAACAATACATACATAAAAAACATAATGTTGTCAACCCATTTTTCTAATGTGCATTATAAAGTGCTTTTTACATTTTAAATAATAAAACGTGGATAAAGTATAAAAAATTAATGTGTTTATTCGCACATAACCTACAAGAACCCATTTTTTCCTTTTTATTATATTCATTTTCGTTTTTTTTTAACTAATCATAAAATTCCTTTGTTAATTAGTTAACATTTTACCTTGGAACATAATTGCCATCTGGTGAAAAACTTTGATTATTTAAAAGATCGTCATTGCTTATATTAACCATAATATAATCGGTACTAAGTTGCTTTAATTCTGGATAGACATCAGCCAATCGTTTCTTTAAATTTTGGCAAGCACGACACCAATTTTTATTCAAAAACATCATAATTGGTTTGTGTTCACATGTTGCTCTTTTAAAAGCTTCATCTGCATTCGTTATCCAATGAATTTCATTAACTGAATTCATATAATTATCATTATTGTAAAGATCTTTGCAAAATTCTAATTTTGAACATTTAATTACCCAGAAGTGAATTAAAATTATAAAAATTAAAATGTAATAAAGAATCATTTTTATTTTTTACATAAATTTCAAAATTTTTTTTGAAATCAAAAATTGTCATGACAAAATTTAATATATTTTCTTCAAAAAGTACTTGACATTTTATCAACACTTGAGTTTTCTTTAAATGGAAAATTACAGAAAATATCAACAATTTAATCAACATAACAAAAACAAATAAATGTACTTAGAAGTACTTAAACTTATTTATTTTCATGCAAATATTCTTATTGCTGATTAACATGCAAAACTAACGTAGGTACCTAATTTAAAAAATTGAAAAATTCATTTAGATATAGTTTTATAAAGAGAACTTAACGATACAGCTTTTTAGCGAATTTCGAAAACTCGAAATTCAGCTATTATAGTAGGTGTCATGACGCAATCTGAGTCCGGGACTATGGCAGAAATATGTTTTGAGGTCCCTAGAATACGAAAATGATATTCACTAAAATTTATATATATATATATATATATATATATATATATATATATATATATATATACATATATATATATATATATATATATATATATATATATATATATATATATATATATATATATATATATATATATATATATATATATATATATATATATATATATATATACATATATATATATATATATATATATATATATATATATATATATATATATATATATATATAGAACGAAACGTCTAACGCTTATGAAATTTTGTGTGCGGACTGGATTCTGAATTGGCTTGGCTAAGTTCGTTAGCCAGACACGTCGGATGCCCAGAAGTAGGTTTTCTGGCCATTTTTTATCATTCGATCCTATCATAAGACAGTTCAATTTTTACATCGTTGAAAAGGAAAAAAAAATTATGAAGAAAATGTTCTTATAATTTTCTTTCTATGTTAAGTAGTTTTCGAGAAAATCGTAATTTTCACTTTTGCCGTATTTTGCTCTCTTTGTCATTGTAATAAGTAATTTATATTTCTATCTCAGTTGCTTATAACATATACAAAAATTTCATTTTTTTTACGTAAAACAAACGGTAATTATTCAAAATCTATGTATTATAAATACCATATAGCTAGGGAGTTGATGGCAATTTAGGTATATGATAGCATCGTCGTTGATAGTAATATGTTATGTAGTTTACTACTGTGTGAATAAGAAAAAGTTAAAACGAAGCTCGAATGGCGCTGACTTTTTTTGCAAATAAATTTTGAAAATGCAAAAAAAAAGAGCTCCCTTAAATCATAGCATCGTGTCTGCCATTGATATATTGTATTAATGACAGTCAGTATACAACAAATTTGTAGATGGCAGACGTCCACGTCGCTGCATTTTGATAAAAAATAATTGCGAATATGTAAAAAAAAATGGCCGACTAAGTCATTTCATCGTCTTTCTAATCTATATTTTTGGATTTAATATACCTCCTGGAAGATGAAAATAAAGGTGGCAGATATAGGGGCCTCTGATTTTAGCCACAAATCAAAAAAAAACCTCTGTCGTAGCATCCTGCATAACACAGCGAATTTGCATTTACAAAAAATATTTTTTCACGAAAACCCGTTTAGATAGGATAATGGCTCAAAGCCTATCGTATCTACTTTTTGCCGCTCTTTATCTCGGTGTAAACAATTATTTAAGAAATTTTAGAATTTTTGCAAATTTTAGCAAAAAATTCATTTTTATTACAAAAAATGTTAATTTTACTCGACAATTAGTTTAAATATGATAATCACTCAAAAACTTATTTGATTTATTTACCACGTAGTAAAAAAAATGTGGAAAAACTTGAAATTTTGGTAAAAAATTAATTTTTGCTAAACGAAAAATGTTCAAAATATACACAGTTCCGGGTTATCGGCCGACTGGAATTCCAAAAGTCTGAAATGTGGATATATATATACCTTCAGATAAATTTAGGTGAATGTTATGTCGGGTTACAAAGACCTAAAAAAATCTCTTTTTTTATGAAATTTGCAAAAAAGAATTTTACTTTTTCAGTAGTTTTAGGTAATACTACCAAAAATAAAAATCTTTACATATTATTTCTATAGTTATTATTATTATTATGAATTATTATTATTGAAATATAAAAAATTTATATAATATATTTGACATTTGTTATTAATTACTTTCCCCATCACTGTCTTCATATCTGTCCTCAGTAGTGAGGTCTGAATTTTCATCCATTCTTTCCTCATCTGAAATTAAATGTACATTTCAATGTTTATTATCATTTAGTATGAAAAAATAACTTAAGGATTACAAAAAATCACCTGTTTGATCTTGATCGATAGATGCTTCATCTGCACTCTATATCGAAATCGGAACACGTGGCAATCCTAAAGTATACAGGATCACAAAGGAAGAGAAAAATTTACCTATATTTCATTAAAATAAGTATGTGATTAAATATGACAAAAAATTGTTTTATTTTGAACATTCGATACTACATTTTCTTTCTGCCTTCGAAAAATCAGCACCGAAATTTTCTGCCATTTTTATTTCTTTGCTTCTTATAGTAACAGCAACAATTATGCTTAAAGGCAGAAACGATGAAATGACTTCATAGGTATGTTTTTTTTTGCAAATTCGCAACACTCCAGTTTTCGAATGCAGCGTGCTCTGAGTGGCAGAAGTGAAAATTCTTACTTTTTATAAAGTAATTTCAATAATTAACTCAGTCTGCCTGACGATGAAATGACTTACATTTTTATATATCATAAAAATCCAAAAAAATGAATTTTTTCTAAAACGCAGCGGGAAAAATTTCTGCCGCTTGCATTTCCTTTACTTTAAAGCTAACACAATTTTATTAGTACAAGAGGCAGACGCGATGCTATTATATAGGTTACCTATATTTTTTTACAAATTTGGAAAGCCCTCATTTAGTACCGCAGCAACATATTAATGGCAGAAATTTTTTTTATTGTTTACTTTACTCAGATCTTCCTTATTATCAACTTCTGCCAGACGATGAAATCATATAGATTTTCCTGCCATCAGCTCCCTAGCTAATATCTCTGTCTCATTTTTTTAAATTAAAATTAACCAGATATTTTAAGCATGTGTAATGAAGATTTTTTTAATTTTTTTATTGAATTTTAAATGAACAAGATAATGAAGGTAATGTCATGATATAATATTATTAAATATTATAGAAAGATAAATATTATAGAAAAATTTTAAAGAACTAGATCGATTTTGAAACTTTTTTCACTGTCAAAGATCTAAGCTATTTTAGATATTTTAGACAGATATAGATTACGTAATGTAAGATTCGCCAGGGTCCATGGGACCCAAAAGTGTTAAAAATAAACTAACCGACCGATTTTGAAAATTTTTTCACTGTTAGAGAGCTAAACTATTTTAGAAAGATATAGATTACCTCATGCAAGATCCGCTAAGGTCCACTGGATCTAGAAGTGTCAAAAATAAAATAAGCGACCGATTTTGAAAATTTTTTCACTGTCAAAGAGCTAAGCTATTTTAGATAGATATAGAATACGTAATGTAAGGTCCGCCAAGATCCATGGGACCCAAAAATGTCAGCAATAAACTAACCGACCGATTTTGAAAATTTTTTCACTGTTAGAGAGCTAAACTATTTTAGATAGATATAGATTACCTTATGTAAGGTCCGCTAGGGTCCATTGGATCTAAAAGTGTCAAAAATACAATAACCGACTGATTTTGAAAATTTTTTCACTATTACAGAGGTAAACTATTTTAGATGGATTTAGCTTATATGTTGTATGAGGTCGGCCAGAGTCCTGGGACCCAAAAATGTCAACAATAAACTAACCGACCGATTTTGAAAATTTTTTCACTGTTAGAGAGCTAAACTATTTTAGAAAGATATAGATTACCTCATGCAAGGTCCGCTAAGGTCCATTGGATCTAGAACTGTCAAAAATAAAATAAGCGACCGATTTTGAAAATTTTTTCACTGTCAAAGAGCTAAGCTATTTTAGATAGATATATAATACGTAATGTAAGGTCCGCCAAGGTCCATGGGACCCAAAAATATCAACAATAAACTAACCGACCGATTTTGAAAATTTTTTCACTGTTAGAGAGCTAAACTATTTTAGATAGATATAGATTACCTTATGTAAGGTCCGCTAGGGTCCATTGGATCTAAAAGTGTCAAAAATACAATAACCGACTGATTTTGAAAATTTTTCACTATTACAGAGGTAAACTATTTTAGATGGATTTAGCTTATGTGTTGTATGAGGTCGGCCAGAGTCCTGGGATCTTTTAAGCGCCAAAAATAAACTAACCGACCGATTTTGAAAATTTTTTCGCTGTTAGAGAGCTAAACTATTTTAGATAATTATAGATTACGTTATGTAAGGTCCGTCAAAGTCCATGGGACCTAAAGTGTCAAAGTGTCAAAAATAAAATAACTGACCGATTTTGAAAATTTTTTCACTATTGCAGAGGTAAACTATTTTACATAAGTACAGTATGTTATCTAATATCCACAACTGTCCTGTGGATGCAAATGCGGCATAGAAAACTACACAACGGGTTTTAAAAATAGTTTTACTGTTAGAAAGATAAAATATCCTATATTATATAGGATAGAAATAAGCTACCGAACCGATTCTCAATATTTTCTCATTGCTAGAGAACTAACTTATTTTAGGTGGATAGCACTATGCTGTACAAAGGCCGTTCGGGGTCTTGGGTCCCAAATATACCAAAAATAAATTACCTAGCCGATTTTGAAAATTCTTTTACTTTTAGAAAGCTAAACTAGTTTAGCCAAGCACCTTTTGCGAAAAAGCGCCAAAAATTAACTACTCAACTGATTTTGAAAATCTTTTCACTCTTAGAAAGCTGAATTATTTTAAATGGATACAGGTCTTAGATGAGATCCGCCAGTGGCCAATATTTCGAAATTCGCTATGTTATGCAGATGCTGCGACAGGGGTATTATATATTTATGAAGCTTGTAAATAATAAAATCATTTTCTTTCAAAACTGCATTCAGAATCCGTATATTTATCAAAAAAAATTTTTTATGGCTTTTGAAATTATTTTTTCAGTTACTAGATTTTTGAAGATCTAAATTTTAACATTTTTTTTACGTTATGAGGACGTATAAATACATACGTACGTTCCTGAAATTTGTTTTTGTGTCACACATCTAGAGTACAAAAAATAATATTGACTTCGGTCAAGGCCCGCTCTAGCGGCGGACAATCCCTTCATTTCCCCGGGGCGACAAATTTAAAACGCGACATTTTGGCTGTGAATGAAGAAAGGGATCAAGCAATTTTTTTTAAAAAGTTAGCCAAAGTATTAGCATAAGTTACCTTCTTTTTTTTTGCTCGCCAGTTGTATTTTGGGGGGAAAAATACAACTCACCAGTAAAAAAAAAAAAAAACAAACCTTGCCTAACTTTAAAGAAAAAATTGCCAGTCACGCTCTCGCCGGGGCGGCATATTTTTTCTTTTTGTCCGGGTCAACGTAAACGCTGAAGCGGGCATTACTCCGGTTCGGTTTCATTCGACTGTGTGCTCTATGTCTTGTGGGGATGCGAGAGGCCCTGTAAGAAGAAAATATCTAGCACCCCAAAGTTTTGATAATCCGCTCTATTGACACTGTTTTAAGCATTAGAAAAATGTTTAAAACCAATTATATAACTCTAAATATATTTCTTGTAGTCTGGAATCATTTCCACCATTAACTAGGGACAACATTAGGTCGTGTAATATGAAATGTCGTTTTGCGACCACTTGGTTGAGAATGTAATTCAGATAAATATCGACACTCAGGGCCGGATCATCGCATAGACGAACGAGACAAATGTCTACGGTGCCGTTTTTTGAAAGGGTCGATCAAAATGGCTATCTTGAATATTTGAATCAATATTTGAGATTTGGTTTTTCACATTATATAGTTTTGTTTTATTTATTGTTTTATATTTTTTGTGTGCTCTATATCTTGTAGGGGGTAAAAAGAAAGTCTCTAGAGCCCCAAAGTGTGTTAATCCGTCCCTGCGTGGAGTGTGTTTTCGAGAGATTTTCTTACTTGAATTCCTGCAGAAGAAGCAAATAGCAACAAATTCCGAGACAATCTCAGACATTTCCGCCATTTGGCAACCCTAATGGTACAACTGCAGATATATATGGTATATGGACATCAAATGTGGATAATCTTAGCCATACATATGGTGTAAGATTAAGCAATTAACAATTAAGTATTTGAATGTATAAATAGTCAATCATTACATAATTATCCTGAATAATCAAGGGCATATCTATGTATGTATACAGACGCTTTGTATTGTACCTAAACCTAGTTAAACTGATTATGATGTACAATAGGAAATATCATAGATGAAAACAATGATTCTTATACAGTATGGTGCAAAAGTGAACTAATATTTGCTAATACTTATACATTTTCAGTCTGATAATATGATTTAAATTAAAATTCATATAGTAATTTAAAAGTTATCAAACTAAATCGGCTAGGACTTGAATTCAAGATCTTCTGGTAACCAGTCAGAGGCATTCCCAGAGGCATGGTGTGTCGGTTAATTCCCATAATCCGTCAAACACAATATATTACTCTCTTAATATGCAAGATACTGTTAATTAACTTAATTGCAATTGTTGTTATCGATGGTATCGCGACAAAACGTACCACTTGGGTCAATATTAACCTGTGAAGCGTTTTATTGTTTAATAGTACCGCGACAAAACGTACCATTTGATATTTCTTTAGACATCTAACTATGAATATAATCCTTATTGAAGATACATAGCTATCATTTTATCATGTACATAACACGAAATCGTCTTCGTCAGTATAAAATTATGTATACAAAAAAAACAAACACTTTAAGTATTACAAAAAACAAAAGTAGAGAAGTAGCGTTAAATTTTATAATAAAAACAGCTATATGTATGTATAATGTATACAAATTCAAGAAATTTTCAAAAGGAAAATATCAAATAATTAATAAGGAATACTGACAGTTTTGAAAATGCAAAAATTTATTATACCGCTGTAAAAGATACATCAAAATAATATATCCGGCGTTAGATATTAATTTCACTAAAAATCCGGTCTAAAAAGTAAATCACGCAGTAGGGTCTTATTAGGGCCTTTCACACCGATTCTTTCAATTTAACGACGATGCAGAGTAAATGCTCACAATTTTTTTAAGCAAGTGGAGCAAATGCTCATAAAATATCAACAAGTAGTAAATGCTCATCTTTATGCATTTCACTTAATATCTACTGATATTTTATATGTATACTCACTTAAATGTTTATTTAAGCTAAAACTTTAAACACACGATTTACTTTGGTATGTGTGACCAAACCACCGTATTAATTTCCGCTAGTCAGCCAGTTAGATAAAAATAGACTAGTTGGGGAGGTGTTTGACTGGTTATGAAAAGATCCTGGGTTCATGTCCCAGTCAATGGAGTTTGATAATTTTTCAATCACGAGATAAATTCTGCTTAAATAAAGTTATTTTTACTTTTCAAAAATATCACTTTTGTTTATATTTAGTTTTTAGTTTATAAATTCTTAATTAAATTGACAGAAGCTTGATAAGCACCAGTTTTTTCTTCTTTTTTTTTGACAAAGTAAATATCTAGGACTGATTACAATAAAATTATAGATTTTAGTTCATGTTTTAAATGATAACGAAAATAAACAATTATATCCAGAATTACCAAAATATCTCTAACAAACCTTCGTGAAGTTATAGTTTCAGAAACCTAAATAAAATTTAAAAAGTAGCGGTCTTGTGTGAAGAAAAATTTTTATTATTTTAATTCAATTTTGCAACATACTGTATATAAAATACAGTTATATATTATGTTATAATGTTATTATAAAGTGGACATTATGTTGTTTTAAACTATCGAATATAATTTGAAATTATCATATTGTTCACATACATAACATGATATTTGTTCATGGTCATCGTAATAATAGCCACCAACCATATTATTAGTTATTGTACAGCCACTATGCTGTCATATTTATTGCAAATAAAGTATTTAAATACTACTAAAAATTGCCCATTATCATTCACCGAGATCCATCCGTTATTAAACTGATTATCATTTTAGATCTGATGTATCTGATACATACATTATTATTATTGCGCTATTAGTTAAAGCAACAAATTAGCCCTAAACGTAATGATATAATAAAACCATAAACAAAATCATTTATTCCATGTGAAAAAAGTTCGTCAAATCCGTTTGTTGTTTGCAAACGTAACCTTAATTAGTTTAGAATCGTTTAAACGTGTTTGAAAAATAAATCTTTTTGAGGTCTTTTCAAGCGAACATATCAGGAATACACTAAAAATTCTCTACCATTGCTAATAATTTTGTTAGCTAATCTACACGCTCCATCATTTTATATCATAAAACTTTTTTAGTAGTATTAATAATAATAAGAGTAACAGAGTTTAATTTACATTTTTTCAGATATTTTGTTCATGAAGACTTAGATTTGGAGCATGTGCACCTGCAACCTTCTTATTGGAAGAATTATACAGAAAACCTTCACAAGCATAGCCGGTTACGGAATTCCAAGCGTCAACCTAGCAAATCAAATTCCAGTATTGTACATAGTCAACCACATGATTGGTTCTTGCGCGTAAAATCGTCGACAACTCTAATTTTCAGTCTAATACAAATTATAAAAATAGTTTGACAAATTCCTTTTACGAAGTTTTACAATAACCACAAATTTAATCGTCGTTCCCACTTTTGATCATCTTGTCGTAAGAAATCATTTTGAGATTAAATTCCTAACGACCACACGACAAAGGCTTATTCTGATCTAGTATATAATTTGACAATATTTAAATTAAATTTACTTTTCAAGTATTGTAATAATCAGTCGTATTAATTGTTACTTAACAGATAACCAACTTATCTATGCAGGTATTCAAGGAAGTGCTGTTCATAAAGCAGGTAATATTTTTAAACACAAATAAACTGAACACGGGATGATATACCTTGGGCCAAGTAACTTGTCAGCGCACAGAAGGGGAATTTAACACGTATACATAATAGTAGGTAATAAAAAAGAACAATATGTCACCCTTTTTTAATATGATTTAAATGTATTTTTCAGATGTTCTTGTCTCGTACTTGTAACGTATTTTCAAATATATTTATCTTTATCCTGCGCGAGTACTGCCAAGTAAAATGACTTCTAGTATACATATTTGTTTGCAAGCAATAAAATATTTTTTATTACTCATGTGGGA
Source organism: Brachynemurus nebulosus (assembly GCA_035578155.1). Classification (NCBI taxonomy): domain Eukaryota; kingdom Metazoa; phylum Arthropoda; class Insecta; order Neuroptera; family Myrmeleontidae; genus Brachynemurus; species Brachynemurus nebulosus. The sequence continues at coordinate 26,276,695 of JAPWDM010000003.1, forward strand.
GAAGTACTAACTTGGCGCACACATTTCTGTACGCAAAATAGCTGTTTGCCCACTGTATTCTTCCCGCATACTTTTTTGCGTGTGGAAAGTAACTTTTCACACGCAAATTGACAATAAAACACGCAAAATTTAATCAAAACACGCAAATCCACCTCTTAATTTTTCATTTAATAAATATTTCATAATTATTTCTACAGAAACCACCAACAAAGTAATTTAAACGATAATTAATTCAGAAAAAAAAGACGAACACTTAAAAATATTATTTTAAAAAGTAATAAAAATATCAAAAATAGTGATAATAATAGAAAAAAATATGTGAAATTCGTAATAAAAAATAGTATGTGCAACTCGTGCGGGATTGTCGATTGCCCCACTCAAGCGAATGAGCGCACAAACGTAGTGAGCGTAACTTCGCTTTCGTGGGCAATCGACAATTTCCCGCACTTATTGCGCAATATACTGTTAATTACGTATAATTATGATCTCTAGTTACGCCCTCTCAAAAAGTCATCCAATTTAAATATTGTCAAACAACACATTTTACTATTTTAGACGATTAACAAAGTACGATTAGTGATCCTACATTAGGTCATAACAGATTAATTAAATCATTATACTAAACTACTAAAATATTTCGAAAAACAGAAACCCGAATTTTAAAATCTGTTCGTTAAAAAGTCGTTCGTACTTTTGATTGTTAAAATAAAAACAAATATTTCAATTTTTCCTTATAACGATAATTTATTTCTAAAAAGCACTATGTACATAGAAATAATAATAATAATAATAATAATAATAATATCATTAAGCTATAATAAAAATAATAATTACAAGTTTAAAAAAAAAAAACTTCTCATGCACTAGATAGTAGGTAAAGCTACGCAAATTTTGTTTCAATTTTAAACATAATATACTTGTACATAATATGTAAGTCATATATAATTTTGTACCTTCTGTTTTGCATAAATGTATGTATGTTAAAATTTACAAAAAAAACCTAATTTTTTAGGTTATGTATCAATAAATACATTTATTATAGTAAAATAAATAACAAATTGACTGGTTTTTGCTTAATCTACTAAAAATAAATTTGAGACTATATGAAATTTTGTTCATCAGCAACAAAAAGAAATAAAATTAGAAAAAAAAAGTTTGAATGCAAACTGACGCGTCTTGATTCTTTAGGATGTTGTGAGTGAAAGCCGTCGAATATTTGGCCTATCATACTCCTCCATACTCATACCACGTGACATTCGCCGATCAATACCGGGCATGCAAACCGAAGACAGTAAACCTTGTCCCTTGCAGAACAACAAGAGACTTTGAGCAACTTTGGCAGGCTACAAAAACAGAAAAATAAATTAACAAAATTTTTTAAAAGACGAAAATGCTTTTAAATACTTACAGCATCGACTAAAACGTGGCCCGCTCGTTCCACTTTGAGGAGGGTTGTCTTTTCTTTGTTTGACTCTTGATACAATTTATCAACAACGCTTGCATAAGGACTGAGCATACCCGTAATTAATAACATATCTACTTTCAAGCCTTTCAAGCATAAATCTTTACGACTGTAACAAAAGAAACAATTATGTTAATACGGTACTTGGTTAAAATTAGGAAACTTTTCTAAATGTCTTGTTTTTCATATTAATTAAATCTTTTTTTTTTAATTTTTGATCAATTTTGTGAAAATTATCAAAAAATAAATTGTTCAATTTTAAATTTAAAAAAACTAGCGCGAAAAATTACTCATTGTACTGACATCACAATTTGAAAACAAACAAACAAACGTCAATGTCAATTTTTGTATCCTCATTATTTTGATTGTATGTATTGTATTATGTAAGTCAAAAGGAGTATTTATTTTATTTAAATTATTGTCGATTATTATAAATTACAACTGTGTATTCACGTTAATGGAAAATAAAAAATAATTTTTTAGCAGACAAAAATTTTCGTAATCGAGATGTTTGTTTACAAATTGTGACGTCGCTTTGAAGTACCTAATGGCACGTTTTCAATCATTTGAATCGTTGTTGAGAATTAGTGATTTTTAAATATGTTTAATGATAATTCATAGAATTAGTTAATATTTAGCACAAATTTTAAACACACTCAAATACCCTGTTACTTATCATAATTCTCAGTTCGGGTTTTCGAAACAGGTGCATCAAAAATTATATTTTTAAATGTAATAAATTTTCCTACATTGACTATTTTATTAATTTTTTCCAAGTTAATTCCGTATTTTCAAACTATACCAATTCTTACCAACACATATCCAAGCGTTTGTAAATTTTACTTTTGTGAAGATTTAATCGCTTTTCGAACTCCTAACTTCCTTTGATCTACTCATATAGGTAATCCATTATTTTTCAAAATAGCCTTTTTATTCAAAATGCGTATAATATGTACCTTAAAAATGCTGAAACATATAGCTTGACATTATGTGGATTTAACTGGCCGTGTAATTTTTCACGAAATTCTTCAATTATGGATTCTTTATCGGGGCTTGTATCAGCAAACAGTTTCTAAACAGAATAAATATAAGAAATTATTAAATTTTAATTAGTTGTAAATTATATAAATTTTAGATTATCTCAGTAGTAATTTAAAAAAAAAAAAGAAACCCTCATTTGACCTTTCTGATTAAGAAATGAATCATTAAAATATACTGAAATCAATTTTAATTTTAATTGGTCAAAATGATCCAGTTTTAATGCTAAATATACACAATTTTATTTTTAACTGGTGATTGTTTTGATGAAATTATTTTTGTTTGTCATTTAAAAAGAAAAAAAATTGATAATAGAAATCTTAATCAGTCACTCAATAAATTTTATTCCAAAAAGTAATATTTTTATCAAAATTGAAAAAAAAAAGTATATAAATCTTATTGACAAGGTGTAGATTAGTTTAATAATGAACGATCAAATTAATTCTACAACATTTATTAAATTTTTGCCGGGTAGATGTTAAGAAGTTACGAATAATATTTAGAACTCTTCAATCGTAAACACGGAGTATAAATCATTCATATAAAAATTTTCAATACCTCTCCTGGATTCTCCTTAAATAACAGCTTCTTAATTTAACTAGTTCTTATATAACTTCCATTCTTTTCATTTTTGAAGCTTTTAAAGTTATACGATCGATTTGAAATTAAGAAGTTCATTTCATATCTACATATGACGCCATCAGCAAAAATACAATTTCGCAAGATTGCGGCGTTACTCAGAAGTTTAGAAAATTTGGATTACAGTATGTGTACAAACTAAATTATTGGGTCGTCGTGTGAAAAATATTGAAAAATTCTATTCCAGAACATACTTTTAAACACCACATTTTGATCCCTTAAATTATCAAAAAATTGTTCAATTTGTTCCTACAATTTAAATCACGCTGTAGACATACCAAGATCATAAAAATTTAGCCCGAATAAAAAAATGTAAAGGAAATTTATTTAAATAATATATTCTATATTAAACAACCATTATCTCTTATTTAATAATTTAGAAAAAAAAAAAGAAAACTGTTTCTGGATATAACTAGTATAAATTAAATAAGAATATAAAAAATTATATATAAAATTTCATAAAGCAAATAGATACATTGTGCAAGTGAAGAAATTTAAATTAGATCTAAATATCATTTATCTATGTTTAAACAGTCTTTTGCAAAACAAACAATAAAATTATTAATTGTGTACAAAAATTTCTTCATCGCCAATTTACGGAGATTCAAGTGTTTAAACAAATATTAGAAAAATTTAATACTACTCAAAAAAGGTACTTTTTTGGAAGACACAAAAAAATTATGTTTTGGAATGTTTAAGGAAGCAAATTTGTAAAGACGCTACGGCAACTACGTCCAAAACTTGGCATCTGGCCTACTAGGAGGCTCTGGTAGCCATCAGAAGAAAAAAATTTAACTTTTAAATTATCCGTGTAGGAAATAATCAGGGGTAATTGCTAGTCTATATATTAGACTAACTACTAATCATTATTACTGCCATGGGATCCACCTCAGCTTTCTATGACCCTATAATGGGAAGCAGCCTGGTTTAGTCATTTTAAAACTCTTCAATTTCAAAATATGTATAAGATAAAACATCAAAATTAAACTGGTTGGTCCAATTGGTCCAAAAAGAAACTAGCTTCTATTTTTAAATTGCCTAAACAAAACTCTTCTTTTAAGGGAGAATTGAGTCTCAAAATGTACGATAATAAATATGGTATAATAAATTAATATTGACAAACACAGCAGTTAACGCAATAATAAAGTTAAAAAGTATTTTAAAAACTAAAGTTTTAATATTTAAACCACTTACATGTCCATAACGATGGTAAATTAGAAAATCTTCTGTCGATTGGCCAACTTGTTGTTTTCCGGACCATGAGAAATACTAGAAAAAAAAAAAATGTACACATATAAGTAATCAAAAAATCATTATTGTTAACCAATCTTAAAATTACATTTCATTTTACACATATAAGAGCGGAAAAAACGGAAAAATAATTAAGTAAAGGAATCCGTTATTTCCTTCGCCAATTCCGTTAAACGTGTTCGAAACACGCAAAAGGAAAGAAAACATTTATAAGTTTCGAATATTTCTCAATAAATTTTTCAGGGAAATTAAAACGTTCTGATAATGTCAGTTTGAGACACGAAATAGCTACATTAGTAAAATTTTAATTTATATAGTATTCCGTAAAGAAGTTAATTAATATGTCTGGTTAAAAAACTCATTTTTTACCGATTTAATTTACAAATACATATTATTATAATTTCTTATAAAATTTTAATTGCGTAGGATTTCTATTGAAATTTGTAGATGTTACAAATTCAATTTAGCAGCCAAATAATTTATTACAATAAATTAATTGTTGTGAGCTGTACTTTATGGAAATTCATTTTAAATAAATGAGAAAAAAATTACTTTGCTAAATCCACTAATGGTTGAAAACGCGTTCACACATAAAAATAAAATATTAGCAAAGTAATTTTGTTTCATTTATTAAAATAATTGTTGAGTCGTCTGTCTGCTAAGACTGTTAGGAACACCAAAATTTCGATTCGGGCTAATCTTTTTAACAGTGGGAAAATTTCACTGTAACAATCTATTCCCCAACCACCGCAAAAACCATAATTTAACTGACAGCTGAGCAGCGTAATAGTTCAACAAGCTTAACAAGCTGGTAATGATAGCTATTACTCACGAAGATGAAATGCATCTGAGTGAGTAATTGCCATTGCAAGCAAGTAGAATACGATATTGTTTCTACGACTTTTTCCTTTTTTGATTTAAATAAAATTGAATACAAACTTTAAATCAAAAGAATACAATTTTTAATCTATCTCTAATTTCATTTAATGTTTAGACGAGTATATGTACAAACGATGAAAACAAAATACAAACTACTTTGTTTACTTAGACGTTACTACGCAAAATATATGAAATTAAAACTTATAGATATATTATTCACAAAACAATCGCAAACCTATTGAATAATGGTTAATACGGTGATTTCATTGGTCGGAAGGTATTGAGTAATGATCATTCCTCCACACCTTTAAATGATGCCTAACATTCGTAACAATTAACGGACATGTAATGAGTGTGTTCTTCAACAGGAGTAGAAAAAATAACATTGTTTCTGGAGAATTTAAAATTATTAGCAGGCTTAGTTTCATCAAAAGAAACCGACAATATAATTATTTATATAAATTGACAGAACCTACAGCAACATATCTATTTATTTGCATCAAATCTTAGGAAATCAAACATTTATTGTTAGTTGGGGAAAAAATAATATTTTCAACGTGGCAAGAAAACTTCCTTGACGCTTTTATTATTCCGACTATGCACTTCGATAGTAAAATTACATTTTTCTGCCTAGTTAAATAAACTACTATTATGTTTTTATTTTTTTTTATCAGTTAAAAAAATTTGTAAATTATATTATGATAATACCGTCCACACTTTAACACTTTTTCAAGGTCAATTAAATTACATATTTGAAACAATCAAAATATAACCTTGAGTGCAATTGAAAAGCAAGTAAAAAAAAAAATTAATAATTATTGCAGCATTTAAAGTTTCAAAATATTGGGAAAAAAATAAAAATATTTTGAAATACACAGACTAAACATTTAATTAATTTTAGCTTATTTACATATTATTAGAATATTTTGAAGTGTACTCAACTAGTTTAGTTTATTACTTTACAGTAAATATTGAATTATTTTTAATATTTTAATAAAAATTTGCGAATTTTGGTTCACCTTGAATTATATGTAAAAATGAATTATGTTCTGACGTAAAAATGAACATGTGACAATTTTATAATTATTATTAATAATTATAATCGTCTGGATGAGCTATGATAATTTGTTTTTATAACGTCATCAAAACCACTCAAACTTTCCAACTTTTCCTAAATATTTTACAATTCCAATACAATTTCAAAAAAATCTATTAAAAGTCTATATTTAAGAAATACGAAATCATTTGGATTTCATTTTAAAAAATAAAAATTTGTTTCTACATGAAAATTTATAATTTAAATAACAGAAGAGTGATGTTTAGAGGTAATTGTGAATTTTCAATATATTATTTCCCAATTGTTTACAATTCAATTTTGATAAAATTAAAGCTGAAAAATTAGCCAAAAACAAGTTCTGAAGGGCAGACTATTCTAAAATTATTTAAATTTTACTAGAAATAGACGATCATTTGACTAGTTTATAATAAAAAAAGATTAACCTTTGTGACGTCATCAAGTACACTTGAAATTTTTCAGCTATAAAATTCCTAATTTAAAATGGTTTGGCGCATCAGAGCATCAATTGTTATTAAATAATTTTTGGATATATTACTTATTTAGTATTATTTAAATCAATTTGTATATAACATTTGTTAGATACAATTTTTAAAAAAGTTCTATTTTAATGCACTGCTAATGGGGTTCTTCCACAAAACACACTGGGAACCCTTATATAACTAAATAATTAAATACTTTTTAACTATAAATTTGAACTTATTTCCACGAAATTAACTCTAGGAAAATTATGTCAACCGGGTATTAGTTGAACGTTCATTTGTAAGTATACGGCGTACAGGCAATTATTATTTTTAATTAAAAAAAAGATTTCTTCACCTAATTTTAAATTAAATTAAGAAATATCACAATTAATTAAATAATGTTAATTTCCGGCAATAAGTAGCAGATATTATCTACATATTTGATAAAATCGAATTACCTCTCAATATATACAGACGGTAATACACAACCTATGCTTGATTGGGTACGTTTTATATTAGTTGTCTTTTTTTATGATTACATTACGCTAAAACAGGTGGTGGGCAAGATATCAAATTTTATTACCTACAGATAGCAGATAATAGTTAACCTAGTTCTAGAGATAATAGATAAATAATTTAAGCGCTATCTAGATAAAATTTTAGATAGAAATTTGACAACAAAACGAAAATTTAATCAAGTTTTACTCTCAAATTACCACAATTTAAGTGATACTCTGATAGAGCTGTTATGGGCGCAAGCTAAAAAGAACTTTTTTATCTACATCTGCATTTATCTTTGTCAATCATATTAATAAATAAAAGTTTACTCACTCACTCATATAAAAACATAATTACTTGGTTTAGCTGGTAACTATGGAAATAATACAATTTGTGTTCCTCTCACCTCAGTTTCTGGAGGTCTTTTGAACTTGCGCCCATAATAGAATACCTAGTAATATTTAGTACTATATAGAAAATACAGCTCATTATAATAACTTTATTCAGACCATTAAAGATCATTTTCCCCAGCAAGGACAGAACCATTATGAATCATTAAATTACACTGCTGTAACGAAATAACCACACCATCGGGACCAAAGAGGAGAAGTGTGGTTATTTCGTTACATCAGTGGCGACTTCATTAAAAAATTAAAGCTGCTGTGCATTGCTTAAATATTTACAAAGCATATTATTAAAAACTTAAAAATTTTAATAATATGACAAAATTTTTTTTTCTGGGATTTTCCATTACCATAATATGTTTTCTTTTTTTAAATTAAGAAATAATAAAGTATTCAGAGGTAATGAATTCCAATATCACTACCACTCAGATAATATTTTATCGGAGCGGTATCGGAACGATATCAGACCTATATCGATAGTGTGAACACGTTTTCGATTCCACTCCGCTCCGTTTCTCAGCCTTCTCCATTTATTTGAAAATTATTGTATTAGAAAAATATGATACAGCATAACGACGCGACGTCTTGCTACAATACATTATGATACATCTTAACTAATTAACTAATAGACATATTGTATTATGATATTATGTTCTCCTAATACAATAGTGTTCAAAATATGAGAAAAAATTTTTATCGGAGCGAAACCGGAGTGAGAGCGGCACCATAGTGTGAATAGAGAGCAAGCAAGTACGAGCACCATAGTGTGAATCGGGCCTAATAATATTTTATTTATTTTTTATTTAGACATCTTCGTTACACAAAGAAAGCTAACTTTGACTAATACATATATATTTTACTAGCTTTATTGTTTTGTATTGGTAATACGACAACCCTTTTCAAATGGTCAGAAATCATACTTATGTGTTTCTAATATTTCTATTTTAAGAATATAATCATTAGGTAAATTAATGTGAATAATTTGTGAATATATATATGTATATATATGTACATATATGTATATTTGAATATTATCTACTAGATTAATTTTCGTATATGGATTCTAACAATGTTTACAAAAGATGTAAAAAAAATTATTATTTAATGTATACACACATACATACATATATAGAAATAATGCATCTATAAAGAATGCATACATATATACATGAGTATTACATTCGCCACTGATATGTAACACTAACACACTGAAGAGATAACTCACTATGTATGTGAGGGTATCCCCTCCAAAACATGTTGAGTGTGGTTATTACGTGTGTGCTTATTTCGTTACAGCTCTGTATTTACATTCAAATTATACATGATTGACAATGGTTATTTGTTTTCAATTTTATGAGACATCTAAGGACGTCAATTTTTAATTTTTGATATAGTCCAAAATTTGATCAACTGCAAAAATACTTTTTTCATCAAATATTCAGACTGAAAACTCTCCCTTTAACATCAAAATTTATTGATCAAGTTTTGATTCATCATTCATATACGGTCTCTTACTTTAAATCTTGAAAAAATTTACAAACTTACTTTATTTTTAAACGAATCCATAACTGAAGCAGCGCTGCCTGTACAATTGATTAATATTAAGCCCAGCAATCGAGTTTGATTTTCAAGAGCAAAACGTGCCAGCACATTTGCTCCGGCCCCTTCACCGAACCCAATCACATATTTGACTTCTAGATAATCTAACACCGTCACCAACTCTTCACCAAATGCTTGTAACGATGGGTACTGGAAACTAGAATGACAATTAATGAGATTTGTAAAAATAAACAAAATACAGGTTTACGTTCCGCACACTTAGACGTACTCGTAACTGACTTAACGCAAAAAAACAAGTTTGTTGCAATTCAACAAAAGTAGCAAAAAACTATTTAAATAACAAAATTTAATGATCTATTTCAGGAACAAAAAACAACTAATTTTTTATCAATTTAATTCTTATCACTTAGACAACAGTATGTTTTTTCTGGGTAATTCAAATAAAATCTATTATATCAAAAATTAAGTTCTAGTACATCTAAATGTGCGTTTTAGTTAAAACTACAACTAAATTTCCCTATTAAGTACAATCAAAATTCTGGACATATTAATTTCGGGAAGCAAATTACCAGAGCAAATGGAATCTTTGATCATTTATTATTATTAGACGAAGGGTTTGTATTTTTTCGAATAAATTTGTGTTTATCTAATGAAAATTTGCTGCTTAGCAATTTAACAGCGCAGCTGAAATGTTTTTGAGTTGATAGTTCTTCAAGTAAAATTGCTCTTAGGCAATAAATTTAAACTGTAAAAAACACAAATTTATTCAGAAAAAAGCATAAAACTCGAATGTAATACGATAAGATAATTTAACAAATAAAATTTAAGATTCTGTTACTATGGTTTTGAAATCAACTAAATTAGCAACCAAAGGTTTAGTATCATTTTTATGATGTTTACCTACAAGGAAGTGACCAATGAAAAGTATTGTACTATTTTATCGCCACGATAAAACTGTAAAAACTGCAGTATTCTTATGCGACTTTAATACACATGAGTTAAATATTATCCTTGTAATTAAAAATCAAAATTTGCAAAAATTTATACCAATTTCTTTACGCTTAGTCATACTATAGGTCAAAAGTTATCAGGAAATCGAATTGGGGTCAATTATAAAAACATTAAATCTACATTTGCATATAATTCGCATAAAATGTAAATACTCAAACTTTTTTTATTTTAAAAATTATTTTGAAAAACTAGATTAAATTTTCAAATTCGTCCTCCCCAAAGAATAGAAAAAATTGTATTATTAGTGATAATCTTTGGTTCTACTTAATTTATCTTGAATAAATCCCTCAGGTTAATAAAAACACTTACTTTAGTTCTTTAAAAAGAGAAAAAGAAATTAAGTATATAAGATCGAAGACTCAGTACACAGTGTACTAACATCTTTTTACTATTTTCGAACAAAATTTAAAACAGCCGACGGACAAACACCGGAACTGTTCTATGAGATTTACGAAAGTTTAAAAAAATCCTTGGTAAAAATTTAAATCCAACGCAATATTCATTCCACCGTTAACGTGTCCCTTGGTGGATTCATTATTAGCAACATTTTCCCGCTTTACATAACAAATTTCTTAATAAATGTCATACAATTAAAGAAAAACTAAATACGTAATTCGTTTAAATAGGACAAACGACTAACGGAATGACTGCTTTTTTTATTTTACATCCGGTGCAAAAAAATACGTCAATATGATGACAATTAAAATGACATTTACCTAAACAACGAAATGACTAAATTACGAAGACGAAACAACCGAGTCAGACCGAACACAATATGAGTGAAAAATTTATGGTGAAAAATTCAATTAACTTAATCAGATCAGATGTGTCTATTTAATTACTATAGATAACAATAATATAATTACTCAAGTTTAAAATGTTTTTAACTAAAACGCCTATTAAAAAAAAATGTATGCTAATAACTAAAGCCAGCTTCAATAATACGAATACATCATAGGATGGATAGCACGTAAGTGAGAGAGATATGATGATATTAATTTAACAATTTGCTCAATTTAAATTTATGGCGTTCAATTAACCTCAATTATTTCACAGCAACAATAATAAATACAATAGAATTTTTTTTTTTTGAGATAAACAACAAGAAATATGATGTATGTGATGATGGTCAAGTCTGTATAGGGTGGGATACAAAACTTTATACTATAGTAGATAAATATTTGCTTACAGTACGATTTCGTTTGAAACCGGACGATCTACGTTCTACGACCTGTGCATCCCTTTCCAATATATTCGTTCGTATTAATCTACACTAACGATGGACATAATTGAATGAAATTGATTGCCGGAAATTGAAAAATATTTTTGGTTTTTATATGGATTAATTATTCCCAAATTGCAAATTCTAATATATTTTAATTATTATTCAGAAAAACTAATATTTAGCTTTTAAATTAGAGAGCAATTTGGGAGCAATTTATTGGTATAAAGAAATTATATAAAAAACATTATGTGACAAGATTTTGATGACTGAAATATTGAAAAAATATTTTTTTATAATAATTTAACAAAATTAAAATTTTTACCCACTCTCCCGCTCTCCCTCCCCGCAAGAAAAATTGAGTCTTTGAATTTCTGGTGGAGTAATTACTGATCTCAATGGGGTAATTTGGGAGCAATTTAGCCATATAAAAAAAAAGATAAATAGATTTTTCAACTTCTGGTGCAACTTTAGAAAGAAGTTGGCGCGGAAATATCTCACCGGTCCATAGAAAGATATGTGAATTATAATGAATTATTACAAAACTGATTATAATTTTTTTCTTTAAAAAGAAAAATTATTTTTGGTAGCACACGTCTAGCACAATACACAACAACCTTTTTTATTCTAAAAAAGGAAAACGGTGAGACTAACTTCAGGCACAAAAATAGCTTTTGGCTGTAGAAAAAACAATTTTTGGAATTTAGTTTTTTTATTTGGAGTACAAGACAGCAGATGTCGAGTGCAACATATTTTGGCTTGAAAAAAAAACCGGAGAGCTAACTTTATGTATCTATGGTCAATCAAGTGGTCGGAAAACGACATTTCATATTACACGACCTAATGTTGTTCTAATTAACGGTGGAAAGGATTCCATTCTAAAGAATTCTATTTAAAACTAAAGAATTGCCTTTAAACATTTCTCCAGTGTTTAAGAAAGTGTCGATATTTATCTGAATTACATGGTTAATCAATTGGTCGGAACACAACATTTCATATTGCACGTGCAAGCGCCGTACTATTTTTGCTGCATGCCGAATGGCTATTGTAAATGAAAGTGTCATTTGATCGATTCCAAAGTCACAATCTACGCAGACAAGAATCGAAGTTATTAATCACTAGACTGGCTCGGGCCTTGCCCCATGTTTAAATTTTAAATTTATTCATAGATATTTTAGATAATTATGTTTGCTGAATAGAATTTCTTGAAATTTCCTACCTAGCCAACTGAACGCAAAACTAGGTCAATTAAATTCATTTTTTGTTTAACAATTTTGTAAATATGGATTTTTTATCGAGCATGTCATAATATGTACTATATACCTATGTAGATATTTTAGAAGCATTTTATGCTACGAATATTGTGTCCAAAACCTTGGCAAACCTCTTATAAAATTTTAAACAGAAATAACGTTACATCAAACCCTTTACCACCACTTTTCGTAGCAATCCTTCCATATTTTTACAACAGATTGTCAAGGAACCGCCATATATCACGTCATACGATATACGTCATTTTTACACCCCTTTCCTCTATGTTACATTCTCCTGTATCCCCGTTTCCCCCTGCATAATGATATCACACTATGATTTTTGCAAAATAATGTAAAAATGAAGTAAAGGCATTTTTCCAATTAAATTTAACTGCAATTACAGTTTAATTCATATTTTATTAACATTGCAATGTATATTAATATTAACTATGGTAAACTAACGCTCAAAAAGGCGCGTGCAAAATGTGTTTCTATTATAATTGTTTCAAGAAATCAACGGCTGTATAAACTCGGCAAGACAAATACAATAAACACTTACTTGATTTAAAAATGCCTTTTCAGTTAATGAATATTATAGGGAATTTGATTAAAGAAAATATATTTACCGACCAAAAAAAAAAATACCTTAAAAAATTTACAATTATGGCATCACAATATTGACAATCCGTCCTTCACTCTTGTCACATTTGGTCACACCTTTCTGAATACCCTTTCGCCTGTTAGCGCGTAACGTAATATATAGACGATATTCAATCAAAAAATTTCGTTGAAAGAAAAAATGGAAAGAGGACGGGCTGTACAAAATTATTTAACACTACCAAATCCTTCAAAAACAGTGGAGAAATTCAACTGTTTAATATGTATCCCTACTACATTCATATCATAGGGAAGAGGTGTGATAGTTAACATAATTACAAATTTTCTCAATGCATATAGCATATTTCAGTATTAATTTGTCTAACAGCCTTTTGATAAATTCATTTTTTCTGTAAAATTTTCAAAATTTTCTACTGAATCTTTTTATTTATTTTAGCTGTCTCCTAACTGCAAGACTTACTGACGTTGCCTATTATCATTTCAATGCTTAATTTTAGCTTTAAAACGGTATTTCTGTAAGTTTGCTTAGTTCTGTTAATATTGTCCTTTTAATAGTGCACTATTGAATACTACAAAGTTTAAAGAACAATAAATAGTCTCGGAATTTTGCATTTTGCATTTTCCATTAGTTTTTACTTCTTAAGATAGCCAGAAAGTCGGGAGTCGGCCAAAAAAATTTTAAGTTTAAAACCTCGTCGCTACTGATATTTTCAAATTGTTTTACGTCAATGACTATACTTTTGTCCAGCATACTGGACAAAGATTTAAACAAGCGTTTATTTTAATTAAAATTTTATTCTTACGTCTTTAAATAAGCGTATAATTTAGTAATTTTAAATAATATTAAGAAGTTTTTAATTATTTCTCAATTAAAAAATAATGTTAACATAACCTAAATTTGATGTACAATATATTGTACATCAAATTGTACCCTTAACTTTACCTATTGAACATAACTTTACCATACCACACTTTGTTATTGAAAAAAAAAAATATTTCATAGCATATAATGTTTGTAGCATTTGTTTAGTGACAGAACTGCTTTTAACAAACTACTAGTATTCATTAAATTCTTCTGATTAGTTCATGTAGTACATTTCTGTTTTTAAACTTTGTGAGTATTTCAAAAGCAATAAAACTCAAGTAAGTAATTTTATCATATGATAAAAAATTACATAATTTCATAAGTATTTAAAAATAGTATTGACATTTATTTATTCAAGCATTACCAATAATTCGTTTAACAGCAAGTAATGGTTACTATATAGGTTAGGTAAAATTACGATCCATTAACAACTCGTCATTATTAATGAAACGCTTAGTACAAACGGTAAAAATACTTATTGTATTTTAGCATAAATATACAGCAGCTAGATTTGCCACTTAAAATTTCCAATCTACTACGTTTAATTATTACCTAGATATCAGTTGAAATTAATAACAAAATGCGAATAACAGTAGTATATTAAATTATTCAATAATGTTACAATATCTTCCATAATTCACTAAAAAGCATGAGTAGGTAAAGTTATGAATTGGTTGCCCTATTAACGGCCACCCTAAATTAATTTCGTGTTCATTTTATTCAAATTTGAATAGAAAATTACAATAAAGATAGTTGACTTGACCATACTATTGACACACATCTCTCACACTGATGCTTCCTATAACCTTGAACACACAGTATATGAATAATTAATTAATAAAAGATAATAATTCAAACTCACTCTTCAGGAAGTGTTGGTGCATTATCTTCGTGTCCCGGTGCATCCACGTGTATGAACACCGATCGTTCACGTATTTCGGCCATTGATATGTGATTAACAAAATCATGGAATGATGAATCTAGGAACAGAAAAAAAGAGAAAAAGTAGAACAACATCTACAGATTAATTTCATATTTAAATAAATTGACTTAATAGTGGCAAAATGTTATGATAATTTTAATCCACCTAAATAATTCCTGTGTGGGCATTGTCTATATGAAATTATAAATGATACTTGTTATTTTTTTTTTTTTTTTTTTGAATAGCAAAAAACAAAGACCGCTAAATAAAAAAGTGACGAAGTGACAAAGAGGAGGTGTAGGTGAATAATGATAAATAACAGGATAGGAAAATTCCTAAATGTAATTTGAGAATTTATTTGTAATTCAAGTGGCCTCATATAAATAAATTTTGTCTTTTTAAAAATCAATTTCATAGTTAGCAAATTTTCATAATATTTATTTGTTAAAATTATCGCATATATTATGAACTAAGGCGTCATTTAACATTACTTTAGGAAATGTATTCTCAAATATGAATATTTGTTAGAAATTAGTTAATAATCTATTGAAAATTAAAAAAAAAAAATACCAAGCAGAAACTTTTCAATTATCTCAGCACAACGAGTGATATGCCTCGAACTCTTGGTACAAGGAGTATGCGGAGATTTTCCATGCACACCTCTCAATAAGTATACTGAAATTAGGGCCAGATTATCCCACTTTGAAGCCCTAGAGTTTTCTCTTATCGGGCCCCAGACTTGTCAATTTTTCAACTTTCCACGACCGGACATCAACATTACCTAATTGTTGTGGATGTTTTTCCTCCTAACTTCCATTGACAAGCAAAAAACAAAACAAAACAAAACAAAACGATAACGTGCTTCTCGAGATTTTGTGACCTTGAGGTACAATGACCTGTCTCTGTGAGTGACCTGCCCGGTCGCATACAGAGAATCGGATCGTGGAAAATCACATTATAACCGGATTGTCCGATTGAAAACTGGACGACTGGTAACCTTGGCGGCTCTCCGCCTCTCCCACAAGAAATAAAGCACACCAAAAATATAAAACAATAAATAAAACGAAACTAAATAATGTGAAAAAGTAAAACAAATCTTAAATATTGATTAAAATATTCAAAATAAACAGTTTGATCGAGCCGTAGACATTTGTCTATATGATAGATAATACGACCCTGATGGAAATATGAAATGAATTCATCAAGTTACGAATATTCCGTAAAATATTTATTACTATAGAAGCTTAGTTTTTATACTTAAGCATACGGTGAACCTTTCCACCTTTCAGTATCATTAGTATGTAAAAATAATTACAATTTTGTTCAATTTACCAGTACTGTCACAGGGTTTTTGAAAATTTTTCCCTAACCAATAGAGAATCTTTAAAAAATAGAAAATAACTCAGAAAAATTAGCTTACAGAAGGAGTTAACGGTATCCACAGTAGGGGAGACAGGAGCATGTACTAACAGATTTTACTTTTTTACATATTAAACGGAAATGAAACTAGTTAGCGATTTTTTTTTGTAAACGTAATGGAGCATCAACTATCTGTCTATAATTTTTGATAAAAAAACTTACATATCCCTTGTACTTTCTATGGAAAAACCCATTTTCTTAAAAAATGTGTTTGTTAATACTTACCCCACTCTTGGGGCAAGTTTTAACAACGTTGGAATAAGTATTAACATTAGAGTTTTAATATGATTATGATATTTTGTAGATATGTACTTATAGGAAATAAAACAAAGTATCATATTTAACGTGTTTATTATTAGAAAGGAATTAATTTGACATAGAAAATTCTTATTTTAGATTTATCTTTATTTAATTAGTTAAAGTTAATCATTATTTTAATTTTTTTCTGAGGCAATAATTAGTCAGTCTTTATTAAGTAACAAATTACGTCACTTTGACCTTGATAACGAAACAAAAATTGGTAAATTTTCAGTCTTCGATAGACAACCACAATTGTTTAGGTAATATCTTCTATATTAAAAAATATTTAGTTATTAAAAAATTAGTCTTCATCTTATTTAACATTATTATAATTCTTGAAATATATGATAACTCAGATCAAGCAAAACTCTTCCTCTGCTTCACTGAAGAAAAGATATAAAAATTAAAACCATTTAAATTTAACACTCACATATGTATACACACATACATGCAAACATATTTGGCAATGTCACGAAAAAAATTTTGGTAACCTCGAAGCATGAAAATGACGATATTTGGATTTTGAAATCGGGATGAATACAATAACCTCCTTATAGGGAAGTTAAAAACATAGTCTTTGTTGCATAAAATTTAAACGAGGTAAATGTTAACATGTTAATACTTACCCCATGCATTTTGTTAATACTTGCCCCGAAGGTAAATTTTTTACAAATTTAAATTTTTAAAAATAATACATTGATAATGCGGTAAAATTTAAACAAAATACTATACCAGATGGAATATGCTACCGTTTGACATAAATTTAGTCTCTTTGAGGTATACAATCATGCTTCAAATCAAAAAACCGTCGACTTAAAAATGTTCTTTTACCTAATAAAATCTACGCCTTACTCACAACTTTGTTTTACGGCAACCGGCCGAAGACTGATTGGTCGCAACGTGTCCGTGGTCATCTACTGATGACAGCAACCGAACGTACTTAATTTTTTCGTCCGTAGTTTGGCGGAAAATGGCCTGTTAATACTTACCCCCGTTAATACTAGCCCCTGTCTCCCCTATATGGCTACTAATATGTTTATTGTAAAAAAAAAAAAACATTGTAATAAACCAATATCAATCAATAAATCAAAATTCAAAACTCAAAACTCAAAACTCAAAATTTACCAGTTCACTATTTAGTATTTACAAATATGACATATTTGTAATCTTAATCCTAACCTTAACTAATATTATAAATGTGAAAGTGAGTTTGTCTGTCTCGTTTTCATGTCTTAACCTCTCGTTTTCATGTCTTAACTAATAGATTTGAAACTTTGCATAAAAATAGGCGAGACAACGGAGAAGGATCTAGGCTCCCTTTTACCCTAGGAAACCATCTGATTCCCATGGAAATAATTAACTTTAAACATTGTTAGAGAAGGTGCGAAAAGGAACGAAAAGGTTGTACAGTTAACTACGACAGTTGA
The DNA here is from genome assembly GCA_035578155.1 of Brachynemurus nebulosus. NCBI lineage: Eukaryota > Metazoa > Arthropoda > Insecta > Neuroptera > Myrmeleontidae > Brachynemurus > Brachynemurus nebulosus. The sequence continues at coordinate 26,295,002 of JAPWDM010000003.1, forward strand.
CTAATAATATCCATACTTGAACTTTATTATAGTTAATTACCCGGAAATACTTACAGATAAGTTTCAGTTTTGAATACAAAAAGTTGGTAGATTGTTATTGTATATACCTATAGCGTGCATATATTTTTAACAAAAAAGAAATAGTACAAAAAAATTCGTAAAATTTGATCGTCAAAACAAAAAACAAAAAATACTACTTAGAATTAATTTTATATCGTAAAAAACTAACTGATGATTGTGTAGACTTACAAAAAAGAACTAATGATTTAACAAAAGATAAAACTATTTAAAGACACAAAAAAAATTGATTCTAAAAATAGACAAAGGTGTGACTAATTAACAAAAAAAACTTCGCATATTATTTTTAAATTGAATGATCATATAATCTTTATATAGAGAGAAAAAAAAAAAAACATGGAAAAATAATATTCTTAAGTCTAGATAATTTATGCAAATTAGCTGTTCAAGTAAATGCGACTATTTGCTTCCACAAATTGTTTTCAAGATCATTAAAAGTTATGTAATTTTAATATGGGTCACATCTCAAAATTAAACAAAAAAAAAAAATAATAATAATAATTATAATATAAAGGAGACTAGTATTATTTTGTAATCAGCTGATTATATTTTGTGCATCGATTTTACTATATGTATTCTGTATTGGACCCATTTTTCAATACGTTTCAATGTTTTTATCAGTGATTATTTTGCTATTTATTATACCTATCAGTTGCCTTGCACTAAGAAAGTTGCATCTTGTATGTAATATACATATTTATTAATTTATTCAGATTTTAAAAAAAAAAAAGATTTTCTCAAGACTTTCTTAAAATGATTTTTTTAAATAAACTATTATGCATGCATAGAAAGAAAAAATACGCCAATAATTTAACAAAAGATGTTTTGGAATTAATAACATTTTTTATATTTACGCTGTTATACTATAGTTCATACATATAGTCAGGCCCGATGAGAGGGTAGGGTAGCCGGGCCTGTAGCTCTGGGACCCGGACTTAAAAAGGGGCCCGTAGCTATAAGTAAGGAGCCTGGAAAGAAATTGAAGAAGCTCTTTTTTTACTCGGCGGGTATTTTATTCGGCAAAAAGTTTTAAAACATGAAGTTTATTCTCGGGGCCCGTCATTTCTCGGCCCTGCATTTAGTCCATATAGATAAATGGCAGTCAAATTCCGTGTCGCGAGAGATCTATATAATTAAAGATGAAGTGGTTTAGGTAACAAAACAATTGTCAATTCAAGCAAAACTTGGCAGAAAGGAAGGAACCCGTTCGTGAATAAATATCACTTACCATATAAGTGATAATATAACATACGTAATACTTTGACCCTTTTATATCTTGTGAAATATTGACTTTCGAGACTTGGTGCAATGGTAACTTTTCATCAGTATGGCGAAAGCTATAACATAGTGAAATCTCAACCAATTTGACCGAAAACCAATTTCCATTGGTTTTATGCGGGGTCCTTTGTGCCTTTTTTGTGTTTGTTATACTGTCTCGTTGCATTCTTTTCAAAAAATTTCTGGGTGTAAACTTACCGAGCAAAATTAAACGCTTGGACTAAGCATAATTCATATTATAATTTAATATTTCGTTACTATGGTCTGAAATCAGTTATATTTAGGTACGAATAAAAACATTTGTTTTTATCATGTTTGCTTAAATATGAAATGTTTTGTACCGCTGTAAAAATTGGTTCTAACTAGGGCTGTGCGAATTATTCGAAATATCGAATAATTCGTATCGAATCGAATAATAATATTCGATTCGAATTTCGAATCGAATAATTCGATTTTTCGAACTATTCGAAAAATATTCGAATTCTTCAAAAGAAAACGAATAATTCGAAAAGTCGAATTATTCGTTTTCTTTTGATTCTTAGAGATTTTTAAAAATTTAATTTAAATATTAAAAACAAATCGGACATGTTACAAAAATTTCATAAATGAAAAGTTACATTATGCCTAAATAACAGGATAAATTAATCAGTAGTAATAAAAGTTTATTGTTACAAAAACTTATGTAGTTACGTAACGATGGATCAATACGTAATTATATTATACGTATATAAATTTTAGTGAATATCATTTTCGAGTTTCAAGGACCTCAAAGCAAATTTCTACCATTGTCTCGGACTTAAGTTGCCCCATAACAGTGGATGTAATAGCTGAATTTTCGATTCGAAAATTCGTTGAAACATAAAAATGTGACAAAAGAACACAATGCAAGTTAAAAATACTTAATTATTTTTTGGATGAATCTGCTCTCTAAGCCAAACTATTGGGATCTGTCGAATGGCGGTATGACATCGGGTGTTGAAAAATCAGACTATTCTTAAAGTGCATTTTCTCAAATGTCATTTATGAGCTGAATTTTGTAAATCTGAAAATACATACAATTGACTTAATTTTTCCATTCATTTACAGTTCTCCAGTTATTTTATGACGTTTGCTATTTAAATTTGATGTTTGTATACTGTAAATTGTAATATTCGTTAACTCATTCACGCATTTTTTCATATTTTAACCATATTTTAACTGTTTTACAGATGTAAAATTTTCTCTCCTTCAACAAAATTGCTTTGCTTCGGACCTGTGTCAACCCAACTACAAATAGTTCTAACATTTACCATTTTTTCTTAATATAGCACTGATTACTATATATAAAACTAATGTTAATGCACTTTTTTTCAGCCATTTTTTTGAAACTCCACCCATAGGACAGATCCAGATACAAATTATATTATTAAAGTTCTTAGTATGTTTAAGTCTTAAAAATTAAAAATAAAAAAGTTCGAGCTATCCGAAAAAATGAAACGAATAATTCGATTTTTCGAAGTATTCGAAAAAAAATGAATAATTCGATTTTTCGAAATAAATCGAATTATTCGTTTTCTTTCGAATAATTCGATTTTTTTTCGAATTATTCGAAAAATCGAATTATTCGATTCGATTCGAGCACTATTCGCACACCCCTAGTTCTAACTTTATTTGTGTGGTAAAAGTGAAAAAGCTACAATATTCTTATAATAGAAAGAACTTAATAATACACATGAGTTAAATTTTCTTTTATAATAGTTAAATAACAGCACATATTGGTGTACCTACTCGTGTATGAATAAGACGCGATCGCGATATAACATCTACGCATTTTAACCAGTTTCCTTGAAAACGGCATTGAAATTAAAATGATTACTACTTATTATTATTGTGTAGTATTGCCATTACCTATACATAATATACGTAGGTACATACATATACCACGTTTTGTGAGCAAACAAACAGGTAAATAACATATTCCGGTTATTCGATTTATTAAAAACAAAGCAAAATGCCATCGATAAAAAAAATTGTAAGATGAATAGTACACGTATATGCTTTGTACGTGCTAATGCATTTTGATACGCACTTTTTATCATATATTTTTCTACTATTGTATTACAAACTTATTTGACTTTAAAAGTGTAACTTATACTAATAAAAACTAATACAGTGGAACCTCTCTTAACCGGACAGCATTGTTACGCGAAAATTACCATTGAAATATAAAAATGGTCCTTTGACCAACGAAGAGAAGTACTATAAACAACTGACTTTGTGTAGAATTTCGAAATATTTGATCTAAGAGAAATTTTCGCGTGAAATTGCTGTCCAGCTAACAGAGATTCCACTGTAATAACGCTTCATTTTTTCCAACTTTGATCAGAACATTTTAAAATAAGTCGTTTGCAATTAGAACTTATTAATACCTAACAAAATATTTCAAATGAAGGAAAAATAAAAAGTGAAAAACGTATGCGCGATATTTTAAAAGAAGTAAAGTGTCAATCGCTTTTCCGCTGTGATCCTGACTGCATTTTTGTAGTAAATATCCCTGTCCCAGCATCCTGAATAAAATAGCGAGTTTTATTTTTGAAAAATTAGTGTTTCTCGGAAACCAGTTTACATAAAATAATCGTTCAAAAACTTATTATATGTTTTCCGCTCTTTCCAATTGCGTACAAAAATGTCGCAAAACCTTTTGAAATTTGGGAAATTTTGGCAGAATACATTTTTTTTACAAAAAATGCCCAAAAAACCATGTTTTAGATATCGGATGTGTCTGGCTGAAGAACTCATCAAAGGGTTTACGGTTTACTAATGTTTTCCCCAAATTTCATAAAAATACCAATACCAATATATTATAATATTATATACCAATACCAATAAATATACCAATATATATATATATATATATATATATATATATATATATATATATATAAATTTTAGTGAGTGTTATTTTCGGTTTTTAGACACCTCAAAACAAATTTTTGTCATAGTCCCGAACTCCAGTCGTGCCATGACAGTGGCTGTAATAGCTACTAAATTTCTAGTTCGGAAATTCGGTAAACGCAGAATAGTATCAGTAGAACACTATGTTCTCTATCCGGTGTATTAAATTGTTTTCAACCCTAAGAACAGTCTCACCAATCACCGCCAATTCCAATGCTTATATGTAAAGAAAAACGATCTATGCAGAAACAGAGTGTGAAATTATTCGTGCTAGTGGTTGTTAAGGGGAGGTTTACTTGAGAGTCGTTAAAAAAAAACGATTTTTTTTTCTTGCGAAAATTGGTAACTAATTATGTGTAGAATATGTTCCCAAAGTGATTTTGCTGAATGTAATTTAAGGGAAGGTTTACTTGAGATTTGATAAAAAAAATCGATTTCTTTGCCGAAATTGATAGCAAATTATGTGTAGAATATGTTCCCAAAGTGATTTCACTGAAAATAATTTAAAAACAAGATTCTTCGATTCGATATAAAAATAAAAAATGGGTAATAAAATTTTGAAAATACGTTTCTTTATATATATTTTATAATATCTCGGAACTACATTTTTGGAACTGGTGGACACGATAACTCAAAAACTATTCGATGGATCCTTTAATTTTTTTATTTTAAAGATAATTCAATTCTTCGGCACCTCTACCTATACACTTTAAATATTTTTTTATTTTTAAATTTACTTTAAAGAGCGAAAAATAAGACAAAAATCGTAATCAAAAGTTCAAACATCCGCCATTTTTTCTTTCTTTCAACAATTTATTGATATTATAGGTAGAGGTGCCGGTACTCTTCATATATTTTATAAATCTTTTTTGTTTTTGGATTTCGGTGGTTTATTACCGGCGCTAGGATGTCCACCAACAAGGCATTGGATTTTCGGATCGTCACACTGCACTATCTATAAAATGGACACTTTTTTATATTTTTCCTTGAAAAATTCTTTTGAGAAAAAAAATTCTAGAAAAATACGTAATTTTTAAGGACTCTCGAGTAAACCTCCTTAGAGAAAGTCTTAAAAACCGGTCGATTTGTCGAATTGACGTTAACTTGGTGTGAAAGCACCTGAAAATTAATAAATAACATAATTTTTAACGTATTGTGCAGTTGCGGAACAAACTCCGCGGAGATAGATAACCCTCGAAAATCCTGGCGAATTAACAATCTCTCATAATCACACGTCCAAAATTAACCGAATCGAAAAGCCACTGAAGGTTAGAATATTATTATTATAGGTATATATATATATATATATATATATATATATATATATATATATATATATATATATATATATATATATGTATATTTGTACCAAAAAACACGAAAATAATCGTTAATTTTTTAATCACTGACCTAATTGCGAATATATACGTATGTATGTTAAATATAGAAATCAGTCAATATTTATCCGCTATTAGTGTCATTGCGATATGCAAACAAAATTGGCTAATGCCGCTCAAAACAATACAATGACATCTAAGTACATATTATACTTGTACAGAGTACATCATAAAATATAATATTATTCAGAGATGATGTGTTGTCTTACAGTAAAATGTAAAAGTTTTCATACAGGTATCTTTTTATTCATTACTCGGCGCCGCCACCAGCATTACCATCTATACGTTACAAAAAAATTTTAAGGAATACTATCATATCAATAAAGAGGGCTTTAAGTGCAACAGATGATTATCTTTACTGTTCCGTATCAAAATTGGCAAAACGGAATACTTATGGAATCACTTCAGTGTCCGTTCAGTGTCCATCAAAGGTGATTTTTTCACCGGAAAGAAGTTGGCGCCGAAAGTTGGAAAATCTTTCTGTTTTTTATATGGCTAAATTGCTCCCAAATTGCTCCTTTGGAATCAGTAATATTGCTCCACCTGGAGCTTAATTACTTAATTAGTTATTTACAAACAAAAAACTTTTTTGTTTGACTATTTCTATTATCAAAATCTTGTCAAATAATGCATTTTTATACAATTACTTTATATCAAAAAATTGGTCCCAATTTGCTCCATCTAATTTAAAAGTTAGTTATTAATTTCTCTAAATAATAATTAAAATATATTAAAATAAAAAATATTATGAATTAGGTTATGTATTATTAAAACGTATAGGCAATCCATTATACTTTTAAGTCGTTTGCATATATTTAAGGATAATTGAATTTTGACAAGTTAAATAACATTATAAAAAAACAAAATATTTTAATAAATATTCAAAAAAAAAAAGGTTTAGCTTTTAAATTAAATAGAGCAAACTGGGAGCAATTTATTGACGTAAAGGAATTATATAAAAAAGTATTATTTTGGGAGATTTTGATAACTTAAGTAACGGAAAAAAAATTTTTTTCTTTATAAATAACTAATTAAATAATTAAGTTTCAGGTGGAGCAATTACTGATTTCAAAGGAGCAATTTGGGAGCAATTTAACCATATAAAAAACAAAAAGAGATTTAAACTTTCGGCGCTAACTTCTTTCCGGTGATTTTTTCGCAAACTATTCGACGTGAAAATTTGAAAAGATCCAATTATAGATGTGAAGTTGAATTTCAATACCGACGGTTAATTTTAGCGGGTAACCTGAAAAGTGGAGAAAAAATTTTCCACAAAAGCGTCGTCGAGTAGGGCCAAAGCCGGATTTACTTCTGTAATGCAGGCTGCAGGCGAGCAAAAAAAAAAGAAAAAAAAACGTTTATCCTTTTCGGGGCTTCGGAGCACGTGGCCCAAGAGCCCTTATGTAAATCCGGCTCTGAGTACGGCATCAAAGGAAAGCTCATTTATATACGAATTTCATACCGTTATACAACTGTATATTTTTTTTTTTTGGAAAAGTTTCTTAAAAGTTTTTGACTTTGCCTACCAAAACGATTGCTCAGAAAAATTCAAAAAAATTCATGAACATTAAAAATGAGGTGTAGATTGAACGAAAATTATTGGAACTGATTTTTCTTACACAATTTTCTTGATATATAAAAAGAAAGCTTGATGGTACTTTTACTTAGATCAAGATGTTATTAGTCAATCATTATGTTAATGCTATATTAACCCCTTATTGCATGAATTATGAAGGAGGTGAAGAAAAATTTTTTTTTTACTGAAAATGTCTTTCACTTCTTTTATTTTAGTAGTCAAATTAAGAAAAAAAAAATTAAGTCTTATTGTATAGAAATTACTCGCATACGGAGCCAAATATGGCAACTGCAAAATAAGCCCCAAAAATCGAAGAAAACAAGAAAACACACACGAATCACAACTATTCCATCTTCTTGAATATATAAAGAATATGTTTTGAAAATTTTTGATTTTAGTACTTACCGTTTTATTGTTTAGTTTTCACAAATAAAATTAGCACCAATTAATTGCACTGTAACGGTCGGACACTCTGAACATAACTTCAAATAATTTGACAACCCGCACTTACCAAAGACAACAGAAATTACGTTCCGTTACTCGAAAGAGTATAAAGTTAGGATTTAACATTAGTTTCAAAAAAAAAAAAAATTTAATATGTTGAAAAAAAATAGTAAAACTTAGAATCCATATATGGCTTTGTATGCGATAAGGGGTTAAAAATCTTTGCCTACCAAAAAGATTGCTCAGAAAAATCTAAAAAAATTCAGGAACATTAAAAATGAGGTGTAGATTGAACGAAAATTATTAGAACTGATTTTTCTTACACAATTTTCTTGGTACATAAAAAGAAAGCTTGATGGTACCTTTTATTTAGATCAAGATGTTATTAGTCAATAATTATGTTAATGCTATATTAAACGGATATTTTTGTGAAATCTTTAATGAGTTCTAGAAATTAAAGAAAAAAGAAAAAATAATTGATAACTCTACATGGAAAATACAATTATGCTGTCTACACAATCAATGAAATAAGGAATAAGAAATACGAAATAAGGAATAAGAAGTATGCCATCTAGTGACGTTGAATGGAACTTTAATGAAATAAGAAATAAGGAATAAGAAATAAGGAATAAGGAGTATGCCATCTGGTGATGTTGAATCGAACTTTAACGTAAGTGGTCATAGATATAAATATGTAGATATTTTTTGACATCAAGATTCGTGATTTTTTTCACTTAGTGACAAAAAAGTCATCACGAACGTTACTTTTTCATGAATTCTGATGTACAAAAATACCTAAATAAATTTACCTTTGAGCAGTTAAGTTAAAGTTTCATTCAACGTCACTAGATGGCATACTCCTTATTTCTTATTTCTTATTCCTTATTTCTTATTCCTTATTTCTTATTTCATTAAAATTCCATTCAACGTCACTAGATGACATACTTCTTATTCCTTATTTCTTATTTCTTATTCCTTATTTCATTGATTGTGTAGACAGCCTTACAGTACAGCTTGCATTTGACGACTTATTTATCATATTCTTTTTTCTCCTTATTAAAACATGCCAAAGTTCGTACACTCCTTTCTTGCCTTCTGCTCCCGTGAATATTTTTGAACATCACTGTATACGTGCATATTTCATCGCATCTTAAAACAACACCAATACATTACGTGTACCAAATAATGTATAACAATGAATTATACATACGGATATACATACATACATACATACACGGTCATAAGCTACTAAATGGATATTTCAGATGGTCATTAATTTTCATGACTGTCATTTAGTCATAATTGAAATACATAAGAACTATTAAGTAAGTATAATAAATTAATTGATTTAATTTAGGTGGATTATCGTAAACAGTAAAGTATAACTGCCGTGTCAAACGTATCTCAGATATCTGAAAATTACAGTTTTGAGAAGACTTGATTTGAATAAAATATTAGGTAATTATCTCAAATATTATTATTTTAGATGTCTGAGATAATTTATGTCTATTCTCCGTTATCGATTCAACGCTGCAGCATTGAGTCAATAATGCATAAATATACAATTTGAAAATACAACGGATGTGATACAAACAAAATAAAATAATACAATAGAATAATTTTTTTATTATTATTAAAAAATTAATTAATTTTATTGTCAATATATATATATATATATATATATATATATATATATATATATATATATATATATATATATATATACTTAGGGATTGAGTAGAATCCTTTCAAACTTTATCACTCATAACTCCTATATCTCAAAATACTTGAAATCCGTGTGACACGGCAGAAAAAGCACTAGTCTAAAATTTGATATTTGAAATATTCTTTTAAATGTATTCAATTTTATTTAAAACAAAAAGGGAACAGTGGTAGAAAAAGTATAGTATTCTACTCGCGTCCATCATTACACCCTCGTTGATTAATATTACACCACCTTTAAATAGAACAGCATGAATCAGCAAACTAAATTTAAATTAATTAAATAACGTTGCTAGATAATAAACTACTTTAAAATTATTTTAATCAAAAAATTCCAATATTTAGTTAAAAACAAATAATATTATTTAATTATCTTATCAAATCTGTTTAATTTATCCTCAGTATACTTGATGTCATATTATTCCATATAATTTAAATGGTATTTAAATAATTTATCTCATAATTTTTTATCATATTGCAAACATAGTAGATACACCTTGGAATTAAAATATTTTTTTGACCACTCGTGTGACTTACTTTCATATTCGAAATCAAATCATATCAAAAGTGCTAGTGGGTACTAAAAAGAACAAAAATTGTTCTTTTTTTAGTGCTGGCACACAATAGATAATCTTAGAATATTTGGTTTGTGACCACTCTAATGTGCTGCACTATAAGTATTTGATATTTTCTTTCGTGTATTAACGATTTTAATACTCGATTTCAAGTCATTGTTCTGAATGTACTTGGTATTGAGCAATCCGCAGTTGAATAAACCGTTTTGGCAAGGATTCAATTGGATGCTGATGAATTAATGTTTATTGATAAGGTATAAATTAAATAATATTACGTAACGATTACCACTAAATATCTCGTGACGAAGAATTTCTTCTCTAGAATTCAACGGATAAACACAAATAAATATTTACTAAAACAAGGCGCAGTGTCATTCAAATGAAATAAAGTTTGGTTAAAAAAAAAACAACAGAAATCCTCGTTTTAATTAATCAGATTTCCTCCCCTAGGAATTTAGTAGATTGTTCAAATCATTCAATTCACGTGTTGTTGTTTTCTTAATTTTAAATTTTATTGCTTCAGGCAATTTGCCACTGTTTTTCGAATCTTTATTTCTTACATAATATGCAATTTTAATAATTTTGAATACATCTGTAGACACAATATACTACAACCAATTGTTGTTTAAAAAAAAAAAAAATAATAAATATTATAAATGAAGAAAAAAATCGGTCAAATGCAGGTTGTGCTTGCGTAAATAGTGATCCGTACAATAAGTTGTTTTTAGACATGGATTTGATATAATTCACACTAAGGTGTTTCAATTCTGATAATTTTAAGTCAGTCTATACATCAAAAAACATCATAGTTTCAATTTTTTTTTTCATTTTCTTCAAAATTATTTTTTTTTTTTAAATTAACCCTTAAATAGAGAAGTCCATCATTTTCTTGTGAATGAAAATAAAAATTAAACAAAAGTGTGGAAGAAAAATTAAGGTACCTCAACAACTAATTGAGTTGTAAACAGAAGGCAGAATTGTTTTTTATTATTATAATTTTTATAAAGCTAGTAAATATGTTAATTACTACGAACACTATAAGGATATGATAATTTTAGTTTTCATCTTTCAAAAATTCAGAATTTTGACATTTTAAACTCATTTTTCAATTCTTAAAGATTCCTAAAATAAAATAATAAAAAAAATCATTTTTTAAAACACTAAATCCATGGTAATTTAATATAAATATAAAAAAAAGTTGTATAAAAGACACTCGGTGTCTGACTATGCGAATATTTGAGATCACAGACGAGTTGGAAATCAATCATTCCGCCTCAAACTTTAAATTTGTATTTCTCTATTATTTACTGTCGAATTTAAAAATAATTTTTCACCGATTAACTAATTTTAGTTTAAATTTTAGTTAAATGTAACAACATATTACATTATTCATAATATGAGCCTTCTCTATTAACGCCCAAAATCGGGCCCATTATGAATTTTAATGGTTTCAGAAAAAATCTCATGTGGCAGAAACGAAATTAGTCCCATTGTCTTCTTACTAGAAGTTCCTTCTAAGGATTTAAAGATAACATAGCAACAATTAGAATTACAAACTAATATTTCCGCTATCAAATAAATATTAACACACATATTCATTATTCATATTATGAAAATGTAAATGTAAATATTTATCTGCACGTGGCCATAAAGTCTAGGACACAAGATTGGATAAGAAAAGGAGAAAAATTATGAGTGGCTTCAAAATAATCAATGAAAATCCAACAAATTTAATATTACACTTATGAAAAATCACATTTTATGAAATCGATGAACTTCATGATATAATTACAGTCCAACAGCGTTTTGTATGAATTGTGCTATATGATTCAATTTACCATGACAGAAACTGGTCTATTGAACCACTAACTGAACCATACTTACCCTGAACGATTAGGAGCAAACGAATCATATCTAAGAACTGTTTCCTTAAAAATGACTTAGACTAATACATTTTAAAATGTGTTTCTGTAGACCCGACCGAAAATGAATTGCGAGGTGTGCAGAAATACATTTTTTACACGATCGTGTATTTTCATGCATTTTTCGATGCTGTTGACAATGCTGGTAAGTTACATTTCCCGAACGTTTGTTTATATCCGTGGAAACCAAAAAATAACAGTGCGGTAAGTGAAATAGATGCGTGGTAAGTGAATAGGAGTGTGGTAAGTGAAATTAGCTCAAAAATGATTGTAATTTGTTATTTATTTATATTGAAATTAAAGGTACAATTTGAACAATTAGAAAAATAAATCGATTAATATGAAAATTTTCACTAGTTTGCACATTATTATTATTGTCAACGTCTTCATATTTTATTGACATTTCAAACGGTCGTTCAATCATTAAAATTTTCTGTGGTTTTCATAATCTTCCTCTTATTTTACGAGAATAAATTTGCAGTCAAAAATAAAATGCTTCATCAACTTCATTATTTTCACTAGTATGTATTATAGTTTAACAAACTATTTTACTCAATTTGTTAATAGAAAATTCAAAAAAAATACTCACGCTAAAGAAATATTGACACTTAATTTTTGATTTACAAATGTAGTTGTCAACTGTCACTACAAAGATTCGTATTAGTTGCTATAAATATTTACAATATTTGTTCATGGCATTCTATGTCATAACATAGAAATATAAATTTCACCAATATTACCCGAATTTTATTTTTTATTTAATGTATTTTTATTCTTTAATTATTTGAAATCGATCGTGCAAACAATATAATACAATACACGATGCGTTAAATGCATTTACTGACCTCGAAAATTGCAAAAACTCGACCCTGTGGGTCTCGTTTTCGCAACATTTTCTCGATCAGTAAAAGCAACTTACCGAACTTATATTGTAAAATACTATTAAAATGGAATAGTTTACGTGAATTTTGAAGTTAAGGTCGATATCTGTCAAATACATGACGTGTCTTATGACCCGTCGGTGAGTCGATGATAGGTCGGTGAGTTAATTTATTTTACCCACCACACCTGCGCAAACGAAGGATGGTCTCCTACTTCAAAATCGTTTGGCTATATACATATCATTTTCTATAATTTTATTGAATTTTTCCGATCAGTTCACCTACTAAACCACATAATCGGGAAACGATTTTACCTCAACAATAATTTTGATGCATATAGCGTTTTACAAAATCACCAATATGTTATAAAGTAAATGTAAAATAAAAACACACACAAGAAGCAAAACAGCATAATATGCGGTAGGTATGCAGACAGGAATTTTTAAATTGCTTTGTCCAAATGCAGCACATACTTAATACAACGCGTTCGCTACTGTTATTATGAATGTGTGTGTGTATAGTAGCTGCCAATTAAAATGACAATAATTTACGCCAAATGTATTGTTCAACAAATGTAACTTTGCCGCACCAAGGTCATTAAAAGTGAGATACTGATATAGTGAGACAGTACTTACAATAAAGAAAAAATTACCTTGATACCGGCAAAGTCAAATTTATTGAACTGTATACATATATAATTTAGAGTCAACGCATGCCAATTTTTATATGGATATTTAAATTCTGATTGAATGGCTGCAAAAAGAAAACATTATTTCTACTGTTGTCCAGTAGGTAACGTACGTTATATAAGGTATAGGTACGGGTAATTACGGTCGCTATTTAATTACGCCAAGGTAATAGAAAATAGAGAATAGAACATATGAATTCACCAAAAGGACCGGCTTAATGCCACTGTAATTTGCTTACGCCGTCATTTTAGTCAGTAATTCACCTCACATCGACAATGCAACAATCACAAATACTCCTATTAGAAAAACTGTTCCTACTCCTAAACTGTAAATACTCCTATTAGAAAATTCAGCTATAACAGACACGGGGTCATGAGGCGATTTGAGCCCGGGACTATATTAGACATTTGTTTTGAGATTCCTTAAAGTCGAATATCCCTAATTACGGTTTTTGCATCCAACGCTTAATTTACAAAACGGGCTTAATTACAGATGGTATCTTTAAATAACGCCCAAAAGAGGGATATTAAAACAATGATGAAGGTATGAACGTACAAATTGTTGTCTCGAACATTTTTTTTTAAATTTTGATAATAAGTAACAAAATATGATAGTAATTACCCGCAAGTACCTTACTTGAATTTATGGCACACTATCATTTTAACTGAAAAATAGTATACACATGTTTTTGTAGCAAGACTTCTAAAACGTCTTTGATCATTGTTTTTAATAAACAAAGACATTTTGTTGAGTTAATATGTATTCCACCGGCATACAAAATGCATTCATCTCTTGCATTTACACAACAATGCAATCATATAAGTTACATTTATCCTTTTCTAATGCGACTGCAAATATGCACCGCGTGTTCAAGGTTATTAGAAACACTGCAGTGATTATAGTTACAACCAAAATTATTTTACTTTTAAAATAAGATTTTCATAGACAATCACAGAAGATCCAATTCAAATGTAACAGAAAATAACAAACGCAAACCAATCTCTATTAATGATTTGTTGTGTCTAGTTTGTTCTAATTCAAGAACGCCAATGAATTTTTGGAACAACTTCCGTGGATCTTAGTTTCAATTAAATAAATAATATAATAACATTTAAATCAAACTTTTTATTTCCATTAATGATTAGGTACTTTTCACATTTAAATCAAATTACAAAATTTATAAATTTAATACAAAATAATTTTTACAGAAAAGTGATCTAAAACTGAATGTATGAATGATCTAAAACTGAATGATGAAAACATTAATGAATGAATTCAAAAGTTGCATTGCAAAGTTGAACACTTCCTTATTAGTATTCAATAAACCAAAGTTCAAGTCTAGATCGAAAAATTCAAATAAATGAACCCGTCAGTTTATTCCCTCACGCTCTATTATCATAGATATTAAATATTTTACAATATTTTAATGACATGTGGACTAACTGATTTTAATGAAATTAATTTATTTTGTTAAACCAATTAAAATACAAAGCTCGTGTTATCAATTCACACAATATGCAAGTATAGGTAAGTAACTTGCCTGTTTATAAACACAATTTTTTAGCAACTGATTACCATTTGATTACCACCATAGACCAATGAAAATATTATATATAGGCTATAGACTGTGTGTATCAATGAATTAAATGAAGCTCTAAATATACTCAAAATACAACCAACTGTAGTTTTGTAATATTGTAATCAGTGCAATAGCCGTAGTATCGGAGGTAATCTTTTTAAATGACTACTGTCTTTAATATTATGAAAATAAAATAGTACAAATTGTACTACTAGTACAAATTATGTCTTGTAATAAATACATATGGTCCTGTTCCCTGAATAATAAACAGCACATTATGTTCCTCATAGTTCACCCCACTAACTGCGTCACTGAAACTGTCTTTATACTCCCTCTACAGTACTGTAATCATGTTCAGTGGTCTGTGGTTGTTATTTCCTTTTATTCAAAACCGATATCTAAGCAAAAGTAATTTATTTTTTCATAATTTTTGGTATCTACGATTAACCTGGGTCAAAGGTTGTTCGATTATAAACTCATTATTTATCAGATTCCACAATTTAAACGAAATGATTGCTACAAACAACCTTGAACACACGATACTTTGTTGAAAAAGTTTAAAGAGTGAATAAGATGGAACATAATGTAAGTAAGAAAATATTATACATTGTTTTGGTAGTAAATTTAAACTTCGATAAACAGAAATAAGTCAAGTCATACAGTTAATTTACGAATTTGTGTATAGAATGACATTTTGATTAGTTGAAAATATACTTTTGAGACTAGAATTCAACTAGAACTTAATACACTAATTCACGACGTTGGTTGTTTGGCTGAAAACTGCAGTTTCAATTATTATCTCAACGAAAGTTCAACTTATAAAGGTAACGTCTCGCAGCGTCCAATTGGATTTCGATCAAACTTAGCATATATACATATATTAGCTCGTGTCTAACGGCTTTTGATTCGCGATAGAGATTCTTGACCCATGTCATTTTTCGAATGTACGGATGTATTGATTCGAATGAACTAATTTTTTGCAGCATTTAATTGAAAATGAAGGCAAGTGTTAGAAAACTGCCTAAAATGCACACAAAGATGCAGGCAATATTCCTATGTATGTCTTTTTTTGAAAGACGTTCCTTCGGTGTTTTTTTCTGATATGGACATTGTCAGATACAATACTACTTCAATAATATTTTCACATCTCCGTATCTATGTTCAACAATTTTTTTCTAAAAATTGATACATCTTTAGAGTTAAATTCCAAGACACAGGAAGCCTGCGTATAATTTTCAAGAATCTTTATTTTTTACGCACAAACTTCTACACATAAACTATGAACAAAGAATTCATGGTGGCCACAAATTTTTAAAGATCAAATTCTCTGACTTTTCCAGGTTTTCCAGAAATTTTATTAAGAAATTCCCTGACTATTTTGTAAAATATGTCGCCCCAAAAAACTAAAAAAAAATTCTTAATAACTGAAAACCGCGCCAGTTTGTAAATCTAAACTCAAAACAAGTGAAAAGTATTGATTGAAGTTTTATCCCTAAATACACAAAATTATAAAAATCAATTTTTTTCCATCCTTCTGGTAAAATTCCCTGACTTTTCCAAAAACTTTATAATTCGCCGACACTTCCAGGTTTTCCAGTAATGTGGCCACCATAAAAGTTTAGTGGCCATGTACCAGGTTTGATCGGACGGAAAATTCGTTTGGACGCTACGGGACACTTCCTTGTTTAGTATTCAATAAGCAAAAGTTCAAGTCTAGATCGAAAAATTCAAAAATTACCGGTGTAAATATTAATCACGTGAAAATGCGGTAAACACGAAACAAACATCAAATACAATTCACGCACATATCACACTGACACAATAAAAAAAGATTATGCTAAAAATATAATAATTTGTATTTTGTGCCAAAATTCAAAGAACTTACACATACGATTTTGTTGTGCAAATTGTTATACCCATTTACTATATCTGTTACTATGGGAGTTACTACTCATATGTATATCACTTAAAGCAGGGATTCCCAAAGTGTGCGTAGTGGTGCCCAGGGGCATCACCAAGCATCACAAAGAACACCACGGCTGTCTCGCGAAGAAAAGGAAAGGGCTTTGCGTTTCTAACGATACGCCATACAACACGACACGCAAAAAAATATTTCGTTCCCACTCTTCTCCTTACACCTCTAAGAATTGAGAAAGAAAATTTGCAATACTAAATTAAAAAGTTAACTTTACATTTGCCTATCATAGTATCAAAACGCCTTTGTAATTGACCAACTCGGAAAGCCTCGTTGGATTACTAAATTACGACGCGTGAAATAACACCTTCATTTTACTACACGGAGAGAAAAATCATATAATTTTTGTAGAGAAAATTTCAGAAACATTACCATGCTCTCTTATAATGCGTGCGCGATCGACGACCAAAGTAAAAAATATTTTACGATCATGTAAATATATTATTAAATTGAAAACGTAAAAAGTATTAGTCATAGCTTCATAAAAATTGTTGTGCTAGCATGGTAAAATTTAATGTGCTAACACAACTTCTATCACACTCTTATGCATGTATGTTATAGTTTAATTCTTGTTGTCGTACTCTTTCATTTGCACATCTGACCCGCAACCTTATGTTGGTTGGGCTGTACGGGCTGTACGCACTGAGGAACAATATATAATGCATACAAAAATGATTGGCAACAATATATTATTCTAATACTGAAGATCGTGAAGTAACAAAATGATGAATTAAACGGTGACAGTCCGTCCTGTAAGACAGTGTAATGAAGTCTGATGACGTCTGATGAAGTCTGATGAAGTCTAATGAATCAAGGTGCTTGGTCCGACCAAGTTGGTCGTGTTGGTCGTCACACCACTCACCAGCCTGGCTATATGACTTGCATGTATGAATGGAGTACATTTCAACAGCGTTGATACCTTCTTTCTCTTTCTTTCTTTCTACTATTAGCAGATACCATCTGAATAATTATAAGACGGCATGGTAATTTTTGTAAGAAAAACAATTAAAAAATATTTTTCTGTCGGGAATGGAACTTTTTACTGTGCTGTTTTACAAATTTTACGGAGCTAATATTACGGAAAGAATATTCTATCATTTAAATTTTCTATGATTAATTATAATTTTTATATTTTTACCGTACAAAATTGAATATGTTCGCCTTTTACACGTCGATTGTAGTGCTGACCACAGTAATTTTTCTATGAATTTTCTCTCCGTGTACTTGTGGGACCAATAACTATTTCTTGCTATTTGTTAATTAAAATTTGTATCAGTTAGGACATTTACAAAATTTTTCAAAATGATTACTGCCAAAATGTGGGAAGATAATTTGTATCGGAAGCAATAAAATATTTTCATATATTCATAAAATGTATAATTTACAAATAATTAACTTTCATTTTCAAAATGTTTAGAATTAGATAAAACTCAACATTGCGATAATCGAATCTTCGGAACACTTTCTATTAGAACAGTAAGTAAATAAAATCATTTTACTATTCAAAAAAAAAAGAAAAATTAATTTCAAAATAAAAAAAAAAAACACCTAATTATTTAAAAAAATTCCATTTATCTCCAATTCACTTCAAATTAATTTGGTGTAAACAAATTTATGAAAAATCTATTTTGAAAGATTATTACATTTTTAAAAATGTAAAAATAAAACCTAACATATGTATATGTATGTACATATCTTTCATAGATATGTACACGCATACATAAATGCTATATGAGTACTCAAAGAAAATCAAAGAAAAATTTTACGTTTATTTAATAATTGTGTAAACATTAAACGTTACACATATAATATCATTTTTATCATATTACTTATATAAATATGTTTATTTTATATTACTTTTATAAATTATACGTTAGTAAAAAGTACAGTAAGACCCCCATAAATGAACACGGTTCTATTTCAGCGTATAGGAAATCTATTTCATAATTTTGCAATTAATACGAAATCTAATATTTCGTTTAATCTAACAGTTTAAACAATATAAAGGTTTTACTGTACATACAATGAAAAACAAATAAATACTGCATATACTTACGATTACATCCTAAATCGTGTACAGTAAGGAAAACGGCCCGCTTTTCCTGCTGTGATAAATCGCCCTGAAAAGAAACAAATTATATTTGGTAAATATTTATAGTTTGAATAAACAATTTATTATTTAGTAATAAATATTAGAAATAAACTGTAAAATTGAACTAATCTACAATGAAAATTACAAAAAATCTCATCGAAATTGTCATATTTCCGTAGAATTAAATGAAATGAAGCTATTCTGAACGTATAGGTTCATTACTTTAGGTCATATTTATCTGTCCAAAATCTCTGATTCGTAAATTTAATAAAACAAATATTTGAGCTCCGAGATAGCATAGTGGTTAGAAGCTTCGATAATCATTTTCTAAAAATTTACCAAAATACCCTTTAACATAATATTAATTAATGATTAAAGTAAAATTTGTCATAGAGAGGTTTCTTTTTACGTACCAAAGATGTTATGAAAGAAAATGTAGTTATGATAATCTTCATTCAATCTACATATAACTACTTCATAACTTATAATTATCTTTGACTTATTTTTTACAATTTTTTTCAGTGACGTTTTAAAAGAATGCGGGTGGAGAGCAGCAATTGTTCTAAGTTTTCATGCAAAAAAGATTCATAAAAATGACCAAAAATTAAGTAATATGTTTTTTAAACGAATCTAACTCCTTATTTTATCCTCGGAAACAAACTTAAAATACCTCTGTCACAGGATTCTGCATAACATAGCGAATTTCCGTTTAAAAAAATTAGTTTTTCTCGGAAACTAGTTGACATGGAATAATAGTTTAAAGACCTTTTTTATGTGATTTTTTCTTCTCGTTTCAATGGTGTAAAAAAATGCTACAAAAAATTTTGAATAAAGGGAAATTTTGGCAAAAAACTAATTTTTTTCACGAAAATTGCCAAAAAAACCATGTTTCGGGGATCGGACGTGCCTGGTTAACGAACTCGTCCAACGGTTCGGAACTTCCAATATTTCCACCAAATTTCGTAAAAATAGGACCTTTCGTTCGAGAGTTATCGTGCGGACACACACACACACACACACACACACACACACACACATATATATATATATATATATATATATATATATATATATATATATATATATGAATTTTAGCGAATATTATTTTCGGTTTCTAGGGACCTCAAAACAAATTTCTGCCATGGTCCCGGGCTCACGTCGCGTTATTACAGTGCCCGTAATAGCTGAATTCCATTCTGAAAATTCGCTAAAACAAAATTCAAATTTTTATAGTAGAAGTCTGTAACTGGACCACCACTTTTCTATAACTGTGCCAAATTTTAACACTCTACGTCAAACCATCTTTGAGAATAATGTCCGTGGTAGACGAACGAATGGGCGAACACCAAAGTGATTCCATAAGTGGCGGATTTTATAAATATTGGTACGATTTTGTAAAAAGAAATTTAAAGTTTTCAAATAACTTAAACACAAAACCAATGGCAGTAGTGGAATTCAGATATATACTCTATTTCAAATACAATTGATCATGAGTCAAAGTTAAAAAAGTCATCAGGTGCGTGTTTGACACGCATTAAATATAGGTCCTCAGTGATTACTGTTTCTCAATTTTCCGGATAAAGTATATAAAGCATTTAAGTACATTTTTACGTTTTATTAAAGAGATAGATGAATATGTTTGACCATAGACATTAGAAATGAAAGGACCAGTAGTTTATATTACGTACGAAAGATAATACGTACACTTTAACAAGAGACAAATATTATAAATAGCATGTAAAATGCCAATATATACCTATTTCTTTTTCTAGAATACCCCAAACTTTAAAATTAAAATTGAAGCATAGTCAGCCATGTTTGCATTAAAAAATTTGAAACATTTGAAACATTAAAGAATGGCAACAAATTTTGCAACTACAAAATATCAAATCAAAAGATAGAAACTATATTTTCTAATTCAACAAAAATTGTAAAATAAATTTATTAAACACTTTTTTATTAAAATAATGATAATGATAATAATAATACGTTGAACTCTATTAAATAAATATAATTAAACTCAATTTAAATAAAAAATAATAGCAAATATTATGTTTTTTAATAATAACGAAAAATAATAAATTGCATTAAAATCAACAATGTATAACAATTGCAAGAATCGATTCAAAACCTGTAATATAACATGCATAGGTAAATTAATAATACTTTAAGATAAGCATACAATATGACGATACATGACCGTCTATGACTAAGGCGAATACGTTGTCTAGACACACACACATACTTAAGAAGCAGTGTACGTGAGTAAACGAGGTATGGACTCTCCCCTCACTTAATGTCGATGTCGCACTTCTTGGAGTGTGCGACAAGTGGACTTTTGCTGTATGCGCTACTGATGTTTCAAGAATAGCAAGAATTTGAACGAAATTATAATAGGTCCGAAGATTGACGAATGTCTTCGGACCTATAAAAATTAAATAATTCTTATATTGAAAACAAATCTATCAATCTTCTATTCTTTTTTAAAAACAAACTGCAATTTTAAAATTTACGTCAGTGCAATAATGAAAGAGATAAAGCCAAGGGAACGGAAATCATTTAAATTCATAAGTGATGAAGCATGGTTAAATTTAAGTGAAATGGACCACACCTACTTGTATTTCATAAACTATTCGGCGCTTCCGCCTATATAATTATTGTATTTTGACGCATTTGTTTATAAATAAGAACTAAATTCAAGAATCAAATTTGAAAATTTGTTCATTATTAGGAAACTGAGGTATTTTATTTAATTTCTACATTTTTAAATAAGTTGAAAACGGTGACCAAACCCTACAGACGCAACCAAAACAAATTAGAAAGGAATTGATTAGGTTAACCAAACTTACAAAAAAAAGTCTAGCTCATATTATTTAGTCCAACTCTGTATTAATCCTTCTTATAGTTTTAAAACATACTGAAAAATTAAATCGTAACTTTATGACTCTGTTTGATTTTTTTTAGAATTAGTTTTTATCAAATTTTATAGATACATGGGCGAAACATCTGTTTTAAAAATGTTCGAATGAATCGAATTCTACGAAAATTACCGAGGCTAGAAAGTTCTTATTAATTCGTAGAATTTTAGTAAATGATTAGTAGAAAAGATCTATTAACACTGTAGATTAAACACGTTATCGCAAAAACACTGTGACATTCACGTACAAAATAATATTTATATCAGTAATTAGAGCATGGCATTAAAGATAAAACAGCAAAAAATTATTTTATGTACATAAAAGGAAGATGGCACGACGCGCGACGGAACGTTTAAATGTGAACTATCTTTTTTTTGTTTAAATATAAACAGAAGACAGATATTTATTTTTAAAATTAAATATGCAAATTACATACGGGAGAAATATTTAACTACATAATATAATTTATTGTTAAAGAAAGTAGAGTCTTTGAAATTTACATAATTTTTTTTTTTAATTTTATTTATAGATAGAAAAAAAAAGGAAGCACTAAAGCTATACAGAGAAAGTTAATATATGTATTAATATATCATTGAACTGCCACAAGGTCTGATGATAGAAAAATGTTTTTGTTTACATGAATGCAATTTAAATTTTAAATATTCGCGAAACAATGTGCGTACCGATTTCTCATCTTTGGTCGTTAATTTTGGTAGAGAATCAGTTATTTTACAAATTTTATGGTATTTATTGTTGATCGTACAGTCGTCCAGCGAAACTCGCCGAATGATTAGAATTAAAACAAGTGGAAAAAACACCCATTTTGCACTGTTGCATACAGTATTTTTTGGAATTCTGAATCAAAATGAAAAAAATTAATGAAAAATGGAAAAATTATATTAAATTATTAACAGCTACATTTGAAAAATTATTTTTCCTACTCCTGTTGAAGAACACACTCACTGTATACCCGTTAACTGTTGAGAAAGTTAGGCGTTATTCAAAGGTGTGAAGGAATGATCATTACTCAATACCAATGAAATCACCGTATTAACCATTATTCAATGGGGTAGTAATTGTTTTATCTATACATATAATAAAATTGTAACGAGACCATTTCTGTACATGGAATATTTTTGGAAAATTGTACTGGTATTGTAAATAGTTATCGATGTAGATACCAAAACAGCGATTTTTAGAATTATTGTCTATCTGTCTGTCTGTCTGCTAACGCATCACGCAAAAACTATTGGACGGATTTTAATGAAATTGGGTGTGATGATAACTTATTACCTGGGTCAACATCTAAAATACTTTTTACTCCGGGAAAATTTCTCATTCCCATGGGAAAATGGAAAAACCATTTTGAGCATGTGCACAAATTAGGCAAAAACTATTGGACGGATTTTAATAAAATTTGGTGTGGTGATAACTTGTTACCTAGGGCAACATTTAAGATACTTTTTACTCCGGGAAAATGCCTCATTCCCACGGGAAAATAGTAAAACCATTTTGTGCATGTTCACGTATTACGCAAAAATTATTGGACGGTTTTTTATGAAATATGGTGTGGTGATAACCTATTACTTGAGTCAACATTTAAGATACTTTTTACTCCGGGAAAATTCCTCATTCCCACGGGAAAATAGAAAAACCCTTTTGAGCATGTGCATGCATTACACAAAAATTATTATTCTTTGCAAGTTTTGTATAATTATTACACTTACATACTTCTCATTGAGTTTATAACAATGCTTTACGCGAACGACGTCGCGGGTACGGCTAGTAAATAATATATCTATCAAGTTTTAATTTCATATATATTGCGTAGTAACGTAGGTACGTGCAAGTAAATAAAATATTTTATATTTTATTTTGATCGTTTCCATAGATACAGATGCGAACATTTAAAATTTTATTTAAATCAAAAAGGCGAAGTCGTAGAGAAAGTATAGTATTCTACTCGCTTGCAATGGCTATTACTCACTCAAATGAATTACGACACTCGCCTCGTAAACTCGACTCGTGTCGCAATTTCATCTTCGTGAGTAATAGCTACCATTACCAGCTCATTGAATAATATACTATTAACATATTATTTTGTTTTGTATTATTCATGGATAACTATGGTTTGTATTGTATTGTTACTATACATATAAATGAATTTGTTTATTTACTTTTTTCACGCGTGATAAAAAGTAGATACCTTTATTCACGCAACAATTCATGGATAACTATGAATTGAACCGTACGTAACTATAGAAACAAATAGAGTGCCTTCATATTCGAAAAATATTTTGAAACAAGTTTTAAAAAATTTTGACACTACCTATTATAGGCAACTATACACGGAGAGAAAATTCATATAAAAATTACTGTGCTCAGCACTACAATCGACGTGTAAAAGGCGAACATATTCAATTTTGTACGGTAAAAATATAAAAATTATAATTAATCATAGAAAATTTAAAGGATAAAATATTGTTTCCGTAATATTAGTTCCGTAAAATTTATAAAACAGCACAGTAAAAAGTTCCATTGCCGACAAAAAAATATTTTTTAATTATTTTTCTTACAAAAATTACCATGCTGTATTATAATATTTGAAATGCTATCTGCTAATAGTAGAAAGAAAAAAAGAGAAAGAAGGTTGTGTGTGTTGTGAACGCTGTTGAAAAGTACCTCACTCATAGCAAGTCACATAATAGCCAACCATAGATTTGGACGACCAACTTGGT
Source organism: Brachynemurus nebulosus (assembly GCA_035578155.1). Classification (NCBI taxonomy): domain Eukaryota; kingdom Metazoa; phylum Arthropoda; class Insecta; order Neuroptera; family Myrmeleontidae; genus Brachynemurus; species Brachynemurus nebulosus. The sequence goes on from JAPWDM010000003.1 coordinate 26,319,800, forward strand.
TAGACGGGTCGGACCAAGCACCTTGATCCATTAGACATATTAGCTTACAAGCAGCAAGCAGTATTTATTACAGAGTTAGAGGACGGGAATGTCACCGTTTAATTCATCATTTTGTTACTTCACTATCTTTAGTATTAGAATATATTGTTGGCAATCATTTTTGTATGCATCATAAAATTCTTACAGGTTCGAAGTTTTTACAGGTACCGCCCAAGCAACATAAGGTTGCGGGTCAGATGCGCAAATGAAAGAGTACGACAACAAGAATTAAACTATAACATATATGCATAATAGTGTGATAAAAGTTGCGTTAGCACATTGAATTTTACCATGCTAGCACATATTTTTTATTTTGGTTGTCGATCGCGCACGCATTATAAGAGAGCATGGTAATTTTTCTGAAATTTTATCTACAAAAATTATATGATTGTTCCCTCCGTGTAAGTTAACTTTTTAATTCAAAATTGTAAAAAGATAGTTTATAGTGTCATCAAACAATAAGAATGATATTAATAATTGTTTTTTAGCCCCGAAATGAACCAATGAATTTCGTTACTTTAGTGGTAAAAAATTTTACGAATACCTATCTAAAATTTGTCAAATTGACGCGCATTTGGTATACCTAATACATAATTATTATCCTTTGTCTTTACCATCATTTACATCGACAACACATTTGTTATGAATTTATTACAACTCTATTTACTCTAAGGGTAAATTATATGGATGATTTGACAAAAAAGAAAAAAAAACCTAATTTTCCAGAATTTCTAACTGAGACACATAACATCGGCATCATTAACCCTTATCATTTTCAACTGACCAAACACAAACACCCGATTTAATTTTTTTTCCTTTCCAAGAACTAGAAAAAAAAACGAACATGTCCTAATTAACACGTACCTACATCACAAGCCGAGAAAAGTGTGCGTAGATAAATATATCAAATTGAAAAAAAAAATACTAAGTGGCTGATAAAACATTCACCTACTTAAATTAAAATCAATATTTTCCACACCTCATAATAAAAACAAACATAATAAAAGACCTAGATAAAAAAATGATTTTATTTTCTATTATTATCAGTATTTAAGTGAATCTATAAAATCCACTTTACCTCACGATTAATTGAAGAGAATTCTATTTATATAAAGTGCCAATTAATCGTTTGCCAAAACATCATTCAAACAACTAAAAAAATATTCATTCTCTTCAATTGACTACCTAAAAGCCTTTTTGTTCATTATTTCGATTAAAATGGGGTATAAAAATTGCGTACGATGTATATGTAAGAGTAAATACATTGGTAAATTTTTGTTTATACGCCAATTTTCTGTATACGTACCAAGATATTTAAATTTTTCAAGTTGTATGTAACCTCCAGATATATAATTATGAACAGTTAGTTATTGAAATAATGGATCGAAGTAATCATAATTAATTTACATTCTTTACAGTAAACACATCTGCAAAATCAATCATACAAGTACCAACTAAAAGGAATTTTATCTGCGTTTATCAAAAAATTGCTTATTTATTGTATAAAATACTATCTAGGTAAGCTATGTTTTACATACAGCTGTACGAAATTTTAAACTTTAAACACGCCTATGTGTTTAACATACTTTTATTAATATTTGTTTTTAATAAATTTCAAGTTCTACATAATTTTAATGTATTGTATTCTTACCAAAATTATATTTTTTATTGCCTATAGACACAAGAATAAATAACTAGTGCTGTAGTATAGTTATATAATCTATATAACCTATAGTTTTCATGAATCTCAAGCTGGCAGCTCCAGCTAATTAATCGTGTAATTGTTGCTTCTTTAAAATTCAAAGTTATTCATGAAGATAATGTTGAAAGGATCAGCTCTGAATTTTTTTATAATTTTTGGGGTGGTTTTGGAAGAGGTTAGAGGCCCAGAGTTGTAAAAAGATAGCCTCCGCTGGCTCTCTTTTGTTTATAATTAATCGTGTAATTGTTGCTTCTCTGAAATTCAAAGTTATTTGCGTAGAGAATGTCGAGAAGATCATCTTTGACTTTTTTTATAATTTTTGGGGTAGTTCTGGTAGAGGTTAGAGGCCCAGAGTTGCAAAAGATGGCCCCCGCTGGCTTTCTTTTGTTTCCAAGTAATCGTGTAATTATTGCTTCTCTAAAATTCGAAGTTATTTACGTAGAGAATGCTGAAAGGATCAGCTCTGAATTTTTTTATAATTTTTGGGGTGGTTTTGGTGGAGTTTAGAAGCCAAGAACTGTTTAAAAGAGCCTATAAACAGTTCTTGGCTTCTAAACTCCACCAAAACTACCCCAAAAATTATTAAAAAAAATCAGAGATGATCTTCTCGACATTCTCTACGTAAATAACTTTGAATTTCAGAGAAGCAACAATTACACGATTAATTATAAAAAAAGGGAGCCAGCGGAGGCTATCTTTTTACAACTCTGGGCCTCTAACCTCTTCCAAAACCACCCCAAAAATTATAAAAAAATTCAGAGCTGATCCTTTCAACATTCTCTTCATGAATAACTTTGAATTTTAGAGAAGCAACAATTACACGATTAATTAGCTGGAGCTGCCAGCTTGAGATTCATATAGTTTTCCATATTCTGTGTACTGCACATATTTATGACAAGTTCTTATTGAAACATGATTTTTAATATAATTAAACTTTTCAGCGCATTCTAGTGAGTATTTCTCAAAAAAGGATGGAGACTGGTCCTTAACATCCCGTTAGGAACCTGCTTTACATCATTTCTTCAAGAATATATATACTATACATACACAAAAGAGATCTAGAAGTTTTTTGAAAATGAATAGAAAGTCATCTCAGCCAAAAATCGAACCTAAAACCTTAATATCCCACGAGCAACTTACTAATCACTGAGTCATTTGACCGAAAACAGGGCCACCGAAGAAAATGAAGAACCCCAGGGACAAACAAACTATCCATTTTATTAGAGTAAAAATTTGGTAAAAGAGTAAAGAGTAAAGACCCGGCCAGGCCTCGGAGCTACAATCCAGCTCCCCCCTTTCGTCGGCACTGCCGAAGAAATGTAAAATACGACAATAGGACACATTCTAAAGAGAAAATCGCCTCGTATTACACGTAAAAATTCCACGTATCGTTTCTGACCTAATAAAAAAAAACTTTTTATCTTAGAGAGAGATATCTTTCTTTTAGGTTTTCTGGCGACTCTACCAGAGTTATAGCTTCTGATAAGATAAAAAGTTAATGATCCTAAATAATATTTATCTATTATTATTATAATTAGATGAATTGAGAAAAATTTTCCACTACGAGTGTATACTTGTAGGTACAGTATCATTCAACATCCTTAAAAAGAAATTATTTCCACCATTTAAAATTCAAATGCCCAATCAGCCAGGACGGACAGTTCGTATCTATTATTTTTTGTTCTAGAATATACGTAAGCAATCAAATTAAATCGGCCAACGTTATTCAGTTGTATCATTCATTCACCAACCATTTTCTTCATTATTCATTTCCTAAACAACTTCATTATAATATATAATTATTTATCGGCACTATATAAGCTGTTATTGTTCGTTGTTATTACATATTATTGACCATTGAAATCTAAACGAGGAAAGGTCTTTGTAGGTCAATTTGAATTATTTTGTATTTTTAATGACGTTTTCAATCAAATAAAAGAAACGACTGTAACTACCGTCAACAGGACAACTTTGATACAGTTCTGAAAATTTTTGGGATGACTATTTTTCTGATGTCGTCGAATCGAGGTTTTTGATCCCCTGGCTATAAATTTAAGTGGTACAGAGCACATTTGAACGCTCACTATAAGCATAGATATATTATTATTATTTTAATGAAATCTCACAACGGTTCATGTTTTCACTTAATAAAAATTAAATTTACCAAAAGAAACTTCTTGTAAGAAAAATAGGAATTTTTTATCTTGATTTGGCACTTGACTAGTCTAGTTATAAATACTTTTATCACTTATTATTACACGAGAGGTTTGAATTAAAGTAGGCTCACAATATCAAAGTAAGGGAGAGTACGATATCCGAGGCGACAAAGTTTAACAAGCGGATCTGATAGGTTTTTGCATTTTAAGCAAAAAATAAAGAGTTTTGAAAAAAAATTTTGATATTCGCTTTAGTTTTCGAGATATTGATCGTTAAACTTGTATTTAAGGTTACCCTTTGCCTGAGAGTTAGGCTAGTTATGACAATAAACTTCGATTTTTGATATAAAAACTAAGTGGTGAGGTTAGTTAAGGTTACCCTTTGCCCGAAGGTTAGGCCAGTTTTGCAATAAACTTCGATTTTTGATATAAATATATTTCACCAATATTTCACCAAAATATTACACCATAGGCCGCTATTACACTGTCATAGATATATGTCAAAGTTTTATTTAATCAAAGAAATATTATAGTGTAATAAGTCAACTTTTATAATATAAATTTCTGTAACCATAGTTAAAGATACTTCTTAATATTTGATCAAAGATTTGATCAGAGATCTTTGACATATATCTATGACAATGTAATAGCGGCCATACACAAATACAATATATCCGAATTTCATGACAACTTAAATACAAGTTTAACGATCGATACATATCTCGAAAGCTAAGGCGAATTTCAAAATTTTTTACTCTTTATTTTTTGCTTAGAATGCCAAAATCTATCAGATCCGCTTGTCAAATTTTGTCGCCTCGGATATCGTACTCGTGCCTCAAAGTACACCAATACCTCAATTTGCGTCGTGGTTACGTTCCAAAAAAACGCGACGCGAATTAAAACGACGCAAAGTGAATTATGATTTTCTACAGAAAATTTCAAAAAATTTCGAAAAAAGAAATTAAAGACTCGAACCCAAAAACAACGCAACTTCGAAAATCTAACGACGCCCAGTGAAAATTAGTACTAATTCAGCAGCGACGCAACTTCGAAAAAACGCCAACCGAAACGACGCAAAGCGAGGTATTGGTGTAGTTTCAATTTACGGTACATATTGGGTACGTAAGACTTGATGGATGCATAGTTATGTGAGAGTACTGCACATGATGAGTACAAGAAAAAAACTTGATAACCGCATTTTTTCAATTTTCAGTTTTATATTATTTATTCATTTATGATTCGAATATCAAAAGAATAAGACAATAATAATTTAGAAAATATTCCGAAAAGAACTTGACAATGTATCAAAGGAACATATCTCACCAAAATTTGCATTTATTCTTTTGTAAGATTTGTGAAACGGTGGTTAACAAGTTATTTTCCTGTACCTTTCATACACTATGTATAATACTTGTAGCACATAATTATTTTATATTGGCCTATTGCACGTCTAATTGTGTAAATATGGAAAAATTATTTTAAATTACGTATAAAATAATAGTCGAACAGAAAAGAGAACTGATTACAGTTTTTATTATTCAGTTATTATTATTAGAGGAGTTTGTAGTTTTCCCGAATAAACTGTTAAAACATAACAAAAATTTGTTGCCTAGCAATTTAATGAGAACTACCAACTAGCAAAAACATGACAGCCTAGTTAGAGTGTTCTTGAGTTGACAGCTTTTCGAGGTAAATTGCTTTTAGATCACGCAACAAATTTGAGTTGTAGCAAACACTTTATTCAGAGACAAAAATTAATTTCAAGTAATACGGTAAGACAATGGGTGTGTTTGGCAGAAAAAATATTCTTTAAAGTGCTTCAAGCCGCTTCATATTACTGACAAATTTTCTGCCAGGACAGAAATCAAGTGACACGTAGTTTTGTCTTACATAAAATTTAAATTTTACTGACAATGAGATTAATTATAAAATTCTACCATATTGTTGTTTACTCTGATGAATCTTTAATAATATGACTTATAAAGTTATATATATATATATATATATATATATATATATATATATATATATATATATATATGTACATATTGTTGGGATTAAAATCTTTTGAATTTTCGTATTTAATAAGTAAAGCCATTAAAATTTAGTCAAATTAAATCGAAGACGATTTGAACTTTTAAACAAAGGGAATCGAACAACAAAAAATACATATAAATTTTTCTTATACAAGATAAAGTAGGTGGTCATTTAGATTACTCAAAAGGGAACATAGTTTTTCATCTTGTATACAATGAGAATTTTCTGTTCTGTTTTGATAACAAACAGCTTCATTTAAGTACATTTAAACAAATAATGTTTCAATAAATTATTTTAATAATAAATTTCATAAAATATTATATATTTTTGATAAAAATGTAACTTTTAATCGGTCACTTACATTACACCTCTTTTGTCACTTACATTACAGTCACTTTAAAACAAGTTTTATTAAAAAGTAAGTAGTTTATTAGTTTGATTTTTTGGAAAATATGATAAATAACAAAGATACAAGTTTATTTTTAATAACTAAAAAAACGTCTGTCGGTTTTGATAGCTTCCATTACTCGAATTCGTGGCTTGACAAAAAATCAAAATAATACTCAAAACCAGTATAGTAATTATTTCAGCATAAAGAAAAAGGTTTTAGCTGTATTTTAATATTTATTTGAAAAAAATCATAAGTTACAGTATTTTTTTTTATTAAGTAATAAATTTTTAAGCCAAATTTACAAAATAAAAACAATTAAAGGTAAAAAAATAAAAAAAACGTTGTATATCAGTGATTTAGTCTTTTGAGTATCAAGTAAGTATGATTTTGATTAATTATTTTCATTTTTTAATTTTTACTAAAATTCCATCATTTCATGGAATTACCCATTGAGGTTATTTTGTTTAAATATCTACGGCGACATTTTGCTTTTTGATGCTTTGTTATTCTTAGTAAATCGCCATTTTGCTTTAACGGTCTTTAAAGAATTGTTTTCTGCCAAACGCAGCTAATTTAACGACCTTCCCAGCGCTCTCACCATACACTTTTTTTACATTTTTATGCAAGAATACGCAAATCAAAAAGATTCTCGATATTAGATATTGTTTAGCTGATGTTCTGGAATTGCAAACAGTATTGGTTAAACATTTCTGTTGGTTTGAAATAACTTAACATTCGATCCCTCGAGTATAACTAGCAACAAATATCATTTTGTTTCGGTCTACTCTTTCCACACAACAGAAAAAAAGATTTCTGACTTAAGTACAGCTGAATTCTTTTTTGTGCGGTGGATAGAGACCGCATAAAAAAAATCACACAAAAAAAATGTATTCAAAAATATCATAAATAGCTATAAAGTATAGTTCGATCCAGATTGTACAAAAAACTTTTTTTGTGCGATTGGTCGGAACCGCATAAAAAAAGTTTCATCGAAAAAATGTCACTCAAAACGCTCAAAACTTAAAAATTTCCTTAGAAGTTGCTTCTATAAACAAGATAAAGCATTAATTGTTCTTATGCAATGTATTGATTAAATGGTTAAAAGCCGTTAAAAAGCATTTTTATCAAAGAAAGTTATTATAGTAATTGTTTATGTTTTTTTACTGTCTCGTGATTTTGATTCACATTATGCATTTTAATGGCTAGTTTTTACAAACCGCATAAAAAAATCGCACAAAAAAGGACCGCATAAAAAAGAGTTCAACTGTATATATTTAAAAATATTTAAATCATACCACTTTGTTTATAAATGTCATTTTCAATGCCACTAAATAATAACAAAAAAAAAATGCATTTCCGCATATTATATATGTAACAATTTATTACTATCTTTATTTTAATTTTTTAAATATTTTACATATGTCAAACTGATTTATTTAAAAATACAAGAAATTTAATATTAATAAAATTAATGATTTTTTTCGATATCCTTTTTACAAATATTAATGAAACATAATGTAAAATTGGTACGTGATGATCAATTATGACGTTGTTACAACTCATTTGTATAAAGTAGGTATATTCAATGTTAAAACATATCAACAACATTTGCTGAATTACAATAATATAATCGTACAATTATTAAAAGACTAATTTACATATTTAAGACAAAAAAAATTTCTTGATAACCTTTGCAAATTCGTTTAAAAACAAATGTCTATATACTTACTATACATGTATACACTATAGGAAGTCTGAGGATTTTGTATCAGCCAATAATTATATATAACATGTCTGTCGTGTCACACGAATCTCAAGTATCTTGAGATACAACAGTTACAGGTAATAATGTTTAAAGGATTCTCCTCAAACTCTCGTATACATATTGACAGTAAAGTTAACTAATTTTTTAATCCTAACTAATATTATAAATCTGAAAGTCAGTCTGTTTGTTTGTTTGTTTGTTTGTTTGTCTTTCTTTCACACTTCAGCCATTTAAACAGTCGATTTTAAGCTTTGCACAGTGATAGCTAGGAGGACACAAAATGTTATATACTATTAATTACTGTTAAGAGAAAAATTATTATGAAAATATAAGTATACATATTATAATTTATAATTATATCAAATGAACAAAGTATGTACCTATATCCCGAAGTATAGTTACAATAATAATTAATGATAATATTAATTGTTTTTAAAATAAAATTAAAAAAAATACATAGAACGAAAAACATTTGCCAATAGTGACATCACATGATACAAATATACTCTATCCGTACTAATAATTGGTGTCATAATTTCAAACATCACGCGGGAGAAGCAGCGGGTAAATACTAGTAATAATATAATAATTCATCTATTGTATTTTTAAATTGTTATTTTGATTGTATCACATTCCCTATTTGCCGTATTTTAAAATAGTATATTTATACGTATACGTTATTGATGCAATGCTGCACCGTTGAATCGATAACCCATAATAAAAATCAATTATCTCAGACATTTAATAATGTCTAAGAATTTCCCAGAACTATAATTTTTCAAATACCTGCGATACGCTTGACACGGCAAACGTCTCTTACCTACATGACATAATATACGTTAGGTACAGTGTAAAAGAATTGCTTTAAAATGAAACAGCGAATTATAAATTGAAAATGAATCTTATTGAGATTCTGCATAATATTACTCAACAACTCAAGGAATATACGAGTACCTTGCATACATGTACTTGAAATATTGTCGAATAAATTATACACATACTTATTTTTGTAAGTCTTAATACATATTTATTCTGTCTAAAAAAAAAACTATTTTCCTGTATGGTATATTAATTTCATAGCTACATAATTTACCTTCAAATGGTCATAAAACCGGATAGCGCCTCAGAAAAAAAATCTTCTACATACACTTTGCATAAAAATTTTCCACTAATGGTACATTTGAGAATTACTGTATGGTATAATTCCATACTTGTAAAAAATAAAACAAATATTTTACTTTGGAAAATATCACTGTATTTATTAAAATTATGACAACTAAACAAAAATTAAGAAATTTGAGCATTAATTTACGGTAAAGTTAGTTATTGATTATATTTGAGCATTTAGTACTACATTAGGTAATAAAAGCTTTTTTAAAAAATCGATTTCAAAAAATAAAAAAATAATATAATAATAGAGCGTATTTTGAAGTCTATGAAAAATTGCGATCGGATGTGCTCACAATATTCACGAATTCTTTAAGATCTAAATTTTTTATACTACGTCCCGCTTGACTTCAAAATATGTGCTATTATATTATTTTTTTACTTTTTAAAGTCGTTTGTTTAAAAAAGCTTTTATTTCATACCTTTTAGTGACAATGCTTACCAGCCTTTATAGTGATAATTGCTTAATAAAAGAATAATGGAATAATATTCCAAATTTCATACGTTTAGGTAGAAAATTATTGTTAGGATAGTTGGATCAACATAAATTAAAATAGCTATTTATGCAACAAGTACATAATGCAGATCTTTATGAACAAGCCGTGTTTATAGCTGAGCGAGCTTGCGAGCGAGGCCAATAAAAAAAGGCGAGTTCATAAAGTTAAATTATGTACAAGTTGCATATAAAGCTTTATGTACGACTGCTAAAATTCCTAAATATCGATAAAAATCGAATTTGTAAACCTGGCGTCTACACTTGAAATAAAAAAATTATTCTATATATAGTTGGCATAGAAAAATTTATTGTATGTTTAAGCATGCTTTGGTTGTGATTATCTGTCATCTGATGCTAATAAAATACTGCGACATTTTTAGAAGATTTCTCAATAAAAATTGCTAATATATTTAAAGAAGAGAGGAGCAAATTGCCTGGAATAAATATTAATAATAGTTCAAATTATGTAATGAATATTATTTATGTAAAAATCTGTAAATATGGTATACAAATCAAGTTAGTATGTTTTCTGTTTGTTGTAAGATTGGAATTAAAATTAATCAAGTAGACTAATCTTTATGCACTTGTGCCTAAAGTACTACTTTTTAATTTTTATACCTCCTAACAGTGTATAAAATAGACTTCTATGATTCAGTCGTACATAATAGTATTTTTTATTACAATATAAGTTCGGTAGGTTGCTTTTACTGATCGAGAAAATGTTGCGAAAACGAGACCCGCAGGGTCGAGTTTTTGCAATTTTCGAGATCAGTAAAGGCACTTAACGCATCGTGTATTGTATAATATTTTTTGCACGATCGATTTAAAATAATTAAGGAATAAAAATATAGTAAATAAAAATAAAATTCAGATAATATAGGTGAAATTTATATTTCTATGTTATCACATAGAATGCCATGAATAAATATTAAAATTTTTATATTAGCAACTATACGAATCTTTGGAGTGACAATTGACAACTATATTTGTAAACAAAACAAAAATTAAGTGTCAATATTTAATTGCTGTGAATATTTTTTTGAATTTTCTATTAAAAAAATTGGGAAAAATAGTTTGTTAAACTATAATATTAGTGAGAATAATGAAATTGATGAAGAATTTTAATTTTGGTTGCAAATTTATTCTCGCAAAATGAAGGGAAGATTATGACGACCACAGAACATTTTAATGATTGAACGACCTTTTGAAATGTCAATAAAATATGAAGACTAATGCCAACAATAATAATAATAATGTGCAAACTAGTGAAAATTTTCATATTAATCGATTTATTTCCCTAGTTGTTCAAATTGTACTTTTAATTTCAATATAAATAAATAATTACAATCATTTTTGAGCTAATTTCACTTACCACACTCCTATTAACTTACCACGCATCTATTTCACTTACCGCACTGTTATTTTTTGGTTTCCATGGATATAAACAAACGTTCGGGAAATGTAACTTACCAGCATTGTCAACAGCATCGGTAAATGCATGAAAATACACGATCGTGCAAAAAATATGTTACTATAATTTCTAAAGTAAATAATTTTGCATACTACATAAATTTTACAATTGCCGTAATTATTCATATTATTGAAAATGGTTAAAAAATTACTCAACCAATGTCAATAAAATTTTAACGGGACCTACTAACCAAAACAAGAAGGACGCAAATTGGCCAAGAAATATGGGAGAAATCGTACAAACATAAAAAAAACATACGGGTCGAACTGAGAACCTCCTCGTTTTTGAAGTCGGTTAAAAATATAAACAATTTTATCATTCAGTTTCTCTCTCTCTCTCTCTCTCTCTCTCTCTCTATATATATATATATATATATATATATATATATATATATATATATATATATATATATATATATATATATATATACGAATACGAATATATATATACGAACTACAATTTTTATAGTTAGGTATAATTATGAGATTATGAGAATATTTTTATACGATTTTTTTTATGCGGTCCCTATTTACCGCTTAAAAAGAGGATATTATGATGTATTTCCAATCTCCCACTATTTGACTTTGTTCGTGTTTCTGTCTTAACTGTATTATATCAAGGAAAAAAAGAGAAAGTATTATGCAATATTACTTCAATAATATTGTCATTCCTAGTCTTGCATAGAAACACGACAGTTTACATTAAATTATTAAACTGACTGTATATTATCTTACTTTATTCTTATTAGTTTGAAATTTGAATCTGACCCAAATAAAAGTTACATACTGACAATTTTTTCAGCAAATGTTCAAATTTTTAAGCATACCAAAATATATTTACGATTTCAAATATAAAAATACACGCGAATTAGTCTATATTTTGGTATATTTAATGTTTAAAAATACACAGATTTTAAATTTTTCAAAACAACTGTATCTATACTCGTAACACACAAACATAATGTTTTCAGACGCTATTAATAAATAGACTTATTTTTTATACGTACGAAGAACATACAGAACCGTAACGCTCAGAATCAGACGATTATACACGGGGACGGGGACAATAAACATTTTGTTACAGACGCTCAACTAAATATAAACGATATTACATATTACATATGTGAGAAATACACTGTTGGGCAAAGAAACACGAACACAAACGTTAGAAAACCTTTTAAATAAAGATATTTGTCTAATTATAACTTTTATATCGATGGTGGAGGTGCTGTTAAATCAAAAAGTTTCTGTCTGCATATGTACAATTAATATACTTTAAACAGTTAGCATTAAGTTACTATATTTGAATTATTTTGTAGGATAGTGTAGTACGCCGATGACCTAACAGATATAATTTTGTCATCATCATATGTTTTGATGAATTATTATGGAATAAATTCACATTTAAATAGAACGCAAAAAGTTGCACTCAATTTTTATTCCAATTTTGTTTTTTATGGCTTCGTCATGCACGTAGCAAATTTTAGTAGCTACTTTTATGACACAAAATGACTGGAAACACAATGGAAAATATAATTACACAAATTGTGCAATTAAAAATTGTATTTATTGGATACTGAATTAACAGGGATTCAGTCACAGTATTTTAAAGATATCATCTGGTTTAGAATTTCTAAGGAGTCAATTATATTTATTTTATATTTCCATCTTACATTAATTAAAGAAAAAAAAACGGAAATAAAAAAAATTAAAATCAAGATCAGTATTCCACTAGTTAATTGTAATGCTGACCGTTTCAAAAATGTAGTTTTAAGGTAGTTAGTCGATAAAACGATTTTTTCAAAGGAATTTAACGAAACTTCTCTATAGATATTTATTTAAATCCAATACCAATAATACTAGCCCTTACCGAAAAAAAAATTGACCACCCTAATTTTGAGAAAAACGATTTCAAAGTTTGTAATTTTAACACGGGAAAACTCTACTTTTTTTTTGAATAAAATGAAAACGTGTCAAAGGAAATTGATAAAAATTTAATATGTTATTTAATACAAAATTACAAACCATATTTAATAAGAAATAAAAGTTATTGACCACGCCGTTTTTGATAGATAATTTAAAAACATCATTTTACAACGTTTTTACAACGCTTTTTCAACAATTCTTTTAAATTGCTACAACATAAGCACGCGGAAATTCAAAAAAACAAGTGATATACAAATACAATAACTGAAGAATAGTAATACATTATTTAATTTTTGATAAAAAAAAATTTTTTTGCTGAGATATACTTTTGTACCTGACTATCTCAGAGCAACTACGTTAATAGTACAGTAACTGAAGCATTTGGCTACCAATTTTTTCGGATGGGATGGATCACAGAGGACAGAGACGCCGCATCTATCTCTTTTCTGAAATCACGAGTGTGTCCTATGCTCATTAGGCTTCTTAGTTGTCAGTTTGTCAGTAGCAGTCGATGATTGAATATCAACCACACGATAATGGACTTGATTGTTGTTGGTATTGTTACATCGGTTGCATCCCCTAGTACATGCGTGTGGTGTCTGACCCACGTGACCGCCCCCTACTACCTGCGTTACTCACACAAATACACAAAATCCCACTAATACAATGTAAACCCAGTGTGTGTATACAACATTGTCTATCTCTTACATGTTACACTGGTTCCAGTAGTGTAGGCATAGATATGTTGTCTCTATTACTCTATGGGATGGATTATCTTGAAATTTGAACTGTAGCTAGGGAGTAGCCCAAGAAACAAAAGTTATATAATGCCGATGTGTGCTTTCACCCTAGGGGTGGAAGGCACCCCTTCTAGGGGTTGGAAATTTTTTTATGAAAAATAACCTCACCGTTCGATAAAGGGACAAATTCTAAGCAAAAAATATTCTATAAGAATTTTTTGTACAATCAATACTTTTTGAGATATTGGCGCCTAAATGTGGTCGTTTTTAGCCCAAAAAATGCATGTTTTTGAGGGATATTTCGCAAATATCTCAAAAACTACAAGTTTTACATAAAAAATGGTTATGAGCAAAAATAAAGAAAATCAAGTAACAAAGAGATTGCATTCTTTTCTATTTTTGTAGGTAGAAGACACCCTAAGTTATGACTCCTTGAATTTAAAATCGACTTTGACGACAGTTGAAATCGAAATTTTCAATGTCATTTGGAGGAAAAATGAGAGGTTTTTCGAAAAAAACTCATATTACACCTTTTAAAGTACTTGAATAGACCTTTATTTTGAGCTGTGGTAAAAGCCATTAGTATAAAAATTAACGGAGTTACATTCAAAGCAAAATGGTTGTCTTGATTTTTGAGAAAAAAAATTGGTATCAAAATTAATTACTTGACGGCAAACATTGAAACTAAGCGTAATCCGTCGCCAGTTTACTTTATTCATATATAAACAATGGGTTCTGGGAGTTTGAACGGATTTAGAAGTTTAAATTCGAAAAAATGACTGATAGACTCTTGAAAAAAAAATTTAATTTTTAAAAAAATCATAGTTTTTTTCAAAATATTTAAAAAACTAACAAATTTATGAAAAAAAATTATAGAATGAAAATTGTAGGTCTTTTCTTGCTGAAAAATTTGCTTTTTTGTTCATTTTTGTACGTCCAAATTTGACTGAGTTATGATCGTTAGAAGCTCAAAACAGAACGCGAAGACTACCTTTCCCAAGCCCTTTAAACTTGTAAATCTAAAAATTGAAAGACTCAAAAAAATTGTAAATCATAAGACTTATAGTGCTTAAAATTTCCTAGCAAATGGTTTTTTAAGCGAATTGATAACTTAAAAATTAAAAAAGTTATAGTAAGAAAACCAATTGCATTTTTTCGGTAAAATTCAATAGAGTAAAAAAAAAATTAATTATATCAACATGTAATGTACAATTCACATGCTATTTTTCCAAACATATAATTTTTATGCAATTTTTCCATAAAGGGTAGGATTTTTTATAAGGAGTAGTTCTTCTATCAGGGTTTTTGGGAGATTAAAAAGTTACAATATAATCATACATTTGAAAACTTTTAAAAAGTTACAATTCATCATATGTACACCAGTATATAATATCTCAAGCCGTTAATAATCGTTTTCTTCTTTATTTTATTGGAAGGGGTGGTTTATTTTTTAACGGTTGCAGCTTTTTAATGAGTGATAAGTTTTCTAATGAAAAATAAAAGAGATATAATACATTGTGAATGCACCAAAAGGTTACTTTAGGCTGCTAAAACTTTTTTCCTATTTTTTCGGAAACAAAGGGGTAGTTTTTAAGAATATTTTGGGTAGAAAAGTAACTGATTTTCATAAATTATATTAAAAAACTTGAAAGGAATTTTATCCAACATATTTGAACATAAATTGAATCTTTAAAATACGTAAATTTGGACTTTTCGTATTTTTGTTATACAAGGGTAGTTTTTACCCCTAATTATCAAAAAGCACACATCAAGACAATATAACTTTTGAAGTGTAGGGTCAGATGAGCTGGTATACAAATTTTCAGGAAAATCCATTCAATCCGAAAAAATTAGGAGCTTTTACATTATTTTGTCTTTCAGTGACTGTACTATAATTTAAGATTAAATATCAAAATTTTTTTTTAAAAAATATCTGTTATTTATACATTTTTATAACACAAAGCAACAATTCCTAATATTTCTTCTTTTAGATCTCGCTGAATGGAAAACTCAGCTATTACAGTCAATATCATGATGGAATTTGAGTCCGGCACTTATAGCCAGAAATTTTTTTTGAGATCCCTAGAAACCGAAAATTTACTATGTTATGCAGGATGCTGCAACAGAGGTATTTTAAAATGTTAAGATCAAACAAAATGTGATGACTGATGATAATTAAAATTTTGCTCATTGTCTTTTTCGCAAAATTTTAATTTCATTACTTTTGAATGCGAAAGTCTTTCGGAAATCGAAAATAGCTTACTCCATCTTGATAAGGCTAGGTTCACGAATTTTTAAACTATCCTTTTCGTGTAGCAAAACGCCATTAGTATAATTAATAAGTACTTTTCTGTATTTATATAAGTATTTTATTTTGTGGATTTACTATTTTAACCACGAAAACGACTTGATCGTTGCAAGATATCGTAAGAAAAATGGATATCTTTTCTAGCAAATAGATAATGTGACATTGATGCATGTTCAAAAACATATTTTGGTATGCCATTCTCAAAAATATAATAATACAAATGGCTATAAAAACTATATTAATTGACATTCTTATCTGAAATATTTACGTAAAATTTCTAAAATGTTATAAAATGAAAATATGAAAAAAATATTGATTTTTTTTTTTTTTTTTGAAAATCTAGACCAGATAATAGCCTGAAAAGTCATATGACTTGAGAGTGGCTAGTTAAATTGATTTTACTTTTACGTTCATTATAATTTCAACCCTATATAAAACCACTAGTGCATGAATGAACGTACATGAATGACCAACTTTTGTTTACACTTTCACTCGATTTACTTTTCCCGCTAAGTTTCCCCGCTTTACTCTACACTTAGCTGAATAGCACACGTTTTAATACATTTAATAATAAACGATAAAAAATAAAAATATTTTGAAACATTTTGATCAAATTACGTAATCTTGTTGATACAATAAATTTTTCCACTATTCAAAATGGAAAAAAATTGCCTTTTTAAAAAATTTCTCAAATTTAAAAAAAAAAAATGATTACAATTTTTTTTCAACTCATTATCAGTTTTATGTATTTTTATTTATAGCTGTTTAACTGATAAAAAAATTACAGTTTTGCTGAATACTTAAAAAGTATGCGTTCATCAATTTATTCAATTATACATTATACATAGATGCAAGAATATTTCATCTTTTTAATTTAAATATATTACATATGTGACGTCATCGGCAGACACACCCGCCAATGTTAATAACAATGGTGGAAATGCCATTGACTCATATCGTTTTTTTGCATACCGGTAAAATTTTTTTTTTTATACAATACGCATCAATAAATGACAGAACAGGAAAATATTAATTTTTTTCAATTCTTTGCGTGAACTACAGTCTACTTTCGTGATAATACGAGCTTTTCACATATTAGGTACAAAATTTGTCTGAATTTTTATTAACTGATCGTACAAATCAATATGTACACTGCATCAGAAGTTATAAGAAAATATTTTAACTGTTTAATGAAAAATACGAGCTTAACGAATATATTTTTAACAGAAAATTCGTAACCAAAACAAACATTTTCAAGAAAAAAGATATGGGTGTGTGAAGAGTTTGTCAAACGAAAAAAAAATGGCAAATTCATTATTTGGATTCCGACCTAATTAATGATTTTCAAATTTTTTTTACTCTTACCAGTTAGGTACTCTATTGAAAAATTTTCAAATTTTAAAGGAACAATTTCGTGAACTGTTATCTTATAAAGTACAAGGAAACAGTAGCGTAACTAAATTTCCTACGCCCTGGAGCGAATTCGACTCAAGCCCCCCTCCCCAAAAGTCCATTATTCCCAAAACTATAGTCGATGAGAAAAAAAATCTCCCATTTTCCTCCTCTCTTGCGTTTCTGCCTGTGTTGCATCCTTTTATTCCGTGTGTGACTACTCCATTTGCACTATTGTTGTTACGCCACTGTTTCTACAACAATATAGGTGTACGACTGATCCCGCCAAAGTTGTATTGTTTTAATTCTGATGAATTAATTTGGGTTCAAACTTCAAAGTGTGATCTAACAATTCGAAAGTAAAGAATGGGATTAGTCGGACGTTTTCGTCAAAATTCGTATGATTTTTAATGTGCGAGGTGTCTAAAAGTAAAAGCCACTCGTGGATAAGTAACACTGTTGTTATTCCTACAATTTATAAATATACAAAAAAATGGAGGATTTCTAAACACCAAAAAATTTTACTAAACTGTTCCTTAAAATGTTTTGTTTGAAACAATATTTCATAGTATTTCTCTAGTCTTCTCATTTTATCAGGTACAACAAATTAATTTTCAAAAACATGACAAAAATTAAAATAAGACTGAAGCGGAACAAAAAGAAAGGACCCTATTAAAAACGGAATCTTGTTGAAGCTTTTGACACACAAAATGTTTGTTTACCTGTCTAGAATAAGTACAATTTTTCGAGCTTTGTTCCTTTTCCAAAATGATGAACGGTTCAAATAATAATGAATTTGTCAAATACGCATGATCGAATTGAATTATTACATGAACTAATAATTCTGAATTTTTAAAAACGAACGCAATAAATTCTATAAATATTCTATAGAGGGCATAGAAATGTGACACTACCATCATAGAAAAAAGCAACAAGAATCCATTGATATAAGAATGTGTATGTACCATACACTAGATGGAGTACACATTATCTTTTTTTAAGCAAATCGCCACATTGGTTAACACCACGTTAACACCTTTCATAACCTATAAAGGGTTAGTGGTAATAAATATTTTTTAATTTGTATACGATTATTGTTATAATTTGAGACAATTTATTAATAAATATTCTAACAATATTTATAACAACAAATATAACATCAGTAAATATAGAAAAAATTTTAATTAAACCTTGTTTAACCGCCATATTGGTTAACACTTTAACCCTTTTTTTGGCTTCATTTTCATATACTGCACATGATTTTTACTGATTTGAACTAAAAATCCGTGAAAAAGGAACAAAACTTAGAAAACTACAAACGTAAATGTATTCTTATGTATCAACAAAAATATTTATAAGAGAATATAATAGACTAATGGCAATTTATATTGCACTTTTACAACTTTGCAATCATAAACCGAAATTAAAAAATCAAATTTCGATTTTAATATTAATTGCAGAAAAAGTACTAACTTTTTCAATTTTGAACGAAGTTATAAAATTTGTTAACAGTTTTATTTATAAAAGCAGAAAAAATGATTGGCATACTTATAAAGATAAATATTATAGCAGTAAACAAGGCCGTGATAGATAATATTAGTAAATTTTCTCTAAGATCATAAACTATAAATTACTGTAAGTGCATACAAATATAGAATCCATTTGCATAATTATATACGTATTATGCAATTTAAAACTTTTTTACAAAAATCTAATACTTATTAATTCTGCCACTTCTACTGCCACTTAATAATATTTCAGTTTATAATCATAGATATTTTTATAGATAGTCCTTGAAATAATTCGCATTTAAAATAGGAAACAGACACTGAGAAGTATATTTAGTAAATATTTTATTGACAAAAAAACACATTTACATTCCAAACTTCCTGGAAAATTTGTAATCATTCCAAAAAGTACATAAACAATTTTCAATTTAATTAACCGGCTCACGTTTTAATGCAAACGATCGTACCAACCGTAAAACTATTTAAATGACGCGTGAAAAATGAAACAATGGAATACGTTCGTCACGGATATTTAAAAAGTGTTTTCTTTTTTTTATTAAATTGCGCCTGCCTTATTTGTAATAATTAAACGCAATAAACATTGTTGATTTTCAATTTTAATTTAAAAAATGTTACATAATATTTTGATAAAAATTGTTATTGCATAATATTTTCGATTGCTAGCCAAATACTAATTTTAAAAATTTGTTCAACGTACTAAAAATAAAATTAATTGTAACACTTACTTGCACCCAAACGTGAATAGCTCCACAACTTTTCGTGTTGATAACATACTTCTAAAAAAACAAAAACAAAAAAAAAATTAAAAAATTATGACATTTAAAAAAAATAATTTTTTATTGTACCTTTTCAGGAAGCGGTGCCTGTGAATTTTTTCTGGACATCTTTTACACTTTCGTATCTCGCAAAACTCCAACAAACATTCACAAAAAAAAAAAAATTCAAATTGCAACAATCGTAACAACACAAAAATCGCGTACAACAATCAAAGCGGACGACTGAATGCGCGCGAATCCACTACTTAAATCAACGGTTTCAGTCAGTTCTTTCTACTCACAACTTTATGAAAAACAATTTTTTTATTCAAATGCTCCAAAAGTGGATCATCCAATCCTACTTTATACGATATGTGTATAACTTGGACTGTTTGTTCATTGGCACGTACTTGCTACTGAGATGGATCTACCAATTCATAAATACCTATGTACGCTACACACAAACTACGCATCCGTGCCTCAAAAGATGCCTTTACAACATGTACCTAAGCATATACATACATATGTATTATGTACACTTGTTTAAAAAGTTTATAAATAAACCACCAATTGTCACATTTAAAACACTACGTGCCATACACACCTCCATTTTATTGTCTAAGAAAATCAGAAACAAAAATATTATTTAATTTTTTCATTATCATCGTGAAAATTAAATAAGTAAATGTTTGACAGACGAATTATGTTAATTATCAACATTTCGTTTATGTTATTGTTGCCGAAACAACTGATAGTCAGACAATATTTTAAATTAAACGTCAAAAATGTTTGAAATTACTTAAAAATTCCAAATTTTGCTTTTCAACAATCCAGTATGTCTGTTGCAAATAATACAGAATATTATAAACGATGAAAAATCAGTACTGCTATCTAGAAGATGATATTACGAGCATTACGTAAGTTGATTTTTTTTAATGGGCGTAAGACTATACAGACAATTAAATTATTAATTCTGGAGTTGGATGGAAAAAGGGCATTAGTCCAATTACGCCCTTTTTCAAAATTTTTTACAGCGATTTCAAATCAATAAATTTCCTTACACTACGATAATAATTTAGAACGCATAGCTCACAAATAAGAATGAATTTTTACAATATCTCAAAAGATAACAGCCTTGGAGAGGTATTTCTGGCCCTTTCATGAGGGCCCACAGGAGAAGGGACAACTGGGACTATAGCCCAGGAGCCTAGATTCCAAAGAAAATCCTGCCTAGCACACTAAACCTTATTTTTTATTGAATTTTGTGTGTCACTAATAAATTTAATATCTGATGGACGCTTGGGATAGTCTGTCCCTGAGGCCCTTAATTTTTCTCACGGCTTCTGTCTATAATGTACAGTATGATACAGAAAAAACAAAAGAAAAAAAACTAATGTGTTTTTAGTTTTACGCCCTTTTTCTACTCAACTCCTTAATTTAAATTCTGAAACCATGTAGAAATAACAATAATTTTATGTTTTATGATAAAATTTACGGAGTTTGTGGGTCCCCGCTCCGAATACTGTGTGTTCCATCTCTATGACGGAACATTTTTCCAGATTTGTAGTGTCAAAGAAAGTTTTTAAAAAACTTTTAATAAAAAATAATGTGACCTAATTTGAGGAATAATTCCGCCCCTGGGATTGACGAATGAATGAATTAATTATAAGCAGTCCTAACGGATCCAATTAACCCCGCCCTAACGACAAACTTTACTTGTCATACCTAATTTAATTCATTTTTTTTTTAATTTGTTAAAAAACAACTCCTGGTTACCTCACACATTGTTTAAATTATTTCATGATTGTTAAAGGCGCGGCCGCTGTTAATTTATTCTCTAACAATTGCATGATCAAATACATTTTTAAACAACAATAAAATTGTATGTATAATAATTACAATGTATTTAATATATCCTTGACAATGAATACAAAATATTTACAAGCAAATGTAATAAAATGATACAAAATTTTATTTTGGTGCCATTAACTGATGAATATTTTAATTATTTAATTAACATTTTTTTAACATTTACAAAAACATTTTTATTTTGTTGTTAATAATATTCGGCCTTCATGGGTACGCGTGGCGCAGTTAAACGCTTTTAAATTTTGTAAAACAAACATTTATAAAAAAATTTTTTTCTTGTTAAAAGAAATTTTTTGAACAAAACGCAATACAATTCAACCGCATCTGTTAAACAGTGGTTTGGTTACGTGTTGGTAATATTAGCGCCAATTTATTATCACTAAAAAAATGCAATAGTTAAGGTAGTTGGGTCATTAGAACATTCTAGATTATGGAATGATTTTTGGATATGTTAGTTTTTCGTACATTTAGTACACAAAATGTCAAAATTTGCACCAATTCTGACGCTTTCTTAACACGTAGTTAATTGTGGAATCTCCAAAACAAACCGAAAATCAACAAGATAAATAGTTAATCAAATAGATAAATACCTTATGCTAAAGATTAAATGATTATACTTATTTCAATAGACGATAAACTCTTCCAAATTTAAGAATATTGACGTACAATATTTTAGTAATTTATTTAATTAGGTATAGTAAAAGCTGTGAAATGTATCGAGAAATGTATGTATTATGAAATTTTTTAAATTTTAAAATAAGCTTTCTCAAGTACCTAATATCAAATTTCAAAAAAAAAAAAAAAAAAAAAATAAAGAACAGGAAAGAAATTTCGAAAGCAAAAATTTTACGACTAACCACTTTTATTTACAACAATAATTAGTAGACTTTTTTCGGATTTAGCAATTTTTTAATCTGTAACACTTTAACCACCTCAAATACAATTCTGTAAAAAACATAACCAGTTTCCTAAAATTGTATGATGTATAAAATTTGGCATGGTGTTTCGGACTACATAAAAATTTGCAATATCAAAAATATCAGTATGGCTCTATTGATTTGCATAATTTCACAGACGCGTCAGTACATATGTTTATATGTTTACAATTCAATGTCTATGTGAATTTTATTATTAGTACAACTGTTATTTATATTTTATTTATTTATATTATTGTTATGATTACTGTCAATGTGTGTTTGTTATTAAAGAAGCCGGAAATGATATTCTGTCCTTAGAATATACTTGGAGATATGAAATTACGTCGGATAAAAATAGATAAATTACCCTTCGTCTAATATTAATACGAATCAAATTGTTAGAACACTGTCCTCAAAATTTTTGAATTGATTTATTCACTATTATATTAACATTATCTATTATAGAGTATAAATTTATTTATATATAACATAGCAAAATAAATTCTGTTAGAAATTTTGTAATAAGAATTTTTGTATATTTGTAAATCCTGTGGAAGAGAGTTTTTTGGCTGCTTTTTGAAAAATGAATTGTGTCCCTTTTAAAGAAAGTCCATAATATTACTCGTCTTTATGTTTTAAAACACACTGCCAATTAAACTCCGAACTTTGAAACTTTTTTTAATCTTTTCGAAATAAATTTTATTTAAATAGAAAGTATCATTTAATGCAGCTTGACGAAGGTAATGATTTTGCTTGGTTTCAAGTCCGCAGTAACAAAATATTAAATAATAATATGAATTTTATTAATTTATATTATTCGTTGTCTTATCGTATAAACTCAAATTTTATATTTTTCTTGAATAAATTTGTTTTCTACAACCCCAATCCGTTGCCTAAAAACAATTTAACTTTAAGAACTGCCAAGCAAAAAATACTCCAACTGCGTCCCGTACTTTTGCTAGTTGACAATTCGTCTCGTTAAATTGTTAGAAAAAAATTAATATTCTTTATATGTAAACACAAATTTATTCGAAAAGTAAAGTCTCTGATGTAATAATAAGTGATAAACGCAAAATAGTTATTTATGCAAAATGAAGGTGTTTTTTTCACGATATTTTAACATATTTTTTGTTTTGAATTATTTATGGATGACTATGGCTTGCATTGTATCGTTGCTATAGAAATGAATTTGTTTACTTATTTTTTTTCACGCGTAATAAAAAGTAGATACTTTTTATTACGCGTGAAAAAAATTCAGAATTGCAAAAAATTTATTTGCCTATTTTTTTGTATTTTAGCGAATTCTTTTTTTAATATACTTGAAATCAAACCAAATCGTTTTCTTTTTCCATTTTAAAAAATTTATTTTAGCTTTAAAAATTTTCTAACATAAACAAATTCATAACTTTGGAATTATTAACTTTATAGCAAAAAGTAAAGAGATATTTCTTGTTCTTATTGTACTAAAAATATAAAAATTTAATAAATGCAAAAATATTATTCTTTGTCATTTGTATAAACGATTTCTAATCAGGTTAACAAAATATGACCAGGTTGCCAAGTAACAAGTTGAAATTCCGTGGGTAATCCCGTAGGAATAATTTTGGTCACTCACGCGCCAGCTTATCAATCTTTAGTTACTGAATGTTATATAAAATATCTACTTCAAAAAATAAATTTGAACCGATCGCAGCCGTACGGTGACAATTACATAATAACGTAGTATAGAATTAGCGAGTTTACCTTAATTTCAAGAATTTTCAATAATTACAATGATCCACAATTTGTCAGTCAAACTATTCAAGTATTACTAACTTCATGATTTAAATAAATCTTTATAAAGCAACAATAGAGGCCTACATTTTTGAATGTTATTTATAATATGTAAATAGAGTAATTGGATAATGGTTTAAGGAACATATAAATAGCCTTTGAAAATTGAATGAGAAGAGCTTTGCAAATTATCACTATATTTAAATTTAACAAATGTTTATTGTGTTTCTAAATTAAACGTAATTCAATCATACAATAAATTATTTTAAACGAACAATACGAGCACGTAAAAAATGTTTTAATGTCTTTTTTATTTCAAATAATCTCCATCATTAAATTTTTAACAAAGGATACAATAAATACATGTGCCGTTATAAATAGAACTAATTTTTTTTTAAAACGAAGCATATTTAAATGTCCTATTTTAAACAATTAAAATGTTGGAAATTTCGAATCACATATAAAAATAATTGTTACACGTATAATTTCGCGTATGCAACATCACAATTTTTTTTTTCAACAGTTAAATTGAAATATTTTTTAATGATCAACTCTTTGTTTAGATACATGTTCAGGTTCACGTACTTTCTCCTCGTAACTCCATCATAATGAATACGTGACTGTACCCATGTAATTTAACAACAAAACCCTACACATCACGGTTTTGTGTTATAGCGCACAAGATCGTAATAAATTGTAACTGGCCGCTACAAATGAATGAATCATTTTACTACTACCTTTACTACTAATACTACAAGGGGATTTAAAAAATTCATTTTTTACTGAAAATCTATAATTACATATTGTGTATGTATAACTTAATAGGAATTATATGGTTTCATTATAATTATTTAATATTTCGTCACTCCTTTCTTGCGTATCATCTTCCAAAACATTTTAGTGTTTATATATATATATATATATATATATATATATATATATATATATATATATATATATATATATATATATATATATATATATATATATATATATATATATTTTGTTGTATTTTAACATTCTAGGAAAATTTTGTTAAAGTTTGAAATAATTGAGTTGCCTAGTATCAAAATCTACTAATTCCACTTTATAAAGATCATGGGAAATCGCAAAAAAAAAAATAACTCAATTCAAAATTAATTTTTCGATTAAAAAGTCATAATTATATTAACTAACAAGGTAAAAAAGATGATTAGTACTATTATCAAAAAACAAAATTATCGTTTTACCCCTTTTTTAATCAAAATTATTTGAATTTATTAGGTTTTGATAGTAACATTTATATAAAGTGCGTTTTAAAACAGAAATTATAAGGGAATAGTATATTGTGCAATAAGTGCGGGAAATTGTCGATTGTCCACGAAAGCGAAGTTGAGCGCACGAACGTAGTGAGTGCGCTCATTCGCTTGAGTAGGGCAATCGACAATCCCGCACGAGTTGCACATACTATTTTTTATTACGAATTTCACATAGTTTTTTCTATTATTATCACAATTTTTGACATTTTTATTACTTTTTAAAATAATTTTTTTAAGTGTTCGTCATTTTTTTCTGAAGTAATTGTCGTTTAACTTACTTTATTGGTGGTTTCTATAGAAATAATTATGAAATATTTATTAAATGAAAAATTAAGAGGCGGCTTTGCGTGTTTTTGATTAAATTTTGCGTGTTTTATTGTCAATTTGCGTGTGGAAAGTTACTTTCCACACGCAAAAAAGTGTGCGGGAAGAGTACAGTGGGCAAACAGCTATTTTGCGTACAGAAATGTGTGCGCCAAGTTAGTACTTCTCCCGCATGAGTAATAAAAATTTATTAAAAAACTTGATTCAGCAATATTGGATGTATCAGGTTTAGACGATACAATTTGTTTTGTAATATTGTAAACTACAGTGACTGTATAATATTCTTTATAACAGTGTGGCCATTGGAACCATATCCGCCATATTCAGGCCAAATTTGAAGTGAGTAACCGTAGTAACAGAATAAACAAGGTATACAAATTCAATGCATTTGGCCTGTTAATGGCGTCAACCAATCAAAAACTAGACCTACTAATGGCCACACTGTTATCAAGTATATTATAAAGTCACTGTATTGTAAACTATTTTCATTTTGTCACTTAAAACCAAAGTG
Organism: Brachynemurus nebulosus; assembly: GCA_035578155.1. Lineage (NCBI taxonomy): Eukaryota > Metazoa > Arthropoda > Insecta > Neuroptera > Myrmeleontidae > Brachynemurus > Brachynemurus nebulosus. The sequence goes on from JAPWDM010000003.1 coordinate 26,346,365, forward strand.
CTTACTTAGTAATTCATTTACATCTACGATTTCATTATTTAAAATTTTAGATAAATACTAAAATACAAATTTTACGTGAAAACATAATTTTATACTTCGTACGTCCCGCATGTCAGCGAAAAAATTAAAATTTGAACGGTTAAAATCTAAAATATAGGTTGCGTATGGGTTATTAGCAGGATTTGTAAAGTTTTCAATGTAATTTTAGCAGGATTTGAAAATTATGTTATATTTCAGTTGCAGATTTCTTTTGTAAGCAGTTAAAATTACAACAAAAAATGTTAAGGGGCATATGCCTTGTTGCATTTAAAAATTAATGGCCCTAAAAAATCAAAAAATTCGAAAAGTGCATTTAGTAGATTTTGATACTAGGCGACACAATTGTTAATACATTATTACATTTACTTAAGATACTTGGTGCGAGATAGTCAAATACAAAAGTATAGCTCAGCGAAAAAATTTTCTTTTATCAAAAATTAAATTTTTCGATGTCAGTTAATATTTTTCAGTTATTATATTTGTATACCACTTTTTTTTTGAATTTCCGCGCTCTTATGTTGTAGCAGTATAAAAGCATTGTTGAAAAAGCGTTGTAAAAACGTTGTAAAATGATGTTTATAAATTACATTTCAAAAACGGCCGCGGTCAATAATTTTTATTTGTCATTAAATATGGTTTGTAACGTTCTATTTGATAAGATATATTAAACTTTTATCAAATTCCTTTGACATGTTTTCATTTTATTCAAAAAAATCGTGTGAATATGTCAACTACCCATAGGAGCCCGTGCTAAAATTACAAACCTTTGAAACCGTTTTTCTCAAAATTGGGACGGTCAATTTTTTTTTCGGTATAGGCTCGTATTATTGGTATTGAATTAAATAAATGTCTGGAATAGTTTCATTAAAATTCTTTGAAAAATAGTTTTTCGGGCCAACTACCTTAAGAAACTTACAAACTTAAAATATCAAACAGGAAAATTAATAGGATAAAATGACTGTTAGCCCAGCTTAAAGCAACGATATAAATAGGATGCGATGTGGATGCGACTCACACGACATACGATATTTATCGTAAGATATGGCATCTGTCGACCTTTTAATTTATCTGAATTGCATGGTCGACCAAGTGGTCGGAAACCGACATTTCATATTTCACGACCTAATGTTATTCCAACAAACAATGGAAATGACTTCATTCTATTTAAATTTTTTTTAAGCATTAGAGGAATGTTTAAAATTGCTTTTAACCATTTGAGTTATTCCATGAAAACTCAAATAATGCGTCTATCATGCGTCTATTATGCGCCGGGCGCCACTTGCAGAGGGGCGCAAAATGTGCCCAAAGGCGGCAGGTCTTGGGGGGCGCCAAAAAAATTAGGTATGAGGTTTTTTTTGTTCGCCACTTGTTTTTTGAAAGGAAAAAAACAATATTTTTTTCTACAGGGACGCCAGTAAAGTGTCGTGGCCCGAGCGCCGGTTATGTTCACTACGCCACTGCTCTAACGTTTAAAAAAGTGTCGATTTTTATCTGAATTACATGGTAGACCAAGTGGTCAGAAAATGACAATTCACGACCCAATGTTGCTCCAACAACGAAGGAAATGATTACAGGCTTCAAGAATTCTATTTAAAATTAATGAATTACTTTTAAACATTTCTCTAATGCTTAAGAAAATGTCGATAGTTACTTATCTGAACTACATGACCGACCAAATGGTCGGAACAGGGCCGGATCTAGAGGGAACAGCGGGGGCACGTCCCCCGGGCGTCAAAAAGTAATTTAAGAGGGCGCCAAAATTTTGAAATTAGCATTTTTTTTCTTTTTTGCTCGGCATTTGTTTTTTGGGGAAAAAAACTATTTATTTTTCTTTTTAGGGAAGATAGGGGCAGGTATTTTTCAACGGTGTCCCGGGCTGCACTTAGGTTAGATCCAGTCCTGAGTCGTAAACAACATTTCATATTACACGACCTAATGTTACTCCAACTAATGGCGGAAATGATTGCAGGCTACAAGAATTCTATTTAGTTTTAGAATTTTAGAAAGAATTCTATTTAATTAAAGAATTACTTCTAAACATTTCTCTAATGCTTAAGAAAGTGTCGATATTTGTTAAAAATACGCCATTCCTCATTTCTCAGAACATATTTTTCGGCTGAATTATCAAAATATTTTTATGATATTCGACAAGAAGCTAAAAAATAAGCTTTAAATATTAGAAATCGATCTTCAAATACAAAAGAACGCAAAAAAACATTAAAATTATCATTTATAAACCTTGTTACGTAATAATTAATTAAAAAGCATTTACTAAAAATAATAAATTTTTTTTAGGTGCCATAAGAAACAGACAAATTCAGAATATTAAGTTTAACGTTTATTTGTAAGTTGAACTTTATTTGCTTAATTATTTTAATTCAAGAATATGAGCTAAACATACTTATGAATGACATTATGGTAATCAATGACAGTTTTGCGCAATTTTCTAGTGTAATAACACGTAGAGGCAATATTTTATCTTGTTTTCATCACCAGCTGATTCCTTAATTTTTTTTTTATAAGTTGTTTGTCATCCAGCAGTCTTTGCTATCTTCCCTGTTTCAACAAAGAAAACTAATTGTAAAAAATAGTGTCAAGACTGAATCATTATGCGTTTTAAGCAAATTGAGTAAAAAATAATTTAATAATGTTAAAATATATTAATACTATTATATGTTTAATTAAAATTAAATTGGGAACGAACTGGAACAATTCTGGTCTTCCTACGTTGCTGTACAAAAAAATTTTAAAGTGTAGACTTGCGTTAAAGTGTCATTCATTAGTATGTTTACTCCAATTTTTAAAAGAAAAACCATAGTAAAACGAGTAAAACGTATTTATGTATTTATCCAGCACCTCTTTCACATACTGATGCAACAATTTTATTATTCCTATTATCTATAGGCAACTTGTGCAATTTGATTTTGACTCAGAATAACAGCAAACCATTTATTTAACAAACCAGTCTGATGCAATAAATTATTAAACTAAGCAACTCAATCTCACGAAGAGTGATCATGACTTTTGACTCTTCATTAATTTAACAGCTTCCTTGGAAATAAATTCTTTTATATTTTGTTCGGCTAAAAAGTGCCCCAGAAAAATTGAGCAAAATTTTGTGTGTATTTATTAATGAGTGTGACCAAGAGAGAGCATGAGTGAGCACGACTCACCCCAAAAGGCTCGAAACACACTCAGTAAAAAACAACTAGAAAATTTTTTATTTTTTTCTTTTTGTAGGAAAATCTATTTAAAAGCACCGTAACAGAAATTTTGCCTTTCAAATTTTAACAAATTAATAAATATTTATCGAAAAAACTACAATTTTTAAAACGATTATAGTTTCGTCAATTTTAAGAAGATTGTGCAGTGCAAGAGCTAGAATTTCAGTGGTGCAATTAAATCCAACAAAAGTAGATTATCCGATTAACATTAAAAATGCTATAGGCTTAGAAAATTAGCCATATTTGTATGCAATTAATTACTTATAAATAAGACATTATTTTGTTCTTTCCTTGATCTAATGATAAGCAAAACCACACAACTTTTTTACTAACTCAGTACCAGTACCCTCTAGGACTCTAATTGTAAGCCCATCTCAAAAAATTACTATTTACTTATATATTTACTGATTATTTATTCTGTACTCAAATGCAATAATTACGGAAATTATCAAATACTTAATAATGTTAAGAAATTTTCAACAAGTAAGAGTTACGTGTTTAGAATTTTGTATAGAATTTCTAATTAGAAAAGAAAAAACGGCATATTTTAAATTGTTTATTATAATAATAATATTTGAAATAATGCCAACTAAAAAATATATAAAAAAGATTGGCTTGACATTAATTTATTCATATTTTAAATACGTATTCGCTAGTTCACTACTATTTATTGTAATAGCGACTGTAAAAAAGATAAAACTTTAAAATAAACATATTTTCCAACATCTGCAAATAATTCGGATATATTTTTCATCATTTTGACTAAATATGTGACTTTAACTTGTTCTAAATAAGACAAAGAAACAAAAAGTCTTTCTAAAAAATACTTTTGTTTTTGTCTTTTAATTTTGAAATTTAAATTGAACGGAAAATTTCTTTAACTATATAAATCAATATTATCTTCACAAAATTGGTGATTTTTTTTTATATTTCAGGACCGTATTCAATTATAAAGTAATTCCAATTCGTAAACTAAAAAATATATTGTCCGTCGAAAATTTTGATAAGAATAAAATCACCGTAATTTATATTAATGGCTTTAGACAGAGAATAAATGGTTTTTATACAAGAACAATGGTACAAAGTTACTATGAAAAACAAAATTTGTATAATTTTATTGAACTAGACTATCATTATGTGGCAAATATGAATTATATAAAAGCCGTGAAAAATTTACCAATGGTTAGTTTATATTTTTTGTACGTATTTGCGTCACTTTATTATAATATTACATTTAACCCGGCATTGTTGTGGACTTGTGGTGAATAGAATAATGTATTTTTACTTCTTTACTTCTTGACAACTAAAGAAAATGTTTCCTGCATTTTTTACTACGCGTAAAGCAACATAAATTCGACTTTCTTTTGCTTTACTGGCTGTCACCAGGTCCGGACTGGAACCTAAAACTGGCCCGGGTATTTTAGAGACGGTCAATCTTCCATACCCTACAAGAAAAAGACTACAAATTAATGACTTTCGAAGAGGCTCACTACTTCGACTACTTTCTCAATTCTGGCGTCACAATTTGAATTCATCACCAGTTCTTTTTTTACCGCCATTGCCATGAATGAATTCAAATTATCAAAGGATAAGCTGCTCCTCATGCAATTTTTGATAATCTTCAGCATAGATTACCCAACCACAATAATGCTGGATTATCTTAAATTCAATTACAAACAATTACTGTAAAATATTTACTGTTTTTAAGGTAGCAGATCTTGTAGCTAGTTCGTTAAACATTTTATTCGAAAATGGTGACCTAGATTCACGTAAAGTACAAATTGTTGGATATTCCTTAGGCGCTCATTTAGCTGGTCTAATTGGACGGCAAATAACACCACGATTATCAAAAATTTTTGGATTAGATCCGGCCGGACCATTGTTCAATAGGAACCAGTTGGCGTTAGGTTCTGGTGATGCAGAATATGTTATGATTTTAATGACAGATAAATCAGTATATGGTACATCCAAGCCGAGAGGTGATGTTAATTTTTTTGCAAATTATGGATCACGAGTACAACCTGGCTGCCCACACGTATATTGGTTTACACGTTTTATCTTAAATAATAAAGGTACGATTTGAAAATTTTTATATATTTATTTTTTTCTTGAATAGAAAAATTTTACAAAACTTAAGAGAACTCTACCTCGAAATAGGTCATCTAGCTATAGAATATACATACTTAGGCCAATACTCATGTATACTCAAAGCTGGGCAAAAAAACTTTTAAATTAACTTTTAATTTAACTCAAAAACTATTAATAATATTATTAACTTCCGTTAACATTAGTAGATTAATTAGGAACGCGCACTAATCAAAAAGGAATTACGGAAGTAGGAATAATGGTAAGCTGACCAAATTTGCTTGGCATAAAAACGGGACATTAAGATAACGTAAACGGGACAATAGATACAGTCATAAAAAGATAAAACTAAAAAAAAGAAAACTTGATTGAAGCCAGAATCTCTTCAGCATATTTCTGACTACGTAAATGCTAATTGATTTCGCTTCTGCCTCTATGGACAATAGAAAAGCGAACATTACAATGTTAACATACTACTTTTGTTTACTAGTGGTTTCGCCTTTTTAACATTGCAAGGATAGACTTACAGGTACAGAACCAGGGGCGTAGCTACCGCCGTATCAGCCGTATCAATGATACGGGGCCCCCGGGCTACAGAGGCCCCTAACGTGTGTAAGAAAAAATTAGTAAAATGTCACAATGACCCTCGTCCGAATAGCCAACATAAATTTAAAAAAATGAATTTTTTTTTATTTTTCTTCGATCAATCGTTTGTGAATCGTTTGTGAATGTTTGTGACGTTATTATTTTCGTTTGTAACTAATTAGGTACTTAATTATTTAATTGTTACTTAAGAATGTGTGAATAGTAAACATTTTTTTGGCTTGCTTTCTATTCTCGGCCTTTCCAGTTACATCCGCAACAGCTGAAAGAAGTTTTTCAAAATTAAAACTGATAAAAAATTACCTAAGGACTTTGATGGGGCAGGAACGACTGTCAGACTTGTCACTATTGTCTATAGAGGCAGAATTTTTAGAAAAACTGAAATCGTCTTCAGCTATAGATGATTTAATAAATCAATTTGCCGAAATAAGGCAAGAAAAGTGTATATTTAATTTGAATTGTTTGGCTAGCTCAATTTCTAGGAGGAAGCGACAGCATATAATCAATAAATATTTTAATTTAATGCAAGCATTTTTGTTTCTTTTGTGAGAAATCGTTACCCTTCATTTGGGCCCACAACTAATTTTGATACAGGGCACACTACGCCACTGTACAGAATATTTAAAACATTATGCAATATAACGCAATTGGTTTATGGCTAACATTGATTTTAACAATTAATCATTTCATAAATATTATTTGAATCTATTGTTAAAATTTAAATCCGTGAAATAAAACGGATTCTACAACAGAACACCTGAAATAATGAAATATAAACAGCGAGTCTTTTATACGTATGCATATTAGATTGTTGTTATGTCAGTATTTAGTTGTATTTATCTATGCAAATATTTTACGTCTGTGTAATAATACTGCAGAACTTACAATATTTGAGATAAATGTGTAAGTAAACATTAAGGAAAATAAAATTATGTAAAACAAAAAATAAATAGGAGAATTTAAATGTAGGACGTACAGCTGAACTCTATTGTATGCGGTCCTTTTTTGTGCGATACTTTTTTGTTCGATTTTTTTATGCGGTTTGTAAAAAATGGCCATTAAAATGCATAATATGAATCAAAATCACGAGACAATAAGAAACTTAAACAATTACTATAATAACTTTCATTGATAAAAATACTTTTAACGGCTTTTAATTAAGCATTTAATCAATACATTACATAAGAACATAAGTTAATGCATCATTTAATTTTGTTACAGATGTATTTTTCAAAATTTTCATAACATTATAAAATTGAAATAAAATATTTCTACGTGTAAATTAATGCTTTATCTTGTTTATAGAAGCAACTTCTAAAGAAATTTCTAAGTTTTGAGCGTTTTGAGTGATGTTTTTTCGATGAAACTTTTTTTATGCGGTCCCGACAAACCGCATAAAAAAAGTTTTTTGTACAATCTGGATCGAACTATACTTTTTATAGCTATTTATGATATTTTTGAATATATTTTTTCTGTGCGATTTTTTTATGCGGTCCCTATTCACCGCACAAAAAAAGGATCAACTGTATACTTAAAATTAAATTTTCTATATTTTTGGGAAATGGAACAAAAGTTAAATTTTTACTAAAGTGAAATGACTGGACGGCTTAAATGAGATAAAAAAAACTGGCGTGTTACATCCAGTAGGGCTAAAGATTTCTAGAAAAAAGTCAGAATTTGATAAAAACCTGACTGAACATTCAAAAAACGCCAAAAAAACTCTTTTACATGTGCTGTCTTCCTAGGTGAACCAATTTTAAAAATCGATTTATTAAATATGGTTGGTTTTCCATGGAAAAAGATATTTTATAGGCTAAATAATCATCCCTTTCTAATAAAAATTTCAACATTTTATTAATGTTCAAAAAATAAGACATCTGAAACATGCATACTACACAGAATTAAGTAAGACATAGAACTACTTAAAATGTACACGATAAGCAATAAATAGAATAGATATTAAGATATCAAGTTTCTTTATTTAAATCCCCTATCAGCTACCCAATAACTGTCTGGCGGAAGCAGTCTATCCCAGTGTTTTCCAAACCTTTTCATCGCGGTACACTTTTTAAGCTCTAAAATTTGTACGGGACAGTAGCTCAAATACAACTGGCTAGCAAAAAAAATTCTATTAAAAAAAAAATACTTCAACAGTTAAATACCTTTCCAAAAAATGACGTCGACAAGAAAAAAACAGGTCGTCAGTTACAAATTATACTTGCGCAAACAGTGTTTCGTACTATCAGTTGTTATTTATTTCAACTAGTTAATGTTCTTTAAAAATTTTTAAACTTAAGGAGTGTTCCGCAGTAAGAAAAGTTCGGGAAATGTTGGTATATAAACAAGTCCAAAAAATACAATTTCAAGAAAAAGGCTATTAAAATTTGAAGTTTGTAATTGTGAACCATTATGCGCCTGACTAAAAAGTATAAACTCCTGTAACTTTTGAAATATGTATTCAAAATTTTCCAAATCAGGAATTTCATCCTGAAAGTTATTCTACGTATCTTAATCACCTATTCGAAAAAATAACTCGATCCAAGTGGATGCTTTAATATTTGGTTTAGTAAAACGAAAATCTTTAATTTGAATTTTTATAGTACATACCTACTTTATTTTTCACTTGTGTATATCTGTGTTCACCCTATGTCTGTCTTGAATACAACTAAAGCGGGCTCTACACGATGCTACGAACGTTCCTTCCAACGTTCGATCGAACGTTTGAGGCAATTAAGTTCGATAGTTGGTGCGACGAATGTATCTGCTACACGGTGAATCGAATGTTTGATCCAATAGGAATGATGATGTGTTGGTGCAAACGTTTATTCAGTGGACGAGGCTGTTATCTGTCTGATGTTGTCTCTAATGTTGTACACTGATGTTGTCTCTCTTGTATAATGTGTTAGTACAAACGTTTATTCAGTGGACGAGGATGTCATCTGTCTTATGTGATCTCTAATGTTATACACTGATGTTGTCTCTCCTCACATGAACGAGTCGTGCAGCTGCTGAGTAGAACCAACCAACACAACCAACATTGACCTTCAAACGTTCGAAGCATCCCTTTGACTCGGTGCAAGAATACCGACATCGAGCGGGACATGGCCAAATGCGAATGTTTGACGCTCGACATTGGACACTCGTAGGTTCGAACAACGGCCACACGATGCGATGAACCATCGAACGTCCAATGTTGGAAGGTGTTCGTAGCATCGTGTAGAACCGGCTTAATATGAAGCGTATTAAAGAATAATTATCAAATTTACGAAATAAAGGAAACCTTTGTAATGTTCCTTTAAAAGCATTTTTTTTTTCTTTACAACAAAACTGAAATGAGCGTTAAATAAAAAACAATAACATACTTTATCAGTTTTCTGTTATAATGACAAAGGTGGTTACTCAAATAACAACTATAAGTAAACAGAGTAGTTTTGTCCGGTCAAAGACCAAAAATATGTTGTTGTTTTTTTTGCAATTCCGGGGCTAAAATACACGATTTAGTCCCTCATAATAGAGAGAAAAGTGTCACTTTTAGTCTAAAGGGACTAAAAATACTTTTACTCTCGCTTTTAAGCTGATTAGAACAAACAGAATTTACAGGGCGTCACCAATCAGCAAGCGAAATTTTTCGTAAATAGCTTTGTTAGGTAATTTAAAATAATAAACAAATTCAAACTTGTAAAAAAATAAGGTAAAAAATAAGCTTTTATTTATGAATGGGCTAAAAAAAATTTGAAAATGGGCTAAAATTTATAAATGGGCTAAAAAAAATGATAACGCCTCAAGCTTTTAGAAATTATGTTGCATATTGCTTCAAACTTCACTCAAAAGTTATTTTATTTTTTTTTAGCCCATTTATAAATAAAAGCTTTTTCTTAAAAAACATTTTTTTTTACCTTATTTTATTTTCTACTTTTTAGTCTGATTACAATTAATTTAAAAAAAAATTAAAGAAGTAATTTTTTTACCTCTATTTTAATCGGTTAATTTACCCTAATCAGACATAACTATGGAAACAAAAAATTGCAATGTAAAATCAATGGACAATATTTGACAATTCGAAATGTCAAAAAGTTGCATAGGACTAAAAATCAACAATTTTGGTTTGGGGCGTATTAGGGAAAAGCCAATTATACAATATTGCATTGTCATCAAGGTTAGACACGTATGCAAAATTTGAAACCTCTAGCTCAATTAGAACCTGTCTAAATTTTGATTCCAAGATTTGATCTAAACCAACATACTAACATAGCAAGTTAAATAAAAGCTTTTAATAAACAGTTGTGTATATTGTATTGTGCAATTTAATTAATCTATCCAAAGTATACTTAATGTAATATTATTTCATACAATCCGGAATTGTAAAAAATAATATATACGCCATAGGACTACAGTTTTTATTTCATCGTTCGTGTGAGTTGTTGCCCTCGGATCTTTATAGGCCCTCTGATAATAAATTTCACATTCGAGATTAAAAGTTACACTTTAGTCCCTTGGTGTATAATATGTATACTATTTATTTGTTACATTTAACACCTTGACGGTCGTTGACGTCATACGACGTCAAGTGAAACCTTACTAAGCGTTAACAATTCCATATAAAATGTATTAGCTGCCAAAAGAGTGTACCAGTTGAGCGTTTTGTCATGATAACTTATGACCGTCACAGATTCATAATGGTCATCATGGTATAAAAAAAAAAGACTAGATTAGTTTTCACCTTTATACCTGATACCATCTATGTTAACATTTTTTGCCGTTTATTGTTTAAATTTTAGAATTATGCAGTCATCGATTAGCGGTGTACCTTTGGGCGGAAGCAGTTCGAAACAATCAATTATTTATTGCAGTCAAATATGATGATGAAAATAAAGGATTTATTGAACATAACACAGCAATAATGAGTCCTGATTTGGAAGAGTATAAAATTTTGCATTAATATTCTCGTTATTAAAAAATCTAATCTAAAAATTTTTTTGCAGTGTTAAAGGAAATTATTATTTTTTAACAACACCAAATCCACCATATGGTTTAGGTGTGAATGGAATCACTAAAGATTCTTTGAAATATTTGGAGAAAATGCATAAATGGTGGTGGTACAGTAAAATTTAAATATTTTTATATCGTTGTTCTATTGTAAATTTAATGAATAAATACGTTTTTATAAAATATGTTATACTTTATTAGAACGGGTCACAAAATAACACATCTATTTAAGTAAAAGTAAAAATTTAATTTTGAGTCATTTCAATCCATTCGACTTTAATTGATATAAACAGGTAAGTAAATAAATATATATATATACGTTAGAAGCAGTTTAGATGAAACTGATTAAGATTTTTTAGGAAAACTTCCAATTGAAAGCAAGCTCCATTGGTCTGAAAACTATAACAGAGTTTAAAAAATACGTATAATATTGATATAAATGTTACTTTATGGTGGCAGCGCCGAAAATTTAAATTGCCGACTCAATATTAATTGACTTAAATTTTAATTCGCGATCGACTCCTTGCATCATCCTTGATCATTTATTTTTTTTAACATACTTTCAAGGCTTAAAATATAGTTTAGAAGTTTTGATGATAAATATATCCTAAAATAAGCTGTTATTTTATCTGCAAACAAGTAGCATTATATAACTGTCTTGCCATCTATTAGAATATTATTGAAAATAAAATTTTATTTACAGTTTTCTTCAATTACTTTATTCTTGTACATACATTGTTTGAATATCAAAACGACTTCTTCACCTTGTGATTTTTATCATCCAATTTAGCTAACCAACTTAAAAATAACTTGAAAAGTTTAAGTTTCCGTCATTTTTTTGAAATCTGAAATAATTTTTAACTCTTTTCAACTTATTATAACCGTTTCATCCAATTAACTAACATATTTTTACTTCCCATTACTAGCAAAACGTTCCCTTTCTAGCAAGTGCGGATATAGAGGACGGTGATAGGGGTCATGGACCTCCTACTGAACTTTAAAAATTAAAAAGTTATCGTTTAAAGTACCAGTGTCATAAAAACCGTAAATAAAATCAGAACAATGAAAACTGGAAGAAAATTAGGTTTTCGAAATTATTATTTTCATTTTTATGTATTAGGCACGTAGAACCATTAGAAGAAAAGATTTCTGTCGAGTCGATATATTTTTAAAAGGAATGGTCATTTTAAAGTGGAAAGTCAAACAAAAGTGGAAAGTTCGCTTCCAAATTATACTAATTCAACCAATGTTCCCAATTCAAACCACTTTAATAAAGATTTGTCTTAAAAAAAAGATTTTAATTTGATGACGTCCCCAAGTTTACACAAATTTTTCAGTGTCTTGAAAACAGCAAATAAAATGATAGGAAGATGAAGTTAGAAGCGAATTGTAGGTTTTCGAAGCCGTTATTTTGTTATTTATCAACATCTTAGGTACCTAGGACAACTTCTCATAATGAATATCTTACCTAGAATCTGCTGAAACTTGACAAAGATGCTAGGAAGACAAATTTAAACGAGAATTCTTCATAATCACAACTCATTCAATAAAGTTCTATCTATAGAATGTATTTATGTTACTTCGAATCGGTTACAAAATAACGATAGAAGTTTTCATTTCGGTCGAGTGATCTTATGCACCTTCACAATTTTTTTAGGTAGACCTCGAATTAAATTCAAGGCCCATTGGTCCGAAAACTATTTTTCTTTTATTTTTCAGAATGTTTAAGGTAGTTGGTCCGAAAAACGATTTTTCAATCGAATCAGTCACATTTCTAAAAGGACTTTCGTCAATTTGGTAGCAAAAATGATAAATTTAACCACAGTTACCCTTATTACCCAGTTACCCAGTTACCCTAAACACAGTAACCAACGATCCTAGTTAATTCACTTCAATAAAGTTCGATTTGTAAAAAGAGAATTTTTTAATTTGATTACGTCGTTAAGGTTACTAAAATTTGTCACTAGCTTAAAAACCGTAAATGAAATAAAAATACCCCTGTCGCAGCATCTGCATAACATAGCGAATTTCCAAATTTTGGGGACTGGCGGATCTCATCTAAGAACTGTACCTATTTAAAATAGTTTAGCTTTCTAAGAGTAAAAGATTTTTTAAAATCGGCTGGGTAATTAGTTTTGATATTTTTGGAACCCAAGAACCCGAACGGACTTTGTGCAGCATAGTTGTATCCATCTAAAATAATTTAGTTCTCTAACAGTGAAAAAATTTTCAAAATCGGTCGGTTAGTTTATTTTTTACAATAATGGGAACAGTAAACCCTGGCGGAAATCATACAACATAACCTTTATTCATCTAAAATAATTTTAGTAAAAAGTTTATCCTAACAGTAAAAAACGGGTCCTAGGGATCTCATATAACTTATGGTAGTTCGTAAGGTTCTTGTGGACATCATTTAATTACTTAATGAATTCAAATACTTTAACTTACTAACGGTGAAAAAATTTTCAAAATTTTCGACATTCGCTAAAAAAATCATTGAAAAATATTTGATATGTTTCGATCAATTAATGGTCATCATCAGCAAATAAAAGTTACTAAAATCGAAGAAAAGAATGAGTTATTTGTCCGTAGAAATTAAAATACAAATTCTGAAAACGAGCAAAGTAATATTGAAAAAACTAGATCGGCAAAACATTCTGACAAATAACACTACCCAACTAATACTTGCCAATTTAAATGAAACTTAACATACTTATTAAACAGCGAAAAATATTAAATACGTGTTTTTTTATTTCGGCTAAATACGCTTTTTAGGGGTAGAAAACACCATTCAACCTCTGTAGATGAAAACAGTTATAGCTAAATATTTTTGAAACGACATATTTTTTGAAAAAAGGGCTGAGTACCAAATTTGTAGAATTTAAAGCGATGCACTTGATAGTGACCCTGAAATCGATTTTCAAGGTCAGTTGAAAATGATTAGCCATTGCCGAACTTTGACCATATCCTGTACCTATAAGCAGTAATTTCATGTATTGACTCAATCTATCTTCAAAATTGATTTGTTGCGTTATTTTTCTAAAATAAAAAAAATAAAAACCTGACGAAATGAAAAAATAGGCGCAAATTTATAGAAAAAATTAGAAGAAAACATTTTTGTAAGTAATTTTAGAAGTAAAGTTAAGAAAAGATTTAATATCACTCCAATTGTAAGTTAAACATTAACTTTATGTTATATTAGAAATTTTCAAAATTTTTTAAAATTTTTATTGCTACTCTATAGTTATCATATTAGGAATTCAATTCAACATATGATTAACTATTATTTTTCCGATTGCGATTGAGCAAGTATTTTTCAAAATTACTTCTTGATCACTTATTTTCTATCTTGCATGTGAAATTCGTTCGAATATACTTTGAACCATTTAGGGATGAAAAGTAAACTACTCCTTTTGAAAAATATTAAATGATTTTCAAATGACTTTGGAAATTGACCTCAAGGTCAACTTCAAAGTCGTCATCAAGTGCATCACTTTGAACTCTATAACTTTGGTCCTAAGCACTTTTTTCAGAAAATATATCGTACCATAATCCACTTCTATGTTGATTCCTGGTCTCTTTTCCTGCGTTTCTAATATTTATGTCAATAAAAAATGTGCTACCGTAGACAAGGATGAATAGGTACGCATTCAGACTTCACACCGTATTTTTTTGTATTTATTTTATGAGTACCTAATCTTTAATATATTAAAAATTTACGCGAAGATGGTCACTTTATCAGCAGTATCCAAAAAAATTTAAAAATATCCGTGGTTTTTGAAAAATTAACGAAAATCGTATAATTTCTTCTCTATGAAAAATTGGGGTCAAAAGAGACGAGAAAAGAGTAAATGGGGACAACCCGTAGGGTCGACCAAAATTGAAATTCTAATATAAAATAATTTCGAACTTTTTGTATTTATACATTCAAAAAAGAAATAATAGGTACTTGATGATTTTCTGTAAAAATAAACGTAGAATCTAAAATAAAGTTTATATACTCCTGTCGTTTACCCCTAAGTTTATATTCCTCCTATTCTTATTTTAGTTCAAAAAATAATTTTTCAAAAGACTAAGACATAATAATTAATAACAGTGAGATTCTACGTCCATTTTCAGACTTTTGTTTATTAAATTGCGTAAAAGCTAGTAAATGCAATAACAGATATGATGAATTTATAAGGATTTTCTTGTACTACAAAATCTTAAAAATATGGAAACGCGTACTTTTTTTTCGTTAATTGTGTTTTATTCTTTTGCACAAAATTTTAAAAATACTTTATTTTCTTAAGAAAGGGAGGCAACTTTAGTCACAGATATGCCTATGAACAGTTTTTGATAATCCGGGAAAAACGAAAACACTTTTTAAAATTTTTTTATTGTTAAAATCGAAATGTTCTTTTAAAGAGGGTTAAAATTACCATATTTTATATTAAAATTTTAACACAATCACTCCCTAATTAACGAGCCTTACTTAATATTAGCAAATTGAGAAAAAACACGTCAATTAGATTTCTTTACACAGATTTTATTTGTTATATAATTCAAAAGGATATTTTAAAAATGTGTATGAATGGCTTTCATTAAATAAATTTCAATATATTTTCCATTTATTTTAACAGTGGAATGTCCTTATTAGTGGCTATACTTTCGGCTTGGAGCGAATTAGACGAAGATTTTCTTCTAAAACCAAATTTAATAATTAATTAAAGAAATAAAAAAAAATTTGTGGATTTCCTACCGTTCAAATATAATCTTTATTGTATGTAAAAATGTTATTACATTTTTTCAAAAAACTGTAAGTAAACTGTAAAATTTTCTTTACAAATATGTTAAAATAGAGAAATGTTTCCTTTTTAATTTATTTTTAACTCTTTTTAAATGATTCACTTTAAAATTTTTTAATATTTCTTAATCGAAATTTCATAAAAGAATGTGTCAAAATTTAAAAAAATTTTTCTTTGTTAAAAAAAAAAATTGAATGTGCAAAATTATTTAATATTAGAATGCTCTGATTATACAATTCTAATCATAACTGTATTGTCAATTGGATAAAAAATTACGTAAAAATATTATTGTTTGAATATGATTTAACGTAATTTTTATACGATTGAAGCAAACTCTTATTAATTTTAGGAAGGTGTAAATATAATCTAAATTCTGATCATATCACATAACAGATATCGTCGGGATTTTTTTTGTAAAAAAAAATGGAACAGAGATACATTATAAAAACATTTAACTGACAGAGAAATAGAATATAGCCGAATCGTTAAATTGGATTAAAAAAATCATGACACGCTACTTATATAGCGGTTTTTTTCGAATTTAGCTCGCAAAAAATGAGACAGAAAAAAAAAGAATGCGAGTGCGAGTGAAATGGAGAACGACATATTTCCTAGTTTTTCTCGAAAAGTAAGTAATTTAGAGCAACCGTATAAAAACATTTTTTATGCATTTTACCTTTTACAATGGCTTAGTGTAAAAAAAAATTTGAAAAATTGCTTAATTCTGGCAAAAAACTCATTTTGTTGACAAAAAACGCCCAGAAAACCTACTTCTGGGCATCCGACGTGTCTGGCTAACGAACTCATCCAACGATTTGGAAAATCGAATTCGCACACAAAATTTCATAAGCATTAAACGTTTCGTTCGAGAGTTATCGCGCGGATACATATATATATATATATATATATATATATATATATATATATATATATATATATATATGTATCCGCGCGATATATATATATATATATATATATATATATATATATATATATATATATATATATATATATATATATATATATATATATAAATTTTAGTGAATATCATTTTCGTATTCTAGGGACCTCAAAACATATTTCTGATATGGTCTCGGGCTTAGGTCGCACCATGACACCTGGCGTAAAAGCTGAATTTCCAGTTTTGGAAATTCGCTAATAACAAGATGATGAAATTGGAAAAGTTTTCGAGCTAGTTCTTTTAATAGTAAGTTAGGTGTATTTTTTTTTTAAATTTATAAATTGATTTTCAAGAAATGGCAAGGACCATAAGTGTTATTTTTGTGTATCTGAGTATATTGTGAGTATCCGAGGCTGAAAGTCAAGGATTCTTAAGCAACCACTACCACAAAAATAAACTTACGGGCCGAGTATGAGTAAGTTATTTTTTCAACCGAAAAAAATGATGAATAAATTGAAAAAAATGAAAAAAAAATAATAAAATTCCATAGAAAAATTTATTTACTATTGACGGTAAGCGCTTACTTACGTTCTTAGAAAGTGAGTAAAATACTTACGTACCTAGGCAGGTAAGTGTTGCTTACGCGACAAGCTACCTGGTATGTAAACGCCAACTTACGATTCAAGAGGTTGGAAAAAGTATTATGATACCTGTAAAAAAATGTAAACTCCTAACTTAAAAACTAAATCCACCCCTGCCTTCTAGCCTTAATAATCAAATTAACATCCAATCATACAAATCATATCAATACTGTACCTAGCGTAACGAGACTGTATTAAAAATATTAAATTAAAGTCAATTCCAAGCAACTTTAGCTGTACCACACTGATTTCTACTATCTTTGTTTCAACTTAATTACAAAAAAAAGATACAAAGCTTTATTGCACAATTGAAATATTATTATCAACTTTTTATGTCCCGAACTAACTTCGTGTAAGTTCGGGACATAATAAGATTGTTTTGTGACTGAATAATTATTGAGTTTTACATCCATATTGAATAAACGCAAGAGGGCTGTATTGCTTGTGTATTGTATATATTTCTTGTGCCTGTGAACTCTATGGTTTGGTAAGAAAACGATTAAGACTCCATCCAGTAGCAAGTAGTGACTTTGTATATTTAATATATAGTAGCATCCATAGGTAGCATCAGGTCAAGTTACTAATATTGTTGTGTAGATGGCATTAAATGTATTAATTTAACAAATTATTGCATTGGGCCATCGATATGTTATTCTTTCAAAATACGTCGATACCCCATGGCAATAGTCAGTTATCTTCAATTGGAGATAACTGACTATTGCAGTGAAGTACATATCGATCATGTAAATAGTGTATGTACATGTCGTGGGTCATATAATAAAATACGTTATTTCACGAAATACCGAGGCAGTTCATGTTATGCCGGCATCTTCTGTAACTTGAAAATTTTACACATTCAGCCTAGTTAGTTGGTCAGCCAAAACGGTGAATTGGATGTGGCTTATTGTCACTTGCTTTTTGCTGGGAAAAATTTGAAAAATATTGGTGCGCCAAAATATTTAATTTGGTGCTTTTCTCGGGGAGGGCGCCAACTGCAAAGTTTGCCCCCCCTCGTAATAACTGTAGGTCCGGCCCTGGGCACAAGCACAAAAGACCGCCAGAAATTGAGGTGAGGGAAACACAAATTGTATTATTTACATAGTTACCAACCAAACGAAGTAATTATGTTTTTAAATGAGTGAATGAGTAAACTTCTATCTATTAATATGACAGAAAAAGATAAATTCAGATGTAGGTAAAAAAGTTCTTTTTGGCTTGCGTCCATAATACATATTATGTACTTTGCCTACATTTGCACTACTAAATACTAATAGCTTGTACGGTTTGTACAGCAGTTGCTTCATCTCTCTCTAACACATAGCAACCTGTAGAGAAAGGAACACATTTTATTTAATTTTCATTTTTTTAAGATTTCAACGGAAAATTTATTGAAAGTTTCCATCCAGAACAATTCTTACAAGCTTTGATCAAACTTTACCTGAAAGAAAAATAATTTTAAAACAATAACTTCTCTTAAAAGAACTTGCTTTTCTACAACTCTCGTTATGAAATAATCGAATTCAATCGACGACTATCAGAGCAAAGATTGCAAAATCATACTTACCTGGCGTAGGGGTTACCGTGATCAACAAGGCGGTTCCCCCAGGGCGAGGCTCTTCCATTGCACTACGGTAGGGCTGACCCTTGCGATTACCCCTAATGTGGGTAACTCGGGCGCGTAATTTTTGGTAGTCGGGACTGCGTTCGCGCTATCCCGGTCTAATAAAAATCTAAAATTATTTTAAATTCCGTTACCTTTTGATACTTCTGGTTTTGCATAATCTGTAATAATTTTCACAGATAGGTATTTTATAAAAAAACGTTATTTTCCGTTTTTAAAAGCGAAATTATCTACTGTGAGTTGACATTTTCCCATATAATTATGTCCCGAACTAACTTCGTACCTGTGAACTCTATGGTTTGGTAAAAAACGATTAAGACTCCATCCAGTAGCAAGTAGTGACTTTGTATATTTAATATATACAGTATAGCACCGATAATGGAAACATCAGTTTTGGAAATTTTTTGAGAGCATCAAATTAGTCAACATCACTTTTGGAAAGTTGCATCAAAACTGTCAAGTATTTAATATTTATGTACTTGACATTTTTGATACAACTTTCCAAAAGTGATGTTGACTAATTTGATGCTCTCAAAAAATTTCCAAAACTGATGTTTCCATTATCGGTGCTATACTGTAGTAGCATCCATAGGTAGCATCAGGTCAAGTTACTAATATTGTTGTGTAGATGGCATTAAATGTATTAAATTAACAAATTATTGCATTGGGCCATCGATATGTTATTCTTTCAAAATACGTCGATACCCCATGGCAATAGTCAGTTATCTTCAATTGGAGATAACTGACTATTGCAGTGAAGTACATATCGATCATGTAAATAGTGTATGTATATGTCGTGGTCATATAATAAAATACGTTATTTCACGAAATACCGAGGCAGTTCATGTTATTCCGGCATCTTCTGTAACTTGAAAATTTTACACATTCAGCCTAGTTAGTACAGGAAACAGCTACTTTATTTCGTATTTACGTAATATCATTTCTACCAGATTCTTTGGGGGAATACAGTGAATACAGTTTGTACGGTTTATACAACAAAACAAAGCATTCTTTTGAGTTAATTTTCAACAATGTTTCCAACGGTCCACAACCGTTTTTTTTAAACTCATGTCGGTTACAATTATAATTTACATAATTATTGTTGTTTATTTCCAAATTTGTAGATAAAAAAATTATTATTTTGATTAAAAAAGACTTTAATTAAGAAGAAAAAAAGTCCGCTAACAACTAAAACTTATTTTTTATAATTTTACAACAAAATTTGAATTACTTAATATTAATAATAATATGCTTATATGTATGTAGCAGTTACAGAAATTTGAAAAGCTTAAATGCGCATGTCTCTGACCAACAGTCATATGAATTGCATTTGATTGAACATGAAATGTCAAAATAAAATAGTTGTTTCTTGAACTGACTAGGCAGAATATTGTGTAAAATCTTCAAGTTACATAAAATTCCGGCATAATATGAATTGCCTCGGTATTTCGTGAAATAACGTATTTTAATATATGACTACGACATATACAAATATAAATGTAGGTTTAATTCCGATTGTCCTCGAATAAACACATTTTTTAAAAAGATATATTATCGTTACTAAAATAATAACAATAAAAATGAATTCAATTTATTTTAAAATTATCAATAATTGTCAAATTTTTTAATGATATACTCGTAATATTTATTCTACAGACTTTTCAAAAAAGCACTTAATTAATTAAATTAATTTACTATTCATATTTTTTCACTTCCTGATTTTTAACATGACCGTACGTACAACAAAATCAACATAAAAGAATAAACTTAGATATATTAAAAAATTTGGAATTTATACAACTGAACGTACTTTAAAACAAATAAAAAAAATAAAAAATAAAGATTTGATATAATGAAAAAAATGTGCACGTAGGTGGACAAAATAAAGTGTCAGGACTTTATTACTTCTTTATTTATTCGTACATCTACATCAAGAAAATCTTCCAATTACGATAAACTCATCAGAAATAACTTTTGTGATATAATAAATACGTTGTCTTTGTAATTTTGTGTTTCTAATAAAAAAAATCGTAGTTAATATTTTTTAAACCTTTATTTATTTCTAATTTTTATTATATACCTAATTAACTTTAATAAAAACAAGTCGTCAAGTGCAAGTTGTACTTGCGCTAACAGTGTTCCGTACAATCAGTTGTTTCTAGGAATTTTTTATAACGGGATATGAAGGTGGATAAAATATTTTTCCTAATAAATAAATTTTATTCCTAAAGTATAACCTATTTTTTGATTTCAGAACGATCGTGTTCGTATGTGTCACATCATGAACGTATGTGTCCGGACTGTTACATTTTAAGAAGTTTTAGTTATGACCACTGATTGTGAGGGACATTACTTAGTGCGTGTCAAACACGCATTTGACGAATTTTTTTATCTTAAGAAAAAAAGCTATTCTGGTGAATTATATTATTTACTATAATATTTAATGACGTATAGTTTATTGCTATCATACAAATATTTTTACCCATAATTCGAGGTCACAAAGTCAGAAAACGTGTAAACACAAAGTAAAGAAGGCATAGGAGGCAATAATTTGCTGAAATTTCAAATAAACTTTTTTCCAATTTATTGGAATCTTGTTAGTTTCGTTGAAAATTTACACCTGAAATTTTATTTTATTAAAATTTTTGAGTTTATTAGAACTAAGTTAACTTCTGTCTTATTAAACATTGTTTTCGAAGGATTGTCTCTTTTCAATTACTTATAAAGAATATCTTACCTAGAATCTGTTGAAACGTGACAAAGGTGCTAGGAAGACAAACTGAAACGAGAATTCTCCATAATCACAACTCATTTAATAAAGTTCTATCTACAGAACGTATTTATGTTACTTCGAATCGTTTACGAAATAACCATAGAAGTTTTCACTTCGATTGTGTGGTCTTATGAACCTTCACAATTTTGTTAGAAAGACCTCGAATTAAACGCAAGGTCCATTGGTCTGAAAACTATTTCTCTTTTATTTTTCAGAATGTTTAACTTTCGTCAATTTGGTAGCAAAAATGATAAATTTAACCACAGTTACCCTTATTGAACCAACGATCCCAGTTTTCAATAAAGTTCGATTTGTAAAAAGAGAATTTTTCAATTTGATAACGTCATTAAGGGGGGAGTTCAAATAAAAAAGCAACTTTTTTATTTATGATTATTTTGCTTGTTGAAATTTTTTTTTCAAATTAGGGAGGGCTTCAAACAGAAAATTTCGTTTTTGAAACATTCATTACTCTTCTCTGTGGGGAGAGGAGGCCCTTTTTTACAAGTTTTTAAGCATTTACAAGAAACGCCATATCTCAAAAAGTAATGAAAATTTTTTAAATATTTTTTCATTATTTTATTCCTAAAGGACCTGTCCATAAAGCTGAGTTTGGGTTTCAGGTAATTTTAAAAATTAACTATAAAATTGTAATTCCAAACTTCTAAAAATTATAAACTCAATTTTTAATTTTAAAAAAATGTTTAAAAATAGTTACAATTGTTCAAATGGAAAAAGCATACTCCACTGTATGCGCAATATGTTTATGAACAAAATTTAAAAAAAATTAAGTCTCTATCTTTTCCAGAACTTGAGATATGATTTTCCTTGTCGGGAAAAACATAATTTTCGGGAAACGGTAAAAAACAAAAATAATAACAAAAGAAGCGGTTTACTCACTGTGACAAAATACGTCTAACAAAGGCATACAAATAAAAAAACATTATATAAGCGCATACTATAACTCATGTACACACCAAAACTAAATTTGCTAATCAAAGCGCGGGGGGGGGGGGGGGGGGGGTAAGGCGAGCGTTGTCTGCAAAGGAGCAGCAATTTGGCACTGCAGCGGCTCACAAATATTTTTCTACTTGAAAAAAAATTTTTTTGGCCATGTTTTATATATCACCGTGTTTGTAAAGAACCACAAAGCAAAATAAAACAAAAAACGAAATTAGAAAAAAATTAGTTTATTAGCCGTTTCTGACTTGAACTCCTCCCTTAAGTTTACTAAAATTTGTCACTAGCTTAAAAACCGTAAATGAAGTAAAAAGATGATGAAATTGGAAAAGTTTTCGAACTAGTTCTTTTAATAGTAAGTTAGGTGTATTTTTTTTTTTTTAAATTTATAACGTCAAGAAATGGCAAGGACAGTAAGTGTTATTTTTGTGTATCTGAGTGTATTCTGAGTATCCGAGGCTGAAAGTCGAGGATTCTTAAGCAACCACTACCATAAAAATAAACCTACGGGCCGAGTATGAGTAAGTTATTTTTTCAACCGAAAAAAATGATGAATAAATTGACAAAAATGAATAAAAAATAATAAAATTCCATAGAAAAATTTATTTACTATTGACGGTAAGCGCTTACTTACGTTCTTAGAAAGTAACAAAATTACTTACGTACCTAAGCACCTAAATGTTGCTTACGCGACAAGCTACCTGGTACGTAAACGCCAACTTACGATTCAAGAGGTTGGAAAAAGTATTATGATACCTGTAAAAAAATGTAAACTCCTAACTTAAAAACTAAATCCACCCTGCCTTCTAGCCTTAATAATCAAATTAACATCCAACCATACAATTATATCAATACTGTACCTAGCGTAACGAGACTGTATTAAAAATATTAAATTCAAGTCAATTCCAAGCAACTTTAGCTGTACCACACTTAGTACAGTAACTGAAGCATTTGGCTACCAATTTTTTCGAATGGGATGGATTGGCTTGAAATTTGAACTGTAGCTAGGGAGTAGCCCAAGAAACAAAAGTTATATAATGCCGATGTGTGCTTTCACCTTAGGGGTGGAAGGCACCCCTTCTAGGCGTTGGAAATTTTTTTATGAAAAATAACCCCACCGTTCGATAGAGCGACAAATTCTAAGCAAAAAATATTCTATAAGAATTTTTTGTACAATCAATACTTTTTGAGATATTGGCGCCTAAATGTGGTCGTTTTTAGCCCAAAAAATGCATGTTTTTGAGGGATATTTCGCAAATATCTCAAAAACTACAAGTTTTACATAAAAAATGGTTATGAGCAAAAATAAAGAAAATCAAGTAACAAAGAGATTGCATTCTTTTTTATTTTTGTAGGTAGAACACAACCTAAGTTATGACTCCTTGAATTTAAAATCGATTTTGACGATAGCTAAAATCGAAACTTTCAATGTCATTTGGAGGAAAAATGAGAGGTTTTTTGAAAAAAACTCATATTACACCTTTTAAAGTACTTGAATAGACCTTTATTTTGAGCTGTGGTAAAAGCCATTAGTATAAAAATTAACGAAGTTACATTCAAAGCAAAATGGTTGTCTTGAGTTTTGAGAAAAAAATTGGTATCAAAATTAATTACTTGACGGCAAACATTGAAACTAAGCGTAATCCGTCGCCAGTTTACTTTATTCATATATAAACAATGGGTTCTGGGAGTTTGAACGGATTTAGAAGTTTAAATTCGAAAAAATGACTGATATACTCTTGAAAAAAAAATTTAATTTTTAAAAAAATCATAGTTTTTTTCAAAATATAAAAAAAACTAACAAATTTATGAAAAAAAATTATAGAATGAAAATTGTAGGTCTTTTCTTGCTGAAAAATTTTCTTTTTTGTTCATTTTTGTACGTCCAAATTTGACTGAGTTATGATCGTTAGAAGCTCAAAACAGAACGCGAAGACTACCTTTCCTAAGCCCTTTAAACTTACAAATCTAAAAATTGAAGGACTCAAAAAATTGTAAATCGTAAGACTTATAGTGCTTAAAATTTCCTACCAAATGGTTTTTTAAGCGAATTGATAACTTAAAAATTAAAAAAGTTACAATAAGAAAACCAATTGCATTTTTTCGGTAAAATTTTTGGACCAGGTAAATTACCATCATCTTTGTGTATTTTTTGTATTTTTTTAATAATTTAGTTGAAAAATTTTAAAAATAAATTCAATAGAATGAAAAAAAAATTAATTATATCAACATGTAATGTATAATTCACATGCTATTTTTCCATACATATAATTTTTATGCAATTTTTCCATAAAGGGTAGGATTTTTTATAAGGGGTAGTTCCTCTATCAGGGTTTTTGGGAGATTAAAAAATTACAATATAATCATACATTTGAAAACTTTTAAAAAGTTACAATTCATCATATGTACACCAGTATATAATATCTCAAGCCGTTAATAATCGTTTTCTTCTTTATTTTATTATAAGGGGTGGTTTATTTTTTAACGGTTGCAGCTTTTTAATGAGTGATAAGTTTTATAATGAAAAATAAAAGAGATATAACACATTGTGAATGCACCAAAAGGTTACTTTAGGCTGCTAAAACTTTTTTCCTATTTTTTCGGAAACAAAGGGATAGTTTTTAAGAATTTTTTGGGTAGAAAAGTAATTGAATTTCATAAATTATATTAAAAAACTTGAAAGGAATTTTATCCAACATATTTGAACATAAATTGAATCTTTATAATACGTAAATATGGACTTTTCGTATTTTTGTCTTACAAGGGTAGTTTTTACCCCTAATTATCAAAAAGCACACATCAAGACGATATAACTTTTGAAGTGTAGGGTCAGATGAGCTGTTATACAAATTTTCAGGAAAATCCATTCAATCCGAAAAAATTGGGAGCTTTTACATTATTTTGTCTTTAAGTGACTGTACTAACTGATTTCCACTATCTTTGTTTCAACTTAATTACAAAAAAAAAAAAAATACAAAGCTGTATTGCACAATTGAAATATTATTATCAACCTTTTTTTATTTTAAGAAAAAAAAGCTATTCTAGTGAATTATATTATTTACTATAATATTTAATGACGTATAGTTTATTGCTATCATACAAATATTTTTACCCATAATATAAGGTCACAAAGTCAGAAAATGTGCAAACACAAAGTAAAGAAGGCATAGGAGGCAATAATTTGCTGAAATTTCAAATAAACTTTTTTCCAATTTATTGGAATCTTGTTAGTTTCGTTGAAAATTTACACCTGAAATTTTATTTTATTAAAATTTTTGAGTTTATTAAAACTAACAAGTAAACGTCCCGAGGCCGGACCTATCGATTTTGATGAAACTTAGATATGTTGGAGAACACTAAAAAATAAGCGACACGTATTTTTCTTTATCGGCGGAAAAACGGTTTGAAGGGGTGAAATCGCCCTCCAAAAATTGGGGTAAAAATTTAATTTTTTAAATATCTCGAAAACGGTAAGAGATAGAGCAAAAGTTTAAATTGGCGATATTGCTCTTTTTTAAAGAGCTATCTATTGGTATGCAATTTGTTCAAATTGTGTCAACAGGGGTGGCTGGGGGTTAAAATTTAGGGGTTAATTTTGCAAAGAGGGGGTGAAAATTAAACAATATAAAAACTTTGTTTACAGATTTGAAATCTACGTCAAAAAATCTAATTGACCTGTTTTTGCTCAATGTCCTAATATTAAGTCTAGGGGTAGTTAACTAAGGGGTGACTGTGTCGAATAGTCGTACTACTTGAGTAGTTTAAGAAGTTTTTCTTCATGGGAAATAGTTTAAGACATCTAGAATAACGTAGAAATGTAATTTTCGATTTGAAAATTCAGTTTGAGCAACATTGGAGAGGGGGTGAGTCACCCTCTTAAATTACATACTAGATAACATACACTCATTTTTAATATTAACACACTGACAGTGGGTAATAATGTCACAATAAGTGGTTCTGAAGTTGGACTATCGTATGTAAGGTTTTTATTAGGTTTCCATTCATTTTCAAAATATCGTTATTTTCGGTATCGATAACTTTCGATAACGAAACCTACAACATCCATTAAAAAACAAACCTTATCAAAACCTTACATACGACAGTCCAACTTCAGAACCACTTATTGTGACATTATTACCCACTGTCAGTGTGTTAATATTAATAAAAATTCGTCAAGTGCGTGTTTGACACGCACTAAGTAATGTCCCTCACAATCAGTGGTCATAACTAAAACTTCTTAAAATATAACAGTCCGGACACATACGTTCATGATGTGACACATACGAACACGATCGTTCTGAAATCAAAAAATAGGTTATATTTTAGGAATAAAATTTATTTATTAGGAAAAATATTTTATCCACCTTCATATCCCGTTATAAAAAATTCCTAGAAACAACTGATTGTACGGAACACTGTTAGCGCAAGTACAACTTGCACTTGACGACTTGTTTTTATTAAAGTTAATTATGTATATAATAAAAATTAGAAATAAATAAAGGTTTAAAAAATATTAACTACGATTTTTTTTATTAGAAACACAAAATTACAAAGACAACGTATTTATTATATCATAAAAGTTATTTCTGATGAGTTTATCGTAATTGGAAGATTTTCTTGATGTAGATGTACGAATAAATAAAGAAGTAATAAAGTCCTGACACGTTATTTTGTCCACCTACGTGCACATTTTTTTTCATTATATCAAATCTTTATTTTTTATTTTTTTGATTTGTTTTAAAGTACGTTCAGTTGTATAAATTCCAAATTTTTTAATATATCTAAGTTTATTCTTTTATGTTGATCATGTTGTACGTACGGTCATGTTAAAAATCAGGAAGTGGAAAAATATGAAGAGTAAATTAATTTAATTAATTAAGTACTTTTTTGAAAAGTCTGTAGAATAAATATTACGAGTACATCATTAAAAAATTTGACAATTATTGATAATTTTAAAATAAATTGAATTCATTTTTATTGTTATTATTTTAGTAACGATAATAAATCTTTTTAAAAAATGTGTTTATTCGAGGACAATCGGAATTAAACCTACATTTATATTTGTATATGTCGTAGACATATATTAAAATACGTTATTTCACGAAATACCGAGGCAATTCATATTATGCCGGAATTTTATGTAACTTGAAGATTTTACACAATATTCTGCCTAGTCAGTTCAAGAAACAACTATTTTATTTTGACATTTCATGTTCAATCAAATGCAATTCATATGACTGTTGGTCAGAGACATGCGCATTTAAGCTTTTAAAATTTCTGTAACTGCTACATACATATAAGCATATTAATATTAAGTAATTCAAATTTTGTTGTAAAATTATAAAAAATAAGTTTTAGTTGTTAGCGGACTTTTTTTCTTCTTAATTAAAGTCTTTTTTAATCAAAATAATAATTTTTTTATCTACAAATTTGGAAATAAACAACAATAATTATGTAAATTATAATTGTAATGGACATGAGTTAAAAAAAAAAAAACGGTTGTGGACCGTTGGAAACATTGTTGAAAATTAACTCAAAAGAATGCTTTGTTTTGTTGTATAAACCGTACAAACTGTATTTACTGTATTCACTGTATTCCCCCTAAGAATCTGGTAGAAATGATATTACGTAAACACAATCTATCGATTATAATATTAAGAATTATATACATACAATAAAACATCAACAGTTACGTATTTCTTAATTTAACACAAAATGTCGAAATAAAGTAGCTGTTTCCTGTACTAACTAGGCTGAATGTGTAAAATTTTCAAGTTACAGAAGATGCCGGCATGACATGAACTGCCTCGGTATTTCGTGAAATAACGTATTTTATTATATGATCCACGACATATACATACACTATTTACATGATCGATATGTACTTCACTGCAATAGTCAGTTATCTCCAATTGAAGATAACTGACTATTGCCAATGCCATGGGGTATCGACGTATTTTGAAAGAATAACATATCGATGGCCCAATGCAATAATTTGTTAATTTAATACATTTAACGCCATCTACACAACAATATTAGTAACTTGACCTGATGCTATCTATGGATGCTACTATATATTAAATATACCAAGTCACTACTTGCTACTGGATGGAGTCTTAATCGTTTTTTACCAAACCATAGAGTTCACAGGTACGAAGTTAGTTCGGGACATAATTATATGGGAAAATGTCAACTCACAGTAGATAATTTCGCTTTAAAAAACGGAAAATAACGTTTTTTTATAAAATACCTATCTGCGAAAATTATTACAAATTATGCAAAACCAGAAGTATCAGAAGGTAACGGAATTTAAAATAATTTTAGATTTTTATTAGACCGGGATAGCGCGAACGCAGTCCCGACTACCAAAAATTACGCGCCCGAGTTACCCACATTAGGGGTAATCGCAAGGGTCAGCCCAACCGTAGTGCAATGGAAGAGCCTCGCCCTGGGGGAACCGCCTTGTTGATCACGGTAACCCCTACGCCAGGTAAGTATGATTTTTCAATCTTTGCTCCGATAGTCGTCGATTGAATTCGATTATTTCATAACGAGAGTTGTAGAAAAGCAAGTTCTTTTAAGAGAAGTTATTGTTTTAAAATTATTTTTCTTTCAGGTAAAGTTTGATCAAAGCTTGTAAGAATTGTTCTGGATGGAAACTTTCAATAAATCTTCCGTTGAAATCTTAAAAAAAATGAAAATTAAATAAAATGTGTTCCTTTCTCTACAGGTTGCTATGTGTTAGAGAGAGATGCAGCAACTGCTGTACAAACCGTACAAGCTATTAGTATTTAGTAGTGCAAATGTAGGCAAAGTACATAATATGTATTATGGACGCAAGCCAAAAAGAACTTTTTTACCTACATCTGAATTTATCTTTGTCTGTCATATTAATAGATAGAAGTTTACTCATTCACTCATTTAAAAACATAATTACTTCGTTTGGTTGGTAACTATGTAAATAATACAATTTGTGTTCCCCTCACCCCAATTTCTCGTGGTCTTTTGTGCTTGTGCCCAGGGCCGGACCTACAGTTATTACGAGGGGGGGCAAACTTTGCAGTTGGCGCCCTCCCCGAGAAAAGCACCAAATTAAATATTTTGGCGCACCAATATTTTTCAAATTTTTCCCAGCAAAAAGCAAGTGACAATAAGCCACATCCAATTCACCGTTTTGGCTGACCAACTAACTAGGCTGAATGTGTAAAATTTTCAAGTTACAGAAGATGCCGGCATAACATGAACTGCCTCGGTATTTCGTGAAATAACGTATTTTATTATATGACCCACGACATGTACATACACTATTTACATGATCGATATGTACTTCACTGCAATAGTCAGTTATCTCCAATTGAAGATAACTGACTATTGCCATGGGGTATCGACGTATTTTGAAAGAATAACATATCGATGGCCCAATGCAATAATTTGTTAAATTAATACATTTAATGCCATCTACACAACAATATTAGTAACTTGACCTGATGCTACCTATGGATGCTACTATATATTAAATATACAAAGTCACTACTTGCTACTGGATGGAGTCTTAATCGTTTTCTTACCAAACCATAGAGTTCACAGGCACAAGAAATATATACAATACACAAGCAATACAGCCCTCTTGCGTTTATTCAATATGGATGTAAAACTCAATAATTATTCAGTCACAAAACAATCTTATTATGTCCCGAACTTACACGAAGTTAGTTCGGGACATAAAAATGAGTGTATGTTACCTAGTATGTAATTTAAGAGGGTGACTCACCCCCTCTCCAATGTTGCTCAAACTGAATTTTGAAATCGAAAATTTCATTTCTACATTATTCTCGATGTCTTAAACTATTTCCCATGAAGAAAAACTTCTTAAACTACCCAAGTAGTACGACTATTCGACACAGTCACCCCCTAGTTAACTACCCCTAGACTTAATATTAGGACATTGAGCAAAAACAGGTCAATTAGATTTTTTGACGTAGATTTCAAATCTGTAAACAAAATTTTTATATTGTTTAATTTTCACTCCCTTTTTGCAAAATTAACCCCTAAATTTTAACCCCCAGCCACCCCTGTTGACACAATTTGAACAAATTGCATACCAATAGATAGCTCTTTAAAATAGAGCAATATCGCCAATTTAAACTTTTGCTCTATATCTTACCGTTTTCGAGATATTTAAAAAATTAAATTTTTACCCCAATTTTTGGAGGGCGATTTCACCCCTTCAAACCGTTTTTCCGCCGATAAAGAATAATACGTGTCGCTTATTTTTTAGTGTTCTACAACATATCTAAGTTTCATCAAAATCAATAGGTCCGGCCTCGGGACGTTTACTTGTAAGTTAACTTCTATCTTATTAAACATTGTTTTCGAAGGATTGTCTCTTTTCAATTACTTATAAAGAATATCTTACCTAGAATAGAATCTGTTGAAACGTGACAAAGGTGCTAGGAAGGCAAACTGAAACGAGAATTCTCCATAATCACAACTCATTTAATAAAATTCTATCTATAGAACGTATTTATGTTACTTCGAATTGTTTACGAAATAACCATAGAAGTTTTCACTTCGATTGTGTGATCTTATGAACCTTCACAATTTTTTTAGAAAGACCTCGAATTAAACGCAAGGTCCATTGGTCCGAAAACCATTTCTCTTTTATTATTCAGAGTGTCTAAGGAACGACACTGACATGAATGTTATTAAATGGTGGCAGCGCCAATTAAGGGTATCTTAATTGAGTCGTCTCTTTATAAAAAAGAAAATGTTAATATTAATTCTATTCGATCTTTTTGATGATGAAAACCCTATAAATAGCAGGTACATTATTGTATTTATTTTTGTTCTGACATTAAAAATAAATAAATAGCAACTATACATAATTTGCTTGGAACCTTGATACCTACTGCGGTAAATTGAAGATTATTTTTTGAATGGAAATCATAATTACAATTCTAACAATTCAGACATATCACCAAAGTGTTGACAAGTAACGTTGAGGTTTACGGCATAAGCTTCCAGAAATTGAATTAGCTAAGTCGTTAGATAAACTTTATGTACCTATGTACAATTTCTACAAAGAAGCAGTATACATATAATTACAGGTAGCCCCTGAAGAACACGGGTACCCTTCCCCCAAATTACACAATTACACGGTTTCAAACAACACGATTTTTAAGTAATTCTTCTGAAAAAGAATAAAATACATATTATATTATATTTGATATAAAGTTGCATCGGTCCTCAATGTACGCGAATATATATATATATATATATATATATATATATATATATATATATATATATATATATATATATATATATATATATATATATATATATATATATATATATATATATACATATATATATATATATATATATATATATATATATATATATATATATATATATATCGGTTCGATATGGATTTGATTTACACGAATAAAAATCGTGTAAATTGAATCTGTCAATTATAAAAGGAAAAATAGTGGAAATAAAAACTACTAAAAATTATAGAGAATTTTATAACAGAAATGATTAGGAATATGTAGAAATTTGCATATTTAAATTCCGAAAATATCGTTATTTTCGACATCGATAATTTTCGATAACGAAAAGCAGGTTTTGACAGTCCTAATATGTTTGGAATACTCACAACTTGCTTCGCTTGAGCTTTCAAAAATTTCGTTATTTTTTCGGTACGACGCACCGTTTACGAGATACTTTCGATCAAAAGTTTACGATTACGAAAAGTAACGAAATGTAATTTTCTTAAAATATTCTATTGTTGATCAAATCAGAAGGACTAATAGACCTAAAATTCAACAATTATAACCAATTTATGATAAATAGTTCGTTATCGATAATATTCGATAACGAAAAGTAGACTTTAACAGTCAGAATATGTTTGGAATACCCGCAGCTTGCAAATTAAACGGGACGCTTTTTTTATATTTTTTTTTTTTATTTTCACACTTGTAATAGAAAATGCCTATCTTTTGTGGTCTCGAACAACACGGTTTCAAAGAACACGGAATCAATTAATCATGTTCTTCGGGGGATTACTGTATGTATCAAAAATATTTTATATCCTATGGAACAAAGGTGTAACTACAATGGAGCAGGCGGAGCAGCCATTTCAGGGCGCATAACAAAAAAGAGCGCTACAGAAAAAAATGTAAATGTAAGGAAGAAAAATTATTTTAAAAAACGGAAAACAGAACAAGAAAAAGATTAATGAATTTTTGAAGCAGGCCACTTAAGTAAAAATCGCTCCAGGGCGCAAAAATTATAAGTTACGTCTCTGGTATGGAAGAGTTTTAACCAATTTCGGGGACGTTAGTCAAGTGCGAAGAATAATTTAAATTTCAAATTAACATTATTGCGTACAACAATTCATAAAGAAAAATATTCTATATCCCAAAACGTGACCTCCAAGAATACCTCCACCTTCACATTCATAAAAACGAGTTATAATAACGAATACTCTCATTTTTTGTATTCTCATTTTTTAGAGTTCCGAAGAAGAAATCTCGCGTATAATTTCGTCGTGTCTGTCTGTCAATCATATCCCCATAATTCCTACATCGTTCTGTCTATAAACACGAATATATTTTTTTACAGGGCTGTCGTGAGAAATCTAGGGCCCAATGTCAACGCGCAAAAAATCTATTAATAAGTATAAATTTTTGCTATTGTTATTTCTTTCATATTTAATGAAATTAAAACTGTGTAAATAGCCAAAAATAGGGGTTTAAATCTAAACCATATTCCTAGAGCAAAATTAGACATTCTGATAGCAAAAATTAAAAATTTAACCCAAGTTGAAATTTCCTGATTTAAAAAATAACTATTAAATTATTAAACTGTTATTGCAAAACATTTATGATAGACCAATTTGTAGATTAGGGTCTTAAAGATGTACGTACGAATTTTATAACTAACAATAAGAACAAATTTTTCGAGTTCAATCAACGTTAAAGTATAAGTAACTAATTAAAGATCTCTTTATATTAAAAATGGATAGCAAAATATTTCTGTTGTTGTGACGCTTATGATTCCAAGATTTGTAGATTTAAGTTAATTTATTCTGTTTTAAAATTGATATTCGTCATAACCACTTTAATTCAAATTTGAAGGACAGAAATATTAAATAAAATAAATACAAAATAATAATCTTTATTATTAAACTGAAGTAAATAAGAAACAAGTATACTAATCGGGTTGCAAAACGTCTCAACAATGCGACATAAAGTTTTAAAAGTTGCTCATTGCATGCTTTTATATTTATTTTTTCATACATTTCATGTAAACGGAGCTTTTTTGGATCGACTTTCACCAATTGCTAAATTTGATAGTAAGGAAACAATTTTCTAATAGTGATATGTTTTTTGTAAAATTTTAACTTTTGTTTTTAGTTAATGAAGTAAGTGAACATATTAGTATGTTATATTATTACGGGTAAGCATTTTAAATTTTAAATTTTAAGAGGAATATAAACGATTTTAAAAACAATGTGAAATTTAATTTTACATTTTTTACAATTAAAAATTGACTTTTCAATTTTTTTTTTTTTTTTTAATATTAATAATTCATTAAAACCTCATTTTGCTATTTCTCTAGGGGAAAAACTTCAACTACCCCTGTTTATTCCCACTAATGCTATATATTGTAGGGTGAGAAGAAATATTCATAGCATTAAATGATATCCGAGAACAGTAATTCAATTATAATTTTTAATTAACTAATCATGGGTTAAGAGAAATGTACATTTAAATTGAAACAATTTTTTTCATTTATATTTCTCTTAATTGTTAAACTCATTTTAAAAATTAAGTAATTATTTCATAAATTTTCGCAGAGACACCTCCGAGGAATTTATAACAATAAAATTAAAAAATATTGAAACGTTACTAGAAAAAGAAAATTTTGACAAAGAAAAAATAACCGTTTTCTATTCACCCGGATTTATTGAACCGTTAAATGCCAACACAACCGTAGCTTTAGTAAATGCTTATTTAACTCACCGAGACAAATATAATATTCTACAAATTGACTGGACCAAATATTCAGTTACGGATGATTATTTAAAGAATGCTGTACCTAGCATTAGAACGGTAAGACGACAAAAACAATTAATTGAAAAATATTAAAAAATATAAAAACATTTAATTTATTCAAAGGTAGGAAAAGCTATTGCAAAAGGAATCGAAAGATTAATTGCAACAGGCTTGGATGTTGAAAAAATTCATTTAATCGGTCATTCACTCGGGGCGCAAATTGTTGGAACGATTGGTAGAAATTTAAAGAAACCGGTACCATTAATTGTGGGATTAGATCCAGCTGGTCCTGGTTTTCCTGCAACCTCGGAACATTTCAGTAGAACCGATGGCCAATACACAATCGCTGTACATACTGATAATGGTGTTTACGGCACATCGCTAAATGATGCGGATTTAGATCTGTATATAAACAGTGGTATTCGAAATCAACCCGGTTGTGAATTTTTTGCAATTCCATTCTCAAAAACTGGTAAATTTTGTTTATTTTTCATAATCTATACACTATCTTATTTTTTAATTTTTCGTTGGAAACTTTCCAGATTTTTGTAGCCATCAACAATCCGTTTTTTATTGGGCCGATATTATCAAATATCCCGGGAAATTTATCGCAATTGATTGTGATAGTTATCAGTATTTACGGCGGACGTATTGTGACAAATCAAAACCAATTGTGATAAGTCCAGAACTTAGAGGGTACGTTTAAGTTTTTGAACAATTTGAAAAACGTGTTAAAACGAACAATAACTGACTTAAGTATTTACGTAAAATAATACACGTGCTTGATTGTTTTAGGGTTAAAGGTGTTTATTATCTACGAACTAATATTGCGTCACCATATGGACTGAGTGAAAAAGGCATCTAAAACTTTTCCATTTGCATCTGTTTTTGTAAAATTTATTCTATTATGTAACTACTTATATTTTTTTTTTAAATGTTTTATTTGTTTATAGGTATTGTAAATATTATTAAAAAAGTTATTATAAAAAATTTTTTTTAATTTCTTATAAAGTTATCAATTAAGTTTAAATCATAAAAATCTTATAATTTTAGATAATTAAAAATCTAATTTAAACACCGATCTACAAGGATTAACAATATATAAATATCTAATCAATTAGACATATCAGTGCATTTATTTTATCATATTAACATTTTGATCTTTTACAAAAAAAATAGTAAAATAACATCATTAGAATACATCCGTAATATGTTCTGATAAGCAATTGAATATATACTTTTATGTTTTTTTTCAAACTTCAACAATCAAATCATCACAATAGATTTGTTAATCCATCGAAACCCGTTTTTTCTTCAAAAAAAATCCGTGGCCAGAAGCAGATCCAGCTGTGGTATTAGAAAATGGTTACACTTTTTTAATGGTTTCATAATGCTTGATTTTTAATCACGAGCTTCGTTTAATATGAAATTTCGTTTCCCGACCATGTAACACAGATAAATATCGACACTTTTTTAAGCATTAGAGAAATGCTTAAAGACAATTCTTTAATTTTAAATAGAATTCCTGTAGCCTGGAACCATTTCTACCCTTAGTTGAAATAACATTAGATAGTGTAATATGAAATATCGTTTTCCGGCCACTTGGTATACCATGTAATTTCGATAAATATCAACACTTTCCCAAGAATTACAGAAATATTTAAAAACAATTATTTAATTTTAAAAATAATTCTTGTAGCCAGGGCCAGATTAACCCTGAGTCCGCCCCTACCTTTTAGGGAATCTTAAAAAAAACGTAAATCACAAATTTTTCTGCCCTGTTTTAAAAATTTGCCGCCCCTTTTCCTACCTTTTTTACAAACTTTCTCTTAAAAAAAATAAGTGACGAGCAAAAAAAAAACGTTAATTACTCATTTTTCCGCCCTATTTTAAAAATTTACCGCCCCTAAAAATCTCCCGCCCCTAGGCCATGGCCTAGGGTGGCCTATTGGCTAAGCTGGCCCTGCTTGTAGCTTGGAATAATTTCCGCCATTAATTAGAATAAAATTAAGTGATGTAATAATATGAAATGTCGGTTTCCAACCAATTGATCTACCATCTAATTTAGAAAAATTTTAACCCTTTTTTAAGCATTAGAGAAATGTTTAAAAGCGATTCTCCTATTTTATATAGAGTTTTAATGGCTTGGAATCATTTCCACTATTAACTGGAGTAACACTTGAAAAATCGTTTTATGACCACTTCCTTTAGTACTATGTAATTCAGAAAAATATCGACACCATTTCAACCAGTGGTGTCGCAAGACGAAAATGGGGAGTGGGCAAGATAATTTTTGCGAAGCTCCCTTTAATTTTCTTTCTAAAATTCCTGTCTTAAAAATTAGGAAACAAAAAAAAAAAAAGAAAAAAAACGAGACCCCTTTAAGTTCGAGGCCGTGGGCGTAGGCCCACATTGCCCACGCCTAGCTACGCCACTGTTTTTAACTATTAGAGGGATGTTTAAAAGTAATTTTTCCATTTTATATAAAACTCTTGTAGCCTGGAATCATTCTCGCCGCTAATTAGAATAGCATTATGCCGTATAATATAAAATGCCGTTTTGCGACCACTTACAAGTAAAGCGCCCGAGGTCAGACCTATCGATTTTGATGAAACTTAGATATGTTGTAGAACACTAAAAAATAAGCAACACGTATTTTTTTTTATCGGCGGAAAAAAGGTTTGAAGGGGTGAAATCGTCCTCCAAAAACTGCGATAAAAATTTAATTTTTTAAATATCTCGAAAACGGTAAGAGATAGAACAAAAGTGTAAATTGGCAGTATTGCTCTTTTTTAAAGAGCTATCTATTGGTATGCAATTCGTTCAAATTGTGTCAACAGGGGTGGCTGAGGGTTAAAATTTAGGGGTTAATTGTGCAAAAAGGGGATGAAAATTAAACAATATAAAAATTATGTTTACAGATTTGAAATCTACGTCAGAAAATCTTATTGACCTGTTTTTGCTCAATGTCCTAATATTAACTCCTGGGGTAGTTAACTAGAGGGTGACTGTGTCGAATAGTCGTACTACCTGGGTAGTTCAAGAAGTTGTTCTTCATGGAAAATAGTTTAAGACATTTAGAATAACGTAGAAATGAAATTTTCGATTTCAAAATTCAGTTTGAGCAACATTAGAGAGGGGGTGAATCACCCTCTTAAGTTACATACTAAACATACACTCATTTTTAACATTAGCACACTGGCAGTGGGTAATAATGTCACAATAAGTGGTTCTGAAGTTGGACTATCGTATGTAAGGTTTTTATTAGGTTTCCATTCATTTTGAAAATATCGTTATTTTCGGTATCGATGATTTTCGATAACGAAAACTATAACATCCATTAAAAAACAAACCTTATAAAAACCTTACATACGACAGTCCAACTTCAGAACCACTTATTGTGAGATTATTACGCACTGTCGGTGTGTTAATATTAAAAATGAGTGTATGTTAACTAGTATCTAATTTAAGAGGGTGACTCACCCCCTCTCATATGTTGCTCAAACTGAATTTTGAAATCGAAAATTCCATTTCTACGTTATTCTAAATGTCTTAAACTATTTTCCATGAAGAAAAACTTCTTGAACTACCCAAGTAGTACGACCATTAGACACAGTCACCTCCTAGTTAACTACCCCTAGACTTAATATTAGGACATTGAGCAAAAACAGGTCAATTAGATTTTTTGACGTAGATTTCAAATCTGTAAACAAAATATTTATATTATTTAATTTTTACCCCCTTTTTGCAAAATTAACCCCTAAATTTTAACCCCAACCACCCCTGTTGATGTAATTTGAATAAATTTAATATCAATAGATAGCTCTTTACAAAAGAGCAATATTGCCAATTTAAACTTTAGCTCTATCTCTTACCGTTTTCGAGATATTGAAAAAATTTTTACCCCAATTTTTGGAGGGCTATTTCACCCCTCCAAACCGTTTTTCCGCCGATAAAAAAAAATACGTGTCGCCTATTTTTAGTGTTCTACAACATATCTAAGTTTCATCAAAATCGATAGGTCCGGCCTCGGGCCCTTTACTTGTTAGTCTATCATGTAATTTAAAAAACTATAGACACTTTTGAAGCATTAGAGAATGTTTAAAAGTTATTCTTCTATTCTATACGGAACTCTTGTAGTCTGAGATTCGTTTCCGTTATTAATGGGAATAACATTAGGTCATATAATATGAAACGTCGGTTTCCGGCCAGTTGATCTACCATGTAATTCAGAAAAATATCAACACTTTTTTAAGCATTAGAGAAATGTTTAAAAGCAATTCTTTAATTGATCAAATTATTGTAGCCTAGAATCATTTCTACCATTAATTCGGATAACATTTGGTGATAACATTCGAATTTTCTAACACTAGCTGCAAATTTGGACAAAATCCATGTATTTGTTTGTAGGTACTAGTTTTATTCCAAAGAGTCTGGAACCATTACCATAGGTGAATTTGCCCAAGAAATGAAATTCAACGATATGTATGCGATTGTGTAGCTTAGTGAAAGAGTAAACCATACGTATGGATTTTTCCTCAATATCTTTACATTTTGCGGAGTTATAATACCAAATACCAAAAAATAGTGGTCTTATTCAAACTTTTTTTTCTCGTAAACTATTACAGATAAAACGATGAAACAAAATCCATATTGTTTGCTATGTCCAGTACTTTATTATATATTTTTTTCATTTAAAATGGACATTAAATACCCTTTATAAAATACGAAAAAAAAATTCATTAAATTTTTTTAGCTACTTGTACAAGAGTGACCACTTTCTTATTACTACCAAAAGAAAGCTCGCAAGCACTTCCCTCATCTCCCTGAATTTTATTTTTGTCAAAAGGGTGGAACATATTGAAAAAAAATAAGAACATATATATTTGGTGATGTTCATGGTACGTGTATGTACAGGTACAGGTCAACAAATCTGACTTTACCTCTTCAAGGTCATTAAAAATGCATTCTTAAAGAAGTGAGATAGTACTTAATATACAGCAAAAATGACCTTGAAGCGGCAAAGTCAGATTTGTTGAACTGTACCTACTGCCGTGTCACACTAATCTCACGTATCTCAGAAATTATAGTTTTGAGAAAACTTGATTTGAATAAAATATCGTATTATCTTAATTCGCTCAAATATTATTAAATATCTAAGATAATTGATTTTTATTATGCGTTATTGATTCAATGTTGCAGTATTGATTTAATAACATATAAATATACCATTTGAAAACATAAGAAATAAGGAATGTGATACAATCAAAAAAAAATTTAAAAATACAATAGATTAATTATTATATTATTATTAACAAATTAATTAATTTTATTGTCAATATATATACTAGGGATTGAGTATAATCCTTTAAACGTTGTTACGCGAAATTGCTGTATCTAAAGATACACGACATTCGTGTCACACGGCAGCCTACTTGTTTTTGAATTGCGTTTTTAAGAAATATTTTGAATGAATAAATGAATCATTGAATGTTTTTTTTTTTTTTTTTTTTTTTTTTTTTTTTTTTTTTTTTTTTTATTACATGATAATCTGATGCCTGCTCTACACTCTCGATCGAAGTTCCTCGACGAAGTAAGCGCTAAAGTTAGCTAAAGTCGGAATACCGTTATAACACCAGCCAGGAAGAACCATGAAATGACCTTTTACACTCTCGTACTCGGTCCACTTTGCGAGAATTGAGAGTAGCCATAAGGAATCTAATATGTTTTATGTTCAAAATGTAGACTCATTCCACATAGGAGTTTTAAAAAATAATCAGCTACGAATCAAGAACTCATTTTTTTCATTGCTTTTAACATTCAAGTCTACAATTTTAAATTCACTCATGAAGTTAAATACATCACTAATTGATCAAGTAAACAGTTTTAGTTTACCTAACGGGTAAGTAAAAATGTTAGTTGGATTTACTTGCGAAATAATTGTAGAACTGAGTAATACGTTAAAAACAATGAGAGAAGTTAGTTCTTTTTTCGTAACTAATTGTATTTTAGAACTCCGATATGAAAAAAGTCTACATTTTGAAGATAAAACATATTAGATTCCTTATGCCTACTCTCAATTCTCGCAAAGTGGACCGAGTACGAGAGTGTAAAAGGTCATTTCATGGTTCTTCCTGGCTGGTGTTATAACGGTATTCCGACTTTAGCTAACTTTAGCGCTTACTTCGTCGAGGAACTTCGATCGAGAGTGTAGAGCAGGCATCAGATTATCATGTAATAAAAAAAAAAAAAACATTCAATGATTCATTTATTCATTCAAAATATTTCTTAAAAACGCAATTCAAAAACAAGTAGGCTGCCGTGTGACACGAATGTCGTGTATCTTTAGATACAGCAATTTCGCGTAACAACGTTTAAAGGATTATACTCAATCCCTAGTATATATATTGACAATAAAATTAATTAATTTGTTAATAATAATATAATAATTAATCTATTGTATTTTTAAATTTTTATTTTGATTGTATCACATTCCTTATTTCTTATATTTTCAAATGGTATATTTATATGTTATTAAATCAATACTGCAACATTGAATCAATAACGCATAATAAAAATCAATTATCTTAGATATTTAATAATATTTGAGCGAATTAAGATAATACGATATTTTATTCAAATCAAGTTTTCTCAAAACTATAATTTCTGAGATACGTGAGATTAGTGTGACACGGCAGTAGGTACAGTTCAACAAATCTGACTTTGCCGCTTCAAGGTCATTTTTGCTGTATATTAAGTACTATCTCACTTCTTTAAGAATGCATTTTTAATGACCTTGAAGAGGTAAAGTCAGATTTGTTGACCTGTACCTGTACATACACGTACCATGAACATCACCAAATATATATGTTCTTATTTTTTTTCAATATGTTCCACCCTTTTGACAAAAATAAAATTCAGGGAGATGAGGGAAGTGCTTGCGAGCTTTCTTTTGGTAGTAATAAGAAAGTGGTCACTCTTGTACAAGTAGCTAAAAAAATTTAATGAATTTTTTTTTCGTATTTTATAAAGGGTATTTAATGTCCATTTTAAATGAAAAAAATATATAATAAAGTACTGGACATAGCAAACAATATGGATTTTGTTTCATCGTTTTATCTGTAATAGTTTACGAGAAAAAAAAGTTTGAATAAGACCACTATTTTTTTGTATTTGATATTATAACTCCGCAAAATGTAAAGATATTGAGGAAAAATCCATACGTATGGTTTACTCTTTCACTAAGCTACACAATCGCATACATATCGTTGAATTTCATTTCTTGGGCAAATTCACCTATGGTAATGGTTCCAGACTCTTTATTGTAAAATAGACTTATTTTTTAAATTAATACTAGTGGTATAAATTATAACCTTACTGACCGTAGACAAGGCGTGTCGATGAGTTGTTTAATGATGTCTGGGAACTAAGATTATAAATACAATACAAATATGATAACTCAATGTGACCTAACCAGATTTATTTAAAGCAGAAGAAATAAAATATTATTTACTTATTGATTCTAAAAATAATTTTAAATTTTTTCCACTCGTAAACTGACTTTTTAATTATGTCAATAATTTTATAGGTATGGTCCATTTCACTTAAATTTAACCATGATTCATCACTTATGATTCTTATGAATTTAAATAATTTCCGTTTCCTTGGCTTTATCTCTTTCATTATTGCACTTACGTAAATTTTAAATTTGCAGTTTGCTTTTAGAAAATAATAGAAGATTTATTTATTTCGAATTAAAGAATTATTTAATTTTTTAAGGATGACTCATGCTTAATTGTATTTGAAAAGGGGTAAATTTAAATAGTTAATGTATTTCAAGTTTTCCCAACACTTCCACCATTAATATAAACTTGTGTACTTCACCTGTGAACAATTATAATTTTAGTTAAAATGGTTAATAAAAATGGAGATTTCAAAAATATTTTCTTAAAATTATCTCAATAATCCCACACAGTTTAATTAAAGACACCCAAATAAAGGAAGTTTTACTTCCTATTAACAAATCAAACACTTTGGAAAAACACCACTTTAATTGTTTAAACTCTTATGACGTTTCGATCAATATAATCATTATCAAACAGGTCTTGTTACGCAAATAATGAAAAATACGCGATAAAAAATTTCTAAAACAAAATTAACAAAAAATAAAGTCTCTGAAAAAGTTGACGAAAAAAAAAACTACTTAAGTTTTTAAGACCAAAAAGTTTCCTGGAAGGAGTTACACCATAGATATACCAGACTGTTAACTAGCTAACCCATACGGCCTAACCCAATGTTGCCAAAAAAAAGATGACAAATCCCCACCTACATATATGTTATATACATATTCAGATTTTGTGTTTGTATGTGTAGTATAGTGGGTATTAGTCTGTTTGTGGTAATTGCTGCTACGTATCTGCTGCGGGCACATATACATGTGCTGTGGAACTACTGTATGTATGTATCTGGTAACAATGATCTGGCCATGACCTAACAATGCATGTTTGCTCTTGCAGAGCTGGTGCACGACTGAATGTAAAGTGGTATAACATCCCGCCAGACGAGTTACAAATTTTGTTTTTATGCTCGTTCTATATGTTCTATGAGTTACACCATCCAAAATTAAATAATATCTAATGTCAATTTTTAATTCTCGAGAGGGGTCACGACCCCTTAACCCCCTTGTATACGCGCCTAAGTATACCCCCTTATATATGCTCCCCTTCCAACCTTTGTTAAAAAATAGGCTACTAAGCTTGAAACAATTAAAAAATAAACGTGCTATAAAACCTTATTAGCTTACACACCACGTCGTATGTCATCAACAATTTTATATAAAGCTATCAAAATAGTGTACCAGTTGGGCGTTTTGTCATAGATTATGACCGTCAAGGTGTTAAAATTATGTTTTATTTTTGACACGACGTTAAGCAGTAAATTTGTTCGTAGATGAAAAGGCTCTACATCATCGGGTGAAAGCGCCTATAATACAAATTTAATGTTATCATATAAACTGCATAGATGGCGTACATCTTACATCTAGAGTCCCTATAATAAATAGAGTCGTGACATGTGTGCTGAACGCTGATTGGTTCCAGCATTTTCTGTCCACAGTTTGCCTAAAATACATTAGAAATAAATTAAATATTAACAAAAATCATTTAGATTAACCTAGAAAGAATAATTAAATTAAAAAATTTTAATTGTTCATTATTATTAAGTCAAATGCTCAAAAATATTTAGTCAAAAATATGATAATTAATTTTGAAGTTTCCCGCTCTGTTTTGGACAGAAAATGGATGACATGTCACGACTCTATTTATTATAGGAACTCTACTTACATCAACTACACAACTTTATCTATTAACGATTAAAAAATTTAACATGCGAAATTAGAAACTATATTTATAAAAAAATATGCACCTGATGACAACTGCTAATTTCACCACTAGAGGGCAAATAGGAATCTCGACATATTTTATTTGATGACAAATTAAATTTTATTATACGAAATAAAAGTAAGGCTGTCTACACAATCAGTGAAATAAGGAATAAGAAGTATGTCATCTAGTGACGTTGAATGGAACTTTAATGAAATAAGAAATAAGGAATAAGAAAAAATAAGGAGTATACCATCTAGTGACGTTGAATGGAACTTTAATGTAACTGGTCATAGATATAAATATGTAGGTATTTTTTTACGTCCAAATTCGTGATTTTTTTGACTTAGTGACAAAAAA
Source organism: Brachynemurus nebulosus (assembly GCA_035578155.1). Lineage (NCBI taxonomy): Eukaryota > Metazoa > Arthropoda > Insecta > Neuroptera > Myrmeleontidae > Brachynemurus > Brachynemurus nebulosus. The sequence continues at coordinate 26,390,787 of JAPWDM010000003.1, forward strand.
GTCATCACGAACGTTACTTTTTCATGAATTCTGATATACAAAAATACCTAAATACATTTACCTATGAGCAGTTAAGTTAAAGTTTCATTCAACGTCACTAGATGGCATACTCCTTATTTCTTATTTCATTAAAGTTCCATTCAACGGCACTAGATGACATACTTCTTATTCCTTATTTCTTATTTCACTGATTGTGTAGACAGCCTAATAACACAATGACAGTCATGAAGAATTATAATGAAATGATCAAATGATACAGTTTTGACAACTAATACACTTTACATAATTATATGTTATTGCTGACGTGGTACAGAGTGACGTCGCAGATAATCAGGTTCACCTGACGTCTTACAACGTCAATGATCGTCAACCGGTTAATATGAGGCAAATATAGTTAAAATGCTTAAGTCAAAGCCGTTATTAATTTCACATTCTTAACTTTCAAAAAATTCTGTCTCAAAATTTCGATGAAACAATTTGATGATCCGAAAAAGGAATATATCACTTTTAATAACAGAACTAAAAACAAAAAAATAAAATAATAAAATAAAAATAAAGCACTATATTGTAATAAACTCTTTTTATTTATAATAATAGACAAAAGTTATAATTTAGTTGTATCCGTAAGAGTTAATTACAGCTGAAAACGGTGCCGTTTGTTTCTCAACAACTTTACCGGCTTCTTTAGTTATCTTCTTCAGTTTATCACGTTTACGAATATTCACCGCGGCTCTGACTTTACGTTTCGATTCTAATGCACGAACAACATTCTGGTATTTCCATCCAACTTCATGTGACAGTCTTCCAACGTGACAATACTAACAATAACAAAATAAACACAATTATAAAAGGTGTAAGTATAATTCACACAAGCAAAAATGATTCAAAATCATCTTTGCTTGTGAACGATGTACAGGTACTCACCTTTCTGCCTGGTTTCAAACACATTATTCTCATGGCGCCTGGAACAACCCATCGCTTTCGTCTGTCATATGGTGGTGGTACTCCTTCGTAGGCTTTTAGTCTTCGGAGAGCCTGCTTTCCACGTTCTGTCTTGTGTGGAATCATACCTATTAAATAAACGTATTAAACATACTAACTCGTGCGAAATGAACTCGAAATAGTCGTTTTTTAGAATTCTCATACGAAAATTAATTTCATTATTAGTCAAATAATGTAGGTAATTCGAAGAAAATCATAGAAGTAAACAATTCGGGAAAAGTAATAACCCGATGTAAAATGTACTTACCACGTACTGTCTTCCAGAATATTTTTGACGGGGCACGGAAATGAAATGGTCCCCGGGCTGGATTTACATTACATCTTTTTCGGAGAAATGACATAAATTTCAATTTATTCCTGAAATAAACAAATGAATACATATTTGGTATTTTTAGATCAAAAAAAAAAAAAAAAAAAAAAACATTTTTTTAAACTGAGTCTCATTAAAAAGTATTTTTTTCATTATTTCTCAAATAATGTAGGTAAGTTATAGTTAAAATCATTGACAAGATACATTGTTTATCATTCGCTACAGAGATTCTTACAATTTTTATCGGAAAGGATATTAAACAATTTTGTACTTTAAGCTTGACTGAATTTATTTTAGCTTTTCCGAAGCAAAACTAAACACCAAATTTTTACAAAAACACCATAAGAATCCTCGACGAAGCTAAACTATTGTAAAAATTTGTCTTTATGTAGGTTCAAATACGACAACTACAATTAAGTTGATTGGATGTGGATATAATGTTAGTAATGAATACTCCGTAAAACCCAAAACGATGTACTGAGTAACTGTTCCCTAATATTACTTTGCTTAAAATTCTAATTTAGTAAAAAGAGTCGATTTTTAATTTAAATTTTAGAAAAAATTAAGCCTGGTCGAAAACTCCAATACTAATTTTAAATCATTTTGAATCATATCCAATACATTGATTTAGAAAAAAAAACTATTTGTATCATTTTAATAATAAAATTATAAAAATAAGTAGTTATTATTAAATATAAATTAACATTACGTACCTGAAGAAATTTCCTGAAATATTTAACTGTTCACATCGTACTACAATAACTGTGTTTCCTTCTAATAAGGTTTTGGCCACTACGGCTGCCAATCGGCCTAACAAATGACCGCGGCCATCAATTAAAATCGGCTGAAATGAAAAATGAAACAATTTCAATAAACAATTAATGTATGGTAAGAAAAAGCACGTGTCAACATAACATTACATTTTTACACAAAAAAATATTACAAAAGATGATTAAAATCAATCAAATCAATGAATGACGTATTTAAGAATCATCTGGAAATTTTAACTTTTATTTAACATTAAAATTATGAATTTACTTTCATTGAAATTTACATACCTTTTTACTAAACCCCGTCATCTTCGCTTTTTAAAGCGGAAAAGACGTACCATTTATAGATGGAGCGCCGGAAACATTGACAACCGAGACGAGTGATGTTGTAAGGAATAATATCGACATAAACAGTTTATGTTTTAAATAAGCGCGCGAAATTCTATTAACAAACTAAAAAATTAATTTGTTATAAAATTTTAAATTATGAACTGGTAACTTTATTTTTTGCATTAAAAATTAATCAAATAAAATTAAAATTAATTTATACAGTTAAACAATTTTTAATAAAAATTTAATTGGTTAAAGGAAAATTGCAATTATCAATAGAAGATAAGGAAGATAAAATCGATAAAATTCTTATTGTTCAATTCATCAATATTTTTGTAATCCTATTTTACGTTTTTCATTCGATCGAAATAAGGAAAATGTTCAAAAATCTCTTTTGTTTATTTTATATTTTATTGATTTTGGTTAATTTTACTTCAGGTACGATTTAAATTATTTAAATAAATCATATTATAATTATTTGGTGCACAATTTCAGGACTCAAGTGCTTTATATGCTCCCAAAGTGGAGCGTCAGATGATCAAACATGTTTAAATAATCCAAATGGTCTGGGGGAAAATGCAAAACTAAATTGCAATAAAAAATATTGCACAACATTTAGACAAGATTTGAAGGTAAGATAACAATATTTTAGAAGTAGACACATTTTCCGATATGTTAAAAATTAAATTTTATTATTGTAGGATCCACCAGTATTGGCAACATTTTCACGGGGTTGTGAAGATGCCCCGGTATTTTTGAATAAAGACGTTGTCGATGAAACGTACAAAACACATTATCGCGCTTGTACCAGATCACTTTGTAACAATGGTACCGGAAATGAACCAATTACAGGAAATGGATTTGGAAGTGATATTGGTCCTACGGGTGTAATTTATATTCCGGGGATGGGAAAAAATGCTGCTCCTGGTTTATCCGTTGTAAATAACATTTTATTGATAAGTTCAGTTGCAATCTTATTTTATAATATAAATATAATATAATAAATTAAAGTAGTTACTAGTTATATATTTTTTCTTTTTTACTTACAATTAAAAATAAAAATATCAAATAGATTGTATTAACTGTAACAGATGGCACTAATATAAACACTAATTCGTGCATTAATTAAGGAGCTTCCACATTCTCGCCGAAGTTGGACGAAGTAGTTCCTCGCGAGGTTGGCCGAGGCATAAGAATAGCATTGAAACACCAACCGCGAAGCACAACGAAATGACCCTCTACATTCTCGACTCGTCCAACCTCGGCGAGAATGTGGAAGCTGCTTTAGAATAAACCAGAATAAACTTATAAACATTTGTAACCTCTACAATGGACATGCGTTAACAAGACAATTATTTATATTTGAATTTAAAAAGAATTTGAAAATTTGAAAAGTTAGAAATTCATCAACGTATTCAAATTTTGTCTGTGTTCTGATTATTATATTTTTATTTCTTATAGATTATTAGGGTTGAAAAATATAAGTAGGTAGTTTTTTCTTGAAGAGTGAGTTTTAGCTTAGTTTTTAACCGTATTAGGCATATTATGGGATCTAAATTTTTCTTTTCAAAAATAAAATAATAATTTAAGGGATATATAAATTTTAAATTCAAGAACATGGAAAAAGTAAATATCTTTATTATACGAAATATGACTTTTAAATTACTTCTATCAGATATCAAACTTTAAAGAGAAAGAATGGTGGTTTTCATCTTGTTTCGGTATGAACCGGAAAACCAAGAGAAATGGAAAGCAAATTCAGAAAAAAGTTTTTTTTATATTATGATCGACTAGTGAATATGTATAGAAATGGGTGCATATCAGATCTTTATGTTAAAAAAAGTATAAAAAAAATTAAATAGAAATAGATTTGTTTCTTAAATGTAGTTATATGTAAAATGTATGTACAAAGATGACTTTATTGAAATTGTTGTTGCATAACTTATTTCCTAATACAATTCTGCATGAGAAACTTCATTACGAAATTCAGTAAATAGATTGTTCAAGTTATCTAAAATAGTTTTTCATCTAAAAATAGATAATAAATGGTTTTCTTGAACTTCATTTTTTTTTAATGATTCACATATTCGTCGTCATCGTCATCCGATTCGATAATATTTGGTAATATGTACTACATACACATAACATACATATTTATTCAAATTTTGTAAAATTTTCATTCAACATTCTAAAAATAACTAGAAGTAGCAGAACTATCTCGAATATTTAAGAATTCAATTGGGTACCTACTTTATATAAATTGAAAATAAAACATCCTTTTTTTTAAGAAAATGTACTTTATTTTAATTTTAAAATATCATATGTATTTTTTTTTTTTTAAATATTTAAGAATATTAATTCATTTTTTAAAAAATCACAGCAAAAAAAATTATAAACAAAAAATGACTTTAAAAAAAGTATAAAATAAACTTGGCCGGTAAATCAATTACGAACAGCATACATCCACCTTATTCCTTCTTTTCTTCCGTTTTCTGCTCCTGTGGTTTTTGTTCAACTACTGGTGATGGAGACGCGGCTTGCACAGGTCTTGCTGGTCCCGTATGCGTGATAGGAATGACTCGTTCTTTGGTTTTTTCTTCTAAAGCTAATTTTGGCGCGGAAATAGTTAAAACACCATCAGACGATAATGATGATTGAACATTTTTGAGATCATGTCCTTCAGGTAACACATATCGTCTGACAAAATGTCGTGAAACAAAACCATGTTCATCCCGTTTTTCTTCATGTTTGCCTTCGACAACAATTGTATTATCGTCTGTAACTTTTACGGTTAGTTCGTTCGGTGAAAATTGTTGAACATCAATGGCTACTTGGAATTTATCCTTATCGCTTGATACAGTTGCGCCAGTGTCCTGTGCAAGTTGTCTCCATGGCTGATATAACTGTCTGATTAGATTGCGTGATGGGAAATATGTCATTGGTGTCAATAGATCTTCGGGATCAAGTGATAAACCGAAGTGTTGATCCAACAATCGACTTGGGCGGTCACCCCAGAAATCACGGAAAAGCATTGGTACAAGAGACATCTAAACAAAACAAAAAAAATATAACAATTAAAAAATATTTAAAAAATAAAAATTCGTTAAATAAAAATAATTTAAATTTATTTGATTCATACCTTCACTTATTTCTCGTTTAACGCAAAAAAAAGGAAAACTATTCGAATGTTGCAATTGTTCAACAATTAAAAACGCTTTGATTTAGTTGTAGCTCAAGTAATTGTTACTTTCGCTGTCTTTCGAACTTCTGAACCACGGATGATTCAAATCGGTCTTTTATAGCCCGATGTTACACAGTAACACATAAACATGCATACCTATATTGTGTATGTATATATGTTTGTACAATGAGTAAGGGATAGCCGACGCACTTTAAGACGTCGAGAATATTCGACGCTCTATTACATTCAGTTTGTATTTTTATCATCATGAAATATCGAAAATTCTGGACACTTTTTATCATCTAATGACTTTCTATTTCATTTTTGAATACATTTTCAAATAGGCGTTATCAAAGTCCAATAATCTTTTGTACACATTTTAATACATATATTACGAATTCACTAACACTTTTAGGGAACACATATTCAATTATGTTTGTAAGCACGGGACAGACAATGTGCGCTTCAGACGAGAAAATTCGACGTTGTATTGCATACATCATACACACCTACTCAAAAAATTTACTCAACATTTACGTTTTGTTATATTTTCATCAATTTGACTAAGTAATGACGATAGTGACTTACTGAATTAAATTAAATATAAAATTATTGTTTCCAAATTAAGGTATATGTATATTCGGTAAATGAATCAAATTGATATTTTTGTCATTATGAAACACTATGGGGATCATTCTAGACTTTTTTTTTATCATCATTAAATAATGACTTTAATTTCAGTTTGTTCAGTATTATCGTAAATTCGATAATTTTTTATGTAAATACATATTATACTTATGGATGAATATACGTGTACATGAAACATTATATTTTTGACATTAAAATGAATTTTTGTATTAAAGAATTACATGCATACATAATTTAAGTACATTATTTTTAAATTTGAATCTGTAAGTCAAGGTTACACGTACAATTTTCACTTTTATGTATGAAAACATTGTATAAGTACAATATAGTTACCAAGTTCATTATCAAAATCATTAATTTGATTGTGTATTTTTGATAACTGTAATTCTTTGTATGTAAAAGTAATTGAATTCCTGCTAATATGTTAAGTCTGCGTAAATGTAGAACTATAGAGTTCAAATTACAAATTATTTACATATTATTTTTACAGAACTTTATCTAACTATAGGTCAAATATTCACCAAATAATTTCTGTATCTTTGAATATTGAACATATTGAATATCAGCCTACTTTGCGCTAGTCGAAAATTCTTACTCATAAATTGCGGTTGCAAGAACCATAGTAGCCTAATTACTATCTAAGTACCACAAAATTAGAAAAAAAAAAAACATTTTCGGTTCTTTTAAAAACGGAAAAAGTCACCTATGACAGACGAACCGAAATGATTTCATAACTGTTCCTTTTGCTAATTTTCGTACGAAACACTAAAAATAAATAAAAATTTCTGGAAATATATAGCAAATCATTTTTAGGTCTCATCATTTAGGACAGAGTACATTTTCAAAAAATTGCAGTTAGACCATTACGGCTTTCGTCTTCTCAGTTGTTCAGATTTTTCTTAAAAAATATTAATAAGACTTAAAAAATTAGTCACATATTTACCAAATTTTTACTCCTAGTTTTTATTTATTCTTGTTGGCCCATCAAATTTTTCAAATGATATGCTATATTTCATTTTAATGGCAAGGAATTTCATAAATATATAAACATAAATAAACTACCATATTGACACTGAGAAGACAAAGCTCCTTTTTGCGTGTCGTGTCAATATTGAAAGTATTGTTTTCATACTTTCCTATTTCTACTCTTCGTATATAGTATTGTACGCGCAAGTTTTTCCATATAATTTGAGGATACAGATTAGAAAATCGTACATTTTGATTTTTGGATTATGCATATAAAATCAAAAAAAGTACAGGAATAGCTAGCTACAATCGTATTTAGATAGGGTGAAAAAGCAACGAAGTCATTTAGATTAACACGTCAAAATTTTTGATTTAAATTTTGTTTTAAACTTCTTGAAAAGGATCCCGAATTTTTTAACTGAATGGAAGCTTTACAATCTAGCTTCAGTTCTATCAAGTTCTAACTACGTATATGTATTTACAATAGTATAAGATTTTCCTTGGGTATTTTATACATTATGCCAAACCCAAAATGTACATTTTTCAAACCCGTATACAAAACTATGTACTTTATGTGTACATTTCGTTTTCAATCCAGACCCCGTTTAATAAATTTCTACGCATAATATTGATTTTCCAGCCGCAAAAATACCTACTTATATATAATTATGCATTAATACGTTCGGTAATTTAATCTAAAAATTTTTGAATGAAATTCTTTGTTATTTTGAATATTAAAAATTTCTTATTTATTTTTGATATTGAAATAAATGACTGCAATAAAACATAAAAACAACAATTACTTAATTAAATTTTAATAAAAAACAAAGATAATTTGATTACTTTTAATTAAAAAAATTATAGAATCGAATTATAGTCATTTAAGGAGGTCCTCCTATTACAAATATTTACTTTTTCAAAACCAGCTTTAAGATTTCAAATTTTGTAATTCACCTTAAAATTACATTATGTACAGCATTTTGTGCAACTTTTCTCTTTGTGCAACTTTTTTTATTCGGTTCTTAAAGAAATGCCCAGTAAAATAGTAAGAATAGAAAGCAAGAAAAAATAAAAAATTTGAACATTAATTTACAGGAATAAGATTAGTTATTAACTGTTTTTAAGCATTTTATCATCACATGGATGATGGATCATTAAGTTTCGTTACGATCATAGATATCAGAACGTGTATGTACCACATAATAGATGGAGTACACATTATCTTTTTTGAAGCAAATCGCCACATTGGTAAACATCTCGTTAACACCTTTCATAACCTATAAAGTGTTAGTGGTAATAAATATTTTTTAATTTGTATACGATTTTTGTTGTAATTTAAGACTATTTATTAATAAATATTCTAACAATATTTATAGCAACAAATATAACATCAGTAAATATAGAAAAATTTTAAATTAAACCTTGTGTAACCGCCATATTGGTCAACACCTGTACTCCCTTTATCACTTCGATACTCAAAGTTTACGACATCGTTAAGTTTTAAATTGTGTATTTTCTATGAAACATTTTTGTGGGTCCCTATCCACCGCATAAAAATTATTTTTTTTTACAATCTAGAGCAGGCTATATTATCGTAACAGAAAACAATGAATTCTAAAAATTAATTACTGGCTAACGAATGCACAGAGTACGTAACATGTAATAACCCATGTACACACAATAGTAATAGAATAACCTCCTTAAGATAGGTATACCTAATTTCAAAAAGAAACAATTATTTAATTTTAAACTAATTATTTAATTAAAAATCCAACGTTATATAATCACATTTTAACAAATAATATACGTATAAATAGAAGATCATACAGAATATTACTATTTATTATTAAAACAACAATGTAATTTGGAAATTTTTTTTTTTAAGTGAACAAAATAAACAGTTTATTAATAATATGTTTTTAATTTTTTTTAAATTAGTTATGTAACTAACTATACAAATTCAATATTTATTTTAAATAATTTAAAAAAATATTGGTGGGAACAATTAAAACTTGTCTAATAGTGCGGTCTTTTTGTTGAAAATACTTTCTCCCAAAAATTTTATTATGGATTGGGAGGAAGTATATGTATACATATTTATGTACATTTCTCTACCATCATTTTTTGTGTAAATCCATGTACAAGGCCAAGGACAACACGTGGAGTTCAGTATGTTCTCTGTATCTTATTAGGAAAATTAAATGTGTGTCAGTGAAACAGGACAATGTATTTAGGGGTATAAAACAAGATATAAAAGGGTAAATACATATCTATTACACGGTTGACAATATTACCCTAATTCATTTATTTAGGATGTAGCGTGGGATAGTAAATACGTTTTCAGAATGAAAGATTTAAAATGCCATAGACATTACACACTAAATAATTATTTTTTTAATTTTCTTCCTGTTGGCCCCAGAAGACACATTTTCTTTCCTTCCAATAAAATAATCCCCAGATTATATGTGATGTATTTAATATTATCTATTTGGAAGCTCTGGATTTACAAATAAACCGAAAATCATTGAAATAAAATCATAGAGTATCGCTAGAAAATTATTCCATTTCTTTTAGTTTGAAGAAATATTTAAATATTTTTGTTATAACGATGCATTTTAGACAAAAATAAATTCTTCAAAGCATCTCCGGCTTGTAAGAATAATACATATGAAAGAAAAATATTTATTTATAAAAATAAATTCTGATTCTTCTTTCGATTCCACAAAGATAAATAAACTTGAGCAGATACAATTTTAGTATCAGTGTGTAAATGTATACCACTATACAGTGTTACCAAAAGTATTGGGGCATGTGAGAATTATTCATGTGCCCTGTCTAAATTTTCCATATGACTGAGATTTCCAGGGTTATACTGAAAATACGAAAAATGATTAAAATTATGACAGTACTTAATTTTTTAGTGCAAATTACAGATCAGCTTCGCTGTTCGATAATTTTTTGCTTAGGCTTAAAACTAAGCGAGTAGTTTTATTTTAAGGTAGTATCACAGTGTAATCAGCCGAAAAACAGTCAATTTTCGCGATTTTTTTCAGATGGATAGGATGGAGGAATGGGGATGAATTTTTTTACGATTAATACCACTATTTAACAATAAAAAAATATTTTTTTTATTCATTTTTATTTATTTTTTATAATCATTATAATTTTTTGAAAAAAGTGTCTTTAAGAAAGGGCGTAAATCGGTTCCCACGATTACGGCCGTAGTTTTCATCCGAAAAAAAATCAAATAGATTACCAATCTGTAGATAAGCCGCTATGTACCTATGGGAGCTTTTTTTTGGAATCTTCCCATTTTTCCACACGAAAAACTATAAAAAAAAATTGTACTTTTTATTCAAACCGCCGCCATTTTTTTAAATTTCAAGAAAAAAAAGCTATAATCTATTTAATTTCTTTTTTAATAAAAACTGCGACCGTAATCGTGGGCACCGATTTCCGTCCTTTTTTAAAGATACTTTTTTCAAAAAATTATAATATGTAATTATAAAAAATAAATAAAAATGAATAAAAAAAATATTATTGTATTGTTTAATAGTGGTATTAATCGAAAAAAAATTCATCCCCACTCCCCCATCCGATGCATCCGAAAAAAAATCGCGAAAATTGACTATTTTTCGGCCACTCACACTATGATGGTACCTTAAAAATCTAAAAAAATAATCTGACAACTCTAGTATTTACAATCCTAACGTTTCCTCTGTGTCTCTCTCTGTATGGATATACCTTTTTTCCTAGTTCAGTTTAAATAATTTTAGTGTAAAACAATGTCCTACAAAAAAAATTAGGTCAATTTTGGGATACCTGATCTCCTGATCTAATATAAGATGTTTTTAAAAGCCAAGCAGTACCTGGGTGGTTGCTAATTATTTTTTCTTCTTATTTTAATAATATATGTAATAACAGAAGTTAATATATATGTCCTATCAAAAAACTATTGCTACTACATTCTATTTGTTTAGAGTCAAACAATGGTGATGATGGCTTAGCAACTCAAATAAAAAACAAGCACAATTCTTCGAAAAAATATTTAACGCACATCAAAATATAAAAAAAATAAGCATACACACGTCAAATACTCAAGCAGATATGCGCCACTGTGCATACATACATATATAGCAGCGTTAGCCGCATTAGCAGTGGTTTAGTAGTTAGCGTAGTTAGTTTAGTATCCTATCGCGTTATTAGATAGTACATAATATCATATTGATTAACGGTCAATGACCGTTTTGTTGCAAGGCCAGCCCTGTTGCATGCAGACGTCACTGACTAAATAAATATGGGCATAGACACATAGTCCAACCACACTCAAAAAGAAATTTTATTTTTAAATTAAGTATCTTTATATATGCGCATATTTCACGCTATTTGACTATTTTGAATGCAGAAGACATTTCTTTTAATCATATTTTACTTATTATTGCTTTAAACACATTGTATTTATTTATCATAATTGAAAAATATTACCATAAACGGTCCATCAAATTATATTTTAGCAAGGCAAAACACTATTTTCGAAAAGAAACTCCTTGCCGTATTGTTAGGAAAATGGAAATTAATTCCTGATTGAGAGTTTCGATGTGAAAAGAAATGTTTCAGGATTAGTTAAAATCTAATCGATGTAAATTGTCTCGTCACTGTATTACTGCGGTTGTAAACAAGGTGAAAAAGAATCCCTGTAAAAAATATTATTGTACTATAACCACCAATATCGTATTTATTATTATATTAGACGCGTCTGTAATTACATGCATTATTATTTGATACAGTCAATTGGTTTGATAATTTTTTTTCTTTACTCAAGCATAAAATAATTTCTCAAAACTATTATTATAGAAATAAGAATAGGTATTGACATTCATAAGACTACAAGAATTGAAAATTTATAAATAGATTTGCTTATATTAAAATAGCTTAAAAAACAGATACGTAGGTATACATCGTATACATCTAATGTAAGTATTAATATGAAGTGTTTCGAAAAATCCGTCTTTTCTAGGTACAACCGGTAGAGAAAATAGCAAGAAGAGAATGCAAACAATTTTCTATTTTTAAACAATTTAATCATAAAATAATACAAGCAATTGAGGGGATTAATAATGTTTTATTGAAATATACGTCTAACTTATTATTAAAAGTATATCATAAGAAAATTTTCAATTGTAAATATCGCCACTGATTTGCAAAAGTGGAATGAATATTTTGAAAAATTTAGATTTGAAGATTTAATAAATCATATTAAATCATGTGATAAATCATATAACTAACTTTAGAATGCTATGCTAAAGTATTTTTACCGCAAATAATTTTTAAACTGTCGCGAAAATTCCTGATTTACACTATGATGCTTATTTTACAACTGATCGTACGTAAAAATTGGAATATAATCTTATGTCCCCATAGTCTTATTTTAAAATTGTTGTAACATAAATGTAAGAAAATTGTTAAAGACTGAGAAATAGTAATATTTCATAAATGTTTTTATTCTCAAGTAATTTGTATAGTTTGAATTTGAAAAATAAAATTAATTAAAACATATTGTATCGCAATATCGAAACATATTCAAAATACATAATATTCTCCTTTCGATTAGCATTTTTTACTTAAAAATCTATTTTTAACAGAGTGTAATACTAACACCAAAAAATTACACTAAACTATCCAAACTATACATATATAAAATATTCACTTTTTAGATAACTATTTAAAAAGTTGAAATCGATATCTTTCAAAATTTCAAAACAATACTATTTTTAACATAAACTGTAGAAACTATGAAAAAATTTAGGTACATTATTTTTTTAAATGCAATAATTACCCCCAAAGATAAAAAAATCCATATACAGCTGAACTTTTTTTTAGATGATGGACAGAGACCGCATAAAAAAATTGCACAAAAAAATATTTAAAAACTAGTATAAAGAAGTTTCATAGAAAATACATAACTGTAAACGCTCAAAACTTCACGATTTCCCTAGAAGTTGCTTTTCTAAAGAAGATAAGGCATTAATTTTCATATGAGAACAGTTTATTTCATTCTTATAATATTATAAAAATTGCGATAAATACATCTATAAAAAACTGTTGAAATAATGAAATGATGAGATGAAATAACTTATATTTTTATGCAATGTACTAATTAAATGCTTAAAAGCGTAACCAACGTAACGCTAACCGTTTTTAAATTATTTACCGAAAACCAAAAATTGGTTTTATTAAAGCGTCATAATTTTTGAAATAATTACTTTAGAAAAAAAGTTTTAAATAAAAAAGTTGGGAAATACAATTTTCTATGAAAAATGTTTCTTGTACTTTTCTTGTGGGCCCAGCTGTTCACGAGATATTTGGAAAAACACGTTTTCCAAGTTGGCGGCTTTAGCACAACCTGTAGGATGACGCCATTTTGGTTTTACACTCCCTATAAGTATACAAATCAATTACAAAAAAAAAAAATTGGATCGTGCTAAAAATGTAATTCCGAAAACTACCGACTAGGCTATTTCTCTTGGAATCCAGTGGCGATATGTACCCACTGTCTCTACCTAAAAATTTTATGGCCCGCTACCCCGCTACTGATTTAAACAATAAACAGTAAATATATGTATGTATGTAATATATTATATATATGCATTGTATTAAAAATTGGTTTATTAGATTAGATTACTACTACATTACGACATACCATGCCCATACCTTTTATATAATTTTAAAAACACTCTAAAAATAGACCGCATGATTGTTGATTCTGTATTTTTTTGAGTATATGTAATTGAATTAACCTTGAATTAACTAAGTCTAGTTTCATTTTTGACTGTTATATAAACTGACCCTTTAAAATCGCTGATCCTTTCCGGTATCTCACTAAACTTTGGTACAATCGGAGTCGAATTTAGGCATGCACTTTGTGGACGCAGGCCCAAGGCGGTAAGATTTAATTGGCGGTGGCCGCAAAAATTTTCTTTTTTATATACGGAGCGTTCCATAGTGTTTTTACCAAGTACATATTACCTTGAGAAAGGCTTCAAGAATAGACCAGAAATTTGCTACACTTTGATGATGCCTTGTTTTGTGTTTGGATTTTATTTCCGATTATTGGTTTCCCGTCAATGACACTTTGAAATCGAAATTCACTGTACCATGTTTCACTCAGAAGCTATAAGTTAATGTCAGTTCAAAAATCACTAAATACTGCAGAACCAATTGGAAAAATAGGGTTCTATAGAGTGTTAACTCGTATTTCTAAAGTAAATTTTGAAGTTTTGATGGCAAAAAGGAAAAATTTATCCTAAAAATATTCAAACTCTACCAATTAAAACTTAGTAAATCATCTAGTTTCTCTATAATTTCAAAAAATAAAAATTCAACTCTATGACGTCATCAGGTATATTCAGCCATTTTTAATCCCTGTAATTCCTTATTTATAAATATGATATAGGCTTGATGCCTGATAGTAACTATAGGTTTCTGCTATCGTTATTTTTATTTTTGATACATTTAAAACAGTAGGATTAACAAAAATTCTATAATGAAGTTCTATAACGGAAGTTGCATTTCCAAATCGAATTCTGACATTTACATGACAAATTTAAAAATTGTACCCTGAAATTATTGAAAGTTCATAAACAGAAATCTGAAAAAACATAGTTCACGTAAATTTTGTAAAAATAAAAATTCATCTCTGTAACGTCACCAAGTCTTGTTACCGTTCTATTCAATTTTGATAAAATTAAAGATGTAAAATTAATTTAAACTGTAGCTCTGAAACTTCAGAACAAAATTTCGATATACATATTTGAAAAAAAAACAAAAATTTTGTCAGTTATATTTTTATTAAATTTTTGTATTTAGGTATATGTATATGAATTTTACGCGTGTGTACTTCATAATATGGACATTTAATGCATGATAACTTTGCAAATAATAATTAGAAAAAGACAATAAAATTAGCGATAATGAAATGATTTGACATAAAATGAGATAGCATTACATATTTTAAACATCATGATCATCATGATTGTTTAACAATTGAACGTTACTATGGTTGCTATATAAACAAATGGTGATCAGATATTTCTTCAGATTAAATCCAACATCGAGAGCGTGCGTGTCAAAGTGAATTTTGCATCGAAAAAACAAAATGTCTCTCATACCATTATTACTTGGTGATATGTACGACGATTTCGCCCGTCCATCTCGTCTCCTGGACCAACATTTTGGCGTGGGATTATTCCCAGAAGACCTACTCGAACCACTGGCAATTCCACCGAGAAATCTACTACGTGGGCAAAACTATTATCGACCATGGCGTTCCGCAATGGCAAAACAAGACGTGGGTTCAACCGTTTCAGCCGATAAGAACAGATTTCAAATATCATTGGACGTACAACAATTCTCTCCAGAAGAAATCACTGTGAAAACAGTTGACGATAATTGTGTTGTGGTCGAAGGAAAACATGAAGAGAAGAAAGACCAACATGGATACATATCGCGCCATTTTGTACGACGTTACATTCTGCCAAAAGATCACGATATTAAAAATGTCACCTCGACATTATCATCTGATGGAGTTTTGACAATAATTGCACCTAAGAAACAGGCAATTGAAAATGCAAATGAACGAATCATTCCAATCTCGCATACGGGACCTGCAAAAGCTGTGGGTAGTGGTGATCATCAGAACGCTGACAATGCGGAAAAGTAAATGCTTGACTGATTAGCTTTAAGGATTTCCGAAGAAAATATTAGCTATTTTCTAATTTCATTTCCGTAATTTTTTTATTTGTAAACGTTATGTAAATTCTTAGTATTCTGATATAAATAAATTAAATTATTCCCTAATTATCTCTTTATTATAATTTCTGTATTGCACAAATTTGTCTTTGGAAAACCGTACATACCAACGACAAGGGTGTGTTAATTTAATACTATAGAGTCCGAGCACTTTCAAAGAAAACCTCCCCAGGGGCCGGCAATATTTTTAAAGAATTTTTAAAAAAACTTTGTATAGATTATAGATAAACAGACAAACACACTGATAATGATAAAAAAAATATATATAAAACACCAACAATTAAATACTTTTATTACAATTACATGTACGCATTTCAATACAATTACAAAAAATAAATAAAATTATAATAATATAAAATTATATTTTTATTCGTCCGTAAATGTTTACAAATATCATTACATAAAGAATATGTTTGTTGTATTGGTTACTTACTGGTCGGTACCTAGCTGATTGCAGTAAGATCACACATGTGTGATTACTGATCGCGATCGGACTCTATGATTGTTTTTGGATTATTCTGTGGTTTTTGGAATTCATAGATGCTGTGAACGAGGATCGTAAAGTGTTAATGAGCTAATTGCTTTTCTAAATCATTTAAAGCGTCTACTGTTGACTACAATGCGATGGGTATATAAAATTGGTAAAATGGTTAACATGAGGACCATGAGGTTAATAATAACATTTTCAGTATTAATTGTGGTTCCACTCATACTAGTATATACAACCGATACAACATTGGTGCGCTAATGCATTTACAACTAGACCAGTGGCATGTTAAATAGGTTAAATCTCCTTTATTATAAAATTTGCTCATAACTCGACAATGTTGACGAGTTGGTTATTGAAGACATATAGTTATTATTATTGAGAACTTCCTTATACATACTTTATTAGTATTAATTTGTTCTTTTCTAAATGTCTTCTAAATACTCAAATCTGAATTTATGAATTTTCCCAAAAAATTCTCTCTAACAATGGAATGTATTCATAATTCCAACCTATTTATCGTCGATCTATTTTTAAATCTCGTTTTCATTTTTTCTTCGAATTCTGATTCTGCCAGTAATTTAATTTTAATAGATATTTTCCCACCCACGATAAACAACTAGTTACGTAGGTTTTTTGGATTTTGATCCCAGCTGTTCAAAGCTAATCGTTAGCAATTACGTATCTCTGACAAAAATAAAAAATGGCAAATAAATGTTTGTTTAAAAAAAAAATATAATAAGATTTCAAGGATAATAAACATTTAATTTTAACGTCTATTCCTATATATAATAATGAACGGTAACAAAGTAACATTAAAAATTTGATCAAATTTTAATTTTAATACTCTCAGAACAATATGAATCAAATAAATTTTCAACAATTACGTATTCTACAATGATCTCACACCTTAATATGTTACTAGCAAAATTTTATCTAGATTCAAAAAGATAATTATTATGTAGGTAGTATGGAGGGTAGAGTTCAAGGAGAAGTATCTCATATGGGACTTGAATTGAAAAAGTGGTCCCTGAATTTGATGAAATAATAGTTCAATAATTACTCAGAACGGCGCTGATAAGCAATCAGGGTTCGATCTGAACTTAGCGATTATAAGTTAGTGAAGTATGCCAAAGGGAAATACTAACTGTTAAAAACAATAAAAATTGAATTAAATATAAAAACAATAAAAATTGAATTAAATATAACAATTAAAACTGTTAAAAACAATAAAACTGTTGTTTCAGTTTTAAAATTTTCAGCGCTTAAATTTAAATTTAAGAATTTTAGTACACTAGTGCCATCTTAATTTCATTCACTTTTGGGGCCACTTTTTATATATGGAGATACTTCTCCTGATACTCTGCCCTGCATAGTAGGTAGTTACCGGTGAAACATTTTTATTTTATTATTATATTTATTATTTATTGTTAGTGCAATATTATAACCGTAAAAGCATACAATTTTGCCTATTGAAGGTGACTTTACCAAACCATTTTTAAGTTAAATACAGGGCCGAATTACCCACCAGGCCTACCTAGGTCATAGCCTAGGGGCGGCAAAAGTTGTAAATTGACTTTTTTTGCTCGCCAGAGTTATTTTTTAGGGGAAAGTCGAAAAAAAAGTAGGAAAAGTTAGGATTTTCTTGTTTTTGAGCAAAAGGTGGGGCGGCATTTTTCACGGTGCCTAGGGGAGGACTTAGGGTTAAGCTAGCCCTGGTTAAACATTAAAATTTCATGGCTCAGGGTGTCTGTAACATTTTCTTTTAATAACAGGGGTATTTTCAACAAATCAGCAGTATTATATAAACCTTTTTCGATTTCTTCAAATTATGTACTTCAAATTTATTTTTACTTATTTTATTTAAATTGATACGGTACATTACTGTTATTACTACTGTAATTTAAAGAACTTGTAGCTGCTAATATCAATCGTGATTTCTATAATAAATTTCTATAATGCCTCCTGTCAATAAAAAAATGCATTATGAGTCATGAAATTTTAATTTGTTTAACATAAAATGTATTACGATAAAGTTGTTCTATGGATAAAGTTGTCTGACTTGACGGAATTATAAAATTTAAGTTAACGGTTTTTTAAAATGTTCCACAAATAAAAGTTAGTCTGTCTTCAAAAATAAACCAAACCTAGGCAACCAATGACCCGTGGGTCACTAAGCGACCCATTCGATAATTTCAAGTGAACCACTTGTATTCTTGAGCTTTATTTTTTCTTCAAAAAGTTAAAAATGTTTTTAATTTTTTTGGTGTTCTTTATTTGTCTTTAACAAAACAAATAACTGTATATGGTAAAAATAATATCATTCACTGGTGATTTTTTTAAAATTCCAGTAAAATAATCGTGCATATTACTTATTCACTAAAAAATTATATTAAAATGAAAGTACCACTAACGCAAAACATCTTTCTATTTGTCACATTTTGACTGACTTCAACCGGCAGTCACAAAAAAAGGTTTCAACACCTAAAATAAACTTATACATACAGTATAGCTCTTTATTATTTCGCAAGCTCGAACTTTAATCGGCTCGAACTATTGATCGAGGTAAAATTCTGGAAAATTTAATAAGCGTGCGCTAGTACCATTTATATATAAACGTTATTGATAAAAAGTTCGTATTGTTTCGGAAGAAGTGAAAGTGTTCACACAAAGGTAATATTTGTAATTTTAGAAAAATAGTACCTATAGTAATTATTAAAATATTTTGTCTTAATTAGATGTCGTTTATGGTGCCGCTACTCCTCCGTGATCTATTAGATGACTCCGCTTCATCTAGACCGTCTCGTCTTCTCGATCAACACTTCGGTTGCGGTGTCTGTGCCGATGATTTATTGGCACCAATGACTCTACCGGCACAAAGTTTGCTTGGACGACCAAATTATTATCGCCCATGGCGCAGTGCAATGGCTCAAAAAGATGCCGGTTCAACTGTTGCCGTTGACAAGGATAAATTTCAAGTGAACTTAGACGTGCAACAATTTGCACCAGAAGAAATCAGTGTGAAAGTTTCCGACGATGATAATAGTATTATTGTAGAGGGAAAACATGAGGAGAAAAAAGACGAACATGGATACATTTCACGACATTTTATTCGACGATACATTTTACCACCAGGACACGATTCGAAAGAAATTGTATCCACGTTATCGTCGGACGGTGTGCTGACAATAACAGCACCGAAACTTAAAGAGGATGGCAAACCGGCTGAACGTGTAATTCAAATCACTCAAACGGGCCCTGTAAGGAAAGTTAAAGCGAGCCCCGAAAAAACAGAACCACCATCTGGCGAAGCTGGTGAAGCAACAGAGAATAAAACTGAATAAATTTTATAGTGAAAATAAGATATTTTTAATTCTGTAGATGGTTAGTTGCTATTTGCAAGCTGAAAAATGTTTAAAATATAAATAGCTTTGTTGTTGTTTTGAATATTTTAAAGTTTATGCAACAAATTGAAAATTATTTTCTACATTTTCACTTTTTAAAAATAATTAGATTCTATACATTCTATAACAAATTCAAAAATTTATTCTAATTTTGTTGTATATTTTTAACGAAAAATAAAAAAATAAAAAATTACTTTCCCGCACCAAGGATCTCTTAATTTATTAAATCATATTATTAAAGATTATTTTCAGCTTTCGTCCTATTTTTAAAAGAAAATCGTTTTCAAGTAAATCATTTTGAGTTTTTCCTCACAAATGTAAACAAAATCTGGCAATTATTTTTTTTTTAAATTTACGCCAACAACACTTAAAATTCGCTCTAAAAAATTTACTTGCATTGATGGTTCATAATAGGTCTAAAGTACGCATTGCGAATATAATTAAAGAACACTATAAAGCGCTGCAGTGTCAAGCGTACCTTAGGTATTTGTAAAATTATAGTTTTAAGAAAAGTATGTATATAAATACAAGTCATGAACAGTGAAAAATCCTTAATTAATAGATTTGAGTGTTGTTTTACGGTATACCATATTTGCTATTAATAAATTAATAGACACTTCACAAAACACCTTTTTTTTTAAAATTTTGTTATGTACATGTTTCAATCAACATGATCATTATCAAACAAGTATTTGCAAAGTGTTTTCATTTATTAATTATGAATATTTTATTATTGATACAATTAAACTAATAATTACGGAATTTCGAAATGGGCGCCATACACATCAAAAACCGTTTATATTTAAATTTAAAAAAAAATTAATTTAACCCTTAACTACTGACATACGAATGTGGTACATCGCTTAAATCATTCTTCAATGTATATAAGTTTGTTGACTAATAAATAGTTTTTCTATGTAAAAATCTGCACTTTCTTAAAATATACTTGAAATGTTTAATACATTTACAACAAAATAAGCATAATTTCACGTTAGATGTATGTCTCACAACACCTACTCTACATAGACGAATGTCATTCATATGTCAGTGTTAAAGTAACAAAATTATAGTCAGTGGTTAAGGATTAAAAATATTAAATCCTTTATCTTCGAAATTCTAATCAAAACCAAATATATACAGTATGTATATCACCAATTTTAAATTTTCAGCAGGATTGCGTAAAAAAATGACACAAATTCTCTAAGAAACAAAAATTTTATTTAAAAAAATCACCTGAAAATTGTACTCAGCGTTAAATTTCTTAAAAATCAAAAATGGTTAAATCTGATGATCCTAAATGATTAAATTTTGGCGTTTAATTAACAAATCAAATATTTTAAAAAAGTCAATTAAAAAGTAATTAATAATTAAAAAATATTACAATTTTAAAAAATAGTAGAAAATACAATAGAAATAGAGACAATGGGAACTGAATTTAATAGTCTTGTGACTGAGAAGATTTTTTAGATGGAGCCGTTGTTGTTGAAGTTTTCTTAGGCAATAATACAGCTTGGATGTTGGGCAAAACACCACCTTGCGCAATTGTAACGCCGGACAGTAATTTATTCAATTCTTCGTCGTTTCTAATTGCTAATTGCAAATGTCTAGGAATTATTCTGAAAAAAAAGGACACAACATTTTAGTTAGAAATGATTTTTTTATGCATTATCACTTACAAAACATCATTATCAGATCTCTTACTTAAAAAATTTTATAAATGTTTATAATTTTTTTGGAGAGAAAGCTTTATTGATGATATATTTATAAGTAATCCTTTACCCTTGATAAATCTGGCAACAAGTTTGCCCGTAGTACAGTTAAGGTGACACGCCCGACTTTAATTACATAACTATTAATTATTAATTAATGTCCTAAGAATTAACAAAAACCTAACTACCTATTAATGCTTGTCCTAAGAAAGAAAATCATACTAATTTGACGATTTGACGATGGCGCCATTCATCAGGTAAAAAAGACGTAAGTGTAGCTTTATGCATTCACCAACTTGAGCTGAACTATTTGTTACATACACTTATTGACCTAAAAAGTGATCTTCTAAGCGGATTTTTGACAATTCAGGTCAGAAATAGTTAATTTGAAAATCAAAAATAGCAAATGTATCATTGACAAAAATGTTCATTATAATTTTAATAAAAATATCTAGTATGTTCCTGTTATTTTTATTGATAGAAATAAATAAAAAGTAGACGGGGCGTCACCACTGAAACCTCCGGCAAAGAGTACATCCCAAAATTATTTATTTATTACGTTTTGAGTCATATTTAGTAAGGAAAAGGCAAAATTTCAAAAAAATATCACTCTCACTTATGTTAGAAAATTATCTTTTCGTAATTTTTTTTAAAAACAGTATATTTTTTTATCAAGACATGAAATAATAGTTACATACAAAATTTCATAAAAATGGAACGTGTCACTTAAAGCGGACTACAGCCACATGTTTACAGTTATTGCCTTAGTATTTTGGAGATTTGAAAATGAATTAAACTGAAATTTCATTATTACTTTCGCTTTTAACCTTTTTAATCCTGAAATCTACCTCAATTTTTCTTTCAGTCCACTGTTGTTTCAAATATAAATTTTTCTCAGCACTTACCTAGTTTTTTTATTGTCTCTGGCAGCATTTCCCGCCAATTCCAAGACTTCAGCTGCTAAATACTCCATGACCGCTGCCAAATATACAGGTGCACCGGCTCCAACTCGTTCCGCATAATTTCCTTTTCGTAACAGTCTATGAATACGACCAACGGGAAACTGAAGTCCAGCTCGATTTGAGCGAGACTTCGCCTTTCCTTTTACTTTACCTAAATCAACAATTACCAAATATAATGATGTTAAATTATTGCAAAATTAATGAATATTAAAATATTTTTTTTATTTGCATTAGGTATAATAAGAAAATTGTAACATTGGTGTTACCAAACGGTATAATTTTGATATTTAAATAAATATTTAACTTTTTCCTTAAGTTCTTACCTCCTTTTCCACGGCCGGACATTTTATTTTATTTAATAATAACAAATTAATTGAATTAGTTGATAAAAACTGTTTCTTCCTCTGACATAAAAGGCGGTTTTTTAAGTAATAACGGCAAATAAATGTACCGGTAAAATCGTGTCAACGGCCTTGCGCAATTTGATCAAAGAACGTGAACGTAAGGCCGCTCGTCCTTTGGATGCGGAAACGTGCGATATTTAATTCGGACGAATACGCATGAAAACGGACGAACGATCCAAACAGCTGTAAAGCTATACATCCTCGTCCATTGAAAGCGTCTCGTTCGTCCGTTTCCGTACGTATAATTGCGACGTGCGAACAGATCCAATTTTGTTTGGATTTTATCGCGCGAAGAAGTCCGTTCCTTGAGATTTTTATTTTTATTGAAATGAAACGGAAGATAAATTACAATTATAACTGTGTACCTTTGCATATTACGTGCCATAAATTGTTTTTTACGTATTTTTATAGCATTTATAGCGTCAGAAAAAAAAAAATTAAAAAGGAAAATACTGACGAATATTGAGCTAGTGGATGAACAGTAGACATATCATTTCGGACGAACGACAAACGTGTGTAATCGTCTGAATCAAATATCGCACGTTTCCGCATCCAAAGGACGACCGGCCTAACAACTGGTAACAACTCAACCGATAAAATTATTTATTTTCCAATGAATAATTTCTAATGACATTATTCTATATGCGTGAAGTATGCAATAGTAGGAATAAAACCTACAACACTTTAATCGTACAAACCAAAGGGTATGTTCCGAAATATAATCGAGTATACTGACTAGTGTTAATGACGTCATGGCTTCAACATCTGTTGTACTGGTGTGCTACCATATTGTACTGGTGACACAAGTATCAGATGTTAAGGATGTGTGCCCGAAAAATAAATTCAAACTTATTCCATCGAGTTTAAAATATGTTAAATATTAGACATTTCTGGATCGTGCATTTTCTTTATTCACAAAAAAGTTTCTTTTTTTTTAATTTTTTTGCAAAACTAACCTTTTAATTGCATCGGAAAGCAATTAAAAGGTTAGTTTTGCAAAATTTAAAAATTAGTTTTAGACAGTGTGGTCTGTGTTTCCTAAATGGAACATAGTCTATATGTAATATGTATGATACACATAAACATAATGCAAAAGCAATGTACATATTTCATGAGTACTGTGCCCGCTGTCGCCGGCAAGTGACGTAGACACCGCTACCCCTACTAAGCGATTTTGATAAATATAAAAAAACACATATTTGTATCGACACAAACATGCAAATGTGTTAGTGTAATATGTTGATGAATGACTACGCAGCTTGCACATATTCATATACTATCATATTACACTTAAATATGACACACTTCATATTATTTACTGTTTAAATTTCACGAGTTGATTAAAAAAACAATGATACTCATTACAACGTGAACTCATTGACGGACAGTAGCAGACTAAATCAGTAGCGGTGTAAATTGCAATTTATTGCAACTTATGAACGACAGATTTTTATATGTAGGCTGCTTCTATAATGTTCTGTAGTATGATAAGTATCCCGTACATGCTGGCACAACGCTGTCGGCTTTCTCAACTGTCAGAATAGTTACTTTTGATTGGCTGCTGATTCAACGCCAACCATAGTCTAATTTAATCTTTATTTTATAGAAAAAATTTATTAATTAGTATAATTTCTCATACACATTTCAATTCATAAGTGTTTCTAGTAATAATTTAACATTATAATTAATTTTAAACAAATTTTAGATGTACTTCGCGATTTAAGTGGCCAACATCCTTAAACGGACGTGCACCACTGGCCAGTATATTTCGGAACGAATCAACAGTATGGTGTCAATTCATGACGTTATTAACACTGGCCAGTATGCTGAATTATATTTCGGAACATACCCTAAAGTTAATTGTAATTTTTTTTTAATGTTTTTGTTGCAAAAATATCCCGTGCGTCACGCGAGAATCGCCCCTTTACTAAATGATCACACAAGTTAATTCAGTTAGTTCAAATAAGGCATCATTTATATTATTATAATGGATCTCTGATAATAATTAGTGACCGACCAAACCGTCGGTTTCGGCCAAAAATCAGTCGAAACTTCGGCCGCACCGAAAATCAGTGTTCGTGGATTGTCACGCTTCGTTCGGGTGAGTTCGTGTCTGATACATACACTAGATTTCAGCATACAATTGGAATTTTGAAGTTTTCATGTCTAAATAAGTTTCGGTTTTGGTTTCGACCCAAACTGAGACCGAGGCCGAAGTTTCGGTTTCGGCTGAAAATCCTGTTTCGGTCGGACACTAATAATAATATGAGAGGTAGATCAGGGTATGGACACTCAACAGTTTATCGGACAAATTATTCGTCAGTGTGGATCAGACAGTAGCCAACACAATAATAAAATATTCACTGAAAATAATATAGGACTTTGAATCAGTTATACCATGGTTTTTATCTTATTATTTTTGTGGTATCGCTCTGATCAACACAGATTGAATAAGGAATGGAGGGGAGCATCTAGTGTCCATACCCTGAGGTAGATCTCAGATACTCAGTTGAGAAACTTTTTTATATTTGACGTTAGCCACTTCGGGCTTTCGGGATTTACCTCTTCATCATGACCTGCTTCACTTTCCTGTATTCACAATCAGTCATGAATCATGATACTTTCAAAACATATTGAACGGTTATATACCACAACATTTTATTCAAACTCCTGGTTCACTCACAACTTCGACTACGATTATTCATTTCTTTTTAAACTCAATATTAGAGTATTCGCGCCCTAATAACTTTTTGTTGTACAACGTTCAGATAAAATGCATAGCAGTAAATTGATACGTGCATATATAATGACCCAATTAAAAAATCGACAAGCTCGACTAAGAAGTTGGCGAGCTCTCTCAAATACAAAAATTAATTTGTGCGTATGCCGGGTATTGCAAAATCCTATACGTCTATTTTCAGCAACAGCGCCCTCAGATTACGCTATTTATAGCCTTTGTCTATTGAATGATAAGTATAAATAAAATATACAAGTCGTTCAGACGATATTGCAATTTCAAGTATTATTACAGTACCCATATACTTACCAACTTTAGATGGACGCTAGTTTAGTTGAAGTTGGCTATTGGCAACGCAAAGATTACACGAGCGCTCCTGGTTTTTTAACGCCTTTAGGACTAATGACGAGCTCAGCTCGTCATACTAATTTTTAGAAAAAATTCAACTAACGAGTGTGCATTGTCTTATATTAGTAATTCGAGGTTGTATAGTAAAGGGCGGTCATATTGTAAATAATTTAAGCAAAACGTACTAAACTTGGAATTATACTTATTGGCGACGCAAAGATTCTCACTCGCGCCTCTGGTGGTAAAATTAGAACTAGCATCAAGTAAAAATATACGTATACGATTAATCGGCGATATAAAATCTAGTAATCCGCGCATAATTTGTATAGTACATTTTTCTATCGACAATTAAACGTATACAAACATTTTTACTTGATACAGCTTCTAATTTAAAAAACCAGGAGCGCTCGCGTAATCTTTGCGTCGCCATTTTTTATCTAAAATATTGGAATATATGGCGATACTAAAGTGGTTAAATTAGAAGCTGTATCAAGTAAACAATTTTGTATACGTTTAATAGCCGATAGAAATATGTATTATAATATTATACAAATTATGTGCGGATACTATTGGCAGATTTTATATCGCCAATCCTATCTACGTATACGTATATTTCTACTTGGTACTAGTTCTAATTTTACCACCAGAGGCGCGAGTGAGAATTTTTGTGTCGCCAATAGCCAACGACCACTTACCAACTAAATTCATTTTTGTATTGAGTTAAGAAGGATCGCCGATTTTTTAATTGGATCGTAATATATTCACATCTTAATTTACTCCTATATTATCTGAACGACTAAACAGTTGTACAACTAAAAGTTGTTAGTGTGCTATATGCCACTGTTGTATTCTCCATCAAAATGAGAACTAGTCTA
Source organism: Brachynemurus nebulosus (assembly GCA_035578155.1). NCBI lineage: Eukaryota > Metazoa > Arthropoda > Insecta > Neuroptera > Myrmeleontidae > Brachynemurus > Brachynemurus nebulosus. The sequence goes on from JAPWDM010000003.1 coordinate 26,417,728, forward strand.
AATTCTCTTTACCCAACTACCTACTTATGTAATTTGTAAAATTTACATCATCATTACAAGCAATCTTCTAGACCTTATAAAATTAATTATAAAATCGAATATATTTATATTTAAAATTGGTTACCAAAATGAACTCATTTTAATCAAATTCTTCGGTCCCTGTATACAAAAATCTTTAACGAAGTTAGCAGGGAAATTGTTCCTACATGATATAAAAGTTATAGCATGTATTTCCCCAAAAATCAAAAAATAATCGCTTTATTAATTGAATATTTAAAAAATTTAATCTTTATTTATTAATTTTATTGAAAAATTCTTTTTTTTACAAATCTTAAATTAACAATTTTGTACTTTTTTTATATTTACACAAATAATGGTAATAGTCCGATGTTTCTTTTCGAATTATTCTATTCACCATAAATTTAAATTTTGAAAAAGATCAAAAAGCATTTATTGAGTAACGTGCCACTATTATTATATTTTAAATCAGATAAGAGAACGTTTTATATTGCTTATACAATTGAGCTTAAATGTGTTAAGTATATAATTTCGTTTTGAACAAAATTATCTTAATATTTGCACTAAAGACTACAATGTAACAGTAACTATTTCACATAAAGATTGGAAAGATTAAGTTTTGTGGAGTAGCACGTTACTTTCTATCACTTTTTTAAATCAAAAAATTTGTGGAAATTAAAACTATTTATAAAATAGCGTGATTTTTTTTTTACAAAACGAAATCGCTAGTTATAACATTTCACGTTCTACAAATTAAAATAAACTGTCAGCACTGTACAAGCCGTCTATAAATGTAGTAATACGGTAACAGATGGCTCTCTATTATAGTGAATGGAATTGAATCTATGAATTTACACCTAACTTTAAGAAATATAAAAATATCATATTTACTTATTTTTAACTGTACAGAATATGTCCCTTAATGAAAAACTGAATAAGAAAAATTAAAAATACTCTTGATCGAGATATAATAACTAAAATATATTGTACAAAACGCAAATCTTTTTGTCAGAACATTTGATTGCCTTTTTGATGGACGCATGAGATCGCTAAATATTTTTGTACTGAAAATTTACTTTAACTTTCTGAAAATATTTTTTTTTGTGTACCTAAGGTTATTTTACATTATAATATAGAGTATGTAAAGTGAATTGAGGAGTTCAATGGAAAAGTGGTACCAGTGTATATATACATTTGCACCACTTTTTCACTGAGCCCCTCAATTATTATTGTTTCAGGTACTGTATTATTTAAGAATTTGTAAATGTGTGTAAGGTAGGTATATTAATTCAACAGGAAATTTGGGATATTTTGTTAGATATCTGGCTAGACATGATATATTCAGCGTTCGAAATTTTACACAATTTAGGATAGTTGCTGTCCGGTTTTGTTTTTTCCATAATCTGGATCATCTGTAGATATCTGTACAATATAAAATAACCTTGATCACAATTTCTGAACACTTTTTGATATGCGCATGCGTCACAAAATCGTTGGATGGTAAATTCACGATCGATTATTTGGTATGTCTTCTACGATCACGATGTCGATCATACGGTTCTCGTTTACGTTCGTAATGATTTCGCTCACGTTCGCGAATACGATCACGTAAATCTTTCTCTCCTCGTCGATTTTCATTTTGTTGAAAATTACTATTCCACTGACCTCTTAATGTTGCCTGCATTAAAGGACTTATAATCGGATTGATTGGAATAGATAATGGCACAAATGGAAATCGATTGTCCGCATTTCCATTTGGAATGAATGTTTGACAAAATGAAGAGGATTCAATCAAAAATCGATTCTCCTCTTTGGAGGAATTACTTTTTTGATCGTTTAAAATTGGATATTGTAATGGTAGAAAACAGGCAGGTATTGGTGCATTTATTGCAGGTGATTTAATTTTACTTGCTTCATTAACTCGGGCTGTTAAACGTAATTCCCTATCGAATAAAGCTGTTCCTTCAAATAAATTCTTAGCATAAGGCACCGAACACTCATGTTTGAATGTAATAAAAGCGTAACCCCGATTACTTCCATTCTTGTCTTTTGGCACTGATATACTGTCTAACGGTCCTGCCTAAGATAAATAATTTCGTAATAAATAAAATTGATCACATAAGAAAAGAACTAAGGTAAACAAGATAAATAAGAAGAAAGATTATAATCGTCGGAAAATTATAACTAAATATTATAGATATTATTCTTCGACTATTCTATAGATTTTCTATTCCTCCTATTTACTATCAAGTATCAATTTACAACAAAAACTACAAATAAAAATGTTTTTACGATTTATTTAAATTAAATTTGGAATTACTTATAATACCTGTAAGAATAATTCATAAAGAATTTCATCAGTAACTCGACTGGCTAAATTACCACACCAAATCGTACGTAGTTTTGGATCATCTCCCATTTCAATCGTCATAACAAATTTATTTATTTTAACCTGATTAGAAACTATTTTAAATTTAACACATTGTCAATTAACATAAATATATTTTAAAACAGTTATTTCAATATTACTGCATTTTTTCTAATCCTTTTTGTCTTTTTGAATTACGTCAATTCAAGCTCTTGTAACCTGACTACTTTACTAATTTGTACACTAGATGACAGCTGTGTCAAACAAATTTAATACATTTGAATAATACCGCGAACTATAGTGTATTTTTCATTTTTGCAGATAAATATGATTAGAAGAATAATTTTTAATATATCAGCAACCTATTGTAAAAATATCAAACAATATACAACAAATATCTCTCGGTTGCAAATAGAAAACTTTCCAGTAGAAGAAATTGCAAATAATATCAACATAAAAATCGACAAACTAGAAATGGCGTTAAAGAAAAATAACAATTTATATAAATCACATAAACTTCAATGGATGCAATGTTTTAAAACATTAACGGATCAAGGTTTTAAACCAAATAATTGTCTAAATATGGTCTCAGTTTATCCACAACTATTGCGAAAAAAAGAAAGTGAAATTATACAGGGCATTGAAAATTGGCGAACATGTCAGTTTGGAGAAGAAAGTGTATTAAACCTTTTAAGTACTCATCCGTATTTGATTGAAGTACCCGCTAAGGAAATTAACAAACGAATCGGATATCTTCAGTCGTTAACTTCGTCAAAATTGAAAATTAAACAACTGATCGAATTGAATCCGAGTATAATGTTTACAAGATGGGAAAATATTTTAAAAAATATCGACTACATCGTAAATGTAATGAAAATAGATATTAGTGAAATCTATAAAACAAAAGCGTTACAAATGCCGGTGAACGAACTTAAATGCCGTCACATATTTTTAATACGATTGGGATTATTTAAACCACGAAATCCGAAAGCAAGTACGTTAATACCAAATACTAATCCAAAATTAACACAAATTACTGATACTGATGATGTGATTTTTGCAACAAAAGTTGCTTTAGTCACTTTGGAAGAATATCGAGTTTTTCAACAACTCTTCGCCGAAGAACGACACGATGCTGAAAATGATTCAGATGAAGAAGAATAAGTTTGTTTTTTTATTATAACTACCCTGTAAATAACTGTAATTTTCTTTTTTTTTTTATTAAATACGCAGTCTTAAAATAAATGTCTTGATAATTTTTAAAATATCCAATAGACATCTGGTGCTAATTCTCGTAATTACAGTTTTTGGGGTGCAACACATACGAAAGTTAAATGATTTTTTATTTTCGATAAGTTCTCTAAAAATCAAAAACAAAATTGTACAATTTCAACAAAATTGACACGAAAAATGACATCATGACTTGAAGACAAATAATAAATTAATGTCAGTCAGCAAGTATTTATTTGAATTCTGGTTGATTATATTATTAGATTATTACTATATATTCAAGCTAATAGAAATACTGAAAATCAAACACAATTTCACTTTGACGATGAAAATTATTAAAACCGACATGTTTGCTTACAAAATGTTACGTCATTTTCAGAAATGGCGCTTTTCAGTAATTTAAATCGTTGTTGAAAATTAACGACTTTCAGAATAAAAATTCTAAACAATTACCTAATATTGCTTCCGAGACTACTAAAGTAGCGGAAGCATTGTGACCACTTTTGAAAAATAAAAAATTTTTTCCCTCCAAAATAAAATTTTTTACACACATTCTACGTTTTAGAGTTTCCTGAATAATTTTGGTTTGGTGTCTGTCCGTCCGCCCATCTGTGTCGCCAGTTTGCACCAAGGGGCATAACTTCTGAACTGTTCGATTGTTTTTAATGAAATTTTCAGAAATTATGCAGTTTGGTTCCTAGATGGTCCCCTATGAATTTAATCGAAATCGAAGTAACGGTAGCTACACCGCTACCATGTCATTCCATTAATATACTAAATTGCACCAAGGGGCATAACTTCTGAATTATTCAATTATTTTTTATGAAATTGTCAGAAATTATGCGGTCTGGTTCCTAGCCACGGCGCTACCATGAAATAGTAGCCACGGCGCTACCATGAAATCCCATTAAATGTCAATATCTTTATTTACTGCTAGTCCCACTTCGCTCAATTTTTAATGAATCGTTTTATTTATTTATTAATTTATATATAAATATTAAATTATACAAAGACATATTGGGCATTAAATTATCAAGGTGCTTTTACGAGTACGAGGAAGCTGTGTGCCACACCCCATTGACAGCGTATTTTTATTTCATAATTAAAATCAAATATAATATGTAATTTATAGATTTAATATTTGACACAAATTTTAAACGCAGTCAAGTACCGTATTTACATCTTTTTGGAAATCCTCACCGATATTCTGTTTGAAAGTACGTCCAAAAAAAAAATTTTAGTTTGCCCAAATCCTTGGAATAGGATGAAGGAAGTTTTTGAGTGAAAATAAAAATAATTAGTAGCCATAATTTATATTTAGTAATTCAAGATATACAAATGAAGAAACATTTTTTAAAATAAATATAATTTTCATGATAGTTTACAAAAAATTTATCACTTTAGTGTCTTCATCTTAGATATAGTTGTTGAATGGGTATGCTTACTTCCTGATAACACAATGTATGGAGATTGTGTTTCTTTCTGCTTCGCTTGAAGCATATTCAGCGTTCCTAGCGGAGTGTCTGTTGAACTCATCTTTTTCATTAATCCTTCCTGCTCCTGTTTCTTAAGTCGTTTTTCAATTTTATTCTTTCCTGGCCCTTTGCCATGGAATTTATGTGATAGATAACGGAATGCTTCTTTTGCATTTAGAACTCGACCTTCATCGTCAATGTAATCTAATTTGACGTTTGGTTTATATGACTCTTTTTCTTTGAACTCCATTGTTGGTCCAGAATAGCGATCTCGTCGACCGAATTTATCATCGTCACTGAAAAGGCTGTTATTTTCATTAATATAATTCTTATTATAATGATATTAAATTTCTTTTTTTGGATACTTACCCATGACTTTTGTCTTCAATTGAGTAATTTTTAGCTTGAAGATGCGCCAAACGTGATGTTGACGGTCGATTTGTGTCTTCTTTGTCCAAATAACCTTTGCTCATTGCTAATCTTAACGCAGCAGCTACACCGGATCCAACGTCAGGTTCTTCGTCTAAAATTGGTGCCTCTTGGTTTATTATTTCACTAACACTGGCTGATGGTCCCGGGCGATTTGTATCGACTGCAACCCATGAACCGCCTAATTTACCTGATGTTTCGGCCTCAGGTTCAATTTTGGCATCCCTTAATTCCCGTTCAAAGTCCTGAAAATGTTGAATTGATTTGATTACTAACGTTGAAATCAAAAAATGACCAAAAATTATTATTGTGCCAAAAGAATTACTTACAAGTAAATCCTCTTCTTCATCACGATTTCCCGCGCGACCATAAGTTGGTATATCACCAAGAGTACGACAAAATTCAGCGGTAGAATTTAAAACAATACTCCCAGTATCTTCGGTAGCCATTTCTTGATCTTCCGGTTCTCGTTTGATTGCTTCTAGTATATTTATCGCTTGTTTTGGTTCCTGCTGCTTTAACTTACGTGCTTTATCAAGCGCCATTTCTAATTCGTTGTCTTCTGGTTCCAATTTTATACTTTCTGTCTTGACATCAATTTGTGGAACAATTGTGTCGTCAATTTCCAGATAATTTTCATTATCCCGCCTCCTTCGTGAGCCTAAATCTTTCAGGTAATCATTCTCACTTGCACTGGAAGCTTTTATTTGTGTCTCTAGTTCATCAGCCTTTAAGAGTTTTCCTTTTGGGCGAATTTTTCGTGCTTTTTTCTTGGGTTTTTTGAATTTGACTAATTCTGTTTCTGAATAGTAGTCGGATGCAATTTTTAATTCAGGTAAAGCTAATGATTCAATTCGTTTGTTTTCTAGTTTAGCTTTAATATTTAGTAGGGCTTCATGCCGACGTTGTGCTGAATTGTCATTGCCGATAACAAAACTACTCTTTTTTTCACCTTCGATTTCCTCATCGTATTTAGACAATAATTCTTTACGTTTAAGCATCCCGTATTCGTCAACTTCTTCATTTTCGTATGGGTTATAGTCCAACTTGTGTTTCCTTCGCTCCACATTCTTTTTATATCTTTCATTGTCGATAATATTTACATTGACTAAGACATCTTCGTCATCTTCTAAGATCGGTTTATCTTTAAGTGTGAGTACTTCTGTGGTACCTTCTTTAAACGCTTCCACATCGTGTTCTACTCGTAATCCTCGCAAGTTCTTTTGTGTGTAGACTTTATTACGCACTTCACGCGTGGCTGCTTCTACCAGTTGTCCAACACCCAATTCTTCGTCTAACTCCTCCAACATTTTTGCGCGTTTGGCGGCTTGTTCGCGTTCCAATTGAATTCGGCGATTTTTTTCGATCCATTTTTCGACATCATCTTCACTATCAGAATCACCTAGTGTTTTTACTTTTGCTAGTTTTTCTTCTAATTTCCGTTTTTCTTTGCGTTCGGCGATTCTGTTGCGTATTTTTTCTTGTTCTTGTTTTTCGGCAATATTTGCGGCTGGTTTGTGATAGAATTCGCCTAGTGTGTCTTTATGTTTTCCATCTTCGCCTTTTGTATCTTTATTATCCACTTGTAATGGTTTTAATCCTAATTTGGCTCGAAGACGATTCGTTTCTTCGATTGATAAAGATTCGGCACCAGCTCCGCCTCCACTGTTGTGAGAGTAGGAATCATTATCTTCTGCGGAATGCTCTGGACTACTGTCAACTTTTATTGTAATAGTTGGTGGCGGTGGTGGGGATGCTGATCGTGAAATGTGGGGTGGTGATGGGGGCAAAACATCGGACCCTGAAAGAAAATTTAAACAGGTTAAATTCAATTGGATAAATTAGGTAAACTAACCATTAACTGTATGTGTTTATGTCTACGATTATTGCTCTGATACGATCAATTTAAAGTGCCCTCTTCCTATAAATAAAAAAAAAATAAGATAAAATTTACAAGATTCCAAGATTTGTTTTTACGCAGATCAAGCGAAGAATACTTACAAAGACTTGATATTTTGAACTATGCATTTTGTAGAGATAACTACTTTATCACAAGCTGTATTCACAAGATATACAAAACTACTTTAAATCTTGCCTTAAGTTTAAGGCTACATTATACTTTCTCGAGTCGGCAAAATCGACCCAAAAAATCGCAAATTTCAGAGAAAGATTCCGAATACATTAAACAATTAAAAATTTATAGACGCCAAGTACTGTGATGGGTGCACACTTGACCAAAACTTTGTGAATTACTCAAAACAACATTTATGTAATCAATAACTGTACAATAACTTAAAAACCATTTGATCGATCGAACCAAAATTTTAATGTTATTCTACACAATAATAGTTATACTCGTATATGTAGAATAGACTACAATAAAAAAAGAGTCGACAAACTTTTCCCTCAATTTTTGGAGGTCCACCATTTTGTGAATTTTTGTTCAAATAATCGTAGTCCATTCTGTGGTTACTGTTGTGTAGAAGAACATATTAAAATTTAAAACCGATCTATTAAATGGTTATCATGCACGCCGATTACAAAAATGTTTTGAGAAATTCACATTTAAAGTTTTTAACAAAGTGCATACCTATTATAGTACTTGGCGTCATAAGCGTCAATAACTTTGAAAGTATTTGGAATCAGAAAATTTTAGCTCACAAAGGGAAAAAAAGTAGGAGCTATTTAACCGGTAGCCCTTACAAAGCCCAGCTTCTGGCAGCAAAAGAAAATAGAAAAATTAAGGACGAACAAGCCACCATCAACAGAGCTCAGACAGCTTTAAAGATCCAACAACAAGAAACTTCTTTTAAAATTCTATCTCCAAAAAAAGGAAAAGATGTGAAGAGGTAATTGAAGATTGGTACTGCATTATTTGCGAATAAAAGTTTATCGAGGACATGATTCAGTGTTTACGATGTAAAAACTGGGTTCACTCAAAGTGCGCAGGAGTCACGATTGGCAAAAAAAATTTTTTTTTGTATAGAGTGCCAATAAATATATGTAAAAAAAATAATAATTTGGAAACTAAAAGATATTTCATTTCTTTTTCACTTTTTGTTTTATGCAAATGTAGTAATTTTTTTCAGTTGTCATTTCGTCAGTACGTATTTGGAATTTTTCTCTAAAATTTTCAGAGGATATTATTGAAATATAATATTCTCCAATAGCATACTTTTCAAAACGTCGATTTTTTCGACCCGAGAAAGTGTAACGTGGCCTTAAGTTTATATTTTATTGGTTACTGAGAAAATATTATGCTGCGAATGTCATTTATAATCTCTTTGGTATATTATAATAGTTTTGGTATTTTATTATTAAATAATCTATGCGGTTTTAGTTCATAAAATACAGTAATAAGAGAAAAAATACATCAAGTGTATTCTGCTTATTTTCTCGCACAGGGCCTATTATAATACAGTTTCGATTTGTGTGAAATTAAACCAAATGCATTTTATCATTTTCTTTCTATCTCGTATAACTCGCTTGTTTATTATATGACAAAACATTTCTATATTGGTTATTATAGAAAAATGATCGAAAAGATTAATTTTTGAAAATACTGGACAGATTTTTTAAAAATGGTAACAATTTATGTCATTTTTTCATTTACTAACTTGCCCACACTTTTTATGATTTTGATTCTTCTATGGAAATGAGTGCAATACTTGGATACTTAAAATTTGTTAAAAAATATCGAACAAAAAATAATTTGCATATAGTTGTTTCTATTTTAAAATAATTATTCTTTTAAAAGAAGGAAAAAGAAACTAATACACAATTGTTAGTTTCTTTTTTTTTTTTTTGATTTAAGAACAGTACAAAATTTAATTACGCAATGAAGAGTCAAGTAATTTTAAGAAAATTGATTTTTATATAGCCTTTTTAATTTCAGAAGTTTTCAATCGGTGTACAAAAATTAAATGGAATTTAATAATATGGACGACGCAAAGATCCCCACTTGCGCCTCTGGTGGTGAAATTAGAAATTGTATAGAATATGTATGTATACGTCTAATTATCAAGAAATCCATTAAAACGTACATAAATTGTATAATGCGTATTTCTATCACTAATTAGACGTATACGTACATGTTCTATCAGGTACACTTTCTAATTTCATCACTAGAGACGTGCACGTAATCTTTTCATACGTATACCTACAATATTTATACATAAAATGAACTACTCGCAGTTTCGTTCCTTGTATCTCTGGTTCTAACCTATCGAATTTAAATTATGAAAGTTCCATCAAAAAAGCTTCGTTGGTTTTCCGTGGCCCCCAAACAAACAGAAAAAGGAACAAGAATTTAAAAGAAAATTGTTTTATTTTTCAAAAATATATTGCAAACACAGATTTGTTGCAATTTAAAAAAAATATTAGATATATACTTTTATTATGTATTTTATTTTGAAACATGATAAAAATTAAAAATAAGAGATTAGATCTTGAGAAATTTTCTAAAGATTTAAATAAATTAAAATTTTTTTTCTAGAAATTTCTACAAGTAGTAAAAACTTTTTAGTAATTATTATTTTAATTCTTTGCACTTTGAGCAAATGCATTAATAGTATATTGTACAATAAGTGGGAAAAGAGGCTTATTTTTCACGAATATGAGTTTGATGCGCGAGCCCGCAGGGCGAGTGCAACAATTCGTATGAGTGAGAAATAAGCTTTTCCCACGCATTTTACACTATACTTTTTCTACGAGCACATCTTTTTTCGTAAAATTTAACATAAATAATTAAAATAAAATTTAAATAAGTAGTAAAAATTTTTTAAATTTATAATGTCAGTGCTAAGATGTTCAAATTTTTGCCAAAGCATACTATGAAACTATGGAAACAATAATAAATAATCAACATACATATATGTATATTTTTAGTATTATTTCTATATATTATATATTAAACTAACGGAACAGCCTATTTTTTATTATATTAAGGCTTGGGAAATAATTTCCCACTGTATTTCCGCACAGTATGGGCAATTGTTAATTTTTACATATAGTTAGCCGTGCACAAAATGTTACTTTTAATAGTAGGAGTAGAAAAAAATAATTTTTATGTATTGTTTACAATATCTTGATGAAATATTTTTACAAAACACTAGTTTGGATCTGAATTCCTGTTATATATTTATTTCAAGTGCAAAGCATTAAGGACTATTGTAATTACTTTAACTGTAAAATAGGAACAAGAACGACTTACCGAAAGAATCTAGAAATCGCCAACCAACACTATGTCACTATTTTAAAAAATAACTTAAAAGACTGTTTAACATCCTACAATTAGATTATTACTATGACGTAACTTTCAATTAAATTGGTTGGGGACCCCTTGATCCATTTATTCTTAATAACTAACATTTACTCGTTTACCTATACGATCGGCCTGAGTCCATCTTCGTTATGCCTCATTTGAAGGCCTCTGAAAACAATCAAAAAACCAGCCAATCATAACAGTTAAAATTGATGCAGGTTGATCCAGTTATAAAAATTTGGGGTTTTCAACTCGAGAGGGAATTTTTATAAATGGATCACCTACATTTTTTGGAATTATTTATATAGTTTATTGACATACGAACATCCTGTGACAACTTTTTGGACCCTTATAAAGCTAATCACACGAATGTTTTTATGCCAATTATAAAAAAAGAATTGAATTTATTTACCTTCACTATCGTACTCATGCTGATGTCTGGATTTATGCTTTTTATCTTTGTGGTGATGTCTTTTGTGATGGTGATGACGACGTTTTTCTTTTTCACGAACTATTTCAACTGAACTACTGCGACTACGATGTCGTTTTCGGGAATCTTTTTCTTTATTTTTACTTTTTTTATTAGATCCCATTATAACTTAAATATGAGGATTGCTTTTATTTAATGTCTAGTAAAATTTTATTTGCACACAAAATGAAGGAATACAAATCATTAACATAAACAGTTTGATGTGAAATTAGCATCAATTGGGATTTAACTGTCAATAAAAACCCTAGAAATACCTGCAGTCCTCAATAGTTTTATTTAAATTAAATATTATTTAATTAATACCTGATAAAGATTGTAATCTAGAAATATGGGTATATTTAAAAAATAAAAAATCAGTTTAAACTTATTTTATTTGATTTCAGCTTAAAAAAATAATACAAGTATAAAACTTGGGAAGCATCACATAATACATAATGTATACTGAAATAAATACTGTATTAAATTATTTTATTTTTATAAATATAATTTATCAAACAAATAATGTTCATTTAATATAATAATTCAGATCTTTTCGATTGCAAGAGCGATTCCCATTCCACCTCCAATACACAATGCGGCAATACCTTTTTTACCGTTATTTTGTTCGAGAGTATTTATTAAAGTGACTAGAATTCGAGCTCCCGAAGCACCGATTGGATGTCCTAATGCAAGAGCGCCACCATTAACATTAATTTTTTCCGGTGGTATATTTAATTCACGTTGAACGGCCAATGACTGAGATGCAAATGCTTCATTTAATTCAAACAAATCAACGTCGTCTTTTGACCAATTTGCTTTTTGTAACTATTAAAAAAAGTTTATATTTTGTAATTTTTTAAGTAATTTCTATTGTATGTACTTACAACCAAATTTACGGCTGATACAGGTCCTAAGCCCATATGCATAGGTTCTAAAGCTGTTTGCGCACAAGCTACAATTTTTGCTAGTGACGTTAATTCTCGACGAAGTGCTTCTTCTTTTGAACAGAGAACAACAGCTGCTGCGCCATCATTAATTCCGGAAGCATTTCCTGCGGTAACTGTACCATCCTAATACGACAGATTTTTAAAATAGCTATATTTTTAAAATATTAAGGATTTTACCTGTTTAAATACAGCCCGCAACTTAGCTAATCCATCAATTGTTGTATCTGGTTTTGGAAATTCATCTTCGGATATAATCCGTGTTAATTTTCGATCCTTGATTTCGACAGGTACAATTTCTGTGTTAAATAATTTCTTTTCTAGGGCTTTCTTGACTTTCTGTTGGGACGAATAAGCATACTGATCCTGTTCTGTTCTTGAAATGTTATACACTTTGGCTATTTCTTCAGCTAAAATCCAAATTTGATGTTAATTATTTTAAATAAAATATTATAGTGGTGGTGATTTTTACCAGTCATTCCCATATGCACTTTATTCATTGCATCAGTAAGACCATCTTCTATTAAACTATCATGCATTGTCCCATTCCCCATTTTAATCCCATTTCTAAGTAATATAGTATGTGGTGCCTGAGACATAGATTCTTGACCTCCACATATCACAATTTGGCTATCACCACTTTTGATAGCTTGATATCCCGATGCTACAGCTCTATCAAAACAAAATGTTATTTAAAATCAAATATTTTACCAATTTTAAAAATTAAAATCGAAAATCCGAACAAATACACCCCCTCTGTATTTTTATTTTTTGTATACTTATAAGAAATTAATGCTTTCTACGAACGTGGCTATCATCAAACTTTCTCTAATTAGAAGTATATAAATTATACTTTGTATGAGTATAAACTTTCTAATTGTTACATCTTAATTTTTTTAGTCCAAATATTTTCCAGTCTATTATTTTCATTCATTCTAGCGTAATTTTAATAATAAAGAAAAATAGATATTTGGTGATAACATACTTTAAACCTGACCCACAAAGCATATTCACACAATACGCTGGTACAGTTATAGGAAGACCTGCTTTCAAAGATGCTTGTCTCGCTGGATTTTGTCCTTGACCTGCAGTTAGTGCCTAAAAATAATTTCATTCACGTTAAATGTACGTAATAATTGAAAAGATATGTAAATCTTTTGTTACCTGTCCCATTATTACTTCAGATACATCGTTTGGCGGTATTTTTGCCCTAGTTAAAGCCTCTTTAATTACGATAGAACCTAAATCATGAGATGATAATGAAGCCAATGCTCCGTTAAAATTACCTAAAAATGATAAAATCTGGTAAAAATAATAAAAATCAAATATTTAAAAATTTAAATATTTTGTATAAAACCCGCGAAATATTTAAATTTTTGAAAAAAAAAGTCAGTCACCAACTAACCAATAGGGGTTCTACATGCTGAAATTATTAGAACATCACTCATTTTTAAAAATTACTGTTTTTGGAACACACAAAAAAAACTGATTGTTGAAAGTCTTAAGTGGCACGATGGATCTGTGTAAATTTAATAAAATTTAACGGTGTGTGAAAGTTTTATAAATGAAATAAAGGTGGAAGATTATTACGTCAGCATGTAAAATAACTGTCTATATTTAAATTATTTTTAAATAGGTGTAGCAGTGGCACATGTTTCATATGTATGAAGATAGTCGTGTTCGTTGTGTTTTATCAAAATTGATCAGTTTGATCTGCGATTCTTAACAAATGGTTTTTGTACTTTGTAATTTATAAAATAAAGTACAAAAAACCTTTTAACGTAAATATAAATTATCAAAATATTTTAGTTTTATATACAAAGTTTCTTTTTTTTTTTTACAATACTCATTAATTTTGACATTGAAATAAAAATGTTATTTCTTTCAACTTACGTAATTCGCAAATTGTTTACACAAGTATTTTTGTTAATAGTTTTCATTTTTCTTTTCTTTTTACAATGGTAATTATATTTTCTTTTTTGGTGAAGAGTAATTTTAAAATTAAATGGAAGAGAATTTTATAAAAGTAAACTACTGCGTATAAAATTATTTTCCTCAAAATAATTTTTAAAGATTATTATGGTATTTAGTAATACCGGTAATAATATTGAATGTAAATATTTTCACGGGTTACCAATTACCAGTATGTACCGTCAAAAACATTAATATTATAGAGGTCAAGCTATGTGTTACCAGGAGTTCATAGGTAAATTACATTCCTGACAGTTTGATTTCAGTCAAAGAATAATAATTAAAATATACAAAGATTAAATGTAAATAATAATTTTTGTTTTTACTCTCTACTTTAAAACTGCTGCTTTGGATTTAACTACTTTACTACAGATTTTGTCGGCTCTCGATATATACCCGCAAACGACTAAACACTTATGTAATGGTAATAGTCTAACTCATTAACGGTACATTGGCTCTTATGGTGGGGTAATTATTTTACGTTCATACAATAAAATGTCGTAAGATGTAAGATGGATGTAAGCGTTATAGAAGTGTCATAACTCATAATCATAACCTTAATAAACCTAGTGGTCCTGTATGAAGCTTTAGGTAGTTTCCTAACTTAATCATACTTAATATGTAGTAATTTTTCAACGCCATAAATTACACCAGTCGTCCGCTACAGGTCATATGTACTTAATTAGTTGATTTTTTTATTATAATTATTATACGAATACAATATTAGTTAATTAATTTTTTATTAATGATTCTCATTATCAAAAAATTAGGTATTTCATTATTGATAAAATAAAACAAAAAGTATTATAAAAAATTTTTATTTTTTTATCAAAACCACATTTTTATGTACACTAATATTAATATAAAATTTAATATAATAATACTACTTCATTGTAAGTGTCAATATCACATATTTGCATTATTAAATATTAATATACTAATTAGTTTTCTAAGTACAAACAAAAATTGTACTTGATCAGAATAATAAAATGAAATAATTGTACTAACGTAAGTATTAATCGCTATCTACAATAATTGTTTTTTGTTAAATTAATGAGTCCTTTCGCATCGGTTTATCACTCTTTTGTTTGTTTTAGGGTAACAATTCACCTTTTGGCACTGTAAGCGTATAGGGTTTGTTTTTCGATTGTTTAGTTCTGCCACAGAAATAGTCTTCAATTTCCTGTAGAGTTTTGCCTTTGGTTTCAGGTAGACAGAAGTATAATACTATTGTCCCTGTAAAAGAAGAACATATGTTACAAATTGTAAAAATATTGGAAGAATAAAAAAAAATGGTCTTTTCTATTTACGGTTTCAATATTCTCTGATAAGAATACTGAAACCATAAGTAGACTAGGAATTGCAAGAAAGTTTAAAAGATTTACCTAAAAGTGATATGCTACCGTAGCACCAAAACGCTCCGTAACGTTCTACTAAATGCGATAGTAATGGATATGTCTTAACAACTAAGAAAATAAATATATGAGCAAAGCATGTCGTCATGCCTCCAACAATTCCACGAACTTCCAGTGGATAAACTTCTCCAATCATGACCCATGGTACAATTAGAAAACCAACTGTACAGGCTGCCGTAAATAGGAGTATACACGCCAATGGGAACCATGTACATATTGGTGTAACGCCATTTGCAACCCAGTTTGAATGTAGATACATATATGTTCCTAAACCGATCATTGTGGCACCACATCCTAAACCGGATATGAATGTTAAGGGTCGCCGGCCACATTTTCGAAGCGATATGCATCCGACAATGGTAAATATTAAGCGAGTTATCCCGAGGATGATGGTTGAAATGTATTTATTTAAACCGGTGCCAGATTGCTAAAAAAAATTGAAGAAAATGAGTTTATGCTAACAAAGTATTTAACAATTAGCAATTAAGTCTTGAATTTATGAATTACCTGGAAGATTTCGACTGCATAGAAAGTAATGATGTTTACACCAGAAAACTGGTACATGAGAAAGTAAATGACTAAAATCGCAAAGGGTTTAAGCGTTGATGGCTTCAGTAAGGCTTTTGAAATTTCGCTCCATGTTTGAAGTCTGTAATTAAAACATTAAATTAGATATGGAAATTGAATGATCTTAATACAAAAATCGGGAATATTTACCGTTTACAGTTGTTTTTTTCTCTGAAGAGTTGTATCTGTTCCACCTCTTGATTGACATTACACGCGGAAGCTCGTAACCGTCTCAGTGATTCACGAGCTGATTCCGATTTGGACCTTGCAATCAAATAACTTGGTGATTCAGGAACCATTAACATAAGTAGTAACGCCATGATAGGTACAACTGCGGACACAGCCGCTAATATTTGCCAAGATAATACTGAACCCATTGCATACTGTAAGAGAACTCCGAATGAAATGCCAACACTTGCCAAGGCGCTTAACATTCCTCGAAGATGTGGTTGCGTAACTTCACATGTATATACCCTAGCCGGTGCTCCAACCATACCCGAACCAAGGCCAACAAGCAACCGACCTATGAAAATTATAAAATGTAATTTGTGCGGAGATTGCTATCATATTGCACCTATTGTTTAAAATTTAGATGTCTTACCGGCATAAATCATGTATATGTTTTGAGAGATAGAAATCAGGAACCAACCCAAAATTAACGGAATTTCGGTTAAAATTAGTGTAGGTTTTCGCCCAAATCCATCCATTAAATAGCCACTGAGAATGCATCCTAATGGTGTGGTAGCAGAGCTTAAACTTGCTGAAATGTAAAAATATATATAAATAAATTTAAAATATTGAGAATTTCTTTAAATTTTAATATAATTTAAAAAATTTCCATAATATTTTTATGTAAATATTTAAACTATCAAGAACTATGAAAACATATGTTAACTTTAAACGTTTATTTTTAATCTTTTGTAGTTATTTTTATATCGCGAATGTAATACTTCTATTTTTATGCATTTATATTCATGAATTATCCATACATACCAATCCAACTGGCTTGATATTCGTCAATTTGAATTGAACTGTCTTCAGCTTCAAGTTGTGGAATCGCAACGGCCGAAAAGCCAAACACTAAACCAGTATTGACAGTTCCAAGATTGGCAATAAAGGCTGCAATCACTTGTCGTAATGATGAACCACGAATCGATGGAATGTTTTGAGCTTCCAGGTTCACAAAACTTTTCTTTTTCGGAATAATTACCGGTTCCGGTTCATCCGACTTTGTTAGTGGTTCCGTCTGACTTGATGTTGAGTTTTGTCTATAATATAATTTAATTTGATTAGAATTGTGGATAGCAGCAAGTTTACTTTTATTTTGTAATTGTTGAGAATCTCTTATAAAATTAAGTAAAAATGCTAAAAGCTACTAAATTTCAAGAAAATTACGATTATTTAAAATGTGTTATGCTTCTGTGATTTTGTTTGTTTTAGAGATATTGTATTAATGTTTATGAGTTTAGAAAATATTATATTGTAAGGTTTATATTGCTTTATAACTTAATATTTTGAATTCATAATTTTTTTTATTGCCTTTTGAACGTGTACTACATTTTGATTACCACTGATTCATACAAATTCATTGTTGAAGTATGCAACGATAAAATTATCTGCGGTCTATTTTAAATTAAAACAAAGGCCACAAATGCATAATATAAGCACGAACGGATCTATATTTATAATAACAAAAGATAATTAAATTTTAACTTGTAATTCTGGACACTTAAAGTTAATGATGATAATGTTTTGAAATTTTAAATTCGGGCATTAAAAATTTTGAATAAATGAATAACCAAAACACGATTTTAAAAATAATCTTTGAGACGAGTAATTTTTTGTTCCGTACTGTAATTAAATATCCAAACCTTAAATTAGCAGAATTTACCCGATAATTCTTAAATCCGATAATAGATGGAACTAATATCGCAAATAATATTAGAAGTTAGAACTTTTTTTGAATATAAAATAGTGTACCCTACCTATTCTTGTACATTTATGTATTTTTTTTATATTGTTTTTATTGCGTATCTCTATATTTTTATTAATGGGACATTTACAAAGTCGATAGGCAAATTCAAGGCAATAAATATTCTTGCACTTTTTTAATGTAAAAATCGTAAAAATTATATATGATGTATAATCATTGATTATGCAAATTTATGCTTATTTTGATCGTCTATTGATTTGGCGATGTTTTTTTTTCTTTTTTTTTTTTTAACTGTTTACTTTCATTGAATAAATAATTACTTTTTTATTTGAAAACGTAAATTATCAGGTTTATTACTCCTAGATATTTAATTTTTTTATCATTTGCAATATTTATTTTAATTTCTAAATGTTTTTATTTGTAAATTAGATTTACTTTAGAATTATGAAATAAAATAATTAATAATAAATTGAATCTTTTATTTACATTTCATGAGTTTCTTTTTTTTTTTTTTCAAATCTAAATTGGTACTTTGTTACAATCGTTACAATAAAATTTATTTTTATTATTAATGCATTTTAAAAATAGCTTTCACAGTAAAATATTGATGTAGGTAGTTTTTGAAAACTTTGTGTTCATTCATCTTAAAATAGTATTTAGCACTTTAATGCAACTATAGAAAAAATGATCCCACAATTGAGTTCTTTGTTAACTTCGTTTCAATTACTTTTCACAAAAGTAAATGAAACTTGGTTTATCTAGTCAAATTGTGAAAGAAGAATCAACAATGTCCTGTTTTGGAATTACAGGAAGTATAAGAAACTTTAAATTATTCAATGTAAATAAAATTATCGAGGTTTCGCTCCAGAATAGTCAGGAAATTATTGAAATTATAATTAACAAAAACATCTATTTTTCATATAACTTTATTCAAAATAAAAATTACTTCAAACAACAAAGAAATTATATGTAAACAATGACAAACTTTTACAAATGCCGGTTTGTATACATGAAATACTTATTGTTCTTGAGAAATAAAATGTAAAAATTTAAAAAAAATTGTAATTATTATTAATAAAATATACATACCTAGACATGATTTAAATTTTTAATCGTTAACCGTTTTAAAATCTAGGAATCTTATTATAACTAATATCACAATTAAACACTTTTCTTATATTTAAATAGATATGAAATAAATGTTTAAACCAAAGAAAAATTAAATAACAGTATCACAATTTATTTTTATTTAAAAAAAAATCAAATGAAAGGATCCATTGAATGGATCTCTTTTATAACTATTTACTTCCAATAACTGTCCGTCCAATTAAATGTAAAATTGTTCGATTTTGAAAAATGTCTTTGTTATTAAAATACATTTATTATCCAGATGCTTTTTTTATTTGAAATAATTTAAACTTTTTCAACGTTTATCGAATTTTTGATTGTTGTATTTTGTACGATAGAATACAGTTTAAAACCGTACAATTAGTGCAGCTGATTGATAACTGATGTTTTTCGTTAAGCGTGTACTATAAGTATATATGATACGTATCCTAGTTGTGTTTATTTATAATGCCGCATTTATACTATATGTTTATATTCTTTGTACACATTGAAAGATGTGATGGATTCCTTGTAGGTTGTAGGCGCATGTATAGGACGCATGTAGACGCATGCTTATACTTATAGTTTGATTCAAATTTTAAGGAATTACACGCGGTCAAATGTCAATTTAGCAAGGAAAAGCTTTAAATAATGAATCAATTATAAATTTATACTTAAGTAAATAAAACAATTTAAAAAAAAATGAAGAATGATATGGGAAGGATAATTTTTAAAGATTACTAGTGTTAAGGACAGTGGTTAGTGTAAGTAATTTTTAATTCTAAATAATTACAATCATGACTCTGTTAATGGACTGCAGAGTAACTTTGATTGATGAATATAAAACGTTATATCTGGATTTATAATTTAATTTCCCGGCGCTTCTACCATTAGAATAACATTCAGTGTTATTTGTTAAATGTTCTTTGCAAACTTAGTGGTAATGGATTTATTATTTGGGAAAGCCTCTTTATTTTGCACCATTTTAACTGATTATTATCTAATTTCTTTTGAAAGCTAGTTTTGTAACCGAATTTGAAAATATCATTTTCAAAGAGTGAGATAAATAAAAAAGAAATTACAGTAAAGATTTTATAGTTCTAGCCAAGTACAAATGAGATTCATTATTTATAAGTGAACTTTATTTAAATAAGCCAGCGCTGGATTTATTCTAGAGGCACTAGGGGTAAATTTTCAGGAGGGCGGCAAAATTTGAAACGTGAGAACGTAGAGGCTCGTGTATCTCGTGTATTATTATATTTCGCAATTTTTTTTGCTCGTCACTAATTCTTTAGAGAAAAGTTGTTAAAAAATATTTGTGTTTCTGTTTTGCTCATCAAAAATGTGATTTTTTCTAGGGGCGGCGGTTTTCACGGAGCCCTTTAGGGTGGTACTTAGTGTAAATTTTGCCTTGAGCTTTCACGTACATTTCTACGCAATATTTTTTCTAAGCCCTGCTCGTATCAAGACTAGCAAAACTGTTGGCTACAAAAAAACTTTTTTTAGTTACTTCATATACGCATTTCGTTACTAATAAAATATTATTACATTCTTCAAATTTATAAACATTAATTTTTTTCTTTTGATGTAAAAAATAATTTGTAAATATGTAGTACGGCAGCTTTATCAGTCATAAAATGTTATCGGTAATTCAAAAATTGATATTAAAACCATTAATTTGTTGCATGATTCTCCTTTCATATCAGTTCTAATCGAAGGACAGTACACAATGATCCGGTAATATGTTATTTCTATTGGTTTTCATCAAGAGGTGGAACAAGTTAAACCTACTTTTGCTCACGTGAATCATTAATTACGAAGATTTTTTTTGTAAATTGAGTGTATAAAATTGTAAATGAGAACATTATTGTGGTATATGATTAGTTTTTACTTAAGAGAAATTAAAATACATAATATGTAATTGGTGTGTTTGTAAACTATAGTCTTGTTTATACCATATACACTAAACTCGGTTAGGATTTTGAATCAATACGCGCTTAAATATTATATAATGTTTACAGCTAAAAATAAATTAGATGTATATATACTATATATAGGTAATTGTAATTTAATTATGTTTTATTTTTTATAGTAAAAGATTCATTGTCAATGCTATTGAAACTTATTACACTCTTGTAAACTGAAGTACCTCTGCCGTAGCATCCTGCATTATAACGAATTTTCGTTTATAAAAATAAGTTTTTCTCGGAAGCACGTTTACATGGGATAATGGTTCAAAAACGTATCTTATTAGTTTTTGTCCTCTTTGTCAGGGCGTAAAAAAATTAAAATTTTGGCAAATTTTTGCAAAAAGCTAATTTTTTGTGCTTCCGGGATATCGGACGTCTCTGGTTCTGGAAGAATTCGTCTAAGACTTTTGAACTTTCAACGTTTTTACTAAAATTTCGTAAAAATAGGATGTTTTATTCGAGTACTCGCCGGGTACTTGCTAGTTTATTATAAATAGAGTGTCCATACACCCTGATTTTAACTCTTTTGTTGAGGTGTCCCACCACATTCTTTCGAGTCCTGGATTCTTAAACTACTTACTACCATTACTTTATAGTTACACAAATTTTCATTCTGAACAGTGAGTAGCATGATATAGTTTAGTAAGTACCGTATTAAGACGATAAAGTATGCATTCTGAGTAGGTAACTTTTTCTGGGATTCATAAGGAAGTTTTCTATCAGTGTAAAACTGAGACTGATGGTGATGTAACTCAGTCACATTCTTGAGATTATGGTTGAATTTGATTTTCAGACTATCTTTGTAAGTCTAATTGAAATTTTCTAAAGACCTTTTGTAAATAATTTAACTGTCTACAACTTAATAACATTTTGACGAAAAATTAAACAAACAATATTAACTAAATTAGGACCCAAAAGTGGACGGAAAACCAACGAATGAAAAAGGCTAAATAACTAATAGCTAATTCTACATAATTATCTTGTTCTACGAACTATTCAGTTCAAAATTCCATATCCAGATGTACTTGTGGTTTTCGTTTATTTATCTTTTTGAGCTTGTATCCGGTTTTGCTTCATCAAAATATGGATCCTTTGATTATAAATAATATACATCTGAACCGATTTTACGTCATAAATTTTAGTTAAGTGAACTGGGATATCAAAATTACTTTTTCAAGTTTTTTTTATTCATTTTGATGAGTTAAAAAAAAAAACGTATGCAATTCAAAAAATTATGAGAATTTTCTAGAGCTTTCTTTAGGTTTATGTTTATGTTTATATTCACCTAACAAATCAAATTAATCTGTACGTTAATGGAGGCTTAGAAAAAAATAAAATTCACACAACAAATGTTTAATTTCTGTTTCCTTCATCGCCAATCCCCGAATATGTATTGAATTTTTATAACAAAACTGAATTAAATGTTTTTTTAATTTTTAAATTAGCATATGAACATTTTCGTATTAGAATTTATTATAATTAAAATTTAGAATAATAGTTTAGTAAATAAACCTATTTTCAAGTTTATTAATTTATGGTGGTGAAAAATAGACGACAGAATAGATTAAATATTATGTATAGAATCCTTACTAATCCTTCTAATATTATAAATGCGAGGTTGTTTGTTTTGCTTTTACGCCTCGATAGCTTAACCAATCAACTTCAAACTTGGCAAAGAGATAGCTTGGGAAACAGAGGTGGTCATGTGCTATTTTTCGCCCCGGGAAAGTATTCCATTCCAATGGGAAAATTCCCCAAAGAAACAGTAACTCTCAATTGTGTTACGATATAAGTATACTTATACGTATTAACATGATGTCATAATTTCAAACACCACACGTGCGCAGCCACGGATAAATACTATAGTTATAGATAAAAAAATACTGGATTTAGCCGCATTAATTAAATTCAATTTGTTTTGAACAAGTTTTAAGAGAATATTTCAATTCTTCAATATATTATTAGTACATTTTAACGAGATTCCGAACGGAAATTGAGTGATTACAGCAAGTGTTATGGTAAGATGTGAGTGCGGGGCTGTGATAGAAATTTGTTTTGAGTTCCCTAGAACTCTAAAATGACATTCACTAAAATTTATATATATATATATATATATATATATATATATATATATATATATATATATATACCGGGTGTTTCAAGTAACTACGAACATATACATTTTAACATAGGGAAAATTTTTTATCACCAAAGGGCGCTTTATTTTATTATTATTAGATATTTAGCAACTCAAATGAGTGTATATCAAAATAATGTTCAAAAGTAATTAAAAGCCAATAGCAACTTTATTGAAATAATTATAAATAAATCTTAATTTAGCACTGAAATAATTATTAACTATATAATATAGCTATTTATGCAACAATATATAATGAAGATCTTTATGAATGAGCCGTGTTTATGGCTGAGCGAGCTTACGAGCGACGCCAATAAAAAAGGCGAGTTCATAAAGTCAAATTATGTACAAGTTGCATACAAAGCTTTATGTACAGGTACGACTGCTAAAATTCCTAGTTATCGATAAAAATCGAATTTATAAATCTCACGTCTATACTTTAAATAAAAAATGTATTTTATATATAGTTGGCATAGACAAATTTATTGTATTTAAGGTATGCTTTGGTTATTATCTGTCATCTAAAGCTAATAAAATCTTGGAGCATTTTTAAAAGATTTTTCAACAAAAATTATTAATATTTAAAAAAGAAAGGAGAAAAAGCTGCCTGGAATAAATATTAATAATAGTTCAGATTGTGTAACTAATATTAATTATGCCAACATTTGTAAATACGGTATACAAATAAAGTTAGTGTGTTTTCTGTTTATTGTAAAATTGAAATTAAAATTTATCAAGTAGACTATTCTTTATGACACTAGTGCTTTTTGCTTTTCATTATGCAACTAGTGCCAAAAAGTAAAACTTTTCATATCTCTTAACAATGTAATAAAATAGGCTTTTATGATTCAGTCGTACATAATAGTATATTGTGCAATAAGTGCGGGAAATTGTCGATTGCCCATGAAAGCGAAGTTGAGCTTGAGTGTGGCAATCGACAATCCCGCACGAGTTGCACATACTATTTTTTATTACGAATTTCACATACTTTTTTCTATTATTATCACGATTTTTGACATTTTTATTACTTTTAAAAATAATATTTTTAAGTGTTCGTCTTTTTTTTCTGAATTAATTTTCGTTTAAATTACTTTGTTGGTGGTTTCTATAGAAATAATTATGAAATATTTATTAAATGAAAAATTAAGAGGCGGCTTTGCGTGTTTTGATTAAATTTTGCGTGTTTTATTGTCAATTTGCGTGTGGAAAGTTACTTTCCACACGCAAAAAAGTATGCGGGAAGAGTACAGTGAGCAAACAGCTATTTTGCATACAGAAATGTGTGCGCCAAGTTAGTACTTCTCCCGCATGAGTAATAAAAAATAATTTATTGTAAGATTTTCTTTTGTCTTCGGATTTAAAAATACTAATAACTATGGATACTATACAAAAATCTTACCTATAAAAGATAAGTACCCTCATATTCCAAAAAATTTTTTTCGTGTTAATTTCGTATTTCTTTGAAACATATAAAAAGACAACTTTGAACAAAGCATCCTGTTTTTACGAAATTTGGTGAAAATGTTGAAAGTTTCAAACCCTTGGATGAATTTTTCAGCCAAACGCATTCGATATCCGGCACTTCTCGTTTGGCAGCAATGAGGTTTTGGCCAAAATTTACTAAAATTTCAAAATTACTCGAAATTTTTTTACATCATGGTAAGAAGAGCGAAATAATTGCAATATATGTACTTTTTTGAACCGTAAGAGGGTTTTTGAAAAAAAGTAATTTTTGTGATCGGAAATTCGCTATGCTATGCAGGTTGCTGGGACAGGGGTATCTTTTTTCTTTTGATCAGTAACAATTCCAGTTTTTACGAAATTTTTCCGATAATTTACATAAAGATATATGTTTAAACTGTACCGAATAAAATTATTAATTCACGTTTATTTACCGAAAAAATATTTACATATATTGTTTGGATTTTATTGACAATTCGCTATAAATAGGATTAGGTTAAATATGAATATCAAATATTTTTTTACATTTCTGTTGTTAATATGTATTTCAAATAGTGGAAGTCAAGACAGTCAACAAATTTTTTATTGATTGACAAATAATTATGTAGTAGGGGGAAGTTACCATATTGATTTAGAAACTTCTTCCTGTTTCAAATAAAATATAACATTCATTACTTTAACGGGCATGGCGAACTTGTGACCTTAAGACATGCAGCCTCTTTATGTCTTTTTCAGAATGACCTTATAATATATTTAATTTTATTTTTTTTGTGTTTTGTCTGCAATTTGTCCTCAACTTTTTTATAGCCGTGAGAAAACAGGTAATCTTTTTGGAAAACCTTTTGATTTGTTAATAGAGTTTCAGTATTTTGAGGGCTTCTTTTTCCTTTTTGTATACAAAAGTACTGAGACTCGATTTCTATATAGGTATTATGATTTTTAAAATGAAACACAGTGGTGCAGCGTGAAGTAGAAATTTACTTTGGTCGTATGATTAAGGGACCGATCATCTTGGTGTGGTTGCCCGGATCATGGCACGTAATTGTAATATGATTTTATTGTATTATTAAGTGAATCATAGCCAAATGCAGGTAGATAATAATTTAACTCAAATAATAAAACTCAAATAAATATTGGTTTTGTATAAAAAAATGTTAATGTACGTGTTCCTATTATATCAAGTATATAGTATAATTACCTACTAATCACTTTACTATTTTTTAATTTTTCCGTGCCACGATTTAGGTAATCGCGTCAGTCTGATCGGTCCTTGACTTTCAGCAGGATTAAAAATAAAAATAAAAAATTGAAAAAACATCAGCAGAAACCTATCACAAGCTATAAATATGAAACTTTTGTTACTTAAATTACGTGTTAAGTGAAGTCGGAAATCGATTGGATGTACTTGATGATGTCATAAGAGTTAAAGAATTTTTTAAAAAGAAATGTTATTTTCAAATGATTTCCTACAGATTTATTGATGGAATTCAGTGATTTGGAGATAAAGTTTTGCTGTTTTACGCACAGAATGACAAAATCAAATTTGAAAATATGATTTCTACTGCGAAAATTTGTTTTCGGCTAGTCTTATAATTTCAATTTTATTGCAAATATAAGAAGAGAGAATTCAAATTCACAATAAAAGTACAAATATTATTTAAATTATCCATTTTATAACCTAGAACCAGTTGAATGTGCTTGATGATGTTATTAGTTAGATTTTTATTTGATCTGTCTCTATCTTTTTTCGATAATATGTTAGTGCTACTTTGTCTAGTCCAATAAGTCTAGGCCCGTATGGTGCAATTAAAAGAAAACATACTATATAACTGCCTACATGTGTATAATACATAATATATGTGAATTTTCTTTTGTTTTTAAAATATGTATTATGAAACTGTGAATTCATATTTATTGTGGATGACAAAAATGACTCATTTTAAAATGTAAATATTCGTTCTTATCAGTAAAATAATGTTTATTAAAATGCTTTGAAAATTGTAATTAATTACTAAAGTAATTACTAAATAAATAAATATACGTATAAGTATAATTATTAATTAATACTGAAAATTCAGTTTTCTTTTTTACCATATAAATATTTTTGTTTTCAAATACATATTAGAATTGCAAAAATAAATGGGTAATTCTAAAAAAAATGCTTATATTGTCTTAAAAATTTCCACAGAATTTGGAAGATTGCCATGTGTATGTATTTTGACATGAAAACATGTGTATGTATTTTGATAGTAATATACGTATATATAATTCCCAGGGCCATTAAACCAGCAAAACTACTAGTGTTTGTAAACAAACAGAAATGTGTACAATTTAGTTTCATATAGAAATAACTTTATATTGCATTCAATTGAGGAAATTCGAAAAATTGTACTAAGAGCAATCTGAGGTTAAAAGGCTTAACTGTTCTTACTTTTGAGTTCAAGAAAAGTAGAACAATTGACACCTCTATAAGGTATTAGGCTCAATATGGTTGGACTAAATTTGTACACTTTCTAAGTAGGAAAACGAAATATTTTGACTCTGTCTTCTCATTTATTTATGCGTTCAGCGTTGAGGATATTTAGACGTGATTCCCCCAATGTTTTTGTTTCGATACGAAGAGTAGATATTTATGTGTCTGAAATTGGCTTTGTACATTTTGTAAGTAATATTTTTTTTTAATTGTGTTGTATCGTGATGTATTTGTGCCAACTTGTGCCGCAAACGAAAACTCTAAATTATAAAGCATTTAGAAGAAAACATTCAAATATAAATTTTTGGTCAGTTCCGCCCTTACTGAATTTTATCTTAAAATAATCAAGGATTTCAATAGTAATTTGAAATAATAGAATATTGTAAATTTATACAGTAACAAAAGTAAAGAAAAGTAAATTTTCAAAAATTTTCTTTGTCTTTTAATAATTTTGCAGTTGAGTGGTTATTTACCTTATGCAGTCTATTTATATTTATATTTATATTTATATTTATATTTATGTGTCTAGGGTTGCCAGATCTTAAAATCGAAAAGCCGGACACAGCAGTCAGTTTAACCGGACACCCTTAATTTTTTAGTCTTAGTATAACACGACTCTTTTTTTAAAAGTACAACAAGGCTTTTTTACCAGTTACCATAAAATTTTCTTAAATTCTAATGAAACAACAATGAAATTAAATGAAACAGTTTTCTTTATTATTAATCTTTCAATATTCATTACAATATTAATTTCAATAATTGCAATGCAATAATAGTTAGCAGTAACTACTATTGCAATTTGCAATGAAAAACAAAATTAAACAAAATACTAATGAACTAAATAAACTTTAAATTAATTGTAACATAAAATAATTAATATTTTTCACTAGCAGACATCTGCTTTAAAAGCTCATTTTCTTTTAAAATTGAGTTGTAAAACTCTTTACAAGTCAAATTTTTAAAATTAAATTGTGCAACCAAAATTTTGGTTATAGTATCGACATTTAATTTGTTGCGTTCTTTTGACCAATGTTGACCTACTAAAGAAAAAACTCTTTCAACATTTGCATTATGACCCGGAATGGGAAAAATAATATTGAGAAATAGTGAGAAATTCTGAAAAGCAATCTGAATTACATGAATCAAATCACGGGCGGGCAATGTAAAAAAGAAAGAAAAATGGTCAAATTTAAAAAGCTTAACAAAAGCCGAACAGGCTGGACACCGTCTAATTTGGCCGGACACGCAACCAAAAAACCTGACTGTGTCCGGCTTTATCCGGACGTCTGGCAACCCTATATGTGTCTATTTAAGTAAATAATTTTCAGGAAATATGTGATCTGTACATATTATGTATATTTATAAGTATATGTACATTCTACATTATAATGTGATACATAAAATAGTATGGTACATATTTTCTTTTAATACGAAAATAGAATCTGAACATTTTCTAACAAATAAAACACGTGAATACCGTTTGTATATTACATGACCGAAAAGTGTCTACAGTGATCAGCAACGAATATCAGGTTTTTATAAAGATTTTGAAAAATAATTATTATCTATACTCCCCGGTTTAGTTGTTTTAGAAGTTCACTTGTATTGGAATTTTTTTAAAGGCAATTAAAATGACGGCTTTTGATGATATTTAATACACTAGCGGAAATAATTAAAGGATCAAAAAAAATTCCAAATTTTTAGCGATTTTTCGAATGGCTGTATCTTCGTGAAAAATGGTCGTATCGGAGTCGTAAGCAAAGCAATTTAAAGCTGGAAGTTTCTAGTTTCGAGATCTTGCGATAAAAAAATTTTCAAAGCAACGTGTGTGGCGCAATCTTAATAAATACACTGAAAAAAAAATTTTCGAAATTTTTTCGGTTTTTTTTTTTTTTTTTTGGTCCACGGACTTGAAAAAAAAATTTCCGACTTAACCACATATATGGACCGGATAACTTGTTCATTCAGCTTTAATTTGCTTTTTTATAGACTTTTATACGACCATTTCTCGCTGAGATATCGGACTTTGAATGGAAAAGGATCATTTCGTCTTTGACCATCGATATCTCAGCAACCAATGATCACACGGAAAATCAAGCGCTGAATTAAAAACTTCCAGAAAACCACTAATGTTAAATGTGCCTTTTACAGTTCAATATACCCACAAAAACCCCACCGAGTTTCAGTTTAATCCATCCAGCCGTTTTTGTGTTTCATTCGATTGAATTTTTGAAAAAATTAAAGGATCATTTTTTTAATCTTAAACATTCATAATCTTCAACCAAATGAAAAAAAAATTTTTCTCAGCTTTTTTCACATTTTTATTAATAACAGTATTTAAATTTATAAAAAAAAGAAAATTTTCCTTTTTTTATAAATTTAAATACTGTTATTGATAAAAATGTGAAAAAAGCTGAGAAAATTTTTTTTTCATTTGGTTGAAGATTATAAAAGTTTAAGATCAAAAAAATGATCCTTTAATTTTTTCAAAAATTCAATCGAATGAAACACAAAAACGGCTGAATGGATTAAACTGAAACTCGGTGGGGTTCCTATTTGTTTTTTGTGGGGCTTACCTAAAGATTGAAAATCTATTTGATTTTTTTTTTTCAAATGAAAACTGCGGCCTCAATCGTGGGTATCAGTATTCGCTCTTTTTTAAAAACACTTTTTTCAAAAAATTATAATAATTATAAAAAATAAATAAAAATGAATTAAGAATATTTTTGTATTGTTAAATAGTGATATTAATCATCAAAAAGAAAAAAATTCATCCCCATTCCCCCATCCTATCCATCCAAAAAAAAAAAAAAAAATCGTGAAAATTGAGTATTTTTCGGCCGATCACACTATGATGGTACCTTAACAAAATAAATATTTAATGTTAATTATAAGTATTGCCGCTTGCTATCTAGATCTATGTCTTTATCTGTGTGACACAGTAACATATGTATCATCAGATATTTTTTCAAAAATTTCCTTTCCCCGAAAATAAATTTTAAAATAGGTATATAGTTCGATTAGCCAAAACATATTTCGCATAATATGTATTTCTTCGTATCATTTAATAAATTTCTGTTTTAAAATGCGAAATAACTTTGTTTACGAGAAAATTTGAAAATTATGCCTCTTGGCATGTTTGTATGCTTACATTTGTTCAACAAGTTGTTAAAATTCATACGTGAATATATTTTTTCTTATAAATTTGTTTTAGTTAAGTAAACAGGGAAATTACGTTTTAAAATTCAAAATTTTTTGTGATTTAATGTGTTGTACAGTTTCATATGAAGTACAATCTTAGGTCAAAATTTGAAGGATAGGTCATATTTCAATTTTCCTCAAATAATAATGTCATTTAGATCAACTATATAAAGGTGTGCTAAACAGTGTTAAATGGGTACCATGGTGTATTTTTTAAAGTTGTGTTACAATTATGTATGTGACACTTGTTCTTACTGTTTCCAAAGTTATGGTGTAAATTTTCGTTTTAGCGAATTTCCAGAAAGAATTCTGGAAATTCAGCTATTACGATCTTATCCACAGCGTAACTTTTATATATATATATATATATATATATATATATATATATGTATATATATATATATATATATATATATATATATATATATATATATATATATATATATATATATATATATATATATATATATATAATAAAAATAATATAAATTTAACATATAATAAGAACTCATTCAAGATTTTTGGACTGCCAATGTTTTCACCACATTTCATAAAAGTAGAAGCTTTCGGTCGAAAGTAATTGTGCTGATACATGTATACATACATAAATACATATATACATATAGGTAGTTGCAAAGTTTCTGAGCGACTAAAGTCCACTTCCAGTTTTACTACAGTACTCCGTTAAATAAATGAAAGTAAGGGTCTACACCATTAAAAAAATCGTATTTATAAATACCAAAATATGTTATTATTACTACGTAAGGGCATTTTTCTTAAAAAATTTTCCTGTTAGTATTTTATATTTTAAAATTGGTAGCGTTAAGTCGTTTTGAAACATTAAATTTCTTATCATAGGTATTTCTAGTTTTAATTATATTTACATATTTCTTGTAGTTTAGAAACGTTTAATTTTTAATATTTTATACTTTCTGAACAATTTACTAAATATTGCAAATAATAAAACGGTCTACAATTTTCTCTTTTAAAGTCTGTACTTTTCAGTGGTTAATTAATTGAAATGTATTCAATTTTATTGAACTACCTGATACAGTCATAAAACCTGCATAAAACCTACCTTTGTAAATATTGCTATTATTATGAATTTTTCAATAAAATCTGTTTATTAGTTTTACAAAATTTGTATGTTTACAAATAAATTTGTAATTTTTAGAATCAGTACTTTTACTTAGCTTTGGCTAGTCAAGTGCTTTACCTGCGAGATACAATTTTCGATATTTTAACAATTTTTTTTAACTTATCGTATTCTTGATTATTATTATACTTTTTTATACCCTCTATTTTAATCGGGTTTTTATCTATTGATATTTAATTAATTTACATATGAAAATGAATACGAGTATTAAAAATAAAATGTTAAGTCCACAAGCAAAACTTATCATTTTAAATGTGTTAGTGTTTATGAAAAGTGAAAGTGATGGTGTAAAAATCCCATTAACTCAAGTTAAAAATCGTGTTACTGCAGCTACGGGTATATCGCTGGCAACTTTAACTAGAATAGCTAGTGAAGCAAAAAAAAAAAATGACGGATCAAAAGCTATTTTTGTATGTGATGAAAGTTCAAGTGATAGTGACTAACAATAAGATAACAATAACAACTACTTCATTTTTTTACTTCGAAGTATTTAGAGTTAGTAAAGGTAATTTCTTAATATTATTTATTTAATTTAAAATTACTTATTTAAGTAGGTACATCATTGCATTACTATATAAATAAGCAAACTATTTCAAAATCGATTACTTTTTTTACAACGTAGTGTATTTTTAGACATTGTATGTATCGTTCAATATTACCTGAGTGAGAGAATAACAACTAATAGGGGGAGTTTAGACATAATTACTCTATATCCATCTTTATTGCAAAAGTATTTTATCTTCTTAATATAATAAAATATGCACATCTCTTACTAAAAATACATCTTTCCTTTTTGTTGGACTTTGATACCTCAAAAACTCTGCAACTAGTTATATATATTAGCACGATAACTTGCGTACAAAAGCTTCTACTTTTATGAAATTTGGTGAAAACAGTGACAGTCCAACAATCTTGAATGAGTTCTTCGGCCAGACATTTTGCTACAATTTAAAAGTTTTTGCGACTTCTTTTACACCATTAAAAAGACGAGAAAAAATCATATAAAAAAGGTTTTGGAACCATTAGTCTATATCAACTGGTTTCTGAGAAAAATTAATTTTTATAAGTAAATGAAAACTGCAGTCAGAAGTGTTTTTACTACGTTTATATAATTATATGAACGTAGGTAAGTACTTATATGTACATACTACCTAAAGGAATATGTATGTTGTACAATAGGTTAATAGCTTGTATAGTTATATACATAATACGTATATATATATTTCACTGATTCTGTATTAGGTTTGTATGTTATATGCCATTTTTCTTAGGATTCCGAAGAAAGTTCAATTTTTTAGGGTTTCGAAAGAAATCTCCTATCATAGTCTTAGGAGATTTCTTTCGAAACCCTAAAAAATAGAACTTTCTTCGGAATCCTAAGAAAAATGGCATATAACATACAAACCTAATACAGAATCAGTGAAAGATATATATATATATATATATATATATATATATATATATATATATATATATATATATATATACGTATTATGTATATAACTATACAAGCTATTAACCTATTGTACAACATACATATTCCTTTAGGTAGTATGTACATATAAGTACTTACCTACGTTCATATAATTATATAAACGTAGTAAAAACACTTCTGACTGCAGTTTTCATTTACTTATAAAAATTAATTTTTCTCAGACTATGATAGAAATTTGTTTTGAGGTCCCTATAGAAACCGAAAATAATATTCACTAAAATTTATATATTATATTTATGTTTAGTCCCACACCGTTGGAAAAGTTCGTTAGCTAGCCATGTCTAGATGTCTGGAGCATGGATTTTTTGGTTATTTTTCGTGAAAAAATTAGTTTTTTGCCAAAATTTTCTCAAGTAAAAAAAAATTTTGTGACTTTTATTTACACCATTAGAAAGAGGATGAAAAATCACTTAAAAGGGTAAAAAATCACAGAAAAATGAATTTTTATAAACGGAAATTCGTTATGTTGTGCAGAATGCTGCAACAGGGGTATTTATTCCTACAAAATTTAGGTTTTTAAAGATTCAAATTACCGATATTTATTAAAATTTAACATATGCTAAGCTTTAGAACTTAATTTATGATAGGAACAAATCTACACACTAATGCTAAGGATAAATGAAATTTTTATAACTGATGTGACGATTTTTATAAACTAATTTTTGCAAAGTAACTAATACCCCTGGCGCAACATTCCATATAACATAGCGAATTTTTCGTTAAAAAAATTACTTTTTCTGGAGAACTTTCTTACATAGGATAATGGTTCAAAAACGTATTTCAAGTGGTCTTTTCCATTCTTTTATACGGTGAAAAAATTTCGAAAGACTTTTGAATTTTTGTAATTTTTGGCAAAAAAATCATTTTTAACAAATAATCCTGAGCATCCAATGTATTTGACTGAAGAACTTATCCAACGGTTTCGGATTTTCAACGTTTTCACCAAGTTTCGTAAAAATAGAATGTTTTGTTCGAGAATTATCCTGTAATAATACTTCTACTTTCAATGACTTGTATTTCAATTGCAGGTATATTCTGTTAAAAATGATCATTCTTGTATTTCTACACAAAAGCTTGTGTGTTAGAAATGTTTTTATAAATGTGATTTGCACAAAATTTCCGTGTTGGCGATTTGTTTTTACAATGCTTCGGTATAGTCACTGTAGGTTATTGTGGTAGGTTATTTATGAAAATTTTGAAGGTCGTATTTATTATGATTTTATCGCGTTTCGTTTTGTAATATGTAATGAAATATGAATTATGCACATTTTCAAATTGTTAAGTATTGTTTTTAATGTGCAATTTCAAAAAGTAATAAATTAATGAAACTACGCTTTATTCGTGTACAAATACAATATCCGTATATATGGGAGTAATTTTGCCTTTAAGTAATTTTACTAAGTTAGTTGTACAGTATAGAACAAAATATTAAGGCACCCTTCTAGTCTAGAATTTTTTAAAATGCGAGTTTTTCTTTGTTCTATTTTCTGAAAGTATAGAGATTTTTAAAGTCTATTGAATAAAAAGAAATATTCACTTTTACTTCATATTTTTTAAGTTCTTACTTAAATAAAAACATAAGTGAGTACTTAAAAAAAGAGTTTACTTACAAGAAATATGTAAACTAAAATAAATTCCAGTATTTATTTAATGTGGAAATGTAGAAGTATGTATTTACTGATATTTAGTAGTGGATTTACTAGTAGGCTGAGTAGGCTGGAGCCTAGAGCGGCAAATCTAGGCTAAAAGGGTGGCAATATTTAAAATTTGAACTTTTTTTTTTGCTCGTCTCTTACTCCATTTAGGAAAAAGTGTAAAAAAGTTATTAATTTTAGCTTTTTGGGATAAAGCAGGGGCGGCAGTTTTCACGGAGGCTAGAGGGGTATTTAGGGTAAATCCATTACTGCTGATATTTTTTGGTTGAGTAAGAACCTTTTTTTTAGTTATTTTTTAGTTGAATAACGGCGTTTTTTATAATTCTCCAAAATCAAATGTTTACTTACAAGTGAAATTTAAATAAGTAAATACTTAAATGTTTTAATTTTTTCCAGGAATTATCTTTAAGTAAAAGGTATCTTTTATTGAAGTAAAATGAAGTAATACCTTATACTTAAAAGTATTCACTTCTCTGCATAAGTAACTACTTAATAAGGTTTTACTTTTTTTTATTCAATAGACACAATGTGTCCTCAAGTGGAAATTAAAAAAATTTTAAAATTTACCAAGGTCTTCTGTGTTACCAAGTTATAGCTATTTTAATACGGTAGGTTCAGGTATCAGATATTATCAGCTGAGCTTTATATCCAGCATATGATTTAAGTTCAGAAGCACCGCAGTGCATATATCATCTGATAAAATCAGACGTTCATTTTTAAAAATCTACTTTCTGTATGTAGGTCAATTAAAGAAAGACTGAATAATGCGAATACATACGAATGTTACATAATACTCGTTTTCCTTTATTAGTAGTGATGAGCAAATGCAAGACCAAGACCAAGACTGCTAAGTCTTGGTCTTGGTCTTGGTATTGCTAAAGAATCTTGCACTTTCTTGCATTTTTTATTAGCGAATTTTTTCCTTCTAAAATCAGAATTTTCTCTCTTTACGGTATTAATTATACTTTTAAACTATTTAAATAATTTAGCAAGAGTCTTGCTTTTTTCTTGCTATTGTCTTGGTCTTGCTCACTTGAGTCTTGGTATTGGTCTTGCAGCCATACTTATAGTCTTGGTCTTGGTCTTGCTCTTGGTGTACATAGTCTTGGTCTTGGTCTTGGTCTTGCAAAAAATGCAAGACCAAGACAAGACTGCAAGACCAAGACTAATTTTGCTTATCACTATTTATTAGGTATTATTGATATCTAATCAGGGTTTTTAAAATTTAAAATTTTATTGCTGACTCATTTAATTTTTGAAGTTGTTGGCCATTGGTTGTTATTAATAAATTACTGGTTGTTTTATCTATCAACGTTTTCAGGTTAAACATCGAAAGACTTTAGGAGTTGATCTAAGCGCATCTTATACTTCCGGAGCTTAATTATTCTTGTCGAATTACATAATGAGTTGACAACATTTTCATTGAAAAAGTAAAATTTTAATTGCATTTTTATTTTAATTAACATTGACGGCGTTTTACTGTAAACAAGTCATAAAAAATTTATTACGCTGTTATGATAACTGTAAAATGGCAACTATTGTAACGATTGTAACAGTAAGTTTTATTGTTACTTTAAACTTACTTCGAGTTTTTTAATTTCATTGTTTAAATTTGAAAAAATTTTCGATTTTTGATCCCATATAACAAAAGTTTGAGATGGGCCCATCGGCCCAACAAAATTTTCCGCCTCACTCCTACCTACATTTGTATAAGCCGAATGTAAAATTATATGTTTCAACTAAACAATATCTCGAAAATTACTTTTAAATAACAACCTGGAACTTGGTGACACCTTACGAACAAAAGTGATGACTGTCTTTTTGTATTCAGATTTCATTTTGTTCGCACTTAGCGGTTTCCTGTTACGAAATGGCGATTTCATTACATTGTATACTACATTTCGATCTAATTGTAAGTTTTATACTTAAAGATGTTCATGTAAAGATGTTCTATACCCAAATTTAAAGAAATGTAGGCTGAAATTTAGCGTATAATAAACTTTCGTTGGAAAAATATCACCTTTAAGGGTTGCTTTACGTGACAGGAAACCGCAGCCGGAAATAAAATTTCATTCGGTTTCTCAGGTATTGCCTTTTAAAATGTTCCTGCGATATTCTGTGCCGAATTAAACGTAAAAAATATTTTCCACGGTCTCCGCTTTCTGAATTTTGTCTCCCTAGGCCCATACTAATACCGTCCATGCCGAAATTCGCATCTGAACAGATGAAAATTTTATGAAAAAATGTGATCGAATTCGCAAAACATGTTTTTTTTATTTTAATAGAATTTTTTTACTGTTCAAAAAAGAAAAAGATACATATTACTCAATTGTGTACTGCATCGTATTTTATTAGATAACTTATATCTGAGTCACGTGTTCCTGAGTCACATAAAAAATATGAATTTGTGTTTGGTATTTTAAGGGAATTTAATTTTAATGAAGTCGAAATAGTCATAAAATTCAATATTTTTTTTTAAATTATTGATTTTTTTTCTACTAAATAACTGTTTAGGATTTGTCATATATTTCATTTTTTGCTGGATATGGCAACACATTTATTAAATTAAAAAGGCCTGGTCAATTGTAGTTAAAATTCAGATTTCAGATATCAACATAGAGGTGATTTTATAAAAAAAATCTTCAACATGTGAGGCTTGACCATATTTTTAGTCTGGATAGTGAATCGGTAATGGCAAATATTTATTATATGCATTTATTAATAAAATTTATGTAAAAATTCTTAAAACATAATTTCTTGGTAACTCCATTGCGTTAGTTTTAGAATATAGTTATACTAGATAGAAGAGTTCATTTCAAGTGGATTGATCACTGTTACTATTGAATTTACGTAAGAAAAACGGTCAAGTTATTCGAAATGAACTGTATATTTTAAAAGTAAAAATAAAATAAAACTATCGCATTTCAGCAACTCCACCATTAAGATGTATTTTAGTTTGTATGGATTTTAGTTCATATATCCTCATCATCCTGTTCAGAATCACTAATCTTCTTTTGCCGTCTTTTATAACAGGTACAATTATTAAATTCTTTATTGGATAATATTACTAGCAGGAATATGATTTTTTTTTTAATTTTTAAAACATAATTTAGTGCTGAGATTTATGATATACAAACAACTATTATTTCTATTTTTTTTTTACTTTCTAGCATATTTATGTATTTTTGGGATCACCACAGTGTTCTAACAATATTTTTAAAAAGATGCACGTTTGTATATTTGTACGTATGTCGACAGTTTTTCCTGCATGATATTTTGCGAATAAAAACTGATATCGATTTCGTTGCCGTACCAATGGAAGCGTATTATTAAAGCGTAAACGAATATCATTAAATTCCAACTGAGTGATTATTTTTCTTTTTTTTTTTTGGAATATTGGGAAGTTAATTGCGTTAATTCCATCTAGGTTGTTTTCTAAAAATTTTTATTTTAGTTCTCAAGTCTTATTTGCAATAAAAAAATTTATTTAATGATGCAGACTTCATAAAAATGTTTGATGCAATCACGTTTAGAAAGAGTGCTTCTCTTTCAATAAGGATAATTGTCTCTGAGAGCGACCTTGTAGAATTGTTTTTGTACAATCTTTAGTAGATTATATTGGGAAAAAATGACTAAAATCAAATATTTTTTACAGATACTATAAACAAATATAAGCATACATATTTGCAGAACAAAGTTTTCAGACTGAGATAATTACTGATTTGTTAGTTTGTTTATGGATAACTTTAAGATAATTTTTTTGTTTTGTGAAAAAAACCCTTTTTTGATTTTGTAATGCAAAATTATTTTAAAGTATTAAATAGTCATTACAATTTTTTATTTTTTATTTTTATCATATCATAAAAAAGATTTATTCTTAGTACTTTGACGCAAATTGAAACGAATGCTGATTATGACATTATGAGTATTTATATATATATCGCTCCATTATTGCAATAGTCGGTTATCTGGGCAAAATTACATTTTTGAGTTATCTACATCATTCGAAAGAGGAAAAGCGTATCTTTCAGATGCTACAATCAGTTAAGCTCTAAGCTTTATATTTTTGCTAATATAATCGATATCCTTGTATGACAATTTCAATAAATTTAAATTTTAATTGTTGCAAGACTAAGGTATATCGATATAACCGTACTGCTGAAGCGTCAAATTCAATTTATTTTTACTACAATACTAGGTTATTGCATTTTATCCGAGTATTGAAGCAAAAAAAATTTTGAAAATTTTACAAACTAAACAATATAACCGAATTTTAGAATTTTAAAAGAAATTCGTTATGTCAAATCAAACAAAGAAAATGTTAACAATATAGTAAATGTATTACAATATGCATGCTTTCATGATTAATATAATGTTATTTAATCAATTTTTTAATTATGTTAGTAGAATTTCACTACGTTTTAACTATACTGCCCGGATGTTCAAGAAAAATCATAATAGGAAAATACCAGCTCTCAAACTTTATCTGTGGTGTCCTGTAAAATTTGTCAAATTGTCATTATCAAGGTTCATGCTTTTTAGGTTTTAATTAGTGAATAATTTGTGATGAGTTTGGTAACTTTTTTTCGGTATTTTTATGTTAAAAGAAATGGTTTCATTTCACTTAATAATGGTTTCCATTTTTAAAATTGGGTTATTTTTACCATCGTAGTAATTCTATTCAAAATATTTTTATGCAATAGTCAGTTATCTAGGAAAATTTGAAAATTTGGGCCGATAAAATAAAATATTTCTTTTAATTTTCATAGTATAATTTAATATCGTATTTAAAGAGTTTTCTGTCAAAACTGCATTAAAATTGGATTTCAAATAACTCTCAAAAGACAATAAATATATTCTAAAAAACTTTAAACTTGAATATCTCAAAAGTTTATATTTCCCAGATAACCGACTATTGCAATAATGGAGCGATATATATATATATATATATATATATATATATATATATATATATATATATATATATATATAAGTATATATATAAGTATATATATATATATATATATATATATATATATATATATATATATATATATATATATATATATGTATATTAATGATAATAAATTTTTGTGAGGAAATTTAAAATAAAATTTTTTACATATATCTACTTAGTCATTTGGATTATCTTTAACCTTTGTTAGTTTTAAAATAATACTTTACGGACAAGAACACAGACAACTTTGTTTAATTATTGAATTAAGACCAAAGAAACGTTAAAAATCAAAATTTTGAGTTGAAAATTTTTTATTTTTTTATAAGCACCTAAATTATAATTTTAATCTATTGTGCTTTGGCCTAAGTACCAACTCAAAATACTAGTGGCTGAGCGCTTTTGGACACTTATCTGGTTTAAACAGAATAAATAATTCCTAAATATTTTTTTTGGCATTTAGAATTTTGTACATAAATTACTTTAATTTTATCCGTAATCACTGATAATTATTATTAGTATCGCAGACTGATGAATCCAATAAATTGATTTGACCTAATGTAACAAATTGAAATTATCGAGTATTTTTTGTTTAAAATTTAAAAAAAGAAAATTGCTATAACCTAATTGTTTAATAAAGATTATTATTAGTAATAAATGTCAAATCTAGATTGAGAAGAATTTATTAATATTGATAAAAAATAGAACAGTCTTTTTTTGAGATTAATAAGCAACAGATTTGCAGATTAAAATATATTTCTTAACTTACAATAAGATATGTCACATTAGAATTGTGATTTTTAATAAGAATATGATTTCATTACACCTGATAGTGTAAAAAGATTGAAAATGTAAATTTTCGGTCAGAGCAACGGCTCACGTCGCTGGTCTAACCGTGGCGAAAATTAGATATAAAAATTATACCACAATTTAGTACTCTAGTTTCAGTATTACTTTTAAGGTGACGGAAATATTAAAAGGGTAGCCTGTAGACCAAGCTAGGAGATGGCCGGCCATTGTTTATTTTATCTTAGAATTCTCAGTGATTTTTCGAGTGTAACATTGCATGATACTTTGAAGCTCAGTATTTTACAAATAGGGCTTCAAAATTACGAATTTCGTTAAAAAAGATTTTTACACTCTTAAAACGATTTCTTTGTTCTAATTCTATTTCGTTGATTTTATTTTCTTTGCATAAAAAAAATATTTCTTTGAATTAAAAAAGATATTTTTTTGAAATAAAGAAATATTTTCTTTGATATTTTTTTTTAAGTAATCAAAGAAATATTCGTTACAGTAATAATCAGAGAAAATATTTTTTTGATTCAAAGAAAAAAAAAGCAATTTTTAACCTTTGAACAAAGAAATCATTTTGAAAGTATATCATTAAAAAATTCCTTTAAAAGTAAATTTTAAAAGATCTTTCTAAAGCGGCCCCTACACGTTCAATAATATTGCACAAAATCTAAGATTGTACAATATTATTGATCGTCTGTAGGTTATATTGAAGGGTTGTACAATATATTGTGCTGATCAAAAATAGTTTGAAATATATTGTACAATGAATGAATATTCTAACGTCTGTAGGCTGTGTAGATATTATTGCCCAATATTACTTTTTTTGTTTGCTATTCTGTAGTCATATTTGATGGCTATTATTTGAGCCAGTATGAATTATTAATTTGTAAGAATAATTATTTATTACTTTGCAACATCTTTGTGACTTAATTTTGAAAATTAAACAACAGTTTAATTAAGTACAATTTCTGCATTCAGTTTATTGCACAAACTTCTTTAACAAAATTATTGAACTGTCTGGAGAAGCGTTCAATAAATTGCGCAAGTTGATTGCACAATATTATTGAGTGTGTAGGGGCCGCTTAACGGTACCCCACACGACAGCCTTTCCGTCCAAAATCTCAGAAACATATTTCACTCGATTTTTCTGAGATGTGAGCTATTACAATAACAAATTTTTTATTTTTTGAAGGTCAAGATTAAAATGTTTTGTTGTTTACGTAATTAACAAACTTTTAATATTCGTATTGACTTAAAACATTATTATACATAGTAATTTTAACATACTGTGCTGGCACATACATAACACAGGCCTGCAAAATTAAGGTCATAAAAAACTTTTTTAATGTTAATAGGTGATCTTTATATTTTTTTGGGTGCTAAATCCAAATTTGAATTTCATTATTTTGTATCACCCACAGTTTTGTCACATTTTGGCTATGTCAGATTTAATGAAATATGCTAATATTCTATAAGAGTGAAAAAAAATAACTTGTACAAGACAAACAGAGCTTTATTTTAACACATAAAATATATTTTTATTCCTAATACTAAGTTTTATGAAGGTTTTAAGAGTCCATGGGCTTATATTTTCTTTCTCTCTTTTCTTTGAAGCTTCGGATGTGGCTTTTTTTCTGTGTGCCGCTTGCTGACTTTCTCGGTGAAAGGACCAACAGTAATCTCCCATCATCCTGGTGTTCCAACGTCCCTGATAGCGTTTTTTCATTATCTTGATATCCTGGTGGAAACGTTCTCCTTGTTCCTCACTGACAGCTCCTAAATTGTCCAGAAAGTAGTCTAGCTGGCTGTTTAAAAAATGAACCTCTAAGCTCGTTAAACATCCCAAATTCTTTAAGCGATTAAGTATATTAGATACAATGGTTATATTATAGTGTGGGTCTTTTTTGTTACCCAAAAACTTGTTAACAACTTCCTTGAAAGCAATCCAAGCCTCTTTCTCTTTCACTGTTATAATTATGTAATTCAAACTCAGAGTCAAACATCATTTTTCTTATATCAGGGCCAATGAAGACGCCCTCTTGTAACTTTGCTTCTGATAAATGCGGGAACTTTGAGCAAAGATATTGGAATTATAAGATATTATATTCATTATAAGATATTGGATCGCTGACTTTCGCATATTTAGTATTATATTGATTGCATTAATTTTCTGAACTATTTTTTGAATATAAAGGTTTATGATGTAAAATGTAGGGAAATGGTGGGTGATACAGCAATTTTATTGTTATTTTCAGATTCAGCACACTAAAATCCATAAAAATATGGTTAAAGTATTAAAAAAGTTTTTTAGTCGTTGGCCTGTGTAATTTATTATTAAATATTATGAAACCATTTGATTTAACCTTATATTTCACTTTATTGTTCACCTCAATTCATTTTATTACTCGTTCAGGAAATATTTTATTCACTGAATCTTTAAATGATTTGTTAATACTGTATTTTAAATATAGCTATGTTTAATAAAGTTGTTACCTCTGTCATGAACCGAACTTCGCTTTGTCATGACTGATAAGGGGTTGAGTTCAAAAGTTTCCAGTAACATTTTCTTCTGACATTGTTGAGACGGTATTTTTAACAAT
Organism: Brachynemurus nebulosus; assembly: GCA_035578155.1. Lineage (NCBI taxonomy): Eukaryota > Metazoa > Arthropoda > Insecta > Neuroptera > Myrmeleontidae > Brachynemurus > Brachynemurus nebulosus. The sequence goes on from JAPWDM010000003.1 coordinate 26,460,817, forward strand.
CAAAAGAAACTTTTAAAATTTGAATCCTTCAATTAGAAAGATCTTTTAAAACAAGTAAAACTATTCAAAATCGTGAATGTACTTTCAATAAATTTTTCAAATAATTTTGTAATATGTATGGATGTTTTTTATTTATAAGTATTATTTGACATGTTTCATCAGTGGTCGTTACAGCGGACACAGCGAAATTATAAGGGTTTCGTAGGTTTTGATTAGTGAACGTTAAAAACTAGAAAATATAAATGGTTTGTATTAAAAATAAAAAGAAAGAAGTACTTTAATGACTCAGTATTTATTAGCATTTTAAGTTAATTGTAATTAGCACTTTCTTTTTGATTGCCTGACCTAATTTAATAATCAATAAAAATATTTTTTACTGATTTTAATTTATTACAATTGCTTATAAGTTATAGTATATTTCAAATAAGTAAATTCTTTTCAATAAAATCATATGATATCAATTAAGTAAAGTATACACAATATTTTGTAGTTTAATAATCTAACAGACTTTGATATTGAGATAATTAATTGATTATTGTTTTAAATCATTTTTCAAGTATTCAAGTCAGTTCAATTAGTTTTTTGTTTGTCTTTTATATAGAGATAAAAATTACGAAAATAAGTTCTTGAGGATGTCTATAACTGAAGTGCATAGGATGCGATACATTTAGATTGATTTAGATTTAATATGAATTTTTTAATTTTGACGATAAGATTCATTCAGAAATCAAAATTTATTGATATTTGAAATTGAAAAAAATTTCAGTGTAATTTTCTAGATATTTCTATTACACTGAAAGACTTATGAATTGTATGTTTGGAAAAATTGACAAAATGCACAATTGTTTTTTAGTTTATTAATTTGACACTACATTGGTGTTGGTGGTTTGGAAACATTTTAGTTTCAACGAGGGATCGTATTTGAAAAAATTGGAAAATTTGACTTTCTGGTTTTTACATATTTTGAAGTATGAAAATTTGATTTCAATACATTAAAATTCATCGAGCTATAAGGTTTTGAAGTTACGTTAGAAACTTGCATGTAATTCCAAATTTTCAATGCAGATTATTGTAAACACTTAAATGCAGGTTACAAGTTCTTAAAGTCAATTTTTTATCGGAAAGAAATTGGCGCCGGAAGATAAAAAATCTTTTTGTTTTTTATTATGATTAAATTGCTCCTAAATTGCTTCTTTAAGATCACTCATTGCTCCATCTGAAACCTAATTATTAAATTAGTTATTTATAAAGAAAAAAAAGTATTTTCCTGCTATTTAAGTCATGAAAATTTCACAAAATAATGTTTTTATACAATTTCTTTATGTCAAAAAATTACCTCCAATCTGCTCTATTTAATTTAAAAGCTAAACACAATTTTTTTTTGAATAATCATTAAAATATTTTTTATAACAATATCCATCTGTCAAAATTTAATTATCCTTTAATATATACATACGACCTAAAATGTATACCTGATTGCCTATATGTTTTAATAATACATAACCTAATTGTAAATATTTATATTTTAATATATTTTAAGTATAATTCAGAAAAATTAATATTTAATTTTTAAATTAGACGGAGTAAACCTGCATTATTTTGGTTTTGTGTCTAACAGTTCGTCTGTGTGTCGCCAAATCCCACCAAGTGGCATAATTTTGAAACTATTCGACTGTTTTCAGAAATTACATATGCGGTCGGTTTGGTTTCTGGATGGTCCCTTGCGAATTTCATCGTAAATCACAACTATATTGTTTAGAATAGGACTATTGATTTTTTATCTAGTATAATCATTATTAATAATGGTAGTATTGAAATTTGTTGATTTTATTGTAACCTTTGTCCAGAAAACGAACTTATGACGAGGAAAATATCCGCATACTTTAAAATTCAATTATTTATTAATTATTACATAATCTTTGGCAATCATTTGGTTTTGATCTATTTTTAGTCGAATTTTCTCCGAAAAATTAGACTTATACAGTCTATACGATAAGAGCTGCGAGAGGCGAGAGTAGGGGCGCTATCCGTTTTCGGACCCGTAGAACACGAATATGTAGAAAAAAAAAATGTCTGATATATATATATATATATATATATTTTCCCGCCACCTTTTAATTTGTGTAGGGCTCCCCTATAAAAGTTAAGAGATGAAATTTGGTAAATGGGGCTCATTTTCGAGGCACCTCATACTATCAAAGTGGGGTCAAATTTTGGGCAAATTTTTTTTCTGACCCGACCTTTAAGGGGGTGGTGGGGGGCGGAAAAGCAATAAAACTTTTTCAAACCGGTTTTAAATAATGTTTCGGTCAATTATCTACAACATATCCAAAATTCAGCTTCCTAGGATGATATGGTGGGAGTAGAGGGGGGAAAAACGATTTTCGCTGGATCTAACAGGCCCCCAGCCCCCCAGAATTAACGTAGAGGGTTGAAATTTGGTGTGTTGATAAAGTTCGTACCTAGGTTGTGCTTTTTGGAGGTTTTAATATTCTACCCCCACCCCCCTCAATTTTAAGCTACAATTTCATGCATTTTCGACGTTTTCGAAGTTTGTACCACTCGCACAGGTCACCCGAATAAACCTAGAGGGCTGAAATTTTGTATTCGGATTGAGTTAGTATCAAGGGGGTGCCTTTTGGGGGTCTCGACTTTTAACCCCTACCCCCACCATTTTTATACCCAAAAGAACATGATTTTTCTTGTTTTTTAACAGTTTCGTTCGGGTCAAAATCTCCCCAAATAAACCTAGAGGGCTGAAATTTGGTGTACAGGTTAAGCTAATAGCCAGACACTGTTTTTTGGAGGTTTCAACTTTTAACCCTTACCCCCACGATTTTGACGCCAATATTTCGTTAATTTTTTTGCTTGTTTTCTAACACGTCTAGAGACTCCATAAGGAAACCTAGAGGGCTGAAATTTTGTACGTGTATTCAGTTAGTATCCAGCTAGTACCTTGTAGGGAGTCCGCATCACTTTTCCCCCCACTTCTCCCATTTTTACATCGGAATTGAATGCTATTGTTAAATGTGTTTTAAAAGCATTATGTTTATTCTAAATACAAGTAGGCGAATAGTAATTTTAAAAAATTTTAAAAAAAGTGAATACAATTTTTTAACAAATGAAATACATACATATTAAGTAATTTGCAAATGTTATTAAAGTCACTGTTTATTTATTTATTTAATTATTATTTAGGAATTTTGGATTTTTATTATTTATAAAATAGAAATTTTGGATTTTTTTGGAAAGAAAAAATATCTTCATAAAAGCCTTCCAGTTTACTATTTAAGTTCCTTTTTTAATATTTAAAAGTAAAACACAAAGGCAATTGGCGGATAAGCATGGATAGAAATGCCCTCGTACGAATTGTGTTGGCTTTTTCCCTGTTAACTTCTATCGGCACAAAATTGAAATTTACTGAGATTCAGCCCTTAAAAACTTAAAATCCTTTTATAAAGCCCCGATCGACCGGACACTCATTATCAGTTTTGAAACCACCAAAATTACAAATCGCTTGTGGACTTTCAATTATATTTCGCTTGTAGACACTCAATACCGAAGAAATAATTTTTTATTTTTTATTTTTTTTATTTTTTATTTTTTGAAAGAAAAAATATCTTTATAAAGGCCTTCCAGTTTACTATTTAAGGTCCTTTTTTAATATTTAAAACTAAAACATAAAGGCAATTAGCGGATAAACATGGGCAGGAATGCCCTCGTACGAATTGTGTTGGTTTTTGTTCTGCTACCTGTCTTCGGCACAAAATTGAAATTTACTGAGATACAGCCCTTAAATACTTAAAACCTTTTTTTAAAGCCTCGATCAGCCGAACACTCATGACCAGTTTTGAAACCAACAAAATGACAATTCGGTTGTAGACTTTCAATCACATTTCGCTTGTAAACATTCAATACCGAAGATGAAGGGGAAAATTCGACTACCGTGATGGGGCCCCGCTGCTCACGGCGTTTTTTTTGATAATCAAGTTGAGTTCACCAATGTCGAGTAAGTTTTTTAATAAAATAAATAGAAGATAATAATTTATTTATGAACTAACATAGGCCAGTGGTTTTCAATCAAAATAATTTAGTATGTAACTAATAAGTACATTCTTATATGTATCTAGATCCAGTTAAGGCCCATTCATATCTGCAGACACTAAACGTCACAGACACGTATCGTGGCAGACACGACAAAAAATATTGTTTAATGCTTTTCTTATGAACACATTCATACATACAGACAATCTGTGTCTGTGCGGTATATATGAATATCCATAAGAAAAACATTAAGCAATAATTGTCGTGTCTGCCACGATACGTGTCTGTGACGTTCAGTGTCTGTAGATATGAATGGACCTTTATAATGCAAAAAATTTTCAATGTTGTGGTACTACTTTCATTTTCAATAAAGGAAAAATTACAAATATGTATTATTGAGTCAATCTCGTGTGTATGCGTACATGCGTTTCGGTAGATCATGTGGTTTTAATACGGTTCGTACGCTTAATGGTATACTGACTTAATTCAAAAATTAACATTACTGGTAATGCCCCAAAAACAATGACTGTTGTTTATAAAAGAATGGCTGGAATGAGCTGAAATTCGGTAAGTGGAGTTGTTTCTTGGGCACAATAATATCATAAAAGGTGGTTAATTTTGGACAAAATTGGTATCCGCCCTTAACCGTCTACCAACGGAGGTGCATGTCGCTGGCCCGGCCATGTCGGAAATTCGATATCAAAACTATACCACGATTTAGTACCTAATTTGTACTACTTTGTACCGCCAGTTTCAGAATTTGTACTCATAAGGTGGCGGAGATATTTGGGGGGTCCCAAATCCGGGCCAGCGACATGCCAGCCCGGCCATGTCGGAAATTTGATATAAAAACTATACCACGATTTAGTACCTATTTTGTACTAATTTGTACTCCACTTTCAGAATTTGTACTCATAAGATGGCGGAGATATTAAGGGGGTCCCAAATCCGGGCCAGCCCGGCCATGACGAAATTTTGATATAAAAAGTATACCACGATTTAGTACCTAATTTGTACTAATTTGTACTCCAGTTTCAGAATTTGTACCCTTAAGATGGCAGGGATATTAAGGGGGTCCCAAAACCAGGCCAGTACAATGCTAGCCCGGCCCTGTCGGAAAATGATACAAAAACTATACTACGATTTAGTACTTATTTTGTACTATGTTGCATTCCAGTTTCAGAATTTGTGCCCCTAAGATGGTGGAGATATTAAGGCGGTCCCGAAACCAGTCCAGTACAATGCCAGGCCGGCCCTGTGGGAAATTTGATATAAACACTATACCACGATTTAGTACCTATTTTGTACTATATTGTACTCGATTTTCAGAATTTGTACCCCTAAGATGACAGAGATATTAAGGGGGTCCCAAAACCAGGCCAGTACAATGCCGGCCCGGCCCTGTCGGAAATTTGATACAAAAACTATACAACGAATTAGTACCTACTTTGTACTATGTTGTACTCCAGTTTTAGAATTTGTACCGCTAAGATGGCAGAGATATTAAGGGGGTCTCAAAACCAGTCCAGTACAGTGCCAGCCCGGCCCTGTCGGAAGTTTGATATAAAAACTATACCACGATTTAGTACCTATTTTGTTCTATATTACGCTCCATTTTCAGAATTTGTACACCTAAGATGGCAGAGATATTAAGGGGGTCCCAAAGCCAGTCCAGTAGAATGCCAGTCCGGCCCTGTCCGTAATTTGATACAAAAACTATAACAGGATTTAGTACCTATTTTGTACTATATTGTACTCCATTTTCAGAATTTGTACCCCTAAGATGGCAGAGATATTAAGGGGGTCCCGAAACCAGTCCAGTACAATGCCAGTCCGGCCCTGTCGGTAATTTGATACAAAAACTATAACAGGATTTAGCACCTATTTTGTACTATATTGTACTCCATTTTCAGAATTTGTACCCCTAAGATGGCAGAGATATTAAGGGGGTCCCAAAACCGGTCCAGTACAATGCCAGCCCGGCCCTGTCGGAAATTTTTATTAAAAACTATACCACGATTTAGTACCTAATTTTTCATAATTTGTACTCGAGTTTCAAAATTTGTACCCGTAAGATGGTAGAGATATTAATGGGGCCCAAAGCCACGCCAGTACAATGCTAGCCCGGCCTTGTCGGAAATTTGATATAAAAACTATACCACGATTTATTACCAATTTTGTACTATATTTTACTCGAGTTTCAGAATTTGTACCCCTAAGATGGTAGAGATATTAAGGGGGTCCCAAAATCGGCCCAGTACAGTGCCAGCGGGGCCCTGTCGGAAATTTGACATAAAGACTATACCGCGATTTAGTACCTAATTTGTACTAATTCGTACTCGAGTTTCAGAATTTATACCCCTAAGAGATCAGAGATATTAAGAGGGTCTCAAAACCAGTCCAGTACAGTGCCGCTCCGGCCCTGTCCGGCCCGACACAACAATTAATTTTAAATCAAGTACCAAGAAAAAATATATTATCCACATTTATCAACAAAAATTTAGAAATAAAAAAAAAATATTTCGTAATATTCATTATCTGCCCCGTATTTGCTTACCTGAAACTCGTTGAACATCAAAGACCGTGATTTTCCTCTCGCTTCGGGTACACGTGTGTTTATTTACCTTTCTTCTGGGTTTCCCCGTTTCTTGACCGATCCATTTATTGTCTTCAATTTTAGCAAATTTCCAAAACTGACTGGCATGACACTGTCCCTGTGTACATATCCCTGCCATCTTACAGGTACAAATTTTGAAACTGGACTCCCCTTAATATCTCTGCCATCTTAAGGGAACAAATTTTGAAAATGGAGTACAATATAGTACAAAATAGGTACTAAATCCTGGCATAGTTTTTGTATCAAATTTTCGACAAGGCCAGACTGGCAGTGTACTGGACTGGTTTTGGGACCCCCTTAATATTTCTGCCATCTTAAGGGTACAAATTTTGAAAATGGAGTACAATATAGTACAAAATAGGTACTAAATCCTGGTATAGTTTTTGTATCAAATTACCGACAGGCCCGGACTGGCATTGTACTGGACTGGTTTTGGGACCCCCTTAATATTTCTGCCATCTTAGGGGTACAAATTCTGAAAATGGAGCGTAATATAGTACAAAATAGGTACTAAATCATGGCATAGTTTTTATATCAAACTTCCGACAGGGCCGGGCTGGCACTGTACTGGACTGGTTCTGGGACTCCCTTAATATCTGTGCCACCTTAGGGGTACAAATTCTGAAAGTGGAGTACAACATAGTACAAAGTAGGTACTAAATCGTAGTATCGTTTTTGTATCAAATTTCCGACAGGGCCGAACTGGCATTGTACTGGACTGGTTTTGGGACTCTTAATATCTCCACCATCTTAGGGGTACAAATTCTGAAAATGGAACGTAATATAGTACAAAATAGCTACTAAATCCTGGTATAGTTTTTATATCAAACTTCCGACAGGGCCGGGCTGGCACTGTACTGGACTGGTTTTGGACCCCCTTAATATCTGTGCCATCTTAGGGGTACAAATTCTGAAAGTGGAGTACAACATAGTACAAAGTAGGTACTAAATCGTAGTATAGTTTTTGTATCAAATTTCCGACAGGGCCGGACTGGCATTGTACTGGACTGGTTTTGGGACTCTTAATATCTCCACCATCTTAGGGGTACAAATTCTGAAAATGGAACGTAATATAATACAAAATAGGTACTAAATCCTGGTATAGTTTTTATATCAAACTTCCGACAGGGCCGGGCTGGCACTGTACTGGACTGGTTTTGGACCCCCTTAATATCTGTGCCATCTTAGGGGTACAAATTCTGAAAGTGGAGTACAACATAGTACAAAGTAGGTACTAAATCGTAGTATAGTTTTTGTATCAAATTTCCGACAGGGCCGGACTGGCATTGTACTGGACTGGTTTTGGGACTCTTAATATCTCCACCATCTTAGGGGTACAAATTCTGAAAGTGGAACGTAATATAGTACAAAATAGGTACTAAATCCTGGTATAGTTTTTATATCAAACTTCCGACAGGGCCGGGCTGGCACTGTACTGGACAGGTTTTGGACCCCCTTAATATCTGTGCCATCTTAGGGGTACAAATTCTGAAAGTGGAGTACAACATAGTACAAAGTAGGTACTAAATCGTAGTATAGTTTTTGTATCAAATTTCCGACAGGGCCGGACTGGCATTGTACTGGACTGGTTTTGGGACTCTTAGTATCTCCACCATCTTAGGGGTACAAATTCTGAAAATGGAACGTAATATAGTACAAAATAGGTACTAAATCGTGGTATAGTGTTTATATTAAATTTCCCACAGGGCCGGCCTGGCATTGTACTGGACTGGTTTCGGGACCGCCTTAATATCTCCCCCATCTTAGGGGCACAAATTCTGAAACTGGATTGAAACATAGTACAAAATAAGTACTAAATCGTAGTATAGTTTTTGTATCAAATTTCCGACAGGGCCGGGCTAGCATTGTACTGGCCTGGTTTTGGGACCCCCTTAATATCCCTGCCATCTTAAGGGTACAAATTCTGAAACTGGAGTACAAATTAGTACAAATGAGGTACTAAATCGTGGTATACTTTTTATATCAAAATTTCGTCATGGCCGGGCTGGCCCGGATTTGGGACCCCCTTAATATCTCCGCCATTTTATGAGTACAAATTCTGAAAGTGGAGTACAAATTAGTACAAAATAGGTACTAAATCGTGGTATAGTTTTTATATCAAATTTCCGACATGGCCGGGCTGGCATGTCGCTGGCCCGGATTTGGGACCCCCCTAATATCTCCGCCACCTTATGAGTACAAATTCTGAAACTGGCGGTACAAATTAGTACAAATTAGGTACTAAATCGTGGTATATTTTTGATATCGAATTTCCGACATGGCCGGGCCAGCGACATGCACCTTACCAACGGGGTCGTGGGGGCGCTATAACGATGAAATTTTTCCAAAGAAGTTGAGTATAATGATTAGGTCAATAAATTGTCTACAACATATCTAAAATTTACCTTCATAGGGTGATTTGGAGAGGGTATAGAGGAGAAAAAGTACTTTTAGACGTCCACAGTCCCGCAGAAAAGGTCTAGGAGACTGCAATTTTGTATACTGATTGAGTTAGTATCTAGGGTGTGCCTTTCGTGAGTTTCGATATTTAACTCTCACTCCCACCATTTTTGTGCCAAAATTTCATGTTTTTTCGTGAGTTTTGTGGGTTTGACACGTTTACAGGCTCTCCAAATATAACTAGAGGATTGGAATTCTGTGTATGAATTGAGTTACTATCGAGGGTGTGCCTTTTGAAGGGTTCAGTATTTAACTCTCATCACCGCCATTATTACGCCAAAATTTTTTAATATTTAAACAATAAAAAAATTAATTTCAATCTCACTTAAGTATCTTAAAGAGATTGAAGATGAGGAGAAAATTCGACTCGAGTGATGGAGCTTTGCTGTTTTCTGTTTCATTTCGGATATAAGACAACAAACACCTAATTTAATTGTTATTTTCCATATTTCGATGGCATTACTAGCAGTCTTTTTGAATAGGGAATTCAACTGGACACATTAAGGATTAGGTCAGTGTACTATTAAATGTGCAATGTATTTAGAAAATTTACTTATTTATTTATTAGTAAACAAGTAAATTATATACTATATGTATAAAGTTTGAAGAGCATAATTGTACCTTTGAACAGATAATACCTTCACGAGTCTGTTATAACATAATAATTGGACTATAAGTTAAGATACTGTCTACAGGAAGACCTTTGCGACGAATTTACGAGTCAAATGTGTCTATTGGAAGAATGTTAATTAGAGAAGTTTCCTACGAACGTTTTCTGAAATTTTAAATGGAAAATTCAGCTATTACAGCCACTGTTATGGTGAGACTTGAGTCCAGGACTATGATAAAAATTTGTTTTGAGGTCCCTAGAAACCGAAAATGATATTCACTAAAATTTATGTATGTATATGTATGTATGTATGTATAAATGTATATATGTGTCTGCGCGATAACTCTCGAACAGAACATTCTATTTTTTCGAAATTTGGTGAAAACGTTGGATGTCCTTGAATGAATTTTTCAGCCATACACGTCCGATGCCAGGAACCTCGAAAAAATGTGTTTTTTCCAAAAATTTGCCAAAATTTAAAAGTTTTTTGATTTTTTTCACACCGCGGCAAAGAGCGGACAAAATCACATAAGATACGTTTTGAATCACTGTCCTAGGTAAGCGAGTTTTCGAGAAAAAGTAATTCTTGTTATCGAAAATTCACTATGTAATGCGACAGGGATAATTTTTTTTGGGTAGGTACAATATTTTGTCATAATTTACTTGATTAATGGTGTACTGACTTAATTTTTAATTAGTCACTTGTAATAAATTTATTTAGAAACAGTTGTCAGTTGTCGCTACATAGATTTGTAGTTAGTTTAAATAAAAAAGTCGTCAAGTGCGTGTTTGACACGCGTTAAATATAGGTCCTCAGTGATTACTGTTTCTCAATTTTCGGGATAAAGTATATAAAGCATTTAAGTACATTTTTACGTTTTATTAAAGAAACAGATGAATATGTTTGACCATAGACATTAGAAATGAAAGGACCAGTAATTTATATTACGTACGAAAGATAATACGTACACGTTAAAAAGAGACAAATATTATAAATACTATGTAAAATGCCAATATATATTTCTTTTTCTAGGATACCCCAAACTTTAAAATTAAAATTGAAGCATAGTCAGCCATGTTTGCATTAAAAAATTTGAAAAAATAATGTAAAAATTGTCACTATTTTCACTTTTTAAATTGTGTTTTTTGTTATATTTTTTTAAAGCAAATATTATGGCAACAAATTTTGCGACTACAAAATATCAAATCAAAAGATAGAAACTATATTTTCTAATTCAACAAAAATTGTAAAATAAATTTTTTAAACACTTTTTTATTAAAATAATGATAATGATAATAATAATACGTTGAACTCTATTAAATAAATATAATTAAACTCAATTTAAATAAAAAATAATAACAAATATTATGTTTTTTAATAATAACGAAAAATAATAAATTGCATTAAAATCAACAATGTATGACAATAGCAAGAATCGATTCAAAACCTATAATATAACATGTATAGGTAAATTAATAATACTTTAAGATAAGCATACAATATGACGATACATGACCGTCTATGACTAAGGCGAATACGTTGTGTGGACACACACACATACTTAAGAAGCAGTGTAGGTGAGTAAACGAGGTATGGACTCTCCCCTCACTTAATGTCGATGTCGCACTTCTTGGAGTGTGCGACAAGTGGATTTTTGCTGTATGCGCTACTGATGTTTCAAGAATAGCAAGAATTTGAACGAAATTATAATAGGTCCGAAGATTGACGAATGTCTTCGGACCTATAAAATATTATACATATACATAATACACGGATTGTTAAATCCCTTTATTGAACTTATATCGTAAAAGGCTATTTTATACCTATAAATACAACAGTATGGTTATTTTTGAAGAACAATGTTTTTAATTTGTAAATACTGACATTGATAAATGAATAAATAATAATTAATTTAAAAATTATGATTAAAGTGGATGGACAACATGAATGGGAGAAAACAAAAGATGTGTTTGTATGTTTGTATTCTCATAATTTGTACGACATTTTCTCGTATTTTCTCGTCTGATAGTTTGCTCTTTTCTTTTATCGGTTGTACTAACACTTGCCACTACAGTGTCTCTCTCTTTCATTTGCGCTACTTATTGGTTAAGTTATTCTTATCAAAATTTACTACAAACAGCAACAAATATAAAAAATTGTTATTGAATTTTACTAATGTCTTTAGGTTATATGTATTAATATGTCATGTAAGTCCAATGACATCTTTGATCATGTTTCATTATTATGTTTTTAATCATTTAGTGTTTGATCAATCTGAAAAGTCCATTACAACATTTGATGATTCAATAAGTGATATGTGTACCTATTTTAAGTTATTTAAATAATACGGCCGACAATAATTACGGCTGCTAGAGCGTCCACTATTTGGGAACTCGTAGAGCGAGACGCGCCAATAAAATAATTCTACGGCTGTCTTATATATATATATATACCAAAAATTATGATGTAAGACTTTACGCTCTTACTTACTTTACAATGTACGGTTTTTGCCGTACGGTAGAAAACCGTACGACTTTTTGCCGTGATATTGTTGCTTTCACATTGCACGGTTTTTTGCCGTTGTAAACTGAATAATATCTTCATATGATTTTTAACATCATACAAGTAACAAGTGTGATTAAACTTAATTCTATAAATCAGAGGAAATAGAAAGTAGGATTATTTATTATCGCACTCTTTGAAGACCTGAAAAATGACGAAAATAAGTTTTTCAACTATTTGCGGATGTTTACAGACTCTTTTGATTAATTTCTTGGCGAACTTAATATCAAAACACACAATTTCGAAATTACATACAATCTATTAAAATACTGGTTATTAGTATGACATTCAACATTAGTTTCATCCATTTCACAAGTAAAATTATTAATTAACATGAAATTTAACAAAATATTGTTAATGACGTATGTTAAAAAGCCATCTAATGTGAAAGAATTCATTTAATTACATACACTACTGAGCTAAAAACGCCGTACGGAAACCGTGAAGTCCAGTGGCAAGAGACGGCTGCTACACGGTACGGCAACGGCATTTTGCCGTGATCGTGTAATGTGAAAGGTCTAATGCTCTTCTTCACTCCACTAAAAAAAATGCGACCGTACGGTTTTTTGCCGCACGGCAAAAACCGTATAATGTGAAAGCAGCGTTAAGGTCTTAGTAAATATTGTGTATTTGTGTGGAACCTGAATAATATGGATCAATTTTTTCTTTGTTAAAAAAATTCCTAAAATTGTCTTTATTTTCGCCTGTCTAAAAGTATTTCTCCCCGTGAACATCTAGATGTTTTTTAGAAAACGCGTGCAAAAAGAATATAGAGTGTTATAGTCCATATAGTTTCCGATCACAGCAAGTTCCTACATTCCTTTTTGCCGTTTGCACTTATTAACTTTGACAACAAGAAATGTATTTGTAAGGCTTAAAAAGCGTGTGCGTATGCAACAATGTTGTGGGTATAAAATCATTATCAAGGTTAGCAATAAGCACTAATTGATTTTCACTCTATTTTCCGTTTATTCATTTATTTTTTTCCATTTAAATTTTCCATATTTAACGATTTTCTAAATATAAAGTTATTTTTTTTAAATCAGATGATTTTTTTCGCCTGTTGTGTAAATATTTAAATTTAAATAAATATGTAGATATTTATAAATAAAAAATTATTTACCCAATTCAAATTATTTAGTGTAATATTTAATCGTGAATTACGAGACTAATGTTAATTGTTCGTAATTCTCAGAAATGTGTGTGACGTCTCATCAATTATTTTCTAACTATGCGGTATAGTTTTACGGTATTTACTTATACTTAAAAGTAGGGACTTCACCCCTACGATAAAAATTTTTCAATAAGAACTTTTTGGCATTTCAAAGTGATGTAATGACTTAAAGGAGATTTTGTAAAATTGAAATTTAAAAATGGGAAACTAATTGGCAGAATATCAGCCCAACAGAAAGTCATCTCCGAAGTATCAAATCAACGACCAAACCCAGCAAAATTCAAAATTTACCCCGTTGTCAACAAACTGTTCTTTCACGACTACGAATAGGCCATACATAATTAACTCATAGTTTTATACTATGAAAATTCGCCAAGTGCGTGCCTACACGCATTATCAAAGTTATGCGGCCAATAGCTAATTTTTCACAATTTTTAGGATCAGATGTAGGACGTATCGACGGATTATTATACGGAGCCACGTATGTCGATTTTTCACTGTTTTGAGATAATTGACCGAAACATTATTTTCAACCGGTTTGGAAAAGTTTTATTGCTTTGTTGCCCCCACCACCCCTTTAAAGGTTAGCTCGAATCCAAAATTTGACCCCACTTTCCCACTTTTATAGTATTGTTGCCCCATTTTGTCAGCCCCACTTACCAAATTTCAGCTCAGTTCGTTCATAAGGAGGCCCTACACACGCAAAAAGGAGCCACGAATTATATGTATATACACTGGTGCTCTGATTCGTGTAACCAAAATACATACGCATTTTACGCCCCTACTCTCGCCTCGTCCCGTTCTTATCGTACAGACTGTATACATTCTAATTTTTACTGTGAAAAATTCGACTAAACGACTGAGCACTTTTGTACCGACCCTTGTATGGTAACATACCATTAAATTATGACATAATTTGAAATTTGGAGATACGAGGTTTTGTTATTGTTAAATAACTTTCATTCTGATAAATAGAATAAAATGAAATTTTTATTAGCCTATGATCAATATAAGATGATTCTGAACATTTATATCTAATTATCTCAAAACAGTGAAAAATCGACATACGTGGTTCTAGCAGTAAGCCGTCGATACGTACTATTAAATTTCCTACATTTGATTCTAAAAATTGTGAAAAATTAGCTATTGACCACGTAACTTTGATAATGCGTGTCCGGCACGCACTTGGCGAATTTATTATTATTATTATTATTATTATTATAGTACCAATTTATAAGAAAAGAAAGATAATTGTTACCAAACTCTTTTGTATAAGCGGATGCTTAAGACAAAATAAAAATTCTAATTCTAATTCTATTAATTTTTTTTATTGAATTATTGAATTAATTTATTCATTCATAAGTATTACTTCCACTGTAATTATGAAAACTTTTAAAGTAGCAGAGAATTATCTAATTTTGTGAGATACGAGGTACTGCATTCAATTATGTCAAAATAGTATTTCTAACAGATGGTCAGTATTGCCATCTAGAAGGTTGATGTAGAAGATCGTTAGATAACGACACAAAGATATACAGGCTGATATATACAAGTATATATATATATATATATATATATATATATATATATATATATATATATATATATATATATATATATATATATATATAGTGCCATCTAATTGTGTCGGTATGTAGGTCTAATTGTGTCGCTATAATATAGATTTATGTATGCTGGTATGTATGGATTTTAATGATATATATCTTACCACCACGTGCTGCCACCAAAATCCGACCAAAAACGATCGGTCATTTTTTTAACTAAAAATAATTCAAGAGCAAATGTACTACAACGATTTAGTGGTGCACTGATAATGTACGTTTGAATGAAAAATATCTCACTGTCTAACTTTTTTTAGTGGAAAGAGCCACCGATGTTTATAGGAAATTAATGATCATTTACGAAGACGAATGAGTGACTGCATAAGTTACGTGGTTTTTCAGGACCACGTAACTAAAAAGAACATCCCCCTATGTGTAATATATGTGAATCCCAAGTTACAGTTAACACATTTTAACGACATGCAAAAAATATACGGCGTATAGAGATTTCTTCAACTTACCCAACAATTGATAGTTTATTTGAATTTTTAAAAATTTCAGGTCTACTTCAACAAATATAAGAAACAGAAATAAATTTTTAATAAGTGTAGTGAAATATAGAACAATTAAATGTATCATTTATTTAACTGTTATAACTACCGAATTTGAATGAGAATATTTGTAAAACTAAATCGTTCTGTGACGCTTATGCCTATCACCAAATTTATGTACTAATTATTGTAAATAATCTTCTGTTTTTATGTATTACGTAAAATTACTATTGTACCTATTGTTATGTAACTTTGTGTTTGAACTGTATGATGAGCTAATGGTTTAGTTACAGATGCTCATCATACAATACACAACCATTTCTTAAAATAATAAAAAAAAATTTAAAACTTTTTGTTTAAAGTGGTTTTTTATTTCAGACAAAGTATATGTATAATTATACATATTGATATAAATAACAATAATCTTTATTTAAATATGTATTTAATTATAATTTGTTATTATTCTAATTAATTATTAATTTATATCATAAACAAACAGTTGTCAAATCACAAAATTGCGGTCAAGTATTTACTGATTTAAAGAATTAATGCAAATTTACATTATTTACATATTTTATATAGTTACATATTTTTTAACTGAAGTATAATCGAGTATTGGCTGGTGGTATTATTATGTAAAGTAAATTTTCTAATTTGGTTATCAAAATGTTTAAATTTTATTTGAAAAAATTAGCTTGTATTCTAGTATTATAATTTGACCTATGTAGCTTTAAAGTTTAAATTTTGTAAAATGATAGCAAAAATTACATTTCGCAAGCAACTTTAGCGAGTATTTTACATTAAGGATTCGTCATTTAACCAACTAAATTATTTGCATAGAAATTCATTGTTAAACAAGCGTGTATACCGAGGGGAAATCATGAGCATCATACCTTTTGCCGTCCCTCCTGAACGGAGATAAATATTATCGTGGTGTTTTTGATGATGTTCACGATTTAGTTCTATTTCTAAAAGAAATTTCGTCATTTTGACAGTAAAAATGAAAGGTTCACAATCAAATTAAGTTAATTTAACCAATCACCCTCATTCAAATCAGTCTCATAAAGCTTTATTTGAGAATTTTTTTTTAAATTTCCTAACGTCCTCGAATTTATTAAAATTTTTAGTGAATTAAAAACCGTAAATAAAATGTAAGAATGATGAAACTGGAAGCGAATTATAGGTTTTCAGAGTTATTATTTTTATTTTTACTAAGATTGGGCATGCAGAACGACTAGAAAAAAGGTTTCTGTTGAATGGGTCATATTTCTAAAAGAAATTTCCTCATTTTCATAGCAAAAATGAAAATTTCACCTCCAAATTATCCTAATTCAACGAGTCACCCTAATTTAAATTACTTTTTGGGGGTTTGATTTCAGAAAAAAGAATTTTTTTAATTTGATGACGTCATTAAGTTTGTTAAATTTTTTTAATCTCTTAAGAATTCTTGTAAGTAAGCCAATTTTGAAATATTTTTTTTTTAAATTTGCAAGGTCAAAAAGAAAACCAGTATGAAGCTATTGAAGAAACAAAACCACTCCTAATTTTTAAGTTGAATCCACCCTTGTTATTGAAATCATTAAAAATTTGGGGAGGACAGGTCTACCCACACTGTCACCTTCTCATTGGATTCCCTTAAAGACTAGAGACTACTGAATATAAATAATTTTTTTTCATTTCTGCGCTCCTTCCCCCCGAACCCCCGTCAGGGGCTTTGCTCCTTGCACCCCACTGGAGGGCTTGGCTCCGTGTATCCCATGGAGGACCCCATTCCTCCTCAAACAAATGATATCATCATTTATTTTTAAGATATGAAAGAGGAAAAATTTTTCAAAAAAAGTTTTTAATTTCGTTTTTTAATTATAAAAAACAAAACAGTAATCCAAATCTGGTCTTCATTTTTTAATTAGACATCTAATGAAATTAATCCGGAGTCGATATCATCATTTGTTCTCGAGATATACGAAACGAAAGAAAATTCACGAACGAATTAACAAACGACCGAACGAACGAACGAACTAACTAACGCACACACAGACATCACGTTAAAAACGATGAATTCGGATTCTAGTGACCGTGGAGATATGTCCAAATTAGCGATTCATAAAATCGGACCCATTACAATAACTTTCAATGGGAAGTTAAAAAACAAAATTGCAATATATGTATTTAAACTGTAATTTCGTTTTTTGCCAATGCCTATTAACTGTTTATTTTTGTCCTTGTCATTATTTGCCATTACACACTGTGCGAACTCTACGTTGTCAGGTGTATTACGTATGCGGTACATTCACTTTTTTCTGTACATATCTATGTAATTATTGACTACGAAACCACTGTTAAAACTGTAAGCAGAGTTGAATGATCTGAAAATATCCACTTAAAAAAAGTAAACATTTTATTCCTACTCCATGTATGTACAATGTATGTTGTGATTGATACAAATGTGATATGTGACATATACATATTATGTATCTAGAGTTACGGAAAATTTCAAAAAATTAACAATATTGTTAATTTTTTGTGATTCAGTTAGTGAAATATTCAAAGTTCTAGAGTTATGAATTGTTTTAAATAACAAAACGACACAATTTACTAAGAATGGCAGTTGAAAGAAGTTTTAGTTAATTGACGTATCTTGGCTTTTCTCTTAAATATCTGACTGACACTTAGAAGTTAATAGAAATATTTTATACTGCTAGGTAATCAAATTAGCAAAATTATGTTTGGTGTAAATGTGAAAACTTATTGATTTTAAAATCGATAGGAAATCTTTTAAATTGTTTTTATCTAAAATCTGTAAACAGATGAAATACGTCAATTTTGGAAATTAATAACGTTCTATGAAAGGGAAGAAAAAAATTCAAAATAATTTTAGACCGATACCGTTTTTAAACTAAGTAGGCAGGGCCGAAGTTACCCTAAGTGCCGCCCCTGACAAAAATTTTAAAAAAATTTCTTATTAACTTTCCCACTTTTTTACCTTTTCCTATGAAAAAATAAGTGACGAGCAAAAAAAAAAAACAGCTTCGGTTTCTTATTTCCCTATCAGAAGATAAGTGATGACCACAAAAAAAATCACGTGAGTTCCAAATTTTGTCGCCCCTAAAAATTTGCCGCCGGGGGTCAGTGCCCCGCGTACCCCTAGTGTAAATCTGGCACTGCAAGTAGCTATTTTATAATAGGTATATTACTATTATTGTTGTGGCTTACGCAGGCCCGATGAGAGGGGGGCAGTCGGGGTCATAGACTCGGGGATCGGGATTGATAAGGAGGCCTGTAGCTGTCGGGTGGGGGCCCGGGAAAAAGTAAAAGTAAGAGATTTTTTTTTTGGGGGGGGGAGAGGGTAGAAAATACCTCTCAATGACCCTGGTTTTCAAATACCGTTTGGGAATCCGAGGTTGAAAGCCTTTTAGAAGAAATTTTGGAAAGCATTTTAGAAGCTGAAAAATTTTTGAAAGAGAGAGCTGCTGGTGGTTAAAACCAATACTACAAAAACTAATGTCAGTGCTTTTAAAATTTTTTAAAGGAAAATTTTGAATGCATGGTGGGAAGTCAGGACTCAGGACAGAGCACTGGTGTATAATAAACTCTGAAATTCACTAAATTCGCTTTTGATAGTTTCATATAAACATTTTGATACCTTCATATAAATGGAAAGTAAGATTAGAAGATTAGAAAATAAGAATTACTGTCTAAAATATTGTTATAAATTTATAAACATATTCTGCAAACAGGAGAGCTTTTAAAGATCAAAATTAATTAATTGTTAACTCAGAAATAGTGATGAGCAAAATTAGTCTTGGTCTTGCATTTTTTGCAAGACCAAGACCAAGGCTATGTATACCAAGAGCAAGACCAAGACCAAGACAATAAGTATGGCTGCAAGACCAATACCAAGACTCAAGAGAGCAAAACCAAGACAAAAGTAAGAAAAAAGCAAGACTCTTACCTAAATATTTACATAAATAATTTGAAAGTATAATTAATACCGTAAAGAGAGAAAATTCTGATTTTAGAAGGAAAAAATTCGCTAATAAAAAAATGCAAGAAAGTGCAAGATTTTTAGCAATACCAAGACTAAGACCAAGACTAAGACTGCAGTTTGCAAGACCAAGACCAAGACTCAAACTGCTCTAGCAAGACCAAGACCAAGATTCTTATTGCAAGAACAAGACCAAGACCAAGACTGTCAAGTCTTGGTCTTGGTCTTGCATTTGCTCATCACTACTAAGAAAAATAATAGTAAATTGTGTACCGTACTGGCATTGACAAAGCTACCATTACGAAATATATTAGATCATACCACAAATTTTGACACATTTTGTTTTGTAATTATTTTTTTCTATTTGTGTGATTAAATTATATACAATATAATATAAAATTAATCAGTAGTCTCTTGAGTTATCAATGATCCGTCTCCAAACTTCCGGTAATTTAGACACACCACTGAAAGTACCATTTTGGTTTAACCTACCAATTACTTCATTTAAATTGGAATCGAGACCTTCTTTCGAGAACTGGGTAATTCCCTCTTCAAATTGCCTTTGTACTGTAGTGTGAGGAATGCCTACATGTTGACTAAGATGCTCGACAGATCAATTACGTGCCACACTTAATGCTTCCTTAATTTTATCAAAGGCTTCCAGTCTAGAGGTTGATGTTGGTCGACCTTCCCTCGGCAAGTCTTTTGCCTGTACTCTTCCATCTTTGTAAAAATGAAGCTACTTCGCTACCGTTCCCTTACTAAGGGCATTATACCCTACACATTTCAATAGAAACTTATGCGAAACTGCCGCAGCGTAATTAAGGAGGACACAAAATTGTAAAAAAATTTGTTGCTCTTGCACGAAAATTGATTTTTTAAATTTTCTATTTTCAAAAATGGTCTTTTAATCATGTACAATAATACTATCAAAAGAAAACCCAGTGTCCACTCTATACAAAGTATGAAATATGACCGCTTAATTTTAAATAAGTAAAAAAATATCAAATACAAAAAATGTGTCGAAGCTTGTGGTATGACCTAATAGTTCAATACATAACAGAATTATCAAATTATTTTATGAATATCGTACATATCATGTTTCACACGATTACATGTGCCATTATAATGTTCATTTTTATATGCATATCAATATTATCACTTGTAAACAAAATTAATAGCCCCGAATTTTTAAATGGTGACATTTAAATTATTAAATTTTATTTTAATAGTGGCAATCACAGAATATTGTGGCAATAATTTTTTTCAAAATACCTACGCATCAAGTAAATTTCATTTACATTTTTTAAGGTCACCATTATTTCTTTCTTGGAGGTCAATTGTTTATCTTCCAGTTTAATATGTGTCAGAAGTTGGGATGACAAAACATTAATATAAATATTTTATTTATTGTGTGAAAATACATTAAATAATTTCATTAATTGATAGTTACATTAAGAGGTAAGATTTTAAAACATGTGAGCTACTTTAAGAGAATTATAATTTTACGGTGGCAGAGCCGGGGAATAACTTTTGTATGGTTATACGCTGTCGTTATGGACAATAATGTTGTGGATAAAAAGTTGCAAATTGAAGGTGTTTGCTTTTCACTATCGTATAGTTCGGCAAGCCTTGTTGGACAATTACGACGAGTGAAAAAATATCTATCTTGGACATGTTACATGCAATATTTTTTACAATTCTGAATTAAAAGAAGAAAAAAAATTTACATATTTTAAAAAATTCGTTAAGTGCGTGTTTTTGATACGCACTAAGTAATGTCACCTCAGTGAAAGTGTTAATTTATGATTTTTTGTTAACTCTATAGTTGTTAACTCTACAGCCCTCTTGCGTTTATTCAATATGGATGTACAACTCTATAATTATTCAATATAGATATACAACTCTATAATAATGTTTCCCCCACTATGATCACACAACGATATTAATATGTCATCCTTCAATGACATAATAGTCCAGTAACCGCCACCGGCTGGTGACAATTTGAATCTGGAAGAAAATAAAAAATAGCCTCTAAATCTATATTAGTATAGCTAGTGAAACACGTAGGAGATTTAGAAAAAATATTAGTTTTTGTGAAATTGGTGAGTATTTAAAAAGGCAATCATTTGTTTATAAAACATATTTAAATTAATATTTCTACTCCTGTTGAAGAACATACCCGTTACATATCCGTTAATTGTTGAGAAAGTTAGACATTATTCAAAGGTGTGGAGGAATTTTCATTACTCACTACCTTTTTGACCAATGAAATCACCGTATTAACCATTATTCAATGGGCTGGCTTTTGTTTTGTGTATAATATTCGTATCAATTTTTAATTTCAAATATGTTGCGTAATAACATCTAAGTAAACAAAGTAGCTTGTATTTTGTTTTCATCGTTTGTACATATATGTATGTGTAAACATTTAATGAAATTAGAGATAGATTAAAAATTGTATTCTTTTGATTTAAAAATATTCAATTTTATTTAAATAAAAAAAAATAGTCGTAGAAAAAATATCGTATTCTACTCGCTTGCAATGGCTATTACTCACTCAGATGCATTACGACACTGTAAGTGAGTAATAGCTATCATTACCAGCTTGTTGAGTAATATACTACTATTGAAAATCCTCTACGTGTTTCACTAGCAATAACAATATGTAAATTAAGAGAATATTTTCCGGTACCGCGGAAACTCAACATACATTGGACCATTTTGCAATTTTTATTAACGACAACTTTTTTAAACTTCAGTACATGCCGAATGGTATGTTTGAATAGTACATACTTTCTTACTATCTTTCTCACTTCTCGGTTGTTACAGTGGTGTTGTCCCTTAACGAATACTTTCCTATAATTATCACTCACAAATTATAGTTGAAATACAGACACATACAATTATAAATTCCACATAAATCTTTTGTTTTTAATTTTCAAATTATTTAAATTATTTGATAAAAATAATATGATTTTAATCTTTAATCTAAATTGTTCCTATTTTATTTATAAAAGTGTATTTTATAGATTAAAGTTAGAAAAACACTTCAGACATACTAAGTACTTCATCTAAATTGTTATTTTATCGCCCGTAGACAATACAATTTTTTTCAAGATTGTTAAAGAACGCCTAAAAAAAGAATTGTGTAGAAATTTTTGTTTTAAAGGAAAAAATTCGTTTTTTCCTAAATGAATATTTTTAGTGAGTTTCCAAAAGGAAAAATCAGCTCCTACAGTCGTTTTCATGATGAAACTTGAGCTTGAGACAGAAATTTGTTTTGAGGTTCCTAGAACTCAAAAATGATAGGTATTCACTAATATATACATACATATGTATGTATTTAAGGGCTCAGTACGATAACTCTCGAATGGAATACCTTATTACCTACTTATTATGAAGTTTTGGAAAAACGTTGGGAACTCCAAACGCTTGGATAAGTTCTTCAATCAGGCACGTCCGATCACAAGTGCCCGATGAAAATTGAAATGTTTAAAAATGGGGAAAATCACACGACATATTTTTTTGAAACATTATTCGATGTAAACTAGTTTTCGGGACAAAAACGGATTTTAATTTGTTTACATTTTACTTATATGTATTGGTTTATTATACAGGTGTACGATAATAATTAAGTCAGGTAATTCACAGGACAAACAGAAGTCTTCCTGTTAAAAATATGTCTGGATCAAGCTTTACTTCAAAGATTTTTCATTGTCAGACTGTAGCTAATTATGACTTCTGAAAAAAAAGTTAATTGTGACTCTAACTACCTAATATACTGCTTTATTTTTTTTTCTTTTTGGATCTAAAATTTCTTCGTAAAAAAGGATTTATGTATCTACTTACCTAATTTTTACGTAAAAAAATTTGCTGTCGGCAAAGTATTTTGAAAAATTTTATTTTTTGAACTTCTGTGTGATAGGAAATTATATCTTCAAAAGTAAATGAAAGGAAATTTCGCTATGTTACCCAATACTCAGGATACTGCGACTGGGGTATTTTTTCTGTAGGCTTAATAGAATCAATATCGTTTTAAGGCGACAAAAAATGTATATAAGAAAAGAATATAACAACCGATACAAATTTTTCATTTGTAAATCCAATGTGAATATATTTACTTTATTTTTTACTTCCGCCCGATAAAAATTTTACTACGTCTGTTAAAAATTTTATACATATATGTATTATTTTTATAAGATTTATCAAAATTTGTGTTTTGATTTATTATACATATATAGTAAATATGAATATTAATTTACCATGTCTATAAAATAAAACGTGGCGATACTGATTGAAGGTCACGAGAAATTTTGATTAAAAAAAATATAAATACATATGTAACTACTATGATTTTTACTGAAAATTCCTAAACAAATATTGATGAGCTAAAAATGTATCTAGAAATAGGTAAAAATAACTGGTAACTCTAAAAAACTTATAGGTCGACGAAATATCACTTGAAAAATTGACGTTCTCAAACTGCCAAAATAAGCACAAAAAAGGAAATTTAAAAAGAAAGAAAAAAGAAAATAAATTATAATGTAATATAATATAATAATAATAATAATAATAATAATACAATTAACATGAGACAGAACCATGAATAAGACAATAATGAATAATATAATACAATTAACATGAGACAGAACTATGTTTATTATAATACAATTAATACATACATGTTGAATAGATATCAGATATTTAACATGTCTGGCTGACGAACTTAGCCGAGCCAATCCGGATTCCAGTTTGCACACAAAATTTCATAAGCATTAGACGTTTCGTTTGAGAGTTATCGTGGGAACACATATATATATATATATATATATATATATATATATATATATATATATATATATATATATAAATTTTAGTGAATATCATTTTCGTATTCTAGGGACCTCAAACCATATTTCTGTTATAGTCTCGGCCTGAGATTGCGTAAGAGAACGGCCGTAATAGCTGAATTTCGAGTTTTTGAAATTTGCTAAAATATATAAAAATATATATTGTTTCTCGCTACTTTATTTATTCCAAGTCTTCCAAAATATGTCCTTAAATGTATCTTAGTAACACCTCTATTACATAGAATTTTTTCAACAAAATCGCTCAAAAAATAAGAATGATTTTCTAAATTTTAAAAAATATTTTTTGTACTTGCATGATTTATACCTAATTAAAGGATGTTTTAAACTTGGTGAAATCATCACATTCACCTAACAAATATAAATAGGAAATCATACGCGCGGTGGCAGATTTCTCCCATCTTGTCGGATTATGAATTTTCTGCCGAAAAGTAATTTTTTATTGATTTTTTTAGGATAAAATCTGTCATTTTAAAAATAATTATTGTATCTATACAACTTTAACTAGTTGTATTATTGTTTTATAAATAAGTGGAGAGGCTGAGCGTCCTTAGCCACTGGCACTTACTTATTCGTGAGGATTTTCTGCAGCTTCCCTTCACAATTCGAGATGAATGTCGACTGCAAACACACCTCTTCCAAATTATATTTTCCTTTATTTTCCTTGTTCTCCACCCACTTATGAATGTATTACATCATAAAAGTAGCGTGGAATATACCACATTATTATTATTATATATATGTACATAATATATTATTGTTGTACATTTATTCGATTAAAAATAACTTTTTTTTTTTAAACCATAATTGACTAATTAATTTTATTACTAAAATAAAGAATATTTATATAGTATTGTATAGCCAGTATAGCATATAAAAATGTCATCATTGGTGCCTGGTCAGTTCAATTAATATAAGTAATTCTAATTATTAATTTAGTAATAATAACACTAAACAGTTTGATAAATTTTGTTCTAGAACGTGCTGTATCACACAGAACTTAAGTCTAACGATCACGAGTTAACCAATAATTGATAATAAAGATAAGATTATACTATTCGTTTCATTTTTCAAAGACCTATTCAATAAATAACAAAGTTTTCAATAATTTTTTTTAACTTAAAAATATTTAAGTACGAATCTTAAGGGAAGAAATGGACAGGCAAAAATGAAGGCAATTTCGGATATTTTTTTTTACAAAGACAAAATTGGTCTGTATTCTTGAGGTTTCGCATTCTATTTACTAGGACTTTAGAGCAGCGGTTTCCAAACTGGGAGCCCCGCAATGTTAACCAGGGGGGCGCAGGTTAATTGCAAATATCGTCGTCATTTTGATAAAATCATGGTTTTTAGAATAAGCGCTCAAACACAATTACCAAATAATGGACATTTTATATTAAGAAGTTACATGGGTCTCTTTAAGCAAAAAAAAAACCCACTGTTTTTTCGATTTTTCTTTTACAATATAAAAAATATATGTAATTAATTTCAACTTTTGTATATTTATATATTATTTTGAGACACTGTAAAAAAATTTTTATGAAAAAAAAAAAAATTAGGCCATTGGCAGCTAGTTTTTGAAAATCGCTGATTTTTCGCCGTAGGTACACGGAGAGAAAATTCATAGAAAAATTACTGTGCTCAGTACTACAATCGACGTGTAAAAGGCGAACATATACAATTTTGTACGGTAAAAATATAAAAATTATAATTAATCATGGAAAAGCGTACAAGAATTCTAATTAAAATTAAAGAACTGATTTTAAACATTTCTCTAAGGGTCAAGAAAGTATCGCTAATCATCTGAATTGCATAGTAGATCAAGTAGTCGGAGAAGGACATTTCATATTACACGATTTAATGTTGTTCCAACAAATGCTGGAAATGATTATAAGAATTCTGCTTAAAATTAAAGAATTGATTTTAAGTAGGTATTTCTCTAATATTTGAAAAATGTCATAATTTTCAGGCATAACAAAAGGTTCCAATTATTTTAATGACATAATTTTTTTCATAAGTCACGTGATTTATGAAAACTTATTCTGCTTATCAAAACTGAAAATTTTTTGATATGCACCCATTTACTCTTAAAATTACAAAAAATTTTAATTCTTTGTAACCATTGAACGAAATGCTCTTTTTTGTTGAGCTTTTTTTTTTTGGTTATTATTTAAGAATGCATATGTATCAATCTCTTGTGAGCTACTAACCCCAACCCATCTCTGGCTCCCTTTCAGCAGGTTTCAGAAAATAAGAATGGGACGGGAAACTCCTACAATTGCGTTGTCAGTTTTTTTTTTCAAAACAAGTATAAGAAATCTACGGTTTTTATAGTCTCCAGTGCAAAAACGACTATAATAAGGAAATCGTGAGCTCATGCTGATGGTTTGTTGAGGCTTGACCTTGATCTCTTTTACATGTATTTAAGATAATCCTCTTTAATTGATAAAAGAATTATGTTAAGCTTTTGCTTAAATTGGTTTACAGACTTTGGTATCTATAAACTGACGTCAACCAAACTGAAAGATAAAATTAAAAAAAAAATTATTTTTCCGATTTTGAGGATTTCCAATTTTCTGGTATTTATCAGCAATAAAATCATTAGTTTATCAGTATATTGGTTAATTGTTTTGTCTTTTAGATGTTTTAAATTAATCTTGACTTGAATTTTTTATCTTATTTAATGTCTGATAATATATTTTTTTTAAGAAATTAATTTTTTTCACAAATTATTGTGAGATAAGCGATAAGTATGTATTCAAGGCAATATCCTTGATACAGAAAAATTAAATTTAAACTTTTGTTTACGTGAAATACAAAAATTATTTTTCAGATTTTTAGCATCACAAGCTGATGTGACTTTATGATAATTATTGCGGAATCTTCGGTAGGTTCATGAAGTACATTGTATACGCGTGACCGATTTTCAGATGTTTTTATTTTCGAAACAAAGAAGCATCTAATTATTCTACTCATGTACAGAAAATTAGACAAAAGTTATTGTGGTGTCACTGCAAAATACACAAGATAACGATAAATACTATTGTCATTGTTAATCAATGAATAAATTGCTTCTTTTGTCATTTTCATTAATTGTGTGTCAATATTGAATAAAGTGTTATTTATTAGACTTGCTGGCGTCGGGGATATTGAGATACGAGATCACCTCTAAATATAAATTTCTTATTCACGTTGTAGTAATGAGTGGTCGAGGCGTACAAAGTTAACTTGGCATTTCGTTAGGTAAATCTGTTTTTTACGCCTACCAGTGAACTACGGAACGTGTAAAAAGTGTTCAAAGTCCATTTTGTATTTACTTTTTTTTAAATATAGATCAGAGTATGTAATTTATTTATGTATGTACATATATTGTATATACCTAGTATAAAATACATATTTGTTTGGTAAAGGTGATTTCTTTGTTTATATACAGAATGGTTCTGATTTGGCCTCAAAAATTGTGAGCTATTTTATTATATTCAGAAAAATTTCAAGACATATAAAAATTAGACTTAACGAGAGGGAGTGGCCATCGAGATAAAGACTATTCATATTTTCAAACCTAGTTTTCACATTTCGATAGAAAATTTATTTCGAATTTTTAATTGGCGAGAATTAAAAATCACTTACTTAATTTTAAAAGTAGAAGGAACTGAAATCCGGAATATTTTCTACCAACTGTAGATTTTTTACCGTTACTTTTGTGATTTTTGATAGCTAAAAGTGTAATTCACGAAAAATTGAATTAATTTGGTAGAAAAGAAACGAAATAATATTTAAAAGTAAATAAATCAGAAATCCAAGATTTTTTTGTTATCTATAATATATTAAAGTATAACAGGTCGGCCCGATAAAAAAAAAAAAATTTGACCAAAAAACTTGAGAAAATTTTACTTTATGTATGTACTAACTTAGTAATTACGTTTAATTATGATTAAAATTGGATGATTCTGTACTAGAAGGATTCAAATTTTAAACAGTAGCGAGGTATAAAAGATTCTATAAAAATATTTGGCCGTTTTTGTACATTAATCAAAGACACCTATATCACAGTATAAATAAAAGATTATTACCATAGGCAGTAGCGAAACGCACTTTCTATCCTTTTTTGATATAAGTACAAGCAATTATGTATATCCTTTTTTACTTATGTGATTGTATGTGTTTGTACAGAGTACATTGTATGTGTTGAGATTGAGGGTTGATAATGGTTATGTTAAATTATATGAAGAACTAAAAGCAACTTTCTTCAAAATGAATTGAGCAAACGCGAAATTGATGACAGTATTCAACACGAGAATATAGATCGTCACGACCTATTAGCACCAACTATTGTCGAAATCGAAAATATTAACTGAATTATTATAAAATATTAATAATTATTTATTATTTAACGTATTTTTACATAAGCATTCAAATTATAATAATACTTACAAATTTGCATCAAACGGCACTCAGAAAAAACTTAAATTGGAATTTTGTTTTGAATGATTTAAACAAAATTTAGCAGCACAAGAGTTATCACCAGACTTAAGCCACCATAATAATTAAATATATATCAGAAATATCTTACAGATCACAAAACACACTAAAATTACAAGGAAATATCAAAAATAACTGATGACAAACTTTAAATAAAAAAAATTTAATGACAGTTAAAATTCCACTGCCATCGTTGTTAAAAATTTTAAAAAAGTCAGTGAAACTTAGACAAAATTAAATAATTTACATAATTATCAACTGTAAATTTTCACAAAATAATTTGACCTGCAAATTTATTTTTCTAAATTAAATTTACTTTAGTGATGATATTTTCACTGTATTAGTATGCATAATGTTATGCATTATTTAGGTACATAACATGGATAACCCTTTGGAATTTTTGAATTCCAAATGACACTCTTACGTCATCTCGTTTCGTAACTGTTTGTGAAACAAACTATTATTTAAACTGTGCCTATATTTTCTCATTCAAACTAGGGAAATTTGTTGGGTTACATGTATGTATGTATAGGTTGTGGATTTGATGACATGACAGCAAATTTACTAAACCCTTTGAGGGTGCTTAGGTGTGTAGTTCAACCATATTTTCAGACTAGGCTAGACTTTTTTTGAGAAAAATAATAATAATCTCGTTTTTATATGAATGTGGCCTCTATTAAAGGTTACGAAATTTTGTTGCATTTTTTTTTATTGTATTAGTCATTCAAGGTATATGTATATCTTTAGTAAAACTAATTGATTCGCCACTGTTATTTTGAATGCAATGCGCGGTGACACATAGCATAGCAGCCTCATTCATTTACATACATATATGTATACCCACACATTAATCAATTTAGATAATGTGATATTTGCACACATACAATTAACCGATTCAGTGCCATTGGCATGTTAACATGCCAAAGGAAACAAAGAGGGAAATATATCTTACAAAAAAAGACAAGACTATATTCATTCATTAATCATTTTGACATTTTTATTTGAGCTGCACTTGAATGGTTTAGATTGAAAAATATTGTTCCTCAGTTTTATAATAAAAACAAATTACAAGTACACTAAAAATCCACGCTAGGGTTATTTTCCTATTAGAAATTTTTCCCCAATAAATGTTAAATTAAAGGTAAATTGATAACTCTCTAGTTGCCCAACTTGCTTTAAAATGAAATAATAATAAAAAAACAATACTGTGAATAAATTAACATTTAGATATTTACCGAAAAATATAAAAGTTGCTTCTAATAATTTTTCTTGAATGTGTTAACATAATTGGATTTATAGTGTACTATGATATGAGGAAGCTTGTTTATTTATTGTTAGCAAAAAATTTTCACACGGTTCGACCATCTCATCATTTCATCAACCACAGACACATCAACACTCACAATCAGCTATAATAAAAATATACACATACACACATACAAGGGATCGCATTAGAATGCTGTTGACAAAATTCTGTGCTGTCGACTAATTGTAATATATGATTTTGATTAGGGTTGACCGGGGTAATTGTGAATGGATTTTTATAAATTGAGATAAAAGCGTTGTTTTAAGTATTTTTTATTTTATATATCACATTATGGTTGATTTATTTTTAATTCTATATTATTCAGGATGCACCACACAAATTTTGAGCAAATTCGTATGAAAAACAAAAATTTTATAAGCCATTTACATTTCCCCGGCACGGTTTTGCAAATCTTATGAATTTTGGGATAAAAGTGAATGCCATAAGAAAAATTATTTAGAATGCATTACAAGAGAAGTTGAGGTACATAAGAATAAAGCCCAACTCAAATTCTTCACATTTACCCCACTTTGAAAATTTTTTATCATACTTTAGCGTTCACAATTGCCCTTTGTTTGCAAGTTACCCATAGCTCAAATTTGTACAAAAAATCAAGGTTAAATAAAAGTAACAAAAATTGTAGAAATAAATTTATTGCAAGCTTCTGCTACCCCGGTCAACCCTATACTGATTAGGAATTTATGATTGTATAAATGTATAAAGTATAATATAAACAATATCAACAGGATAGTACGAATAAAAAAACAAAACCTTACCTGCTTTAATAAAGTCAGTATTATATGATAACAATTTATTAATTATTTAAATTTATAAATGAATTACTTTATGGTAGGTATATACACAATAACAAAAACTGAAATTTAAAAATTTGTGATGGTATCATCAAATTGTAATATACATGATAATTGATAACTAAAATCTGATTAACATGTTGAGGATCAAACTTATGATAACGAAATGTACAGTTCGTACATTATTTTAACAACTAGTTAATACATTTTATATAGAATTATTGACGCGGTACAGCGTTGTGTGGCAATTGGTCAAGTTTCACTTTACGCTTTACAGCATGCACGACAACTAACGTGTTAATAATTATTCTACTTAATTTTTCAAGAAAATTAAAATTTTAAACTGCTAGTTTAATACTGACTTTATAATAAATATGTATTTAAAAAAAACTTTTATGTTTATTTTTGTTATATCAATATGAGAGAAGGGAATCCGAATAAGAAAATTTCAAAACTAAAAATATTAAAGGAAATCTGTATGTAAACAATTGCCTCTCCTTTTTTAACATTCATACGCTTGTCTTTTAGTTCATCCGATAGTCCGGCACGCATAGAGTTAAATAAGTGTATAAACAAACAATAAAATCATTAATTGGATTGGCTGTAGCGGTTTTAGCAACAATGTACATATACACATTGGGAAGCTAAGGTATTTCGTATACATATCTGATACGTAGTTAACCTTTAACCGGTAAGGTGATGTCTGTGAGTCGTATACAAATATTCTTCTATAGTTTTCTTCCTCCCTGCTTGTTTTTGTTAACTGAATGTTTATGTATTCTTTTATGGTTTAGGGTAAATTTTACCCTGCTGGCGAAGGGGAGTGTTTGATACATGCATATACGGGTGGTCTCCAGTTTTGGCTATCTATGTTACCAGCCCGCGGTATGTTAATTTGTTGATGTCTCTCAGACATCACTTTACCGTGAGTATTATAAAAAATCACCTTACCCGTTAAGAGTTAAGTGTTGAAATCATTTCAGTCATCATTAATAAAATAGCAAATTGACAATGAACCTTATTAACATTTTATATAAGGTCTGCTGTGGGATTAGAGATCAGTACGATAACTCCCGAAAAAAAAAAAACATCCAAATTTTACGAAATTTGATGAAAACGTTGGAAGTTCATTCAAATTAATTTTAAAATTTTAACAAATTAATGTTTTTACATTTAACAAAATTAATGCATTTTAATTGCCTGAACGTAAAAAGTCCTATTTCAGTCCCCCCCCCCCTCCAAATATCACAAAAACTATTTGGGTGGTTGAGGAAAAAATTGATTTTTGAACCATTATCCTATGTAGTTTTTGAGAAAAATTAAAAAAAAACATGTGGATTTCTTGTTTAATGGTTATTCTTATGTTATGGAAAAATGGCTTTATAAGTATTATTTAACTTTAACGCTCATTTATTTGCTTTTTTTTCTTAACAAGAGCCTTCTTAAGCTATTAAGGTACATTGAGTTTGGGGGTTATGGATACACTTACAATTAGTTAGGGGGAGACCCCGGACATCTGAATCATTTTTAGAAAAGCAAAAATGTACAGAAAAACATCAAACCGTAGAAAAGTTTTGGTATGAAGCCGGGGCACTCTCAGATCGGGTTTTCTGGATTCATGTCCAACATGCGCATTAGTTAAAACCGGTGCTGTTTTGAACAATATATGTAATGTTATATAAATAAACTTTTTTCCATTGTTGAATCCGAATTATTTTCCTTTTCTGTATGATAGGAGGTCATTTCTTTACATTTTGCGAAATTCGCTAGAAGTTAGATTATACACGCGGCGACTGGAGGGCTATTTCTCATACTGTATAATTATGTTGCACATATAGGGGACTTAGGAGACAATAGAAGCATATAAACATAAAAAAACACGTTTTTTTAGAATCGTTTAATATTTTTTTTTTATTTAAATTTATTATATCATATTCATTAACAATATTTGTTTTATATGCTGGACAATGTTGGGTTTGTATGTTAGTGATGTCAGTATGTATACAATTTTTTAATCGTTTTGATATAAATACATATGTACGGCTCTATTGTGGTACATTTCATCTACACGCAACCAGCACGTGATTACCATGTGCTTGGTACAGCTGTTTACCGTGATGTTTCTTTTTTTTTATTTACGTTCATTTGCCGCGAACGCCGTGGATACATAAAGCCGCGTTCAGCGAGTTTATAATATTTTATAGACAGTACAGACCGTACAAAAAATTCTGGGTACTGTAGTTGTTTTGAACAATGTTGAAACATTTTTGTTTCAGTGTAAAACCGACTTTATTACTAATGTCCTCTCGTTAAATAATATGTAGGGATAAGTTCCTCTCTACAACGACCTAAAATAATAAAACTGGGGGCGATTGTCAGTGGAGGCCATTGTCAGTAGTGGCGATTGTCCGGACACCCTTTTTACAACCATCGAAAATATAAAACTGGGGGCGATTGTCCGGACACCGATCATTAAACGTTCAAGTTTCTTATTCTAAGGTTCTAAACGATAATTGTTTTCATTTGTACTATTACATATATATGTATGTATTCCAAGTTTTGTGAACAGCAGTGTAGCATGTTTGGCTTATTTGTTCCATTATATCCAAATTTTGTTTTTTTGTTTTTATTTTTTTATTTTTTAATTGCAAAACAAAGACTTTTTGAAATCTTTTTTAAACTCGAATTACAGATATGTAAAAAGTTGCTTAATTGGTGTATATAAGCGGTTCTTAAACTTCTTCCCCGGGTATCTTTATTTGTCCCTCGTACAAAAAATGTGAAAAACCAGATTGTTGGAAATTAGTAAAAACGATGTCATATTGAACGGTAAGATAAGTAAAATATAATAAAAAAATACCAGGTCAGAAAAATTTGTAATGCAACTAAACAAAGTAGATATTCTTGTTTATATTTGAGTATGTTTTGAGTAATATCAGTTATTTGTATTTAACTTTTATTAGAGAGATTGAGAAGCCATTTTTTAAAAACTCATTGTTTCAAATTATAAAAACAATTTAACTACTTTACGTAAGAGTTTTGGAAAATTCACTTCGTTTCACTGCCTAAAACTCAATCTGACAAATTTTTCATCTATTCTGTTTTGACATTTTTATGAAATATATTTTATTATTTTTCACGTTGTTTAATAATTTTAACTACATTGAAATTAACCTTACTATTAAAATCGAAAATGGATTTTAAATAATACTCTATAACGTAATAGTAGCCTAATTGGTTGGTTTTTCGTTGGGATACGTGAAACCTTCTTTGAGAAATCCTGGTATATCTAATTGCAACCAATTAAAGAAATAACTTAAAAATAGTGAATTATGTCATTGTTTTTAAAAAGTTAACAAACAGAAAAAAAATGCTGTTTCAACATTCGAAAATGATACAAACAGAATTATTTATTTACACTGTAATTGTTCAAAATTATTGTTTAAATTTTTGTTTCTAAAATTTTCGATTTACTCGATCTATAATAGTTTAGTCTAGAAACATGAAATTAATAAATCAATGTTTTAACCCTCGAATTTTAGAAAATAAATGATAATGACTTATTTATTGAAAAACTGGCAGCTTCTGCCACCTTGAATAATCTATAGGTCAGAAATTTAGTTTGAAATTCTTTGTATGCATAATTCAAATTTGAACAAGGTATACCTACATTTTTGTTCAATGCTGTAATCTTCAATAAAATTTACTATAACAAACGTAGAGACATCTGTTACAGAAGCTCTACATTAATATTGGTAAACTGAACCGTTAACTGAAAATCAGTAAAAATTTCACCCAGTGAAAAATTAGTTTTTTTTCTTTTTGGTTAGTTATCCCAAAAACAAAAATTTGCGATATCTCTCCAAAAACTGGTACATTTTATCGGTGTTAATACAAAATTACCGAAGTGGTCTGGAAATTTTTTTGCAAACATGAAAAATTAAAGGAAATTTTAGTTTTCCTTCTAGGGTTTTCAAAATTTAAAGATTTCAAAAATAGGTGTAATTTAGGCGTTCTATCAGGTGATGCTAGCCAAAATCATAAAAACTAAAATTATCAGAGTTATAAAATATATAAAGTGGTGGGAGTACTGTGCAGATGTTAACAGGACGTTATTAAATCTTTTCCCACGTTTCCAATGTTTATTAGATTTTACACACTAACCGAAATAATGTGAATGAAATCGATACTTTTTTAGCAATTTTACGAATTTGCATGAATGAATTCTTAAAATTTTATTTTTGAAATGGTTAGTTTATCGGAATCGTTTCCCAGAAGGTGCAGTAATTGTTTTCTTTCATGTATGACTTGAAAATGTGACAAAAAATTTAAATATGTAACTTAAATTTTCAAAACCATAGTACATGATTTGTATAATACAATGTTGGTACATTGATACTGTTTAATTACAGTAATTAGAAAGAAATTAACGGTATAGATTGAATTAGTGTTAAAAATCGATAGTTATTCATCATCTGTAACATCTAAGTTTATATTGAATTGACTTATGTACTTCAACACTTTTTTTTAGCATTTATTGTACAACTTTACATAAATTATTATTAAAAAACAATTACAGTTGACTCTCGTTAATTCGAAACTCGGGGGACTGTTAAAATATTACGAATTATAGAGAGGTTCGAATTATCATAGGTAACAATTTTAATTTTTTAAGCATTTGCGATGAATGAACTGTCTCAAGATGTACTTACAATCTTTCTGTCTCTTTCTCTCTGCAACTTTGAATTGTTGAGTGCTTGACGCCGATGAGTTCGAATTAACGCGTCGTTTTGTTACGTAGCAATGATTTTTTCGTTCGAATTTAAAAGGATTTATGACTAGGGAAATATTTTGAGAATGGTTTTGAGCTCGATTTCTGAAAATACTATGTTTTTTTTGGAGTCTCTCTTACACGTTTTGAAACGGTGGGCAAGATAAATCATCAGTTTTCATTGTCCGATTGGCTTAAAATTTTACTTGCAGCTTTATAGGTAAACTATTTAGGACGATACACAAGATTCTTGAAATTGGTATATAAATAAATTAAATTGATTTTCTTATCAATTTTCAAATTTTTTTTCAAACTGGTATCATTTGAAAAAAAATAAATAGTTTTTAATAATCATATGTACCATCTTAGTTAAAACTAATGTCAATGATTAAAAAAAAAAAAATTTATGTGCTTCCTGCTATTTGAGAATTGCTGTGCTGTCCACCATGAACCTCGTTGGAAAAAAGCGTCTGCGTTGGACATGCCGTTGCGCTGCCGTTTTGTTTTTTAAAGTGGGGCAAAACGATTTTTGGTAATTTAAATCACGCGTATAGTAATAAATATACACTAGAAAGTATAATATTCTGGCATTTCAAAGTGTTTTATGTGAAAATTTCGATAGGGAAGCCTATTGATAGATTCGTATTTATATATGAAGTACTTCGAACCGATTACGATAGAAGTTGCTATAGAAATTTTCACTTCGATGGTGTATGTGGTATTAAGCACACTAATCATTGGTTTTTTTTTTACCCACGAGGGAACGGAGAAGGTATATACATTTAGCGTAAGAGCGGTGTATGTGTTGCCCTTTATCTTCAAAACGGCTTAACCAATTTTAACGCGCTTTTTTTTATTGAAGAGCTAGTAATCCAAGGATGATTTTTAGCTTGGTTTGATAAAAATTGATTCAGCCGTTTCCAGGATATTCCAGGAAATCCAGGATAAAAAGAAAAATAAAAAATTTTAGAAAGTCATTTTAAATACTGGTGATTTTGCGGTATTTTTCTTAACCAGTTTTAATGAACATTGGTATTGTTATTTCTAGGATATTAAATTTCTAGGAAAGTAAATTGAAAAATTTTAACAAGACACTTTGAAGGCTGGTAATTGCGAGATGGTTCTTACAATTAGCCAGGTTTCATAAGAAAACGATCAAGTGCAAGTTGTACTTGCGCAAATAGTGTTCCGTAAAGTAAAACTTTTTTCTTTAAACATGGATTTAAAATAAAAAATTTTTAAAAACTCACGACAGAAAGCTTTAAAAAGTTTCAAATAAAAAAGTTTCAAAAAACCACGACGAAAAGTCTAAAAAGTTACAAATAAAAATTTCCGCAATTCCGTATTCTAAATTTCATTATATAATTTAGAATAAGCTAATTTTTATTCGTCGTGTGTGACATACCTTGTCGTGTATTTTGTACTTTAATATCACACACGACGAATGAAAATTAGCTTATTCTAAATTATATAATGAAATTTAGAATACGGAATTGCGGAAATTTTTATTTGTAACTTTTTAAACTTTCCATCGTGGGTTTTTAAAACTTTTTTATTTAATTTAAAAAAATTAATAATTAGTCTTTCTTTTCTAAAATTTTTATATACAATTTCTTCACTAATTGTTGAAATAAATTTTAATTTAATTATTAAATATAAATACCGTTGTTATAAATATTACTTTCATTACTTCATTTCAAATTTTTTTGCGATGTTTAAACAATATTAATGTCGAGGCATATAAAATACCAGGGCTGGGAAAAATGGTTCACAGAAACCACTTAAAATAGAAAATGGAAAATGGTTTCCAAAAAGGCATTTAAAATACAAAATGGAAAATGGTTTTGCTGAACATATTTAAAATTGAAAATGAAAAATAGTGGATTATAAAATGCAAAATTACTTTAAATTTATTCTAGAAATTTTTTATCATTATTTAGTTATATTAATTAAAAAAAAAAAAAAATGTTAAGAAAATATCAAACGTACTGACATTAAATACATAAAGAAAGTCTTTTGAGAAAATTTTGTAAAGTTTGCATGATATGAAAACGAAACTTAACTCTTCAAATATTGTTACTTAAAAATATTGTAAAATTTAATTCGGCCTTGACGTATTCAAATCTTGACGACGCTACGACTGCAACTTCTAAATAAAATTATGAAAATCATCTACTCGAAATACAAAAACATTTCTTATCGACGTGTCTTAAAGATAGTAGTACACAACTTGAGTCAGAAAAGTTTGACTTAAGTGAACTCCAACTCTAGTAACAAATTTAACTCAAGTGACACTGCAACTCTAGTTATAAAAAATAACTTTATTCAATTAAATCAACTTACATTTAACTTACAATTTGTTAGACTTCATCAAGTCGTTCAATTCAAGTTCTATAATTAATATTGTATACACATAAATTTGAGTATACATGCATTTTCATTTTAAATGTAAAATGGATTCAAATTTCCATTTTAAATACAAAATAGAAAATGGTTTGACCCAATTTATTTAAAATATAAAATGCAAAATGCCATTTTGTACTTTAAATACATATTTAAAATGAAATCATTTTAAATAGTTCCCAGCCCTGTCAAATACATTATATCTATTATTCTCCAGTGTACTCTATAAGTTTGTTGATATGAAAGAAAGAGATGTGAAACGTTGTAAACTTTTTAGTTTTCTTTTTTTTTAATCTAGTAAATGAATTAATAAATTATTAAGAACTGATATTTATACTCGTGGAAATTTTATGTAATCAATTAATTATAGGTATGTTAAAGAAAATTATGTGTATTACTTAATCGTATTAAAATGATTTAAGTGGTGACTCTTACAAGGTCTTCATATAGGTGATTGTCTTGAAAAATGGAATATATTATACATACGTATACTTATTACAATTTTTCAAATTTTAATGATACGTTATCTGAACAACCACTTCTTGTAGGTATATTATTTGTGGTAGAAAATTATAAATTTGGGGATGTGACCTTACAACCTTAATTTTATTAAAAATGAAAGTAGCACTGGCTAAAATCAATAATTAGCTATTAACATTAAGCTTCTCTTACTTAAAGTAAGGTTTTTATAGCTGAATAATAACTGAATATACTTAAGATATAATTTACCTTGTCGTCAAGGTGATCTTTAATCCTAATACTAAACAGGGCGGTATTTAAGCGCAGACTATGATTGTAGGCTGCAGCCTATGGACCCGTATCACAAAGAGATCCGTGCCGCACAAAAATTTATTTAAAATTTTAATTCAATTTCAAGAATAAAACGCCGTGAGCAGCGGGGCCCCATCACGGTAGTCGAATTTTCCCCTTCATCTTCGGTATTGAATGTCTACAAGCGAAATGTGATTGAAAGTCTACAACCGAATTGTCATTTTGTTGGTTTCAAAACTGGTGATGAGTGTTCGGCTGATCGAGGCTTTAAAAAAAGGTTTTAAGTATTTAAGGGCTGTATCTCAGTAAATTTCAATTTTGTGCCGAAAACAGGTAGCAGAAAAAAAGCCAACACAATTCGTACGAGGATATTCCTGCCCATGTTTATCCGCTAATTGCCTTTATGTTTTAGTTTTAAAAATTAAAAAAGGACCTTAAATAGTAAACTGGAAGGCCTTTATAAAGATATTTTTTCTTTCCAAAAAAATCCAAAATTTCTATTTTATAAATACTAAAAATCCAAAATTCCTAATTTATAAATAAACAGTGACTTTAATAACATTTTTAAATTACTTAATATGTATGTATTTCATTTGTCATAAAAGTAAGTTCACTTTTTTTTAAATTTTTTAAAATTACTATTCGCCTACTTGTATTTAGAATAAACATAATGCTTTTAAAACACATTTAACAATAGCATTCAATTCCGATGTAAAAATGCGAGAAGTGGGGGGAAAAGTGATGCGGACTCCCTACAAGGTACTAGCTGGATACTAACTGAATACACGTACAAAATTTCAGCCCTCTAGGTTTCCTTATGGAGTCTCTAGACGTGTTAGAAAACAAGCAAAAAAATTAAGGAAATATTGGCGTCAAAATCGTGGGGGTAAGGGTTAAAAGTTGAAACCTCCAAAAAACAGTGTCTGGCTATTAGCTTAACCTGTACACCAAATTTCAGCCCTCTAGGTTTATTTGGGGAGATT
Source organism: Brachynemurus nebulosus (assembly GCA_035578155.1). Taxonomy (NCBI): domain Eukaryota; kingdom Metazoa; phylum Arthropoda; class Insecta; order Neuroptera; family Myrmeleontidae; genus Brachynemurus; species Brachynemurus nebulosus. Next base: position 26,500,782 of record JAPWDM010000003.1, read on the forward strand.
TTGACCCGAACGAAACTGTTAAAAAACAAGAAAAATCATGTTCTTTTGGGTATAAAAATGGTGGGGGTAGGGGTTAAAAGTCGAGACCCCCAAAAGGCACCCCCTTGATACTAACTCAATCCGAATACAAAATTTCAGCCCTCTAGGTTTATTCGGGTGACCTGTGCGAGTGGTACAAACTTCGAAAACGTCGAAAATGCATGAAATTGTAGCTTAAAAATGAGGTGGGTAGAGGTAAAATATTAAAACCTCCAAAAAGCACAACCTAGGTACGAACTTTATCAACACACCAAATTTCAACCCTCTACGTTAATTCTGGGGGGCTGGGGGCCTGTTAGATCCAGCGAAAATCGTTTTTCCCCCCTCTACTCCCACCATATCATCCTAGGAAGCTGAATTTTGGATATGTTGTAGATAATTGACCGAAACATTATTTAAAACCGGTTTGGAAAAGTTTTATTGCTTTTCCGCCCCCCACCACCCCCTTAAAGGTCGGGTCAGAAAAAAAATTTGCCCAAAATTTGACCCCACTTTGATAGTATGAGGTGCCTCGAAAATGAGCCCCATTTACCAAATTTCATCTCTTAACTTCCATAGGGGGGCCCTACACAAATTAAAAGGTGGCGGGAAAATATATATATATATATATATATATATATATATATATATATATATATATATATATATATATATATATATATATATATATATATATATATATATATATATCAGACATTTTTTTTCTACATATTCGTGTTCTACGGGTCCGAAAACGGATAGCGCCCCTACTCTCGCCTCTCGCAGCTCTTATCGTATAGACTGTATAAGTCTAATTTTTCGGAGAAAATTCGACTAAAAATGTCTTTGTTTTGATATTGTGGTACAGCAATTTTTTTTAATTATAAAAGATGATCTCGCAGCTGTTTTGTTTGGATTGTTTCGGCTGAACTTTTTACCGGACAGTGCATATGAGAGTCAAGTCAACATTCGGGCGTCAAACACGCACTAACTGAGTCGGAGAAACCGTTAAGATAAGGTCTTAAATTTAAACTAAACAAACTGACTTTAATTCTAGAAAAAATTTTCGAATGGTTTCGTCAGGTGTAAACATATACTAACCGATTCACAATTGTATAAACCGGAACAAAAATTTCCTAGTAATTTTTTTTTCGATTATCAGTGTCTCTCTCTCTAACGCTCGCGCTCAGATGAAACCATCCGTATCGGTTTCATGCATGATGTTATTTGAATAGAAACAATAGAAAAATACGAATCCTCCTGGTTAATTTTTAAGATGACTTTGTGACATATTTCGATCAAACTATCTAACACGTGTTTTACATCAAACTTATTTGATAATGGTTATATTTGTCGAAATATGTCACAAAATCTATAAAAGTGATTATTGAATTCTTTTTGATAATGTCATATATGTAAATTTTTAATCGACTTTGTGCTGAAACTTTACTAATTCTGGGGGTAAATATTATACTATTATGACAAATTACATGATGATGTCATAAGGATAAATTTCCAGTTTTTTTTTTTTACGAAGTAAATAATCTTGTTATGATTTGAGGTGGATAATAGTCTGTAGGGATCACATAACTGGGTGTATTTAAATATTAGGTTGTAAAATATTTGTATTTGGGCTAGACCAGTTTTTTAATATTTATCTTTACAACACATACATATTATCACAAATATTATGTGTGTGTGTCTGTTTGTGGAAACCTGAATTAAATAATAAATATGAGCGTAGTTAATTAACGATTTTAAAATTAACAGAAATTAAAATATATACTAATGAAGTAATGATGATATAATTATTCGAAAATATTTTATGTAAGTATAAATACATACAACGCCGTGATAAGTCAAAGAATCATATCAGATCAACAATAATATTTTCTATATATTATAATTATTGGACGGTTTGAGGCGTTTAGTGGGAAAAAACTCTTCAAAATATCTTTGTAAAAGTAGAAATTGTCCCATTTTTTAACAAAAATAACTTTACCTTTCAAAATATAATTTACTGCGTTTTTAAATTAGACAGACGTCAAAATATTCGAGAGAATAAAAGGCTCAACCATTTCATCTACATTATTAAAAAATATTGAAAAAAATTTTCTATTGGCCTCTTATCTTAAGCCACTTTAAATGTAGTATGTGTCTCTTGATCTTGAGGCAAGTAAAATTATGGTATTAATTGAAGAACCAATAAAATTTTAATTTATTTCTATTTAAGGGGATTGTTTATGCCCCTGTGACCACTCTCCTGTATCCGCGCTTGCTGTTTGTCTAATGTTTAATGAAAATGAAACGAATGAGATTGAAAACCGATAACTCGCTTCCAGTTTCATCATTCTGTCATTTTCTAAACGATTTCTTTGTTCAAACCTTCAAAGATTAAAAAATTTCTTTATGGTTTATTTTTTTTTTCTCTGAATCAAAAAAAGAAAGAAAGAAAAAGTACCTAATTGTTTGAATCAATAAAATATTATGTATATTTTTTATTCTAAGAAATATTTCTTTGACTACTAAAAGAATTTGTTAACTATCTTAAAATATTTTGTTATTTAAAAAAAATTGTTCACAAAGTATTTTCTCAACAAGCTTATTCACAATTCTTTTTTCAGAAAATTGTTTCACCCTCCATGAAAGCCATCTTACAAATAGACAGTTAATAAATAATTAGTGTAGACTGAGATATCTTCCCATTCCGTCTGTTTTACGGCATCACTTATTACTGTAATGTACCCAGGGCCGGACCTACAGTTATTATGAGGGGGGGTGACGTTGCTGTTGACGCCCTCTCCGAGAAAAACGCCAAATTAAACATTTCAGTGCGTCGATATTTTTTAAATTTTCTCCTGCAAAAAAATAAGTGACGAGCACAAAAAAAAGTCAAATTCACCGTTTCGGCATCCCTAAAAATGTTCCCCTAGATCCGGCCCTGAATATACCCTATTGGCTTATTTCGACAACAAACGTAAAATATAAAATACATATAACAAAAGGTAAATACCTAGAAAATTTAATATAGCATTCAATTAATTATATTATAGTTATGACCGGACAGTTAACTACCCAACAACACATGTTCCATAATTAAAAGCGGGTATTAGTGAATAAACGAAAAACCACATATTTATATTTTAATGTGTTGACAATTTTAATGAAATTGTTTAATATTAATTTATTGAATATATTTCAAATATTAAATAATTATATTTGAAATTAAAAATATTAAAATCGATTTTACAGGTATTATAATAGATGATGATTATTATTAACATTATTTGTATTATTAAAATTAAAATAAAATGAAATGTTCAATTTTTTATTATGTCATCGAAGGATGACATATTAATATCGTTGTGTGATCATAGTGGGGGAAACATTATTATAGAGTTGTATATCCATATTGAATAATTATAGAGTTGTACATCCATATTGAATAAACGCAAGAGGGCTGTAGAGTTAACAACTATAGAGTTAACAAAAAATTATAAATTAACACTTTCACTGAGGTGACATTACTTAGTGCGTGTCAAAAACACGCACTTAACGAATTTTATAATGTATACTCTCTACTTTATCAACTTTATTTGATTTATAATATTTTAGAAAGGAAATTCTTACTGAAATTGTGCCTGGTTGGATTTCACACTTATTGAACAATTCCTGACATCAATTAATTTGGAATCGCCGGCAAAAACAGATAATTATGTATACATCAAGTAGTTATGTCGGATGATTAATCGATTATGATGTTTAGTCGACTCTTTTACTCTAGACTAACTAATTAAAATGAATTATTTTTTTCTAAATGATTAAAAACAACTATTTTTATTACTTTTCTGAATTATTTATTAGGTTTCAGAAAAAATGAAAACTATATCGACTATTGTATGCTCGATATCAAGTGTTTCTGTTTTTCTGGTGAACCCATTTATCCAGTGAATTCTTTTGTCATCCAGTCTGTTTTACTACATATAAGTTATAAAATTAACAAGGAAAAATCTTATAAAAGACTTAGAATTCTCAGAAATTCACCGCTCTGTTTGTTATGTTCAATATTATAGACCACATGTGTATTAATCTAGAAATCTAGATAAAATGGTCTTTACTGCATGCAATTTATGTAAATATAAATACTTCAGAAGTTATTACAATACTTTTGATTAATATTATGACTTATATGAGTGAAACTATAGTGCTAGTTACAATTAAATTATATTTTCTTTAATTAATTGCGATTAAATTATTTCCCACGTTAATTTTTCTTAAAGTTTATGAAAGATTATGAAATTACGGTACACTATAAAATATTGTATTTAAATAGTTTGTTTTTATATAAAATATATGCATTAATTAATAATTTTTGTTATTTGTCATTCGTCAACACTTATACTGTTTCTTGCAATATTAATAAATGTGCAACAGAATTCACGTGCTTGTGCACGGTGCATTTACCGAATGACTCTTCAAATGCGGGACATTGATTGTAGGTACTTACATACTGTCGATTGCGACTATTCATAGTATATATGGATAGATCTTTTTAACTCTTTATGTTGAAGAAGTAAATGAGTAAAATTATGCGCGTAATACAATAACTGCTTTTCGCATTATAGAGAGTACATACACATAGGTGATTGAATGTTGTTTGTATCGGGCGCCTGTCGAGCAAAGGGTCGATGGTGTAATGGATAGCACACCTGGCTAGTTACCAGGAGATCCTGGGTTCGATTCCCGGCCGATCTGGATAATTTATTCAATCACTTTGTGATTTTTAATTTACAAACGTACATATAGTTACGTAATGAAAAACAGAAATTCCAATACAAAATTACAGATTGCGCCATAGACAGAGCAGAGGATATGTAGGTAGGAAAATGAGTATATAAAGTAAAACGTTTTTTCGAATAAAACGGCGGAAAATATATTGGTAAGTATCTAAGTAAATTTATTTTCAATTTTCAATTTTTAATTATTTTTTTCTTTTCTGAAATTTCTACGATCGACTATGTTTGTGAATTTTTTTCTAGAATTTCCCTCCACAATTCCAAATGAACAGTTCCTTAAGAAGATGGTGGCTAATTATACCAACTAAATCCTAAGTTGGACCATTCTTAACAAATGTTCAATTAGGTAATAATTTTTGAATAATAAAAATCAAGTAAAGATATTGGTTTTGGACCAAAAAAGATTAACAAATGTTGTTATGTTTTAATGTTGAAAACGCCTATGTGAACTTATTTCCAATTATAGATGTAATCATAATATTATGGACTTCTGCTAATGCTAGAAACTTGAAATTTGGAGTGACTGTTTTTACTTTAAAAGATTTTAAAAAAAAATCGTTGACTACAATGGTCTCATTCTTTGTGTTCTTTTAAAAAAGGCAAAATAAAAATAAAGAATTACACAGCGTAGGTATAATATTTTGGAAAGAGCTGTATTTAGTTTAACATTTTTTTTTTTTTTTTAAATTAAATTTCAGTTTATTTTTTTAAATTTTGAAAACGTTAATTGCCACTTTTGAAATATGAAAAACTCAACAAAAATGCAAATTCATATAAAGAATAAAATTATCTAAATGTAGAATCAAAAAATATTTTCAACGTTAACAATCGGGTCCAGGGAGCTACATTTTCTCTTCTTGTGTTAAAATTACTTCAAATTTTTATAACCACTGTGGGCAATGGTCCGTCTTGGCTTGTTCGGTCTTTAATATTTTATAAATGTTTTTTGTAGTAAGTATAAATATACGGTATATACCGATTAACAGTTGTAAGTTATTATTTATTAATTATGTCTAGTAAATTGATAATCAGTCGGTACCTGCTTAAACAAACACTCGCTCACTCACAAGTGAAAATTTTATGAACAAGTTGCAAATGTCAAAGAATTTTGTTTTCTATATGTAGCTGTTTATTGTTTTGTTTATTGTATAATTGAATTAATTAATTAATTACTTTAAATTAAATAAAAAATTATAAATTATATTTTTGTAATCGATAAAAATTGTTTTTATGAGTAAAGGTTGTCTAACAATTATAAAATAACAAAACGATAAATGATTAGTATGTGTACTCGGTTTTCATCTTGTCTCAAAGTTCCGTATAATGTCTATATAAGGAGACAACACCTTTAGAAAGGCGAAAATAATGACATAGACAATCTATATTTTTAAGGTTTCGCATTTTATTTGCTATGACTTTATCCTTACAACATAGTTCTTTTTTTGTTTCAGTATATATAAAAATGGAGACTGTAGAAGTCTTTTATTGAAGCATGTCACACCACAATTTTCCAGATGGCGAGCACTCTAGCCGCCGTAATTATTATCTGAAAAATTAAAAAAAATATTTTCCATGTTGTTAACATATGGAAAATGTTGGTGAATCAAAAAAATTCTAAAAAGTAAAAAATTGACAAAGGACGAGTCCGGATAAGGCCCATTTTTCGCCCATAATATACATGTGAAAAAAATTTTCAGTTTACAGAGATCTAATAATTGTTGGTTTATTTTGTACAAGATGTGTGCTTTAACGTGGTGTAATTTTTATTTCATAGTTAAATTTCTTTAATGTCGTAATTGCGTCCTAAAGTTGGGTTCTTCACGTATTTTTTAGTATTTTTCACATTCTTTTTAACAAATAGGCCTTTATTTCAGGAAGAAGCGTTCAAGGTACCAAATTCAAATTAACATAATATGTTACTTTACGTTCAATATACTCTTGAATGAAATTAATTTGAAGTTGGTACTTTGTGCGCTTCTGTGGGAAAAAAAAGAGTTGAAATAAATATCGCAAGTGTTATGTTAAACACAGCATCATATAATGCATGCAGGTTGCGACACGTACAAATAATAAACACTTCAGTAAACGATTAATTTTTCATTTTAAAGTGTTTTTGACTATTTTGTCTATATACATATAAATTGAAAACAATGCCTGCTAAACAATGTGATTGTTGTAAAAAATGGATAAAAAATATTTGTAGTTTTCGTATTTGTATTAATAAAAGAATTTTATCTATTCTTCGAAATTCTAAAAACTGTGAATTAAAAAGTGGTGCTCATGTGTGTCCTACTTGCCGAAGTTTTGCGTCAAAAATATTAAAAACAAAAAAAATAAAACATCAGATATTGCAAGAGATCAAATTGTTCTTTCGATTTCAGATATTACGGAAAGTTATGCAACACTGAAAAATTCAGAATTATGCGTAACTTCTAAACCAGAACAAGAAAAAATCCATCTACTCATTCCTCGATGTCATAATTCAAATCACTCATGTATTGTCTATAAGCATAACTTCTAGAAATCAGGTATTCATCGAGAATGGACTTTATATTTCGTAGGGAAAGAGATGTCGTAAAAATCACCTTAACAATAAAATCACCTTAACTCTGTAAACACTGAGACGTTTTTAACTACAAAAGAAATAGTGTCTCTTTTGGACGACATTAGATCTATTGCAAAAAAGACGTTTAGATTTTGATTCACCAAATCATTCAGCTTTCCGATGATAATTATTATACTCTTATAAGTAAAAGGGATTTTTAAATTTAAAAAAAAGTTAAATCTCAAAATTTTGGTTTTATATTATTTAGTTTATTATTATGAACTGCATATTCTTTTGCTTAATAAAGAAGAATAATTGAAAAGTATGTTTGCCTTCTTAAATAGGAAGGTCACTAGATTCAATAGAAAATATAATCACATCCAAACACCGATGGGCGAAAAATAGGCCTTATCCGGACTCGTCCTTTGTACGAGTTTTTAAAGAAAATTTAAATTTTTATGAAATTTTCGTTCCCTTAACGGAAAACGGTGAAGGTTAGTTAGTAAAATATTTTAGAGTTGTTTTATTTAAGCTAATTTTTGAGGACATTATTAAGCAGAAGTTTAAGACAAGACGTGCAATAAATTGTTTCCATTTGATATTTAAATCAAAATAATATTCCTTAACAAAATAACAACTTTCCCTATTTTTATCCATGTTTATGGTTCGACTAAAGCTCTTTCCAATAAATTATTATATTTAGATTTATTTATATATTTATGTGAAAATTTTATATTCATTTCATGACTTATTTGCTTTCTCTCTTTATGTACATTATTTTCATATTATAACCAACAACATGCTATCACAATATTCTCTAATAGAATTTTTATGACTATGTAAAATTTGACAAGAATAATTTTAGCTTAAAATCGTGTAAACGAAAGAGAATGAAGAATATTTAATAAAGATGGGAAAATATTATTGAAAATAATTTCAGTTGTTGTTATTATTCTGTTTATGCCAATAGATTTAAACTAGAACTGCCATCCATCCGCGTTTCCGGCCTCGTTTTCTTTCTGAGGGCGTCCTAAGAGTATTCGAATCGGATTTTTGATACAGTCCGGGTTTTAAAACTATCAAAACTAATTATGTAAATATAAATTTTTTGTAAATACACACTTTTATATTACTTAAATAATTTAAAGCTAAACAGTAAAATGAAAGGGTCCTCAATTGTCATCGTGTGTGTATGTGTGTGTACCCGCGATTTCCATTCGTCGAAGCTATCTAAATAACGATCCGCTCCTTCCATTCATGTCTGCCAGCTTTATTTTAAATTATTTTACAATAAAAAAAGGATTAAAAAAGGATACTTATGGTGGTAATTGAACAGGTATTTAGAGGGGTAATTTTAAAGTTTGAAGAGCGATTTGCTAACTTCAGAAGATAGGGTGCGAAAAATCACTTTTAGCCCCGATTTGTATTATCATACTGCTTTCGATGAATTCTCAATGCGCTCTCAGTTCGATAAAATATCCTCACATAAGAAACCATGAGTATATTATTCACATCATCGCTACGATCCAAGTACAGTTTCAGTCGCGGTCCAACCCTGATCCAATACCAATACCTCTCAGATAATATTTTAATATTTTATCGGAGTGATATTAGACTTGTTATGACCTGTATCGATAGTGTGAACATTTTTCTGATTCCACTCTGTTCCGTTAGTACTCATTGCCAGTTGAAAAGATTTTTTTATTGAACTGAAATCGAATTGGGGCCGTATTCATTAACTATATATCTGTAGAAAACGTAAAGATTAACCCTTAACTTTATTATTATATTTGACCCCTTTTGCATTGACAGAACCGAAAGTAGTTGAATTTCAGTTCGATAATTGCGAGTACTTACCTTTCTAAAAGTACTTATTTAACAGTAATTTTTTTTATCAAAGGATTAATAAAGATATTAATAATAATGAAGACATTTCCCGGTTAAAAGTCGAATATAAAAACATATTTTTTACCATTAAAAAGAATTTTTACTTAAAAAAATGTCAAAGTTTAGTTAGGGTTTTGAACCCATTTTTTGGGAATATAATGATTTTATTGAAGACAGCCCTATTTAGTTTATGGAAAACAAAAGGACGTTTCATATTTTGCTTACATACGAATTCCTCTAGAATTAATTGTAGGGGAGACTGGGGTAATGTGACCACTCTAAGATAAAATAATGTCTAGTTTATTTGTTTGAAAAGAAATACAGATTAATAAATATTTAGCATATAGTTGCTTTAGTGCAGAATCAATAACCATCAATATATCAACAATATCTTGAAAAGTATTTTTGCAATTTTTGTTTTTCGCGACATGTGCAGTGACCACTTTACCCCACTATGTTGGGTAAAGTGGCCAGGGGTACCCATTTTAACCCAAAATGAAATCTTGAAGTAATAAACATGTTTATATACAAAATCAAACTATGTTTGTTTCATTAATTAGTATATATCAACGGACAGACGGAAATTGAAGTCTCATCATAGAGGTTCCTTTTTCACATTTTTTCTCGGAACCCTAAAAATTGATTTCAGGCAATTCTTTTGTTTATAAAATATGAAGAACTAAATAAAAGTTCTGAATTTAATATAATATGTTCAAATAGTCTAAGAATTCAATTTGAGCAGCGATCGGAGACACTGACCACTTTGCCCCATTATAAGTCTGGCCACTTTACCCCGTTAGACGCCTTTTCGGCAAACTGCAATTAATTTCAAGAAAGAATTTTCTGATTCATCGATAACTATATTATTTTAAAGGTAATTAGACAGAGTTTTTAGCTATCCCAATTAAAAAATTGTATTCATAATTAATAAAAAAATAATGAGAATACAACTTAAAACTTACTTTACATCAACACTCGAAAATTCAGAAAATTCGTTATAATTTATACAATCTAGGGAACTGATCATTGACGGTTTAACTCGGGGTTCGTCGCTAGATAAATACAAACACAGACGGTCGCGACCGGGTAAAAATTACCACATTATTTATAGATGGCTATTTCCTTAAATGTTTATTTATATTGAAGTTTGTTATTTTATTTTGTTTGTGTACACTATTAGCTATAAACAAAAAGCATTATTTATATTGCCATGCAGAAAGGTACTTAAAGCGGCAAGTTGCAAGATTACGTAGAAGAAAAATAATAAATGATTTTATTACCTCCGTGGTATTTTTTACCCAGTAGCGACGAAGCCCGGGTTAATAGAATACTAATGGCTTGTCTACAAGCTAGTATTCAGTTTCGCCAAAAGATTGGAGTAGTTTCCGGTGAGTAAAGGCCAAGGGTCACTTTACCTCCACTGGCCACTTTACTCCAATCTCCCCTACCGGATTTAAAAAAAAAAACGAGTTGTTCAATCAGTTTTGGTATTAAGACATTAGTATACACGAGCATTGCGCATTTGCATGTCAGTGGCGTTTTTACTCATGCTAAGGGAAATATTTGTACGGAAAATGCTGATTCGCGGTATGCGGTAATATGCTTTGTTGATTTTTATTGAACTATAATAGTAATATTCCTTATGATATACGATCGTAATAGATTCTATAAATAAATAGTAGAATAAATTCAGGAAATGCTTATAAATTAAAATTGACATTATAATTGTTTTAATGTTTTAATAAATTTTTCGCTCCCCTGCGGTTTGTGCTGTTACAAAGTAAATACATATTAGATTGTTATTTCTGCATTAACTGAAACGTGATTCTAATTTTTTTCTTCGATCGTAATAATGAGTAGTAGATATTAACGTCATTAGAGAACGGGTGTTTTTTGTGGCACTATTAGTATGTATCGTTATGCGCTGACATTGGCAATTATTTTAACTGAATAGTGTTTTACGCGTAATATTATCGGAAATTAATTAAATGAAAAAAAAAATTCGTAATGGGTCTTCGATTTGTAATTCAAACGATTTTTCACGTTTTTTCTGAGCGAAAGATCGAATAAGTTTTTCTCACCAAAGTGACGAAACTGTGAAAATACGTTCCCGATTCAGAAATTTTAGTTTTAGTTAATCAAATAGTTCTAATTTTGATTATCATAAAAATTATAGCACTATAAATATTTTGCCCCTATCCTACAATTTAAAAATTTTATAGGTTATAGATGGCTGAATATACTTTTTGATGCCCAGTAGTAAATTTTAGTTTCGTTAAAATCAATATTCTTGTTTTGTTTTCAGGAACAGGGCCGCGCCAAGGGACATTTGCGCTGGGGTGCAAGACAAAAATTGCCGCCCCTAAAACGCCAAACTTATTTGTAATACATTTTTGATAATAAAATATAGGATGTGGCTATTTATACATACAGTATGTATAACCAATTGGCTATTTATACATACAGTATGTATACGCAATTGGCTATTTATACATACAGTATGTATACGAAATTGGCTATTTATACATACAGCATGTATATGAAATATTTTGTTTAAACGTGCAGTATGTATACGCAGTTGACTACTTATTCAGAATTACCGTAATTTCTGATGTATACTGCGCACATTGATATATAGTATGTATAGGAAATTGGGTGTTTAATACATATAGTCAGCTGAGTATTGGTTTGTACCAAGTCAATTTAAAAAAAAAAATTTTCCGATAGTGGTTTCGACTTCCTCAATGTCCAAAACTAACAAAACAACTATCTAGAAAAAATATTTAAAAAGTTTACTTGGTACAAACCAATACTCAGTTGACGATATGTGTATATTGAATTGGCTATTTAAACCTGCAGTATGTAGTTATGTACCTAAACTAAACTGATTACGTAGTTGGCTACTTATACATACTGACTGAATGCGCTATTATTACAATTAATATTTTTATAATAACTACACAATTATAATAACCGAATACCTCCGATCGAGCTGAATTATTTTTTTACATAATCTTTTTGGTTTAAGAAGTTATCCCCTAAACGGATTTTTGGCGACGCGGACCGGAAGTGTATTTTTCAACCCTTCGAATTTCAAGCGTAGGGGTTACTAAAAGATGTTTTCCGTTATCATAGCAACAAAAATTAAAGATCGATTCTTATGGAACTTGGTGAGTAGCACAAAAAAGAAAGAATGAAGTTTTTCGATATTTTGCTTAGTTTTCGTGATATTACGTGTCAAATCTGTAAAACTTACTATATTGGATAGACAATTATTGTAGGCATATTACGGCTTGTATTGATAGAAGTAAGTGGAAAATGGACCGAACAACATCATTGAAACCTCATTTTCAGGCAAAGGGTAATTAAATAATTTTGAAGTCATTACACGCCGAGACACATTTATAAATAATTACCCTTTGCTCAAGAATGAGGTTTCATTGGTGATGTCCCGTTCATTTTTCACTAATTTCTATGAATAAAAACCCAAATATACCATTCAAAAATTATATTTAAAAGTGAGTTTATATTCGTAAAAATTGATACTACGTATATGTGTATGTGTATGTGTGTAATATACAATCCATTATCTCATAGTAAGTTTTAGAAATACAACACATATTATCTCGAAAACTAAACAGGATATCGAAAAAATTTGTTCTTCCTTTTTTGTTCCACTGATCAAATTCTATAAGAATCTGCCTCTATTTTTTATTACCATAATAAAGGAAATCTTTTTTTAGTCCTCAGATATGCAACTTCCGGTTCGCGTCTCCAAAAATCCGTTCCTAAGCTAAAAATTTATACAAAATTCAATCGGTGGTAGGCGAGAAATTCGTTATTATTAGAATCGATAAATTTGTTATTATAAGTTATTTTACTGTCACCAGTGGAAAAGTCCATTTTAATACGCGCACCACGAAATTTTGACGATAGTTTTGGTGCTCAATGTGCGCAGTATACATCAGAAATTACGGTAATTCTGAATAAGTAGTCAACTGCGTATATACATACTGCACGTTTAAACAAAATATTTCATATACATACTGTATGTATAAATAGCCAATTCCGTATACATACTGTATGTATAAATAGCCAATTGCGTATACATACTGTATGTATAAATAGCCAATTGCGTATACATACTGTATGTATAAATAGCCACATCCTAAAATATATGCCTCCCGGCTACCAGTTTACTTACTATATATACTTACTTTAATGAAATGCAAGATTGATAAATGTTTTATGTGTAGAATTCAACGACGGTTTTTATAAAATTAAAGCGTGCAAGAGCATGTTCGATTCCGATCCCGTTTGATCTCGCCGATTACCGCGCAAATAATTGTTGTCGCCGGTCAACAATCAGAATAATCGGATTACCGACGGGTCACAACAATCATAATAGACAAGTATTTAAACAAAATGCGGGTACAATTTAAGTGTCATCAAAATTACCACATAAAAATAGTAATAATTTTATATTTTATTTGCCGCCCTCAAAGCCTGCCGCCGGGGTACTAGGCACCCCTAACACCCCCGCTTGGCGCGGCCCTGTTCAGGAATAAATTAAGATCCACGGGACATAAAAGCGGAAATAGGATTATCCTTTAAAAAAAGGACGAATGATTCGACAAGTATTATTCCTATTTTTACCGATTTGAAGATATCAAAAAGAACTCCAAGTTCAACACTCTATTTTTACTAGTAAAGTCTCAAAATAGCTTTCGTTCCATAATTCTAGTTTTGCCAATTTCTACAATAGTATTGTGACTGTGACCGATTTACAGTCACAAATTTTTCTTGGAAACATTCAAAATTTACAGCTTAAAGACAACTAATTTTACATGATGACGTAACAAAGTTTAATTTTTATTTTTTGAAATTAACTGATCTCCTAAATGAATTATCAAGAAATGTCCCGTAGCATAAATAGTAAAAATTCGGCTGTAAATTTTTCATTTTCAATGCCGAAAATTAATTTAGAAACATTTTTTGTATATATTACAACTCTGGTTGGAGTCAATCCTACAAATCACAAGTTTATCAGAAATAAAAAAGGCTAGGGGTAATAAAGCTAAAAATTTTACAGTTAAAAACAGCAGCTGAATACTTCCCAAATTTCAATATGATCGGAAAAATTTACATATACATTGATGCAATTGCAAGATATGCCAGTTAGTAAGCCATATCAATTTATCTATTAACCATAAAATATTTTCTACATTCAAACTCAAAATAGAGATATGTTTATAACAAAGTAATTTTATTTATTGTTCATTTGCATATTTTAAATAAATCTGTTAGAACAATGAAGTTCATAGGCGTCTCAATTTAAATTTATATGGGAACAAAATAATATGAGAATAATTTTCTTTGTCACTTGTTACTAAAAATAGTCCACTTTCAAGTAGTCAACTCATCGTCAGATAAAAACCCTCTCACACAACATTTGGCTTAAAATATTTTACTCGGCAATATGTCAGTATGTCTTCATCTTAATATTTTTATATAACCCCCGCTGGTAAGTATTTAGCATATATAGCGCCATTCAATTGATAATAAAATGTTGTGACCCGTAAAGGAATTTTTAATTATGCTGTATCTGACGACGAATTAACAACTTTAAGGGGAGGTTTACTCGAGAGTCCTTAAAAATTATGTACTTTTCTAGAATTTTTTTTCTCAAGAACGGAAGTAAATATCAATTTCAAATTTTGTGCACATATTTACTAAGTATTAAACTACACAAAAAAAAAAAAAAAAAATTTCAAGGAAAAATATAAAAAAGTGTCCATTTTATAGATAGTGCAGTGCGACGATCCGAAAATCCAATGCCTTGTTGGTGGACATCCTAGCGCCGGTAATAACCCACCGAAATCCAAAAACAAAAAAGATTTATAAAATAAGGTACCTAAGGCAATTAAGGCCCACCTAAGCAAAATATGCTTATTATTTATATATCTTATAAAATATCAAAAATATAGTATTTAATTATAAAAATTTACTTATTTTTTGATAAAAATTCCTAAAAAAATTAATGAATTTGTAATTATACAAGTCAAAAATTTGATTCTAAAAAGTGTCTGCAATTGGGCCTTATTTCCGACTGGTGTAGAAAATAAGGCCCACCTGTTACAACTGCCTGAAATAGTACATTTATTATTTTTTTTTAAATTAATTGGGGGATTTTAATTACTTTAAGAATAACTTGAACTTGAAAATACTTTAAGAATAACTTGAACTTATATATCAAAATATTTTGTTATTTTTACACGTTCAAAAAAGTTTCGAAAATCCTTGAATCCCGCTTGACTGCGTGACTGTTATTGAAAACAACAATAAAAAAATTACCTAAGTCATTATTTTTAATTTTTAATTTTTTTATCATATTTTTCGAATAAGTCAAGTACTAGGTGTTTGAATATATTAAGTCGAAATAAATAAATATTAAATCTAAGAGTTCTTCTTAGAATTCCGAATCTCCTTGCAACCTCTCTTTGATTGCCATGTCGACATAGCTTAAGGCTGATGCCAGTGCTTCCTCAGATCACAACGCTCTCTTCTTTTTATCAGACATACTTCCAACAACTAAGGAATAAAAATAAAAATTCGATCAAACCAATAAAAAACTGATCTGGGATCATTAAACAAATGCAACAAATAAATCAAAATTAAATGTACTGTTTTTTGTCCTTTTTCCTTTTTGTTATTTTTATATTAGAGTAACTATAGTAATTTAAGGTTGTGCGTCTAATTTTGCTTCATTTGTTAATGACTTCAGACCTGTTTTAATTGATTTGACTTTGTAGTGTTTGATTTTAATTGTGTTGGTAATAAAGCCCAAATAAAATTTGCATGGGCCTTATTATCAACATGTCAATATTTATGCTTATATATATTTTATATAAATACTTTAGAAATAAACTAAATTAATTGATGTAAAACTTAAAGAATATTAATTTTTTTCAATTTTGATAACAATTTGAAAGAAACATACCTTTAAAAAATCATTAATATAACACTCACAATGTGCACAATTTTTATATCAACGAACGAAAATGTAACCTCTAAATTTGTTTGTTAAAATATGACATGAGTTTGTTACTCTGAGTAGCTCAACTTTTGTATCTGGTTTTGAAATGATTGAAAGTTCATTTTAAACTTGTTGATAAGTTAGAGAACTTTTCTTGGTAAGAAATATAGCTAATGGGCCTTATTACCCGCTGGGCCTTAAATGCCTTAGGTACCTTATATGAAGAGTACCGGCACCTCTACCCATAATATCAATAAATTGCTGAAGGAAAAAAAAATAGCGGATGTTTGAACTTTTTATTACGATTTTTGTCTTATTTTTCGCTCTTTAAAGTAAATTTAAAAATAAAAAAAAATATTGAAAGTTTATCGAACTTAGGTAGAGGTGCCGAAGAATTGAATTATCTTTAAAATAAAAAATTAAAAAAAAGGATCCATCGAATAGTTTTTGAGTTATCGTGTCCGCGAGTTCCAAAAATGTAGTTCCGAGATATTATAAAATATACTATATATCAAGAAACGTATTTTCAAAATTTTATATTTAATACTCATTAGTGCGTGAACTACGTTTTTTGAATTTTTTTTATAGAAAGCTGGATTCGGTTAATGTGCAAGAATCTTGTTTTTAAATTATTTTCAGTAAAATCACTTTGGGAACATATTCTACACATAATTTGCTATCAATTTCGGTAAAAAAAAATCGATTTTTTTTTTATCAAATCTCAAGTAAACCTTCCCTTAAATTACTTTCAGCAAAATCACTTTGCGAACATATTCTACACATAATTAGCTACCAATTTCTGCAAAAAAAAAATCGATTTTTTTTAACGACTCGCAAGTAAACCTCCCCTTAATGCTGACTAATAACCGAAAAGTCCATTTTTAGTGAAAAATAGTAATAAAGAAAGTTATTATCAATATGGATTACCATAAGGAAAATAAATCTGCGAACAACGTATAAATTTTACTTTTAATGTTGACGGAACATTTAAAAAACTTGCACCAAATATTAGCGAGGGTAACATTTTATAAAAAATTTACTACAAAAAGTTTTCTATAATTTGTAAACATTTTGGCAGACACTCTCTAATATTCTCTTTAATCTGAATGTCTATGTAAATTTTTTAGGAGCTAAAATGATTTGATTCTCGTGGAACTCGCGGTAGGAAAATAGACAAATAAAACTGAATAATGGTGGCAGTGCCGTGTAATCAAGTTTTTAGTACGTTAAGTAAATTTTGTGATACAATATAGCAATAATTGGGACGAATATTCAATCAATTTCATCTCTATTGAGACCGAAGGTCAGTTTCATTCCTCCAATAAACGTTTTAGTAACAGACAGAAGCTGTAGTTACATACAAAAGTTAATGGTGTTCATGTAATATAACACCTTTTATAAATCCCTCAAATGATTTTGAAACTGGACGCCAATTATTAAGTACTTTGTGATATATTATGTATGTATATAATTATACAGAGTGTCTCAAAACTCCGGGGACATAGAGCTACCACGTATTCTAGAGATCAAAAAACGACGATTCGATCCAACTTACCTATGTACCAAAATGAACCGTTTACGCGTGAGAGAAGTGCAAAGTTTACTTAAAAAATCAAATTTTTGTACGCTGTTCCGAAATGCGTAAACCAATTTCAATGAAATTTGGTACCTGCGCATTTCCGAGAATGCCACTACTTTCAGTAGCCAAAGAAACCCAAACAAAATTGGAGAAGGGTTAAAACTGCCCCCACCCCTAGATAAATTTGTTTAAGGATGATGATAGGGCTTTGAAATTTTTTTTACGAGGAAAATTTATTAATTACCTTTATTTTTTGGCTCTTGTAAAAACTTTGTATTTTGTACAGTTTCGGAGGAAAAAAACAATTTTTCCAAAGTCCTTAGAGAAATTATTCCGTAATTTTCGTCGAAACATGTTTTTCAAACATGACGATGCACCACCACATTTGCCGCACGTGCCATAAGAGAATATCTAATTCAATAATTCGGTAGTCGACAGTTGATAGTACCGCGAACTCCAAATTTAAGTTCTTATGACTTCTTTATCTGGGGAGCTATAAAAACAAAAGTGTACATTTAAAAAAAAAATTAAAAATGCTGAACAACTGTAGAACAAAATTCAAAATACGAAACGCACTACAAAAAGACGATGATATTTTAGGAAGGATACATTTCAGTGTTATTATACGTCGTGCTGGTCTTTGCATCAATGAAGGTAGAGACCACATTGAACTCACTAAGGCTCTCCGCACACGGGTCGACTGTTTTGCAACTCGAGTTTCAAACTAGTTGCTCAATATTTACATGTGCAACCGATTTGCAATTAATTGATTTTGTTTGTCCGCACACGAGCGCGACTGATTGTGGATCAGTTTATAAAGAGTAGTACGGTGATGGAAAAATTTTTTGTTAAAAAAAAATTCAAATTCAAAATTCAAAAAATTCAGTGTTTGTTACTTGCTCACTCATTTTAAATTAAAAAAACATCAAAAATATTCATAAAAAGCACTTAAAAATTTACAAACCATGCAACCATGCGACTGAAACTGTTTCGTGACTATGCAAACACGGTCGCATGCGACCAGTTGGAAATTGATTTAAAATCGGTTCCGTTTCAGTCGAGTCATGTGCGGTTCTTCATTCATATACACGTGAAAGGTCGTCAAACCGTTGCATGCTCAATTGGTTTGAAACTCGAGTTGCAAAACAGTCGACCCGTGTGCGGAGGGCCTTATTGTAAAAATTTTTATTTTTGTGCCCATGGCCAACTAAATTCTGTAATAAAACTAAACTAGCTCCTAACAATATCGATTATCAGTGTTTGAATAAAATTTTTTCCCTCCCAAGCTATGCGAAATACAAAGAATTGCAAGAGCCAAAATATGAAGAAAATTAAAACATCTTCTTCTTGAAAAAATCTTAAAGCCATACATATAGTGGCATTCTCGGAAATGCTCAGGTACCAAATTTCATTAAAATTGGTATCGAATTTCTAAACAGCGTACGAAAATTTGATTTTTTAAGTGAACTCTGAACTCTTCTCACGCGTAAACGGTGCATTTTGGTATATAGGTAAGTTGGGTCCCATCGTCGTTTTTGACTCCTAGAATTCGTGGTAGCTCTATGTCTTAGGAGTTTTGGGACACTCTGTATATGCACATACAGTTGAACCATAACATACAAAAGTAATGAAACTAATTTTAATACTTTTTAGTTATTTTTTATGAAGTTGAGAAACATTGGATATGTCAAATCGAAATAGAAACAATAATGTATCTGTTGAATGAAGAGGAGGGAGCGGTCAATAAATTTGAGTTTGTTTATTTTGGAAATTCTTTCACAGCTAAAAATCCAAAATAGGTAGAATTCTAAAAAAAAACTAAAGTTAAACTAAAGTTAAAATGCATTTTTACGTTTTCTGTTTGGGTATTGTAGATACCGGAACTGTGCGATGAGTTATATAATATATTAGTTATTGTGCAACACACCTGTGGTAGCTACAGAATTTATTGTAGCGATTGTGCCTAGATAGAGAGCGAGCTATTACATATGTATTGGTGTATTGTATTAGTTATCAAAACAATGTAACAGTGGGAAGTTTTGTCATAATGCCTCGTGACCGTCTATGTGTTAAGACAGCAAAAATTGTCACTTTTGTGATACATTGTACATTATATACATTTATTTAATGATATTCTATGTAAATAGTATATTATTAAAATATTATATAACTTTAATCCATGCATATACATATTCTGTTTAGTTATAATTTGTAAATGGCAATCTATAAAATACTGAAATATTTAAATACTAACTATGTATATATCTATAGAAACATATACAGAATACTTCTTTTATAACGAACACGGTTATAACGAACTTCCGGTTATAACGATCTAGAAATAAAGTCCCATTTTTTGTTCCATAAGATGCAATAATAGAAAAACTCGGTTATAGTGAACCCGGTAATAGCGAACTTTCGTTTATAACCGAACCTGTCCGAAGTGCACCGAATAACGAACTTGCAGGAAATTGTTACTCAGTTAAAAACCAAAACAAATAAAAGTAACTACATAGTTATGTTATTTTTTAATTCATTTTTTGTACTTCTTTTCGTTTGATTTTACATAGTTTTCCTTAAAAAAATTTTTTTTAAGTAAAAAGACAACATTGGTTATAATTTAACTCTTTGCGCTTATAAGACATGTACAGCATGACAAGGTGGTTTGTCCATTAACTCTACCATATTTAAAGGTGTTTTGTCTGTTGGATCATAAGACTAAGACATGTACCACATGACACACCGAATGTTGAACTGTAATGACTGCTCATACTTCACATTACATGAATATTTTATTTAATAAACTGCAAACACATTCATTTATTAGAAAAATTGTAAATAAAATAATACAAAATCACGTTGAATTATCTTTTTAAAATTAAAAACTAATAAAAACAGCATTGAGGACGTATTTAGCGCATTTAGTATTCAACTTTGGGGAAACAAGGTTAGAACGTCAAAAGAATCCGTCAAAAAAATAACGTCGGTCGTTGTCATGTACTACATGTCTTACGAGCCTATTTACAACTCACTTTTTTTTTTGCTTGAGTGCAAAGAGTTAATATTAACGGTATATATGACATTAAAATTATTTTAAAAAATGGTAAGTAAGAGCACAATATTTGTGACGAATATTATTTGATAAAATGAATAATGATAACAATTTGGGCAAAACGAATATCGCTTGATTTTCCAAAATTCAACAAATTGAGGAAATCGAATTAAATAGTTTGCACACTAAAGCACAAAATTAAAAAAAAAAAATTAGAAAAAACAATATATTATTATAACCTTGATGAAACTATTGCATTTGTCAGTAAACATTAGAATATATGAATTAGTGGTGCACTTAATGAATGCCGAGGAAATAAGAATGAAAATTCTCAATCATTTTGCGTATATATTATGTATTACGCTATTTTCCACTGATTTTTATAATAAAATAATGTTGTTTTTTTTAAATAGAATGGTACAAATACAATACAAATAAAAATATCCTTATCTGGTTATCGCGAACTTCGGTTATAACGACCCGAATTTTGCGATCTCGTCAGGTTCGTTATAACCGGAGTATACTGTATACGTCCATAGACATAATATATTACTATATTATTTTATTACTGAATGTAAAATCAATATTAAATTATTCAAAATTACTTTTCACAATCGCAACAAATATACAAACAAACAAACTGGCAAACAAAATAATGAATTGATTATCATAAATACAATAAAACAGTCATGTTTTCCAAATCATACGCTATTATAATTGTTATTAAAACAGAGATAGTACCGTACCGAATAATTCACTAGAATAACGAGATCCTAGTGTTATGATTATTGAAAATTAGTTTTATGTCGAATTATTAGTATTTGCATCAGTATTAAATGCTAAAAATTATCAGCATTAAATTACATATTTCTAATAAAAGATATTAAATTTTAAAATTAAATGTATAAAATAAAAAACGCCGTGAGCAGCGGGGCCCCATCACGGTAGTCGAATTTTCCCCTTCATCTTCGGTATTGAATGTCTACAAGCGAAATGTGATTGAAAGTCTACAACCGAATTGTCATTTTGTTGGTTTCAAAACTGGTGATGAGTGTTCGGCTGTACGAGGCTTTAAAAAAAGGTTTTAAGTATTTAAGGGCTGTATCTCAGTAAATTTCAATTTTGTGCCGAAAACAGGTAGCAGAAAAAAAGCCAACACAATTCGTACGAGGACATTCCTGCCCATGTTTATCCGCTAATTGCCTTTATGTTTTAGTTTTAAAAATTAAAAAGGGACCTTAAATAGTAAACTGGAAGGCCTTTATAAAGATATTTTTTCTTTCCAAAAAAATCCAAAATTTCTATTTTATAAATACTAAAAATCCAAAATTCCTAATTTATAAATAAACAGTGACTTTAATAACATTTTTAAATTACTTAATATGTATGTATTTCATTTGTCATAAAAGTAAGTTCACTTTTTTTTAAATTTTTTAAAATTACTATTCGCCTACTTGTATTTAGAATAAACATAATGCTTTTAAAACACATTTAACAATAGCATTCAATTCCGATGTAAAAATGGGAGAAGTGGGGGGAAAAGTGATGCGGACTCTCTACAAGGTACTAGCTGGATACTAACTGAATACACGTACAAAATTTCAGCCCTCTAGGTTTCCTTATGGAGTCTCTAGACGTGTTAGAAAACAAGCAAAAAAATTAAGGAAATATTGGCGTAAAAATCGTGGGGGTAAGGGTTAAAAGTTGAAACCTCCAAAAAACAGTGTCTGGCTATTAGCTTAACCTGTACACCAAATTTCAGCCCTCTAGGTTTATTTGGGGAGATTTTGACCCGAACGAAACTGTTAAAAAACAAGAAAAATCATGTTTTTTTGGGTATAAAAATGGTGAGGGTAGGGGTTAAAAGTCGAGACCCCCAAAAGGCACCCCCTTGATACTAACTCAATCCGAATACAAAATTTCAGCCCTCTAGGTTTATTCGGGTGACCTGTGCGAGTGGTACAAACTTCGAAAACGTCGAAAATGCATGAAATTGTAGCTTAAAAATGAGGGGGGTGGGGGTAAAATATTAAAACCTCCAAAAAGCACCACCTAGGTACGAACTTTATCAACACACCAAATTTCAACCCTCTACGTTAATTCTGGGGGGCTGGGGGCCTGTTAGATCCAGCGAAAATCGTTTTTCCCCCCTCTACTCCCACCATATCATCCTAGGAAGCTGAATTTTGGATATGTTGTAGATAATTGACCGAAACATTATTTAAAATCGGTTTGGAAAAGTTTTATTGCTTTTCCGCCCCCCACCACCCCCTTAAAGGTCGGGTCCGAAAAAAAATTTGCCCAAAATTTGACCCCACTTTGATAGTATTGTTGTGCATCGGAATAAGCCCCACTTACCAAATTTCATCTCTTAACTTCCATAGGGGGGCCCTACACATATTAAAAGGTTGCGGGAAAATATATATATATATATATATATATATCAGACATCTTTTTTTTTTACATAATCGTGTTCTACGGGTCCGAAAACGGATAGCGCCCCTGGTCTCGCCTCTCGCAGCTCTTATCGTATAGACTGTATAAGTCTAATTTTTCGGAGAAAATTCGACTAAAAAATTCCTAATTTATAAATAAACAGTGACTTTAATAACATTTTTAAATTACTTAATATGTATGTATTTCATTTGTCATAAAAGTAAGTTCACTTTTTTTTAAATTTTTTAAAATTACTATTCGCCTACTTGTATTTAGAATAAACATAATGCTTTTAAAACACATTTAACAATAGCATTCAATTCCGATGTAAAAATGGGAGAAGTGGGGGGAAAAGTGATGCGGACTCTCTACAAGGTACTAGCTGGATACTAACTGAATACACGTACAAAATTTCAGCCCTCTAGGTTTCCTTATGGAGTCTCTAGACGTGTTAGAAAACAAGCAAAAAAATTAAGGAAATATTGGCGTAAAAATCGTGGGGGTAAGGGTTAAAAGTTGAAACCTCCAAAAAACAGTGTCTGGCTATTAGCTTAACCTGTACACCAAATTTCAGCCCTCTAGGTTTATTTGGGGAGATTTTGACCCGAACGAAACTGTTAAAAAACAAGAAAAATCATGTTTTTTTGGGTATAAAAATGGTGAGGGTAGGGGTTAAAAGTCGAGACCCCCAAAAGGCACCCCCTTGATACTAACTCAATCCGAATACAAAATTTCAGCCCTCTAGGTTTATTCGGGTGACCTGTGCGAGTGGTACAAACTTCGAAAACGTCGAAAATGCATGAAATTGTAGCTTAAAAATGAGGGGGGTGGGGGTAAAATATTAAAACCTCCAAAAAGCACCACCTAGGTACGAACTTTATCAACACACCAAATTTCAACCCTCTACGTTAATTCTGGGGGGCTGGGGGCCTGTTAGATCCAGCGAAAATCGTTTTTCCCCCCTCTACTCCCACCATATCATCCTAGGAAGCTGAATTTTGGATATGTTGTAGATAATTGACCGAAACATTATTTAAAATCGGTTTGGAAAAGTTTTATTGCTTTTCCGCCCCCCACCACCCCCTTAAAGGTCGGGTCCGAAAAAAAATTTGCCCAAAATTTGACCCCACTTTGATAGTATTGTTGTGCATCGGAATAAGCCCCACTTACCAAATTTCATCTCTTAACTTCCATAGGGGGGCCCTACACATATTAAAAGGTTGCGGGAAAATATATATATATATATATATATCAGACATCTTTTTTTTTTACATAATCGTGTTCTACGGGTCCGAAAACGGATAGCGCCCCTGGTCTCGCCTCTCGCAGCTCTTATCGTATAGACTGTATAAGTCTAATTTTTCGGAGAAAATTCGACTAATGAACGTTTTATTAGTAATTTTTTTTTTTGCATTTTTACATTTACATAGTTTAAAAATATGAAATAATGTAGATTATACAGATTTTTATTTGTAGTTTATGAGAGTTGATAATAGATGGCTGTAGACTGTCAAACTCGATCATATACATGTGGGCGCGCAGAGTAATACGGTAAGTTAACATTAAAGGGAAATGTTACGTTGCTCGATTAATAGATTCGACTTTTTTTCATATATCTTTATGGACCCCAGGTTCTAGAAGGACGTGGTAAAGGTGCCTAAATGAAAACTTGTATGTAATTTAAGAGGGCGACCCACCCCTCTTTCTAATGTTGTACAAACTGAATTTTAAATTCGAGAATTGCATTCCTACGTTATTCGAATTGTTTTAAACTATTTTGTACGGAGAAGAAGTTCTTGAATTATTCAAATAGTATGATTATGTCAACACAGTCACCCCAAGTTAAGTACCCTTAGACTTAATATATTAGGAAATTGAGCAAAAACAGGTTATTTAGATTTTTTTACGTAGATTTGAAATCTACAAACAAAATCTTAATATTTTTTATTCATTTCGCAAAATTAACACCCAAATTTTAACCCTTAACCACGCATCAATATCGCCAAATTAAAATTTTGCTCTATCTCTTACCATTTTGGAAATATATGAAAAATTAAATTTCCACATCAATTTTTGAAGGGCGATTTCACTCCTTCAAATCGTATTTCCGCAGATAAAAAAATATGTGCTTATTTTTTGGTGTTCTACAACATATTCAAATTTCATTAAAATCGATAGGTCTGATCACAGAACCAGGGCCGGGCCTAATCTAAGTGGCCCCCGGGGCAGAGTCAAAAAATGGTGCCCCTATAGAAAAAAATTTCGTTTTCCTTCCCAAAAAACAAGTGTCGACCAAAAAAAAAAAAAAAACGTCACATACCTAACTTTTAACTAAAATAAAAAGTATGCCAAAACGGTGCTCACAAATTCTAGACAATAATGAAGTCTGGAAAACTTACTAAGTAAATGCGTAATAGTGCTTTTAGTGTACTTTAAATCGATTTATTCATTTCTGAGAAATAATAACTTTTCTTTTAAATATGGAGACGACGCTCTTGTGTGACAGACTGTATGCGACACCACGCAACACACCTCAGATCACTCACACACATAAGACAGATCACACAAATACAAACTAAACCCAGTGCACATATATAACATATCTTCTATCCTTTTTTGGTTACACTGGTTTCGGCAATATAGAGATAGTAGTGTTCCCTCTGAGTCTGAACTCTGTGGGTCTGGTCTCGGAACCTTTACTTGTGAGTGATTGTCTGTCTATGTACCACAGAGGACAGAGGTATAATACGTATCTCTGTACTATGGAACCAGTGTAACCAGTAAGAGATAGAAAATATGTTATATACGTGCACGGTGTTTACTTTGTATTCGTGCGATACTGTGTATTTGTGTTAGTGATCCTTGGTGGTACTGGTCGTCACGTGACCATTATTTACATACATATGTATGATACCACAACGTTCCGTGTGGGAATGTAACAATGCAAACAATATAATCCATTGTACTGCGATTCACCTACACTGATCGACTGCCGATGAGCGTGTGACTATTAAGAAGCCTAACGTACACAGAAGTGCACACTGCAGATTTCATGATATAGATAGATGCTGTACCTCTGCTCTGTGCTATATACGTATCTGATGATAATTTTATCCTCGATTTTCTTTTCTATAAATTCTGTACATTATTGTATAACCAACTGCCTATAAAATTAGATAACTGAAGGTCTATGTACACTTAAAACGCACTTGTTTAAAATATAAAAATTTGGAAGTTAATTTCAGTTCAAAGTATTGAACTGAACATATTGGCAATTGAATTTTTGCACAACATAATAATTGTTTATTTTATGTTTTGCATTTTTTTAAAATAATACTGTTCAAAAAATATTATGAAAAGACTTATGAAAAAAATCCAATTAACTTTTCCTGTACCAATTGATGATTTACATACGTTACGGACACAAAAAAGCACACTCTACACAGACTGGCTAGAAATAAATAAATAAAAAAAATAAAATACATGAATGTGAAGATATTGAATTATCGAGCATGTTCTGTTCTCCGGTATTGTAATAGTCAATTAATTCAGTTCAGTTTTTTCTATTCATAACTACGGCATCTATTCAACATGAGTGCAGCTTTTTATTATTACTGGTATAATTTGCTTTAACTGATAATAATTCGACTCTGATATTCAGGCTAAAATATTTAAAACAAACATAAATGGTTTGAAGGCCAACAATCTACTCGAGTATTATAAAGTTTAAGGTGGGATTTTTATTAAACTCGACAACATTTTTTTTCTGTTACGTTCCGTTATCGAAATAAAAAAAATAACTTATATGTAGAGTATGTAGACAATTACGGTTCCTACTTTACCATGCAAGAGAAGTGTAGGTGAATCAGACCATGCAATATAAATGGAAGAATACGATGTAGAAGAAGGATAATTATATGGTTTGGGAATAGCATATTTGGGAGAGTCTCCTATATTGGATCGCTTTTGCCATTTTTGTTTGCAACAAGGAAACCAGTTAAGATAGAGCCATCATCTTTGGTTGTCTGATTAATCAATCTTTATGCTATAAAACGAAAAAATTAAATCGTCTCTAGTTGAATTTTAAAAAGACCCTACCTTGGGTAAAAAAAAATTATGTCATTTGGTCCAGTTTAGGAAACTAGTATCCTAAATTGGACCGATTGCTTCTTAATAATGTTTTTCTACAAAAACCGTTATCTACATCTAATCCATGTATATATTTTTAAGATTATGTCGTTATAATAAATTACATATGACATAGATAAAATATAAATATAAAAAGAAAAAGTTATACCTATCTGTTAAGTGCTTGGTCGAACGGTAAGTAATGAAAATTTAACATTAGCTTAACAATTTTTCATAAATTTGCGAATTTTCAAAGACTGCTTACTTGACAATTACCTAAATTTGTACAAGAAATAAATTGGAGTATTGTTTAATATTTATATTGTTAGATGGCTCTAACTGCTTAAAACTGACGCGGTCCAATTTAGGAGCCGGTCCAATATAGGAGACTCTCCCCTTAATATTATTATACGGTATTTAAGATATCGACGTTTTTCAAATTGGCGTAGACTTTTGAACTAGTCCAAGTCGACGCATTGATTTACTTTTTGTTTTATTTTAAAGTAAATTGAATTTAATTTATGCTATAATTTTTAAATTTTAACACTTTAGCCGTCATAACCTATAATGACAGAACGCCCAACTTGTACACTATTTTAACAACTATGTACTACACAATATATGGAATTTTTCTATGACGTCTTACGACGTGGTGTGTGGTGTACAACATGACGGACACGAAGGGATAAGAAACAATGGACAAACTTTGAAAAAGCTTATTGCTAGAAAAGTAAATTGTTTTAGATGACGATGGATTGTATTTAATTCTACAAAAGGTGGAATATTTTTGCAGGTAGCAAGCTAGGCATTTCATTAAATTTTTACTTAAAGGAGCCATACATGACCAACTTTTATTTGTACAATTGTTTAGTCATTCATATAATATGTATGTAAGTAAACTGAGGCACGTATATATAAAACGATCCAGTAAAAAAGTCGGTGAGCATTTTTAAGACAATTATAATAAATACGCAAGTAATTTTACTTGCCTTTAGCCAGCCTGGACTAAACTTCAGATACAGTTAAAGTTTGTAAGTGTTCAGGCTCAGTTTTTGTTTGTATGTATTAGCAAATTACTAAATTTTAATACGAAAATAATGGACGTGTTTTTTAGTATTCCATAATGAATGCATTATCAGCGATTTTTTTTTTATCGTTATTGCTATTTTTATGCACTCTATGTTAATTATTTAACATCTATCTCCTGTATTCGAGTGATGTACATATTTTTCAAAAACAGCATTGAATCCTGTTGGATGGTAGGTATATATCATACTGTTGGGGTAGATATGTATGCTCCGTTGCATATAAGCAACCAATCATACATCTATGTAAATAATATACATAAAAATATTAATTTATCGAACCAGAAATAGAAGGAAATTGTTGATTTTAATTGAATTATGGGTAGATTATTATTTATTTAATGCAAAAAATAGCGATGGAGTATATCTACGAGAAATTTTAAAAAAATATTTTGATTACCGTGTGTATTTATTTGTGTTGTGTGTGAGATAGAAACATAGATCGTTGCACTACGTATACAATGTGCTTGAAAAGTGTTGTTACAGTCAAACCAGAAAGTTTGGTTTATTTTCGCTTGATTATTACTGGGAATAGGGCCGGAATTTTAAATAGACAAGCTATAAGTAATTGGTCCAGAGATTCACAGGTTCTGAGGGGGCCCGCGATACGAAAAAAATCAGCGGACCGCGTAAAGTGAATGTAGTACCGGAAACGCATTACGGGAAATATTTAGAATGTCACAAATATCCGAAATTAAAATTGTGATTAAGTACTAGATTTTATTCTATTGATTTGTTAAGGTTCCAATTTTACTTTTTCTAAATTTATTTTAATTATAAGGTAATATGACACTTAATAAATATGTTTCACTGTAAAACTCTTCTTACTTTGTTTCCACCTCTGTTATTTAAAAATGAAGAAATTTTAATTGTGAAATAATTTTTAATTATGATCACTATAAATTCGTAATAATGTTTATTGGGCCATTAACTTACAAAAATTTATTGTTCACATAATTATAAGATGATAATAGGGGTACATTCTATTTTTTTTCTTGCTTCGTTCTATAAGAAGCTAATAAAGTAAAATTGTGTTAAAGTAAAAGTAATTAAATGCCATTTTTGGAAAAATTGGTTAATTAAAATTTATTGCATTTACCGAGCTTAAAAAGATCTAGTAAGTAAAAAGAACACAATCATAGTCAATTATTCCAAAGCTCTTGAATTTTACCTTATTTAATTTTATAGTTTCAGTTGCGCCAAGCACCAAAAGATTGAAAGTAATTCAATATGTACAATCCGCTTGAACAAAAGTGAGGCTCGGTACGAAACTAGCTTGTGGTGCCTTAAGGGGAACCAATAGTGTGTCATTTTGAAAAAATTAGAGAATTTGAGTTTCGATAGTATATACCTTTAAAAATAACATACTAAAAATTCAAGTGTATATCTGAAATAGTTTTTGAGTTACAGCCATCTGAAGAGCGTATTCTGATTTTCATTGTTAACTTTGAGATATTGAGAAATGTATGAAAATTGATAGTGCGGGAGTTTTTGGACGTAGCTGCCAGTTACATGTTGTGGAGAAGCTAGCATATAGCTTAGCAAATGTGCTAGCATAAAGCTAGCACATTTAAACGACTTATCTAGTTCTACTATGACCGTTATAGTGAGTACATCGTAAATAATTTTAGTAAAAATTCTCAGTGATTAGAACTAAAAGGTAAAGTAAAGAAAAACTACATTTTTCAAAGGACCCTTCCGGATAAGATAGGTGAATCTGCCTAAGGTCCAACCTGGGTCGGGGATGCCATGGTAGGGTTCGCCTTGCACATGTATTCCATAGCTGCAATATTAGGTCAAGGTTGCTATACGTTTTCGAGTTGTAGCAAAATGTTCAATTTTTGACTTTTCCCGATTTTTCACTTTCGTTCCCTTCAAGTGCATAAGTATTATATATATATATATATATATATATATATATATATATATATATATATATATATATATATATATATATATATATATATATATATATATATATGCAGGTAGTGTTCTAAGAGCTCCATAAGACAATGCATGCAGCTTTCCGAAACACGGTGTTTAGAAGAAGATATTTGCAAAAATTTCTAAATGACCTATAAAAACATACGAAATGCGACCTTGGACCAAAATGAAACATCGATTTTTGAAATCTACGCCTTTGAGTTAGTAAATATGCCTAAAAATTATTCGCAAAATTGGGCCAAGTAAGGCTAAGTGACACTCGGTGTTGCAGCCGCCTTAGTGGGCTTGTTTAACCATAAAATATGGCGACACTTTCCTCTCACTCTTAAAAAAAAAGTAAGCTTGTGCAATTAAGGCTCATTACCAGTGTTTTCATCAGTATATGGAAAGGTCTCACAAAATATCATAAATCAAAAAACATGACTGCCGTTACAAAAAGGTAAACTGAAAAGTTAAATACAAGTTATCCCTGAATTCTTTGATTTGATTTTTATTGCAGCTTCTTTTATATAATTATTATTATTATATATTATTCTTTAAAAAAACTCCCAAAAATCACCCTTTTTTCAGGCGGTCGCACTAGTGGTCCCCCTTAAAACAAATTCCGTACAGCAGTATAATAATTGATTGCATTTTGCTGCTGATTCATCAAGTCAGTGGTAGGATGGTCTACATAGAAACGATTTGGGAATTTTGAATAAATGATAGATCTTTATGGGACTGTGGATGTTACGGATATAATATGTTTTCGATGTCTACATAATCATTATATACAAATTTTCAGTTGAAAATAAACTCTGAACGAAATGTATAATTGCTCTGATTTTTTATTTTTTAAAGTTACAACTTTGAAAAAAATACTTATTCATATGTGATTTCGTTTTCGCAAATCTTTTGATATTGAACTGCTGTAGCCTTACTGTCTTTGGTATAGAATTACTGTAACTTTACTATTTTTGGTACAGAATCGCTGTAACTTTACTACTTTTGGTGTAGAACCGCTGTAACCTTACTATGGTTCACATCAGTTAAACTTAACTATGCTTCGTCACTTTGAATTTAAATACTTTCCGTTTCCTTGGCTTTATCTCTTTTATTATTGCATTTATGTAAATTTTAAATTTGCAGTTCATTTTTAGAAAAGAATAGAAGATTGATTTGTTTCGAATATAAGAATTATTTAATTTTTTAATGAAAACTCATGAGCAAATGTATCTGAAATGAGGTATACTTTTGCTACAAAACCACTGTGACTTTATTACTTTTGGTATAGAAATTGGATAGATATAATTAAGCAAAAAGTAAATCAGTATTGCCTAATGGTAAGTTTGAAGTACTTCTTCTTCTGATCTTCACTCCTGTAAAAGATTTTTCTGTAAATACAATGGTAATGATTAAAGATTATTATTATATATATATATATATATATATATATATATATATATATATATATATATATATATATATATATATATATATAAGTCAATATATTTTTTTGCACGATCGTGTATTTTCATACATTTACCGATGCTGTTCACAATGCTGGCCGAACGTTTGCTTATATCCATGGAAACCAAAACCTAACAATGCGGTAAGTAAAATAGGTGCCCTGTAAGTGAAATTAGTTCAAAAATGCTTGTAATTATTTATTTATATTGAAATTAACAGTACAGTTTGAACAGCTAGGAGAATTATCGATTAATATGAAAATTTTCACTAGTTTGCACATCATTATTATTATTGTCACCATTAGTCTTCATATTTTATTGACATTTCAAAAGGTTGTTCAGTCATTAAAATTTTCTGTGGTTTTCATAATCTCCCTTTCATTTTACGAGAACAAATTTGCAGCCAAATTTAAAATGCTTCATCAGTTTCATTGTTCTCATTAATATTATAGTTTAACAAACTATTTTCCTCAATTTTTTTAATAGAAAATTCAAAAAAATATTCACGCCAATCAATTATTGACACTTAATTTTTTATTTACAAATATAGTTGTCAATTGTTACTACAAAGATTCGTATTACAGTTCCTATAAATATTTATAATATGTATTTGTATTTATTTATGGCATTCTATATGTCATAACATAGAAATATAAATTTCACCTATATTATCCGAATTTTAATTTAGTATATTTTTTCTTTAATTAATTTAAATCGATCGTGCAAAAAATATTATACAATACACGATGCGTTAAGTGCCCTTACTGATCTCGAAAATTACAAAAACTTGACCCTGCGGGTCGATCATTTTCGCAACATTTTCTCGATCAGTAAAGCAACTTATCGAACTTATATTGTAAAATACTATTATATATAAAGTTAAAATTTGGATATAGTTCAAATAAATACATATATCTAAATAAATATTGTAATACATATTTGTGAAATCGTAATTCTGGATTGCAAAATTCCAGTTTCTGATTTTACAAAATCAGTCAGCGGTGCCTAGTGCGGTGCTCCGTTTATACCACCTCATTAAAAATATATTTTAATTTAAAGAATTTAAAAAAAAAAGTATTAAACCTGACTTTATAACTGTTATTTATAAAACTTTCAATCTAAAATCTCCTAGAGCTAAGAAGTTCGCCATGGCGGTACTAAACTTAAGTACGTCACTGACTATATTCTATAATTAGGTATATACCTATAAGGAAGTTGGTAGTGTGAATCTTCCGAGTCGTATTCACGCCACTATACCACATCACTTCTTATATTTTTTAATCCTGATTTTGGTGATCAAAATATTGAAATTCCATTTAGAAATATAAAGTGCTCCCTGTTTATCCATACCATCCGTATAAATAAATTAAATTGTATTTCTGTGTTTGAAACTGTTCCATTGTGCATTTCACTGGGAACAAAAAAATTGGAATATTAAATGAGTGAAATATTTATGTGTGTTTTGAAAAAATTAAAAACAAAAAGTATTTGAAATAATATGACATTGGCGTGGGCTCTACGCGACCGAATGGCTCTCGGTAGACAAATAATTATTGTAAATTTATAACTCACTTGATAGCATAATTTACCCTTGGTGCATAATATACGTATATAAACATAATTTTGATTAAAAATGTACACATTGGTACTTTGTTTAATTAATTTAAATGACAGAGGAGAAATTTTAAAATTCAGAAAAATTAATTTTGAATTTAGATGTAACAACGAATAAATTGTTGTTGATAATCATTTTTTACAGGGGTTGTTTGACGTAGATATTTAAAAATTGGGGTAGTCATAGTTCGTAACATATTCAATAAGTTTTGAAAATAATTTTCAGAGGTGAGGACACAGTCTTTGCCACCCGTAAACCGCCTACTACTACTGTTATCCCCCACTACTATTTGTTCATAGGATATAGTTCGAAATTAGCATAATTATACATATTTAAAGCATGTAGCATTGTAGTTGGTATAATTTTTCACTTTATTTGAAAATGAGCAATTAAGCTTGAAACAACTGTCACAATTTAAAATGAAATTTCGTTTTTGTTAACGTAGTTCACCGGGATAGTCAGGTACAAAAGTATATCTCAGCGAAAAAAAATTATTTTATCAAAAATTAAATCGGTAATGTATTAATATTCTTCAGTTATTATATTTGTATACCACTTGCTTTTTTGAACTTCCGCGCGCTTATGTTGTAGCAATATAAAAGCATTGTGGAAAAAGCGTTGTAAAAACGTTGTAAAATGATGTTTATAAATAATATTTCAAAAACGGCGTAGTGAATAATTTTTATTTCTAATTTAATATGATTTGTAACTTTGGATTTTATAACATATTAAACTTTTATCAAATTCCTTTGACACGTTTTCATTTTATTCAAAAAAAAAGAGTCTTCTCATTAGAGCCCGTGTTAAAATTACAAAACTTTGGAATCGTTTTTCTCAAAATTGGGGTAGTCAATTGTAATCGGAATAGGCTCGTATTATTGGTATTGAATTAAATTATTATCTAGAGAAATTTCGTTAAAGTCCTTTGAAAAAGCCATTTACCGACCAACTATCTTAAGCTAATATTTGTCTTATTATTTACAAAAAATATGGAATACTTTAAGTAACGCTCAAATTAGTGAAATTAATCATTCTCTTGCCTTTTGTAAATTCTTTAGATTCAACTATTTGTTTATTGTAATGTCACTGACATATAAAGATTTGTTAAATAAAGATAGATAGACAGAACTAAATGTAAATTTGGAGAATAGGACGTCAATTTTCTTTCCCAAGTACGTATAGGTAATATAAATCAGTCATTAAGAAAATTTTTTATCGTAATAGGTTCAATCCTACTACAATGCAGTAACTTCAAAACGTGGTAATAAAAATCGGTGACAGACCTTCTACAGCGATATACTCTGCTTATTTGTCATGTTTTAGTTATTTTCGTCAAATCTCTGTAAAAAATTTTCTAAATTTCTTACAACGCGGTTTCCATATACCTAATGCGATATGAATTATTCTCATTGTATAAAAAAACAGGTTTTACTGTAAATATTTGAATAACATTATACTATATGTTCTGAATACATTTTAATATTCCATTAAGGTGACTGAATACGCTTGCATATTTCACATTTGTCTTTAATAACACAAACTGGTAGAGATAAACGTTCGTATTCATATTCTTGTATTCGTACAGTCACTGAATTAATGTGCGAAGAAAATCGAAAAATCAACTTAATAAAATTTAAACACATTACCATGCACATTTGAATGCGCTGCCATTTCATCATGTCAAGTGAAGTCAATAATAAAAAAAAAAAAGTTTAATTATTATCTTGTTTTCAATTCTACACGACGTTATTTTCTCACTACTACGCTTTTTACCTGTCCTTTCATCCTCTAGCTTTAATCTAACCGACATTTTTTTGTGCAATGTTTTATTTATTAGGACGATCTGCTGATCAGCAATTTAGATTATGCTAAGTGTATATACGGGCAGGTATATTGGGTACTGCACATCAATGCAAAGCGACAGTACGATGATGAAAATTGGAGGTTTTTTTTACTTTTCCATTATCTTTAAACTAGACTATTATTGTCAACAATTGCAAATATGCTAATGAAGGCTTTATTTTAATGTAGAAAAATTGTAGTTCTCTGACCATATGAATTATATTACATAACCTTAATGCATGCGATGAACGTGTTGTCTTTTATAAATTTCAAAATTGAGATGAATTCGAGTCGTTACACGGTTAGTTTAATTTTTATTTTTTATTTTTACATGCATAGAACTTTAAAAATCTGAAAAATCTTAATGCAATGACTTTATTTTCTAACTATTATGGACAAAAATCATAGACAGTTCTTTAGTAAAAATAATTTAAACTAAAGACTTTTTGTTCTCATAGCAATAAGAAAAACAAGGACTACAGTCCATGTAAGTATCTAGCGCTTAACCCCTTTAGGACTAATGACGAGCTCAGCTCGTCATACTAATTTTGAAAAAAAATTTAACTGATGAGTGTGCATTGTCTTATATCGGTAACTGGAGGCTCTATAGTAAAGAGCGGTCATACTGTAAATAAATTAAGCAAAGTGTATCATACTTGCAATTATACTTATATAGATATTAAATTTTTTATCTAAAATATTGGAATATATGGCGGTACTAAAGAGGTTATGTATTTTACGTTTGCGCATGTATAAAAAACTGTCATTACTCTGATTGCATTGAAATAGGGGACCATATATGGATAAGGCGGCAAACTTTTTCACTTGTCAATGCGGGACAATATAATAGTTTT
Organism: Brachynemurus nebulosus; assembly: GCA_035578155.1. Lineage (NCBI taxonomy): Eukaryota > Metazoa > Arthropoda > Insecta > Neuroptera > Myrmeleontidae > Brachynemurus > Brachynemurus nebulosus. The sequence goes on from JAPWDM010000003.1 coordinate 26,537,047, forward strand.
GGACCTTATTATTATTCGTGTAATATATTTTGAAAAGTTCCAAATGAGAAAGCAAAGGTCCCCAGGCCGAAATACGAATATAGCGGAACCCACTTTGGGGGGGGGGGTTATATGGTCAATCAAATTATCACAAAACGACAAATCATACACACTATCTCATAATGTTATACCAACTAATAGCGGAAATGATTTCATGCTACAAGAATTCGGTCTAAAATTAAAGAATTGCTTTTAAACAATTGGCTAATGCTTAAAATACCCCTGTCGCAGCATCTGCATAACATAGCGAATTTCCAAATCTTGGGCACTGGCGGATCTCATCTAAGACCTGTACCTATTTAAAATAGTTTAGCTTTCTAAGAGTAAAAGAATTTTTAAAATCGGTTGGGTAATTAGTTTTGGTATTTTTGGGGACCCAAGAACCCGAACGAATTTTGTGCAGCATAGTTGTATCCATCTAAAATAATTTAGTTCTCTAGCAGTGAGAAATTTTTTAGCATCGGTTCGATAGCTTGTTACTGGCGTTTTCGGATCTGCAAGATCCCGGTGGACCTCATTAAAAAATCAGCTCGACCGTATATTCTAGGCGGACTTTATGTAATATATATATATATATATATATATATATATATATATATATATATATATATATATATATATATATATATATATTCAAAACCCGTTGTGTAGCATTCTACGCCGCATTTGCATCCGCAGGACAGTTGTGGATCTCAGATAACACAACCTGTACCTATCTAAAATAGTTTACCTCGGTAATAGTAAAAAGGTTTCAAAATCGGTCAGTTATTTTATTTTTGACACTTTTAGGTCCTACTGACACTTCAGACCTTACATAACGTAATCTATATGTATCTAAAATAGCTTAGCTCCCCAACAGTGAAAAAATTTTCAAAATCGGTCTGCTAGTTTATTTTTGACGCTTTTGGATCCGATAGACCCTGGTAGACTTTACATAACGTAATCTATATTTATCTAAAATAGTTTAGCTCTGTAAGAGTGAAAAAATTTTCAAAATCGGTCGGTTAGTTTATTTTTACCACTTTTGGGTCCCATGGACCCTGGCGGACCCTAAATAACGTAATGTACGTCTATCTAAAATAGTTAGTTCCCCAACAGTGAAAAAATTTTCAAAATCGGTCGGTTAGTTTATTTTTGACACTTTTGGATCCCATGGACCCTGGCAGACCTTACATAACGTAATCTATATTTATCTAAAATAGTTTAGCTCTGTAACAGTGAAAAAATTTTCAAAATCGGTCAGTTAGTTTATTTTTGACACTTTTGGGTTCTATGGACCTTGGTGGACTTTACATAACGTAATTTATATTTATCTAAAATAGTTTAGCTCTGTAACAGTGAAAAAATTTTCGAAATCGGTCAGTTAGTTTATTTTTGACACTTCTGGATCCTATGGACCCTGGCAGACCTTACATAACGGAATCTATATTTATCTAAAACAGTTTAGCTCTGTAACAGTGAAAAAATTTTCAAAATCGATCAGGCAGTTTATTTTTGACACTTTTGGGTCCTATGGACCGAGGCGGACCTTACATAACGTAATCGATATTTATCTAAAATAGTTTAGCTCTGTAACAGTGAAAAAATTTTCAAAATCGGTCAGTTAGTTTATTTTTGACACTTTTGGGTCCTGTGGACCCTGGCGGACCTTACATAATGTATTCTAAATCTATCTAAAATAGTTTAGCTCTGTAACAGTGAAGAAATTTTTAAAATTGGTCGTTTAGTTTATTTTTTACAATTATGGGATCAGTAAATCCTGGCGAAACTCATACAAGTCTAGTACTCTAACAGTAAGAAAAGGGTTCTAAGGATCTCATATAACTTATGGCAGTCCGTAAGCTTCTTGCGGACATCATTTAATTAATTAATTCAAATACTTTAACTTACTAACTGTGAAAAAATTTTTAAAATCGATTGGTTAATTAATTTCTGGCCTTTTTAGGTCCCGAAAACCTTGACCTCACATAAAATACCTTAAATCCATTTGAAATGGTTTAATTTTTTTTTATAACACCTGCTTCTAAAGTTCAATATTCGAGCGTTGTGTAGTGGGCGTAAAGAGCAGTTTTTTATATCATTGTAAAACAAATGACAGTAACTGTGCGCGAAAGTACAAGTGTGCGTGAAAGTAGCTAAAACTATGCGAGAAAATAATGATATTCATTTATCAATGATAATCATATTCAAATTAACATGGAAACGATCAACAAATTAATAAAAAAAACAACAACGTTCTACAAATTAATAAAAATTGCTTAAAAATAATTAATTTTCTTCTCTCTATTAAACTTTAGAAGCCGTCGTTATAAAAAATTATGTTCGATACGTATGCGTAAAGAGAGGTATCCGGTAGGCTTAAATTGGGGCACTCGCTAAAGGGACTGACGTATATACAACGAGATCTCGTGCGCTTACGCACTCGATCTCGTTGTGTATACGTCAGTCCCTTAGACTCGTGCCCGAATTTAAGCCTACTAGAATACCTCTCTTTACGCATATGTATCGAAAATAACTATAACATTATTAATTATTAGTGGAAAAATTTTCAAAATCGATTCAAAATATTTTTCCGTACATACATATGTACATTGTACATATTTTGTTTTGTTTCATATTTAATAATATTTATATCATAACATAATCTTCAATTTCTTGTTTACTTAAAAATTCAATAAAAAAAAAAAAATTCTTCATTACATTAGCTTAGAAAATCTGTTTAATTTACATTTTTTAACATGGGATAGAACCATGCTAATTATAATGCAATAAATGAGAAACAAAACTCTATACATGTATGTGTGTTATATCACATATATGTGAATAGTTTTCACTTGTTCTCACAAAATCCTTTAATAAAAAAGTGAAATATTTTTATACTTCATAAAGAACTGAGATATAAATATAAATTACTTATTAGACTAACAAAGAAAGAATAAAAGTGAAAATTTATATTTTCTCGAAAAATACTTAAAATAGAAAGAAAATTATAAGAATATTTTCTTCATAATTTTTTTTTCCTTTTCAACGATGTAAAAATCGAACTGTCTTATGATAGGATCGAATGATAAAAAATGGCCAGAAAACCTACTTCTGGGCATCCGACGTGTCTGGCTAACGAACTTAGCCAAGCCAATTCAGAATCCAGTCCGCACACAAAATTTCATAAGCGTTAGACGTTTCGTTCGAGAGTTATCGTGGGAACACATAAATATATATATATATATATATATATATACATATATATATATATATATATATATATATATATATATATATATATATATATATATATATATATAAATTTTAGTGAATATCATTTTCGTATTCTAGGGACCTCAAAACAGATTTCTGCCATAGTCCCGGACTCAGATTGCGTCATGAGACCTACTGTAATAGCTGAATTTCGAGTTTTCGAAATTCGCTAAAAGTGTCAATATTTTTCTGAATTCTATGGTAGACGTCTAGACGAAGTGGTTGGGAAACGACATTTCATATTACACGACCAAACGTTATTCTTGCTAAGGACGGAAATGATTCTAGGAGACAATAATACAATTTAAAATTAAAGAAAGGCTTTAAAATATTTCTCTAATAACTAGTTAAGAAGGTGTCGATATGTAACTGAATTACATGCTAGGTGAATACGACATTCAATATTACACAACCATATGACGACACACCCGTTTAGAAACATTACATGCGTTTTTCTTGAAACTACGTTTTCGAAAACGGTTGAATAATTTCCGCAATTTTTATCCGATTCGTCCGAGTTGAAATTTTACTTAGAGCCCCTGCATTGGATCTGCACCAAGGGACTAGAGTGTGATTCTTAATCCTGAGTGTAAAATTTGTGGCCAAAGGCCATGTAAAGGCCTAAGGGCAACAATTCACACGAGGAGTCAAAAAAACACTTTAGTCCTGTGACGTAAATCCTATTTTTTGTAATTTCAAATAATTAAAAAAATTAAGAAAAAAATTATTTAATTGTCATTAAAATTGCATGAAATAATATTATATCCAGTGCTTATTGACTGGTTTAAAAGCAGGAGCAAAAATATTTTTAGTCAAATAGTACTTGGGACTAAAAGTCACACTTTATTACGTATTAGAAGGACCTAAATCATGTATTTTAGTCCCGGAATTGCAAAAAAAAATTTGTGTACCTCAGATCACGTATAATATACCTACTCTAAGAAGTTTTATACTGACCGCATTATTTGTAACGGGAGAATACAATTTTTCAATAAAACCCTCTTTTCTGGCATTTCAAAGTGATTTAACGCCTTAATGAAAATTCGATAGGAAATTTACGCGACTTTTCATTCGTTTAGTAATTTAAGTGTATACTAAATTAACAAAATAAATTATTATATACCGTTCAACGACTCTCTTTAAGGGGGACCACTAGTCTGACATTTTGAAAAAATTGGGAATTTTTTCTTTTTGTTATTAAGGGGGACCACTAGCGTGATATTTTAAAAAAATTGGAATTTTTTTGCATGTTTCGATAGTCTATACTTTTAAAATTAACATACTAAAATTTCAAGTGCATATATCAAATAGTTTTTGAGTTACAGCCATCTGTAGAACGGATTCTGATTTTCATTGTTAACTTTGAGGTATTGAGAAATGTATGAAAGTTGATAGTTCGGGAGTTTCTGGACGTGGCTGCCAGTCACATGTTGTGGAGCAGCTAGACCCTGGCACATTTAAACGACTCGTCTCATTTTACTATGACCGTTATAGTGAGTACATCGTAAATAATTTTAGTAAAAATTCTCAGTGATTAAAACTACTTAAAAGGTAAGGTAAAGAAAAACTACATTTTTCGAATTTGCTGCAGTTTTAACTCCAAGACAAATCATCGGATCGATTTGATTCTTATTCCAGCTTCTTTTATATATGTTTCTTTGTGCCATGTACCTCCTGTTTTCCAATCGACTATAAAATGTAATTTTTGCAGGCCAAAGTCATCAAATTTTCGCGCAAAATTTGAAACTTTTTTTTAAAAAGTCCGCCATTTTGTTAAATTTCAACTTTTTTTTTTTAAATTGAGGTTCATGGCACGGGCAATATCTTCTAGTTTAATAGACTTTTTTTTTGATTTGAAGCACTCTGAAGGTCGCTATCACTGCAGCAGTTGGAGGAATTTTTTTTTGGGGCCGTGGGAGATCGCGAATAACTCACTGAATTTTCAATTTTTTGGTCTAAAAATTTTATCATAAATTTATTATATATCAACGAATATTATCTTTAAAATATTAAAACATTCCATTCAGTAGTTTTCTTTAAAAAAATTCCCAAAAATCACCTTTGTCTCAGACGGTCATACTAGTGGTCCCCCTTAATATCGAAACACATCACCCCATCGGCTATCGCTCTCTGGGTACCTTACAGCGTTACCATACCATATAAATGTTTTCAATGTTTTTTCAGTTACATTTTTATGATTATTGCAAAATTTTTATTTCAACCATTAATTTTTACTACATGTCGAAAAATAAAACTGAAATTTATTTACAAAAAAAAGGTTTTTAATAGAAATTTAATGAACACTAAAATGTTGAAAGAATAGCTCGAGGCCAGAGTCTGGGAGACGACCGGTTCAGGTGATTTGCTATTGAATCAAATCATTAATGAATGTTTTCTGTCGTCAATTTTATTTGAATTCAATTTTAGAAAGAGTAAATTTTATTTTATTTTTTTTTTTTTGGACCGTAAAAGGAATACACTTTATGGTATGATTTGAGAAACCAGGATAACTTTGTCTTTAGGTAGCGTAGTTTAAAAAGAAAAGATTAATTATGGTGAATTATTTACTTTGTCAAATTTTTACTTAAGGAGTAACACCAATTTAACAAAAAAAGAAAAAAAGTGTTTTTTAACATTTTTGGGGAGATTTTTTTTGGGAAGTTTTTTCTATTTTATTTGGCATATCACTGATTTATCAAAAGCAAAAATAACACACAATATAGATATTTAAGTAGTTTGGTTTAGTGCCTAGGAGCGCAAGAATACTATGAGTGAGGCCCGATGTATTAGAAAAAATTATATTATGGTCATTATGATTACTGACTCTACCACTAATTTTTGAGGTAAAGTTATGTTTATCAAGAGATAGTTGTTTATATACCAAATAGAGCAATTTTTAATTTTAATTTTATTAGATGTAATTGATATTAAATTCGTATCTTTCAGCGTACAAACAGTGGCGATTTCAGCTGATAGACCGGGTGGGCATGAGACTACTCAAAAATTTTGAAAGAAACCAAGAAAAAAATTATGATTATATGAAGTCAATAAAGTTTAGAATCGTGTTTTTTACAACGTATTTCCAAATCGATCAGATTCGCCAGGCGTTTAAAATAAGTGTATAAAAAATGTGTAGAAAATAAATGTATAAAATAAAAATCCTAAAGCCGCCTTTGTAGTATAGATACAAAGAAAATGGGCACATTTTTCATTTAAAGTTCTGAAAATAATTTTTGTAATTTTAATGGAAAAAAAGAAACATTGAACTCATCGCATTGATATTTTTGTAGATTTTAATTACTGATAAGACAAAGTTGTCCGGTTTTGGAATTTTTTGGTATATGTATCAGTGCGATAATTAACAAAAATGTCATTTAGGATGTATAAATTTTTGTTGAAAAGGGTTTAGTTGAATATACAAAATTAACTCTTAATAAAATTAAAACTTTAAAGCCGAAGTTTAAATGAAACTGATTATAATAATGGAGTAATGTTTATGTATTTAAAAGTTAATTTACGGTTTACACTCAACAGATGGGACTAATTTTCTTTAAACACAATCATATTATTATATGTTAGGATAGTGGGGAGAACTACAATAGAACCTATAAAATAATGTTCTAATACTTTTGCATATACCTTATTTGATTTTCACTGACTTCAGTACAGATTTGAAGAGAATGAATCATTTTTTTTATAGTTCAGTTCATATTCTAAACAAGGCTGTGAATGACAAATATGGATTAAATGCTCCCACACGAATTGTAATTTTTTTTTAATTTTTCTAGTAACTGCTATCAATATAAGAATAATATTTGCTAAGTTTCAGCACTTAAAAATTTATCCCTTAGAAGTTAAAAATTCATAACTTTTGAAATGCTTGACTTCAATTTTTATACGTCTCAGATACCTCTTTAGAAATGTGAGGGGTTCAACTGTAGCCAAATTATATTATTTTAGAATATAACTTCTATTCTTTACTAATCAATCATTTGGATACATTGATATGCTGACGACACAAAATCTTGTTACATTTATAAATTTTAAATAATGACGTTATTATTATTTCTAATATTATGCAAAAAGTTGGACGCTTTAAGCACTGACTCTCTTTGAGTTAATTAGGTGCCGCTTATATATTTCATTTACGTTTTTCTGCCATTTTTTGAAGGTGTTGTCCCTCCAAAATGTATTTTTGGAGGGATTTTAATCACAGTCACTGTCATCGCAATAATATAGTAGTAATACTAGTAGGTACATCAAATTTAACTTAGCCGAGGACTCGCGCGAATAAAAGAGATAGTAAATGCTTTAAAAAGAAATAGACTATTACCAGTTATATATAAAAACGTGTACCGAGTAGAGCAGTGGCGGCTCGTGAGCTTTAAGATTGGGTATGCGCTTTCAGAAAAGATAAACCACACTTAGTGTGTAAAGAAGTACTAAAGAGAAAGCGGAATGATATTTTCGAATTTTTACTAAATATCGTAAAGTCTAATACTAACAAATACTCTTTTACTAAAAAATATCGTAAAGTATTGTACGTAAATAATTCCTACTCTATCAGGAGTGGCCAACCCGCGGGCCGTGAGATTCATCACACTTACACAAAATATATTTATTTTATAAAGACCATGGTAGTGAAAACCAATGTATCAAAAAAAAAATACGTAATATATTATGGGAACATATAATTTTATATGCAGCCCGTGGAGTTATGATGTACTTCCAAAGTGGCCCGCAAGATCATTTGGGTTGGCCACCCCTGCGCTAAATTTACACTTGTCTGCGAAAATACATTGAACACAAAGATGGATAAAAAGGACTAACTGCATGTAGAAATTTAAAAAAAAATTAATAAACGAATAATTAAGAAATAAAAAAAAAATTAATTTTACTCAGCACGTTAGATTTTAACTGTAATATTTCAGGAAAGCTTTGTTCAATATAAATTAACTTAAACTGCTTTCATCTTTCATCTTTCATCGTATTCTTAGAATGTTCCTAGAAAACGAATGTGAGTTTTCTAAATGACCATTATCAAACAAGTAAGGTAAATGCAGTAAACTAAATGAAAGTTTAATTTTTCATCATATCAAAATAGTAAATTTACAAATAGTATGTAAATTCCTGAATTTGATAATTCTGAGAATTCGTCAGGTCAACGAAATACAAGATCTTGCATAGCCAAAAAATATACAGCATCAGTTAAGCGTTTCATGAGACCCTTAGTGATTTTTTGTTATGCTTTGAAGAAATAAATATTTTCTTTACTGCATCAATTATTACAAAACCAAATACATTCAATGAAATACATGCTTGCATATGAGCGTGACTCCATTCATGTTTTTTGGCAACATTGGGAAAATTTTCGCACCTAGCAGTTGCCCATACAATTTTGTTCACAGAGAATAGACAAGAGAAAAGCTTTTTTGATATCAAACAACAATTTAACCTAGAATATTCAAAAAAAACTTTATTAAAACTGATGTATAAATGCTTTTTCTGAATTATCAACCCTTAAAATAAGGATAAATTAGCAATGATCTATCACTCGAAAAAATCATATTTTTTCACTTAATATTACACGAGAGATTTGTATTTGTTGTAATAAATTTATGTTTATATAATATAAAAAATATTTATTGTCAAAAATATTTCTGCTTCGCTGTCGTATTTTTGCTAGTTGACAATTCTTCGAGTTAAATTACTTTAGGTAACAAATTAAAATTGTAGAAAACACAAATTTATTTAAAAAAATATAAAATATCGGTTCTAACTTTTTTTTTTCACAGCAAAAGTAAAAAACCGATAATATTTTTATGGGATTAAATATGCATAAGTTAATTTATCTTCAATATACCTACTCAAAAAAATTCTTTTCCTCAATATTCCTTTAAAAAAATGTTTTTTAATACTTTATTGTAGTATGTCATTTTAAAAAAAGACAGTTAATAATAAAATAACAATCAAACCGCAACGGAACAGCAACGATAAATTTACAAGAGGTATACAAGAAGCATGCTAAAAACCCTAAAACGTGATATGACTAGAACACAAATTAAGTTTTGATTAGTTCGGCTGTAATCGTATGTACGGTAGTCACCGAAAAAATCGCCTACTCTGTGAAAGTACCAACAGGGTTTATAAACAACTAATACAGCTACATAATATATACAAACATATACAGGTTCAGTACACACGGATATGCTCTGCTCAGAGAGCCTACCATGGTAGGTATCGTAGGTATGGTAACTGTGCAGTGTGCATGTGGAATAATATTGTTGTATGTATAGCTGGATAAAGTGGCTATAGATATGCTATAGTAGTATAGTGTATATCGTGTATATAATGGGTATATGTACGTTCTACGGACAATATTACAATATTTATGCATTTTATAATTATGTATATTCTAATATGCAATATATGTAATAATGTGCAATATTATCAAAGTAAATCTTATTGAAATTGTGTATTTAAATTATTTTGTAAACAATGTTACGTTCTTGTTATGAATTTATTTCAGTTTTTTAGAAATAGCTGGGGTAGGCGGCGCCTACCCCGCATACCTGGAATAACCGCCACTGGAGTAGAGATTTATTTACTGCACATATGATCTTCACAGACCAGGTTACAGTTGGACAGCTAACGATACTATCTGGACAGTAATAACGACGTTCATCGTGTTTTCAGGGGCACAAATTTAATTTAGAGTGATTTCAGAAGTGAGCCTGGAAGAGTACATCCATTTAATTATGTTTTGATACTTTAGGGAGGGATTTATCCCTTTGTCCCCCTTTTGGGACCGCCACTGATTATAACCGCCCCTCCCCAAATAACTACAAGATACGCTACTGTTTTACGTATAAGAGTGTCAGTCGGTCGTTGATCAACAGTCGACGTCAATAAAATTTACAATATTATTATACACTTTTCTATTTTTTGTTTCTTTTTTCTTTCCCCCGGTATAAAACTCGTAGGTATATAAAATAAGTTTTTCATCAGTTATATGAAAAAAGTTATGGGTGTACGTTATAGAGCATGTAGGTAGTTTTTTTGTGTGCCATTGATTATGTAACGATATAAGAGCAATAAAAATAAGTTGAAAACTTATTAACTTTTAAATAAGTTTAACTAATGGGACTACACAAAAGTGATCGCTCGTATTCGGGCGTCGTTCTCTAGAGATTTTACAGTTGTTGGTTTAATGACCATTTCGTACCTATACATAAATGTATATATCACTTCTTCTCCACTGTTATAACATCCAAGTCATCCACCATTAGTTGATGTATACATATACACGACCTTTTCTTCTCCCGAAATGGGACAAAGTATATAGGTATACGTTCATTCCAGTGTTCAATAAGAAAATGAATAATTAATCTTGTTTAATATATTATACTTATTGCTAACGGTGGATGATTTTAATGGATCAGAGACGGTTTGCAAATAAGTTTAAAAAGTCAACGGTACGTACTGAAAGGTTTGATACCTCAAGAGTTTGTTATGTCATTAAATTTTCAATATTCTTTAAAGATACAGGTTTATAATAAGATAGAAATGTGTCGTGTATAGACTAAAATGTATAGACAAATTATATAAATGTATAATTGCGGCAGCCAGTTACGACCAAGTTTCGACCTTAATGTATTCCGTAATATAGTTAATTGATGGTATCTGTAGTAACGTTTTCAGATAATTATTGTAAAAATATCATATTGATAAGAAAATTTTACTTTTTTGAGAAGAAACTGCAAAATTTTGAAAGAAAAAAAGTGGTATTCGCTTATTTACAAAATACGTATGTATACAAATTATGTCCTGCAATAATTATAGTCGCATTTGCTCAAAAATTGACTCTTCCTTAAATCTCACCCATCTTACCCTACTACCTGAATCAAGAAAAATGCCTGCAAACTGGTTTGATGCTTTGTTTAGTAGTATAATATATTTAATATAATAGTGTTCATTGGTCTGTGGTCCTAAAGTTCTCACTCAAATCATCTCCAGTAAAGAATATATTTTATTTACCTGATATACTGAGTTTATTATTATTAGAAAATCACCAGCGGACTGGCCAAGCGTGCTTAGGCACTAGCGCTTGCCGACTGGTAGGTCGAGGGTTCGAATCTCACGCCTATGCTTGTGAAGGTTTTCTGCAGTTTAATGCCAGATGAATATCGGCATAGTTTCTCACAAAGGGGTATATTAAGTACACATTAAAATATGTTAATTAACGCCAGATATTTATTTTTTTAAATAGGTGATTTGCACGCCAGATTTAAACATATAACTCCAGGATAGATCAAATAGACGCGTAAATTAAGTATAAAACAACAACACACACAAGCGTGTACAAAAAAGAATTAAAAACGCCAAATAGCAAACATTTTATTATAAATATATATACAGTCAAACCTGGATAAGAGAGAACTGGGTAAGGGAGAAAACTTTATAAGTGAGAGTAATTGCCAGGTCCCGTAACTTTATCAATCTAAAACCTCTATGAGTGAGAAACAAGTACCTGTATAAGTGAGAGTCTTTTTTCGCTGATGGACCTCTATAACTGAGACTGCTAATTGCCTGTACCTCTATAAGCGATAGTTAAACGTATTTAACATTTGCTATTTATGACTCATTCTTTATGATACTCTTAAATTTCAAAGAACTTATTCATATTTTATTAGAATGTCTGAATGTGCTTATGTTCTTATTTTCTTATAATTCGAGGAACTCATTTTCTATTCAAATAGCCAAAATGCACTTTTTTTTGTAAGCTTATCTATGTCCAAATATGAATATGTAAGTATATTATTCTAATAAGTAGTATCCATACAATACATGCATGCTTTTCAATACATATTGGTTGTATTTTTTCTAGACCTCTATAAGTGAGATAAGCCTCTGTCGTACCTCTGTAAGCTAGAAACTCGGATTAGTCAGAAACTTCTATAAGAGAAAAATATATCGCGATCCCTTCAACTCTCGCTTATCCAGGTTCGACTATATATATATATATATATATATATATATATATATATATATATATATATATATATATATATATATATATATATAAATCATAAATATTAATTTTAGAAAAATGAAAGTCTATATGTACATTTATTGAATACTTAATGATTTCTTTGCTTTTGATGGGCGCCCACGTTTACATTTTTGTTCTAAAGGAATATATTTAGCTTCCTCAGGGACTTGAAGGACATATTTTCAGAAGGCAAGACTCATAAAGATTTTGTAAGACTTGAAGAAAACACATAAGTCGTACTTTTTCAAAAGTCCTAATGAAACCGTTAGTAATTGCTGCACTTCTGTCAGCCAGTAAAATTGTAGGTTTCCAATTTGAGTCAAATTTTTGAAGGGCAGTAAAAATGAATTGAAATTCATCTTCAGTTTCTTTATTACATATTGCTATTGCAAAAGGATGGAAAACTTTATTTTTATCACTTGTACCAAGTATTATCTATCTATCACTGGATATCCTTGCCATATTAGTTTATAGGTGCACCATCTATTTGCACCATGTTACTAAATTTTAATTGTTGTAACAGTCTTACAGTAGAAACTATCGTCGTATTAATATGTTTAGACAATTACGTAATAAATAAACTCAACCCTTCAGAGTGACATCATATGAATTTTACACCAATAATTGAATACAAAATTATTAACACTCCTTAAAAAATTTCTTCTCTATTCAATATTACGAGTTAGAAAAAGATAATATAATAATTTAATCCAACCTAATTAAACCAAAACAATTGAAGTATGAATGATAATTATATAAATTATTTACTAAGAGGCGACTTACGTTGTTACCTATTTTTAATTACACTCCAGAAGAAGACGTAATTATAATGAGTTGTCTGTCAAAAATTTTAGGTATAAGATTGAAAAGTTTGGTTGATTTGTTTGTGATTAAATAGCTATAATTTATAACCATTTAAACCATTTGCACGGTAAAATCTAATTAATCGTCTACCATTACGTTGAGCCTTACTGTAAAAATTTAAAAAATTTGAAAAACTTATTAAGAGTAACTTTTAACAGACAACTCATTATAATTACGTCTTCTTCTGGAGTGTAATTAAAAATAGGCAACAACGTGAGTCGCCTCTTAGTAAATAATTTATGTAATTATCAATCATACTTCAATTGTTTTTGTTTAATTAGCTTGGATTAAATTATTATACATTTTTCTAACTCGTAATGTTGAATCGAGACGGAATTTTTCAAGGAGTATTAAAAATTTTGTATTCAATTATTGGCTTAAAATCCATATGACGTGACTCTGAAGGGTTGTGCTAATTTATTACGTCATTGTCTAAATATTAAAATTCAACTGTACTACTATTAATTCTTGATCATTTGTATTGATAGAATCACATTTAATATGATATTCCAGTACAAAGAGGGTATCACAAGATTCGGACACATTTTTATGATTTTGGCACCAATTTTTTAGTTCGGATCCTGAAATTTGTAGATGGGCCATTCTTATTAATTCTAAGTTGTCTAACAAACGTAAATAGTTTTGATTTTGACGGTTCTGGTAAACGCTTTTTTCCATAAGATTACTTAAAATAGCATTTGGCTTTTTTTTCTACGCCACTTAAGAATAAGTCTTTAACTACGATTTTAATTTCATCGTCTAAACCACGGTTATTTGTTTTATAGTGCAAATGTTCACTGTCTGTTGAATAAAGTGATACCATATCACTAGTCGAATGGAAAAGTAAGAATATTCGAGCAGGGCACTCTTTTTTACGATAATTTCCATGTTTGCATCTAAATTCGGTTTTGTCTCCCTCCAATGTTTTCTTTGAGGAGCATTTGCTCCAAATACCTTCTTTTTTGATATAATCATCAGCTTCTTCAGTATTTTGGAATACTGAAATTTTGAACCATTATCGGTTTTTTGATCTTGGTGCTCGGTGTTTATTATTATTAGCATCTTTTTCCAACTCGTAAGTTTCTATGAATTCTTCTACAAAATTGTTCATAATTTTCACCCTAAAATATTTATTATTTAATATATACCCTTATATAATAAAATAATATTATACTTACGTTAAATGTTAAAAATTAATTATAAAATAATAAATCTGCTATGTATATCAATGAATAACCAAAAAAAACCTTTTTTAATTTGACATTTAATTTGGCGGTTAAATTGCAAATCTAAACATTTTTACCAACTTATTATAATATTAAGATGTTGTTAATATTAGCTATTAACGCTAGCTGTTCATATTTAAAATAATTTTACGTTATATAGCTGTAAATTAAATTTTAATGCTGTTAAATAACTATTGTTGCTGTTTTTTTTTTTCATACATAGATGTCCAATATAATATTTTTCTGTGCATATTATATAAGAACTGTTCCCTCTTATTATCTGGCGTGCAAACAAACTTTTTTGACGTGATTTTCACCGTTTTCGTTGTACATTTAAATCGCACCCTTGCTCAAAAAACTCTAGCCACCGAAGAGCCCTGATTTAATGTGTTTCCAATGCGCACTTGGCGAATTCTAATTTTTTCTTAGTTTTACGAGTCTAGCACTAGTAAATATCACGCCTACACATTTTATTTTTAACGATATTGAAGAGAAAAGCAATTACATATTTTTATCGTAAAAGTTCAAATTATACTGAAATGTTTATACAAGTAAATATGTAGAAGGTAAATACCTTAGGAGTTTACCACCAACTCGGACATCTTGTACCAACTTGTATAAATCACTTGATAAATGGTTATTGAAAATATAACCATTGGGAAATATTAATTTTATTATCGGACATTTCACGTAAAATATGTGAAAATTTGTGAGTATATTGATATAAATGACCGGTATCTATGGCGAAAAGTGTACAACACATACATTTTATAAATGGAGTTAAAAGTTTATAGAAAATTTATAAGTACCCCCATCTATTTTAAATACTTGACATCAAGGATGGGCAACCTTTTGCAAGACACAGGTCGGAAGCAAATTTATGTTTTGCTCGCCTGTCGTAGCAGTTAATCGATACATTTTTGTTTTGGATTTCTGAAGTAAGTTCTGATTCGTCACGTTAGAAATGCAACGCCTGCAGTTGAACTCAGATTGAAAAACGAAGTATAATTAAATAATGTTCAGCTTGTTTTTGCTTTGAAGAAGTTTTACTATGTTTGACAAGTAAGGAAGTTTCATCAATGTGAATCAATATTAACAATAGATAATAATAGTAAAACAATCATTCTCCTTATTACAACTCTTTTTGTATCTAATTGTTTATGTACCGGGAATAAAAAGTTCTAATCATATTATATTTGCACGTATCGGAGAAGTATCGCATCTTTTCGTACTGTAGTGAAGAAAATGTGAAGAAAATTTGCCCCTTCTTAGTTTGTGGAGGTTGTGGTGAGACCCAGTTTTGGATAACGTCACTTAGTTCTATTGCCTTTACTTTTATGCTGAAATATTTTATTTTTGTTTTAATTTATATGATTCACTTTCGATGTTGAGGTGGTTCATTAATAGTGCGAAAGAATTTATTAAATTGACTACTCTGATCGATTGCTACTCATCACCACGAACTGATTCGTTTTTTAAGTGAATTTCCATTTTGGAAAAATTCACTTATTACAGCGGAAGCTATGAAAACACCCGACCCCGGGACTATGACAGAAATCCGTTTTGAAGCCTCGAAAAACCGAAAATGAGGTTCACTAAAACTTATATATATATATATATATATATATATATATATATATATATATATATATATATATATATATATATATATGTGTGTGTGTGTGTGTGTGTGTGTATCTGCGCGATAACTCTCGAAGGAAGGCTCCAATTGTTACGAAATTTGGTGTGTAGGTCGATAGCTTGGATAAGTTCGTCAGGCAGATACATCCGATTTTTGGAAGCCAAAATAAGCTATTTTAAATGGATATAAGTTATGTTGTATGGGGTTTGCCAGGGTCCAGGAGGTCCCAAGGTGCCAAAAATAAAACTATACAACCAATTTTGAAAATTTAGTTTCATTTAAATACATAAGTATATGCTATACTATATGGGATCCGCTAGGGTCCTGGAGATCCAAAAAGCGCCAAAAATTAACTACTCAACTGATTTTGAAAATTTTTTCACTATTAGAGAGCTAAACTATTTTAAATGGATACAAGTTGTTATATGAGATCTGCCAGTGTCCAGTCTTTGGAAATTCACTATGTTATGCAGATGCTGTGACAGGAGTATTTCTTATTGACTCCGACTGATCGAATCATCAAACTGACTTGGTCGATTAATCAACTGATTGTTACAAACAATCGCGTTTATTTATTTATTTATTTATTTATTTTTTTTTTTTTTAATTTTAATTTAAATAATTTGGTTATGATTTTTTCAGAATACCTAATTTTATTGGATTTATAATATATTGTTGCGAGAGTTAAATTCCGTTTATTAAATAACTGTGTGAGAAAACATTTAGCAACCTCTTTGTTTTAGGATTATTTTATAAAATTCTGAACGCATCTTTTATTACATTATCTGTTACCGCATTTTACACATAGGCTAAAAACTGATACAAAAAATTAATTTAAACACTAAAAAAAAAATTTAAAAGAGAAACTCGTGCCTCGTGAATTTTGTCAAAATATCATAGGTTAAATATGAAAATAAAAATATCACTTAATATATTCATATGCTTTTTTTGAAAGATAATAAACAGTATTTAAAAATCAGAGCACATCTAAAACGTTCATCCATTTAAAAAAATGGCACACTAATCGTACAGACACATCTATCTCATATGTAACAAAAAAAGTGGAAAAAATTATTTGATAAAAATAGTATGCGCTGAAGCAATACAAATGAATATTAATACAACACAGTGAAAATAAAAAATTATGAGATTTAAAATAAACGTAAAATTTAAAAACAAAAAATGTTTTTTCGATGTGAAACCAACAAAATAATTAGTATAACTTTTGTGAAGCCACTATAAATGGGGTGTTCTTTTTATTACAAAAATTAATACATTTATTTAGTGAATTTGTGCTGCTTCCCTAGAGTAAAAAGCCGTACTTTGAACAACACTAAAATACAATTTTGAAACTATAAATTAGTATGTATAAATTCAATGTAATCGTACTGTGATTGATATACAGACAAACATGTACTGACAGACCACTGGGTCAGTTTCGTACGTTTTAAAGCACTATAAGAAGTAAATAAAGTTGTTTTGTTAAATATGTGAATGCCTAGAAACAATTAATTAGTATTAATGTTTCAAATTGACACTGGCTATGTTGTATTATCCGCCAGGATCCTAGGGACCGTACAGCTCTCAAATTAACTACCCAACTGATTCTGCAAATTTTTGAGAATTATCTAAATAATTCCAAGTTGATGTAGGCTATATTATAATGATCAATAATGAAAATAATTTATGCCTTATTTTAGGTTGCCCAGTATTCTACGGAAACTTCTTCTCAAATTGAGATCAAAATTGTCTGTCAGAGACCCAAAAAGAAGTTAAAATAAACAGTTAGACGGAATTTAGGTAGTAGGATCATAGTGACTACGGACCGCTGGGTAGCAAGGTCATAGTGATTAAGGATCACTAAAATTGCATAATTGAATCCATAATACAAATATTTTTACGCAGACGAAACCGTGAACCACAGCTAATAAAATATGTATAATATAAAAAAAGTTATAACATATAAAATATATATTGTAGGAAATTATATAAAACACGAAAATGAAAACAAATAGACACCTGCGCGAAGCTAGGATGGGCTGCTAGTACTGATATTAAGAAAGTGGGTAAAGCTGGACCATTTTTCACTTTGAATTTGTTTTTCCTGAAATGTTTATATTTTAGTAAATTTGAGTACTTACCTATTAACGCTAGCTTACTGAACATGCACGAGGTGTTTCAGTTGTTGACTTGAGGCATAAATTATTTTGCTTTGTATCATTTTGTTAGGTATCATTTGAATATTGTTAAATATTTTTAATTTTCGATAATTTCGGTTAGTCGCTGACGACCGGTTGAATATCACTGGTATACTGGTCGAAAATATATATAAATAAAAAAAATAATTTTATCTCAAAATGAGTTTTTTATCATTTTTAAACTGTTTTAACTGTCAGCCCTATTATTTTTGCTTCTTTGTTTGTATGTAAAAAGAATATTAAAATAAGAAAGTCCAAACTGATATACATATGTTAACATAATATATTATACATGTACGGCTCGGTTTGCAACATAAAATTAGCAATGTTTGGTATATGTATACAAGTGCCGTCATGTAGGGGAGACAGGGGCATGTACTAACAGATTTTAATTTTTTATTAATTTAACGGAAATGAAACTAGTTAGAGATTTGTTTTGTAAACTTCATGAAGCATCTACTATCTATCTATGATTTTTGATAAGAAGAACTCACATATGCATTGAATTTTTCAATGTGTTTGTTAATACTTAATCCACTTTTGGGGTAAGTTTTAACAACCTTGGGGAAAGTATTTAAATAGAGCTTTAATGTGATTATGATAATATTTTATAGATATGTGTAGAAAATAAAGTATCATATTTAATGCTTTTATTATCAGAAAGGAATCAATTTAACATAGAAAATAATTATTTTAGAATTATCTTTTTTTTTGCTTAATTTAAATTAATTATTATTTTAATTTTTTTCTGAGACAATAGTTAGTCAGTCTTTAGTAATTAGCCATAATGATATTAAAAATAATAATCAACTCAAAAAAATAATGTCAACTAGATCTTAATAACTAAACAACAATTGACAAATTTTTAGTCTTCAGTAGACAATTAAAATCATTTAATTTTTAATATCTTATATGTATATTAAAAAGTATTTACTTATTAATAATTAGTCTTTAACTATTTACTTAACATTATTATAATTCCTGATATATATGATAACTCAGCCTTAGTAATTATCATCGAAGTTATAATTTAAACATATAAAAGATAGCTTGTTTCCCTAAAAACAAGATCTGCATTTATACCAATCACCTACAGAATTATCATCCGAGTAAGATCCGCCAGAGATCAAGCAAAATTATTCTTCTGCTTTATTGTAGAAAAGACATAATTATAGTACCACTAAAATTTGACAAACACCCACATACGTTCAGACAAACATACATATATATATATATATATATATATATATATATATATATATATATATATATATATATATATATATATATATATATATATATATATATATATATATATAAACATCTTTGGGAATGTCGCGAAAAAAATTTTGGTGATCTCGAAACATGCAAATATGATGTTATTTGGATTTTGAAATCATCAGGGTGAATACAATAACTTCCTTATAAGGAAGTTAATAACATTGTCTGTGTTGCACAAAGTTTAAACGAGGTAAATGTTAACATGCTAATACTTACCCCATGTATTTTGCAATACTTGCTCCGAACGTAAATTTTTTAAAAATTTACATTTTTAAAAAAAGGGAATTAATAATGCGGTAAAATTTGAACAAAATACAATACAAGATGGAATATGCTACCGTTTAAAATAAATCCAGCTTCTTCTATGTGTACAATTATTCTTTAAATCAAAAAACCGTCGAGTTAAAAATGTTCATTTACCTAATAAAATCTACGCCATACTCACAACTTTGTTTCGCGGCAACCGGCCGAAGGCTGACTGGTCACAACATGTCCGTGATCATTTACTGATGACAACAACCGGACGTACTTAATTTGTTCGTGTATAGTTTAGCGGAAATTGGCCTGTTAATACTTACCCCCGTTAATACTAGACCCTGTCTCCCCTAAATACATATGTATAACACAAAACTAACATATCTATACTTTTTTTTCCTTTTTGTTATATGGTATAAATGACAAACCATAAATGAATCTGACATGACTTTTTCAACATGAGTTTGTGTTTCCAGTTTTCTTTTTCTTTTGCCATTCTTTTTTCTCTTTGACGTTTTTCCAGGATCATCAAATGAATAGTAATGTCGCACTGGATGGTTGGAATTTGTAGAAGAAATTGTTCAAGTTTTGTTCTCTGTACATAGGCGAGTGTATTTGTAACAGTGTGCGGTATGTGATATGGGACGAGAGATGGTCTCTCATGTTTGAGTAAGTTTGTATTTGAGTAAAATTTGAGTTGGAAATATTATGATGTGGATGCACTAACGATGTACATAGATGAACAAGTGATGTAAATACTGAGATATTTGTCATTTTGTTGCATTGGTTTCACTCGTGTTAGTAGTAGTTGTTTGCAAGAACATGGTACATTTTCTATGTATGTATTCGTACACAGTGAAAAAATTTGTGTTAAAATTAACACATTTCACATGTCCAGAACGGTCCACTCAATTTTTTGCGTTATTTTAACACAAAGCATATGTGTCAAATCTATACACAAGATTTGTGTCAATGATTTAACACACAAGAGGACATACATTTTGTCTTAATTTTTCAGATTTATCAGAGTTAGTTGTTAAACTTTTTTATTCAATATTTTTCTTCCACTTAACATATTTGAAAATCATCAAAAACTATAACGATTTTATTCATATATTATTATAAATGAGACTCAAAGAACGCAGAGAAAGTCAGTCCTTTGTAAAAATTCTTATTTGTTTCCATATATATGTACCAAAATATATATAATAAAAAAGGTGAGAGTAGTTTTTATTATTAAACAAAACCGAACAATTATAAGTTTCTTCAGTTATTGACGAATATAGTTTTATTAAACGTTTAATATGAAAGAATTTTCTAAAATTTTAAGGTTATTTTGTTACAGATTCAGTTAAAAAAATCATGTAAGCTTACCAGATTGTATGTTATATAATACAATCTCAAGTAAGCTTACATGATTTTTTGTAACTGAATCTCTAACAAAATAACCTTAAAATGTAAGAAGATTGTTTCATTTTTAAACGTTTAATAAAACTATATTCGTCAATAACTGAAAAAACTTTTCGGTTTTGTTTAATAATAAGAACTACTCTCATCTTTTTTATTATATATATTTTGGTATATATATATATATATATATATATATATATATATATATATATATATATATATATATATATATATATTAATGTAAGTTGGGTACTTATAGCATTCTTTTACTCTACACAAATATTGTGTTACTTCCTTGCTGTTCAAAACAGGTTAACATTTTTATTCTGTTAAATCGAAATTTGTGTTAATATTTGCATTTAACACAAACACGAAATGTTACATTAACGCAGGGTTGTGTTACTTATTTAACACAAAAATTTTAACCACTGGTTTTTCTTTTAAGCAAAACACAAATTTTTTTACTGTGTATGTGCCTCGGCTACTACGATACTCTATGTTGGTTTCTATACTTACAGATTAATAACTACAGTGAAACTGAATTATGGTGGTATCTTTCGTTTTGCAGAGGTCAAAAAGTTTAATTAAACTGTGTTTCGAAATGGACCAGACAATGTACAGTAATGTAATATTATGTCTATATCCCTGTTTAGCTTTGTTGGAATACATTTACACTAAAACAAAATGTAGAACAAATATTTAAAAGGTAAACAATGTATTTTATATATTAGCGAATTTCCAGAAAGAATTCTGGAAATTCAGCTATTATGGTGTAAGCCATAGTCGAAGTTCAGCCCGACAATATGGCAGAAATTTGTTTTGAGGTCCCTAGAGCCCAAAAATAACATTCACTAAAATTTATATATATATATATATATATATATATATATATATATATATATATATATATATATATATATATATATGTATATATGTATTTATGTATTTATGTATCAGCACGATAGCTCTTCAGGAAAAACTGCTAGTTTTACGAAATTTGGTGACAACGTTGGAAGTCCAAAAATCTTGGATGAGTTCTTCAGCCAAAAACGTCGGAGCTCAGGAACATGGTTTTTTGAGCATTTTTCGTGAAAATGAGTTTTTGGCCAAAATTTGCTATATTTTAAAAGTTTTTGCCACATTTTTTTACAACATTGCGAAGACGGAAAAAAATCACATAAAAAAGGTTTTTAAACTTTTTTTCTACGTTTGCTAGTTTTTGAGAAAATAAGAAAAAAATAGTCAATTTATTTTCTATAATTTTAGTGTATTTACAACTATGTTGTATGTGTATAATCATATAATGTGTATGTATGTATGTATATAACTGCAATAGTGAGATATACGTATGTGGATATACAATATTGGTCAAAAGATCTGAATGTATTCGTGAAACAAAATCTTTATAGGATGAATGTACCAAAAGTTGGTCAGTAAAGCCTTTTGGTACTTTTAAAATACAAAATCAATTATATAAACAACTATATATTTCAATTAATAGAGGATCTACGGATTACTTATCAATTTTATTGTAGAATCGTTTCCAGGTAGTTCAATTCAAGTGAAATCTTGAAATAAGTAATTAAATTATAAGACTGATTAATAAACCTGTTTACTTTTTCGCTAAATCGGTTACATGTGTCATGTTGCTAGTTTTGGATATTCTTGACCTTAAGATTGACCTACGCTAAAAAAAGTTAACGTTTATTAGTTGCATAATATGAATACTAACATGAGTACCTACTAATTGATGGCAATCAATAAAAAATAATTTAATTTCTTTGAAAGAATTGGTTTAATTTTTGCCGTAAAAAGTGAACAATCCTCAAGTAAAATATTGATCTGGAGACGAAAAATACTTCCTAGACGTATTTAATGTTAATAATATAAATCTACAAAATTATTCAAAATAATCTGAAAAAGCCGAAATAAACCAGTTAGTGCTTATAATGTATCAAATTGAGGATTCTTTTAATAAAATCATTTGTTTTCAAACATGTACACATTCATAGAAAATAAATTTCTTATTTATAAGTTCTTTTAAACCGAAGTTCTCAATTTTTATGGACTAATATCCTTTGGAAACTAGTCCATAAAAATAGGGAACTTCGGTTTAAAAAACATATACGTAATTGTATTATCCTAAGAAACTTAATATAAAGTTTATAAATTTATTATTATTTAAAGAAAAAATATAGATCCAGTTTAGGTACGTCTACCCCATAGGCTAAGAAACACTACTAGATATTTTGTTTAAATGCATTATTTGTGTCATTGATGATAGGTAGGTATATTGATATGGAACCAATTTAACGCCTTATATAGTACAAAATGTATATATACGTATATCTATGTGTGTGAATGTATTTGTACCTCTAATATACATATTTTTCAAATAAGTACATAACTGTTAACAGTTTTAGCGAATGGAATTCAGCTATTACAGCCACTGTCATGACGCGACTTGAGCCCGGGACTATGGCAGAAATTTGTTTTGAGGTCCCTACCTAGAAACCGAAAAAAATAGTCACTAAAATTTATCTCTATATATATATATATATATATATATATATATATATATATATATATTATATATATATATATATATATATATATATATATATATATATATATATATATATATATATATATATATATATATATGTGTGTGTGTGTGTCCCGCACGATAATTCTCGAACGAAATGTCTTACGTTTATGAAAATATTGGAAGTCCAAAACCGTTGGACGATACCTGGAACATGTCTTTTTTAGCAATTTTCGTGAAAAAAATTAACTTTTTGCCAAAATTTCCTCTTATTCAAAAATTTTTGTAAAATTTTTTTACACTATTGGAAAGAGGAGAAAAAATCACATAAAAAAGATCTTCAAACTATTATGCTATGTCACTAGTTTCCAAGAAAAACTAACTTTTATAAACGGAAATTCGCTATGTTATGCAGGATGCTGCGACAGGGGTATTTAAATATTTTACGGCTATTAAAAAGTGACTGCCAGAACAGCCAAAATTGTTACCACAATTCATTGAAATATATTTTATAAAAAAAATAAATGATTCATTTAACCGATATTATCTGAAATATTCAAAACGATTCATTGCTTCTAGGATGTACATTATTCTTACTAAGTATTTATATTATTAAAAGAATTCAATAAGATTATAAGTGTATGTTTGAATAACCATGGTTTGTTATAATAATGGAAAATAGTTATTTATGCATCCTGTTCCAAAATGAAGATGTCTTTTCAACGAATCGTAAATTTGTTAAACGAGTTCGCAAGTCGAGTTGGAAAATTGCGTAAACAAAACACTCATTTATTTGCACGTGTTACATACAATACTTTCTTGCAATTCTCAATTAAAATGAAAAAAGTTAACGAAAAATCGAAAAATAATTTCGAATTGTTAAAAGTTTGCTCACATTAAAAAAAAAATTTAATAGTTATTTATTCGATAAGTTGCAGAATGAAGGATTTTTTTTTCACGAGTCTTAAGTTTGTCAAACGAGGCTGCAGGCTGAGTTGGACAATTGCGACGAGTGAAAAAAACCCTCATTTTTTACGTGTTGTATATAATATTTTTTGCAATTCTGAATTAAAATAAAAAAAAACGAAAAATGGAAAAATAATGTCAAATTGTTAAGTTTGACAGTTACATTAAGAAAATTATTGTTTTTACAATCTTAGTGAAAAATAGGCTTTTGCGCTCTGTAAAGAGAGCGCAAAATGTGTATTTGCCGAAGACTCTAGTTGCCGAGCAACAAATTACTACTTTTCGCTTTAAAGCGGAAAAGTAATATTTTGTCGCTCGCTCAACGTATATTTAATTACAAATCCAGTAGGCGTTGTTTATTTTTTCTATGGTAACAAATAAACATATTCTAAAATTATTTTATTTTTATCGTAATCAAGTGAAATATTAATTTTATTAAATTTCAAAATAACTACAAAATATTTATTAAAAATAATAAATAATTATAATTAATAAATAATAAGAATAAGAAATTTAAAAAAATATGTATATATATGATGGAAATTTGTAATAGTAACAGTGATTTCTCAAGTACACGTCCAGATATTTCTGAAGCTGCATTAACGTCCATTATTATTTTTTCAAGTATCTTTTAAATAAAAAATACGTTTTATCAGATTTTAAAAAAAAATTTTGTGTGTAATTCGAGCACAAAATGACATTGCTGCTGACATGAGAATAATGCGCTCCGCCTGGCGGCGTCGCGCGTCAACCTTCTCAATCGAGCGGCAATGAACCATTTTGCGCTCTTAATACACAAATAACTATTTTCTACTCCTGTTAAAGAACACACTCATTACATATTCATTAATTGTTGCGAAAGTTAAGCATTGTTCAAAGGTGTGGCGGAATGATCATTACTCAATATCTTCCGACCAATGAAATCACCGTATTAATCATTACTCAGCGGGCTGGCATTTGATTGGTGTATAATATACGTATCAATTTTTAATTTCAAATATGTTGCGTAGTAACATGCAAGTAAACAAAGTAGTTTGGATGTTGTTTTCATCGTTTGTGCATATACAAACATTTAATGAAATTAGAGATAGATTAAAAATTGTATTCTTTTAAAATTTATATTCAATTTTATTTAAATCAAAAAGGAAAAAAGTCGTAGAATAAATATAGTATTCTACTCGCTTGCAATGGCTATTACTCACTCAGATGCATTACGACACTCGCCTCGTAAACTTGGTTCATGTCGCAGTTTCATCTTCGTGAGTAATAATTATCATTACCAATTCGTTGAATAATATGCTATTGACATATTTGTTTTTAGCGAATTTCCAAAAGTGAAACTGGAAATACGCTATTACAGCAGGTGTCATGACGGGACCTAAGCCCGGGATCATAACAGAAATGTGTTTTGAGGCCCCTAGAATACGAAAATGATATTCACTAAAACATATATATATATATATATATATATATATATATATATATATATATGTATATATGTGTCGCCACGATAACTCTCGAACGAAACGTCTAATGCTTATGAAATTTTGTGTGCGGACTGGATTCTGAATTGGCTCGGCTAAGTTCGTTAGCCAGACACGTCGGATGCCCAGAAGTAGGTTTTCTGGCCATTTTTTATCATTCGATCCTATCATAAGACAGTTCGATATTTACATCGTTTCAGAGGAAAAAAAAATTATGAAGAAAATATTCTTATAATTTTCTTTCTATTTTAAGTATTTTTCGAGAAAATGTAAATTTTCACCATTATATTAGTTTTCTTTCTTTGTTAGTCTAATAAGTAATTTATATTTATATCTCAGTTCTTTATGAAGTATAAAAATATTTCACTTTTTTATTAAAGAATTTTGTGAGAACAAGTGAAGTCTATTCACATACATGTGTTATAACACACATACATGTATAGAGTTTTGTTTCTCATTTAATGCATTACAATTAGCATGGTTCTATCTCAAGTTGAAAAATGAAAATTAAACAGATTTTCTAAGCTAATGTAATGAAGAATTTTTTTTTTTTTATTGAATTTTTGAGTAAACAAGAAATTGAAGATTATGTTATGATATAATATTATTAAATATGAAACAAAACAAAATATGTACAATGTACATATGTATGCACGGAAAAATATTTTGAATCGATTTTGAAAATTTTTTCACTAATAATTAATAATGTTAAAAAATTAAACCATTTCAAATGGATTTAAGGTATTTTATGTGAGGTCAAGGTTTTCGGGACCTAAAAAGGCCAGAAATTAATTAACCAATCGATTTTAAAAATTTTTTCACAGTTAGTAAGTTAAAGTATTTGAATTAATTAATTAAATGATGTCCGCAAGAAGCTTACGGACTGCCATAAGTTATATGAGATCCTTAGAACCCTTTTCTTACTGTTAGAGTACTAGACTTGTATGAGTTTCGCCAGGATTTACTGATCCCATAATTGTAAAAAATAAACTAAACGACCAATTTTAAAAATTTCTTCACTGTTACAGAGCTAAACTATTTTAGATAGATTTAGAATACATTATGTAAGGTCCGCCAGGGTCCACAGGACCCAAAAGTGTCAAAAATAAACTAACTGACCGATTTTGAAAATTTTTTCACTGTTACAGAGCTAAACTCTTTTAGATAAATATCGATTACGTTATGCAAGGTCCGCCTGGGTCCATAGGACCCAAAAGTGTCAAAAATAAACTGCCTGATCGATTTTGAAAATTTTTTCACTGTTACAGAGCTAAACTGTTTTAGATAAATATAGATTCCGTTATGTAAGGTCTGCCAGGGTCCATAGGATCCAGAAGTGTCAAAAATAAACTAACTGACCGATTTTGAAAATTTTTTCACTGTTACAGAGCTAAACTATTTTAGATAAATATAAATTACGTTATGTAAGGTCCACCAAGGTCCATAGAACCCAAAAGTGTCAAAAATAAACTAACTGACCGATTTTGAAAATTTTTTCACTGTTACAGAGCTAAACTATTTTAGATAAATATAGGTTACGTTATGTAAGGTCTGCCAGGGTCCATGGGATCCAAAAGTGTCAAAAATAAACTAACCGACCGATTTTGAAAATTTTTTCACTGTTACAGAACTAAACTATTTTAGATAAATATAGATTACGTTATGTAAGGTCTGCCACGGTCCATGGGATCCAAAAGTGTCAAAAATAAACTAACCGACCGATTTTGAAAATTTCTTCACTGTTGGGGAACTAAGCTATTTTAGATAGACATACATTACGTTATTTAGGGTCCGCCAAGGTCCATGGGACCCAAAAGTGGTAAAAATAAACTAACCGACCGATTTTGAAAATTTTTTCACTGTTACAGAGCTAAACTATTTTAGATAAATATAGATTACGTTATGTAAAGTCTGCTAGGGTCCATCGGATCCAAAAGTGTCAAAAATAAACTAACCGACCGATTTTGAAAATTCTTTCACTGTTGGGGAGCTAAGCTATTTTAGATACATATAGATTACGTTATGTAAGGTCTGACAGTGTCAGTAGGACCTAAAAGTGTCAAAAATAAAATAACTGACCGATTTTGAAACTTTTTTACTATAGTTTACCGAGGTAAACTATTTTAGATAGGTACAGGTTGTGTTATCTGAGATCCACAACTGTCCTGCGGATGCAAATGCGGCGTAGAATGCTACACAACGGGTTTTGAATATATATATATATATATATATATATATATATATATATATATATATATATATATATATATATATATATTACATAAAGTCCGCCTAGAATATACGGTCGAGCTGATTTTTTAATGAGGTCCACCGGGATCTTGCAGATCCGAAAAGGCCAGTAATAAGCTATCGAACCGATGCTAAAAAATTTCTCACTGCTAGAGAACTAAATTATTTTAGATGGATACAACTATGCTGCACAAAATTCGTTCGGTTCTTGGGTCCCCAAAAATACCAAAACTAATTAGCCAGCCGATTTTAAAAATTCTTTTACTCTTAGAAAGCTAAACTATTTTAAATAGGTACAGGTCTTAGATGAGATCCACCAGTGCTCAAGATTTGGAAATTCGCTATGTTATGCAGATGCTGCGACAGGGGTATTAATTTTTTATGGATGACAATAGCTTGTATTATATTGTTACTATAGAAATGAATTTTTTTATTTACATTTTGTCACGCCTAATAAAAAGTAGATTCTACTTTTAATTACGCGCGAAAAAAATAAGCCATTTTGACATTACCACAGGGAACTATAAAGTTACTTTTTTAATTCAAAATTGTAGAATTGGTGATAGGGACGATCGATATTCATCGATGGTAGAAAAACATCGATGTTTAGTGGAAAAACATCGATGTTTTTACATCGATGTTATGTCTTCGATAACATCGACACATTGATGCTACGAGAATAATATCGAAACATCGATATTACTCTAAGCTATCCAGTATTTAAAAAGTCCTGTAGCTGATTTAAATCAAGATCCATTACTTTTATGGCAAGTTCTAGGATCCATTTATCCAAACTTGAAAAAAATTGCCATTAAATATTTGTGTTTCACAGCAATTTCAACAGCTTCAGACAGACTTTTTTCAAAAGCTGGGCAACATTTGTATCAACAAAGGAACAGGTTAAAAGGGAAACTTCTAACAAAGTGACTTTTTTGCAAAGTGTACCAAATAAATACTGGCAATGTTAAGTTTTAATAAATAAAAGAATAGATTATAATGGTTGCTTATTTTGTTACATAAACATCGATGTTTTCGAACATATCGATGACTTCCTCTCGATATATATCGTATACCGATACTCTTGAATCGATGTTAACATCGATGTTAACATCGATGTTTTTCTAATGTCGATCATCCCTAATTGGTGATAAAATATTGAGCTTTCTACTTCACCCTTTATTTTATGAATACGTAAATCAATGCTAGACTTTCATGCCTCAAAGTATATAATGATTTGGATACGGTTCTTTACATATAAATATCATTTCTATAATTTTCTACACACACGTAGTTGAACTGTAGTTTATTAGTTTTTATATTCTGTATGCGTCCTATAATCTAACAACTGATCGAAAATGAACTTTGAACACACCACACACTGTACAATGAATAAATAAGAGCGAAAGAGATGACGCCTGAGAAATTTCTCTACCACAGACGACCATCACGTCAATGTATTTATTTGATACTTCGGTAGTTCTACACACACACACACACGCATCCTTGCATTCGATTGTCTGTTTAGGTGGGAACCTCTCGGGTACTATTTATTTGTCTCACATATAATACTACTACTACATTTTGCTAGCAACAAACACTACTACAAACCATTTTTAAACATCATTAAAATATTACCGTAATTGTATAATATGTATGTAATTTCCAAGTAGTTCTATTGATATTTTACCAGTTTTCTATGCAAGATTGCTTTCAGTTTGGCCAAAAAATGGTATAGAGCAGGGGTTGGCAACCTGCGGCCCGCGGGCCGCATGCGGCCCGTTGCAAGCTTTCATGCGGCCCGCCAAGCAATATAACTTTTCGAACAATTTGCTCTGCCTATGGAGAGTTGAACATACTTTATACATTTTTTGTTCTCCGATGTTTTATAACATATAAATAAAACTGTTACTGAAAATTTTTCTCATGTTGATTTTTAATAATATTTATATTAATTTGTGTTAAAAAAAAGAAAATACCCCTGTCGCAGTATCCTGCATAATATAGCGAATTTGCGTTTACAGAAATTAGTTTTTCTCGGAAACTACTTGACATAGAATCATTGACCGAAAATCATTTTTATGTGATTATTTTCTCCTCTTTCCAACGGTGTAAGAAAATATGGCAAAAATTTGAGGAAATTTAGGCAAAAAACTTACTTTTTCCATAAAAATTTTTTAGGCAAAAATGCCTAAAAGTTCATTGCGGGCATCGGACGTATCTGACTTTTTGGACTTCCAATATTTTTACCAAATTTCGTAAAAACAGGATTTTTCGTTCGAGAGTTATATAAATTTTAGTGATTGTCATTTTTGACTTCTAGAGACTTCAAAATAAATTATTTCTATCATAGTTCCAGGCTCAAGTAGCATAAAGACAGTGACTCTAATAGCTGAGTTTTCAATTCGAATATTCGTTAAAAAAACCTACTTAAGCCACATACTACATTGCAAAATATTTGACTGTGCGCCCCGCTAAAAATTATTTTTTTAAAAATGGCCCGCCATCCAAAAATGGTTGCCGACCCCTGGTATAGAGTAAGGGTATGGTTAGAGTGCATCCGACTTCGACAGTGTATTTATACGTCCGTATACGGCAGTGTATACGCTGACGAATTGTGTGGTCACATTGAGTCCGTGTTTGGCAGTGTAACGGTAAAATTGATTCTTGATTTCAGTATAATTTAGAAATTATATCGTTAATAAAATAAAAATAGAAAAACAAATTCGCGTTTTTTAAAATCCTATACTTAATTTTCTGCTATAAAAAAATATAGTAAAAAAAATGTTTTTTTAGAAAAAGCTTTTATTTAAAAATGGGCTAAAAAAATGAAATAATTACTGAGTGAAGTTTGAAGCAATATGAAACATAATTTATAAAAGCTTGAGGCGTTATCATTAATTATTTCTGTTTTGGATATAAGTGTAGCTATTTTACTTTTCAGTACTTACCAAACTTGATTAAACGCTTCAAGCTTTTATAAATTTCATTTTTTTTAGCCGATTTCTAAATTTTACTTAATATTTCATTTTCTATTCTTTAGTCTGATTACAATTAATTTAAAAAAAAAATAAAGAAGTAATTTTTTTACTTATATTTGAATCGGTTAATTTACCCTAATCAGACATAACTATGGAAACAAAAAATTGCAATGTAAAATCAATGAACAATATTTGACAATTTGAAATGTCAAAAAGTTGCATAGGACTAAAAATCAACAATTTTGGTTTGGGGCAATTTAGGGAAAAACTAATTATACAATATTGCATTGTCATCAAGGTTAGAAACGTATGCAAAATTTGAAACCTCTAGCTCAATTAGAACCTGTCTAAATTTTGATTCCAAGATTTAATCTAAACCAACATACTAACATAGCAAGTTAAATAAAAGCTTTTAAAAAATACAAAAGTTAGTGAGCAAGAGAAAAAATAATAATAATAAATTTTACACTATTTTCTTATATTTAGCGGAAAAATGTAGCAAATTTTTTGATAAATCCCATAAAATATAAAAATTATAAATATGATTTTAAATGTATTATTTATACATATTTATTCATATCATACAACATAACACTGACATAATTATATTACCGAAAAAATCAAATTCATTAGATTTTGGTCGGTGGTCGGTGAAATTTGACCGTTCACGCCAGCGTAATTCGGTGTCACTGTGACCATTTACATCTAATAACATATAGTTGTTTGTTTGGCTGTTAACTGCAGTAAACGCCAATGTTAAAAATTCTGATAAATTCGGATACACGGTGGTCTGTGACCATAGCCTTAGTGTTCAAATTTGATTTTACCGGCAAATATAATTATCCGAAACTTACATTTTTGTTTGGAATTTTTTTAAGGAGGTAAGTCGATGACTTTTATTCAAGACTATTACTAACCTACGTTTAGTTTAGTAACAAACAACTGATATCGGAACATACGTTACCGTGATTTAGTAAATTCTTACCAAATATCTACTCTTATTCATATGTAAGCATAGTATTTGTATCAATCTGTGCCTATTGTGTTCTAATTACAATTTCCGACAGCAGGGCCGGTCCGAATAAAACCGGGGCCTGGTGTTAAGCTTGCGGGGCTTTGAAACAAATTTAGTACAACAAAATAATAATATTTGTATTTTGCTACTGTTAACATTGCACAAATTGATATAGTAAAGAGCACATAAAAAATTAAATTAATTAACATTGTACACAAAAAGCTATTAATAAATTAAATACCGTAACTTGGGATAAGTTTGGCCCATTTTTTTCGTTTTTTTAAGTAAACTGCCTTATATTTCTCATATATATTTAGCTAACTTCCTTTTACTATTTGCTATTGAACTCTGCATATTTCAAAGTATATATTGACTGGTTATTTTAAACTCAGAACTTATTTATTTTCATTTTAAGATTATCTGAAAATTTGGGACAATCTTGTCTTTATTTGGGGTAACATTGTCCCAAATATAAAATGCCATAGTAATTAAGGCCAAATATGATTTGGGACAATGCTAGACACTTTTAATTGTGGTTGTACGTAAGTAGATATAGTGTCCAATAAGTTGGGGATCAGATAAAGTGAAACTTAACATTTTACAAAAAGTAATAAGTATGTATCTTTAAGATATTTCTTTTACGTAAATATATATGTTATATGATACTCTTTGTTTAAATAGGTACTAAAAATGTGAATAAAAATACTATGTCAAAAACACATCCAATTCTCGTACGATGAACTGATTTCATTTTGAAGCTATTTTTGGTGGGTGTATTTTACAGTAGTTATAAGAAAACGTGCCTTTCTTTTCGGGTCACCCCCAGCATTTGAGCTTTTCCTCCATGCATTTAACCGTAGGGCCATTGTTAGTAAGACTTACATTTCTTCCAGGGTGCTTTTGTCCATTACAATTCACAACCACAAAATTGTCAACGACAAACTCCAACGGGTCGATAAAAACTGAAGAATTGAGAGGGGGAGGGGGGCTTCATGATCTTGAATGCAATCTTTAAGATCTGAGAAGGTTTCATTTATTCCATCAGACTCTACGTTGGGCTAATCATACCCCAATACTTGGGCCAAAGTTACCCCAGCTTATTTATATATAGAATTATATATATTATAAAAATCATATTTTACAAATAAACAAGGTAAGTATCAGAAAAAACAAACTTAAAATACTTTGAATATATATTAAATGAAAGCTGTTATACACTTACCAACAAAAAATCTTAAGTAGTTATCGATGTGTAAACAAAAGTTGGTTTGCAACAAAACATCCACAAGAAGTAACGGTGAAGTTGGAGCAGCACTTAGCAGTGTCAAAAGATGGAAATAAATCAATCTTAGCATTCGAGTATAGTCAGTGCTCCTACCTGTCATTTACCACAAGAACCAAGTTGATAGCTGTATTTGCTAACTAATAGTAAATCAAACTGTCTTTTCCCAAGATTTGGGCCAATATTACCCTTAAGGGCCAATCTTACCCCAAGTTACGGTAACAAACATAATTGCTTCATATACTAGAAGCCGACTTTATATTTACCAGGTTCAAAGCTATAATTAAGCAGATAATTAAGATGAATTTTTTCTTTATTTTGCAAAAAGTATTTGCAATTAGTATGTATATTGTACACCAAGAGACTAAAAGTAAAGTGTATTGTCTGAGGGTCTGTGAAAGGACAGCATACAATATAAAATAAAATAAAAACACACAAATATATCTAACGTTAACTTTTGCATTCGTTGAAAATAAAGCAAATCCATTAAGGAAGGTCGTCTACAATATCTACCAAATACGCAATAAGAAATAATCCTATAAAAAAGCTGTGAAATGAGTCATTTTTATTAAACAGGACTACCTATACCTAATTATAAAATACTTGAGGTCAAACATTAGTCAGGTTTTCAGACGGCCTACTAGAGAATGGTTAAGGCAATGTTATTTTGATTTTATTTCTAACGGTGCGGCGTGGGGGCCTAGTACGGTACATTTACCCGACAGTTTTTCTTTTAAGGGGGCCACTAGTGTACTGCCTTAAAAAAGGGGTGATTTTTGGAATTTTTTTTAAAGAAAACTACTGTATGGAATGTTTTAATATTTTAAGGATATATTCTTTGATATACAATAAATTCATGATAAAATTTTTGGACAAAAAAATTGAAAATTCAAGGAGTTATTAGCGATCTTCCAAGGCTCCAAAAATAAGTTCCCCCACTGCTGCAGTGATAGCGACCTTCACAGTGCCTGAAATCAAAAAAACCAAAAAGCCTTATTAAACTAGAAGGTATTGCCCGTACCGTGAACTTGAATCGGAAAAAAGTTGAAATTTAACAAAGTGGTGGAGTTTTTTAAAAAAAGTTTCAAAATTTGCGCGACAATTTGATGATTTTTGGTCTGCAAAAATTACATTTTTTATTCGATCGGAAAACTGGAGGTTCATGGCTCGAAGAAACATATATAAAAGAAGTTGCAATAAGAATCAAATCGATCGGATGATTTGCCTTCGAGTTATAACTGCAGCAAATTTGAAAAATGTAGCTTTTCTTTATTTTACATTTTAGTTTTAATCACTGAGAATTTTTACTAAAATTATTTACGATGTACTCACTATAACAGTCATAGTAAAACTAGATGAGTCGTTTAAATCTGCCAGGGTCTAGCTTCTCCACAACAAATGACTGACAGCCACGTCCAGAAACTCCCGAACTATCAACTTTCATACATTTCTCAATACCTCAAAGTTAACAATGAAAATCAGAATCCGCTCTTCGGATGGCTGTAACTGAAAAACTATTTGAGATATGCACTTGAAATTTTAGTATGTTATTTTTAAAGGTATAGACTGTCGAAACATTCAAAAAAAATTTTTCAAATTTTTTGAAAACGTCACACTAGTGGTCCCCCTTAAATCATCAAATCGTCTCTGTTTATGCACTGCCATTGAACATTCTAGCTGATTAATTTCTTATCTAGTGGGACAATATTTGGTAAAATGTTTTGATTGATTGAAATTACAGTCGGTTTACCATTTCAATACGGGCATTACCTATTGTAAAAACCACAATTACAATCCAATTTCAATAATTTGCCTATCAATAAATAGGTGCATATTGTTTATTCATTTTAATGCACATTTCGATAAAACATTGAATAGGAGAATATATTGGTAAAATAACCATAAATAATAACCGATCAATTTCTGATGGAATGATCCCAGCCACTTCCCCGGGGGTAGGGGAGGGTGGAGAGTAGTGATAGGAGGTTGGTTTATGGTTTGTTTTTGGTTGTTTTGTTAAAAGTACAATAGTTATTTACGCCATTGGGTAATATTTTGTAATTTTCTGCGGTGTACGTATGTATAATGCGCGCAATGTGACCGTAGTAGAATATATTACGGTGGTGGTTGTGGATCGTAGTGAAGTGAGTCGTTTGCTAGTTGAACAACCGACGCCGAACTTCATTTCATTTCATTTGAGAATTCTATTTCCCATACGACACTATAATACCATTTATAATAATAACACAATAAACTTGAAAAGTTTAGTCGCACATGTATCAATGGTAGTATATATACGTATGTACAGTGATCGACAAAATTTTGAGCACGTATTAAAAGTATTGTACGTTATTCATAGCTAATAGTTAGGATAAGCTGAAGTGGAACTTAGCAAACTCTGCATTAGGACTGAACTTGGTCACCGGTAATCACTGGTATTCATATTGACAGATTTTAAACCTGTAAAAATAGGCTCGAAACTAGCTAATTATGAATTGTTTGGCGTTTACACACGATTTAGTATCAACTAATCAATCAAAATCGATCGATAAAGTGAAATTTACGTAAGTAATTAAATATAAAGTGAATATCGATAAACTGAAATATTTAGATTGATAAGAATTCTAATACGTAATAATATTTTAGATGAAGAACATAATAAGTATACACATAATATAATTTTTAAGGCCTAAATTAAGTATTTAATTGTTTGCTTGCCATGAAAAGATCCGAGCTGGGGACTCTGGCAGAAATCTGTTTTGAGGCCTCGAGGCCTCGATATACGAAAATTCGTATATATATATATATATATATATATATATATATATATATATATATATATATATATATATATATATATATATATATGTGTGTGTGTGTGTGTGTGTGTGTGTGTGTGTGTCTGCGCGACAACTCTCGAACGAGGCATTCAATCTTGTGATGAGAAGGTCAGAAATCCTAATAGCTTGGATGAGTTTGTCAGCCAGATACGTCCGAATTTTAGTAGCCAAAATTTCGTCAGGCCTTTTTTCGTCATTTTTAGTGGTTTTTTGCAAAATCTGGCCAGATTCCAAATTTTTTTAAATTTTTTTTTTACACCATCGAAAAGAGCATGAGAAATTCCATGACAAGCTTTTAAAACATTGTTCTAAGTGAACTAGTTTTTGAGAAAAATTAAGAAATTTTGTGAATTTTTTTACAATAAATATTTAATCGTTTTTATCATTACAATAACAATAGTTTCATTTTTCAAAATAAAAATGAACTAACTTTTCAAGAACGTGTCATCGCCGATTTTCAAAATTTGTTCACTGTCGGCACAAAATTGAAATTTACTCAGATTCGGCCCTTAAAAACGTTTTTCAAAGCCCCGATCAGCCGGACAGCATCAGCAGTTTTGAAACCACCAAAATGACAAATCGCTTGTAGACTTTCAATCACATTTCGCTTGTAGATATTCAATACCGAAGATGAAGGGAAAAATTCGACTTCCGTATCCAACCGATTTTGAAAATTTTTCCATCTTTTTAAAATTAAATTCTTTGAAAAATACATATATCTATAGGTACTATATGAGATCCTCCAGGGTCCTGGGGGCCCAAAAGCGCTAAAAATTACCTACTCAACCTATTTTGAAAATTTTTTCACTGTTGGAGCTAAACAATTTTAGATGGATACAGGTTGTTGTATGAGATCCGCCAGTGTCCAACCATTGGAAATTCATCATGTTATGCAGATGCTGCGACAGGGGTATTTAAATTGGTTAAAAACACTGCCGGTCCCCGGCGAAGTTTCACTGTGTAGAAGTGTTAAGTTATTTTAAATTCATTTTGAAAAAGTGAGGTTTTTAAACGTAAGTATTTATACATATATATATATATATATATATATATATATATATATATATATATATATATATATATATATATATATATATATATATATATATATATATATATATATATATATATTATTTTGTTTGCAATATGAACATCATATTTCTTTCTCTGTTTTGTACATTTTTTCTATTCTGCGAAACAGAGAAGGAAATGTGGTGTTTATATTTCAAACAAAGTAAACAAATTATACAAATAAGTTGCATTAAAAGGGCATGTTTAGAGGTATTTAATGATGATGTACTTTCCATAAAACATATTGATAATCAGTTAATCACTGTTTAATGTATAAATGTAAAACTTGTCAATATATTTCAATATAAATAAAATACATTAGTGTATATATACGGCGTGTCCCTAATAAAACTGGCAGCATGGGGAACTTAAAAACACAGAAATACAGTTTCCATTAAATTAGATGAATTATGCAGGCGTGTCCAATAATATCTTTAATCTTCCCGAATTCCATGTAGTTTAGGAGCTATAACCAAAAAAACCATAATTCCTAATATTATTTCTGCTAAGAACTATGGGATTTTTATCTACACATTCTGATAGCACTTTTTTACGTTGAATTTAAATAATTCTTAGGACTTTTCTCTGAATTTTTTGAAACATTTCTCATGGAACGTGAAGTAAATTTTGGCTTAAATAGCTTCTTCTCTCCCCTTTCCGTCAATATATCTATTTTAAAAAATAACTTCGAAAATCCAAAAAAAATTATTTTTCGAATTTTTTTAAAGTTTAGGTTGAGCACGGATAAAAAAATTATTCTTTTTTTAGTGTTGCCACTATAATCTTTACTGTGTAAATCAACAATAATTTTAAAATACTTGGTCTGCGATCACTTTAATGTGCTACACAGTAAATATTCGACATCAAATGTGACGTAAACAAACGGCCAAAAAAAAAAAAAAATTAGAGACACTTAAATTAGTAAGCAGGATAAAATGGTTATTTAAATGCGAATAACAAGGAACACAAACATTTTAATAAACATTTTTGATGTCACTAAAAATGGCAAAATCTATGGATGTTTAAAATTTATATAAATTGAATAGAAGAAAAGGCTTTTTTATATTCAAATATCACAATAATATTCACAATTACTATACTGTACAATTTGTATGTTTAAAACAATGAATATAATATTCACTTACAATTAGTTATATTAATTTATACTAGTTTAACATATCCAACCACTTTTTTTAACAGTGTATGTTTTTTCTTTTCTTGTTAAAATTTAATGTAACATTTTTATTATAAAAATGTTTTATGGGGCGGTAATAACTGGCTTTTGGATATCAATTGGGTATGTATTTTGTTCACAATACACAAACGTTTATTGCAGGTAAACGAATATTCAATGGCATGCATAAAGTTGAGTACTGTGAGACTTTGTTTAAGTGAATATGAATATGTTGTCATATATACATCTGTGTGTCTCCGGGTGCAAGTATCTGACAACATATTCATATTCACTTTAGCAGAGTCTCACAATACTCAACCTTATGCATACCATTGATTGTTATATTTTTTTACTGTCCCACTTACTACTAAGTTGTTCTACTAAGTTACTAAGTTGTTTTACTAAGTTGTTCTACTAACTACTAATCTACGTACTTATATGTGAACAACGCTTTAGAAGTTACTGTTAGAATAAGAAACTTGGATTTATGGGCTCTAGCTATAGTCCCTAAACTACATCGAATTTGGGAACAATGGAGATAGCATTCGATTCGTCTAGTGCTTTTGCATAATACATCTAATCTAACCGAAACTGTATCTCTCACCGTTTACGAAATCCTCATATTGGTGAATTTACTGGGAACACCCTGTATATGACTATACATAGATTTATGTGTATGTAAGTATATTGTGCGAATTAATGATTCGCACGTTAGCACGCAATATTCCATACAACACAACATTTTGTTAAAACAATATTATTACAATAAGCTTTTAACATAATACTTATTTAAAGCTATTAAATACACAGGTAAGTGTATACAGTCCCATATATTAAATATTGTCTAACAAGCATATTTTATAAGCGCATATGTTTACAATTTTCTACAAAGATAAGTTTAAATAACTTTCTAACGTTTAAAATATTTCGATTTTAATTTAAATAAATACATTTTCTCTGCAATCGTCCCCAAGAACAAGGCCCGATTTACATTAACGCTCCGCTCTCGGTACGATATCGCTACGCTCTCGATTCGATAAAATATTCTTACACAATAAACAATGAGTGTATTCACCATCAATACCACTCAGGTAATATTTTATCGGAGCGATATCAGACTTGTTATGGCTTGAACCTATAGTGTAAATACTTTTTTGATTCTACTCCACTCCGCTTGGGTTCGGTTGTTATGAAAAGATATTTGTATCGAACTGAGACCGAATTGGGAGCGTGCCCAGAGCGGCATTATAATGTGAAGGAATAAGTATTATACCAGCATGATATCAGCACTGTAATGTGAACACAACAAGATCATATCGGAGCGAAAGTGGAGCGGGAGCGTACCGAGAGCCAAGCGTTAATGTAAATCGGGCCTAAACATGTTTTTATCAATTTAAAAACCTGTTAAAGGTTTGGTTATGCAACAAATAAACTCCAAAAATAACTACTTTCTGTACCAGTTCCAATAAGGTTTACCCGTTTTTGTAGAAGTTAGTAAACAAATAGTTTGTTTGAAAGGTATTTAATTGTAGAGGTAAGTGGGGTAAAGTGGGAAACGGGGTAAAGTGGGAAATGGCACTTTCCGGGTATACTATCAAAGTACAGATGTTATGCGCTACTGACATCTGTTAGTAGTGACCACAAACTAATCTTTATGGTATACCCACACATGCATATGTGTTCGTGTGTTGTTTGACACTTGTCAAAGTTTTGAAGCCAATCGTAAATTTCATTTCCCATCGTTTCAATATCGTTTTTTTCACTTGTTTTAGAGACAAAGAAATTGTAAGTACACTCAAAGTATTCTTTGTAGTCTTGATTTTGATAATGCATAAGCGTTTCGTGTAATTTATACATAGTAAAAAAATGACGCTTACATTTTTGCAAAATGTGGTGTCGGGGTAAAGTGGGAAATTTTGTATGGGGTAAAGTGGGAAATGTCAGAAATCACGACTGGGGCGTCGTTTGGCATTCAAATGTTGTCGATTCATTGTTTATGATTTAAAAGAGTGTTGTGAATGTATTTATGTCCCTCTATAACCTCAAAATTTCGATTTCATATAGGTTTTTTTGGTTACTGGAATATAAAATATCGTACGCACGGCGCGAAAGCATGATTTTTTAACAATTCGCAAATCTAAATCAAGTTGCAAGAAGCAGCTGAAAAACGTTTGACAAATAAACGCATCGAGGCTCGAAAATCAATTAAGTCATTTTTTCATTTTTTTTTCAGCAAAAATTGTTTTTTTT
The DNA here is from genome assembly GCA_035578155.1 of Brachynemurus nebulosus. Taxonomy (NCBI): domain Eukaryota; kingdom Metazoa; phylum Arthropoda; class Insecta; order Neuroptera; family Myrmeleontidae; genus Brachynemurus; species Brachynemurus nebulosus. The sequence continues at coordinate 26,578,124 of JAPWDM010000003.1, forward strand.
TTTTTCTATATTTACTATGTATTCTGTATTTTTTGAATCTTTTTTGCCTTGAAATATAGATATAATAACTTTGCTACAAGATTTGCGTAGAGTTTGTACAGTTTTTTAAAGTTTCCCACTTTACCCCACGATTTTCAATTTTGACCATTTTGCACATGGTCGGTCAAAGCTCGGTAACTCAAAAGAAAATCACTATTTTTAGTTGGTAACTTAGGCAAAAGATAGCTTATTGAATTCTCTTTACTATAGAAATTTTAAACATGGAAAAATAATCACTTTTGTTCAATCAACGAAGCTCCAAAAAAAAGTTTTCCACTTTACCCCACTTACCTCTACTATTAATGCTTAGCAAGAAAATGTTAAAACACCTAATAAAATTAGACATGTTCTAGTTTTCAGTAAATGTAAGAGTTAGGTGTACATTTATATAGTTGCCTTACAATTTTACAAAAAGAAAATCAGAAATTTTTTGTTCCCCATATTTTATTTATTTTTTATATGATACAATCCATTTGAATATTTATTTATTTTTTTCTTTTAAGTAAATAGAAATATTAAATAAAAAGAGCATACTGAATTAATGACTTCCTTTTATTTTTCAAAATTTAATTAGTAATTTAATATGATAATAAAATAAAATAAAAATGAATAATAATTTCGCTGATTTTTCTTGTATCTAATGAATATTAATAAATAAAAAGGCGAAAGAAGCAAGTGATTTTTTACTTTTTATGATTCTTTCTCATCTTTCATGAAAATTTTCTTTTATTTTTAGTATACATGTGAATATCTAATCAATTCGCACTAATTAAATACGTAGAAGTTAATGAATAAAGAATAGAGTGATTCAATTAACCTATTCGTGAAAAAAAAATTGTAGAGATTTTAAAAGGTATATACTATCTACGGTTTTTTTTATAGAAATCCTCTTTTTTGACTTATAACTTGTCAATTATTTGAAGACGGCACAATTCTTTAAAATTTTTCTTATACTGCTCAGTAGAACTAAGCAACTAATCTTATCTGTCTTACTAAGCATCAAGTTGTTCATTTTGTAACAAATCAAAGAAGTTACTGCTTTTATATGTCTCACTCTCAATCGAGAGTGTATCAAGAGCAACACTAAAGTGTGAATGAAGAACGAGTAGTAAACGGCACAGTATTGTGAACATAAGAAGATTTTACTGGAGACAAACTGAACCAAGAGCGTATCGAAAGCTACACTATAGTGTGGAACGGCCCTTAATTTTTATAAATATCTTAGGGTTTAAATTGTCTAACTTAAAATTAACTAACCAATCTATAGTTTGTTATTCTGATACTAAAATTGAAAAACTAACTTTAACGCAACTAAAGGTACAAAATTAATAAAAAGAAATGTTTACGTTTCGTGATACTTGGGTCTCTCACCGGAGCAGCCTATAAATCGGCCGCTTTGACTCCAGTAGTGATATCGAACCAAGGAGCTGTTAGTCGACTAATTAATTAATTTTTTTTGTAGACAAAATTATTCAATCATTAATCGGAAATATGCATCGAGCATACAATAGTCGGCTAATTGTCTAAAGTTTTAGTCGAATTAGTGAATAGGATAACCTATCTAATTCTTTAAAACTTTTTTTTTTTTTATATGGCGAAGAATGTTTAACTTGATCAAATTTTCACTTAAAATATAGAAAAATACTTTTCCACAAAGTAGTTTTCGGTTTCTTAAACCATCTTCAGGTGAACTCTGAATTGAACTGAATTCTGTTGGGAACAGGTATATATTTAAATAAAATAAAAATAAAACAGAAGCAGATTGAAATGTAGTTGGATAAGAGATGGGAAAATCCAAAAGAGAGAGAAACAAATTGCATGTGTACCGGAAACGAGGTGGCAAAATTACAAATCGATGCTAAACTTTTTAACTTAACCAACCTGCAACTACATTTCAACCTGCTTCGCTGTTTTATTTTTATTTTATTTAAATATATACCTGCTTTTATTTTATTTAAATATATTTAGTTCAATTCAGAGTTCACCTGAAGATGGTTTAGGAAACCGAAAACTAGTTTGTGAAAAAGTATTTTTCTATATTTTAAGTGAAAATTTGACAAAGTTAAACATTCTTCGCCATATAATTATATTATGGATTTTCATAAAGCAAAACTATCTACAATCAATTTTTTTAAATTTAATTATTGATTTTTATTTTTATTAATTATTATTATTTTTTATTTTTTAAGAAAAAGAAAAAACTTTTCGAATTTCATAAAAAAAAATATAGGAAAAAATAAATTAGCATACTAAACCAATTAATCGATTAATTATTCGGTTTTAAAGTAAGATTTCCTAGTAAGATTAGCTCTAGCATTTTCGGATGACACCCGATTTTTGTATTGACTGGCATGATGATCATATTCTTGTTTGGAGAGAACTTGATGAGAATGCATTGTTACTTGCCATACAGCGCAGAAATGGTATGGAGAGCGTTACATAGAAAATATCGTGGTGCCCGAAGTGATATCGTACTTTGTGGATCAACTAGAACCTGTGTTTCACCAGGACAACATCGACCATAACCGAAAAATTATGGTCAAGGGTAAAAGCAACTTGGAATAATGTTTCACAAGAAACTATTTGTATTTTATTTGATTCATTGCCACGGCGTGCTGAATCAGTTAAAGTGGCGTATGAGGTTCATACATGTTGTCTCTAATTATTTTATGTATATAAATTGTCATACTTATATACTTTAAATTGTAATCATTTATTACTCTTATACAACACAATTTTGTAACAAAATTTTGGTTGACTTTTTGCCATTCCTTCCATGCGTTGCAATTTCAATGACCACCAGTGTAGCACAACGATTTTCCTTGTTAGTATTGAATTATTAATTATTAATATGTCCACTTATTAAGAACCATTTGAGTTAGGTGCGTACTTCCTTATTTTTATATTTAGAACAATTCAAACCTTAACTAACCATTTCTGTTATTGTTTACTTTTGATCTGCCTACTCGTAGATTTTATACTTATTCCCACATACAGTTCAATTTCTTCATGAGTCCGCTTACAGGACTGTAGGAGAATATAATTCTAAAAATTGCGGTACTCCCACTTGTGCTTAGTAGTCGACCGCCGTAACTCGCACTTCCCCTACTTTTCAAGCGTATGAGTGTGTACTTATTTATAATCGAAGAGCCTGGACGTTTAGTGTAGTATTACCATTCGTTAGAAGCGGCACAAAATCTACCTATTTTTAATAAATACATTTACTAATATTTTCTAAATGCGTTCTCTAGTTTGTGTGACAGGAGTTTAAACGATACTGTCAACACATATTTTCTTTAAAAATTTTTATTAAATCTTTTGTAGAAATTGTAAATAATATTGTTAGTCAAACAAAGTTTGTAATATAATCCGCGCGATGAACGAATAAAACTTGTTTTGGTCAAACGTATTATGTAAACACGGACCTATACAAAAAAATTATTTTAGTGAATAAAAAGATTCTGACAGGATGATTCATGAGTTGCACTATTAAACATCAATACCAATGTTTCGGTCTTATAACGAGAGAAAAAAAGGAATTTTTTTTGGGTCATGGAGGGGAATGTTTACAATAGAAATATAAATCGGCGGACTCATAACGAAAGTCGGCTGTACTTACCTATTTGGAGAAGTAAATTATAAATATATACCGTTCCGAGAAATCATACATTTATTCACAAATGAAAGAACACAACCTAATTAATGATCAAAATACATGAAATTTTATCTTGGGAATGTTTCTACAAATAATGTTCTCATAAAGATACTTATATTTGTTGTATTAATTAACATTAGTAAAATCAATTTCTAATAAATAAACCAAAAGGTATCTAAAATAATATTATGATATCAGAAAATTAATTACTGTTTAGAGAAAATGATTTCGGAAAAGTAATAAAAATAATAAAATATAAATACATATATTGGAACTTGGTAGCCTTTGAAAAACACAGGTTAATTTCGAGTGAATTCACAGTAGCTATTTTTAGAAAGAACTAACTCGCTTTTGTGAAGCGTTGTGTGTAACATTTGGAATAGTTTGTATGTATTACGCTAAAATAAACACATTTCAACAAACCTGTTAATTATTTTGACAGTTCGTTTAAAATAGAATAATTAAAGAGACCTTGAAAGCAGTTAACTGTTCAAATTAGTTAACCAGTTTGTTTGAGCCTAGTCTATACCTACTAAAAATTTTCCATAATATTCACACAAGGTTCCTCGAAAGTAAGTTGATTTTCTTTAAAAACCGCTTTTAGCCTGCCCTACTTGTTCTTTTTTTTAAAACCGTGGAAAGCTTAAAAAACAATTTTCAAATAACCGTAGGGTAAATGACATGTGACATATGACTGTATTGAAGATTTTCTTGGAAAAAAATTTTTATTTAAAAATTATATGTACAAAGAGAATTACGTAAAAAATTAACTGAAGCTTTGAATTCCCATAATAGGGACCGCATAAAAAAAAATCGCACAAAAACCTTCATAAATAGCTATAAAAAATATGGTTCGTCCCATTCCGCAGAAAATACAAAACTCAGAACGCTCAAAACCTCACAATTTCCTTAGAAGTTGCTTTTCTAAACAAGATAATCAGTCATCCAAATGATGATGATCATATTTATAAAAATAAATTTATAAAAATCCCTTAAGTGGTTTCATAGTTAGAGATCAAAATATTGGGTGATCCGGAAAGTTCGTGCCGTTCTTGGTGGAAATGACCATCCCGACTTTATTTAAAAGGTCAATTCTTCGACAATTTGGCTGATTCTTCGATAATTTGCCTCGAGTCTCGCCTTACTTCTTGACAGACAAATTCGCCGTCAATACACACAGGTCGACCGGTGGGAGCCTCATTTTTCACAGATAATTTTACCCTTTCAAAATCTAGCAAACCGCTTTCCACAAGTTCTGTCAGAAAGTGCATTATCACCATAAACACTATACAAATATTTCTGGTTGCGTCAGCTGCACTAGCACCTTTTAAAACTCGTATAACATGGCATGATGTTCCTTGGTGTCTAAGATTGCTCATCGTAATTGATAGAAAAACAATTATTTAAACACTGTTTAAAGATGTATGATACATATTACAAGCAACACAATCGGCCTAACTCTAACATGTTGGAGTATTTTGCGTCTGCAGTCGTTACTTGAAGAATTATGAATCCGTTCGAGCGTCTCCGAAACTGGCATGAACTTTCCGGATGGCCTAATTGTTTTCCTAACGGACCGACAGACAGACATATACATTTTTTAAAGGACTAATTTAAACTCAGGGGATCTCAAAACGTAATTTTTGCTAACAAACCAACATTGAGTTTTTTGACGATCATATAACATGTAATATACAGGCCCAAGTAAAAAATACAAGAACTGTGCAAGTCACATACAAATATAAGTAGGTACATGTCACACTTTGGCATCAGCAGAGTCACGTTAATGTATACAACTCTATATAAAATGTGGCTATGTTGTTGCTGAGGTGCGATAGGTATATAAAGCTACCATTTTTCCCTTTGTTTATTTTTTCGCATTTTTTTTAGTCGAATTTTTCCTTGAAAAATTAAATTTATACAGCCTATACGATAAGAAGGGCGAGAGGCGAGAGTAGGGGCACTATCCGTTTTCGAACATTTAGGACACGGTTCTGTAGAAAACAAACATGTCATATATATATATATATATATATATATATATATATATATATATATATATATATATATATATATATATATATATATATATATATATATATATACTTATATATAAATTTTCCCGCTACGTTTTAATGGAAGTTAAGAGCATTTCAGATGCACCTCATACTATCAAAGTGGGGTCAAATTTTGAGCAAATTTTGGATCCGGCCCAAACTTTAGGGGGTGGTAGGGGGCAACAAAACAATAAAACTTTTTCCAAACCGGTTGGAAATAATGTTTCGGTCGATTATCTACAACATATTCAAAATTCAGCTTCCTAGGATGATTTGGCGGGAGTAGAGGGGGGAAAACGGATTCTGGTTGGATTTAACACGCCCACAACCCTCTAGAATTAACGCAAAGGCTTGAAATTTGGTGTGTTCGTACGATAGATCTCGTACCTAGGTTGTGCCTTTTGGAGGTTTTAATATCTTGTGCCCACCCCCACCATTTTTAAACTACAATTTCATGCTTTTTCGACGTTTTCGAATTTTGTACCACTCGCACAGGTCACCCAAATAAATTAGAGGACTGAAATTTTGTATTCAGATTGAGTTAGTATCAAGGGGGTGCCTTTTGGAAGTCTCAACTTTTAACCCTTACCCCCACCATTTTTATACCAAAAAGAACATGATTTATCTTGTTTATTAACAGTTTCGTTCGGGTCAAAATCTCCTCAAATAAACCTAGAGGGCTGAAATTTTGTGTACAGGTTAACTTAATAGCTAGCCACTGCTTTTTGGAGGTTTCAACTTTTAACCCTTAGCCCCACGATTTTTATGCCAATATTTCCTTGATTTTTTTGCCTTTTTTCTAACACGCCTAGAGACTCTCTGAGTAAACGTAGAGGGCTGAAATTTTGTATGTGTACTGAGTTAGTATCCAGCTAGTGCCTTTTGAGGATTCCACATTACTTCTCCCCCCCGCCCCCACTTCTCCCATTTTTATGTCGGAATTCAATGGTATTGTTAAATGTGTTTAAAATGTTTTATATTTATACTATAAGACAAGTAGGCGAATAGTAAATTTAAAAATTTAAACAAAATGAACTTACTTTTATAACAAATGCAATACATACATATTAAGTAATTTAAAAATGTTATTAAAGTTAATGTTTATTTATAAAGTAGAAATTTTGGATTTTTATTTATACGATAGAAATTTTGGATTTTTTTGGGAAGAAAAAATATCTTCATAAAGGCCTTTCAGTTTATTATTTAAGGTCCTTTTTTAATATTTAAAAATAATTATTAAAAAGTAAGGATTGTGTTGGGTTTTTTCCTGCTAACTGCTATCGGCACCAAATTGAAATTTACTGAGATTCAGCCCTTAAAAACTTAAACCCTTTTTTTAAGACCCCGATCAACCGGACACTCATCATAAGTTTTGAAACCACCAAAATGACAAATCGCTTGTAGACTTTCAATCACATTTCGCTTGTAGACATTCAATACCGAAGATGAAGAGAAAAATTCGACTTCTGTGAGGGGCCCCGCTGCTCACGGAGTATTTTTAATTTGTAGAGAAATACATAATTTGCAATAAATAGATATTATCGTTGGTAAAGAATGTTTATATCATACAATTCATATAAGTTTTCCCTTATGTTCTTTTTATCCTTACACTGTATTTCAATTTCTTTTTTTGACCATTCAAATTTTTTAGTACCTATGATTTGGCGTGGTTAATGTAAACTGAAAATAAGTTTAGATTATTAGAATCAATGCAGAATTAATAAATCAAATTTCGAAATTATACTTTATTACTTTAAATTATTATTACTTTGTTTAGATTAAATGTCGCATAAAATTTAATTCAAAAACTGAATTAAATTAAAGTGTTAAAATTTATTACAAAAATGTGTTAAAAGTAAGCAAATTTATTTCTTTTTCATTTTTCTCCTGCTAAATGGATTTGCATGAAAAAAATTTTCATAAATAAAAACATGGTTACAGAGAAATTGAAAAGTAATATTATGAAAATGTGAACAAAGAAGGGAAAAGAACATATGTTTTTTCCATAAAAATATTTTTCAGGAAAATATATTTAATGATAAATATGCAACATGTAAAAAGTTTAACAATCTCTCTCAAAAATGTCCAGAAAGGATCGTCGCAAACAAAATAATAACAAAATAAATTTCAAAGTACTAAGTGCTTGTATGTTTACTACAGTCAAACTGATTTAAGTATATACAGTGTGTTGTGCAAATAGTTCAACCATTCACTAAAAAAATATTATTAAAACTTGACTGATACATTGCAAATTTGAATTATTTTAAAATAAAAATAGTCGTCTTAACAAGTTAGGATTTGAAGTCTTGTTGACAATTTAGCTTGTAGATCTCCGATTTTTTATATTCGTCTATTTTGAGTTGTTCTTATTGAAAAGTCTGGAATATAAAGTGTTGTTATTTATTAAACACAAATGTAGAATATCATAACATAACATTCCAACTATTTTAATTTAGTTTTATTGAAACTGAATAACTAAAAAAAAAATTAATTCAAAAGTAATCGTTTATTCAAAAAACTACAATGAACACATGTTAAGGACTTATATCATTTTAGGGGAAAAAAAATTTCCCCTATTTTACTGGCTTAAATGATATATTATCAATTTTAGAATGACATTTAGAAAAAATTATAACTACGAAAATATTTCAAAAATCGTTTTAAATCCGATTTCTGAAACGACTCCGAGCGGTTAAAAAAGTTTAAAAACGTCGCTCCTCTACACCTAACATTTTGGAATTTCTTAGACGAATCATTAACTCTCTTCCATTTCTCTATTCCATTGCCGTATCTCGTTACTTTTGCTATTAATTATTTCTATAAATAATTCAAAAGTGAAGGTATAAACACACAAAACGACAAACACGTTTGGAAACTTTGCATGGTTTTTTTTTCCAAACTATGTTTTCTAAAACGGTGGGCAAGATAACTCAAGCAATTTTCATTTAACTGACTTAAAATTATACCTGCAGCTTCTTAGAGAGATTATCTACGGCGGTATACAAGATTTGTAAAATTGGTTAATAAATATATTTTATAAACAAATTGAGGTTGATTTTTTCGTTGATTGATGAAAAAATTTTATTTTCTATGGCTTCCATTTGAATGTCAAAAATGAATCGCTTCAAAGAAACCGTCTATGTTCGACTTGTGTCCACGCGATCATTATTGTTGTAAATTGGAGAACAAAAAAAATTTTTTGTACCGTAAAACCGTCTAGACCCGGACAGGGGATTTAGACCCGGACACTTTGTACCAATCTTCAAAGTAAGTAGTTTCTACATTAACCTGCTACAATAAACGTTTGTACCTGATGTCATTAGAGAGAGAAAAACATCCTCTAAACAGCTGTACCAATAAAAACTACGGGTTTCAACTTTTACTATCTCATTTTACAGGATTACTATCCTACAGTTTTTCAAAGAAATAAAATGTGTGTCTAACTTAGACATGTAATTTTCGTCATAATTGTCATATTGTTTTAATTTTGATATGTATGTGTTCAGAATTTTATCGCACATCATTTAATGATGTTTGAAGTTATATTCGATGTATGTATAAAAAAATATATGCTATATACATATATCCGTTTAGACCCGGACACATCAGTTTATTACACTATGGCCGCGATTCGCACTGGCTGTAACTTCCACTATCCATACGTTATAGTCCCGCCAGAATTACGCGGTTTATGCCTCCTTCTGGTGTCATATCGCATGTTTACTTCATATAGAAGCATACTATGTATTGACCCCTCTCCCTTCCCACAAAATGTTTTGAAGCCTTTGATAGGTTCAAAGACATCAGACGATATAAAACACTGTCCTAACCCGACGGGAGAGGTTAGTTTGCATGTTATTACATTATTTAAGTAAGTGTCCGGGTTAAGACGGATTTGGGGTGTAGACCCGGACACTTACTAATTATTTTTTATTTTTTTTATTTTTACTTATAATGATACAAATGAGTCAAGCATATAACAAATAATATACGCTTTTTCTAATGGTAATACTTTTATTGGTGATATATATGAAGGAAACATGTATAAACATAAAATTATGCCAAAAAATGTAAAAAAGTGTCCGGGTCTAGACGGTTTTACGGTACCCCAGATCACTCTAAAAAGTTTTTTATTGATTGCGTTAGTCGTTACGAAGAAAAAAAATTCCCGACTAAAACCTTCTTTTCTGATATTTCTGCTGTGACTACTGCGAAATATTTAAACAAATTCTACTGTATCTGATATGAAATTTAAATTTATTTTATAAATATTCCGTCAGTATTATAATTTTATTTAAATTACTTTAGTACTGTGTATTTTTTTCCTCGAGATGATCTCATAAACATTCCGGCCTTTTGTATTTACGTGTATATACTAATTTTCTATGTACAAGAATATTTATGTTCCGATGGTATTAAAAAAAAGAAAAGGGAAAATATGTTAATACTGTGGAATACAACGAACCCAACGAAATATTTAGGGTGTAGGTAGGTATCGCTTGATTATCTGACGTTATATAATATTCGTTAGCGCGGTTAAAGTGTTAAAATAATATTTATAGATCCAAACTTTATACTTAAAAGTATCTTTACGTACTGTACATAACTTTGTTTATAGTATATACAGTACACAGTGACATCTATGGTAAACTTTAAATGGGACGTACATATGATGCCGCTGTTTGGGGTCGCGATTCATGTTGACGGGTTACACGTATTTACTCGTTCTTATAGTTATGTGTTTACTGAATACATTATATTGTGTACGTATACAAGTTTTGTTTATTATTAAATCTTGTTTCGCTAATCTATTTTGATTTTACTAAATGTATGTTGTTACGTTTCGAATATGTAGTGAATTATAGTTGTAAAATTTTGTAATTAAGTCTTGTTCGACTCAATTCAAATAATTTAAAGCGAATTATGTTTCTAATTTCTAATGATGAAACTAATTAATATTATTTTGAATGAAAATTAAATAAATGTTTTCTTCTACTCCTACTATTAAAAGTAACATTTTGTGCACGGCTAACTATATGTAAAAATTAACAATTGCCCACACTGTGCGGAAATACAGTGGGAAATTATTTCCCACGCCTTAATATAATAAAAAAGTAGGCTGTTCCGTTAGTTTAATATATAATACTAGCCGTATACCCGATGAGATTTCCCATCGACATCTTTCTATTAGGTACTCACTTTCTGCTCACTTTTAATGTTTTTCAAAAGTCTAAATCAATGTTCACGTTTCTAACTTCAAAAATGGCGAACTTCCTATACGAACTTTCATTTCATGTTTTAACCCCTTAGGGAATAAATTTTCAGAAACGTTCACACAACTGATGTTTATTTATAAATAGAAACCTAAACGTCAATTTTCATATCTGCTGTGCTAAATTTCGTCCTTCTAAACCCAACAGTATTGGTTGGGTGCGTGATGCCAATGACATCTATAATATACATTTTTTCATGCTATTAAATAATGATAACCGTGGAAATAAATTTAAAACATTTTCAAAAAAACCGTAAAATCTGAATACAAATATTTTTTATTTACAATTATTTTTTTTTTTTATAAATAAATTTGAACAATTTGAGGTATAAAAGACTGGATGAAGTATAATAGTTATATTAATAAAGTATTTAAACAATTTTCGACGTTAACATGGATATAATTATCAAGACAGTATTTCCTTCCAATCCCGGACTATGCAGAGGAAAAAGTTGCTGGTGATAGTGAAACACGTCAGGGAAATTCGAAAATTACGAAATGCTGGCATAAGTCATTTAGTTGAATGTAGGTACAGTCATATATAAAGCAAACATCAATAACTTCTTCTGAAACATCATTGCATGTGAGTTTAAAATACCTAAAATATTTTTAATTCTGTATTTATGGATTGACGTGTAGACGTTAATACGTTGACAGATAAATAAAGAACGACATATTAGTGGCAATTGCGTTTATAATCAAAGTGGATCAATGTATTATATTTTATTTAATATTTTTTATTACACTATAAACACATATGAGCATGTATTATTACCTATTTTCTCCACTACTCACGCTGCAATCGATTTAATTATCCCCACCATATACTACGCACTCTGCCAATAGGCTGTGTGGTGTCTGTCAGCCAGTGTTAAAGATTTATTCAATTAGTACGGAAGCCCGTATGGCTCACCAACTGACTGTGTCACTAGCATCATTTTTTCCACTGACTAGCGACTAGCAGGCTGCCAGTCACTAGTGACTGGCGACTACTTTTGTAGGTTATGTGGTTGTCTTGTACTATTTGTATGTACAATGTTTTGTGTATAGAGTTATTTAAAGTTATTATAGATCTAATAAAAGTAATAGAGGATAGCCGATCATTACAACTGCCCGTTAAAAATATTTAAGTACTTTAAAAAAATATATTTTCCTGAAGCAATTGAAGTTACATCTGAAATAAATAAAATGAATGTGATCTTGAAATATTAAATGATGAAATTCAATTATAGTACTTTCTGTATTCTTAATTGACTTAATAATAATTTGTAGGTGCAAACTGATTTTTAGTGTAGTTACATAAGTAATAAATAGTATGTCGTTACTTTTGGATTCTCGTTTGTTGTTGCAACTTCTGTTTATACCTATTAAATGTTAAGTAAAATTGACTTGTGTGACACATGTATTAAACTAACTATTCAACAAGAGCAGGAATAATATCTTTAATGTTTGGCTTCTTAATATTTTTTTCTTTTTGATGCTAATATCAAAAAAAGTTTTTCTATTTTAGATAATGATATATTTCTATCGTGTTTTTCAAAAATTCGGGTACAGTCCTTTTCAAAATAATATTTAATTAAAATATTCATATTTTATATTATTACCTATCTTTAATATTATATAATATACTTAATATTTAATTCAAAAAGTAAAGAAAAAAAATATAACCTACAAAAGTAGTCGCCAGTCACTAGTGACTGGCGCTAGTCGCCTGCTAGTCGCTAGTCAGTGGAAATTTTAGATAATGATATATTTCTATCGTGTTTTTCAAAAATTCGGGTACAGTCCTTTTCAAAATAATATTTAATTAAAATATTCATATTTTATTATATTACCGATCTTTAATATTATATAATATACTTAATATTTAATTCAAAAAGTAAAGAAAAAAAAAAATATAACCTACAAAAGTAGTCGCCAGCCACTAGTGACTGGCAGCCTGCTAGTCGCTAGTCAGTGGAAAAAATGATGCTAGCGACACAGTCAGTTGGTGAGCCATACGGGCTTCCGTAAGTAGATATAGGAATAATACTAAAAATATACATACACTCTAAGAAAAAAGGGTCAAAAACGTGTAAAATAACTTAAATTTAGAGCAAAATTACTCCTCGCTCTGAAAATATGCACTATTATTTGTGTAATATGAAAAAATTGGTGTATTTTTATATAATTTGTGTATAATTACTGCTTTTTTTAACATTACACAAATAAAGGTGTAACTTTGGATTTTTACAACGCTTTTGGTTTATTTTTACACCACTAAATAGCAAAACCCATGCGCGGGCATATGATTTTATGTATTTTAAAATTATCTGTTATTGGATTGCTGTAATATTTATACGTACATAAGTAATATTCTTAAAGGTTAAAAATTATGTGTTCAAATTAGGGGCTGTCCATTAATCACGTGAGGCTTGAAAGGGGGGGAGGGGTCCCATAAAAAATCACGAAATATCACAAGGGGAGGGGGGGTAAAGTAATATATCACGTGTATTTATTTTTTCGGCAAGTGCGCGATACTCAACCGAAAAGCGGCGTTACATGTATTTATTTTTTCGTCAAACGCGTACAAAATCGAAAACGGCTTGTAGTGTGATCTTGATTCGCTATCAATATACATAGGAAACTCCCATATCGCACGCTCCCATTTAGCAGTTTCGTCGCATACATGATGTGTATAACGGCACCCCTCCGTGTTTTAAAGCAAATATGTTTGAATGTGTTAGTGTCTAAGTAATAGTTTGTAACAGTAAATCATACAAATATATAAAGCAGAAACATTAACGCCCGTAATCTTTGACTTTCTCATTTAGCAATTCGGTCCCAGTGGATTGCGTAATGGGAGTTTCCTATGTAATAGTCCAGAGATGCACAATGTTCGTCCTTCCCGCATCCTCACGCGACGATCGAACGGTAGATCGAGAGAGATTCTCTGCGTGGTGCACGAAAATGATGACGCCGAGTGGCTTGATGAAACCGATGTTGATCTTCAACAAAGCACTGTGCCAACAACTGATTTGCAAGATGCTTATCCAGTTATTGGTGTTGAAGAAAGTCTTGCTAATCCGTGGTCCGAAAATACTGTACATTAAGTAATGTTCATGTATTAGTACAAAAAAGTTTTTCGCATTTCTATTATTTTTATGTCAATCAAAAAAAAAATTGCAACCTTTCTGTCTACTTCTGAACGTTATTATAGTAGTGTTTAATTTTCTATAATAAAATTAGATGATACTTATACCAGTATTTTATAAATATTAAAAAAAAAAAGATTCTTTGCAGGTACGAAAAAATACACGTGATATACGGGGGGAGGGGGGGTAGCCTTAAACCTCACCATGTATCACCAAGGGGGAGGGGGGGTTAAAAAATGCAAAAAAAAAACATCACGTGATTAATGGACGGCCCCTTAGCTGAATTAAACAAAAGTATTTTTTGATAGGATATATAGTTAATATAATTATAACGTGTATGATAAATTAATCTTTAAATATGTTACAAAAACAGTGTTATAGTGGTGTACTGATGTTTTGTTTTTTTTATATGCATTGTGTAAAATGGATTCTGGAATAATGTGCAAAGAATACTGTAATATAAATTTGTTTGTTTCCAAAATGCTGTCCTGATGATACATTTAAAATATTTCAGGTAAGTTAATTTTTTTAATTTTGCTTCATACAAATAGTTATGTAATTTGATAAAAGTTTATTTTACAATTTGACTAATAATTTATTTTTTGGGGCTCTCAATTTCTGTGAAAATTAAAACATTATCTACAATTCAGATATCTTTCATTCAGATATGTCTAAAAAATTATATAATGCTTGTAAATTGGTAAAATTTGTAGTGATAAAAGAATTATACATATTTTTTTTACTAAAATTTATTGACTTGGGAAACAAAATACCTACAACTATTTATCAAATTTTAATCAACAGAAACGCTAACTAATATAGGTATATAATATTTCGTTTTTATGTCATCGAAGATGACGTATTAATATCGTTGTGTGATTGAATTGAACACGTGATTGAATAATTATTTAATTGTACATCCATATTGAATAAACGCAAGAGGGCTACTAACTATAGAATTAACAAACAACTATAGAGTTAACAAAAAATCATAAATTAACACTTTCACTGAGATGGCATTACTTAGTGCGTGTCAAAAACACGCACTTAACGAATTTTTTTTTTTTTTTTTGCTTTACAGTAATATAAATTCATAACAGGTTTAAATTGAAACGACGTATGGAAATCGAGTTTTTTAAGTAATGATAACAATGGTAATAATAATAATGGAATTTAACGTTCGTTTTTTAGACAATGGTATGTAACGGACGTCACTCACATCATTATTTCTCAACTTTTTCATGATGATATGGGCGGAGAACAAGAAAAGCGGTATAAAGATTTGGCAAGTGTTCGTCTGCAACCGTCTTCTTAAGGATGATGTCGATATTCATCTAGAATTGCGATGGGAAATAGCAGAAAACTTTCACCAGCATATAACCGGTTACAGAATTCAAACCCTCAGTCTACCAGTTCGGAAGTGCCAGTGCCTAAGCACGCCGTGTTACTTTGCTGGTGAGTTTTTTAATCAAAAATTTAATATCTGTACATTCATTAAAGTAACCTAAAAGTAATTGCGTAGCAAAAACGAAATTTTCTTAATTTTAAATTGCTGTGAAATAGTTACTGAAAAAAGAAAAAATAAATAAGCAAAAATGGTTATAACATTAAGTAGCCCTTATTTTCTGATTTGTTTAGAAACCGGAATTGGCGAAGACATCTGTGAAACCGCAACATACATTTTCCCTGAAGTTCTAGTAATTGCAAGAGTCAGCAGAATACTGGGCGGAGGATAAGAAAAGCGGTATAAGGATTTGGTAGGTGTCTGTTTGCAACCATCTTTTTAAGAATAATGTCGATATTCATCTGGAATTATGATGGGAAATAGCAGAAAACTTTCGCCAGCATATAACCGGCTACGGAATTCAAACCCTCCGTCTACCAGTTCGGAAGTGTCAGTGCCATACGCACGCCGGGTCACTTTGCTGGTGAGTTTTTTTATCAAAAATCTAATATCTGTACATTCATTAAAATAACCTAAAAGTAATTGTGTAGCAAAAACGAAATTTTCTTAATTTTAAATTACTGTGAAATATTTATTGAAAAAAGATAAAATAAATAAACAAAAATGGTTATAAAATTAAGTAATCCTTATTTTTTAATTTGTTTAGAAAAAGGAATTGGTGAAGACATATGTGAAACCGCAGCCTACATTTTCCCTGAAGTTCTAGTAATGGCAAGAGTCAGCAGAATATTACTTTTCTTATATTTAAGTATTGTTTAGTTAATTTTCTTAAACTATATTTTTGATATGATGTAACTACAATTTTGATCCATAAGTTTTTAATATTATCATTGTAATCTAATTACAATTAAATTTTTTATAAGATATTGCTTAAATAGTTGTGTCTGCAAAACGTAAGCATTGTAAAAAAAGTCATATCTCAAAATTTTGACCAGTTTAATTGGCAGTTACACTGCAAAATAAAGATTACCTATGTTCATGAAAGCAAGTAAACGTTCATAATAAAACTTTTATAATCTTACTTTTTTGGTGTGTTTATTTTAAAATTTACCAAAAAAATTATTATTTTATCATACGACACACTTATATAGAAATTTAGACATAATAAGCAAAATATTTAACATCTCGAATCTTTTTGTATATAATTCCAAATTATTCTGTACTTCATATTATTATAAATATTTATGCAAAAAAACCATCAATAATCTTTTTTGATTCTTTATTTTCAATTAAGTTGAATCAGTTTATTTTTTTTAGCACAATTGAATCACTCATACTGATTCAGTTGAACTGAATCAGAATGAGTGATTCAGTTGGATTAATATTACACTTTTCTGGGTGTAAACATTACTATATAAGTGTGTAAAATTACATTTTCAGGTGTACAGGCGTGGTTTAAAAATACATTAATATGATGTAATTTTACGTTTAACTGCGCACTATTGCGAACTGAATGTGTAAAATTACATCTTGTTGTGTAGTTAATACACAAATAAAACGTAATCTATTACACACCTGGACCGTAATTTTACGTACGACATGTGTAAAACTACACATATGAGTGAGTAATAATTACACCATGATGGTGTAATTTTCACCTTCGTACATTACGGTTTGTAATGTTACTGTCATTATAGAAGGCATTTAATTGCCTCCTATAATAGTAGTAAAACGGTACATTTTTTTCTTAGAGTGTACATTTATGTTGATTATTTATTATTGTTTCCATAGTTTCAAAGTATGCTTTGACAAAAATTTGAACATCTTAGCACTGACATTATAAATTTTAAAAATTTTTGCTACTTATTTAAATTTTATTTTAATTATTTATGTTAAATTTTACGACAAAAAATGCGCTCGTAGAAAATGTATAGCGTAAAATGCGTGGGAAAAGCTTATTTCTCACTCATACGAGTTGTTGCACTCGCCCTGAGGGTTCGCGCAACAAACTCATATTCGTGAGAAATAAGCCTCTTTTCCCACTTATTGTACAATATACTATTTTATTATTCATTAAATAGTACAATATGTTTAAAATATTCTCCTAAAATTTCAAATCGATTTGAGTAAAATTCTAAGAGATAGACCCTTCGGAAGTTCCGCCCATCAGGCCACGTCAGTGCAGCGCAGTAAACTTAAAACGCGTTTATGTCAAAAATCAATTTTTTAATTCGGTGGACATGATTTCTCGAAAAGTTATGAAGCGATTTTGTTCAAATTTTGCACACATCTTTGAAATAACATTATCTAGTCATTGAACGAAGGATTTTTTTTAATTTTTTATTACAACTAATTTTTTCGAGCCAATACATGGCGAAAATTTGACCAAAAAAATGTGTTTTTTTGTTCAAAGTCTGTCAAAAGTTCAAATTTTAATTTTTTTTTTCCTTCGTCCAATAACGAGATTTATCCATGTACTAACGAAATATTTTTGGTTTTTTGATTTTAAATGAACCAGTGATGAGTTATGATGTCCACAGTATAAGAGAATTTTTTTTTGAGACGTCAAGGGTGATGAGGTACCAGCGGTTGAGCTTTCGGAATTTTTAAATAAAAATTTCACAAAATACTATTGAAATATGTATCTTTGATATGCTGAATTATTTAAATAAAATATATGATGATTGTATATATTAAAAAAAAATATATAGTAAAAATACTCTTTTTTTGAACCTTGGAAACCCACCTAACCCCTTAATATAATATTAATACTAACAGCTAACATACGTAATACCTGTTACATTATTGGTGAAATTTTATTATTATAAATTTTATAGTCCTCTGGAATTTTTTTTTAGAACACTGAAATATGTGCTCATTTTATGTGACAGAAGTTTATTCTCTTAAAGGTAATTGCTGGAAAATTCACTAGTTTATGCGGAATCTAACGAAATTTTTGTATATGTGACCTACAAAACTTGTGAGTAAATAGGGCATACTGTACAAACCTGCACCACCTAATATTATTCCAATGTTATTTAATTATATTCATTCCAAATAAAAGAGTCACTACACCAACATTTCCTACTGTTTGTTTAATTATTTATTAAATAATTAATTAACTAAGATACATCACGGTGGAAAAAAATGTTTTAATTAGCCTAATTAAAACTCTTAATTATAAACAATTATTGTCGTCTTTATTTCCATTTCACATCGAGTTTTCCTTTCTAAAAGCTAACTATGTATGTGCCTTAAGTATATGCAAATGATAATAATATTTTATCAGTGGAGATGGTAGAGGCATCGAGCAGGTACAATCAGTTACAAACATGCAGTGTCCCATGAACGCGGATAGCAATCCAAACGTCCACGGATTTAAGAAGTTTACGGTGTTTGCTTAATGTTTAGTCACCTAGTTATCTAGTTAAAATGATTATGTATGTATACATGACGATAAAATTATGTTAATGTTGGGGAAAATGAAACATAATATAAAAGTTAATACTTTTATAACAGCCTCAAGCAAATGTTGTGTAATTGCTGAGAGGAGTTTTTGATGTCTTTAACTTAATGGAACTCTTGAGTATACGCAATGTATGTATCTACCTGAATACCCGATGAGTGAAAATAAATGATTAAAAATATTTTATACTGTGAGAAATTAGGACTGTACACGGTGTTTAATAATATTTTTTACGGGTCATTTTGAGAGCGTCAAAGCGGCGGTATTATTGATGGGATACTCATATTTTAGCGATGCCTTGGGAAAAGCGACTTCTAGTTCAGTATCAGTAAAGAAAAGGTGATACTATTATTATTTTATACATATATTTAAAAGTATTTTTGAATTTTTTGTATATAAAAAGGGTTCAATATATGAAGAGGTTTTGTACATATAGCTTCATCGTTCTCGTAACACAGTTGGGTGTAAGAGTGTGTTTTTTATCCAGTTTTGTGTCGAAAAGTGATTTTGTGTAAATTATGAACGAAATCTGATCGTAAGATATTGAATAAAGGCTTTCATAATTGCGCTGTATACTGAGAAAAAAAATACGGTAACTTTTACGGAAATTTCTAGCAAAAAAATTACGGAGCTCTCTGGTAATGCATGCATAAGTGACAGGCAAAGGAAAAAGTACGATGAGTATAGTAAAAATTACCGTATGGCTCCGTAAAATTTGACTGCACAGTAGAAATTACACTGTGATGCCGTAAAAATTTCGGTGCTGTACAGGAAAAATTCTCTTCTCTTACCGTATTATTTATAAGGTTTTTTTTTTTTTATTTATTAACAAATAATTGAATTAAAATAGTTTAAAAAGATATTGATAGAATGGTAAGGATTAAAATCAAATTATGAATATTGACAAAAATGTTCTGTGATTTTTTATTATTTGTGGAAAAACATGTTTCAATAAACATCAATACATATAAAAATCTTAATTGTTATATCTTAATTATTAGTTCTTTATCAATAATAAAATAATGCGATTTTCATGAAACACAAATAAAAATTCTTTGTTTTAAATGTATAGTCCATTAAATAGTTTATTATAAAAAAAGAAAGAAAGGAAATGATGACACTCCTGGTACACATTCACTTACTAACATGGCTCCACTGCTACTAAACTGGTAACGGTCGGACTGCTGGTGAGTTAGGTATTCAAAATGACCTTGGTGTGGTCTGTTTATCGTCAGTTATGTGTGATGCTTGTGTGAGAGAGATGCTGAAAGACAGGTTTCAAGGAGAAAATAGAGATAACAAATAGAGTCTACCGTTTAGCTTAGTAAAAATTACACTGTAGCTCCGTAAAAATTCTTCCATGTCTAGTATAATTTTGCAAAAATTGAGTAAATTTTCCTGGTATCCACTTGAAATTTTACTAGCCCATCGAATTTTATGGAGCTGTATAGGAAAAATTCTTAAGCTGTACAGGAAAAATTTTCAAATGAATCGTAAAAAATAATGTTTGAAAGACATTTTTTATATTTTTGCTTGATAATTTCCTACCGACTGGTCACTTGAGCCTGGTTTACCGGAGGCAGCTCCGTAATTTTTACTGTAATATTTTCTCAATGTAGTGGCTAAATTTCTGTTACAGCACAAAAAGCAGCAATGCTTACAAGCAGCCTATAAAGCAGAACTAGAGGGATTAGGATTATAAAAGCAAAAGATAAAATTATTGTAAGAAAAATCTATTTAAGGAACAGGAAGATATCAGGTGGCTTTTCGGGGATTTGTGAGTTTGGGAAAAAACGGTATGTATAGGCTGTAGTGCTGTACGGATAAAGGTTTTCACGATTGCGCTTTTGAAGGTATGCTGTGACTCCTACCTTGTTGCAAAGTTTCAAACATTTTCTAAGTCTCAAAGGGGAGATAATGATTTTTAAAATAAAATACAAAAAATTCAAAATTCATCTGTCACGGTACTAATATTTAGTGATAACTTCGCCATCGGACGAAATGTGCCCAAAAATGCCCCTTTTAACATCTCATATAGTGTGGTTTAATGTCTCTAACTCTAGTAAGTCTGCAGATATTCGTTTTTTTTTTTAGCCACTAAAATGTAAAGAGTCGGTGAAAATCGCATATGGTCAAATTTGGTTTGATTACCATACTTTTCTATATGGATAAGAGAGTAAAAACGTACCTAAATTGTAAATGTTCAGGATATTCAGTTTTTGAACACCTTGTATCACATTACGAGGCTAAAGAATATCAGAGCGTGAAATGAAAAGCTGACATAGTGGAAAAAGTAGATAGCGTCGTTTTGTTCGTACGAAACTTTTTGACATTAGGTTATTGTACACGGAAAAAAAGAATTATTCCCATCAAATAAATTTTATTCCAGTCAAATAAAATTTTTGTTTGCATACCGTCAAATAAGCTTTTTATTTCAACCAATTAATTTTTTTGTTTGAAATTATTCTCAGTTTCAAACAGAAAATCAGTTCATTAGAATTAAGAAAAAATTTAATCAAATAAAAAGTATAATTCAGACAATTACTAACATATTTAAATGAAATAATTCTATAGTTTGCACAAAACAAAGATGTTGCTTATATGAATTTGAATAACGATCTGTTGAAATAATATTTTGTTTCAATGAAATAAGGATTTTATTTGAACTAAACATTTTATTATATAGGTGAATTCATTTTCTTATTTGAATGAAATAAATAATTTATTTCAATTAACAATTATTGTTAATCCACTGTATTTTATTTTTATTTAAGTGAATTCATTTTCTTATTTGACTGAAATAAATAATTTATTTCAGTTAACAATTATTGTTAATCCACTGTATTTTATTTTTATTTGAATTAAGTTGTATTTCTTATTTATCTGAAACATAAATAAACATGTATTGGATACAATAAATAAAACGCGTTTATTTGTTAATATTGTATTTTGTTTGTAAGATGTACTACATTATTATTAATAATATGACAATCAAATAATATTAGGGCGATTCTCGCGTGACATTTTTGCAACAAAAAAATTTTTTTTAATTAAATTAATAACAAACAAAACAAAAAGTTTATAACACGAGGCAACTGGATGAAAATTTTTTGAACATATTTTAATTTATATCTGAAATGCAGTACTCCAAATATAAGACATAAACTTCGTTTCGTACGATGTCCCGTGCGTCACGTGAGTTTATGCCTTATATCTTGAGTACTGAATTTCAGATAAAAATTAGAATATGCTCAAAAAAATTTACTTCATTTTCTGCGTATTATAAACATTTTGTTTTGTTTATTATTAATAGCATTTTTTTTTAAATGTTTTTGTTGTAAAAATGTCCTGTGCGTCACGCGAGAATCGCCCATTACATAATAACAAAATTACACAAAAGTACCAATTAATAAAATCAAATGCGTAAAGAAATCAAATTCTTGCCATTACCAATGGTATGATAATTATGTGGAAATAAAGAGTACAGTTCTTTTACACATCTAATATCCCATTCTACATTTTCATGATTTATGACTACCTCATATGCTTGTCTGTGTAAATCATAACCAATAGTTTTTAGTATTTTTAAAACAAAATATATTTCTTTATTTTTACTACTTAATATATATTTTATTAAACCAAATAAAGGATAATCTTCATCTATAAAACTAATTAATAAAATGTAACCAGGTTTGTATAACATACCATTCAATTTATATCGATTATAACTTAGACAATTTTCCTGGAAATTTAAAGGTAATTTTTTATAAAAGAAAATATAATCCTCTAAAGATTTTATAAACGTCACATCTGTACTGTAATCTATTTTATCTGAAAATCCCAAATTACTAGAGAGACGATAACAAAATTTTAGTTGATGTTTGAGAGCTAAGGTGTATGGTATATTTTTTCGACATGCTATTACATTAGCATTAGTTTTGAATTCCTTATGTTTTGCTTCGTACCGCATACATGAAAAATTTACTAAAGGTCCAAAACGATATAAAATTTCAGGATAATGAATTATTATGTGATGTTTTGGTTTGAGTTTTTCGTTAAATAATTTTAAATACAGTACATGATGTTCTTGTATTAAAGTTGCCAATAATTTAATGGCACCTTTATGTAATGTATTACTAAATGAAATAGCAACAATTTCTTTTAATATCAAGTAAAGTTCCCACACATTATCGTCAATAGGTACAAAATCTCCAGCAATAATACCAAAATAAGTAACAAATGCAAGCATTTCTGATGCTGACATAATGACATACTCATTATTTATATGTTCTTTAGACAACAATGGAATTTTATTTCCAACATTACAATTCTCAGAATGATTAAAAAATTTGAGTTTATTATTTAAATGTTTTAATGTAACAAATTTTTTATCTTTTATTATATATTTTAAAATCTTTGCCATATCATATCTACAAACTCCTTCCAATAAATCATGCATTACATCACATGATATATTTTTAGTTACATGAAAATGAGACAATTGATTCCAAATTGATTCTTCTTTAATTCCGTTTGTTTTACAATTAACGTCTGTATTGTAAGTTATATTATTTCTTAATAGTGACTTATCTTCTGTCACTTGACTCTGTGTAAGAGATTTATCAGCTTTACATGTACGACAAAAATAAGAACCCGAAAAATTTTCACTGTAACCTAATATTGAATTTAATCCTAAATTATCTCCTAATATAAGTATTACATTGAAAAATATTTGATATTTTTTATTATTAACAATAATTTCAATTCCCTTTTCATATAGTTCTACACATTCGTTAATTAATTTAGAAAATGTTGCTCTATTGCCGAAATTTACTCGATCTTGTGAAAAAAACAACTGTGCCAGAAATATATTTTCTAAACGTGAAGCATACTTTGGTGGAATACAAGCTAATGAAAAATATATTGCACCTAACTTGTATATAGATGCGTGGCTACCCAATACATTTCCAATTTGAAAATCATCAAAGAAAATATATAACGGCAAAACAGTTTTATCATAAAAATTACATTTTAATTCATTCCATACTATTCCATTAAAAACACTTTGTACGTTTTCACTATCGTAACAATCTTCCATATAACTAATTATTGACTGAAATACAAACGGTAACTCTAAAAAACACTTAAGCACTTCTTTCATAGAAACAAATTGTCCTAAATTATCCTTTATTTGCATAGATGAAACCTCTTGATTACTTTTTTGAAATTCAGACGTTCCAATAACAAACGGAACTGGTTTAATTAAAAAATTTGAACGTTCAAAATATTGAAGTCTTAAATATTCTGATTCAAAACCACTAAAAGGAGATTGTAGTTCAGAAATAATATTTTTAATATCAGCCAATATGGATTCAAAAGAATCAGTCTGTCCTCTAACAGAATTTAATAAGTTAATTTTAGTATTCAGCTGTGTCACAACATTACAGTTAAATATTTCACTTACGAATTCAATTATATCTTGTATCACTGATCGTGTAACAGTATTATTGTTATATAGTTTTGAAATAAATTTCTGTATTGATTGTTTGAATGTTATATCCGGATTCAATGGAAAACTTTCAAAAGTTTCAGATAATTTATTTTTATTAAATTTTTCAGTTTTATTGCTTAAATCTACATATTTTTTAGTAACTAAAGAACAATCTTCTATATTTGTTGTTTCATTTGAATGCTTAGAAATTAAATGTTTTTTGAAATTCCATATATCTTTATACAAACGTAAACATATGCTGCACTGAAAATTTGAAGAATATTGATGTGAAAACTTCAAATGAGAAAAAAATATTTGCATATCATTAAAAGAAATATTACATTCTAAACATTCCATTCTGAATAATAGTATTTGATATTTAATTCAATAAGTAAAAACAAATATATAAAATTTGAAGAATATTGATGTGAAAACTTCAAATGAGAAAAAAATATTTGCGTATCATTAAAAGAAATATTACATTCTAAACATTCTATTCTGAATAATAGTATTTGATATTTAATTCAATAAGTGTAAAAACAAATATATAAAATTTGAAGAATATTGATGTGAAAACTTCAAATGAGAAAAATATTTGCATATCATTAAAATAAATATTACATTCTAAACATTCCATTCTGAGTAATAGTATTTGATATTTAATTCAATAAGTAAAAACAGATATATAAAATTTGAAGAATATTGATGTGAAAACTTCAAATGAGAAAAAAATATTTGCGTATCATTAAAAGAAATATTACATTCTAAACATTCTATTCTGAATTATAGTATTTGATATTTAATTCAATAAGTGTAAAAACAAATATATAAAATTTGAAGAATATTGATGTGAAAACTTCAAATGAGAAAAAAATATTTGCATATCATTAAAAGAAATATTACATTCTAAACATTCCATTCTGAATAATAGTATTTCATATTTAATTCAATAAGTGTAAAAACAAATATAAAAATATTTCGGAAATGAATTTTCAATTTTGGATATATAAATAATTCTTCAAATTGACAGTAAACAAATGTATTTACATTACAAAAATAATCATAAATGTATTTCAAAAGTAACTTTGAAATTTTAAATATCAAAATTTTAAATATTGTAATAAACAAATGCAAATGGACTTTCACTGTCTATTTTCGTTATTCTTTAAATCGGAAATAAGTTCAGAAATTGATGGAATTTCGGAATCCCATTTTGTTTCAATATTATATATATAACGTTGTATTAAAGTTAAAATGTGACTACATTCAGAACTATACCGTGCGTTTAAAACATGATAAGCTTTAAAACAAATGTCAAAAGCCTTTAAACATGAATTTATTTGATACTTAATATTGTCTATAATTACGTATGTTTCGGTAATATTTTTTAAATTTGGTCCTACCACTAGTATAAATGGTTGTACTGTAAGTCCATGTTTTAACATACGGGTGCGACGATTTTCTATAGTGACGTCAATTTCAGATGGCGTTGTTGAATGTAACAGTAGTCCTTCTAAAATTTCGGGTATTGTTGGCTTCCACTGCTTTCTTTTGTTGAATATTCTTGCTCTGGATTGTATTAGATATGGTAATAATGATATTTTTAATGTTGTTTTGCTATCTGAAAAAGAAAATATACGTATTTAAAATAAGTTAAGTACGAGTCTGACTCACGCACGGAGGGTTTCGTATAATATCTTCCTTCCTAAAGGGTAACTTCCTAAACCAAAAAGGTTATGTAAATAAAATTTCAGCTCAATCGGAGATATTTATATGGTTTTTGGAACTCCAGCCAAAATTTTTCCATTTTATCTAAAAAAAAAAACTATAGCCATTTGGACGAAGTTCGTTTTACTTTTCCTGTAATATATATGGAATTTCCTATTTGTATGAATTTTTTCAAAGTTTTCGGTTCGAAAACTTCGAAGATAAGAAAGGGGGACGGTATTTTTTCGCACATTTTTGGCCATAACTTAAGAACCTACGTAATTTAAACTTTTAAAAAAAGTAGTTTTGAAATGTGTAAACAAAGCCCTTTCAAATGATATCCCACTTGACCTTGGTTTCGCACTTACAAATTTCAACCGTCCATTTCTAACCCCTTTTCAAATAAAAATAAAAGGATTTGTGAAATTAATTTACCTGTAATAGATGTAGACAAACGATTTCTATACGGACGGACATTGAAGTCTCACTCTAAGGGTTCCGTTTTTTATTTTTTTACGGAACCCTAAAAACAACAGAAAAATAGTAAATAAAAAGAAATGTTTCTTACTTTCAGATAAGTTAATGTTGTCTAATTCCTTGAGTGTACACCGAGCCTCATCTGGTAAATACTTCCTTTTTAATTTTAACAAAGACTCAATAAAACTGGAAAAATTTGATAATAGGCATAACTCCTTTTCTGGGAAAAGTTCTGCAAAATCTTTTTCAATCTGTAAAATTTTAAGAAAAAAACAAAACTGAAACGTTTTTTACATTACAGTTTCCAAATATGAAATATATTTTTAATTTTTTACCAAAGTAAATCCAAAAGAACATTTTAGAATAGGCCATTGTGAAACAAACTCATTTACGGTTAATAATTGATTACTTTCATGTTTCCTCAACGGAAAAGTTTTTTTCCAAAAATCAATAACTTGATCAAATGGTTCAGTATTATATTCCAACCATGTTTTAAAATTTACAAGATTTTTTGATTCACCTAAAATTAAGTGAAAAATAAACAAAAAATATTTGTTAGATTGTAAAAACGAAAAAAGTATGATTTTACCTTCATCAGACTCCACACTTAAGGATTCACTAGGCGGTGTAGGACTCCAAAGACCTGAAGTTCTGAAATAACGTAATTTGTTTCTATATTTATCTATTAAACGGCCTTTCGCTGGCGTACATTTTCCAGTAGAAGATTTTTTTAGTGATGGTACATAGTAAGTTTCTTTAACTTCATTTGGGAAAATATCAATAATATCTTGAGCCAATTTTTCAAAATGGCTTGCATCCAATTTTCTAAAAATTAATAACGAAATTTTTTTTTAATTCTATATAATTAATATTCAACTTTAATTTGAAAAATACCGTGTAGTCGATTTAAATATTTCTGATATGATTAAATCACAAAGAATATTTCGTGATTTTCGATCTAAGATTCGGTTTCCCGCATAAGTTGCTAGAATAATTTTTCCGTTACAAGTATTATTTAAAATATCATTTAAATTAAAATCTAACTGTTGACAATTATTTAGTTTTTGTATTAATTCGTCTCCGTAACATGCGTTATATCTTTTTATTTTTGCTGGTGATACTTCTACTGGATCAAAATTTTCTAAATCCGAAAAATTAGTAGATACAGTCGAGCAACTGGAACTGGTTTCATATTTATTTGGCTAAAATAAAATATTATATATTATATTACAAAAAAAAACCGTCTATTTTTTTTCTTTCAATTATTTAAAATTAATTGAATTTACCAGAACAGTTACAGGTAATTTTTCCCGTTTAAAGGCATTTAATTTGGAAATAAACTTGCTACGTGGTCCTATTTTTTTAAATATTTCAGCTATCATGTCTTCAGTTAAATGTAATAATGACGTAATATCTATCTCGTTATCTAACAAAAAACAATTTAGTATTATACTACTGAATAAACTAATTTCATAAAATTAAATTCATATCATGAATGCATAAAGATTAGGCACATATTAATTATTTATTGCTTTGAAAAAAATATGAACCAAAAGCAATACATTTTAATTTACAACAACACGGCTGATAACTTAGGTATTGTTTGTTAAAATAATAATGACGTAATATCTATTTCGTTACCTAAAAATGATTTAGTATTATAATAAACTAATTTAATCAAATTAAATTCATAATTAGTATAAATGTAAAAAAGTTTGGGCAGGTGCTAATTACTAATATCTTTGAAATAAATGAAAAACCCAAAACAACAGATTTTATTTAGAACAATATGGCTGATAAAGATATGTATATGTACTATGTACCTACTATTTGTTAAAAAAATTATTTTTTTACTTACCGATAAAAACAGATATATACTCTTCGAAACCCCAATTTTTCAAAATGGTCTTTGTTTCCTCATCCATTTTAATAACTAATGTTAAACATATACCTATTACATATATAGAAAAAAATACAAAAACACACAATGGCGTCACTTGGATGTTTAGAACGGAACGTTTAAATATTTCTTTTAATGTTAAATCACTTTAAACTACTCAATACAACCGACGCGAATGCCGAAACAGTACATAATGATGTATATGTATATCGTATATCACATGACCATATTCTACATGCGCAGTTTCAAATGTGTTGAACATATTTAAGTTGTGTTCAACTGGAATAAAATATACTGGACTGAAATTAAATGTCGTTTGCATAACTTTTAAAATAAATTCATTCAAATAAAATTAAATAAACAAATGGTTTTTAAAACTGAAATAATGTGTTTGTTTGGAACTTATTAAAAAATGCAAACAAAAAAATTAATTTTTGGAAATAACAGAAATGATTAGGTAAACTGTATGATAATTCATTGGACAAAATTTTATTTGGGCAAAATAATACTTTTCAAACATTCAGTTTTATTTCATTGAACTGAATCGTTTTTTTCCGTGTATATCTGTACAGGAGATAGGTAGTTGGTACCTACATATTTAGTTCTATCTGCTAACTGCGTGTGTTAAGTAATTAATATTGTTCACCTGAGAAAATTTGAAGAAAATTTTATATCGAGAGAAACTGGAGAAACACTGGTTGTTTTCCTTAATGTGATAGCCTGAATTTGATTCTGCTAATAGGAAACAAAGCAACTGTAATGATGAACAGTAACAATTCAATAATATTAGTAAAACGAAACAACACTACCGGCTTTAATTTAAGTCTTTATAGACATATACAGTAATATAAGTGTTTTAATCAGGACTGAGAACCATCTTATAGAATATTATTTACCGAGGACCGTAAGTGTTAGTTTCGTGGATTTGGATGTAGTTTGGGAATCCGAGGTTGAAAGTCGAAGATTCTTAAGCATCCATGGCCACAAAAATAAAGTTATTGGCCAAATATTATCCGAAAGGGGGATTAGGTGATATTGTTAAATAGTTAAAGAATAGGGTTTCGAGAGAAAATCACCAATAATTACTAATAAAAATTAAATATGTATTTTTTGCCCTATATGTAGGTATACAATATGCCTGAGGATGAAACATTATGTTTCGAAACGTCACAAAATAAACAACTAATTTTTATTAGTAATTATTGGTGAATTTCTCTCGAAACTTTATCCTTTAATTATTGGAAAAGTATTTAAAAAAAAAGTTAATAAATAGTATATTGTGCAATAAGTGCGGGAAATTGTCGATTGCCCACGAAAGCGAAGTTGAGCGCACGAATGTAGTGAGTGCGCTCATTCGCTTGAGTGGGCAACCGACAATCCCGCACGAGTTGCACATACTATTTTTTATTACGAATTTCACATACTTTTTTCTATTATTATTACTATTTTTGACATTTTTATTACTTTTTAAAATAATATTTTTGAGTACTCGTCTTTTTTTTCTGAATTAAACATTGTTTAAATTACTTTTTTGGTGGTTTCTATAGAAATAATTATGAAATATTTATTAAATGAAAAATCAAGAGGCGCCTTTGCGTGTTTTATTGTCAATTTTCGTGTGGAAAGTTTACTTTCCTCACGCAAAAAGTATGTGGGAAGAGTACAGTGGGCAAACAGCTATTTTGCGTACAGAAATGTGTGCGCCAAGTTAGTATTTCTCCCGCATGAGTAATAAAAAATAATAAAATTCATCAACAATGGAATTGTAGTAAGAGTGAATAGTACGCGTCTATCAAAAAACGATTTCCATAGAAATAGTAGTACCTATATAACTTATCGAAAATCATAAGTGTTATTTTTGTGGTCTCGAATTCAGTTTCAGAATCCGAGGCAGAGCAAATTATTTTTTTAACCAAAAAAAGGCTGAATAAATAGAGAAAAAATGAATAAATTAAAAAAAAAAAAAAAGAGAAAAAAAACAAACAAACAAACAAAACAAAACAAAATACCCCTGTCGCAGCATCTGCATAACATAGCGAATTTCCAAATTTTGGGGACTGGCGGATCTCATCTAAGAACTGTACCTATTTAAAATAGTTTAGCTTTCTAAGAGTAAAAGATTTTTTAAAATCGGCTGGGTAATTAGTTTTGATATTTTTGGAACCCAAGAACCCGAACGGACTTTGTGCAGCATAGTTGTATCCATCTAAAATAATTTAGTTCTCTAACAGTGAAAAAATTTTCAAAATCGGTCGGTTAGTTTATTTTTTACAATAATGGGAACAGTAAACCCTGGCGGAAATCATACAACATAACCTTTATTCATCTAAAATAATTTTAGTAAAAAGTTTATCCTAACAGTAACTCATCTAACTAACACCCAGGATCTCATATAACTTATGGTAGTTCGTAAGGTTCTTGTGGACATCATTTAATTACTTAATGAATTCAAATACTTTAACTTACTAACGGTGAAAAAATTTTCAAAATTTTCGACATTCGCTAAAAAAATCATTGAAAAATATTTGATATGTTTCGATCAATTAATGGTCAACATCAGCAAATAAAAGTTACTAAAATCGAAGAAAAGAATGAGTTATTTGTCCGTAGAAATTAAAATACAAATTCTGAAAACGAGCAAAGAAATATTGAAAAAACTAGATCGGCAAAACATTCTGACAAATAACACTACCCAACTAATACTTGCTAATTTGAATGAAACTTAACATACTTATTAAACAGCGAAAAATATTAAATACGTGTTTTTTTATTTCGGCTAAATACGCTTTTTAGGGGTAGAAAACACCATTAAACCTCTGTAGATGAAAACAGTTATAGCTAAATATTTTTGAAACGACATATTTTTTGAAAAAAGGGCTGAGTACCAAATTTGTAGAATTTAAAGCGATGCACTTGATAGTGATCCTGAAATCGATTTTCAAGGTCAGTTGAAAATGATTAGCCATTGCCGAACTTTGACCATATCCTGTACCTATAAGCAGTAATTTGATGTATTGACTCAATCTATCTTCAAAATTGATTTGTTGCGTTATTTTTCTAAAATAAAAAAAATAAAAACCTGACGAAATGAAAAAATAGGCGCAAGTTTATAGAAAAAATTAGAAGAAAACATTTTTGTAAGTAATTTTAGAAGTAAAGTTAAGAAAAGATTTAATATCACTCCAATTGTAAGTTAAACATTAACTTTATGTTATATTAGAAATTTTCAAAATTTTTTAAAATTTTTATTGCTACTCTATAGTTATCATATTAGGAATTCAATTCAACATATGATTAACTATTATTTTTCCGATTGCGATTGAGCAAGTATTTTTCAAAATTACTTCTTGATCACTTATTTTCTATCTTGCATGTAAAATTCGTTCGAATATACTTTGAACCATTTAGGGATGAAAAGTAAACTACTCCTTTTGAAAAATATTAAATGATTTTCAAATGACTTTGGAAATTGACCTCAAGGTCAACTTCAAAGTTATCATCAAGTGCATCACTTTGAACTCTATAACTTTGGTCCTAAGCACTTTTTTCAGAAAATATATCGTACCATAATCCACTTCTATGTTGATTCCTGGTCTCTTTTCCTGCGTTTCTAATATTTATGTCAATAAAAAATGTGCTACCGTAGACAAGGATGAATAGATACGCATTCAGACTTCACACCGTATTTTTTTGTATTTATTTTACGAGTACCTAATCTTTAATATATTAAAAATTTACGCGAAGATGGTCACTTTATCAGCAGTATCCAAAAAAATTTAAAAATATCCGTGGTTTTTGAAAAATTAACGAAAATCGTATAATTTCTTCTCTATGAAAAATTGGGGTCAAAAGAGACGAGAAAAGAGTAAATGGGGACAACCCGTAGGGTCGACCAAAATTGAAATTCTAATATAAAATAATTTCGAACTTTTTGTATTTATACATTCAAAAAAGAAATAATAGGTACTTGATGATTTTCTGTAAAAATAAACGTAGAATCTAAAATAAAGTTTATATACTCCTGTCGTTTACCCCTAAGTTTATATTCCTCCTATTCTTATTTTAGTTCAAAAAATAATTTTTCAAAAGACTAACAAGTAAAGGTCCCGAGGCCGGACCTATCGATTTCGATGAAACTTAAATATATTGTAGAACACTAAAAACTAAGGGACACGTATTTTTTTTTATCTGCGGAAAAACGGTTTGAAGGGGTGAAATCGCCCTCCAAAAATTGGGGTAAAAATTTAATTTTTCAAATATCTCGAAAACAGTAAGAGATAGAGCAAAAGTTTAAATTGGCGATATTGCTCTTTTTTAAAGAGCTATCTATTGATATGCAATTTGTTCATATTACATCAACAGGGGTGGTTGGGGGTTAAAATTTGGGGGTTAATTTTGCAAAAAGGGGGTGAAAAATAAACAATATAAAAATTTTGTTTACAGATTTGAAATCTACGTCAAAAAATCTAATTGACCTATTTTTGCTCAATGCCCTAATATTAAGTCTAGGGGTAGTTGACTAGAGGGTGACTATGTCGAATAGTCGTACAATTTGAGGATTTCAAGAAGTTCTTCTTCATGGAAAATAGCTTAAGACAATTAGAATAACGTAGAAATGAAATTCTCGAATTCAAAATTGAGTTTGAGCAACATTGGAGGGGGGGTGAGTCACCCTCTTAAATTACATACTAGTTTATATACACTAATTTTTGCTATTAACACACTGATAGTGGGTAAAGTAATGTTACAATAAATGGTTCTGAAGTTGGACTATCATATGTAATGTCTTTATTAAGTTTATTTTTTAATGGATATTATAGTTTTCCTTATCGAAAATTATCGATACCGAAAATTACATAACCTAACCTAAAATAACGAAACCTAATAAAAACCTTACATACGATAGTCTAACTTCAGAACCATCTATTGTGACATTATTACCCCGTGTCAGTGTGTTAATTGCAAAAATTAGTGTATGTAAACTAGTATGTAATTTAAGAGGGTGATTCATCCCCTCTCCAATGTTGCTCAAACTCAATTTTGAATTCGAGAATTTCATTTCTACGTTATTCTAATTGTCTTAAGCTATTTTCCATGAAGAAGAACTTCTTGAAATACCCAAATAGTACGATTATTCGACATAGTCACCCTCTAGTTAACTACCCCTAGACTTAATATTAGGATATTGAGCAAAAACAGGTCAATTAGATTTTTTGACGTAGATTTCAAATCTGTAAGCAAAATTTTTATATTGTTTATTTTTCACCCCCTTTTTGCAAAATTAACCCCCAAATTTTAACCCCCAACCACCCCTGTTGATGTAATTTGAACAAATTGCATATCAATAGATAGCTCTTTAAAAAAGAGTAATATCGCCAATTTAAACTTTTGCTCTATCTCTTACTGTTTTCGAGATATTTGAAAAATTAAATTTTTACCCCAATTTTTGGAGGGCGATTTCACCCCTTCAAACCGTTTTTCCGCAGATAAAAAAAAATACGTGTCCCTTAGTTTTTAGTGTTCTACAACATATTTAAGTTTCATCAAAATCGATAGGTCCGGCCTCGGGACCTTTACTTGTAAGACATAATAATTAATAACAGTGAGATTCTACGTCCATTTTCAGACTTTTGTTTATTAAATTGCGTAAAAGCTAGTAAATGCAATAACAGATATGATGAATTTATAAGGATTTTCTTGTACTACAAAATCTTAAAAATATGGAAACGCGTACTTTTTTTTCGTTAATTGTGTTTTATTCTTTTGCACAAAATTTTAAAAATACTTTATTTTCTTAAGAAAGGGAGGCAACTTTAGTCACAGATATGCCTATGAACAGTTTTTGGTAATCCGGGAAAAACGAAAACACTTTTTAAAATTTTTTTATTGTTAAAATCGAAATGTTCTTTTAAAGAGGGTTAAAATTACCATATTTTATATTAAAATTTTAACACAATCACTCCCTAATTAACGAGCCTTACTTAATATTAGCAAATTGAGAAAAAACACGTCAATTAGATTTTTTTACACAGATTTTATTTGTTATATAATTCAAAAGGATATTTTAAAAATGTGTATGAATGGCTTTCATTAAATAAATTTCAATATATTTTCCATTTATTTTAACAGTGGAATGTCCTTATTAGTGGCTATACTTTCGGCTTGGAGCGAATTAGACGAAGATTTTCTTCTAAAACCAAATTTAATAATTAATTAAAGAAATAAAAAAAAATTTGTGGATTTCCTACCGTTCAAATATAATCTTTATTGTATGTAAAAATGTTATTACATTTTTTCAAAAAACTGTAAGTAAACTGTAAAATTTTCTTTACAAATATGTTAAAATAGAGAAATGTTTCCTTTTTAATTTATTTTTAACTCTTTTTAAATGATTCACTTTAAAATTTTTTAATATTTCTTAATCGAAATTTCATAAAAGAATGTGTCAAAATTTAAAAAAATTTTGCTTTGTTAAAAAAAAAAATTGAATGTGCAAAATTATTTAATATTAGAATGCTCTGATTATACAATTCTAATTATAACTGTATTGTCAATTGGATAAAAAATTACGTAAAAATATTATTGTTTGAATATGATTTAACGTAATTTTTATACGATTGAAGCAAACTCTTATTAATTTTAGGAAGGTGTAAATATAATCTAAATTCTGATCATATCACATAACAGATATCGTCGGGATTTTTTTTGTAAAAAAAAATGGAACAGAGATACATTATAAAAACATTTAACTGACAGAGAAATAGAATATAGCCGAATCGTTAAATTGGATTAAAAAAATCATGACACGCTACTTATGAAGCGGTTTTTTTCGAATTTAGCTCGCAAAAAATGAGACAGAAAAAAAAAGAATGCGAGTGCGAGTGAAATGGAGAACGACATATTTCCTAGTTTTTCTCGAAAAGTAAGTAATTTAGAGCAACCGTATAAAAACATTTTTTATGCATTTTACCTTTTACAATGGCTTAGTGTAAAAAAAAATTTGAAAAATTGCTTAATTCTGGCAAAAAACTCATTTTGTTGACAAAAAACGCCCGGAAAACCTACTTCTGGGCATCCGACGTGTCTGGCTAACGAACTCATCCAACGATTTGGAAAATCGAATTCGCACACAAAATTTCATAAGCATTAAACGTTTCGTTCGAGAGTTATCGCGCGGATACATATATATATATATATATATATATATATATATATATATATATATATATATATAAATTTTAGTGAATATCATTTTCGTATTCTAGGGACCTCAAAACATATTTCTGATATGGTCTCGGGCTTAGGTCGCACCATGACACCTGGCGTAAAAGCTGAATTTCCAGTTTTGGAAATTCGCTAAAAAAACAAGCGTTTAATAGAAGCGTAATTTTAATAAAAACAAATGGTAGGCGTCTATACGTATCTATCGCCATATAGAAGAAAACTGTTTACTAATTGACGGTAAGCCATTATTTGCCTGCCTAGAAAGGTAAGTAAACTTTTATGACCCGTTATTTTTTTTAACTAAAGTAACGAGCAAACAGAATGGTAAACGTTGCTTAGGTGACAACTGACCTGCTATGTAAATGCCAATTTACGATTCAAGTGAAAAAATTTATTTACTAATTGAAGGTAAGATATTTTCACGTTCCTAGAAAGATAGGTAAACTTTTTAACCGGTTAGGTACTATTTGTAACTATGGTATTCAGAAAACGGAATTATAAATGCTACGTACGCTTTATCTGCTATAGATACAAGCTTACGATTCAATTAAGAGCTTCATTTTTTATTTTCAAATTTTGAACTAAAATTTTTAAACATCTTACAAACAGAGGCTCATTGCAAGAAAAGATACTTTCTCGAATCTTCGTGGATCTCATCTATTCATCCAAATGCTAATCTGGCTGCTGATTTGTCGAAATTGGATAACACTTACGTCAATGTTTTCCTGAAATTTTCCCCTCAACAACTTCAATAACATATAAAAAGGCCATTTTATAATCGTATGTCAGTTTCTTATCATGGACACTCCATCTATTATTATTATTTTTAAATTTTTATTTGGTTCTTTTTGAAAACAACTTTTTAAATAACAATTTTTAATAATTGTA
The DNA here is from genome assembly GCA_035578155.1 of Brachynemurus nebulosus. Taxonomy (NCBI): domain Eukaryota; kingdom Metazoa; phylum Arthropoda; class Insecta; order Neuroptera; family Myrmeleontidae; genus Brachynemurus; species Brachynemurus nebulosus. The sequence continues at coordinate 26,614,839 of JAPWDM010000003.1, forward strand.
ATTTTGACACAATTATTATTTTTAATAATGCAAATACTAACAAAAATATTTTTTATGTAAGTAGGTACCGCATGTTTTTTCAAAAAATTTTTTTAAAATTTTTATTTTTTTTTGTATTTTTAAATTTTTGACATTTTTGTTAAAAATAATTTTTGACATTTCTACCTAATGTTTTTGTTTACTTTTGTAATAAAGCTTCTGCCATGAAGATGAGGTTAATAACCCGAAACCGGTAGCAGAAAACTAACAAATAATTGTTTTTTCATTTTGATGACTTTAACTCCTAATATCCTATCCCTTCATTAAATTATTAGTCATATAACTTTTTTCCTTACATATTTTCTAAACATTGTTTGTTGTGGTGCGAGCCTCTTTATGGTACGGGCCTGTAGGTTGAAACCTATATAACCTGCGGTTAAATATGGTTCTGATCTCAAATGTTGGTATCTATAGTTGTAATGTTAAATATTTCATTGTCATTCTGTATTGATCATGAACTTGAAACAAAACTGATTGCTTAATTAATTAGTTGAAAATTTTGTTACGTCAATAAATAATTTTCAAATTCAATCTGTTGTAAAATATAACTTATCTATTTCCCACTGTTGACTACAATCTTCGGTACCGCGCAAACCCATTCCCGTTTGTTTCTCTGTGCGCCCATCAATTATTTTATTGAAATGCTCGCATTGTGTCGAACTAAATGTGGCGATATTTTCAATTTGAAAGGCCCAAATAGAGAGATTCAATTGATTAATTCGAAATTATTATATTATCGTATCATTTGTTTTAATTCTCTGTTCGTTGTATTTTACCAACATTTCAATGAACTTTTATTATCTGTTTCCCGTCTACCATTCTGTTACGAAACGGTTTATATTGTCTACAGGTTTAATCCTACTTTAGTCCTTTCGTCGACGAAGATGAAGATGGAATATGCATTTTCAAATTTAATTTTAATCTATTTATATTCTTATTAACTAACAGCTGAACTCTATCTATTGAAGAACGCGGCGATATTAAAAACACTTATGGGGACTTATTTCAAATTTTGGATCCAGTCCTATTGTTATTAGGATACTACTACCAGAAACTTGAAATTTAATGTGGGTGTACTTATATTTTGACCTAAAATACTTTTAAAGAACCTTTGACTAAAATATTTTTATTATTTGCGTCCTTTTTATGCAATGATAATGGTAGTAAACTAAAGCTCTTTAACAACCTAATACCAAATTCGTAATCTAATGGCAAATAGAATTTAAACATATCGTTCAAATAAAATGAAGAAAAGTGTAAAAATTGAAGATAATTGAATATAAATAAATGAAAATATATTAACAATATAAAATCTTATAGAAGCATATGCAAGCCGGTAGGTTTCATGAAGTTTTCTATAATTTTCATACTTATAAAAGTTAAACTACATGTCGGTTTAATTTAAAATTCAAGTACAATACTATATTAACTTGTAATATAATATTAACTTATAATTAAGGAAGGAAAATCATGTTACATACCTCTACCTGGCGGTTCATAAATCACAACACAAATAATTAAAATACATTTTTAACTTTAAAAATAATTACATGACCGAATTTATCGAGAGTCAAATTGACTATGAACAAATGAGAGTGAGAATCAGATTGACGAATGAATCAAGATTGACCCCGATTAAAACTCAGTTTCGGCTTTTATACCGTTCGGTTGTGTGTCTACGTGACGACTTCTCACTATTAGGGCCTCTAAGGTTTAAGAAGCGTCACTCATCGGGTTATTGAAATGACCGTCTGACCATCTATCCCAACTGCGCGTTTCTTCCATTTCTAAGAAGTGATACATATTGCGACTTATCGTCCGATTGTATATCGTTCAATAAATTCAATCGATAATTGATGTCTTTTAAAAAAAATTAATGCAGTGGTAGACAAAAATACGTATATATTAGATACATTTTTAATTCAGTATCGGTTCTGGGAATTCAATTATTATAACGGGTGTAATAGTTAGACTTGAGTCCGAAACAGAAATTTGATTTGATATTGCAAATATATATATATATATATATATATATATATATATATATATATATATATATATATATATATATATATATATATCGTCGGTTTAAGAAGAAAAGTGCCTAACTCCATTTTAAAAAATTAGCCTCTAAATGTATTATATTTAGAGGCCAATTTCATTTTTTTTAAAATGGAGTTGGTCATTTTTCTTTTTAAGCCGACGATATCGGTATAAGTGTTCGCTCGATAGTTTTCGAACAAAATCTAATGCTTATGAAATTCGGTATGCTATTGGAAATCCCAAATCTTGATAGGATGAGTTCGCTAGTCAGATGTAAGTTAGTTCTCGAAGAAGTTTTAAATTTTTATAAGGAAAATATTATATCTTGCTAATGCCGTTTTTGTCAGTGTAACAAGTTATTTATAATTCTATCTCAATTTTTAAAATAAAATATAGGTACATATCGTGTTTTGTCAATGATTTATGTGAAAATTAACAATAAAATTAATTTTCATGTGTTTTTTTCCTCGTTAAAAAACAACAGACAGAACAAACTAAAGGACATACCTATATGATTTTAGAAAAAAATAAAACGACACAATGCTGAAAGAAGCATCCTTTGCAAATAAAAAAATGGTTACCACTCTATTTATAGCGTTCAATGTTTTTGTTACAGTCTCAATTTTATTAAATTCAACAATACAATTTAAATTAAAATTACAATCCCTACATGATTTTAAAATTCATTTAGTAAATTTATTCAATCGTAATATGATCTCATATTTTACAGTGTCTACATGTGCACAAAGTACATGCATACATCAAAATCTATTGGTGTAGTTGTATCTGGATGTAAGAAATTTATTTTAAAGAAACTCAAACATAATAACGAAATCATGTCTCGTACAAAATATAACTCACAGCTCGCAACTACTGACTCATTCTGACTCACTACGAGACTGTTACTGAAAAGTGCATTGCATTAGTACTTATAACACGCAGCGTAAAATGTACTGGGTGTGTAAATTAAAATCCCTATTTCCGAATGGTTGAGCATTTGTTTGCATAGTTTTGTTAAACTCGGCCTCTGTTTAAACTAGTTGCTTTCGTATCCTGTAATGTCCACATATGGTGGTATATGACTAATATTAATTAATATTTCACTAATTAACGAATTTACTTAATGTAATTTACGAATTTACTTCCCCAACTCCTGGCAAAAATTTATCTTTATTTGTTATTACAGGGAAATTGATTAAAAAGATGTATTCTGGGTTGATTGCATTTCACATGGGAAATAAATTTAGTGAAATTCTATGATTCTTTGAACAATATTTTAAAGATTTTATTTGTTATCACACATAGTGGACTTGTTTTATTTTTACAAAGAATTTGACAATTAACGAACACGATTTATAGTATATTAAGGGGGGGGGTAAGGTTTTTAAACTTTTTTTTGCATTTTTTTTAAATTTTTTTCTGAATGTACATGCCGAGCGTGTTGTGTCAAAATTTCAAGTAAATCCGAGCAAAACTAATGAAGATACAGCGTTCCAAGCGACCGGCCCTCATGCTCGATTTTTATACCTGCCTGGTAGCTGCGCGACGCGCCTACCTGGTAAATATAAAATTTAATTTTATACTTACAAATCTTATACGAAACAAATACTTACTATAATTACCCGTGTAAGTATAAAAAATTATATCATTTTATTGATGTTTAGTTTTGGATTTTTGAGTATAAAAAACTTTAAATCCATTTTCTCGCAAACAACATTTTTGAAGTTCGTGAACATCATAACTCAAAATCTACTTCACCAATTTTGTTAAAATTTTGTACACTGTTTCTACACATAAGGTAATCAGGTAGATTTTTTTTTTGCTATTTTTTCCAGTTTATAATAACAAGCTAACCGAAATTTCTAGCAAAAATTGCGTATTTCACTTCAAAATGCTGCCAAAAATAAAAAATCGAAAAAATACAAAAAACTCTTCCTGACTCCCTAGGGAAACATATCACCTTTTAAACGCATTTCGATTTTTTTGTCTCGGATGATCCGGTACCAAGTTATGATGTTCACCGCAAAACAACTTTTTTTCGAGGCGCCTCCGGAAATTCGCTGTCGTGGACTTATTTAATGATATTTGTAATTGATAATTTTTTCAAAGCTACTTCAGATGTGATACTATAACGTGTATATGAAATAAATAAGCCAACATTGTTCATATCTCCAAAAAAAAAAAAATCATGAAAATATGCTTTTTTTCGCTTTTAAAACCTTACCCCCTTTAACAAATACTATATATTTTTGTAATAATTTCCTGCATAATTTCGTCTGTTCATCACTCTGATTGAAGAGCTTAAATTTGAAAATAGTCATGTAATTGTAAACGATCTGATTTGAACAATATTTTTCTAAAGCCGGTTCTACACGATGTTACGAACATTCCCTCCAACGTTCGATCGAACGTTTGCTGCAAGTAAGTTCGACAGTTGGTGCTGCAAATGCTCCTGCTACACGGTAAATCGAATGTTTGATCCAAATGATCCAATACATATGATGAAAATAGTTTGCTACGTTTGGTACAAACGTTTATTCAGTGCACGAGGATGTTATCTGTCCGATGTTATCACTATTGTTATACACTGATGTTATCTCTCTTCATATGAACGAGTCGTACAGCCGTTGAGTCGAACCAACGAACATAGTCCTTCAAACGTTGGAAGTATCCCTTTGACTCGGTGCACGAATACCGATATCGAGCGGAACGTGGCCAAATGCGAACGTTCGACGCCCGACATTGGACGCTCGTAGGTTCGAACAACGGCTACACGATGTCACGAACCATCAAACGTCCAATGTGAAAGCTGTTCGTAGCATCGTGTAGAACCGGCTTATGAAAGAATATTAGCTTAGCGTCATTTGAAAAAAGTGTAAAAGGACGTTTAAACATCGATTCGTCCTCAGTTCAACTGAATATTTTACCTCAGTTGCATTTCAATTCGGCTTACCACCGCGACCCCTTTAATGAAACAAGACAAAAACTTCGTCCATCTTCTTAAATGAAGACTGTTATTTCTGCGTAAAGTCCGAGCAATTTTCGGGAAAGATAATACAATATTAGCTTAAAATTTTTTCAAACTCTCATGTTATTGATTTTATGTCACCATCAGCATACGATATTTTTGGAACCTATATCTAATGTTGCAATGGAATCTAAACAACCGGTATATAACAATCTATGCAACTATCCTGTATTCTCCATGTTATATGCATTATAACGAACGACAAACATATTAAATTTATATTATAATATAAATGTTGACTTTTATATAAATATATATTCAACTAAATAAACGTACAATATATTACATTTTATTTGATTATATTTCTACACTTGTTCAATGGCATCGAGACGAAGACTCAGATTGTTATAACACAACGAAATTGTTGAACAAATGACTTTTTATGTTTATACCATGACGGAATAAGGAAAAATATGGCTAACTTCAAAAATGCATCACTGCTTGCATGAGGCAGAGTCAAAAGTTCAAAAATGCAACAGACGCATCACAACAAAAAATCAAAAGTTCATTTTTGCATTTGATGCGTCAAAACAATGCATCAAGAAATTTGGTGATGCATGTCCAAGATGCATGTCATGTGTATAATGTAGAATTATAACTACTTGCCATATTATGTAGATATTAACACCAACAGGAATAATTCCGAAAAACAAATTGTTGAAAAAGATGAATGTATTTACCTTGGATTAAAATTGTTTAAACTATTTGAATACATCTTGCACTCAAAATAGGTGTGTAATATTTTTATTCAAATAATTTTTATATTTTCAATTTCAAGTAAGTTCAAGTTGAAATTCAAAGATAATATACCTATACAAGGGCTGTATTGCTATATTATCTATAGTCTATTATACTACATTATCTATCTTATCTATAGCCAAATCAGAGGCTAAATGATGCCAATAGCCCGTTCAAAAACATCTAATGTGCATCAAATTTCAAGTGAGCATCAGCAGCGCATCATGTAGTAGTAGACGCATCAGAAAAGTTATGATGGTGCATCGATGCGGTAAAGTTTACATTTTTGAAGTTACCCTATATAATATGGCGAAGAAAGGAGCGTTTTCCAAAATACCGAACAATATTTATGTCCATAATGAAAAAATTTATTTAATTTATTTATGTCCATATTATAAATGACGTCATTTTGTAAATAAACAGTAGCGGTGTTAATATAATTAAAACATTGCCATTACTTCTAAAATAGTTTGTAACATTAACCGTTAATTGATTATTATCAGTATTTATTTTGATTCAATAATCAGTTTCGTAAAAATACTGTTCGACTTTTTTATCTGTTAATTTTTTCGATTAATTAATTTTTTACTTGATTAATAATTCTATATCTTCGATTGGACATATTTTCTTGATAAAATAAAGATAGATGTAAACATATTTATTAAAAAATCATTATTTCATTAAATAAATAAATACAAACAAAATACATAATGTTAAAATTACAATTTTATATTATTAAAATAATTTTACATAAACAGCGCCTCTGAAATTAACTATCAGATTAACCTATAATTTTTTCTGGGAGTACAAAATATGAACATGCCACAATTTATGGCACATGTTAACGTGTATATTTACCCATTTGTTTCTGGAACATATAAAGCAATCTATATATTCATTCTAACATCATATTATATGTATTTCTTTTCTCTCTTAAGATCTTCCATCAATATTTTTCTTACATAAATCGTTTACACTAGTTAATAATCTAGATATATCTCCGGCTTCGTTTAGGCGTAACAGTTTCTTTTGTCATCTCAAAATCGAAAGTGTAAGCCGGCAGTGAAGTTTTTAGCACATTTTTTGGTCGACCCATTTTTTTTAACTTAATGTATAAATTTTTTGTATGTAGGGTGAGTGCGGGAGAGATGCCGCACATTTTGAAAACACTTGATAATTCTTAAAGTATGCATTTAATTGATTTGAAATTTGGCACACAATAAATGTAAACATTGTTCTTTAAAATTATTTATAAATAATTTTAAATTTTGAATCATAAAGGATTCATAATTAACATATTTGTAGAGCATGCAAAGCGGCGTCTCTCCCACACCTATGGGAGAGGTGCCGCATTAAAGAAGGTGAGACGCCGCATAGTTCACATTAAAAATTTTGCATTTTACATCCATCTCGATACATGATGCATGCCATATGTAACTATTTTTGGCACTTTATACATCCTAACCAGTCAAGTTTTTTTTTTTTTGTTTCTGAGTACTTTTTAAAACATTTAATACACAGGCAATCATCAATTATTTTCGTTATCTTCACTAATATGTGGGCTCTTCCTGATCCATTAATGGATCTTTTATATTTACGTGGCATAATTTACAGTCCAAAAAAAATTGCATAATTAAGGTATATAAGTCTATGTTTTTAACTGATGGACTAATGATAAATGTTGCCATATACAGCTTAAATAAGTAACTTATTTTAAACATATAATCCATTAATAGCACTATCTATCAATCAACGGACGAACTATGACTACTGCGGCGTCTCTCCCGCACTTACCCTAACTTAATCTATGTCAATCTCGAGTGGGTAATCTTTCGAAAAACTCAATAATTTGCAAAATACTCCGGTAAACAACCAAATAACTAAATAATTAAACATGAAAATGGAATTATTATTAACAATAATCTGTAGAAACCACCCTCGACTTGAAAAATCTAATTTATTTAATTTTTTATCATGAACATTATATTTCTTTTATTTTAATTGGTGTGTATTTTACTTTTTAATTAGAGGTGTTTCTGTTGCGTGACAACTTATTTCTGTAATCATTTAAAAAAATTTCTTTTATTCATTTACAAAATAATATGTATATTTTTGTGCGTGATAAATTGTCCTCTTATTGCCATTTTTCCTGTATTCGTTATTTTTAAATATTTAAATGCTAACGTGTTTCCTTGCGTAAAAGTGTTTAAGTAAAAAATTAAATAATTATGTCAACATTTTCGATAAGTATATACAGGCTGAGTTTTCTGAAAGTTGAGAAAGTAAGTTGCTGCCATGTGCAATTCCAAGTTGTCAGTATTTTGACAGCTCCGGTGTTTAAAATATATTATTAAGCTTTTTCCTTTTTAAATTAAAATCTCATAGTAATCGTTAAACCGTTAACTACTATAGTAATTGCATCGTCCTTAAATGACCGATATTTGATAAATGATAAATTTCAGAATTTGAATTCTTAAACTGTCTATTGCATGTCTCAAAAAGTAGATTGTCGGTTATTGTAACCAATGTGAAAGGTGGCATCCAATTTTCTTTTACTGACAGAAGAAATTAATTAGAAATTAGCTTTAATTTATCACTAACACTTTGACTACCATCGACGTCATATGATATCAAGTGAAACCTTACTAATTCATACATTACATCATACGACGTCAATAATTCTATATAATGTGTATTAGCTGTCAAAATAGTGTACCAGTTGGGCGTTTTATCATTATAGGTTATGACCGTCATGGTATAAAAAACCTTTACCCGATCAATATAGCAACCACATGAATTTAGGCCATCCTCCGTCATTGAATCAAGTTTTCGCAAGGCAATCTAGGCGAGCAGTGCTGTACAGTTACAGTCACTTCATTTATTTGCGTTAAGAGAAGACCGAAGCCTTCAATTTTAAAAAAAAAAATTGTACATCTTTACATAGGTCTACCGGGGCCTTTAAGGTTAAAGTATCTAATTCAATGGGTACCTATATCCTATTAACTTTAATTTAATGTCGTATCTTCTAATGGAAATTATTTCCCCAAAAATACTATTAACGAGCAAAAAAAGAAACGACCTCTCCGGACTCCTAATCGAGGCTGCGGTACCCCTTTTTAGATCCGGGCCCGTGGGCAATTGCTCTACGAGCCTCATCTTCTCGCCGGCCCTGTGGAAATGTATTTCTCTCTGTCACAATATTTTTGTCAGACATTGTATAATATCTAACACGTCCTGTTCCAAAATAATTACAAAAATAAAGTTCTTAAGTCAGATTCTTTTATTTTCAACAAAGGACAAAGGAATAGTATATTGTGCAATAAGTGCGGGAAATTGTCGATTGCTCACGAAAGCGAAGTTGAGCGCACTCACTACGTTCGTGCGCTCATTCGCTTGAGTGGGGCAATCGACAATCCCGCGCGAGTTGCACATACTATTTTTTATTAAGAATTTCACATACTTTTTTCTATTATTATCACTATTTTTGATATTTTTATTACTTTCTAAAATAATATTTTTAAGTGTTCGTCTTTTTTTTCTGAATTAATTATCGTTTAAATTACTTTGTTGGTGGTTTCTATAGAAATAATTATGAAATATTTATTAAATGAAAAATTAAGAGGCCGCTTTGAGTGTTTTGATTAAATTTTGCGTGTTTTATTGTCAATTTTCGTGTGGAGAGTTACTTTCCACACGCAAAAAAGTGTGCGGGAAGAGTACAGTGGACAAACAGCTATTTTGCGTACAGAAATGTGTGCGCCAAGTTAGTACTTCTCCCGCATGAGTAATAAAAAAATTCAAACAATTCAAACGATTTTTCCTAATAATTTCAGGAAAATTTCATTTACTAAAAGCTGAAAATGTCTAAAAACATAAAAATGTAAAGGACAAGCAATTAAAACTTAATTTATGTTAGACAAAATTTTAAAACAACTATTTGTTTTGTTTTGTTGCCTAAAAATAATTTACATGTTTCTCGATCTGAGTAAAATATTTAAAAGTGTCAAAAAACAATTTTAAAAATTACATTTTTAAACCGTAATGGTTTTGTTATTCAGTAATTCTCAATTTTTTATGTAATGTTTGTTGTTGATATTTTGTATTTTTGTAATTTTAATGTGAAAACTTTCGCGTGAAACGGCGTTATGTTTGTTTATTTGTGTGTGTGCGTTCATTTGACTGACTCAACACGCTCGTAACTTATTGCTCGCTGTTGTAGAAGATGAAGCGCGATGAGTGTACATAGATACATATTTGCTACAGTTGGAGCTTCTGTACATTTATGTATATGAAATTTTATTATTTCATTAGAGTAATACATATACATTTATTTTATATATTAAATTACTGTTTCAAATCAAATTATCTATTCTGTTTGGTTTGTATGTTGTCTCTAAATAGGCGTACATTATAATATGGAGTGTCCACAAAGTGTCGGAACTTGTACCGTAACGCTGTTTCCGATGTTCAAGTGAAGTCACGTTGATAAAATAATTATGCTACTTACAGAAATTTAGGATATACGGAAAGCTTATGAAATTCAATTAAACTCGAGCGAAAGGTGTCACTAAGTCGGCATTATTTTAAGGGAACAATTTTTTTCACGTGACAGAAGGATTTTGAACTTTTCGTGATTTTTTTTTTTAGATAGATACTTATCTTCTCGAATCAGCTATCGGTTTTTTAAATAATAAACAAATATTTTACTTCGCAAAAATACCACTTTTATTTTTGAAATTGTGACAATATTGTTTCGAACCGTCAGTTCATTTTCAAACAGACTTCAAAATTCTGTTTAAAAATGAACTGACGGTAGTAAAATATTTGTTTATTATTTACAAATATAGAATACCATAAAGTAGCGCTCAAATCTATTAATATTATCGGTTTCTTTTTAAAGTGGCGTTGCAATAAGTGGGGGTGATTTGAATTTTTCAGGCTGGGAGAGATCGAATTTCAAAACATCTTATAAAATACAAATTTCAAAAATTTCAATTTACAACAGTTTTGCTTCTAGAAACTTCTATTAAAAATGCCTCCGTCTATTCCTAAAAACGCAAAATAAATTAATTCTTGTAGCTTTTGAATGATTATGGTTTTTTTTGGCTATAGTCAGCTTCCACTTATCAGCACATTTCAAATAAAAACCAGAGGGCAACTGTATTTTTCCTCGGAGACGACGAAATTCGTTCTACATAAATCAAAATGAAGTTTTGATTTATGTAGGTTTGTTATTATACCCTGTTAAAATACAATTGACATGAGTCAAAGTTAAAAAATTAAATAATTCTTATATTCAAACCAGATCAATCTTCTATTCTTTTCTAAAAACAAACTGAAATTTTAAAATTTACGTAAATACAATAATGAAAGAGATAAAGCCAAGAAAACGGTAACTATTTAAATTCATAAGTGATGAAGCATGGTTAAATTTATTTGAAATGGCAAATAATGGCCATTTTATGGGGATGTTACGGAACCCTTTACTCACCTCTAAAAGAGTCTCACCGAGTTAGCATATGGGATTTCGGCCCAGCGGCTTCTTCGGCTATTCTTTTTCATGAACGTTGCTTATGGTGAGTAATGTTCGAAAATATGGGTATTAGATCTCTACGCCCTATACTATCAGAGATATGACGGTAACAACCTTTAACTTTAAAATTCTTTTTTCTTCAAAACTATTGAAGACAATTAGATGAAATTAACAGAGGATGTTGATATATAATAGCTTTATATTGTACAATTTCTTAAGCCATTGATTGCAGTTCCTCACCACTTATAAACAATTTGTAAATGCACAACGTAAGGGGTATTAATTTTTTTTTTTAATGAAAAATACGACCTGACGTCAAAATGACCTTGACAATGAAGGTCAAGGTCCAATTTAAGGTAACCATTTAATGTCCCCCTTCGTACCTAAAAACTTTTTTAAAGGTCATTTTTTGATAGGTGGCGCCTCTGGCGAGATATTTAGATGCATAGATTAAAATGGCACAGCCTATATATATATATATATATATATATATATATATATATATATATATATATATATATATATATATATATATATATATATATATATATATATATATATAGTTTCCAAATTAGCAAGATACATACTGTACTGTTTTTAGTCGAATTTTCTCCGAAAAATTAGACTTATACAGTCTATACGATAAGAGCTGCGAGAGGCGAGAGTAGGGGCGCTATCCGTTTTCGGACCCTTAGAACACGAATATGTAGAAAAAAAAATGTCTGATATATATATATATATATATATATATATATATATATATATATATATATATATTTTCCCGCCACCTTTTAATTTCTGTAGGGCCCCCCTATGGAAGTTAAAAGATGAAACTTGGTAAATGGGGCTCATTTTCGAGGCACCTCATACTCACCTCATCAAAGTGGGGTCAAATATTGGGCAAATTTTTTTTCTGACCCGACCTTTAAGGGGGTGGTGGGGGGCGGAAAAGCATAAAACTTTTCCAAACCGGTTTTAAATAATGTTTCGGTCAATTATCTACAACATATCCAAAATTCAGCTTCCTAGGATGATATGGTGGGAGTAGAGGGGGGAAAAACGATTTTCGCTGGATCTAACAGGCCCCCAGCCCCCCAGAATTAACGTAGAGGGTTGAAATTTGGTGTGTTGATAAAGTTCGTACCTAGGTTGTGCTTTTTGGAGGTTTTAATATTTTACCTCCACCCACCTCATTTTTAAGCTACAATTCCATGCATTTTCGACGTTTTCGAAGTTTGTACCACTCGCACAGGTCACCCGAATAAACCTAAAGGGCTGAAATTTTGTATTCGGATTGTGTTAGTATCAAGGGGGTGCCTTTTGGGGGTCTCGACTTTGAACCCCTACCCCCACCATTTTTATACCCAAAAGAACATGATTTTTCTTGTTTTTTAACAGTTTCGTTCGGGTCAAAATCTCCCCAAATAAACCTAGAGGGCTGAAATTTGGTGTACAGGTTAAGCTAATAGCCAGACACTGTTTTTTGGAGGTTTCAACTTTTAACCCTTACCCCCACGATTTTGACGCCAATATTTCCTTAATTTTTTTGCTTGTTTTCTAACACGTCTAGAGACTCCATAAGGAAACCTAGAGGGCTGAAATTTTGTACGTGTATTCAGTTAGTATCCAGCTAGTACCTTGTAGGGAGTCCGCATCACTTTTCCCCCCACTTCTCCCATTTTTACATCGGAATTGAATGCTATTGTTAAATGTGTTTTAAAAGCATTATGTTTATTCTAAATACAAGTAGGCGAATAGTAATTTTAAAAAATTTAAAAAAAAGTGAACTTACTTTTATGACAAATGAAATACATACATATTAAGTAATTTAAAAATGTTATTAAAGTCACTGTTTATTTATAAATTAGGAATTTTGGATTTTTAGTATTTATAAAATAGAAATTTTGGATTTTTTTGGAAAGAAAAAATATCTTTATAAAGGCCTTCCAGTTTACTATTGAAGGTCCTTTTTTAATATTTAAAACTAAAACATAAAGGCAATTAGCGGATAAACATGGGCAGGAATGTCCTCGTACGAATTGTGTTGGCTTTTTTTCTGCTAACTGTTTTCGGCACAAAATTGAAATTTACTGAGATACAGCCCTTAAATACTTAAAACCTTTTTTTAAAGCCTCGATCAGCCGAATACTCATCACCAGTTTTGAAACCAACAAAATGACAATTCGGTTGTAGACTTTCAATCATATTTCGCTTGTAGACATTCAATACCGAAGATGAAGGGGAAAATTCGACTACCGTGATGGGGCCCCGCTGCTCACGGCGTTTTTTCTATTTGCAGTTAGATAGAGAAAAAACAAGTGACGACATTAAACAAATGAGTAACTAAGGAACAATCTAACAATAAGTAACGTATATGCGATGCAACTGACTGGTGGCAGGAAGTTCCAGAGGATGACTTTTTCGCGTACTGTGTATATGAACTTGCGTCTCCGTTAAGGCAAATGTATTTTAAAATTTCATTAGTTTATTAAGATAAACAAATAATAAACAAAACAAAGAAATACAACAGGACTAAATATTCTTTAAAAGTGTGTATAAGTATACCGAAAACTTTTGGTTTTGTTAAACATAATAATAAAATTAATGGAGTATGAAAGAAAAGAAGGTAATGTGGAAGACGTACAGGCTACTGAGTATACAATTCAAAGGGTTTGGTTTGGAAGACGATGGATTCTGTAGATTCTGACACAGGAAAATTCACTATATCCCTGATAGACTGTGGGGAATTAAACTACTGATTTAAAATGTCCTCTTAATAGTCATATTTCAGGTGATTTTGATCACCTGAAGACGAGCCAAAAGACGATTGCCGATGCTTGAAGTAGAATATTCTGGGATGTGTCCAGCTGGGTTTGCAAATTTTGTCCTTAGTTCGATCTGTCCTTACTTTATGTCTCGATATATACAATTGCGGTTCTCATCTTAACAAGGGTAACCATAGTAATGAAGTTATACACTTCATATTAGCCGTGTACCTTATGGGATTTCCGATCGGCAACATCTTAGGTGGTAAAGCTGTAATTTAAAAAAATTGCTTTGTAAAGCCGCTTGTTATATTATTTACTTTAATAGTCATAGTAATATATTTTTATTTTCATACATGCCTCTAACTTCAAAAATGACGAATTTCCATACAAATTTTCATCTCGTATTTAACCCACTTAGGGAATGAATTTTTAAAATCCCTTCTTAGACTCACCTACGTTACATAGGGAACTCTTGTGTAAAATTTCATTCTGCTGAACCCAACGGTTAGGTTGCGCGTTGTCTGTCAATTAGTCAGTCAGTCAGTCAGTCAGTCAGTCAATGTTAGTGATTTATTAAGTAGATATAAACAAGCTGCTCCTTTCTTTTAACAGATATTTGAAAACTCCGAGAACGTGCACTGTACTTTTATTGTTCAATATATTATTTTTTACATTACTTGAAATTAAAACTATACCATGTAAGTAAGCAGATATTTTGAACAAACAATATGCGCTGGGTATGAAAATTCGGAGAAATATAACGTAAGTATATAGTGAACATTTATGAATAATATGTAAAATTATATTTTGGAAGTTTTCATGTTATATATCAAAACTGCAGAGAATGTAATTTAAAATTAGAATTGTTTGGAGGTATATATTAGTTATTTTATTGTACTAGTTACGATTTGAGCTAAATATTCAAAAGTAGGGCTGGGAAAAATGGTTCATAGAAACCATTTAAAATAGAAAATGGGAAATGAATTTCAAAAATGCATTTAAAATACAAAATGATAAATGGTTTTGCTAAACATATTTAAAATAGAAAATGGAAAATAGTTATTTAAAATGGATTATAAAATGCAAAATGAATAAAGTTTTTACTTTAAATTTATTCTATAAGTTTTTTATCTTGATTTATATTAATAAAAAAAAAGTTAAGAAAATGTCAAACTTACTGAAATCAAATAAAGGCAGTCCTTTGAGAAAATTTTATAAAGTTTGCATGATATGAAAACGAAATTTAACTCTTGAAATATTGTTACTCAAAAATATTGTAAAATTTAATTCAGTTTTAACATATTCATACGAGTACGCTACAACTACGACTTCTAAATTACATATACAAATCATCTACTCGAAATACCGAAACATTTAACTTAAGTGACATTGCAACTCGAGTTATAAAAAACTTGAGTCAATTGAATCAACTTACATTTAACAATTTGTTAGACTGCGTTTAACTCTAGTTCTATGATTAATATGAGTTATAAGTGTCATATCTATAAACATAAATTTAAGTATACAAGCATTTTTATTTTAAATGTAAAATTGATTCAAATATTCATTTTAAATACAAAATGGAAAATGGTTTGACCGAACTTATTTAAAATAGAAAATGCAAAATGCCATTTTGTATTTTAAATACATATTTAAAATGAAATCATTTTAAATAGTTCCCAGCGCTGTTCAAAAGGATACAACAAATACTGCAATTTGAATTAAATCCTTTATAAATAATAAAACAACTGGCGGCTTTTCAAAAAAAAAAAAAATTTAAAAAGAGAATACTGATGCTAGATATCCACTATAATTGGAATCCCATATCTTCTAAATGCTCGATCTAAAGCACATCTTCTGGGTACATTTTCCATAGCAAATTTTTAAATGTAAAGTGGATCCCGGGAGAATATATTCCTTTTCTGGTAATTATTCATGCAGTCAGGTGACTTGATACCATCAGTTTTTAGGTTCACTGTCCTCTAAGTCTACAGTGATTTGAGAGGAAATTTAAAAGTACTTAAAACCAGTGTTCTTCTAAATTGATTTCGTTAGAGTTTCGATCTTTATCGGTAGTAATTATAGTTTCTTGGGTCGCATCAGTCTTGACAAACGCTTCAAGACAATTACATTCTTTTGGATTCTCCTTCTTTTTTGATTTTTAAATATGCAAGTATGTGATTTTTTATTCTAAAACAGGGTTTATGGCACGGTAATATTTTTTTATAAGTTTATCCATTATTTCGTTGCCATCTATTTCGATATTGTCACCCAGAGTAGGACAATTCTGTTTTCTAACCTAGTCTATTTAGAAATATTTCCAGAAAATAATATCAACTCGGTTTCGATGAGGCTTGATATATCACAACTTCTCTTTGTGAACCTCGTATATCAAAAATTACATGTTTTAGGACAACCAAAAAAAAGATTAAATACTGTATTTTATATATATATATATATATATATATATATATATATATATATATATATATATATATATATATATATATAGCCAACATCAAAGCGTAATTAGCATAAATCTTAAGTTCATAGTGATGGAAACACAGATTTAAATACGTTTTGTTGTGTGTGCAAAAATTGGGAGTTTTCAGATACGAGGTTCACAAAGAGACATAGCGATATATCACTGAAAGGAATTTACGTGAGGGGCATTAGTTTCGAAGTTATGGTTCTAGCGTGATATATACTTACGCTACTTCCGTTTATACTCAAATTACCTTCCGGCCTAAGTTCAGCGGGTATTTTTTCGATTCTCATACCGCTGTTTCAGGTTTGCATTGCATCTTTGATGAATTTTATTATTTTTTATTCAATTTATTCATCATTTTTTCGGTTGGAAAAATTACTTACTCATACTCGGCATGTAAGTTTATTTTTATGGTCATGTATGCCTAAGAGTCCTTAGCTTTCAACCTCGGATCCTCAAACTGCAACCAACGTCCCAGAAGTAACCTTTAGAGCCCTGGCTAAGTAATATACTATTGTATTTATACTATCTCAAAGCCAATCTTCTGACGTAAATTAAGTCTTATCTTACACAGAGTTTGAAAATAATTTACTACTATTTATTTTCCGCGTTTTCGTTATTGGTTTCGCATTTTCATCTATAACCGTGACTCGTTCAATAGAGGTCTTATCTGTAGAATATATTTATGATACTTCAAATCGGTAACGATATCACAGTAGAAGTTTTCCGTTCGGTCGAAACACTTTTTTGACGGCTTTTTGATCTTTCACGATTTTTTATTCTCAATGATGATTAATGAACCAATGACCGATTCTTGGCTTAGAAAAATGAGTGCGGGGTGCATATTGATAATGCTGTGATGAAATCGTGGGGAGAAAAGACATGATTATACACAGTTATTATACAAGATTAGAAAATTCGATTCTATAATATTGGTCAGTGCATAAGTTCGTGCGTATTTTTTGTTAAATTTTTAAATAATATAAAAAAATTCTGAGTCCACAAGATTTCGAAGAATGTCATCATCAAAATTAACAGGACATTCTGATCGGGGTACATCATAAATGCTGCTTTCTGCAACTTTAAATTTTTTGAACCATTCCTTGGCAGTTATTACATTAATAGTGTGTTCACCATGTACACTATTAATTTTTATCGCAGCAGACCTGGCAGATTTACCACACGAATATAAAAAATGTAGCACAACACGTTTGTACTGATTATCTATATTCATCTTCTATGGGTACTAAGTAAAATGCGTTCGATATTTACGAAAGTTGGTGATGAACTGAATAATATGTTAGTCAAAGGATGACAAGTTTCGACACAAGTTTCAAAATTGTATTAGTTTAGTAAATGAGTCATAGTGAATTCCATGCATGCTATTAATACGCACAATCTTATGGACTGACCTGATATTTATGACAGTTAGTGTACTTGATAGACATTCATCTAGTATAGTTTCAATTTGTATGTATTATTATCATATACATGTGCATATGCATGTTTTATGTAATCAACCTGTATATACAGTGAATATCAATGTAATAAGATACCTAGTCGGGTAAGTGTGAATCAAGCAAAGATTTGGGGCTTCTGCTCATTTCAGAACAACAAGTAGGTACTCTGACAAACTCGATGATAATTGCTCAATCTGAAGGTAAACACGACCATTTGAGGACTCTCGAAAGATATTATTACGAGAAACTTCACTAAGGCATTATTATGGTTTCGTCTGCATGCGTTTATGGTTATTAGGATGTTTCCTTTCTAACTTTTCAACTGTGAATCTATTTGACCACAGACAGAGCTTGATAGGAATTGTGTCGGTTAATTTGGATGGATAATATTAACCGAAGATAGTGACCAAACTATTACGCAATTGATTGCTTTAACAACAGTTACGGAATATAGATACGCAAACGTATAAAAAAATTTTCTTATTTTATAAGAAAATAATAAGACAGATATTTTATTTGAAAAATATCACTTTCATTTAAAATTTGTGACAACTCTTTTAGACGTTAGTAATTTTCAAACGAAGTGAAAAATATGTTAAGTAAATACTGAATTTGTACATATAATGAAATTGTAAATTTTGACATTTTCGTCTCTTTGACTTTTTGTTTGACTATGCATCACGTAGAAACTACTGATGAAGTTTTACTGATGACTTGATTTTTACTTTTTTTTTTCTTTTTTGAAACGGGGGTAACGAAGCTTGATAAAGATATATTCCAATCATGTATAGGTTTAGAACTTTAGAAACTTCAGAGTTCTTTAGCGAGCGAAGCGAAGTACCATATGTAACTGATTTTTTAGGAATATCGAAATATCTGATTTAAAAGTAAGTCTACTTACAATCAAGATAATCCTATGCGGGTCAATCCGTAGACTACATCTACTATATATTAAATTTGTTTGAATCCTAATGAATATGTTATAGAAAATAGTAGGGGTGTGAGAAAAAACAAAGTTGAAATAACTGAGTAGGTACTTACACGTGATACCGAGTAAACGAACAATTAGAAATATCTATTACATGGGTTACACGTGTGTACCATATTAATTTGAAGTTAAAGTTACATAACGTGTTGAAATGGCCAAATTTGGTATTTATTTAGGGTAATACGGAGTCAAGATGAAGTGTACTCCTAATGATTCTCTGATATCATCAGGTGAAATTGTTATCGTATTCTTGCTCGTCCCTGAACATGTCAATTTGCCACGTTTTTAGCGAATTTCCAGGATGGACTTCAGCTATTACAGCCACTGTCATGACGCGACCTGAGCCCCGGACTATGGCAGGTTTTGAGGCCCCTAGAACCCGAAAATAATATTCACTAAAATTTATATATATATATATATATATATATATATATATATATATATATATATATATATATATATAGATATATATATATATATATATATGTATATATATATATATATATATATATATATATATATATATATATATATATATATATATATATATATATATATATATATATATATGTGTGTGTGTGTGTGTGTGTGTGTCCGGGCGATAACTCTCGAACGAAGTATCCAATTTTTACGAAACTTGGTGAGAATATTTGAAGTCCCAAACCCTTGGATAAGTTCGTCAGCCAGATACATCGGATGCCAGGAACATGGTTTTTGTTCTTGCAAGAAATTAGTTTTTTGCCAAAATTTCCACTTATTCAAAAAATTTTGCGAAATTTTTTACACCATTTAAAAGAGAAGAAAAAATTACATAAAAAAGGTCTTTAAATTCTTTTTCTATGTCAAGTAGTTTCCGAGAAAAAGGAATTTTTATAAATGGAAATTCGCTATGTTATGCAGGATGCTGCGACAGGGGTATTTTAAGTGTATTGCCATCTTGGAATGTTATTCTAACCACGAAATCCTTATACGTTATCGCCTTTGGTCTACCCATACTTGATCATTTTGTAATAATCAATGTCGGACATTACACAATTTAGGAGACTGTCGTTTTTTAGCGAATTTCCAAGAGTGAAACTGGAAATACGCTATTACAGTAGGTGTCATGACGGGACCTAAGCCCGGGATCATAACAGAAATGTGTTTTGAGGTCCCTAGAATACGAAAATGATATTCACTAAAATTTATATATATATATATATATATATATATATATATATATATATATATATATATATATATATATATATGTGCCACCACGATAACTCTCGAACGAAACGTCTAATGCTTATGAAATTTTGTGTGCGGACTGGATTCTGAATTGGCTCGGCTAAGTTCGTTAGCCAGACACGTCGGATGCCCAGAAGTAGGTTTTCTGGCCATTTTTGATCATTCGATCCTATCATAAGACAGTTCGATTTTTACATCGTTGAAAAGGAAAAAAAAAACGACGGGTTGCACTCCGGGAGTGCCGGCAGAAGTGAAAACTTGAATATTAACGTTGTGCATTTTTGATATTTTGGAATGGTTAGGGAATAATTTTGCACGAATTGCTTTAATTATCAGTATAAAAGTACTATCATATTTATGCGGTAGAATACAATATTTATTTATTGCGCTATCGTACACAAACATGACAATTTATATTACATTAAAAAGTTTATTGTCTGCTCTACTGTACTGTCTACTCTCCATCCGTCTTACGAATTTTCGATCAGGTCACGTGTCCTGACGCGAATTTAACATTTTTTACCCATTACAAAAAAAGGGTACAACGCCGCTAAAGAAGTTTTTCACTTCAAAAAGTTCACCCCTGTTAATCCTGATGTATGTTTTCAGCCTGCATATTAGTAAAGTAACGAAAACGATATGTACATATGTATATGTATTGTATTCTGTGAACGATATAAAAACCTTTACATACACACAAGCACAAACCGACACACCTATACAAATATAACTAGTCTAATAGCACTAAATTTTATCTATACAGTAGAACCTCTGTTAACCGGACAGCAGTGTCACGCAAAAATTTGTCCGGCTAACAGAGGTATCCGCTTAACAGGGGCAGAATAAATAATACCATTAAATAATGTAGTATTCATAACTAATATTTTAATTCAAAATTTTTAAATTTTTTTTACTCAAATCAATTTTATGAACGAATTTAGGTACTTATATAAAAATATAACGTTTACAAATGCATCGTCACATTAGAATCATTGTTAAAAAGTTAAAACATGAACAAATATACCTAATACATACGCACTAGACGTACTTGCGTCCGGTTAATGGAGGTAATAATGTACTAAATAATATATCTTCGTCAAAAAATATTGTGTCCGTGTCCGGTTAACAGAGGGTCCGCTTAAGAGAGTGCTGAATGCATTGGTTTTAGTATAGCATGCCACCGTCATAAAAAATTTGTCCGGCTATAGGAAGGGTCCGGTTAAGAGAGGTGTCCGGAATCAGAGGTTTTACTGTACATTAATTTTAGAACAGACATAAAAAATTTTTAAAAGGAGATTCTTGTAGGGATTCACTTTTTCTAGCGTTCCGGCAAGGTTCCGGACGGCACACCCTGCCGGAACGCTAGAAAAAGTGGATTTTTGAGTGCACGTTTGGAGCGCTGTATCTTTTCACCTGTACAAGATAGACAGGTGCTCTCGGTGACTTTTTTGTAGAGAATTCGATTCTCTACAAAAAAGGTCTTAGCACTTTTTAATGTATCTGTCACCGTTTTCGCTACGTAAGCGGTGAAAGGTCAAAAAACGCTATTTATGAATTTTCAATATTGTTTAAACAATATAAAAAAACATTTCCGGGAGTTCACATTTTGCACAAATGTTCTCTTCGGTAATCCCTACAAGAATCTCTTTTTAAAAATTTTTTATATCTATTCTAAAATTAATGTTTAGTGAGATAGGGCTTAAAATTAGTGCTATTGGACTAAACCCGTATATCTGTCCTTTCGCGTTACACTGGTTTCAGTAGTATAGAGATACTACCGTTCGTTCTGTATTCTGTACTACTGTCTACTGTTATGTACTGTCGTCTTACGAATTTTCGATCAGGTCACGTGTCCTGATGCCAGTTTAACATTTTTTACCCATTACAAAAAAAGTGTACAACGCAATTTATTGTCTGCTCTACTGACTGTCTACTCTCCATCCGTCTTACGAATTTTCGATCAGGTCTTACGAATTTTTGATCAGGTCACGTGACCTGACGCGAGCTTAACATTTTTTACCCATTACAAAAAAAGTGTACAACGCCGCTAAAGAAGTTTTCACTTCAAAAATTATGAAGAAAATATTCTTATAATTTTCTTTCTATTTTAAGTATTTTTCGAGAAAATGTAAATTTTCACCATTATATTATTAGTTTTCTTTCTTTGTTAGTCTAATAAGTAATTTATATTTATATCTCAGTTCTTTATGAAGTATAAAAATATTTCACTTTATTATTAAAGAATTTTGTGAGAACAAGTGAAGTCTATTCACATACATGTGTTATAACACACATACATGTATAGAGTTTTGTTTCTCATTTATTGCATTATAATTAGCATGGTTCTATCTCATGTTGAAAAATGTAAATTAAACAGATTTTCTAAGCTAATGTAATGAAGAATTTTTTTTTTTTTATTGAATTTTTAAGTAAACAAGAAATTGAAGATTATGTTATGATATAATATTATTAAATATGAAACAAAACAAAATATGTACAATGTACATATGTATGCACGGAAAAATATTTTGAATCGATTTTGAAAATTTTTTCACTAATAATTAATAATGTTAAAAAATTAAACCATTTCAAATGGATTTAAGGTATTTTATGTGAGGTCAAGGTTTTCGGGACCTAAAAAGGCCAGAAATTAATTAACCAATCGATTTAAAAAATTTTTTCACAGTTAGTAAGTCAAAGTATTTGAATTAATTAATTAAATGATGTCCGCAAGAAGCTTACGGACTGCCATAAGTTATATGAGATCCTTAGAACCCTTTTCTTAGTTTTAGAGTACTAGACTTGTATCAGTTTCGCCAGGATTTACTGATCCCATAATTATAAAAAATAAACTAAACGACCAATTTTAAAAATTTCTTCACTGTTACAGAGCTAAACTATTTTAGATAGATTTAGAATATATTATGTAAGGTCCGCCAGGGTCCATAGGACCCAAAAGTGTCAAAAATAAACTAACTGACCGATTTTGAAAATTTTTTCACTGTTACAGAGCTAAACAGTTTTAGATAAATATAGATTCCGTTATGTAATGTCTGCCAGGGTCCATAGGATCCAGAAGTGTCAAAAATAAACTAACTAACCGATTTTGAAAATTTTTTCACTGTTACAGAGCTAAACTATTTTAGATAAATATAGATTATGTTATGTAAGGTCCACCAAGGTCCATAGAACCCAAAAGTGTCAAAAATAAACTAACTGACCGTATTTGAAAATTTTTTCACGGTTACAGAGCTAAACTATTTTAGATAAATATAGATTACGTTATGTAAGGTCTGCCAGGGTCCACGGGATCAAAAAGTGTCAAAAATAAACTAACCGACCGATTTTGAAAATTTTTTCACTGTTGGGGAACTAAGCTATTTTAGATAGACATACATTACGTTATTTAGGGTCCGCCAGGGTCCATGGGACCCAAAAGTGGTAAAAATAAACTAACCGACCGATTTTGAAAATTTTTTCACTGTTACAGAGCTAAACTATTTTAGATAAATATAGATTACGTTATGTAAAGTCTGCCAGGGTCCATCGGATCCAAAAGTGTCAAAAATAAACTAACCGACCGATTTTGAAAATTTTTTCACTGTTGGGGAGCTGAGCTATTTTAGATACATATAGATTACGTTATGTAAGGTCTGACAGTGTCAGTAGGACCTAAAAGTATCAAAAATAAAATAAATGACCGATTTTGAAACTTTTTTACTATTACCGAGGTATAAACTATTTTAGATAGGTACAGGTTGTGTTATCTGAGATCCACAACTGTCCTGCGGATGCAAATGCGGCGTAGCATGCTACACAACGGGTTTTGAATATATATATATATATATATATTACACAAAGTCCGCCTAGAATATACGGTCGAGCTGATTTTTTAATGAGGTCCACCGGGATCTTGCAGATTCGAAAACGCCAGTAATAAGCTATCGAACCGATGCTAAAAAATTTCTCACTGCTAGAGAACTAAATTATTTTAGATGGATACAACTATGCTGTACAAAATTCGTTCGGGTTCTTGGGTCCCTAAAAATACCAAAACTAATTACCCAGCCGATTTTAAAAATTCTTTTACTCTTAGAAAGCTAAACTATTTTAAATAGGTACAGGTCTTAGATGAGATCCGCCAGTGCCCAAGATTTGGAAATTCGCTATGTTATGCAGATGCTGCGACAGGGGTATTTAACAACTCTTATTGAATTTTTTTTAACTCATATAGAAAGTTAAAGGTATGTCTATAAACATTTTGTTAACAAATTGAGGGTTAATTTTAATATTAAATAAAGGAAGAAATATTTTATCGCGAAAATTGTAAAAAACTCTACCTACTGAGTTACTAAATTCGGAATTGATGTCTGTCTAACAGGTACTTTGCTTATTCTGACGGTTTCTGTGTTGAGAAAAATGAACAACAGTTTATAATAAATATGTACAAACTACGGTTATTATAGAGACATCTCTCCATCTTGTACACATATAGTTACTCCCTTTCTATATAAAGGAGTTCATATACATCCATTTTGGTTCAATTTCTTTCTGTTTTCCTTTTTTTTCACTGCCGATGTGTTTCCAGTTGTTTTTCTTTTATAATAACAATAATAAAAAAAATGAACAGTAAAATATATACATATAAATGATATATAGATAAAGATAGAAATTTATGCATCGCCTGCTTAGATTATCTTAACTGTATGTTTCTTTCGTTTCATATACTTGTAGCTCGTAACTTGGAGCTTGGAGCTTGGAGCTTGTATAGCTCGTGTATTACGTTATAAAATATGTTATTGTTAACACGAACACTACTAACAATTGTTATATTTAATATAATATTATTATTTTTTTTCTTGTTATTCTATTTTTAAGAATTGTAGTTGTGTATCCACAAATATGTATATCAGAGAAAAGTAATGTAGAGTAAATATGGGATTCTAAATGTCTTGTAATGATGTTTTTGTATTGACAATGAGATTCTAACTGATACTTGGGTACATATATTTTGTTTAAAATTTTACATGTGACAATGGAAAAAATATGCGGTGGGTGTATTGCGAAGCATATGTGGTGGGAGTGATGTAAAGTTTGGTAAATTTTACATGGCAATTAAATATTAAACCAATCCAACTTTTCTAACCTTATTGTTTCAGCTCATTGAGTTGTTTAGAGGGACTAGCTTAACTTCATATTTTATCTCATTGTTATCCAAGCAGAGAAATTTTTAAGCAAGAAAATTGTTTGAATATCTTAACTGAAATTTCTAAAAAATAAGAATCCTTATATTATAATAATGACAGTTTACCAATATAACAAAAGTTCTGTAAGCACTTTTGAGAGGTGAAGAATAATTGTTCTCGAAAATAAAAATTTCTATTTGTGTTCCGAGCTTCGGAACTTCTTGAACAATCACTATTTCATTTCTATACGTTTTTGCGACCTTTTTTCCGCCTGTGTCTACGGTTGGTGGCATTGATAGCCATTCACATGTATAAATTTGGATTCCATTAAACGCTGATAAGTTACTTATTATTCATTCGTTTAATTTATATATATTACAAGTATTTTCTGATATGGGAAACCTACGAGTATGTGCCATCTCTTGGTGTGGTTTTTTTTTAAAATTATTCTTAATATTTGTTCCTAATTTTAATATAATTTTATAAAATCAACTTAAACATTGCTTATTTGATCAACATAAAAAACGAGCCTAGAGGTACAACCAGAGTTGTGCGTGTAATTTACACATACTTGTTTTGATAAAAAAACAGTAAAAAATCTAAAAAAATGTAAAAAACTAATTTTTTTAAATTTAATAGATATGTAAGCGTTACTGATGGTATTCCATATTTGCTGTTGAAGTATTTGCTATATTGGCAAAGTAAAACTTAATAATTAAGTAATTTGAAAATTAAAAATATAAATGGGGACAAACAGGAAAAAGAAAGGTTAGTTTTGATAGAATAGTTTATTTAAGAATTCAATATTAAAAAAGATTTTTATTTATTCAGTTAAATTTTATTAAAAGTATCAATCACCTTCATCATCATTATCATCAGTGATTTTATTGTTATTATAATTTAAAGAGAGATAAATAATATGTAGTATGGTCTATTTCAGTTAAATTTAACCATGCTTCGTAACTTTGAATTTAAATAATTTCCGTTTTCTTGACTTTATCTCTTTTATTATTGCATTTATGTAAATTTTAAATTTGCAGTTTATTTTTAGAAAAGAATAGAAGATCGGTTTGTTTCGAATATAAGAATTATTTAATTTTTTAACGAAAACTCATGATCAATTTTATCTGAAAAGAGGTATACCTAGTTTTTTGATCTATCAAAACCATCAAAACTCAGTTTGTTAATTTGGAAACTTAAAGCATTGTAGTCAGTTGTGGATGGCCTTCATCCAGCAGAAAATTATTTTTGTGTCGACAGTTTGTTTACACGTTTTTTCATGTGAACTTATAAACAAGTAATAATCATCAAAATAAATTGTTTGTCAGTGAAATGACAAATGATTTTAGTATTTTACACTTTTTACAATTTTCTACAATTTTTTACGGTTTTTTACAATTTTTTACATAAAAATGTAAAAAACTGGTATTTTACATCACATGGCACAATTCTGGGTACAACCTTAATTTACTAAAGTTCTTTAATAATTCTAATATTATTTTTTACACCTTGTAAACTAATACTAATCTGTCACCTTGCGAAACTAAAATCTTAGGTCATATTATATATGACCTTACCCTAAAACTGAATAAATTTTTTTCTATATATGTCACAATAAATTAAAATGTCTTATCTTTTAAAGTTTTATTTTTACCTATTTTCTTTTTTTCCATTTCTCTTTTGTTTCATTTTTAAATAAATTGATGTTATACTTTTATTTTTCTTTTATTTTTCAATTTTATACGAAAATTGATCATTTTGAAATTGATTACTTTTATGTAATGTAATGGTATAATGTAAATATCTAATTATACCATAAAGGGAAAATATATTTATGATAGAATATTAATTACGTGTAAAAGATAAATACAGATAAAAAATAAGTGTACACAATGTTACACATAATTCATAATATAATATGAATAACATAAATTGTTAATATTAAGGGTTGTTTCACATTATAGTGCCGATCACATTTTGTTCTCGTTTCGGTTTCGATTCGACAAAATGTTGTTAAGTTCACATTTATATTTCATAAACGTCCCACTAATGCCGTTCACGGATTGTTACTGGAGTGTTATTGGATCAAAGTTTGACTGGTACGGATAGTATGAATACTATGAATATAGTAATTTGCTTCGTATATAATATTTTATCGGAACGAGAATGAACTGTACCTATTCATAAGTCATATGTATTAAGAGGTTACATACCTATGCTGTTACGAGTCGTAAAATTTTATA
Source organism: Brachynemurus nebulosus (assembly GCA_035578155.1). Classification (NCBI taxonomy): domain Eukaryota; kingdom Metazoa; phylum Arthropoda; class Insecta; order Neuroptera; family Myrmeleontidae; genus Brachynemurus; species Brachynemurus nebulosus. The sequence continues at coordinate 26,642,583 of JAPWDM010000003.1, forward strand.
AAGTTTAGATGTTCTTTATTATAGACTAACAAGAAAACTGCAAGAAGTCAAAAATTCAAAGGAATCTAACACATCGCCAGTGTGTAGAGGGTGATAACATAAAAAATGCCAGTTGCTCCTAAAATACTATTTTAAGGGGTAACTGCCCCCCCCCCCCAGCCCAATTTTATTCATTCTTAATAAAATGGCAGCCATTTCACATTATATTATTACTTTTGCCCCACCTCATATAATTTTCTTATTAGCGAATTTCCAAAAATTGGAACTTCAACTCTTACGCCCGTTTTCATGCCGCAACCTGCGGCCGAGACTATAACAGAAATATGTTTTGAAGTCCCTAGAATACAAAAATGATATTCACTAAAATTTATATATATATATATATATATATATATATATATATATATATATATATATATATATATATATAACGAATGAAAGATTTAGAACGTTTTTAGATGTTGATATATACAAAGAATATTAATGTGTTAAGTGCTTGCTGGATTTATCGGTTTTATGGGTGGTTTTAGCGAATTTCCAGAATGGAATTCAGCTATTACAGCCACTGTCATGACGCGACTTGAGCCCGAGGCTATGGCAGAAATTTGTTTTGAGGCATTTAGTCCCACACCGTTGGACAAGTTCGTTAGTCAGTCATGTCGGATGCCTGGAACATGGTTTTTTTTTGGTCAATTTTCGTGAAAAAAATTAGTTTTTTATCAAAATTGTCTCATCTATTTTGCGACATCTATTTACACCATTAGAAAGAGGAGGAAAAATCACTTAGGAGGATGAAAAATCCCAGAAAAACGAATTTTTATAAAAGGAAATTCGCTATGTTATGCAGGATGCTGCGAAAGGGGTATTTTTTCATACAATATTTTTAAAAAAAGTTTACCATTTAAATGTGAAATGATACAAAATAATTTAGCTCCCACAGCGTATACCTTCATTGCCATGTAATGTGTATTTGTGCATAGATCTATTTGTTAATAATTCCCAAATTTACATAATATATATATATATATATATATATATATATATATATATATATATATATATATATATATATATATATATATATATATATATTAATGGAGAAAAATGTATTTTTGTTTTTATTGCAAATATTTATAAAAGATTAATTTTATCCTTTTAATGTATTTTATGTAAATTTTATTATCATTTACTTCCTTTTCAATTTCAAATGGCGCGCCGCGGCGAGAAAATATTCAAGAAATTGAATAAGTATTTATTTTTGTTGTTCATTCAAGGGTCAGATAATATATTCTCACTTTCATTTTACTAATGAAAGAAATTTTCCACATCCATATACAGAATCGGCGCAAGGAGTTCGTGAAATGTGCGATCGTCTGTAGCTTCACGCTTCGTAGAGTCTTGCACCGCGAAGACATCATAAAGCTATGATTCATATCACAGTATCTTATTTGGCTCAGTTCCAGAGAAGTAAAACTTTTCCCCTGAGATATTCGTAAAAATATATCAGCAATACTGACGCCTGCCTTGGACCCAGTTTCTAATGTTACAAAATCTTGAAATTTTGTTATCTTCGCTCGGCTTGGTAAAAGCCTTGACCACTTTCATAGTTTTTTTTTCAGTTGTGTTTATTAATTTAGTAATTAAAAGTTCACTTTATATATAAAGAATATGTTTGTTGTATTTCATTTTTCAAGAAAAATATTAATTCTTTTGAAAAATTTACTAAAATTGTATGTTATATACTAAGGGATTAGAGTGTGACTTTTGCTTTTGAGTATGAAGTTTGTTGATAGAGGCCGTCTGGCCACAATTCACACGTGGGATTAAAATAAATACTAGTCCCGTCGTGAATATATTTAATTTTTACAATTCTAAATAATTTAAAATTATAAAAATTAAGGAAAAAATTATTATATGTCATTAAAATTGTGAAATAATATTATATTAAATATACTGAGGACAAATCAATCAAATTGGACAATAAAACAGAGTTGTCTGTCTTCATCTATAAGTTTGTTTTTTATTTTAAATAGGTAATTTATTACCTAACAATGCTACTTACTTTAATACTAGAAATAATACTACTAATTTGGTACTAGAAATACTTTTGGAATAAAAATACTTTTGGTCCCGCTTTTAAGTCAACCAGCAAGCAACAGAATGTCAACAATCAGCAAGCGAAATTTAACTTAAAGAGTATTGTTAAGTATAGAATTACTTATCTATACATATAATAAAATTGTAACGAGACCATTTCTGTACATGGAATATTTTTGGAAAATTGTACTGGTACTGTAAATAGTTATCGATGTAGATATCAAAACAGCTATTTTTAGAATTTTTGTCTGTCTATCTGTCTGTCTGTCTGTTCACGCATCACGCAAAAACTATTGGACGGAATGAAATTTGGTGTGATGATAACTTATTACCTGGGTCAACATCTAAAATACTTTTTACTCCGGGAAAATTTCTCATTCCCACGGGAAAATGGAAAAACCATTTTGAGCATGTGCACACTTTAGGCAAAAACTATTGGACGGATTTTAATTAAATTTGGTGTGGTGATAACTTATTACCTAGGGCAACATTTAGGATACTTTTGACTCTGGGAAAATCTTTCATTCCCACGGGAAGATAGAAAGACCCTTTTGTGCATGTGCACTTATTACGCAAAAACTATTGGACGGATTTTGATTAAATTTGGTGTGGTAATAACCTATTACTTGGTACTACATTTAAGATACTTTTTACTCCGGGAAACTTCCTCATTCCCACGGGAAAATAGAAAAACCATTGTTAGTATGTGCCTGCATTACGCAAAAATTATTATTCTTTGCAACTTCTGTATAATTATTACACTTACATACTTCTCATTGAGTTTATAACAATGCTTTGCGCGAACGACGTCGCGGGTACGGCTAGTGTGTTATAAACTACAAAGTTACAAGCCATAATTAATCTATACATATAGTAAAACTGTAACGAGACCATTTCTGTACATAGATAATTTTTTGAAAATTGTACCTACTGATACTGTAAATAAGTATCGATGTAGATACCAAAACAGCGATTTTTAAAATTTTTGTCTGTCTGTCTATCTGTTCACGCGTCACGCAAAAACTGCTGCACGGATTTTAGTGAAATTTGGTGTGATGATAACTTATTACCTGGGTAAACATCTAAAATACTTTTCACTTCAGAAAAATGTCTCATTCCCACGGGAAAACAGAAAAACCATTTTGAGCGTGTGCATGCATTACGCAAACTATTGTTTTATGCAAATGCTTTATAATTATTATACTTATATACTTCTCATTGATTTTATGCGCAAACTACGTCGCGGGTACAGCTAGTTTAAAATAATAATGAAATTCAGACATGTAGATAAAGACAAACAGCTATATTGCATTGTCCAATTTTTTTTACATGTCCAGAGTATAACTTGATGTAATATTAAATCACACTGTAAATCAATAAAATTAAATAATTTAAGTTATCCATAATTGCAAGAAATAATATATACACCACGACTATTGTGTTTCTTTTGACCCCTCATATGAATTGTTCTTCTCGAGCCTTTGTAGGTCCTCTGGTAACAAACTTTACCATCGAGATTAAAAGTCGCACTTTAGTTCCTTGGTATATAATATACTATTTTTGTAAATGTTTTCAACTTGTATCAAGACAATTTTTCTCAAAAATCCTCACTAGCAAAAAACTCTTGGTATTAGTTTACAAATTAGACTAAAATTTACAACTCTGTAAGACAGTAAGTATGTATAACCGTTCATCAACTGGTTAAAAAATTTTTACTGACTAAATAACTAATAATGTAATGACCCATCGTTTCAAGTAGTCAATAAGTGCTTTTAACTGAATAAATTGTCATTATCTTTCAATTAATTAAAGACAGATCTTGAAAAATGTTTATTTTTCGATTTTCAACAACATTGCAACAAATTTACGATCAAAAATTTCTAATGAGTTCTAAAAAGATACCATAAGTTTCGTGTTAAGAGAGGAAAGTTATATTACCACTGATTAGACATTTCAAAATAATAAAGATGACGTGTGTGTGACGTTACCATGCAGTGAACTAGCAACAAAAAAGTAATTGTTGTATTAGATTATGTATCTAGAAAAATAAATTGCTTGCATTACGTGCGGAATTACTTGGAATTTGAATTATAAATGTATATGTGGACTTTGCTCCCATACCTGCATAAATAATAAGGAAAAAATAGGTACGTAGATGGTTGGGTCAAAAAAAAAAAGAAAGAAAAAAATGTATATACAGTTAATTTGCAAATTTATTCGCGACAATGTATATTAAGGCCCGATTTACATTAACGCTCCGCTCTCGGTACGATTTCACTACACTCTCAATTCGATAAAATATTCTTACACAATAAACAATGAGTGTATTCACATTATCGCTCTGATATCGGTCCGATATCAGTCACAGTTCGCATCCGTTCCAATGCCACACAAATTTCAATACCACTAAGGTAATATTTTATCGGAGCGATATCAGACTTGTTATGGCTTGTATCTATAGTGTAAACACTTCTTTGATTCCACTCCACGCCGCTTGCATTCAGTTGTTATGAAAACATATTTGTATCGAACTGAGACCGAACTGGGAGTGTACCCAGAGCGGCATTATAAAGTGAATACAGAACGGATAGGTGCCAGTATAATATCAGCACTGTAATGTGAACACAACAAGATTATATGGGAGCGAGAGTGGAGCGGGAGCGTACCGAGAGCAGTGTTAATGTAAATCGTGGCCTAAGCATGTTTACCCTATGTATTATTATTTCTCGCCTGGGTTTTCTAGGAGGTTCCACTAAAATTAGCCGATCGAAAACACCAAGGTTCTGTCCCGTTTAGGAGAATAGTAGGGGAGCTGGGGGTAATTGGAGCCTAATAAGCAAAAACAAAAATATCTCGAATCTTTCTGAGAATTTATTTATTTTTTATTACTCATGCAGGAGAAGTACGCATTTCTGTACGCACACATTTCTGTACACAAAACAGCTGTTTGCCCACTGTACTCTTCCCGCATACTTTTTTGCGTGTGGAAAGTAACCTTCCACACGCAAATTGACAATAAAACAGGCAAAATTTAATCAAAACACGCAAAGCCGCCTCTTAATTTTTTATTTATTAAATATTTCATAATTATTTCTATAGAAACCACCAACAAAGTAATTTAAACGATAATTAATTCAGAAAAAAAAGACGAACACTTAAAAATATTATTTTAAAAAGGAATAAAACTGTCAAAAATAGTGATAATAATAGAAAAAAGTATGTGAAATTCGTAATAAAAAATAGTATGTGCAACTCGTGCGGGATTGTCGATTGCCCCACTCAAGCGAATGAGCGCACTCAGTACGTTCGTGCGCTCAACTTCGCTTTCGTGGGCAATCGACAATTTCCCGCACTTATTGCACAATATACTATTTTCAATTGAAACACATAGCTTGTTTATTTGACCAACAAATAAGCTGAATTCTAGTCAACTAAACAATATTTTTCTGGTCGAAATTTTTTTTTCCTAAAAAGTACGTCGGGAAATAAATTCGATAAAAATTTTAAAAACAAAATCAGTCTTCAAAAACAAAATAAGTGCAAAAATACTGCAAATAAAGGTATTTTTTAACAATGAAATTGAATTTAATATTCCAAAGAATTATTCTAAGGATTCTAAGGGTTTAGATTTTAAAGATTAGGGTAAAGAACACAAATCAGCTACGCTATCGGAGTCAAAATATTCTATGTGTGTCCATTTTCTACCGCTTTTGCAACGATACCATAACTATCTTTGCAAAAAAGCCTTGCATTTAATCTTTGTCAGATAAGAACCACATAGGTTCTCATTGCTTGAAATCCACGATTTTGTGAAACATGATTATAGATTTCAATATTCATTAGTTATCAGGTTATTGCAGTTCTGATAATCATAACAAAACATAGGCAAACTTAGTTATATAATTAGTGATAATTAATTAAAATAAAAAATTTGATTTAGTTGTTATTTTGACATCGTTAAAATTATTTTGTTATAAGCACCGAGTACAAAAAACAAAACCTCTCCTAACAACTGAATGCGTGCAACTACCGGAAAATGGTAGAGCTTAGCTGATAAGTAGGTACTGAAGACGTTTAAGTTGCATACTAGCGAATACAAGCATTAGAAGCGTGTATACTTTTCAACGCCCCCATTACCCGCTAGGTCTCATTACCCCTCGCTCCACTATATTACATGATTGAGTTTGTAAACTGCATATTGCAGACAACTGAAAAAGTCGCACAACGGCGAATACGTAATTGCACGAGTGTGTAATATGCCTTACAACCGGATTACGTACTATACTTTATCTAACAAGGAAAGGTATCCAACTGTAACTCTGAAAAATTTTTGAAACTTTGGTGGATTGTAGATCTTATTAAAATTAATCCAAAGCCATATTTCGTTCGTGTCCATAAGCGGTTTAAGGGAGTGAAACTCACCCCTGAAAATCAGGGTTTTTTCCAATTTTCTTAAATGTCTTGGAAATGGTAAGAGCTTTGTTAGGGAAACTATATATATATATTTGTAAATGGCACTTTAAGATATTTATTATGATACCAAATTAGAGTTATAAAATCATTGGGGTTTCATCTTCCACCCCCAACCCCTAATTTTATCAGTTATTTTTGGTAAAAGAAGAGACTGTTTGTGTAAATAAAAGAATTTTTAATTAATATATTTTACACAACACCAGTTTATTTCTTGTTTCATAAATACACCCTTTGTTAATACAGGGTGGGGCAGGGAAGTATCCCTAACTTTGAAGGTAAATTAAAAAAAAACGAAAAGTGTTAGAACAAAACTTTATTGTGGCATCAAAAGGGTACAGATGGAAGTTAATTCTTACCTTGTTTTAAACAATACATCATTCAAGTGATGTCCCTCATTGTTAACACACTGATCTAGTCTGGTTCTGAAGTTCTGCATAACTCTGCGAAGCATTTGTTGTGGAATGCGGGCAACTTCAACGCGAATTGCATCCTTCAAGTCTTGTAGGGTTCTGGGTCGATGTTTAAACACTTCACTCTTGAGATATCCCCATAAAAAGTAATCACACGGAGTTAAATCCGGCGAGCGCGCAGGCCATGGAATGTCACCATACCGGGAGATTAATCGTCCGGGGAACATTTCCCTCAAAACAGCCATCGAATGTCTTGCAGTATGGGCTGTGGCACCATCCTGCTGAAACCACACTACTCCAAAATTATTCTGTTGCAATTGTGGTGCAAGAAATTGTTGGAGCATGTTTACATACCGCTCGGAATTGATGGTAACACAACGATTGTCCTCCTCGAAGAAATAAGGCCCAATTATGCCTTCACTGCTGATTGCACACCAAACAGTCACTTTTTCACTGTGTAGAGGCCTCTCATGAACTACCCTAGGGTTTTCACCACTCCAATAACGCATATTCTGCTTATTAACAACTCCAGAAATGTGGAAGTGCGCTTCGTCACTAAACAAAACTCGTGCATCATGAGGCAAGTCAGCAATTAAAGTTTCACATGCCTGTACTCGTTGTTGCCAGTCCCGTTGTGTGAGTTCTTGAACGATGACCATCTTGTATGGATGGAAGTGGAGTTCTTCGTGGAGAATACGACGCACAGTGCGATTAGACAATGCAAGGGCGGATGCATGCTTGCGGGCAGAACGCTTAGGAGACTGCAAGATCGATCTTCTGACACGGTCAATGTTTTCTGGAGTTCGGACAGTTCTCCGAGCCCCAACTCTCTTTTTCACTACACTACCACATGCACGGAAGTTTTCCACCCACAACTAAATAGATTTGCGGTCAGGAACAGGGTTGCGAGGGGGAATCCGATAACGAGTTCGCAGCGCACGCTGCACTGCAACAATAGACTTATTCTGAGAAAAATACGTCTCGACAGCAAAAGCGCGTTGCTCATTCGACCAAGCCATGTCTACAACTGACAGCGCTACTATCGGAAAATTCCGTGGCCACAGCGTCATTCGAACCTACCCCCACTCCTCCAACATGTCCCCACTACTCACAATGCCACCTCGAAAGTAGGGATGTTTCCCTGCCCCACCCTGTATTAACTTGGGAAAATTTTTAACTTTTTGATTTAAAATGAGCAAAAATATGGTCAAAGAATCTCATATTTTAGTAATGAATTGTTACAAACTTACGATATACTTTAAAATACATAATTTAGAAAGACAAAATACACTGCATGGGCTGCATGAAATACATGGGCACGAACGAAATATGGCTTTGGATTAGTTTTAATAAGATCTACAATCCACCAAAATTTCAAAAATTTTTGAGAGATACAGTTGGATACCTTTCCTTGTAAGACTGATATGAAATTTACAATGTATAATATAGATTTACGAGTAACACGAATACAAAACATTAAAAATATGTAAAACTAGAAATTGGTTAAATATAAATGTCAACATACAGATTATACGTAAAAATTAATAGAAATCTAATAAACTGTGATGCTTTTCACACAGGCGTGTCTAGAACAACAGAATGTAAAATATAATTTACCTAGGTAGTATCTTATTCAATCAATAAGCAATTTCATTGTCGTCGTAGGTAAATGTATTTTATAATATAAATTTCTGTCGCACGATGTAAAAGGTTATGAAGTTGGAACAAATTTTGCATTATAGTGTACGTAAAGAGAACAAAAATAAAATTGTACGTAAATACTAAAATCAAAGAAAAAAAAAAACAAAAAAAAAAAAAACAAAAAAGAAAAAAAAAACTCAAAATCAATACAGAGTCGGAAAACGAAAAAATTGTTTCGTTTATTGTAATAAATGTAACAAATATCTATGAGTGTGGAAGTAGTAACATTTAAATAATTTTTTTTTTTGTCATTTTTTTCTACCTACCAGTTTTGGTAAGGCACCACTGTGCTCGAAAGTTTCGATTGCATGCGTAATTTAATTTTAACCTTTCAAAATCTTTATTTACAATCTAAAATGGATTGAAATTATATAAATAAATGTACAATTTTTTGTGGTTTGTTTTTCAGTAGTGAAATACAAGTGAAAAGTGGGTATTAGCCTAATTATCATGAGAATAAATTAATTTTTGTCATTGATTTGTTTAACAAGGAAATTACTCATGGCGTACGCTGTAAGTGTTGTTTTTCCCCAAGTTTTTGATGAAAAGTTTCTATAGTTGATGAATAATGTGAGCATGGAATAGTATGCGTAAAAAATAAATTTGAATGTTTACAAAAACATTTTTGTGCTGAATGATAGTGAAAAATTGTATTTTTATTGTAAACTGATTGTTGAAGAATACAATTTTCACGCCCCTGTCATGTCACAACCGCAGAATTGATATTTAAAAGGTGTAGATGGTGATAGAAGAAAACTAGTTTGCTTCATTTTGTACGTGTAGCAATAGATGCTGGAGTGAAAATTTGTAGAAATATAATAATGTGGTTTGGCGTTTGTTTTTGAGATTTTTCGTCTATACCAAACGTTATCTATATGTTTGCATGCTTATATTTTATATTGCTTCCGAGATTACTAAAGTAGCGGAAGCATTGGGGTCACTTCTGAAAAATAAAAAAATTTTTTCTCTCGAAAATAAAATTTTTTACGCACATTTTACGTTTTAGAGCTTCCTGAACAATTTTGGTTTGGTAAACTATTCGATTGCTTTTAATGAAATTTTCATAAATTATGTGGTCTGGTTCCTAGATGGTCCCCTACAAATTCCATTGCATTCGGAGTAATAGTATCCACGGCGCTACCATGAAATACCATTAAATGTAAATATTTACTGCTAGTCCCACTTCGCTCAAATTTTTAAAGTATTTTGGGGGTTAGTTTCTAAAATATTTTTGCTATTAAGTATTTTATAATCAATTTACCCTGTAAGTATTTTGATTTACAACAATTTTTTATGAACTTTAAGGCGAAAATATAATTTCACGATATATAAATAGGTATTTGGTAGAACACTGTTTTAAAGTATTTTACGAGTACGAGGAAGCTGTGTGCCACACCCCATTGGCAGTATATTTTTTACTTATTTTTTATATTTTGTGCTACTTTAAAGTGGAACAATAAGAAAGTAATAGGGGGTAAAGATTTGGAAGGTAGCCTCTGGAGCCAGTTTTTTGAAAGAAACTATGTCAGTATTCGTCTTCACGTGCGTGGGAGCTCGCAGAGTGTCTCTTTATGGGCTTCGAATCTCCGTAAGCAAAAAATTTATGGAAATAAAATTAAAGATTTGGTAAAATTCACTTTGTTTCAAACACACTAATCAAAAGTTGGTTAAGAAGTAGACGTTTCATGAAGTGATTAATTTTTTTAGATTAGAATTTTCGGTTTTATATTTTTATTGTGAAATAAATAAACCTTTAAACTAGCCTTTTTTTTTTATCTTAAAATGATTCAGATTATTACATCTTTTTTTTACCTCAAAAACCAATTTAACAATCTGTCCCAAACGATTGGGATGGCATTATTTTTTTTACCAACAGGCTAACTTCAAGCAACTAGATAAGTAATTACGATTCAACGTGGTTGAATTAAGAATTCCTAAGAAGTTGAGTACTTACGATTTCAGTGTAAGATGAAGTGATAAAGCTTCCATTACTTACGATATGCCAAATAAAACTATAAAAATGAGGTTCAAAATCTATGACAGCTCAAAGTGAGAAGAGAGAAGAAATATAAATTTACTATTAGGCACAATTACTTGAGGAATTTTTTCAGCTAATATATACACAAAATTTAGTGATATATACGTTTCCCCTGGAAATAAGAAAAAAGAAAGATGCGAAAGATATTGGAAAAGGCAAGAAAAGAGGCACAAAAATACCCTTAGTTCTCACCCTTAATCTGATGGTCATTAAGCCCGAGCATGTCAGAAGACTGCGGTTAATAGTACTCTATGCCACAATGCTCAATGAATAATTCTTCAAGCTTCCACATATGAGTTGTTAAGAATTATTATCCATTGATCAAATTGCTGTATCGATCTTGAATTGAGTGACATATTTGTATGAATTATGTCGTACGTGTATAGAAATGAACCGAAGTTTTTCAATAGGTAATAACTAACAGGTAAAAACATGTCTTACTATCCAGATTGAATAAGCTCTACTACAATATTAATAAACAGAATATATATGTATTATACGTATATGCATATTATGTAATTGGATATTGAAAATTTTGATAAGTGCGTGTTGGACTTGAATTAAGTTAGGGTTATAAAATATAACGTATTTAAACATATTTTTTACGGTTTATTGTAAACATTGACAAATATATTCTATAATGTTATTTGCACATGTAGATTTGAAAATTACATTTGAAAATGAATAGTGGTTAAAAGAATCTGTTTCGTTTTAAAAAATTATAATAGGGTACGTGTGACTATTTCTAGAGTTACTCGCAAAAATCATCCTTTTTCAGCATTTATTTTAATGAACTAGACTTAACTTTTTGGCGGCGTATACGGGAATATACTTCAGTACGAAATTTTATTTAGTGGGGTCTATTTTTCATATTTTGAATAACTTTGAACTTTCGAAAATTTGGATTCCTAAATCTCTGAAAGCTAACGACACTACTTAGCGGAAGTTATTATTACCAAATGCCAGTATCTGTAACTTTTTCGTATTTTTTGGATCAACAGTTTAAAAATTACAGGTAGCAAGACAAAAACGGATTCAAAATAAAAATTGTAAAAAAAACCTTAACTTCATTTTTTGAACTTTTTTAAACGATAACCCCACACAATGGGATAGGTCAGAAAAAGGACTTTCGCCCGTGTTTTCTAATATAAGAAAGTATTTTAAGAAACTAAAAAATTTTTTTGCTGAATACTAGTTATGATCTACGCGGTCTAGGGCGGGTGAACGCATTTGACGCAACTATAAGATTTCCGTGACTTTTCTTCGGAACCCACAAAAGAACCATATACAACAAACAGTTTTCTTCAAATAGTGATCAAACGAAATACATCTGGAGTAGTTACAAGTTACTTGAATGGAACATATATCCGGATACGGTTGTAGTATCAACCGTATAGAAAGTATATTATTGTGTGCTAGAGTCTTTTCCTACCATCTCGCTTACTTGCGTTCGAAATAACAAGTAAATAAAATTTCTTTAAATATATATATTTAATATATATATATATATATATATATATATATATATATATATATATATATTAGTATATATATATATATATATATATATATATATATATATATATATATATATATATATATATATATATTAATATGTATAAATGTTCATTGATGTTTACATGTAAAGGGTGTCTATTTTTTACGTCTTACTATTCAGTATTCGTCACTTATTAAAACCTTTTGACAAAATTGAAGAAAAGAAACTTAGTTACGCGGCATTAATTTGTGTATAGGTGATACCTATATAGTAACAGTAGCTATTCCTTTATTCTTTTTCTATTCTTTTATTGTGTTAACAGCGTTTATGACATATTTCGGTTCAATAAGACCATTATCAAACAAGTCTTGTTTGGTAACGGTTATATTGATAAAAGTGGTATTTTCCCAAAATAAAGTGTTTTATTTTATTAATAGCAAAAAAAAAAAAAAATATCTTGGAGGAAAAAAATTGTGATCTTTCAAAAGTGATCACGACCTTTGCGTTACTTTAATAGTCTCGGAAGCAAAAGTTTAATTTTCGAGATATCGTGCGGTGTAAAAATTAGAAATATAAGGCTAGATGAATGTTGTTTTTTCATTGTAAGCATTTCTCTTTGCACGAATTTTTATAATAATAAGTAGCTAATTGAAAGTTAGTCAGCTGATTGCAGTCATGATTAGCATGCTCACATTGTCTTTTGCTTGAATTTTCATAATAATATGTACCTATAGTTGGACGTAGGCCACTAGCATTTTCAATAATTACTTTAGCCAGCGAATTATCATATATCAAGGAGTAATTAATTACAGACTAACAGAGATCCTTCCATGAGCTATTTAAGATGATAACATTTTGGATAACCGTTCTGTATTCCTTATAACGTTAAATAACCTACAAACCGCGATAATTTAAAACCAATTTTTAAAATTTCCATGTTCAATGCCTCGAATACGAAACGAGATATCGATTTCCTTGTTACTGAAAAAGTGGTTATTTTGGCTGTTTTTATAGACTCGCTGGTTTATTTAGGTGCTATAGACATTTTTTGTTGCATTATATTTCACGAATAAAACCGGATACAGACTTTGTTGGTAGGTATATTAATTAAAGCGCATTAATATCGAATTTGATCTGAAAGAAATTTCATCAGATTTGTACGAGTTGTTTCTTAGGCATCGCCTGTTATTTCCGGTATCAAACTGACTCGACTTGTTATGAAACGAAATTGTTGACTCGGTATTAAAACTTTTTAAAATACCAAAATTCTAATATTTTCAGATACTTTTTTCCTTCTCCTACTATTAAAAGTAACATTTTGCGCACGGCTAACTATATGTAAAAATTAACAATTGCCCACACCGTGTGGAAATAACCGTGGGAAATTATTTCGCACGGCTTAGTATAATAAAAATTTAATATATATTGTCATAATGTAATTCTAAAAATATACATATGATTGTTGATTATTTATTAATGTTTCCCTAGTTTCAAAGTATGCTTTGGCAAAACATCTTACCACTGACATTATAAATTTAAAAATTTTTACTCTTTATTTAAATTTTATTTTAACTATTTATGTTAAATTTCACGAAAAAAATGTGCTCGTAGAAAAAGTATAGTGTAAAATACGTGAAAAAAGCTTATTTCTCACTCATATGAATTGTTGTACTCGCCCTGCGAGCTCGCACAACGAACTCATATTCGTGAGAAATATGCCTTTTTTCCCACTTATTGTACAATATACTATTCTGATCTAGAGCAAGTGTTAAAACATGCATACGGTAAACTTCATCTTTCTGTTCGTTTGGTTTAGTTTATTTTATATTATGAAAGTAAATATTCATCTGCAAACTTGATGTTTACAAGAAAAAAAAAGAGTTTATGTTTTTCAATTCATTCGAATAGTAAAAAAATATTATATAAACATCTTCGAAAATATGAAGCCAATCCATGTGTACTACACCTGTGACATCTATCTTTCTAAAGATGACATCATCCTCGAAGCACTAGAGAGCATCGGAGTATGATAGAGCATGTGTATGTGGTGCGTTAGATATTTAAAAAGCTATTTCTTGGGTTTATTTCAATACGGAAGTAAATGATTTCCTCTTGATGACAAATTTCGAGAAAAAAAATTATTTATTTAAACGTAATTGAAAATCAGAATTCTGTTAAAATTATTGCTTCGTCAAGGGGTTACTTATGCGACTATGGTCTTTAGTAAATTATAAAATTTATTTGAAGGGATTAATGGAGAAAGTGAAACGCTTATCTATAAAAAACGCCGTGAGCAGTGGGCCTCATCACGGGAGTCGAATTTGCCGCTACATTTTCGGTATTTTCAAGATATCTAAATGTAGTTGAAAGGGTACAGGTGGATTTTCATTTTGGTGTTTTCAAAACTGATGATGTGTCCGGCTGATCGGGGCTTTAAAAAAAGGGCTTAAGTCCTTATGAGCTGAATCTCAGTCGTAAATTTAGATAAAAAATATTTTTTCTTTCCAAAAAATTTCAAAATTCATATTTTATAAATAAAAACGGACTTTAATAATATTTTTTTCTACTCCTGTTGAAGAACACACTCATTATATATCCGTTAATTGTTGAGAAAGTTAGGCATTATTCAAAGGTGTGGTGGAATGTTCATTACTCAATACCCTCTTGACCAATGAAATCACAGTATTAATCATTCCATGGGTTTGCTTTTGTTTTGTGTATATATGTATGGTATCAAGTTTTAATTTAATATATATTGTCTATAGTAACGTTCAAGTAAATAAAGTAGTTTATGTTTTGTTTTGATCGTTTTATACATAATATTATACAAACTTTTAATGAAATTAGAAATAGATTAAAAATTTGATTTAAAATTTATATTCAATTTTATTTAAATCAAAAAGGAAAAAAGTCGTAGAAAAAATATCGTATTCTACTCGCTTGCAATGGCTATTACTCACTCAGATGCATTACGACACTCGCCTCACAAGCTCGGCTCGTGTCGCAATTTCATCTTCGTGAGTAATAGCTATCATTACTAGCTCGTTGAATAATATACTATTTAAATTACAATATTTATTACATTTATTATAACAGTTAGTTCACTTATTTTCTTTTTTACTACGCCTCCTTGTATTAGTATTAAAATAGATCATTTTAAACACATATAACAATACCATTGAATTCCGATGTAAAAATGGGAGCAGGGGGGGCAAGGTAATGTAGAATCCCTAAAAGGCGCTAGATACTAACTCAATATATGTACAAGATTTAAGCCCTCTAGGTTTACTCAGGGAGTCTCTAGGCGTGTTAGAAAAAAAAACAAAAAAATCAAGAAAATATTGGCGTTAAAATCGTAGGGGTAAAATTTGAAACCTTCAAAAAGAAGAAAAGAAGTGACAAAATTTCAGCCCTCTAGGTTTATTTGGGGAGATTTTGACCCTGACAAAACGGCTAAAAAACAAGAAAAATCATGTTTTTTTGGTATAAAAATGGGTTAAAAGTTGAGCCCCCCAAAAGGCACACCTT
The DNA here is from genome assembly GCA_035578155.1 of Brachynemurus nebulosus. Taxonomy (NCBI): domain Eukaryota; kingdom Metazoa; phylum Arthropoda; class Insecta; order Neuroptera; family Myrmeleontidae; genus Brachynemurus; species Brachynemurus nebulosus. The sequence goes on from JAPWDM010000003.1 coordinate 26,658,328, forward strand.
TGATACTAACTCTATCCGAATACAAAATTTCAGCCCTCTAGGTTTATTTGGGTGACCTGTACGCGTGGTGCAAACTTCGAAAACGTCGAAAAAGCATGAAATTGTAGCCTAAAATAGGTAAAATATTAAAACCTCCAGTTTATGTATAGTTTTCTAGCAATTATAAACCAGTGTGTTAACAGTTTTGTTGTCCAGATATTATTTTATTACCCTTAAATCCGTAAAGTCCTTGAAAATATCAATTTTGTTTTTTAAACGATAATATTTCGAAATGGGTAACTCCTACATAGAAAATGGTTAGAACCTTTGTTGTAGAGTATACTCTAATCTATAACTTTCATAATAACTATAATTAGAAGATGAGATATTTCGAAGAAATTTGTAATCGTTACCATTGGCTTTTTTGAAATTAATATAGTAATTAAACAAGCAATGATCGAAAATTTTCAAGTTGTAAACATTTTAATAGCGCTTGCCAACAATACAATCGAAAACGCCCCATCAAAACTCATTCAGTGTTCCTGTGTTCCGATGTTTTCAAATTTTATACACTATATAGGTACTGTACTAAATGTTAAAATAGAAATATAAAATTAATTATTATTTTGCTCTCAGAATCGTACCAAGCCGTGCAAGTCAACTTTACATTAGACCCCGGTTTCTTCGGGCCGTCCCTGCCTATACGTCTAATGCGATCACGGTGGTACATTATTTAGGATTGTAGTGTATTTATCTACATCATAAAGTTGTATGTGGTTGGTATGCAGATATCACGTTACATAAAACATTAATTAAAAGCCAAACGAGTTGTACACGTGTAATGAAAAACATTCATGTAGCCGACATTGTTATTGTTATCAGTATTATTTAATAAAATTATTATTAAATAATACACTTTATATAAAGTGTGTAAGTGAAAATGAACCATATGAAATAAAATTTATTTATTTTCTTTTTTTTGGAAAAATAAACTTCAGTTGTTATGGATATGTTTGCGAGCATTACCAAGTATTGAAAACGTTTGTTCGTATTTAAATGTACATTAATATATATATATATATATATATATATATATATATATATATATATATATATATATATATATATATATATATATATATATATATATATTTATCCGCTAATCTGAAACTTGTACACACGATTTATTTTGGTATGTATGATAAAATTATCATACTAATTAAAAATTAGATAATGATTCTGATCAAAAATTATTATCAAACTGGATCGATTGGACCTCGAACTCACGATTTCTTGATAAGCAATCAAGATTAAAATGACTACTTTTAGCATTTAAGACAATTAAACAGGAATGACTGATTCCTTATCAAAATGGAATAGCACCCTATTGAGAGTTGAGAGAATCGCTAGTCCAGTTGGTAGTAAGGGGAGTAGTTATCAAGAGGCCTTGAGTTTGAGTTCTAGTTTTGGTGATCTCTCGATCATTATATTATGATTTGTAATTATGAGAGACATTTTTCAAGTTTAAGCGTTAGTTTATGGCATTCCATTTTGAAAAAATTGTTTTATTTTATTATAGAAACAGTGTTTAAACTAGTTTCTACAAGTAAGACTGGAGAACACATATTATATTTTTGGTACAAATCGTTAGTTGAGTATTAGTTTGTTCCAAGTCCACTTTTTAAAATTTTTTTCTAAATGGTTGCTTTGATAGTTTTTGGTATTGAGAAAGCCATTTTTTAAATGGACTTGGAATAAACCAATACTTAGCTGACGAAATGTGTTCCATATCCTTGCTTCCACTTGTTATCTTAGGAGCAAGAACGACTCGAAAGAGTGTAGAGTTACAGGATCACAATTTTACACCTATGTGTCACAATATTTATTTAAAATTATGTAATTTATTTGAATTGCATTCGTTTATCACTATTCTGAAAACAAAATTAAATTTTACTATTATCATTATATCTACAAAAATAGTATATTAGGTGATTGAGGTTGTAAGTTGCATATTACACACGAGCGAAAAAGTTATGCAAGAGCCGCGTAGCGGCGAGTGTGTAATATGCTTTACAACTGAGTTACGTACTGTACTTTACCTACGACTAACATGAAATTCACAATAAACGATAAAAATTTGAATCAAATATACAATACATTAAAATTACGTAGAATTTGAAAATTAAAAACAAATGTGAACATTCAGTTGCTAGGTAAAATTTTTGTACAGATTCTAATATAATATACAACTAGCTGACCCAGCCACGCGTTGCTGTGGCTCAGTAGTTGTAATTGTGAGAATAGCCGTGAGAGTAAAATGCTTCGCTGGGCTCGCTAAACAGTTCAAAATTCTACAAAAGGTTAATGCGTCGCTCCGCTCGCCATACGATTTACTAATAAAGCTGAAAATAGTCTAGCCAATTTTAAATCATATATGGAACTGAGAATAGGAGCGAGAATAAAGTGCTTCGCTTCGCTCGCTAAACAGTTCAAAATTCTATAAAAGGTTAATTCCATGTAATGCCTCGCTCCGCTCGCCATACGACTCGAAAGTAACCATTAATATATCTAATTTTCACACTCTCAGATTTTTCCATAGATTCCCATACTGATGGTTTTTGATACACTGCACAATTATAACACAATACACACTATAATAATAATAGTATATTGTACAATAAGTAGGAAAAAGGGCTTATTTCTCACGTATTTTACACTATATTTTTTCTACGAAAACATTTTTTTCGTAAAATTTACATTAATATTTATTTAAATAAATAATAAAATTTTTTATTAATTTATGTCAGATGTAAAAGATGTTGAAATTCTTGCCAATGCATACTTTGAAACCATGGAAACAAAAATCAATAACAAACATACGTATCGTCCGATTAATATGTTTAGACAATTACGTAATAAATAAACTCAACCCTTCAGAGTGACATCATATGAATTTTACACCAATAATTGAATACAAAATTATTAACACTCCTTAAAAAATTTCTTCTCTATTCAATATTACGAGTTAGAAAAAGATAATATAACAATTTAATCCAACCTAATTAAACCAAAACAATTGAAGTATGAATGATAATTATATGAATTATTTACTAAGAGGCGACTTACGTTGTTACCTATTTTTAATTACACTCCAGAAGAAGACGTAATTATAATGAGTTGTCTGCCAAAAGTTGCTCTTAATAAATGACATGCGCATCTAGGTATTGGTATAAATAATATATCTTAAAAGTACACTGTTAAAATATTTTCAATTTCTTTTTTGTACTGCTGTATTTATTTACAATTTTGATATAATCAACTTTATTTATTATCTTTATTTTAAATAAGATTTTGTAAGTCAGTGTCAATTTTGAGGATCAATCATTAGTTATTTTAACGGAAGTAATTCCCTAAAAATGTCTAGAATTGTGTTGCAGGCCCAACAAGAGGTGGTAGTCGGGGTTGCAGCATCGGAAAAGGACTTTTGCTTTATGAGCGGACTCATAGCTATCGGTAGGGAGCCCGGGAGAATATAAAAGGAGCTTTTTTTGCTCGTCCACGGCCTTGATTGTGAGCGTGACTTTGTGGAAATTCAGCTCATAATAGCAAATAAATTACTTTGCGAAAATTTTACTTTATTAATATAAATTATTAGTGTACTTTCGTCTCATGTAATCATTTTCTTCCATAGTGCTGGGAACAACTGCATGAGTTAAAAAGGCGCTTACCTAGTGTGGACTCAAATGCACTCAGTAGAATTTCATAAAATAATTTTTGTTTTATTCAAAAATCTTTCCTTCACACTTCACACAGGCTTAGGACTGCCAGTTCAATTAAATACTATCAAAATCAAATTTTATTAGTACTTAATATTTATTACTGGCGTGTTTAAAAGATTTCAAGACGGACAGACAGACAAAATTAAATTAATACTAACTAGCTGCGACCCGCGGTGTCATTCGCATAAAATTATCTGAATTATAGGTAAAATTTATAGGTCAATTCAATCATATATTCCAAAATTCTGTGCAAAATCAATTATTTATAGCACTTGACCTTGCTCGCCCAATGACTTTAAAATAACTATCTTGATATTTTATTAGCATGGGTAATTTCCGCACCGTAAGAATTTAATATGGGTACCTATACCAGCAGTTTTAGAATTGTTTCTATTTTAGGCCCTTCAAGGCACCAAGGCCCCGGAAAATCATTTTAACGTCACTTTCATCTTTCGCAGATCTTGGCACAATACAAAATTTTATACAGTAATGGATCTATACTGTGGTGAATTTAGTTCAGTAAATAAAAATACTTAATTATATAATTTAAAAATTTAATTGAGCAATTAGAATAAAATTTCAACATATTTAAGGAACAAAGTTACAATTTTCTACTGAAAAGTATTTTGAAATAGCTATTACTTACTCAACTAAGTTATGATGTTAATAAGTGTGCTATGACTAACTTTAGTATTATAATAATTATATTATTCAGTTTTTTGTGTCCACAGTCTTTTTGATGTTATAAAATGATGTTTAGAAAAATGTTATACTTTTATTTTAATATCTAATATTATGTAAAATTTCTAAAAAGTATCCAGATAATTTACAATGATGGCACATACCATGTCGGTGCATATCATAAATGGTCCTTATAATATCATTTTTTACAACTGAATCGCAGTCGGTAGTTTTGGGACGCATTCATTTTTTGCGTTCCTTAGGCTCAGCTGGTTTTTTGCCACTTGAACTGCTCTTGTAATTGAAGATATACTTAAATCTAATGCTGAAGCTACTCTCTAAAACCGCGCAATATTGTATTTAATTAAAATGTTAAAATTAATCATGAGTGTTACTTAATAAATTAATATATTTGCAAAAATTTTATATTTACCTCTTGTACGGCAGTTAAAGGAATCAAAGGACCACCATTTTGCAATTCTAAAGTAAAATAGTTTATCAATTTTAAAATCACGGAATTCATTTCCTCATAAATGACTTTAGATTTCGGCATTTTCGAAAACGAGATAATATTCGCTAGATAGCAATCACTAGATAACAAAACTCTTCAACAAAAATTTGAACAGTGTACTTGATATATACTCTTCTTGTTAGCGTAAACAATCACACCACTGGAAGATTTCAAATGTTTCGAAGCATAGTACAGTAAGGCTCACACAAATAGTTCAAAATTATAACTATTTAATTGCAAATAAATTAACCAAATGTTTCAATCGTAGTTAAACTTTTTTTTATCAATAACAGCTTATATTAATTTGTTTTCTGACCCACAGCCCGCTATTGCCAGGGATATAAATAATTTTGACTACATAAAGGTTAATTATTAAACATGATAGGTACATTTAAAGCACCTAATTTTCGTCAGGTTACTATATTTATTTGAGAGTTAAAAAAATTTAATAAAATTTAATAAAATATAACAAAATGGAATTTTGAGATAATCTTTTTATAATACTAAAACTTGACTTCGCTTGGTATAAAATTGTTTGGAAATTTATATCTTTATTTTATGTTTTTGAAAATATCTTTTCGTATTAGAGGTATACATTTCCAATACAAATGTAACTCCCCATGCAGGTGATTTTAGTGGATCGTATCATCATTCTAGAATTTGAATTAACCCATTTCTTTAAACTTTAAATAATTTATTTAGCTATCTTCTACTAAAAGTATTCATTCAAAAAATTGACAATCAAAAAACATTATTAAAGTTAAAAAAAGACAAAATATTAATTGGCAAACCGGATTAAAAACAGCAGGTGGGTCAGATCTGGCCCGCGGACCGTAGTTTTCTGACGTCTGACGGGTTAGCAAAATAATGCGCTATTAGAGCTTCTACTAACAAAAATGAATAGCAATTAAAAAAAGTCTGAAATTTAATTTCGTAAATAACAGTTAATCTGACCGTAATTCTTTAAGGACATAAAGTTTAATTACTATATAATTATAATAGTATTATAGTAACCCATATATTAAAACCCAGATATTAAAAGCCCACAAACTTAAATATGGCATGTTCATATTATTCTAGTGGTTTTGACAAAGAGACTAATTACTATTTATAAATTTTATAATACGCGAAAGGTTAAACTTATGATTAAACAGATGCGTATGATATAATAAGACCAATAAAACGCGCAAAATATTAAATTTATATCCAAAAAACCTTTAAAAAACAATCAATAAATTCCAAGTACATAATATATTTATTACTTATAGTGAAAACAACGACAACTGAAAATAACTCATTCACATTAATTTATGTATCAGACAAGCTCGTAATATAACTATCTCTCACAAGATCTACTATCTAATATATTGAAATAGGATAGTAGAAATTATAATAACTTTTATATATGTTACAAAATTTTATTTTTGAAATGAGTAATTTTCAGTTCTTATAAATAAGATTATATTTAAAATGCAGTGCATTACTAATCTATATACACAATACACATATCATAAAATTGTAACGAGACCGTATCTGTACATGGAATGTTTTTGGAAAATTGTAGGTACTGATACTGTAGATAGTTGGCGATTTAGATACCAATATATTATATATACTATACTAAACATATAATATATATTTCTCACTGATTTTATAACAACGCTTCACGCAAACGACGTCCCGAGTACAGCTAGTAATAATTTTTCAATACCTTGTTTTGATGTAATGTTCTTATTTTAAAATTATTTATTTTTTGAGCTTATTATACTTTTTCATTTGAGCTGGTAGTGTACTGCTAAATATATTATATTTTAAATTTTTATTTTATTATTTTATTCAAATGTTTTAATGAACTTCCAAATGAAAAATTCAGCTACTACTGCCACTGTCATGGGAAGACTTGAGCTCGGGACTATAATAGAAATTTATTTTGAGGTCACCAGAAAATGATGCCGATTCGCCAAAATTTATATATATATATATATATATATATATATATATATATATATATATATATATATATATATATATATATATATATATATATAGGTGTTTCATTAATTAATTGGAAATATTTAAATTGAGGATTCCTGGGCTCAGAATATGAAGATTTAACCCCAATCACTTAGATAAAATTGCTCTTTACTAAGCTACGAGTGTTTTATTTAAAAATTTAATAACTATTTTTTCCCAGTACTTTAAAACTATTTGACGTATCTCTATCATACTTGGCAGGATGTGTAGGTACCGTAAACCATACTAAACTATGTTAAATAAGATTTTCTAACTACTGTCACAAATAAGGTTAACTCCTCCTATATTCTACGCCACTGGCGGAATTGTCATTTCAGCACAATTATTCGATTCATTAATACTTTCTGTATAAACAATATATCAACATTTTATTAATGTTTAAATACAATTTGTATAGAACATCGACTGGCAATTGAGCTTTTTCATAAATACAAAATAAGAATACCTATACAGTATCAAGTAAGGCCGGGCATACACGTTACGGTAACAGGCAACGAGCTCACACACGTTACAGTATACCAGAGAGGTATACCTGTACAGGTAAACTGCACAGATTTTATTCATGATTACTCATGACGCTTACTATGAAAGCGTATAAACAATTGAAATCAAACTTGTGTAGGTGTTGTTTGACTCACATACACGCTGCGGTATACATACCTGCGCAGGTAGAAGATACTGATTTTCAATTACCACTGCAGTTTACCTGTACAGGTATACCTCTCCGGTATACCGTAACGTGTATGCCGGGCCTAACAATTTTAGCTTAATGATTTAACAATTATGTACTTCTTGTGTTATCAAGAAGTGTTAAATAATATTTAATAATATATCTCTAGTGAAAAAGATAACATCAATAACAAATATTCAGTAATTTAAAGGAAGACGTTGTAACAGAATAAATTCTTATTTATAATTTTTTAAGTTTCTCGCTCTATGGGTTATTCTCCCAGGGCAAAATGTAGAAAAAAATATTATTCATTTGTTCTTTGGATTCAATGTTTAATAGTTTTAGATGATTGTTATTTTGAGTAATATCTTACAATGTGTATTTGGCTACGTAGTGAATTCGGTATAATTGGACAGGGACACTCTGTCAAGAAGTGATACAAATTGTCTGCTTTATGTGTTACAAATATATGCTTGCATAATATCTTAATATTTATCATTTTACTGAAACTTGACGGCTATTGGGTCAGTGGCGGTTACTGGTGCTCTTACCTTATATATATATATATATATATATATATATATATATATATATATGTTTATATATATACATATATATTATATATATACATATATATATATATATATATATATATACATATATATATATGTATATATATATATATATATATATATATATATATATATATATATTCTGAAATATTCTATGGATATATGAATACATTCAATGAATTGAAAAAAGAACTATGCAACTGTTATATAGTATGTATATTTTTTATTCATTAATGTTAATTACATGACGTATTTAATAAGTGGACGTTATAAATTTAACAGTAGATACCTATACGGTAATACCTTGATGGATTAATTGCCTGTTGACTATGTTATATAACACGCACGCCAATTATTTATTTAACAAACTCATTCAAGCGTGAAACATACAAAAATTATATTTTAATAATTTTAAAATATATGTATTTATTAACGAAACATGTGTAAATACTAAATATACGATTACATACGTATATACCGGGTGTCCCCGTCGGATCTATACATACGATTTACATGTTAATTGATAACATTGGATTCCCATAAGGAAAAAGTTAAGTCGCAAGAGTGCTTTGGATAAACGTATTTATATTTTTGAAAATTTTCTTTTATAAAATTTTTTTTTTCTACCAAATTATCCACACTATTTGTTCAACAGAATATTCTTTCTGTATTGTTATTATTTTAATATTTATTTCCAAAAAAAGAAATTAAAATTGCCTTTTGAATTTACAAAAAATGACACAAATATTTATTATGTAAAAATGTGAATTGCTTGAAAATTGCGGCATTCATTTCTTTATTTTTTTTGCATTACTGCTGTTATACCGATAGTAACAATAGCTACAATATTAAATTGATGGGAAAATTGCAATAAACTATATGGTGCGATATTTTTATTTTTTTTTAACCGGTAAAAACGAACCAAAGTTGGCGGAAATTTTTAATTATGAAAAGTTAAATTGCGGAAGCCTATTTTTGTTTTCGAAAACTCAAATTTATTAATATTTTACACATTTTTTAATATTGACATTTGTATGATATTATTAACTTATTGTAGTACAATAATTATCAGCCACATTTGTTTCTTTTGTGCGATAAACATCGAAAATATCGCACCATATAATATATTGCAATTTACCCAAATTGATATTAGTATTTTGTTCAAAGCACTCTTGTGATGTTACTTTCTCCTTATGGGAATTCAGTGTTATCAATTAACATGTAAACCGTATGTATACATCCAAACAAGACACCCAGTATACGCATACCAGATGTCACATAGAAAATGAAGCATATAAACCTGTCCAGTGTTGGCAGAAGAGTGGATCCACCCATGAACAGCGTTCGAGGCGCCCAAAAATAGTCAGTGTAAAGGAGACCAACTTTTTGAAAATCCAAACATACAATTTATCATGAAATAGCTGTTATGTGGATAAGGTGTGACTGATAGTGAGATAGTTGTGGTGGGGAATATAAAACTGGAGATCGTATTTTCAAATTATATATCGTCGAAATACACACCACTAGATGGCACTGCGAATGACCTCACTACCGCTGGTATAGAACCGCTGTGACCTAACTACTTTTGGTAATGAACGGCTATGGTCGTATTACTTTTGCTGTAGAGCCACAGCGATCGTACTACTTTCGGTCAAAAATCGCTCAAAAATTACTACTTTTGATATAAAACTACTGTGATCTTACTACCTTTGGTATATTGCCGCTGTAACTGAACCACTTTTGGAACATAACCACTGTAATCTTTCTACTTTTCCCATAAAACTGCTGTGATCTTACTATTATATTGGTACAAAATTGCTATGACCTCACTACGTTCGGTACAGAAGTACTGTGATCTTACTACTTTTGGTATAGAACAGTTGTGACCTTACTACATTTGATATAAATTTACTCTGACCTCACTACTTTTGGTACAGAAATTTGATGGATTATATTACTAAAAAGATAAATCGATCTCGACTAACGGCAGCTCCAAATTAATATTTTATTATCTTCAGTCTTAAAAGAGATTTTATCTACGACTATCATGAAATTGCTTGTTTATTGTACAAAATATTATCTAGGTAAGCAACGTTTTTACATATAGCTGTACAAAAAATGGCTCTTTACATGCATGTATACGTAAAATACCACAGGTTACCACACTTTTACTAATTCTTATATTATATATAGTACAGTCTGTTTCAACGAAGTAAGAACATACAATATTTAACATGGGAAAAAATTGTTGGGATCAGAGTATGCTTGTTTTTTATGGGTATCATTTTTAGATAGGTATCCATAGTAATTAAAATTTTCTTTAATGGCAAAAAAATAAATTTGAAAACAAAACAATAGGTGTCCAATTTTCTACTAAGTAGTATTAATTGTTAATATTTATTTTAACATTAGATTAAGATTTATTTATAATCTCAATAAATTTACTGCTATTGTCTTTTAATTACTTTCAAACATTATTTTGATGCGATATTATTTAAAGTTTTGCTAAATATTTCATAATAATAAAATAAACCACGCCTTGATCATAACGAATTTTTCCCTATATTAAAATTTATATGAGATTTTAGTTGCTTGAAACACCCTGTATATAAAAATCTCATCTCACAACGTACGGCTAGGATAAACTGCGAAACCACTGAACCGATTCTGTTCAAATTTGGTAACTATCTGTAATTTGGTCCAACTTAAAAGATCGGATAGTTTTTATCTCAATTACCTATTGACCTTAATATTTCTTTTTTGCAAATTATATGTTTTAATAACAATATACTATTTTGTACTTAAAATCTATATAAATATGAAAATATACATAGACCTGAAATTTTATATTTAGACAATTACGTCACAAATTAGTTCAACCCTTCAAAATGACGTCATATAGATTTTAAACCAATAACTGAATACAAAATTTTTAATACTCCTTAAAAATACTCCTTCTCGATTTAACATTACGAGTTAGAAAAAGATAATATAATAATATAATCCAACCTAATTAAACAAAAACAACTGAAATATTAATGATAATAATATAAAGAGGCGACTTACGTCGTTACCTATTTGTAACCACACTCCAGAAGAAGACGTAATTATAATGAGTTGTCTGTCAAATGTTACTCTTAATAAGATTTTCAAATGTGTTTAATTTTGTACAGTAAGGCTCAACGTAATGGTAAACTAGTAATTAGATTTTACCGTGCAAATGGTTTAAATAGTTATAAATTATAGCTATTTAATGACAAACAAATCAACCAAACTTTTCAATCTTATACCTAAACTTTTTCTATCAATAACAACTCACTCATATTTTATTTTAAAAATGCCTACTTTTTTAGCTTATCGTACTTTTTAACTTGACCTAATAGTGTACTTTTAAATAGTTTTAGAAATCAGTTTACTTATTGCAATTCAAATGTTTGATGAATTTCTGCCAGGAAAATTCAGCTACTACACCATATCTCACCAGGTCACCATAAAAAACGCTTGTATATTCTCCAGCCGCCATATTGAAATCACTGTTGTGTGAGGAGAATTTTGCCACGCATATTTGAAAGTCCATAACCTTTAATTTGAGATATTGCAGATCTATTTTAAGCAACACCAATTTTTGAAAGCAGGGTGTCCCGTTCAGAAAGAATGTCCTATATATATATATATATATATATATATATATATATATATATATATATATATGTTTATATATATACATATATATTATATATATACATATATATATATATATATATATATACATATATATATATGTATATATATATATATATATATATATATATATATATATATATATATATATATATATATATATATATATATATATATATATAGGACATTCTTTCTGAACGGGACACCCTGCTTTCAAAAATTGGTGTTGCTTAAAATAGATCTGCAATATCTCAAATTAAAGGTTATGGACTTTCAAATATGCGTGGCAAAATTCTCCTCACACAACAGTGATTTCAATATGGCGGCTGGAGAATATACAAGCGTTTTTTATGGTGACCTGGTGAGATATGGTGTAGTAGCTGAATTTTCCTGGCAGAAATTCATCAAACATTTGAATTGCAATAAGTAAACTGATTTCTAAAACTATTTAAAAGTACACTATTAGGTCAAGTTAAAAAGTACGATAAGCTAAAAAAGTAGGCATTTTTAAAATAAAATATGAGTGAGTTGTTATTGATAGAAAAAGTTTAGGTATAAGATTGAAAAGTTTGGTTGATTTGTTTGTCATTAAATAGCTATAATTTATAACTATTTAAACCATTTGCACGGTAAAATCTAATTACTAGTTTACCATTACGTTGAGCCTTACTGTACAAAATTAAACACATTTGAAAATCTTATTAAGAGTAACATTTGACAGACAACTCATTATAATTACGTCTTCTTCTGGAGTGTGGTTACAAATAGGTAACGACGTAAGTCGCCTCTTTATATTATTATCATTAATATTTCAGTTGTTTTTGTTTAATTAGGTTGGATTATATTATTATATTATCTTTTTCTAACTCGTAATGTTAAATCGAGAAGGAGTATTTTTAAGGAGTATTAAAAATTTTGTATTCAGTTATTGGTTTAAAATCTATATGACGTCATTTTGAAGGGTTGAACTAATTTGTGACGTAATTGTCTAAATATAAAATTTCAGGTCTATGTATATTTTCATATTTATATAGATTTTAAGTACAAAATAGTATATTGTTATTAAAACATATAATTTGCAAAAAAGAAATATTAAGGTCAATAGGTAATTGAGATAAAAACTATCCGATCTTTTAAGTTGGACCAAATTACAGATAGTTACCAAATTTGAACAGAATCGGTTCAGTGGTTTCGCAGTTTATCCTAGCCGTACGTTGTGAGATGAGATTTTTATATACAGGGTGTTTCAAGCAACTAAAATCTCATATAAATTTTAATATAGGGAAAAATTCGTTATGATCAAGGCGTGGTTTATTTTATTATTATGAAATATTTAGCAAAACTTTAAATAATATCGCATCAAAATAATGTTTGAAAGTAATTAAAAGACAATAGCAGTAAATTTATTGAGATTATAAATAAATCTTAATCTAATGTTAAAATAAATATTAACAATTAATACTACTTAGTAGAAAATTGGACACCTATTGTTTTGTTTTCAAATTTATTTTTTTGCCATTAAAGAAAATTTTAATTACTATGGATACCTATCTAAAAATGATACCCATAAAAAACAAGCATACTCTGATCCCAACAATTTTTTCCCATGTTAAATATTGTATGTTCTTACTTCGTTGAAACAGACTGTACTATATATAATATAAGAATTAGTAAAAGTGTGGTAACCTGTGGTATTTTACGTATACATGCATGTAAAGAGCCATTTTTTGTACAGCTATATGTAAAAACGTTGCTTACCTAGATAATATTTTGTACAATAAACAAGCAATTTCATGATAGTCGTAGATAAAATCTCTTTTAAGACTGAAGATAATAAAATATTAATTTGGAGCTGCCGTTAGTCGAGATCGATTTATCTTTTTAGTAATATAATCCATCAAATTTCTGTACCAAAAGTAGTGAGGTCAGAGTAAATTTATATCAAATGTAGTAAGGTCACAACTGTTCTATACCAAAAGTAGTAAGATCACAGTACTTCTGTACCGAACGTAGTGAGGTCATAGCAATTTTGTACCAATATAATAGTAAGATCACAGCAGTTTTATGGGAAAAGTAGAAAGATTACAGTGGTTATGTTCCAAAAGTGGTTCAGTTACAGCGGCAATATACCAAAGGTAGTAAGATCACAGTAGTTTTATATCAAAAGTAGTAATTTTTGAGCGATTTTTGACCGAAAGTAGTACGATCGCTGTGGCTCTACAGCAAAAGTAATACGACCATAGCCGTTCATTACCAAAAGTAGTTAGGTCACAGCGGTTCTATACCAGCGGTAGTGAGGTCATTCGCAGTGCCATCTAGTGGTGTGTATTTCGACGATATATAATTTGAAAATACGATCTCCAGTTTTATATTCCCCACCACAACTATCTCACTATCAGTCACACCTTATCCACATAACAGCTATTTCATGATAAATTGTATGTTTGGATTTTCAAAAAGTTGGTCTCCTTTACACTGACTATTTTTGGGCGCCTCGAACGCTGTTCATGGGTGGATCCACTCTTCTGCCAACACTGGACAGGTTTATATGCTTCATTTTCTATGTGACATCTGGTATGCGTATACTGGGTGTCTTGTTTGGATGTATACATACGGTTTACATGTTAATTGATAACACTGAATTCCCATAAGGAGAAAGTAACATCACAAGAGTGCTTTGAACAAAATACTAATATCAATTTGGGTAAATTGCAATATATTATATGGTGCGATATTTTCGATGTTTATCGCACAAAAGAAACAAATGTGGCTGATAATTATTGTACTACAATAAGTTAATAATATCATACAAATGTCAATATTAAAAAATGTGTAAAATATTAATAAATTTGAGTTTTCGAAAACAAAAATAGGCTTCCGCAATTTAACTTTTCATAATTAAAAATTTCCGCCAACTTTGGTTCGTTTTTACCGGTTAAAAAAAAATAAAAATATCGCACCATATAGTTTATTGCAATTTTCCCATCAATTTAATATTGTAGCTATTGTTACTATCGGTATAACAGCAGTAATGCAAAAAAAATAAAGAAATGAATGCCGCAATTTTCAAGCAATTCACATTTTTACATAATAAATATTTGTGTCATTTTTTGTAAATTCAAAAGGCAATTTTAATTTCTTTTTTTGGAAATAAATATTAAAATAATAACAATACAGAAAGAATATTCTGTTGAACAAATAGTGTGGATAATTTGGTAGAAAAAAAAAATTTTATAAAAGAAAATTTTCAAAAATATAAATACGTTTATCCAAAGCACTCTTGCGACTTAACTTTTTCCTTATGGGAATCCAATGTTATCAATTAACATGTAAATCGTATGTATAGATCCGACGGGGACACCCGGTATATACGTATGTAATCGTATATTTAGTATTTACACATGTTTCGTTAATAAATACATATATTTTAAAATTATTAAAATATAATTTTTGTATGTTTCACGCTTGAATGAGTTTGTTAAATAAATAATTGGCGTGCGTGTTATATAACATAGTCAACAGGCAATTAATCCATCAAGGTATTACCGTATAGGTATCTACTGTTAAATTTATAACGTCCACTTATTAAATACGTCATGTAATTAACATTAATGAATAAAAAATATACATACTATATAACAGTTGCATAGTTCTTTTTTCAATTCATTGAATGTATTCATATATCCATAGAATATTTCAGAAGCCAACTTGCTATTTTTGTACTACTGATACCAGTGTAGACAAAAAATCCCTTCCACTTCTCGAACATTGTTTGTAGTGGTGTGGGTTTGATGTTTGAATGTGTTTGAATGGTCACACACATAACTACATAACACCTACATGCGGACAGAGATCCATGCAGCGTAACCAACAATGATTTCAACAATATATAACAATTGTCGTGCATTCGGTGATCGCTACCAACCGACTAAATGCATTAAGCGGTATCTGACACACTCTGACACACAGCTATCCACAGTTTTTTATACATACGCTTAAGACTTGCATATATCCTAGTTTAATTGTACATTATTTAGGGAAGCAATCTATTGAAATTCTTTTATTAATTAAAAAAAAAAAATTATTTATTAAATTAATAATATTCTGAAGAAATTGATTTCCGAATGCTCTGATTGTTTGACTCTATTATGTATATTAAAGGATTAATGACCTAACAAAAGGTTAAACGCATCACGATTTCTAAATAACTGTACACGGAGAGAAAAATCATATAATTTTTGTAGATAAAATTTCAGAAAAATTACCATGCTCTCTTATATTGCGTGCTCGATCGACCACGAAAATAAAAAATATGTGCTACCATGGTAAAATTTAATGTGCTAACACAACTTTTATCACACTCTTATGCATATATGTTATAGTTTAATTCTTGTTGTCGTACTCTTTCATTTGCGCATCTGACCCACAACCTTATGTTGCTTGGGCGGTACCTGTAAAAACTTCGAACCTGTAAGAACTTTATGATGCATACAAAAATGATTGCCAACAATATATTTTAATACTAAAGATAGTGAGGTAACAAAATGATGAATTAAACGGTGACATCCCCGTCCTCTAACACAGTGTAATGAATACTGCTTGCTGCTTGTAACACAGTCTAATGGATCAAGGTGCTTGGTCCGAATTTTCACGGTTTAATTTTCTGTTTGTAAACCAATTGTTTCTACCACGTTTCACCTTTTGGATAACTCAATAACGCGTGGTATACTGGTATACAACGTCTTCGATATATCATCTTGGCGATTAACTTCTAGAGTTGTTTGGAACACTCTTCATCTTGACTCCATAGTACCCTAAACAAATACTGAAATTAGCCATTTCATTACCTTAAGCTACACCAGTAAGGTGGCAATTCATGGAACGTGGAATGGCAATTTATTGCCGCTGTAGTTGTAAAATTATGACAACTTAAATAATAGACGTTTAATTTTATCAAATCACAAAAATATACAGGATGGAAAGTATATAAGTCTCGCTGTGGAAATAGTGGGTAGGTTTGAACCGGATTGGTTTTTTTTTTAACAGAGAAAATTTGATACTAAATATGGGTCAAAAAAGGGGCTCTTAAATTTTTTTTAATCCGGCTCTAACCATTTATATATTAAGAAAAATTTTTTGTTTTTTAAGTCAACAAAATTATTTTGTACCTTTGCACAATTTAGTGATTTAGTGTATGCATAATTTAGTCAGGGCCGTACTTAGAAACAATTGGAGACATTGTGAAGTCAGTTCATTTACGATTTTATCAAACTGTAAATTTCGAAAAAATTCCTGTGGTTTTAGTGTCTATAAGGTGCTATGAATCGCCTTTGTAAACGATGAGACTCATTTACTTTCCGCCCTGTATATTGAAAGTCTTATCAAGTGGTAATGTATCACCTTGTGTGCTCATATTCTCCCGGCAATCATATTCTCTGATATTATTGATCATATTATTGATATTCGGTATCACACACACTGAATGCCTTGATTTCGAGAAAATCTATATTGCGCGACAGTTAAAATTTGAAGTTAATGGGATAAAGATTTAAATAGTTAGAAGGTTTCTTGTCTTGTACTTTAAACTGATTCTTTCATATGTATCAAATAGAATATCAGTAAATACCTTCATTTTTTTTTAAACAAATTTGAGAATATTTGTTTTTGTTAGTTCTAAATGATTTGAAAAACCTTAAGGGAGCATCATTTTGATTCTAGAAACTCAAAGTCCTTAGTTAACGTTCTTCTAATAATAATAGGAACAATAAGATTTAGTATTCATTCTCAAGGCTTCTCGCGTAGGGGAGACAGGGGCATGTACTAACAGATTTTTTTACATATTAAACGGAAATGAAACTAGTTAAAGTTTTTTTTTGTAACCGTTATGAAGCATCAACTATCTGTTTATAATTTTTGATAAAGAAAACCTACATATCCCTTGTACTTTCTATGGAAAAACCCATTTTCTTAAAAAATGTGTTTGTTAATACTTACCCCACTTTTGGGGCAAGTTTTAACAACGTTGGGGTAAGTATTAACATTAGAGTTTTAATATGATTATGATATTTTGTAGATATGTACTTATAGGAAATAAAACAAAGTATCATATTTAACGTGTTTATTATTAGAAAGGAATTAATTTGACATAGAAAATTCTTATTTTAGACTTATCTTTACTTAATTAGTTAAAGTTAAACATTATTTTAATTTTTTTCTGAGGCAATAGTTAGTCAGTTCTTATTAAGAAGCAAATTACGTCACTTTGACCTTGATAACAAAACAAAAATTGGTAAATTTTCAGTCTTCGATAGACAACCACAATCGTTTAATATCTTCTATATTAAAAAATATTTACTTATTAAAAAATTAGTCTTCGTCTTATTTAACATTATTATAATTCTTGAAATATATGATAACTCAGATCAAGCAAAGCTATTTCTGTTCTTCAGTTTTTGTTGTTATAACTAAAATTTTAATATTGTTACAAAACTTGTCTCTACTACGATTTATTAATTCTTACTGTTATTTTTAAGACAAAATTTTGCAAATGTAACAAAAACATTTCTAATAACAAAAAAATATTTTGATAGTATACTTGAGTAATTTAAAAATTTAAATGACAAAAAAATTTAGTGATTGTCATAAAGTTGTTTAATTTATCATTTAAAAACAGAGTTTTGTAATTACAACAAAAAGTTTTGTAATAAATAACTGACGCAAGCGCAGTATTAACGAATTCTTTGATTCTTAGAATAGTGTCCATCATCATAAATATTTATTACAAGCTGACAAGAGTTTATGAAAAATATAGTATACAATCTGAATTTAAAATTGTTTGAACGTTAGAAATATGGGAAGAAAACTTGCTAATGGTTTTATTATCGAAAATCTAATAGATATTGGCTAGTAAGTATTTTCATAAATTATATTTTGCCCACAAATATTAATACTATTCCTATTAAAATTTAATCTCTTTTTTTTTCAGATACTAAAAGCAATTTTGGACATTATGGAAAAAATAGTATAAATTTGCAGTTAAATTAAACTTTTTTATAACGAAAAAAAAAGTTCCTTCAGTTCAGAAATTTATAAAACACTAGCAAATTAAATGCATTTCTTTTCAAATTCAAGTAAGGGTTCATTTTTTGGTTAGACATTATTTTAAGCTTCATATTTTAGTTAGTAAAATATTCTTTTTTTACAGATTGAAAACATGCTACTCTTTTTTCATCTTTTCACTCTGATTCTGAATCGAATATGTAATCCATTATTCGACTATATGTGAAATAACTCAATTAAGGAAATTACTAGCAAATTAAAAGCATTCTTCTTCAAATTCAAGTAAGTTTTTTATTATTTAGTTAGACATTTTTTATGTTTCATATTTTAGTAAAATTTATGCTTCTTTTACAGATAAACAACATACTTGTTTTTGTTTTGTTTTTTAAAACTTTTCACTCGATTTTGAAGATGTAATAAATTGAATATCGGACTACAGTTATATCTTTCAATGAAATTTGTTTAATATTAGTTCTGAATATAAAAATATGTTAAAATTATTTCTAAAGCACATGTCATATCTCCTGTAAGTTAAAAAATTTTAACATAACTTTTTATTTTTTTGTATTAATTAATTAATAAATTCATTTATATAAAATAAAATTTTTCTTATTTTATAGGGACTAACTGGATGTACTTTGATAATTAATGTAATGCAGTGTAAAATAGATGTGAAGTTTGAATTTTGTACATATCTTATAGTCACATCTGCTTTTTTTTTTACATTAATTATCAAAGTATATCCAATAAGTTCCTTTCCTTCACAAATATCCTTAATAATATTTACAGGGGTAATTTGTAACTACAACAAAAAAATATAGTAAAATTTACTATAAAATTTAGTATTATTAATAAATAAATCATACCTATTACAAATTCCATTTAGTCATTATAACAACGTTTATTAAATGTTCAATAAAACATACATTGAGTTTTATTCACAAAAATAAGTATTTGTGATAATTACAAAAGTTTTAGTAATCAGATTTTTAATAAAACTGGTTTTGTAATATTACTAAAGGGTTCTATTGGAGTAAAAATTTTGTAATATTAATTCACGGTTTTGTAATATACAGTGAGTTTTTTTTCTATGCACACATACATGCAAACATATTTGGCAATGTCACGAAAAAAATTTTGGTAACCTCGAAGCATGAAAATGACGATATACGGATTTTGAAATTGGGTTGAATACAATAACCTCCTTATAGGGAAGTTAAAAAGATAATCTTTGTTGCATAAAATTTAAACGAGGTAAATGTTAACATGTTAATACTTACCCCATGCATTTTGTTAATACTTGCCCCGAAGGTAAATTTTTTACAAATTTAAATTTTTAAAAAGAATACGTTGATACTGCGGTAAAATTTAAACAAAATACAATACCAGATGGAATATGCTACTGTTTGAAATAAATTTAGTCTCTTTTAGGTATACAATCATGCTTCAAATCAAACAACCGTCGACTTAAAAATGTTCTTTTACCTAATAAAATCTACGCCTTATTCAACCTCGAACTTTGTTTTGCCGCAACCGGCCGAAGACTGATTGGTCACAACGTGTCCGTTGTCATCTACTGATGACAGCAACCGGACGTATTTAATTTTTTCGTACGTAGTTTGGCGGAAAATGGCCTGTTAATACTGACCCCCGTTAATACTAGCCCCTGTCTCCCTACGTTTATGATGCGAGTGGAGAATATGTGGTGGGTGACTAGGATTTGAAAGGTATGCATCTGTAGCAGTCTTCTTAAGCAAACTATGTCAAAAATCCTTAACTAAGCTTTTTTAAAAAAAAATGAGAAAAAAACTGTTTATTAATTGAACTCATATTTGTATTCAAATAAAAACAAAACAAAATACATAAGTAATCTGTAAACTTCTATTTTGAAAGAAAATAAATTGCTTATTCAGCCTAGTTGCTGTTCAGTCATCTTTTATTCATGTGCAATGATGAATAACGTAAAAGCGTCGTCATATTCTAGGAATTTCTATCTATTCTTTGCATTAAAAGGGTTTTTTATTATTTAATAATAAAATTTATCTTTATAATTTTTTTCTCTACGAATCTATTGACTTACTGAATGTACAATGTGTTTAAGTTTAAAAATCACGTTAAATAGGTAACGTCTTTATCAAAAAGCTATTTACATAGAGAAAAGCTATTTAAGCTGGCATAAAAGCACAAAATTGTACGACAAGTGCTAGTAATCGGCGAACCCTACATTATAATTTTTTACGTGTTGGATAGAATACTTAATTGTTAGAAAATAGAAAATATTATTGTTAGAGATTATCCGATTATCCGATATCAGATCTGCAGAGTAACCGAGCTTGCTTAAACACTAGCACTTGCCAACTGGTAAGGTTCGAATTTTGCGGCCGGTTATGCTTGTGAATGTTGTCTGCAGTTTCCCTTCACAATTTCTAATAAATATCGGCATAGTTCCTTTAAAAAATCAACTACAGATGTACACTTTGTAAATTGTTACATGTCGGGTGGCCGGTAATTAAAAAAATTTCGAAGGGATTTTATAAAAAATAATTTTTGCTTATGTTTTTTTGCACTTAGAAAATGGAACCTTTGACAGCAACAATAGTAGGGTAAACGATATAATTATTGGACAGTTAAAAAACATTTTCAAAACAAAGTACAGAAAAAGTACGTGTTGTAACTTTAATTTTAACGAAAAAATTCATAAATAAAGTAAGGACTGTCTATTTTAATGTACCATATAAAAATTTACATATTACGTATTGGTAAGTCTCTGAAAAAAAATATTAAAGTTGTGCGTGTAGAAAAATACAGCTATATTGGACAAAAATTTCATTTATTAATTTCTGGCGTATTTCCACAATCCACAAATTCTGTATCATGTACACAGCCTTTATCCACTCCTTGATCAACCCTTTACGATGGTTCACAATTTAGTAGGATATTATTAAATGATTCTAGCCTTGTTACTCACTAGACGCAATAAACTTTCTTAACGAACTACTTAATACCACACTAAGAATGACGTAGTCACAGGTTTTTGTAAATTATGGTTAACTCGGAATGCATTTTCTGGAAATAGATACTAGACGGTGCTGTTTAACTTAAAAATCAGGAAGTTGGCTCTACTATAAGCCTTATAATCTCCAAAAGAGAGTGTCTTCTCCAATAACTGTCAACGTCCAATAACTATACCGTTTACCCTATTTTATTTTTTAAGAAACTCACAGTGTTTTTAGTCGAATTTTTCAACTAAAAAAATTAGACTTATACAGCCTATACGATAACAACGGCGAGAGGCGAGAGTAGGGGCGCTATCCGTTTTCGGATCCGATTCGCACACGATTCTGTAGAAAAAAAATGTCTGATATATATATATATATATATATATATATATATATATATATATATATATATATATATATATATATATATATGTATATATATCCACCATATATCCACCTTTTAATAAGTGTAGGGCCCCCTTATGGAAGTTAAGAACTAAAATTTGGTAAGAGGGGGGTCATTTTCGAGGCACCTCATACTATTAAAGTGGGGTCAAATTTTGGATCCGACCCAACATTTAGGGGGGTGGTGGGGGCCAACAAAACAATAAAACTTTTCTAAACCGGTTGGAAATAATGTTTCGGTGAATTATCTATAACATATCCAAAATTCAGCTTCCTAGGATGATTTGGAGGAAGTAGAGGGGGAAAAAATGATTTTTGCGGGATCTAACGCGCCCACAGCCCCCCAGAATTAACGCAGAGGGTTGAAGTTTGGTGTGTTGCTAAAGTTCCTACCTAGGTTGTGGTTTTTGGAGGTTTTAATATTTTACCTCCACCCCCCTCAATTTTAAGCTACAATTTCATGCTTTTTTGACATTTTCGAAGTTTTTACCACTCGCACAGGTCACCCAAATAAACCTAGAGGGCTGAAATTTTGTATTCGGATTGAGTTAGTATCAAGGGGGTGCCTTTTATACTAAGGGAGCGCGCGAAATTAACAATTAAAAACAGGTATAAACAACAAAATTTTTTTTAAATCTCTATTAAGGATATTATTAACTATTGTATAAAGAATTAAAGAAAAAATATTATTTATATTTCCTTTTTTTTTTAAATATATTGTTCATGGGTCAAAAGTACCCAAATTTGAGATTTTTCGAACCTTTAAAAATTCATATTTCGAAAACTATTAATTTTATCGTAAAAAGTCATAGGACCTTCTTTATTTGTATTTCAATAAAGAATATAAAAAAAATTTGTCCGGTTGAAAAATAACAATTCCTTGCAATTGTATAAAAAATTTCGGTTTAAACAATATGGCCCCGGGTTGCCCCCTGGCAACATGCATTTATATCATCAGTAGGGCAATGTCAACCGGATCGCATAAAAAAATTGAGGTGGAATAGTTTTCGGTACGCACGCGCCAGTACTTCCTGTACTATCACTATTTATTTATAAATTAGGAATTTTGGATTTTTATTATTTATGAAATAGAAATTTTCAATTTTTTAAAAAAAAAATATTTTCTATTGCCTTCCAGTTTACTATTTAAGCTCCTTTTTAATATTTAAGAATAAAACACAAAGGCAATTGGCGGATAAGCATGGGTAGGAATGCCCTCATACGAATTGTGTTGGCTTTTTTCCTGCTAACTGCTATCGGCACAAAATTGAAATTTATTGAGATTCAGCCCTTAAAAACTTAAAACCTTTTTTTAAAGCCCCGATCAACCGGACACTTATCATCAGTTTTGAAACCACCAAAATGACAAATCGCTTGTGGACTTTCAATTACATTTCGCTTGTAGACATTCAATACCGAAGATGAAAAGAAAAATTCGACTTCCGTGATGGGGCTCCGCTGCTCACGGCGTTTTTTTTAATCATTTGTTCAAATATCTTGCATCAAATTCGTAATAGATAATAACTGGATTCGTATTTTACCGTTTGTGTTTAAAAACGGCCGAATACTACAAATAATTAGAAGTAGAAACTAAAAACTTACTTACTAAATGTATTTCGTATATTGCCAATATCAAATTCCGGAATTCTTTTAGATATTATAAATTAGATTATTTTCTTTAAAAGTGGGAATTAAAAAATAAGGAATTTTTGAAGCAACTTGTATTTATATATTATTAATACGACAAAATAAAATGATTAACTAAAGGTAAAAGCTTTATTAAGCTTTATATAACTGAAGAAATAATAAAATCAAAAAGAATAAAAACATATTTTCTATTATATGAATGAATAAGGTATATTATTCGTATTATTGTTAAAGTAAAAATAAATATATATTTGTTAATTAAAACTTTATAATATAGAGTTTTTAGTTCTTGGTAGATCAATTCTTAAAACAATTTTCTATATATACCTATCTATATTTATTCTAAAAAAAAAAATACAAAGCTTTTGTACACATTTAAGTATGACTCGGTTTGGCTCTGGTATTAATGGTTCTGTTTAAGTCGAAATATATTAGTGTTTCCTTGTTTATGAAAAATTATATTCGAAACTGTAACACACTTTTCTCGAAAACATATTTAAGAAAGAAAATACAGATATGGTGAGTATAATTTCGCAAAACTGCTCTATTATATAGTTGTTTTGATTTGAGAATTAAAGATTTTTTATTTCGAAAAAATGCTGGGATTTTATCGCAGACAAAGATAATTTCTTTGTTTTATTTCAAAATGAAAATTTTTTTAAGCCTTTCGTTCATGGGTTTACTGTAACAACGAACACTAAAATTGACAACCAATTTACAAGCATCCCTGAAAAAAAAAAGTTTTGGGATTTTCACTACAAAACATTTTTTATAACAAAAATTAATTTTTGAATAAAATGTGCTATTTTCCCACGGCACAAGTGCATATAACCTGTTAATTAGATACTTTATCCTTTTTGTAAGTCCTTTCCAAAAGCTATTCTTGGAAACGTCTTCTTAAATTTTCAGCATTAATGTTCCGAGTCTCTATTGTTGATGCATCTGGAAAGTTAAAAAATATTAGAGGTTCGGATTCTTTAATTTTAGCGATCTATTTTTTATTTTATCATTTTAAATGCAAGCTGTTAATTTTAAGAATTATTTAAATACAAAGCTTAATAAATTCATTTGAAAAGAATTCTTTTCAAATAAAAATTCAACAAAAAGCCGAGGAAAGAACTTTTTTATGACTGTTTATTTAAGAATGGACAGTTTATATATTTATTCAAACGATGAAATAATACCAAAAAAAATAATTCACTACCTACAATAAAAAAGAAATATATGCTATGAAAACTTTTTCAAAAAACGAGATAATTATCAAACCAATTTTTTCCCCGAGTCGTTTCTACTTACCTTTTTTCTTTTCATGAAAACTTTTTTCATTGACATTCACACAAAAAAAAGAATAAAAAAATTTCACTTTACCTTTTTCTTTGTTTAATACATTACTCGTCTCTCTTGCACAAAATTTTTTTTTTAATTCGTATTGGCACTCTTGTTTGTTAAGTAGATATAAGAATATATTTGCAGCCGTTTATATGGGTAACATGTTCTTGTCACATTTGTTTGTCACCGTGTCGGTGTCATTTGGTCGATTTGGTTGTGAGCTGATGTCACAACACCTGTATTTATACGCAAACGTATATGGTGTTAGTTCAAAAGTTCATACTAACCGGGTGTTTGTCAAAGTTTTTGAATGAGTTTTCGTTAAACATTTAAAAAAAAAAAGTTAAGTTTAATTGTTTTATTTATTTATTTGGTAAATTCATAACTTATTCTTTTGAATTAGTTGCATTTAGGTAAGTATTTATAAATAAGAGGTTGGTATTTAAATAGACTAGAATTTTAGTATAATCGAGTATGGTGCTACCAAGTTGATAAACTGATGTAATAGGTTTTTTTCCTTTTAAAGAAGTGTAATTCATTAGCGGTGTTGACTTTCAGCTTCACTAGACTTTGCAGAAGAGGGCACCTTATGGTAGTAATTATATTTGAAAATTTAAAAACTTCCTAGCTGATAAACCAACTGTAAACTTATTTACACGTCATGGTATATATTAGACTTTCTGCGGAAATAAATTTTTTCGAAAAAAGACGTTTTCGTAGGATTCGATTTAAACAGATTCTGGGCCACCTACAGATACATCTATGGGCTTAAAATTTTCTTAAACAGTTGTATTAGTAAGTAATTAACACGAAAAAACGACCAAAATTTTAATACTGAGAACCTCCAATAGTTAAGTTGTTTAAAAATAGTTCACCGAATTTCTATTTTACTCTCCAAGTATTGTTTATAGCAGGTAAAAATCTCATTTGTTTGGACTACTATACAAATACTATTAGTCACCGGTGATTTACAAATTTTATACAAAAACTTGGACAAAGAAAGTGTGCTGAGATTACAGGTATTGCAAACTAGTACCCCAACAAACCGAAAATATCCATGTCTGGACATTCTCAGGCCATATTCTGTGAATCT
This sequence comes from Brachynemurus nebulosus, assembly GCA_035578155.1. Classification (NCBI taxonomy): domain Eukaryota; kingdom Metazoa; phylum Arthropoda; class Insecta; order Neuroptera; family Myrmeleontidae; genus Brachynemurus; species Brachynemurus nebulosus. The sequence goes on from JAPWDM010000003.1 coordinate 26,684,767, forward strand.
AATCTATGTAAAATTCAATGGGATGAATTGTTTTTTAGTGAATTACGGAAATTTATTTGTGATTTAATATCTAGAAATCGGAAAAATTGCGTCGTTTTCATCTCAAATTCCTATAATAGTAAGCAGTCTTGATGAAATAATGGGGGAACATTGGAACAAATATATTAAACATATATATGTATGAAAAAATGGGTCGACTGGCAACTTTTAGGGTGCGTTTAGACTACGAAACTATACACCGTATACACCGAATGTTTATGTGTAGATACAAGTGTCTCTAATTGCGACATTTATTGCGGATACCATAATTAGTGTCGAATCAGTGGCTGTGTGAGCACGTTGTGTCCAAGTTTATTTTGTGGATAATAAGTTTTCAAACAAGTTCGACACTTTTCTGTACACTCAGAGAAGAGAGATAGATTCATAGCGATCGAGCACTAGCTGTTTTGTTCTTGAAATTTTTTGCGTATGAGTAGCTTGGACCTAAATACTGTACATTCATGTACAGACACTATCCAGACACAAAAAATCTATTAAGGTGTGAACAGTATAGAAATTTATGTTTAATATTTGTGTCGCAATTTGTGTCGTAGTCTAAACAAACCCTTAAGGAGGAACACTTACGTAGAACATTTTTTAGGAGTAGATTGTCGAAGATCAATGGAAACCGTAAATTTTAATTATTTCTTAGTTGCTGAATAATAGTGAATTCGTACAAAATGAAGAATATATTTGTTTGAAAATAAATTTTTCTTTCGAAATCTACCGTGATTTAATGAAAGATTAATATATTAGGTGTACAACTAAGTTCTACCCGTTTTCAAAAGGTGGCGTCATCTCACAGCCGGTTATAGGTTAATTATTAATACGCATATAACATACAGAGCCGTTTTTACTCTGTAAATTCATCACGCTCTTAATATATTAATTTTCAATATATATATATATATATATATATATATATATATATATATATATATATATATATATATATATATATATATATATATATATATATATATTATTGAGTTGAAAATGGAAGTAAATAGTGTGCATATCCGTCCTGGATACGAATTGTCTTCTATACGAATTTCATCAAGGAAAAAGTGTTGCTGAAGCTCAAAGAATAATCTGTGCAACTTACGGTGATAGGGCTATTGATGAGAGTACGTGTCGAAGATGGTTTCGGAAATTTACAAATGGAGATTTCAATTTAAATTATAAACCACTCTCTGGAGCCTCCAACAATCAGTGACGAGGAGTTGCAAGAATTACTGGACCAAGATTATGCGCAAACACAACAACAACTTGCAAAAAACTTAAACGTCAATCAACAAGCTATTTCTAAAAGATTACATTCTGTTTTTTGCAAAAAACGGGTAGAAATTAGTTAGCTAATCATAGTTAATAAATTAATTGGAAATATAGTTTCTAAAATTTGTTCATTCAGGTTTTTCTTATTTAAAATGCCATATTTTTAACTTAAATGCAAGGAAAAGTTTTTTTTTTGACAAAAATATAATATGATGTGATTACTACAGCGTAGTTTTATAGTCTTTTCTTTTTTTTAATATGAAATAGATTATATGTGATAGCCATTAAGGCAATGAAAACCGACATTTTATTGTCGTATACTTTATGTTTTAATATGAGCGAAAAAGCTGTTTAATTTTCTGCTTTTCTTTTTAAATACTTACACTATAAAAGCTTGTACACTGGCATTCAAAAATAATCAGAACTTTATTTCGGACAACAAACGTTCTCAAAATTTAAAGTGAAAGCCAAATCAATACCCACAAAAGTAGAAACTACGTAAAATGCTGACTTCTGTACTTAGACTCGTAATTTTACCATAATTTTCGATTTAAATTTGAATAAAATGGAGATGAAATTAATTTAATTATATTTTTGGTTGTGGAGTTTTCTCACCAGAGGTATGAAATTATGAACTTATGTTACATTAATATTTCTACAGGTACTATATATATTTCGTCCAATTACGGCCTCTTCAGGTACAATACATATATGGATAAAATTCAGTAATTGAATTTTATTGTCATTTTTATAATAATTATATTAATATGGTTAAAATTTATATATACTAAAATGGTAAATTTATCTATATGTTGTTTTTAAAAATCTGTATTAGATTTTTTTGTCTATATTTTGTAGGTAATCTTTGTGAGGTTTGAATATTGTTTGTTAAACTTTTTACATCGTGAATGTAGTTGATTTGTGTTTTAGTTGTTTTTGGTTAAGGTATTCATGATGTAAAAAATTTTTTTTAAATACAAAAATTTACATTATTGTGTAGTTGATAACGTGTTACATCGTATATTTCAATATATTATTTAAAATTCTTTGTTGTTGGAAACATCTTGATTTAATATAAATTGATTTATTTTAGGATATACTGAACATGCTGCTTGAAGCACTAAGCCTGATTATAAAGGTTTATAATATGTAAGATTAATATATAACAATGAAACGTAATAGATTTAAAATTTTTGACAGGTGTTGCAATTACTATATAATTATTAATGTTGACATGCAAATATTTTTCTTGTTTTTCCCTGTATTTTAAAAAAGTAAAGAACTTGTTAAGTTAAAAAGATTAAAGCGGTCGTCCTTTTTCCATACACTGTTAACAATCGGGGACTGTAGTAGAAGCAGCATTTCTGGAACGAAATTTACAAATTTTGATGGTGACAATCAAACGTTGGCGTGGCATTTTTGAATTGCCTGGTACTTGGTGTACAATATTTACAGATTACGTAAAAAAATATTCATTACAATTTATTGTTATAGTGAACGGTGTTCTGGAAAAAGTTCTTTTATAACGCGTTTTTTCTCCAACAAAAAAATTTATTTCCTTACATGATTTGCATACATAAAAAGGACTGGAAAATAACACAGCACTTAAAACAGATAGAGTTTCATATTATATTATACTTAAAAATAAAAACATGTCTAAAATTTAAAATTAGCAAATTTGGTACAAAAGATACACGTTTTCAATTGAAATTTTTGTATGTTTGGTTAAGTAAATTTTTGAAGTATTTTTACTGTAATTACCAGCTTAAACCAGTCCCTTTGAAATAGTTTTACTGTTCAGCTTCAAAAGAACAGAGTAATGCAGAACAAAGAAATGAACACTTTGCATCATTATTTTATTGAACAAAGCGCGGGTAAAAATTTCCGTAACGAGATCGAACGAATTCGATATTACCTCTGATAAAGTTTAATAAAAGATTACAATTGACTACTGTTTGCTTGGTTCATGTAAATTTTCGTATTCGTTCGTCTTTTCATTGTGCAGTGTAGAATTTAACTAAAAGAGAAAAAACAACGTGCTTGCTAAGTTGCCACCACTAAATTCTTTTACTTATACATTCATTTGTTGTTGTTGATTTGATGTTGAATTCAAAAAGTGTTTAACTACAAGAAAAAACCTTCAATTTTATCAATAAAACTTGCTGCCGCTCGCGATTTTGCTGGCGTAAATTTTGTAATTTGGTAGCTAGATAATCTTTCCCGGATAGTTTAGTGGAACTACCGATCTTGAATTTTTTTATCGTAAACTGAGAGGATCAATAATTATATCATTACTAAGTTTTCTTGTCTAATACTTTGACGTTTTCTAAAGTAACTGCCTTATTGCCAAGGACTTAAGAATTTTAGGTTTTGATAATGTAAATTTTGGCCCCCCGATTTTTGGAGATCATTAAATTCCATCTTTCTTTATTTTCTAGGTCCTAAGTGTTTTAATATGAATTTTCATGTTTCAACCTAATAACCGACAATACTAGCATACAAATTTTATTCCTTATTTTACCCTCGTCAAAGTTAATTTTCAAAAAACACTGAAACATGTTGTCATTTATTTCTAACAACTTTGTTTTGCTGTTCCATTAAATTAGTTATTCTGAAATATTATATAAAATAAATTTAAGGTGCTTTAATATTTATTTTGCGATCTTAGTGATCCATAATCACTATGATCTTACTATCCAGTAATCCATAATTATTATGGCCTTGCTACCCAGTGCCTCATAATCAGTGTGACCTTATTACCCAGTGGACCATATTCACTATGATCTTACTACCTAAGTTCCGTCTAGCTTTTTATTTTACGCCCTTTTTGGATCTATAATACTCTGAGGGATAATTTTCACCTCACGTTAACTTCTCTCATAACTAAATAATATTTGATAAGTAATTTCTCCAGAATCCTGGGCAACGTAATATACTATAGCCCATGTCAGCCGGAAATTGTTTAGGTTCTTAATAGTAAAAAAATTTTCAGAATCGGTTGAACAATTAATTTTGGAGCTTTTGGGGTCCCCCAGACCCTGGCGGATCTCATGCAACATTGCCAACAGTTTCGGAACAGTTTAACAGTGCAACAATTTTCAAGACCGACTGAGATGTTCATTTTATACCTTTTCGAATCCCTAGGATCCAGGAAATCTTATAATCTCATATAACATTGCCTTTGCCAATCGGAAACAATTTAATGTTCTAACAGTGAAAAAATTTTCAAAATCGGTTCAGCACTCTTTGAGTTTACTTCGGATATAAGACACAAACAAATTTTCTCCCTCTATTATATAAGTATAGAAACATCGATAATTCCTGTGTAGGTAAACGACCGCAATTTGCAAATATTATAAAAGAAAATATTTTATGAGTATTTTTTTAATGGTATATAAAAAATATTATTTAAAATAAAAATTTGTACTTCAAAAATACCCCTGTCGCAGCATCTGCATAACATAGCGAATTTCCAATCATAAAAGTTACTTTTTTTCGAAAACCCGCTTACCTAGAATAATGGTTCAAAATGTATTTTCTGTGATTTTCTTGGTTCTTTACCAAAATGTAAAAAAAATTGGAAAAACTTTTAAATTTTGGCAAATTGTTTGCAAAAAAACTCATTTTTTTGAGGTTTTTGGAATTGGACGTGTCTGACTGGAGAACTCATACAAAATTTTTGGACTTCCAACGTTTTATTGTTTTATTATATTTGCATCCCAAACTAGTATCTATCCTATAAATATAACAAGTTTCATCCAAAATGAATTTTTCGGATATATAGGCACTTAAATTTTCGAAATTTCTAAATTAATTTAAAATAGAGTTAGTCTCCAGAAATTTTGTATTATGGTAAATTTAATGTAATAAATGACAAGTATATAAGTATAGTAATTATAAAGCATTCGCATAGAACAATAGTTTTAAGTATACATGCACATAAGCAAAATAATTTTTGAATTTTCCTGAAGGAAGGAAATATTTTCCCGTAATAAAAAGTATCCTAAATGTTGACGCAGGTAATAAGTTATCACTACACCAGATTTCATAAAAATCCGTTCAATAGTTTTCGCGTAATATGAGCACATGCTCAAAAAGTTTTTTTATTTTCCTGTGGGAATGAGCCACTTTCCCGAAATAAAAAGTATCTGAGATGCGGACTCAGGTAATAAGTTATCACCACACCAAATTGCATCAAAATCCGTTCAATAGTTTTTGCGTACTGTATGCACATGCTCAACATGGTTTTTCCATTTTCCCGTGGGAATGAGACATTTTCTCGAAGTAGAAAGTATCTTAGATGTTGATCCGGGTAATAAGTTGTCGGCACACCAAATTTCATTAAAATCCATCCAGTAGTTTTTGTGTGATGCGTGAACAGACGAACAGACAGACAGACAGACAGACAGACAGACAGACAAAAATTTAAAAAATCGCTGTTTTGATATCTACATCGATAACTATTTACAGTATCTGCACAATTTTTAAAAAATATTCCCTATACAGAAACGGTCTCGTTACATTTGTATTATATGTATAGATTACCTATTAATGGCTCTTTATTTAAAATATTAATTTTTTTTTAAAATAAATCGCCCCCTGTTCTAGGAAATATATATTTTTTAAATTTTTATAAAATTTCTTATGAAAGTGAGCTTCTTAGACAATTTTATTTTGTATTAATGTATTTTATTTTGTATTAATGTGAAACATGAACATTTAAATGTTGGCAATTTCTGTATTGTGGCGTTATCTATCTAGCGCGTTAGTTAACTACTTTATTTAAAAGTTCGAATAAAATTCCAGTCATTTTAATTTTTAATTGTTCAATAACTTCAGTACCTTCAGTATCATAAAAGCAAGCAAAATAATATTACAATTTATTTATGTAGATACATATATGATGGAAAGTTAAGAAAAGAAAATGTTTTTTTGGAAGTTCGTGTTTAAGGTAAAATCGAAAAAACTTGGAAAATTTAATTAGTAATTAATTTTTTTTAAATATTTTTAGGTTTGGTTGTAAATGAATCTACTGTTGATCTTTTAATATGATACTGAACTATTCATTATTTAAAATGAAAAATTGTGTACTTATTAGATGATGAAAATAAAAAATTAGTAGTTTGAAAAACCGAAACAAATCGACCGACGTCTTGAAAAAGTCTGTCGGGACACCGGAGCAACGGAGCTAGAACCGTGACAAATCCGGGAAAACCAAGACGTATGGACACTCTACACGGATTGTGAATGTTATAAACTTTAAGTTTTGATTTTTAAGCACATTATGAGTGAAATTGAAAATTAACAACCTGTGAAATTTGACATTTTAGTTAAAGTGCATATAAAATATAATACCTACATGTTTTTATAGAAATGCAAATATAAATAAATGTTTTCTGTTTTTTTTTTTTTTTTTTTTTTTTTTTTATTTTAATTGTTATTAATTATTTGGCTTTTTTAATAATTTAGAATTTTTCTGTCAAATGAATAAATTCTGAAAATATGAATTTATGACATAATTTCAGTAAAAGTGAAAATGAAATTTTTGACCCACACTTTTGTAGTGTCAATGTACATCACTGGATCCCAATTTTCAAATGGATAGATAATTTCAGTAGCGTAGAAACTAATTATTAAAAAATTGCAAACCAAATGTGTTTATATGATAATACGTACTTATAAAATTTATATACGTGTTCTTCCGAAAATCGTAAATACCTAATTAACTTTCTCTCGATGAAGTTGGATTGACAAACATTTACATTAGGGATGTTATGGATATTCGTAACCGTAACTAAAACTACCGATATCCGAAATAATTAAATATCCGAAACCGAAAGCGTATACGAAAATGAAAGTTTATAAGTCTAGTAAGTACTTAACACATTAAATATTTCAGTCCCTTTTTGACAATCTTGCCAGAACTTAAACACTTTTTTAAATATTTTTATTGTTAAAATCGAAACATTATTTTGAAGCCGGTTAAAATTAATATATTTTACATTAAAATGTGTGGTCAATACAATCACCCGCTAGTTAATTATCGCTAGATTTGATGCTAGAAAATTGAGAAAAAACAGGTCATAGAGATTTTTTTTTTATTTAGATTTTATTTGTAATGATTGAATTACAAAATTCAAAAGGATGTTAAAAAATGTGTGTATTCACTATGAGCTTTTGCCTGTAGTAAATCCAGCTGCTCAAAATCGGTTCCAATATATCAGTTGGTCAGGACGGCATTTGTACATAATTTTAATATTTTCTTTAAGAAATAGTATTTTTTTTTTTAAATACTTGTTTGATTTTTTCAAGGCGAGTACTTTTTACGATGTGTGTTTACCAAATTCTACAAAATAATTAAAAAAAAAACATTGTAACCCTACTATTTTGAAATTTTCAAAAAAATATCATGAAAATTACCTCATATATGCTTTTTCTGAGTTAATTATTGAAAAATATTCTATTTTCCGAGATTTTTAAGGTAAAACGAGCAGATGTATGGTTTTTGTTAAACAAATTTCAGATCTTTAATACATTTTTGCCTTAAAAAAATAAATATTTAATATTTTCAAAAATGTATGATACAACTTGTCAAAATTTAAAATTATTTGTTTTGTTGTCAAAAGAAAAAAAAAACTGAATGTGCAAATTTATTTACCACTAAAATGATGGGTTTATACATATAATTATAACGTAGTATTGTCATTTGGATAGAAAATTACGTAAAAATATTATTGTTTGAATATGATTTAACGTAATTTTTATGCGATTGTAGCAAGCTCTTATTAATTTTAGGAAGGTGTAAACATCATCTAAATTCTGATCATATCACATAAAAAACTGCGCCGTGATTTTTTATCTAAAAAAAAATGGAATAGAGATACATTATAAAAACATTTAACTGACAAAGAAAAAGAATATAGCCGAATCGTTAAATTGGATTAAAAAAATCATGACATGCTACTTAAAAAGCGGTTTTTTTCGAATTTAGCTCGTAAAAAATGAGACAGAAAAAAAAAGAATGCGAGTGCGAGTGAAATGGAGAACGACATATTTCCTAGTTTTTCTCGAAAAGTAAGTAATTTAGAGCAACTGTATAAAAACATTTTTTATGCATTTTACCTTTCACTAGGGCTTGGTGTAAAAAAAAATTTGAAAAATTGCTTAATTCTGGCAAAAAAACTCATTTTGTTGACAAAAAACGCCCGGAAAACCTACTTCTGGGCATCCGACGTGTCTGGCTAACGAACTCATCCAACGATTTGGAAAATCGATTTCGCACACAAAATTTCATAAGCATTAAACGTTTCGTTCGAGAGTTATCGCGCGGATACATATATATATATATATATATATATATATATATATATATATATATATATATATATATATATATATATATATATATATATATATATATATATAAATTTTAGTGAATATCATTTTCGTATTCTAGGGACCTCAAAACATATTTCTGATATGGTCTCGGGCTTAGGTCGCACCATGACACCTGGCGTAAAAGCTGAATTTCCAGTTTTGGAAATTCGCTAAAAAAGGCTCTCTGATGTAATTCTACGTTTTATTAGGCACATACGAGTACATGTACGTGTTCACCTTAGGCTATATATACTTATCTATCGTTAAATTGTTACCCTACTAGCATTTTCAATCCAAGGTTTATATGAGATGGTAGAGCCGGGCATAGTATCACTTCAGATGTACATATACAGGGTGATCCAGAATTATGTACCGTAATTGCTGGAGCTGATAGTATGTTCAAAAATAATGGTACCTTTCCATGTACACTTTTTTCCAAAACTCAATAATAAGGGCGATAAAGCAGAGAGGTAAAATGTAGAGGGGTGGAACGGAACTGACTTCCTTTTTTAAAAATTTTTTAGGCGCTTTTGATTACTGGATTCATATTCTAGGGGCATGTATGAACATTAAGATAATTAAATTTATGGTATCAATTATTCAATCACTTACGATTAGGGGATAATTTGGAAATAGATGCTTCTACTTTAAATTACTCGAAAACGGTAATATTTATTGAAATGTAACAAGTATACCTTTTTTGCGTGAAATTGTCTGAGGAATTATATTATCAGGGAGTTTGTTTAAATAATTGCAAATTAAAAAAGAAAAGACTTGATAACTCACACCTACCACCCAAAGCCACCCCTTAGTCATGAGTGGTGGAATAAGTGTTTACATAAATTTAATCCTTCTAACACAAAATTAGTATCCCTAAAATATCAATCCGTTATTCAAAAGCGTTTAGAAAATATTTAGGAAATAATTGTTTTCGTTTCACCCTTTTACAGAGTTGTATCTCCGTTATTATTGAGTTTTGAAAAAAAGTGTACATGAAAAGGTACCATTATTTTTGAACGTACCACAAGCTCTACCAATTACGGTACATAATTCTGGACCACCTTGTATATCAGGTAGCCTATAGTATGCCATACATCTATACAGTGTTATAATATAAAAGTTGTACAAATGTAGACTTGCATGTAACGAAGTTGATGTGACAATGATGAAAACATAACCGTTGATAATGAATTAACCTTCTGTTTTTAAGTGCCATTGGAATTTTCGTCTATTCGAATGAAAAAGGGGTGAATTCGTTAGTGAATAATGTACAGTATGTCCTTCGTTACGAGTATAATATATTCAGTATGGAGATCTCTTTATTAAGTGAAATAATATACATTGGGTGGTATATAATAGGGTTGTTAAATACATTGTCAAAATCAAGTGAAATAATCGCAAAAATTCATTTTAAAATGGATCGGATAATCTTAAGGTAATACCAATATGCTAAGTTAACTAGCTTGGAGTATTGGAGACACAGCAACTATCTCTGTCATGAAATCTGCAGTGTGCATTTTTGTGTACTTTAGGCTCGTAGGTAGTCAGTGCCTCAGTGGCACTCACCGACTGTAGGTCAGTCAAACAACAATGGATTTGATTGTTGTTAGCACTGTAGAACCCCCATACGCAGCGTTGTGGTATCACACATATGTATGCGAAGCAGGGTCACGTGACTGCCACCTCTATTTCGATTACGCACACATACACAGTGTAGCGCGCCAATACAAAGTAAACACCGTGCACGTATTATAACATATTTTCTATCTCTGGTTACACTAATTCCAGTAGTGGAGAGATACGTATTGTACCTCTGTCCTCTGTGTTAACTAGCATACACATGTCTTATAAACCATATGTCAGTGAACTGATTTATTTTATGCACCTCACCTGCGCGAACGAAGCAGGGAAGCTATTCCATTTCAAGACCGTTTAGTTTTACCCAAGCTAGGCTCATACAAAACACACACTAATTCTTCGACCGATACGAAGAAATTATAAGAAATATTTAAAATTTCTGAAATTATGTGCTTCGTTTCCCTCTTAAAACGATTGTAAGGTAGCCATATTCGTATTTCAACAGTATAATTATATAATTGTCTGCTTTAGGTACCTATATACAGCTCCGACGAGAGGGTGGGGTAGCCGAGGTTGTAGCCCTGGGGCTCGGCTTGAAAAAAGGGGCCCGCAGCGGTCAGTAAGGGCCCGGAGAAAAGTAAACCTTTTTTTTTTTTTTGTTTGTCACTTATTTTTTCGGGGAGAAATTTTTAAGAGATGTGCTTTATTCCCAGGGCCCGCCATTTCTCTCCACGGCCGTGCCTATATACTTCAATTTTATGTCTTTCTAGGGAACAATTTTAACCCCACTTTCATTTTTTCTAGGATTGCAATATTATTTAAGCGAAATTTTGTGCGAAATGCCCTCGGTGACAGTTTTATCATCGCGGACTTTCTCTTGATAAGTTTCAGTATCGCAGCCAGGTTTGATCAATGAAGGGTAATTTTAACCTTGTCCAAAATCTAAGAGACGTTTATCTTGAACCATTTTAGGAACGTCAGGATCTTGAGAAACGATTTTACAATAACGTACTTTTCTGAACAAAGTTTGATTAAGATCTGTTTAGACGGTTATACTTCTTGGCCTTTCAAAATTGGTTGTGTAGTTTTGTAGATTATCCTAAATTAAGAAGCTAATACATTCACAAAATAGATTTCTTTGCTATATTAGCAGTATTATATTAGTCACTCAAAACTTAAGGAAAAATAAAATCACAGTATTTTTTTTGAAATCATACGAGTTTTAATTAAGCAAATAAAGCTTTTAAATATATATATATATATATATATATATATATATATATATATATATATATATATATATATATATATATATATATAGGTATATTTAACACAAGGAATACAGGTGGCTAAGAGAGAATATATTACGCATATGTATTCCTTCCCTTGTCAATCAAACAGATATGATTTTGTGTACCGTAAAACCGTCTAGACCCGGACACTTTTTTACATTTTTTGGTACAATTTTATGTTTATACATATTTCCTTCATAGATATTACCAATAAAAGTATTACCATAAAGAGCGTATATTATTTGTTATATCCCTGACCCATTTGTCAATCAAACAGATACGATTTTGTGTACCGTAAAACCGTCTAGACCCGGACACTTTTTTACATTTTTTGGTACAATTTTATGTTTATACATGTTTCCTTCATATATATCACCAATAAAAGTATTACCATTAGAAAGAGCGTATATTATTTGTTATATCCCTGACCCATTTGTTTCATTATAAGTAAAAATAAAAAAAAATAAAAAATAATTAGTAAGTGTCCTGGTCTACACCCCAAATCCGTCTTGACCCGGGCAGTTACTTAAATAATGTAATAACATGCAAACTAACCTCTCCCGTCGGGGTTAGGACAGTGTTTTATATCGTCTGATGTCTTTGAACCTGTCAAAGGCTTCAAAACATTTTGTGGGAAGGGAGAGGGGTCAGTACATAGTATGCCTCTCTATGAAGTAAATATGCGATATGACACCAGAAGGAGGCATAAACCGCGTAATTCTGGGGGGAATATAACGTATGGATAGTGGAAGTTACAGCCAGTGCGAATCGCGGCCATAGTGTAATAAACTGATGTGTCCGGGTCTAAACGGATATATGTATATAGCATGTATTTTTTTATATATACATCGATTATAACTTCAAACATCATTAAATGATGGGCGATAAAATTCTGAACACATACATATCGAAATTAAAACAATATGACAATTATGACGAAAATTACATGTCTAAGTTAGACACACATTTTATTTCTTCGAAAAACTGGAGAATAGTAATCCTGTGAGATGAGATAGTAAAAGTTGAAATCCGTAGTTTTTATTGGTACAGCTGTTTAGAGGACGTCTTTCTCTCTCTAATGAGGTCAAAAACAAATGTTTATTGTAGCTGGTTAATGTAGAAACTACTTACTTTGAAGATTGGTGCAAAGTGTCCGGGTCTAGACCCCCTGTCCGAGTCTAGACGGTTTTACGGTACTAAATCTTCAATTAAATTAAAAATCACAGAGTGATTGAAAAAATTATCCGGATCGGCCGGGAATCGAACCCAGGATCTCCCGGTAGCTCGCCAGGTGTCTTAGCCACAATCATTCAACCACCAGGTGTATACAACCACCTATGGACCAACGATCCTGGTGGACCGTTGGTCCATAGGTGGTTGTATACACACAGGTGGTTGAATGATTGTCTGGTTCGGGTAGGTATCGAACACAGGATCGTTGGTCCAATGGCCGCCTGTATTCCTTACGTTATGTATATATTCCTGTTGATAATTCATCACGTAAGATATTTATCTAATGTTTTCCTTAGAGAGGCTTTATCGACGACTTAATACGAATGACTAACATTATCTTACTTAATGTTTGCTAACGAGCTACATATCCCACATCATTAGTGTTTTACTGACATAATCAAAGAGTTATCTAGAAAATTTTGATACAAAACTGTTCCAAGCATATTTTTCTTAAATATTAAGAAAACAAAATACAATGAAAGGCCATTAATAAATGAAATGTGTATCTTAAAAAAACTTACCAATTATCCTCTTTACTTGTGAATTATGGACGATTTTATGAAAAACGCGACAAGGAACTATTCCAGGGGAAGGAAAAACACACTTTTGTTGAATAGAAGCAATCAAAATCTTTGCGTTTTTATTTATTATAACTTTTATAATCTATATTACGTACGAATAAATTAAAAATTTCTAAGTAAATTACACATTATAATGAATTTTCTTATTGCTATAGGATGTTTGTCATTAAAATCAAATTTTTCGTTAAATTTCCTTTTTATGTAGCTGAACTTATAACTCTAAACTCATAAAATTATATATTATAAAATTAATATAGAACAAGAAAAATATTAAAGAACAAGAAAAATATTACCTTTTACTAACTTATTTCGCTATGAAATGACAGGGGACTGTTTGTCAGGGAACTAATATTTTACATAGAAAGTTTTCTAGTATAAAATCATTTTAAATCTATTCAATTTTAAGGGGTAGGTGTGATAATATATTCGCTAAGTAATTGTTTTATAAATTTGTTGTAACTTAATTAATTAAAACAATAGAAAAATTAAATCAGGGGACTGTTACAACTAGTGCCGCAAACGTGTGGTTTACTTACAATCCAGCGGTGAGAGTGAACAAAATGGTGTCAGCGCACTTAACTCTGCAACCGAACGAACTTCACACTGATTGCGTTCCGTTTCATGATATAAACGATCGCGCCAATTCACAGTGTGATGTCAGTACCATTTTCAAATTGTAACAGGGGACCGTTCAAAAAATTTGTGGACAACATTTGATTACTAGTTTTTTAATGAAATTTTAAATTTAAAAATATGATTGCGTTTTACAAAGATACTTACAGTATTCTAGTATTATTCACATTTTGTTTCTCAGACGGTAATGATACTGAAAATAAATATTTGTAATAATACCTCTAATTCTGGAAATGGGACACAACAAGGGACTGTGAATTGACTGTAAAAAGTGACTGTAAATTGAATATTACAATATTATATTACTAAATGGGTTATGGCGTGCCAAGAATAGCTAGTATATATTGTCTTTATTAACATGGTTCATTTCAGTTAAATTTAACCATGCTTCGTTACTTTGAATTCAAATAATTTTCGTTTTCTTGGCTTCATCTCTTTTATTACTGCATTTATGTAAATTTTAAATTTGCGGTTTATTTTTAGAAAAGAATAGAAGATTGATTTGTTTGGAATATAAGAATTATTTAATTTTTTAACGAAAACTCATGATCAATTGTATCTGAAATGAGGTATACATAAAACTCAACAATAACAAGATCTATTATATAAAATCTACCTAGGACAGCCATTTTCCAATTAGTAGAGAAATAGCCAGATATAAGCCTAAATTTTAGTTTGAATATTTGTCAGAGAGTTCAAAATTTTTCGGGTAATTAGAATCTTTTTTTAAAACTAGAAATAATTGAATTTTACTATTCCAATATTAGAAACGAGTAATAATGTTCGATTTAATTAAAAGTCGATTTGCACTGGGCCAATATTTGTTTCTATTTTGTCATCAAGATTAGAAATAGAACTGTTTTTATTTTTAAAGTTTCTCATAATATATACAACCGTGATTGTTATTGGCGATAATCTTTTCTAGATCAGGACAGTACACCATTACGTGTATGATGTGTCCTTAACAAGGAAATATTTTAGTCGAGTAGTTGGTAATTAGTCCCTTATTGTTTAAACATTTTACATATATCTACACATCGAATATATTCGAAGAGCTCGAATATATACATATATGTATATACATGTATGTATATAACGAGCGCATAATCTTTCTACGATTGGTGAATTTTTAAGTCGGGTGTTACTAACACTGCCACCTAGTAAGTATGCTCGGTAATAATAAAATTTGTTACTCTCTGTGTGTTTCCTTCACGTTGTTTGTTCTTTATTATTGCTCGACTATGTACATTGTACATACATATCCCGGTTAGGCTATGTGCAATGCTTAGATTGTATGTACGTATGTATTACGTACATATCCTGTCTAGTCAGCTAAAAAATATTCAACTCGGTTATTTTTGTGTAACGGAACAACGAATGAATAAGGGTAAAAAAAACATACGTACACTAACTAGGAGGAGGAAAAAGAAATATGTGTTTTTAAAAGTACGTTGCACCTAAATTTGAATATTATACAAAATGTCGTTGGGTTCCAACGAGTCATGGTTGGTATTCAAAAGGTTAAATAAAAATGGTGGGAGCGCGGAATGTGAATGAATAAATGAGGTAGATGTGGATTATTTAAGAAATTTCAGTTAGACAGAAAATTCATCGAAAAATGGTTACAGTAATATTGGATAGAATATAGAAAGCCTTGTATCTCGAAACGAGTGAAACATAGGAGCAGTTTTGATTTTAAAAGAAATCAAAAACATTGATTTTCCGATCAAAATTTCATTTCTACGTTATTCTAAATGTTCTAAACTATTTTCCATGAAGAAGAACATCTTGAACTAACCAAGTAGTACGACTATTCGACACAGTCACCCCCTAGTTAACTACCCATAGACTTAATATTAGGACATTGAGCAAAAACAGGTCAATTAGATTTTCTGACGTAGATTTCAAATCTGTAAACAGAATTTTTATATTGTTTAATTTTCATCTCCTTTTTGCAAAATTAACTCCTAAATTTTAACCAGCAGCCACCCCTGTTGATACAATTTGAACGAATTGCATACCAATAAATAGCTCTTTGAAAAAGAGCAACACTATCAATTTAAACTTTTGCTCTATCTCTTACCGTTTTCGATATATTTAAAAAAAAAAATTTTTACCCCAGTTTTTGGAGGGCGATTTCACCCCTTCAAACCGTTTTTCCGCCGATAAAAAAAATACGTGTCGCTTATTTTTTAGTGTTCTACAACATATCTAAGTTTCATCAAAATCGATAGGTCCGGCCTCGGGCCCTTACTTGTAAGTTGAACACTTGTAACTTTCGAAGATATAAGCAATCAAATTTTTGTTAGGTTGATAAACAAAAGTGAAATAGTGAAGGTGATCTTCAGTAAATGAAGTTTTGTATATGGAAGTATGTTTTGGTATTGACAAACATCCCTGCTTATGACTATACTTGAATTATACTAGATATTGACAAAATTTCAATGTTCGACTATTAGCGTACGAGATAATACACTCAGAAAGGATTAGCAAAGTTTTATTCATGTCAAAAAGAATGAATTTGTGTGAGTAGATTTTATTAGCAAACTAAAATCTACATAAAAAGAAACTCATCAATTTTAGGCCCAGCAAAAAGTTACGATCAAATTAGTTGATCAACGATAATAGATAAAACATCAAAATTGTCCGCAATATAATCTCAGTGGTCTCATTTTCTCACAACATTTGATTTTGTAAATGTCTTCCACACAATATATGTATATCCTTACACATAAGTATATATACATATATCCTTAAGAATAACGAATGCATACAAAAAAAGGAATAATTTATAAACTATGTAGCCTGTCAGATTGTATTTTTAGAACAACTACTTATACGAAACTAGCAACAAGCCTCTCTCATACGGCACCGAATGTGTTGAAAAAAGATGAACAAACCATGGATGTATTAATATACTGTTTTGTTATTTATACGCATATGAGATAAGAATAAATGAATATTGGCTTCGTTTTCCTTTATATCTATAGGGTGCTAACACGAATTTACACGAGAAGCGTTTAACACTTTTCGTAGTTTGGAAGAATAAGGTAAAATTTCCCCTCCCTTCTGTTATTTTTTAATAAAAATAAGAATTTCAATTTCGTAAAGTATAGGCTAGGGGTTTATCAGAATTTCAGATAATATCCAAATAATTTCAGCTAAGTCTACCTATTCATTCCAGGACTTAATTTCCTCTGGAATGCGGGGGACGGTGTTCCGGCATCTTTCGAGGTTCAGGGTAAGGCAAGACGAAGACCTATGACGTTTTGTTCCTCGTTAGCTTTATAAGAATACTAGCCGTATACCCGATGGGATTTCCCATCGACAACATCTTTTTATTAGGTACTCACTTTCTGCTCATTTTTAATGTTTTTCAAAAGCCTAAATCGATATCCACGTTTCTAACTTCAAAAATGACGAACTGCCCATACGAACTTTCATTTCCTATTTTAACCACGTAGAGAATAAATTTCCAGAAACGCTTATACAACTGACTTTTATTTATCAATGGAAGCCTAATCTCCAATTTTCATATCTCCTGTGCTAAATTTCGTCCTTCTAAACCCAACAGTTTAGGCTGTTCGTTGTCTGTCAATCAGTGTTAAAGATTTATTATTTATTTTAATAGCCATGGTAACATATTTTTATATACACTCTAAGAAAAAAATGTACCGTTTTACTACTATTATAGGAGGCAATTAAATGCCTTCTATAATGACAGTAACATTACAAACCGTAATGTACGAAGGTGAAAATTACACCATCATGGTGTAATTATTACTCACTCATATGTGTAGTTTTACACATGTCGTACGTAAAATTACGGTCTAGGTGTGTAATAGATTACGTTTTATTTGTGTATTAACTACACAACAAGATGTAATTTTACACATTCAGTTCGCAATAGTGCGCAGTTAAACGTAAAATTACATCATATTAATGTATTTTTAAACCACGCCTGTACACCTGAAAATGTAATTTTACACACTTATATAGTAATGTTTACACCGAGAAAAGTGTAATATTAATCCAACTGAATCACTCATTCTGATTCAATTCAACTGAATCAGTATGAGTGATTCAATTGTGCTGAAAAAAATAAACTGATTCAACTTAATTGAAAATAACGAATCAAAAAAGATTATTGATGGTTTTTTTACATAAATATTTATAATAATATGACTTATAGAATAATTTGGAATTATATACAAAAAGATTCGAGATGTTAAATATTTTGCTTATTATGTCTAAATTTCTATATAAGTGTGTCGTATGATAAAATAATAATTTTTTTGGTAAATTTTAAAATAAACACTCCAAAAAAGTAAGATTATAAAAGTTTTATTATGAACGTTTACTTGCTTTCATGAACATAGGTAATCTTTATTTTGCAGTGTAACTGCCAATTAAACTGGTCAAAATTTTGAGATATGACCTTTTTTTACAATGCTTACGTTTTTCAGACACAATTATTTAAGCAATATCTTAATAAAAATATAATTGTAATTAGATTACAATGATAATATTAAAAACTTATGGATTAAAATTGTAGTTACATCATATCAAAAATATAGTTTAAGAAAATTAACTAAACAATACTTAAATATAAGAAAAACAATATTCTGCTGACTCTTGCCATTCTTAGAACTTCGCAGAAAATGCATGCTGTGCTTTCATAGATGTCTTCGCCAATTCCAGTTTCTAAACAAATCAGAAAATAAGGGTTACTTAATTTTATAACCATTTTTGATTATTATTTTTTTCTTTTTTTAATAACTATTTCACAGCAATTTAAAATTAAGAAAATTTCGCTTTCGCTACAAAATTACTTCTAGGCTATTTTAATGAATGTATAGATATTAGATTTTTGATTAAAAAACTCACCAGCAAAGTGACCCAGCGTGCTTATGGCACTGGCACTTCCGAACTGGTAGACGGAGGGTTTGAATTCCGTAGCCGGTTATATGCAGGCGAAAGTTTTCTGCTATTTCCCATCATAATTCCAGATGAATATCGACATTATCTTCAAGAAGATGGTTGCAAACAGACACCTACCAAATCCTTATACCGCTTTTCTTGTCCTCCGCCCAATATTCTGCTGACTCTTGCCATTACTAGAACTTCAGGGAAAATGTAGGCTGCGGTTTCACATATGTCTTCACCAATTCCTTTTTCTAAACAAATCAAAAAATAAGGATTACTTAATTTTATAACCATTTTTGTTTATTTATTTTATTTATCTTTTTTCAATAAATATTTCACAGCAATTTAAAATTAAGAAAATTTCGTTTTTGCTACACAATTACTTTTAGGTTATTTTAATGAATGTACAGATATTAGATTTTCGATTAAAAAACTCACCAGCAAAGTAACCCGGCGTGCTTAGGCACTGGCACTTCCGAACTGGTAGACTGAGGGTTTGAATTCCGTTACCGGTTATATGCTGGTGAAAGTTTTCTGCTATTTCCCATCGCAATTCCAGGTGAATATCGATATCGTCCTTAAAAAGATGGTTGCAAACAGACACCTACCAAATCCTTATACCGCTTTTCCTGTCCTCCGCCCAATATTCTGCTGACTCTTGCAATTACTAGAATTTCAGGGAAAATGTATGCTACGGTTTCACAGATGTCTTCACCAATTCCGGTTTCTAAACAAATCAGAAAATAAGGGTTACTTAATTTTATAACCATTTTTGCTTATTTATTTTTTCTTTTTTCAATAACTATTTCACAGCAATTTAAAATTAAGAAAATTTCGTTTTTGCTACACAATTACTTTTAGGTTATTTTAATGAATGTACAGATATTAAAATTTTGATTAAGAAACTCACTAGCAAAGTAACCCGGCGTGCTTAGGCACTGGCACTTCCGAACTGGTAGACTGAGGGTTTGAATTCCGTAACCGGTTATATGCTGGTGAAAGTTTTCTGCTATTTCGCATCGTAATTCCAGATGAATATCGACATCGTCCTTAAGAAGACGGTTGTAGACGGACACCTGCCAAATCTTTATACCGCTTTTCTTGTTCTCCGCCCATATCATCATGAAAAAGTTGAGAAATAATGATGTGAGTGACGTCCGTTACATACCATTGTCTAAAAAACGAACGTTAAATTCCATTATTATTATTACCATTGTTATTATTACTTAAAAAACTCGATTTCCATACGTCTTTTCAATTTAAACCTGTTATGAATTTATATTACTGTAAAGTAAAAAAAAAAAAAAAAAATTCGTTAAGTGCGTGTTCTTGACACGCACTAACAAGTAAACGTCCCGAGGCCGGACCTATCGATTTTGATGAAACTTAGATATATTATAGAACACTAAAAAATAAGCGACACGTATTTTTCTTTATCGGTGGAAAAACGGTTTGAAGGCGTGAAATCGCCATCCAAAAATTGGGGTAAAAATTTAATTTTTTAAATATCTCGAAAACGGTAAGAGATAAAGCAAAAGTTTAAATTGGCGATATTGCTCTTTTTTAAAGAGCTATCTATTGGTATACAATTTGTTCAAATTGTGTCAACAGGGGTGGCTGGGGGTTAAAATTTAGGGGTAAATTTTGCAAAAAGGGGGTGAAAATTAAACAATATAAAAATTTTTTGACGTAGATTTCAAATCTGTAAACAAAATTTTTATATTGTTTAATTTTCACCCCCTTCTTGCAAAATTAACCCCTAAATTTTAACCCCCAGCCACCCCTGTTGACACAATTTGAACAAATTGCATACCAATAGATAGCTCTTTAAAAAGGAGCAATATCGCCAATTTAAGCTTTTGCTCTATCTCTTACCGTTTTCGAGATATTTAAAAAAAAAATTTTTACCCCAATTTTTGGAGGGCGATTTCACCCCTTCAAACCGTTTTTCCGCCGATAAAGAAAAATACGTGTCGCTTCTTTTTTAGTGGTCTACAACATATCTAAGTTTCATCAAAATCGATAGGTCCGGCCTCGGGACGTTTACTTGTAAGTAAGGGCATCTCAGTGAAAGTGTTAATTTATGATTTTTTGTTAACTCTATAGTTGTTTGTTAACTCTAATGTAGTAGTTTGTTAAATGTTATAATTATTCAATCACGTGTTCAATTCAATCACACAACGATATTAATACGTCATCTTCGATGACAAAAAAACGAAATATTATATACCTACATTAATTAGAGTTTCTGTTGATTAAAATTTGATAAATAGTTGTAGGTATTTTGTTTCCCAAGTCAATAAATTTTAGTAAAAAATTATGCATAATCCTTTTATCACTACAGATTTTACCAATTTACAAGCATTATATAATTTTTTAGACATATCTGAATGAAAGATATCTGAATTGTAGATAATGTTTTAATTTTCACAGAAATTGAGAACCCCCCAAAATAAATTATTAGTCAAATTGTAAAATAAACTTTTATCAAATTACATAACTATTTGTATGAAGCAAAATTAAAAAAATTAACTTACCTGAAATATTTTAAATGTATCATCAGGACAGCATTTTGGAAACAAACAAATTTATATTACAGTATTCTTTGCACATTATTCCAGAAGCCATTTTGACAATGCATATGAAAACAAAACACCAGTACACCACTATAACACTGTTTTTGCAACATATTTAAAGATTAATTTATCATACACGTTATAATTACATTAACTATATATCTTATCAAAAAATACTTTTGTTTAATTCAGCTAATTTGAAAACATAACTTTTAACCTTTAAGAATATTACTTATGTACGTATAAACAATACAGCAAGCAATCCATTAACAGATAATTTTAAAATACATAAAATCATATGCGCGCGCATGGGTTTTGCTATTTAGTGGTGTAAAAATAAACCAAAAACGTTGTAAAAATCCAAAGTTACACCTTTATTTGTGTAATATTAAAAAAAAACAGTAATTATATAAAAATACACCAATTTTTTCATATTACACAAATAATAGTGCATATTTTCAGAGCGAGGAGTAATTTTGCTCTAAATTTAAGTTATTTTACACGTTTTTGACCCTTTTTTCTTAGAGTGTACCACTAACTTCAAATATAACGAATTTACATACAAATTTTCATCCCCTATTAAACCCACTTAGGGGACGAATTTCCAAAAATCCTTTCTTAGTACTCACCTAAGTTACATAAGGAACTCCTATGCGAAATTTCATTCTTCTAAACCTAATGGGCTGTGCGTTGTCTGTCAGTCAGTCAGTGTTAGAAATTTATTAAGTAGATGATAAACCAAAACGTCTGGTTTGAACATTTCGTTTTTTTGTTCGTCACTTCATTTTTTGAAGAAATTTTTCTGGATAATTACAAGAGTATATTATAATATTATTACAATATACAATCTCAAGTATGATTACGTGATTTTTTGTAACTGAATCTCTAACAAAATAACCCTAAAATGTAAGAAAATTCTTTTATTTTTAAACGTTTAATAAAACTATATTCGTCAATAACTGAAAAAACTTATAATTTTTCGGTTTTGTTTAGTAATAATAAGAACTACTCTCATCTTTTTTATTATAGATATTTTGGTAGATATATATGAAAACAAGTAAGAATTTTTACAAAGGACTGACTTACTTTGCGTTCTTTGAGTCTAATTTATAATAATATATGAACAAAGTGGTTATAATTTTTGAGGATTTTCAAATATCTTAATCTGCAGTGGAAAGTAAAATATTGAATAACAAACTTTTAACAACTAACTCTGATAAATCTGAAAAATTAACACAAAATGTATGTCCTCTTGTGTGTTAAATCATTGACACAAATCTTGTGTAAAGATTTGACACACATGCTTTGTGTTAAAATAACACAAAAAATTGAGTGGACCGTTCTGCACATGTGAAATGTGTTAATTTTAACACAAATTTTTTGACTGTCTACTGATATAAAACATATACATATCCTTCCGTTTGTTCCACTCTTTACATAAATTATACAGCCTCAGCGCACTTTAAACAATTTAATTGTATTTTTGTTTTTCCTGTCTCCTGCGACCGATCTTAATTTGTCCGTGTATATATAGGGAGATGTCTCAAATTACTTGAAATCTTGATAAGCATATTATGATTATCTTACTTTGTATATAGAAACATATATAAATTCCATTAATTATGAAAAATTGACTAGATCGTGCATTTATAATAATCCACACTGTATATAATATGTATATATGTCTCTATTTATGAAGCCGCAAGAAAGTTCAAAGTGTTTTTCATTGTTTTGTGTTGGCACGTTTCACCATTTCAACGGGAAACTGTTTGAAACGTTTAGAATCATACATGCATGCTTGACCAATAATTATATGTCAGTCTGTATGTTTAAATATACCACGCATATCCTTTATTTGACTTGGTAAAAATTTATTTGTACGCCAAGGGAAAATGAAAAATTAACTGATGTTTTGTTTTAAGTGTTCTACAGTGACTGTTAATCACATACACAGAGTATATTGTTTGGTGCTACAGTTCGAGTGTTTACTTTTTCTCTAGTTATTTTGATGTGAATGAATAAAATAAATCTTTTCTGGAATTGGTTTTATTATTTAAAAATAAAATAAACTTTGCTATTAAAAAATGACTTCAGCGTAGCTGTTGTAAAATGTTGAACGAATTTTCGTTGTTGACCTTTGAGTTCTGTTTGTGTCGTAATTTCAGCAAGAATTTCTCGCTGAAAACCTTTATTCTTTTACAGCTAGGGTAATTTTCTATACTAGGGTAAATAGAAAACACTATACAGTGTTCGCAAAATCATGACTTACATTTTACTCATAGATTTCTTACTTTTAAATTTTTAAATAAATTGATGAACATTTGTGCAGTTATTTGGAATTGGGGCTACCTATTTTTGACTATAAAACTAAAACACTTTCATCGTGAGCCATTCACTGACGAAAAAATACTGGAACTGGATACCAATACTGGAAAGACTGGGAAACGTTTGTTAAATCTGAGAAATTTATACGTATACTAGCCGTATATCCAATGAGATTTCTCATCAGCAACATCTTTTTATTAAGTGTTCACTTTCTGCTCATTTTTAATGTTTTTCAAAAGCCTAAATACCAACTTCCACGTTTCTAACTTGAAAAATGACCCTCTAAACCTCAGTTTAGACAGTGCGTTGTCTGTCAGTCAGTGTTAAAGATTTATTATTTAAATAAAACATTATTTACTTTAATAGCCATAGTAACAAATTTTTATATGTCTCTAACTTCAAAAATAACGAATTTCCATACAAATTTTCATCTTCTGTTTAACCCACTTAGAGGATAAATTTTCAAGAATCCTTTCTTAGTATTCATACCTACGTTATATAAGAAACGTCTGTACGAAATTTCATGCTATTAAACCCAACTGTTTAGGCTGTGCGTTGTCTGTCAGTTAGTCAGTGTTAGCGATTTATTAAGTAGATATTAATAGAAATAAGTAGGTGTGGAAGCATCATCGAAACTATTATCGAAGCCATAGAAATTCTTACTTCAGTCTTGTGGTCTTGATCACACTCACAATTTTTTTTCTTCAGTGAATACAAATATTACAGTAATTCTTCTTTTCGCCTTTATTGTCTTTGACCGCTCTGCGTTCAGGATTAACGTGAAGTAATAATAATTCAATAAAATACTGATTAAATCTAAGCGAACCAATACGGGGTGGAATATTGTCAGTTAAAATGCGAACAACAGGTGGCGTTCAATCTGATATAGAAAATGACAACTGATGTATTTATCGTTTATTTATTGTAAGTACACACAACTAATATTTTATCAAAAAGGGTTGTCCAATATATTCTCGTATGAATTTGTTGAATAGAGAAGCGTACGTCTGTACGGATGTAATCAATATTCTTTTCAATATATATATGTTACCAACTCAAGTACTATCAAATTTGATATACCTACATATATATAGTTATTTTTTGAGCTTTTGCATGGAATTAGGAATGTTGTGAGTTGAAAGTCGACGCTATAAAAGTTATTTAAAATATATTTTGTAAGAAATTACCTAGCAACGAGATGAGTTTATAAGAATAAAATAAATACTCTTCTTGAGAAAAATATTTTTTATTACTCATGCGGGAGAAGTACTAACTTGGCGCACATATTTCTGTACGCAAAATGGCTGTTTGCCAACTGTACTCTTCCCGCATACTTTTTTGCGTGTGGAAAGTAACTTTCCACACGCAAATTGACAATAAAACACGCAAAATTTAATCAAAACACGCAAAGCCGCCTCTTAATTTTTCATTTAATAAATATTTCATAATTATTTCTATAGAAACCACCAACAAAGTAATTTAAACGATAATTAATTCAGAAAAAAAAGACGAACACTCAAAAATATTATTTTAAAAAGTAATATAAATGTCAAAAATAATGATAATAATAGAAAAAAGTATGTGAAATTCGTAATAAAAAATAGTATGTGCAACTCGTGCGGGATTGTCGATTGCCCTACTCAAGCGAATGAGCGCACTCACTACGTTCGTGCGCTCAACTTCGCTTTCGTGGGCAATCGACAATTTCCCGCACTTATTGCACAATATACTATTCCATATTTGCGTTCCTAGCCAAATTACCTAGAATCCTTCTTGTATAGTTTTTCTTGTTGGGTTTTTATTTATATTTTATGTTCTTGGAATTAAAAAACTAACGTTTTGGAATAATATTTTTTAGACTAATTGCTGTTTTTAAACTTATTTATTTTGTTACTCCTTATCTTGTTACACCACAAAATGACTAACCGGTTGTTTTTGCTATTAGAAATAAACAATATATATTATACAAACCAGCTATAATTTCAAATTACCTCTTGCAGAGGTGGTTTTAGGATTTTTATCTTGGATGAGCCCGAATTTTTCACTTATTGTTATACTTGTTATACTATTCACTTATTCTGTTTGAATACCATTCCAGGGTTGTTAATATATTATTTGAACCCATAAAAAAAGGGGCCTTAACTACAAACAAACAAACTCACTCAGCCTCTATTTATAAGATTATTAGTATGGATTAGTTTTCATCTAGATCCTATATCATCGAGAAGTTTTAAATAACCCTACTGCAAGTTTGCTTGAGAAATAATAATTCCTTTTCTAAAGAAACATATAATATTAATTGTATTGCATTTTCTGTTTGCAAAAATAAAATTAGTTTCCACTTGTGTAAGAAGTTTCCTTTTTTTTCTTTTAAATAAAATAAAGTTATAACATAAATACACTAAGAGAATTATATATTAAATTTCTGACAGTTTTCCTTAATGGAACTGTTTGTATGTTTCTATATTTTAAGTGAAAAATAACGATACAACTAACACTTTTCTAATTAAATTTTAAATGTTAGGGTTGCATGTTTTTTTTTTTTTTGTTTTATTTTATTTTTCGTCTTTGGCTGGGTGGATACGTCATGCCGGGATGGTAAATTATTTAGCCGTGTACTTTTCATAAATGCAATATATTACACCTTGAATTTAATCTAATTTTCTCATAAGAAAAATGTAATAAACAGTCTCAGACAAATATTTTTACTTCTTATTTAAATGTGATCCAGTGAGTAGCAGCTAAAGTTAACTGCAATAATAACGAATATTTTGAAAATTAAGGATAATTAATTCAACGACGATGCTATTTTAAAACGTTGATAATTTTTTGGGAGGGTACAAATTAGATAGCAGTCGTATCGGAAATCACTAAAAATCTACATATTTTCCTAGTGGTGGATTCTCAACTATATTTTTTTTTTCATTAATAGATAAAACACTTATAGAATACCACTTTTATTAATTAGTCTTGTGGCATATTTCGATTTATATAATCATTACCAAATAAAATGAAAAGTGAAAAATTACTAACAGTAGTAGTAGATAAAGAAGGAAATAGTAATAACGTCAGTGATAGAGTTTAACAATGAAAAAAATAAGGTCGAACTGGTTGAGTACATGTGAAGTACGTGACAAAGAGCAAACATTTAGGAAATAACAAATTGAAATAAGAAAGTAGGTAGAGTCGCTTACCAACAAATTATTGAATAAAATTATAATGTATAAAATAAAATGGAATTATATCACTATAATTCTTTAAAAGTTTATTGGCATAAAATTGTAATATTTCTTTCTGAAAAGAGTTTCTCAGATCGAGATTCTTTCAGATCGAAAGATTAGAAATGATCCGATTTTCTGGTTCTAAAATCTCTGTCTAATTTGACCAATGCAGAAATTATCGTAATTTTGGAAGTTTAGTTTTATTTAATTTTTTCTGACTTAATTTAAATGCTATATGTATATTTTGATTTTTTCCTCTTACATAATATATGTATTTTTTTCCACACTCATTCGTTAGAAACGTACATATAAACAAGAAATTGAACTAAACGGATTGTGTATTTCTCCGATGCGAACTCGGATGACGGATGTTATACTATAGAGATGAGATAACAATAATTATGACGAATGATATTGAAGCACTAATTCAAGAAAAATTTTTTGAGAACTCCTTTACCAAATAAGGAAAAACAAAGTATGCATTTAGAACTTTTGTAATTTGGGTATACTAATACACTCCATAATTAATAGGTTAAATAAATTTTCTAGATTGCAAATCGGAATACTTACAAAAAATCACCAATTGGATAATATTTAAATATCGCAGCAGTATTTCCGGTAATAATCAGTGACGATAAACGCTATTTTTTAATTGCTTCATTACTTACAAATTAAAAATTAAAAGCTGAATATAAAATATTTAACTGTAATAAAAAATCATTACACTTTAAAAAAATAAATAAATAAACAAAATAAGTACCAACATAATTTTTAATTTTCCTCACGTGAATGTTACATTAATATATTTTAAAATAAAAAAAAAAAATACTAAATTATATCTGGAATCATTTATACAATTTTTTTTTCATTAAAACAAAAAATACAAAAAGTTGCTATCTTTATTACTTATTTTTTTCATTAAATTCAATTGAATAATGATTCTTATCTTGTATTTTTATGTGTACATTTGTTTTTTCGTAAATAAAATGAGAAAAAAGACAACAATATTAAATAACATTGGTATGTAGTTATAGCTAGAGAAAGTTTTACATGTAGAAACACCAACACAACAGTAAATAACAATCACAATAAAACATTTTATATTTTTGAAATAACAATTAATACATGTTTCATCCATTTCTCTTTATTTACGTAATTGATTCCCGGTATAGGTATGTACATTTTTGATGATAACTATACCTATAGGAACATAATAATATAGAGTGCTTTAGTATACAAAATAGTACATTTCTCACCGGGGCCTGTAAGTGGTATTTCTGTAATCTCGGATACAGTTTGAGAATTTGATGCTAGGAACCAAGAAAAGGGATAACATTACGATTCAAATGGTTAAAAATTAAAGTAAAAAAATGTTTTTTAAGAAAAAGCTTTTATTTAAAAATGGGCTAAAAAAAATAAAATAACCTTTGTGTGAAGTTTGAAGCAATATGCAACATAATTTATAAAAGCTTGAGACGTTATCATTAATTATTTCTGTTGTGGATTATTTTTGGTAGAGCTATTTTACATTTCAGTAGTTACCAAACTTAATTAAACGCCTCAAGCATTTATAAATTATGCTGCATATTGCTTCAAACATCACTCAAAGGTTATTTTATTATTTTTTAGCCCATTTTTAAATAAAAGCTTTTTCCTAAAAAACATTTTTTTTACTTTAATTTATTATCTACTTTTTAGTCTGATTGTAATTAATTTGAAAAAAAAATTAAAGAAGTAATTTTTTACCTATATTTTAATCGGTTAATTTACCTTAATCAAGCATAACTATGGAAACAAAAAATTACAATGTAAAATCAATGGACAATATTTGACAATTCTAAATGTCAAAAAGTTGCACAGGACTAAAAATCAACATTTTTTTTTTTTTTTTTTTTGGGCAATGTAGGACAAAACTAATTATACAATATTGCATTGTCATCAAGGTTAGACAAGTATGTAAAATTTGAAACCTCTAGCTCAATTAAAACCTGTCTAAATTTTAATTCCAAGATTTAATCTAAACCAACATACTAACATATCAAGTTAAATAAAAGCTTTTAAAAAGAATTATATTGAATTACAAAGGAAGTAAGAGTGCTTTGTAAGGTTAATTTCTCATTGATTTTCTTTCACTGTTTGGTAGCACTCGAATAGCACTATTTAAAGAAATTCCAAGTCGGCTTATAGACTTCTTCAAAAATGACGATTGAATCTTTTACGTTATAAAATTCGGTAAAATAATAATTCCATAATGGTCAGTTGTATCAGTATTTTCGGAAATTCATCCTCCAAGGAAGTTATATAAGCGACGAAGAGTTTTATAAAAAGTACCTAATTAATTTTTGAAGTTGGAATATTGAAGTTGGTATTTAAGCTTCTGAAGATTTTTGAAAATAAGTATCTAAAAAAAATACATTTCGACTAATTTGATTTATCAAAAGAAAATTAAAGTACGAAACACGCAAGAAAACTGACGGGGAGATGCTGCCAATGGGAAGCATAGGCGGCGCAAGGCTAAAATGGGACATGGGCAAGATAATTTTTGCAAGGCCCGGTTTTATTTTCCCTTTTAAATTTCTTGTTTAAAAATCAGGCGATAAGCAAAAAGAAAAACACGCTTTAATTACTTTTGCAAGGTACTTAAGAAGTTATCAAACTCCCTGAAAATTAAGAGGTAAATAAAAAAAAAAAACTCGACAACCTAATGATACCCTTAATCAAATTCTGCCAGTTAGTATGATTCGGCTAGGATTCGAACTTACGGTCCTTGGTAACTATCCATGTGATTTGTTCCTTAGGTCCCATGACGTTTGTTCGAGAGCCACTCCAGTTCGATAACAAAGGGCAAGACACTTGGCTAGTTATCGAGATATCCTCGGTTCGAGTCTCAGTCGATTAAATAATTTTTCAATTATTACGTATTTTTTAATTAATATATGGTTTTGGTCATACATACCAAAAGAAATCGGGTGTTTAAGTTTCAGTTTAGGTGAACGTTAAGTGAGCATAAGAATACTAGCATCGTATATGTATAAATACGAACAAAAGTTCCCCACACTTGACAATGTTTTAAAAGCACTCGATGAAATCTATACATATAATAAAATTGTAACGAGACCATTTCTGTACATGGAATATTTTTTGAAAATTGTACTGGTACTGTGAATAGTTATCGATGTAGATACCAAAACAGCGATTTTTAGAATTTTTGTCTATCTGTCTGTCTGTCTGTTCACACATCACGCAAAAACGATTAGACGGATTTTAATGAAATTTGGTGTGATGATAACTTACTACCTGGGTCAACATCTAAAATAATTTTTACTCCGGGAAAATTTCTCATTCCCACGGGAAAATGGAAAAACCATTTTGAGCATGTGCACACATTAGGCAAAAACTATTGGATGGATTTTAATAAAATATGATGTGGTGATAACTTATTACCTAAGACAACATTTAAGAAACTTTTTACTTCGGGAAAATGCCTCATTCCCACGGGAAAATAGAAAAACCCTTTTGTGCATGTGCACGTATTACGCAAAAACTATTGGACGGATTTTGATGAAATTTGGTGTGGTGATAACCTATTACTTGGGTCAACATTTAAGATACTTTTTATTTCGGGAAAATTCCTCATTTCCACGGGAAAATAGAAAAACCATTTTGAGCATGTGCATGCATTACACAAAAATTATTATTCTTTGCAAATTCTGTATAATTATACACTTACATACTTCTCATTAAGTTTATAAAAATGCTTTGTGCGTACGACGTCGCGGGTACGGCTAGTTAAGTAAATAAGTTAAACTTCTGAACAAGATATCTGATACATCTCGTACGTCAATAAATATACATACACTCCAGTTTGTTCGGGATATTACTGTACATTTTTAATACAATTTATAATGTTACAGTCGCACTTTGCATGTACCGTCCATTTGTACTTATGCACATGTTCATGTATGCAAACTACATTATGTTCACTGTTCAGGTATCTCAGGTATGTATGAACGGGGCGATATGTTGACCACAAACTCACCAGGCCATAATATGTCCATATGTGAGGAAACAAAAATGAATCACACCATTCTCTTTCTGTCGACGTACCTATATGTGTTAGGGGAAGTACCGAGCAGTAGCACAAAGTAAATCTCGCGCTATATTTAAATTTTATTTAAATACCAATGTAGTGCAACTTTAATTTCAGTTGATTAATTAAAAAGATTAGCGGCGTCGTTGAGTGAGACACAAAGTTGGCGGGTGAGCTAGCTGCGCGCGGTACTGCTTAGGGCGACAAGGGCGCTAGCTGGTTGGCAATAGTTCAATTGAAAGTTTTGTATGTAGTTATGCAATATTGTGTATTGCCTTGCATTGAGCTCTATCTACATGTATTCAGTGATTGCTACTGTTGTAATTTAATAAAGAGAGAGAACCAGATTGGTACCACTACTGTCTGTGGTCATCAACCACATGCAACTCTAGCGGTGCTAGACCTCTATTCATTCATTCGTCGCTATATTCGGTACTTCGATATTTCGCTTTGTATAGGTATATAGCACACAGTCAACACTTCGTATACACGGATTGAAAATACTGAAAAATTTTCATAATAATCTGTATTAATATTTTAAAGGGGAGTTTACGCAAACGGCTAATAAACTAATTTTTTTCGAATCTCGTTTTTTTTTTTTATTTTCTTCTATGGTTCTTTACAAACACCGTGATATATAAAACATGGCCAAAAATTTTTTTTTCAAGTAAAAAAATATTTGTTTGTGCTGCACAGCCAAGTTGCTGCTCCTTTGCAGACAACGCTCGCCCCCCCCCCCTCGCGATTTGATCAGTAATATTTAGTTTTGGTGTGTGCATGAGTTGTAGTATGCACGAAAAAGGAACAAGAGGGAAATATGTATGGGGCTGGAGAGTTTTAATAAGCAGTGAGTAAACTGCTTCTTTTGTTATTATTTTTGTTTTTTACCGTTTCCCGAAAGTTGTGTTTTTCCCGACAAGGAAAATCATATCTCAAGTTCTAGAAAAGATAGAGACTTAATATTTTTTTTTAATTTTGTTCATAAACATATTGCGTATAAAGTGGAGTATGCTTTTTCCATTTGAATAATTGTAACTATTTTTAAACAATTTTTTAAAATAAAAAATTGGGTTTTATAATTTTCAGAAGTTTGGGAGTCCAATTTTATAGTTAATTTTTAAAGTTACCTCAAGTGCATAGTCAGCTTTATGGACAGGTCCTTTAGGAATAAAATAATGAAAAAATATTTAAAAATATTCATTAGTTTTTGAGATATGGCGTTCCTTGTAAACGCTTATAAAGTTGTGAAAAAGGGCCCCCTCCCTCCACAGGAAAGAGTAGGTAATGAATGTTTCAAAAACAAAATTTTCTATTTGAAACCCTCCCTAATTTGAAAAAAAAATTCAACAAGCAAAATAATCATAAATAAAAAGTTGGTTTTTTATTTGAACTCCTCCCTTAAGGAGGGTGAGTTTGTTTTCATATGTACAGAATAAACTCAAAGAATACTGGTAGTCCAGTAGACTTATACATTTGACCTTGCGTCAAATCCGGTAGTTTTGATTTTTTGCTTATGATGTTGGTCCAACGAATAATCCAAGTTTAATCCAAGAAAAACCGTAAAATTTTCGCCTTTAGTTTTCGGTGATTTTAACCCTTAACTACTAATTTTTGGACTATACTTATAGGAAACGGGATTAAAGCAGATTAAATTTTTTACAATTTGAGACTCGAATAAATTAAGTTAACTTAGCCCTCTTTGAAGCCCTCGGTTGAGGTTTGTCCGTATCTGGATCGTCGTATCTTGATGGCATATCCTTATCTGGGAATGGCGAAGAGACATTCCTCCACCATGTCGACATCGGGCAGATCGTCGCTTTCTGAGAAGTCGCCTATTTCTATTGCAACATCCGGTACGTTGTCACAGGAGACCCCACTGCAGTGTTTACAACCTGATGAGCATTTCAATCCTGCGTTCCTTGCCACCTGAAAATTGCAAAGTTCGAAAAAATTTATATTTTCGAAAGGCTTAGCCTCGGTAACTGTTGGGTCTACAGAGACGGTTCTGGTCTCAAATTGTAGAAAATTTAATCTACTTCAATCCCGTTTCACACTAATATTGTCGAAAAATTAGTCCTTAAGAGTTAAAATCACCAAAAACTAAACTCGAAGATTTTGCGGTTTTTTCGATTTTTGACAAGGTTGCGTTCGGCGTTCCAGCTCACAAACTTGGATAATTTATTGGGCCAACATCATAAACAAGTAAGCAAAACATCAGAACTACCGGATTTGACGCAAGGTACCGCCAGCTCTCATAGAACAAGGTTACTGGACTATGGAGTGGTTTTCAAAATTTTGGTATGGAATGTAAATTAATACAGATGAACATAATTTGCTTTTTTTTTAAAGATATTTAGGAGTGATGGTCATCAAGGAAAACAAAAATGTGTTTTTTTCCAAAGGTTCCCGGTTTCAATATTTTGTCGTTTTCAGGCCTATAATCGTGTTTATATGAATGTCAAACTGACATTTGAAATTAAAAAATAATAACAACACTGATTAACGTTTAAAAAATTTAAAAAACAGTTTATAGCAATATTTTAAGTTTGAAATGATTACAAACTAGCTGTGGCCCGTGGTTTCACCCACGATAAGTATTCTAAATTATAGGTAAAATTAGATTTCTTAAAATAAATTAAATGAGATATTCCGAAATTCTAAGCAAAGTCAATTATTTATAGCGCTGGAGTCTGCTCGTCCAACGACTTTATAATTACTATCTTCATATTTTAATAAGGTCGCTAATATTCGCACCGCAATAACTTCACGTAGGTAGGCCTTTCAGGGTATCAAGGCCTTGGGGAAAATTTTAACCCCCTCTTTCATCTTTTTCGGAAATCTTTATAGTATCTGAGCAAGATTTTATCAAAATTTCTTCAGCTTTTTAATTTGGAATTTATTTGGTGCCACTGATGGGCAATTTCGACCACATGTTCATTTAAATTTGATGTTCTGAAATTTTGTAAAAAATCAGTTCCTGATTAGCTCCTGAAGAAAATAATTGTCACAAAAGTTAAACTTCTGATGTCTCGAACGTCCGAACTTTTTTGCAAAAATTAAGAAAAGAATGCAAGAATTATTTAAATGATGCGACAGCATTACTTCAAATTTTGAATATCCTATCACTTTTTGAGTACATCAACTGCATTAACAACATCTTGGTATCAATCTACGGGAATATTGAGAAACGACTGTAGTGTAACTTATGTCATATTTTATGTATACAGTTTCAGTGTGTTAACATACAATTTGCACTATACAGTTCATTATGAAGATGTTTTCTGGTTTGTGTGGTATTCCTGTGTGCTCTTGATATTTTATTTATTAACTAACTATCGACTGACAAAATTTGTTTTCTTGCCATCAACTATTGGAGAAGAAATGGTAGTTTGAATATTTAATGTTGTTCAATGAAACATTTGATCTTATATGAAAGTATGAGAGATTCAGTTTAAGAGACTAAATGTTCAACTTTTAACTTCAGTCTATGTACATCCCTGAAAGTTAGTTATAAGGCGACTTATGATTCCTGGAATGAATGTCCAAAGAAAAAAAATTGTTAGATAATATTTTTTTTATGGTTTGAGCACTAATTAGGTACAACAACAATTTTATTATAACAATTAATAGAAAATTGAGAATACTGACGGACAATCGTTTATCAAAACCTAGGAATTAACAGTCATATTGAAAGTAATAAAAAATTTTTAAGAAAAAATTCTATCAAATCTAACTGTAAATATGAAAAAAAGTATTTATGATAGAATTTATCAAAATATAAGTACAAACTGACAATTTTTGAAGTTGTTGCCAAGCCAACGGTACTATATTTAATGTTACCATAAAGCTCCAACTACTAGTGCTGACTTGGTACCGAGTTCCAAAACTGTCAGATTCTACTTATACGTTTTGATTTTGTGACGGATATTATGGTACGGGGACTGACACCTAGCAGTCAAATTTTGAATTAATGAACTAAATTTCAAATGGGTTTTGATATCGGCTATGATAACTAGCGATTTCTGTTTATAAAAAATATGAGCCACCTAGCGTTGTAAAGCTTAACTCTTTGTTTGATATGAATTAAAAAATAGTTAAGCGGTGGGGACAAATGGTGAATTGATATATGTAGGAAAAGATGAGAGACAAAAGAGAGATAAGTTTTGCACTTGTTACAAATAGGCCGTAATTAACTGTTGCTCTGAGTGCAATAAAAAATATAATTGTTTTTTGTTAAGGCGTTTTTAAATTAATTAAACGCAAAACAGTTCGGAAATGTTTATTAAGACACAACGTTATTTTATATTTTATATTTTTTAATAAATTATTTTTATATATTAAATTATAAATAAAAAAAAAAACTTTTGGTTGAATAATGTAAATTATTATTATGAAATTTTTGTAAAGAATATTTAAATAAAGTGATTTCGCAAAGCACACAACGGAGAGTAATTCTTCGGTAGAACCCGACTTTGGAATTCATTGGCATCCAATTAGCGTTAATTCTGATTGAGACATAAGTAACAGCATTTGGACGCGAATTTTAAGTATTTTAAATATAAGCAAACCGCCCCAATTGTTACAGAAACCGCCGCAACTGTTACAACTTACGGCGTAATTATTTTTCCATATTTTTCAGTTTTTTTTTTATTATTTTACCTAAATTCGATGTTGATTTTTCCTTAAAAAGTTTTTACTTTTCCCTTTTAAGTGACTTTGGCCTTGGTAAATGTGACTAATTGACCATCGAAAGATACCTAGCCAACCATTGCCTATGATCGTCAGTACAATAACCCAGTCACGCTCACGATAATTGTGTTTTTCGTTATCAAGAAGTCCTGTGAAGTCCACGGACAGACATTGATTAAATTTATATCGGCTTCCTAGAAGATATTCTTTTCACAGCAAAAAAAAAACAATTGTTATGCCCAAACATATTTAAAAAGAATATAGTAACAATTAACTTTGGATATCTCTTAAACTATTAAACCTACTGTGATAAAATTCGCTCCATTTACTAAACAGAATAATAACTAAATCAATTGAACCTTATTTAGCTCGATATAATCTTTTAATCGCTGTTTTAGCTATGTACTTCTTAAGAAAGACTAATCTAGGGGCCGGCCAAATGGTGGAGAGAGCTGAGTTAGTGAGTAGTGAGACTGACGCGCCTTTGTTTGGTTTCGACGACTTTTCTGTCTGTTTTCGAGTTATGTAGGGGGAAGTGTATTCTGCATAACAGACTATAATTACATTGCATTATGATGCGTGTGGAAGTTTGAAATAGTAGTGGGACACTACAGGAATTCGAGCCGATATTCATCTAGAATTGGGAGTGGAAACTGCAGAAAACCTGTACGAACAGAGTTGGCGGTGAGATTCAATTACTCAACCTACCGGTCCAAAATATGTCTAAGTATGCCCAGTCACTTTATTGATTTTTGTCTTTTATACCTATGTTAGGGGTAGTCTTAAGCCCGGGTCAGACGCAGCCAGTAGTTTAGTCGAGTGGTCGAGTAATTTAGTACTCGCCCAGTTTGAACACATTCATTTTACTCAAGTAAACTGGTTTGGTCGAGCGAGCGGTCGAGTTTAGTAAATAGAACACTATTCTATTTTTATAGTCTAGTAGCCTCCCCCCTTCTCTATTTTCAGTCAACTCGTACGCCAACTAAACACATGTGGACAGAAATACACAATTTAATTATACATAATTATTACAGTTATTGTTTTTTTTAGTTATTTGGGTTATTGTTTTATTTGTCAGTTTCGGTTTTTCGTAAAAAAAGTGTAAATGTTTTATAGAAATAAATATAATTGTATCTAATAATTTTAATTTAATCTTTTATAGATTTCTTATTGAAATAATAACAAATTAATCAATTAATTAAAATGGCAAGATGGTCAGAATGCACCACTCTTAAACAGGGCCGGACCTATCCTAAGTGGAGCTCGAGGCACGGTGCAAAAATCGGCACCCCAATCTTTCCGTAAAATGACAAAAGAAATATAGTACGGTGCAATTAGACCCAAACCTCAACATCCAAAGTAACAGTTTCACTACAACTCCAAATTGTTCTATACAGTCCACATATTGTTTGATAAAAAGTTACACCATTTTGAGCGTCGGGTTTGGGGGGAGGAGGGTAGACGTAGGAAAATTAACGGTTTTCGTCAGTTTTTTTTAAATATTTCGAAAACTATGCAGCTTAGTGCAAAAAGTGCCTATACAAAAATAATCTTCATTAAATTGCGAACAAAAATAGTCCTGTGCATCAACTTGCTGAAGTAAAGAGTTCCAGAGTTATGGAGGGTGTAAAAGTAGCAATTTTTAGATTTTTTGGAAAAAATATGACACATTATCACTAAGGAAACTATTTTTTTTATACAGGATTGTGTTTTGTAAAAGGAAATTGCGATTAGTTCTCTTCAAACATAGCACCCTCCTCTTCTAAATCTTCCTCTATGATGTTCGTATCTCTGTTATCACATCCTAGGCCTGAACAATTCCCGCATATGCTTAAGCAGTTTAGGCCACTCTTTCTGCATTCGCAGTTACGGACGCATTCGTCTTTACAAGCGCACACTATGAGGGAAACTAATTCCTCGGCAGCTGCAGTACGTGCTGTTGTAATTGGTCTCAGGTCTTCGTCAATCTTCTTCCACCCCCACTCGAGCGGATTCTTCGTCTTATTCAGCCACTGCTGTACCTGGTGATAGGTGCAGCAGTGGCTAAAAATGCTAAAAATTGCTACTTTTACACCCTCCGTAACTCTGGAACTGTTCACTTTAGCAATATTATGCACAGGACCATTTTCTTCGCAATTTAATGTAGATTATTTTTGTATATGACACCTTTTACGCTATACCCCATAATTTTCGAAATATTTAAAAAAAAACTGATGAAATCCGTTAATTTGTTTACTTCTTCCCCCCTTCCCCCAAAATCTGACGCTAAAAATGGTGTAACTTTTTGCCAAACAATATGTGGACTGTATATAACAATTTGGAGTTGGAATGAAACTGTTACTTTGGATGTTGAGGTTAGGCCGTTTTTTTTAAATAACTGCATCGTACTACGAGCAGAAAAAAAACGTCAAATTCAACAGTTTGGCGGCCCCGAATTTGCAATTTTGGCGCCCTCAAAAACTTGGCGCCCCGGGTACGTACCCCCGCTACGCCCTTGATCCAGCCCTGCTCTTAAATTCGTTACCGAATATGTTAAACACAAATAAATGCCTGTGGGATGTGAAAAAAGAAAGTTACAAAAATAAACAAATTTAGCAGCGTACTTGAAATTGCAAGAAACGATGAGAATAGAAGGTTTTATTCAAAAAGAAATCGTAAAAAAAAATTAAAAATTAAGGACTCAAGCACTCGAATTTATACTAATCGACTAAACTAAATACTAGCTGTATGTGATCAATTGTTTTGACTCGCAGTATTTCAACAAACTCTACTAAATTACTTACCCTGTATGAACAGCATGTCCACTTAACTAAATTACTAGCCTCTACTGAACTGCGTCTGAACCGGGCTTAAGAAATGGAAATAAACCCACATTAATGTCTGTTCTTTTTAAAAGGAGAATATTCATATTAATTTTTTGAACTTCATTGTACATTTGTTTGTTTTATTATATAGTTATGCTGTTCGGCGTCTAGATAAATATTTTTGTTGAATACATTATCAAAACAAAACCAAAAAAATCGTTAGGAAAATGAACAAACTGCACAACAAATATTTTTATATTAATATTAGTTTTAATTTATAACCAAACCGATATTTCCCGTCACATTCGTCTGTTGTTTTTTAACTCTACATCGTTAAATGATGGGGATGAGGGAAGACTCCCAACTCTGACTGTGGGATTTATCATTCATTTTGTTTTTATGACAGGTAGAGAGAAAAAAATATATGTACTCATGTGTAATAATAACCAGGAGAACATTTATCGTCTCCCCTCCCTCGTCCCTAAAATGAGTAAGAAATGAATGAATGTGAATTCAGTCAGGCAGGATTCAATGCTGAATATTGTTGATCATTTTCAATGTTGAGTATTATTAGGAGGTTTTCTTTTTGTCCCATTTTTTCTCGTGGACGAACTTAATTTTCGTTATTCTTTTCGATATGTATTGATATAATACGCATGAATGGGATGTATTGCCAAAAGTTTATATTAAATTCGTACCGAATGTGCAAGGAAAAATGACCTGTATGAAATATGAGATTCTCGTATTGGAATGACAAAATTGATTAGATTGTGTTATTTCGGATACGTTTGCACACTGAGAAAAAAATACGGTTATTTTTACGGAAATTTCTAGTAAAAAATTACGGAGCTCTCTGGTAATGCGGGCATAAGTGACAGGCAAAGAAAAAATTACGATTAGTATATTAAAAATTACCCTATGTCTCCGTAAAAATTTCGGCGCTGTACAGGAAAAATTCTACTCTCTTACCGTGTTATTAATAAGGTTTTTTTTTATTTATTAATAAATAATTGAATTAAAATAGTTTAAAAAGATATTGATAGAAGGGTAAGGATTAAAATCAAATTATTAATATTGAAAAAAATGTTCTGTGGTTTTTTATTATTTGTGGGAAAATATTGTTGAATCACGTCCTGGTCACCAAAATTATGTTCAATTACGTTCTGGTCACCAAAATTATGTTGTGATTTTGTCGGTTTCACTACTGTGATTGATGTTAAAATAAAATAATAAAAAACCACAGAACATTTTTTCAGTATTTGAAATGAATGTAGGAAAAGCACAATGATGTATTTATTATTTGATAACAAAATGAATTGTTTATTTGAAGTTAAAATTATAATATTTGTAGTTATGAAAGTACAAAAAGCACATGTATTAATATGAAAAAATGAATGTATGCTGTTGTGTTGTATGACCGTTGACTGGTATTATTGGACTGTTGCGACCGACTGTTGTCATATCTTGTGTACAACTGAACAAGTGGTGCGGTGTCGAACAGGGTACCGATTGACGTTGCTATCATACGTATCATAGCTACTGCTGGTGAGTTATTCAAAATGACCTTGTGTGATGATTCAAGTGATACTTGTGTGAGAGAGATGCTTGAAGACAGGTTTCAAAGAGAAAATAGTGATAACAAATACCGTTTAAACAAAAATTAAGTAAATTTTCCTGGTATCCAATTGAAATTTTACTAGTCCATCGAATTTTACGGAGCTGTATAGGAAAAATTTTTAAGCTGTATAGAAAAAATTTTCAAATGAATCTTGTTTGAAAGGCATTTCTTATATATTTGCTTGATAATTTCCTACCGACTGGTCACTTGAGCTTGGTTTACCGGAGGCAGCTCCGTAATTTTTACTGTAATTTTTTCTCAGTGTAAGAGAGCGTGACGTACATCAAGGTTTTTTGGTTCGGAATACTGTGTCCAGTTTGGTGGTAACCATAAGTCTCTCTGTTTGTAGATAGTGCAGATTTGAGGCTGATTTGACACGTTAACAAATGGTATGGATACTATAAGAACTAAATGAGCTTGTCGAATGCCCCTTACAACGACGTTACGATCCTTCATCCATGGTGGTATGTCTGAATTAGTACCACCATTTCATACGGTTTTCAGTTCATCTCATCTTATATTTGAATAAGTGTGGGATAAAAACATTGCTACGTTAGAAAACTAGGAATACCGAATTTTCTTAGTTCTTAGTACCTTCATTAGCTGTTCAGTGTAGTGTGCCACTTTAATCTAATATTTGTATTATCGGTGGAGGGAGAAGGAACAAGAACACGAACACAAACTCATGAAATCAGCCAGTATCATTATTAGGCCGCAGTCAAGCATTGATCAGAATGGACCGATGTGTTTCGCATATTTTGGGAGCCAAAAAATTTGATGTATGTTACCATTCTTTATAGAAACTTCACTAGCTATTATTAATTATTGTTAAACTGTGTAATGCCAAATGTCAGATTTTTTACCACTTCATACAGTCTTTAGTAAAAAAAAAAAACTGTAGTGATTTTATACTTAGACCAGGTTAAGATTGACCAAAGAATACGGTACCTCACTTTTGATGCAAATAAAGAGAAAGATTTTGTACTGGAAAAAGACTTACGAAGTGAACATCATTGGAAACTTTTATCTATCGTCATTAATGAGGGAATTATTTTTAATAGAAACTGGTACCTGTTGAATGTTGTAATCCTTACGAATATGAGTTCTTTCGACTCTTGCTAATATTGAAACCTCTATTGCACTTGAAGTACCTAGGCAACTGGTAAAAAATATAGTTATTTTTAATGGTAACTTAATGCGTTTAAATAAGGCCCGTACCACATTATCGCTCCGTTCTCGGTACGATTTTGCTACCCTCCTGATTCGATAAAATATTCTTACACAAGAAACAATGAGTGTATTCATATCATTGCTAAGATACCGCTCCGATATCAGTCGCGGTATGCTCTCGCTCCAATATCGTTCCAATACCAATACCACTCAGTAATATTTTATCGGAGCGCTATCAGACTTGTTATGACTTGTACCTACAGTGTAAACACTTTTTTGATTCCAGTCCGCTCCGCTTGCATCCAGTTTTTATGAAACGATGTTTGTATCGAACTGGGAGCGTAGCGAGAGCGGCATTATAATGTGAATGGAGAACGAATAGGTACCAGTATGGTATCAGCACTGTAATGTGAAAACAACAAGATTATATCGGAGCGAGACCGGAGCGTGAACATACCTATATCGGCACTATAATGTGGATCGAGCCTAATACTTCGTACCTGAGAAAACATTTTAGTATTTGAACCAAGGCACCAAACTAGAATGTCTATCAAACTGTTCCACTTGTCGCCAGTGGGTGACGTAAAATCTCCCCACTATGTTGTGTACGTACACACTGTTTGCAATGGCGTTGGTTTGGTGTTTTGTAGTAGTGTGCACATTCACACACACTACTACAAAACACCTATTATGGGACAGACCAACCCGTCCAATTCAAGTAACAATGTCTAACAATGTATTACAATGC
Source organism: Brachynemurus nebulosus (assembly GCA_035578155.1). Lineage (NCBI taxonomy): Eukaryota > Metazoa > Arthropoda > Insecta > Neuroptera > Myrmeleontidae > Brachynemurus > Brachynemurus nebulosus. The sequence continues at coordinate 26,726,942 of JAPWDM010000003.1, forward strand.
ACTGTGTGTTCGGCGACGGACACCGACTGACTACATGTCTTAAGCCGTGTCGGGCACACTCTGGGCTCACCACTAGTTACAATTTTCTACACTTACGCTCCTTTCACATTGTACGGTTTTCGCCGTACGGTAAAAAACCGTACGACTTTTTGCCGTGATGTAGTTGCTTTCACATTGCACGGTTTTTTGCCGTGTTAAACTGAATATCTTCATTTGATTTGCAACATCATACAAGTAACAAGTGTGATTAAAGTTAATTCTATAAATCAGAGGAAATATATAGTAGGATTATTTATTACCACACTCTTTGAATACCTGAAAAATGACGAAAATAAATTTTCTATTTTCGACGTTTACAAGCTCCTTTGATTAATTTCTTGGCGAACTTAACGCAAAAACACACAATTTGGAAATTACATACAATCTATTAAAATGCTTGTTAGCATATTCAACATTAGTTTCATCCATTTCACAAATAAAATTAATAATTAACATATACTACTGATTGTGAGTTAAAAACGCCGTACGGCAACCGTCAAGTGCAGTGGCAAGAGAAGGCTGCTACTCGGTACGGCAACGGCATTTTACTGTGACCGTGTAATATGAAAGGTCCAATGCTCTTCTTCACTCCACTAAAAAAATGTGACCGTACGGTTTTTACCGTACGGCAAAAACCGTATAATGTGAAAGGAGCGTTACGCTGAGGAAATGATTTGAACTATCGAATCGAATGAAGAGACTGGATGCCACTCTTTCAAACTTATTGTCCCAGACGCATAAAAAAAAGATACACCCTATACAAATCTGGCCCGTCCATCTCTTTACTCATGATTCGATCGTGCATAGACTGACTGACCAATTTTATTTTATGATACGGCGGGCGCACACTGTATGATTTATTGTTATTTGTTGGTTGTAGTTCTTCAATATTAAAAACTTTATCAATATTTTCTTGTTTATTATGTGAAAAGTAGATCAAGAAACGAATGGTAGAGGAAAATTTATTACTTATTTCTAAGAATTATAGATTTTCGGAACCGGGAGTCGTCCTTGTTTTTTTTATTAATTTCTAATTATTATGTATTATTGAGGTTTCCTGGCCTGTCTAATTCGTATAAATAATGCTATTATGAAAAATAAATTATTTTACGAAAGTTTCACGTTATTGATATTAACAAATAATTGTGAATACAATTATTGATGTAGATACAGAAATTAATAAAGTTTTGTTAAAGTAATTTCTGTTTCGCTTGCGAGACTACTAAGGCAACAAAATAAAAATCCCCCTCCCCTTCAAAAATGAAAATTTCCACGTACATTTTACTTTTTATAGCTTCCTGAAAAATTCTGGCTTCGTGTCTGTCGTCTGTTGCTAAAACGCACAAAGTGGTATAACTTCTGAACTACTCGTCTTTTTTTTAAGCTGTGAGAAATCGCGTTTTTGATAAAAAATTATGGGGTGTGGTTACTAGTTTGTCCCCTACGGATTTCATCGCAATCGGAGTAATAGTATCTACGGCGCTACCCAGTGCCGAACTTACACTAAGGGCACGCGGGGCACTGGCTCCGGGATGCAAATTTTTAGTGGCGGCAAAATTTGGAACACACGTTTTTTTTTTTTGGTCATCACTTATTTTCTAATAGGAAAATAAGCAATGGGAGCTTTTTTTTGTTCGTCACTTATTTTTTTATAGGAAAAGATAAAAAAGTGGGAAAGATAATAAGAATTTTTTTAAATTTTTGTCTGGGGCGGTATTTTTCACAGTACCCCGGGCGGCACTTCGGGTACATTTGACCCTGGCGCCATCGTAAAATGCCATTAAATGTAAATATTTGATCCTACCTAGTTTATCCTTTAAATATTTTAAGTTACAATAAATTTTCATGAATTGCATGACAAAAATACAATTTCAGGATATATATTTGGTGGAAAAGTTCTAGGAGCAAAATCCTAATTAGCAATATCTTACTATCAGTGGTTCAGCTAACTTACCATTAATTTTTAAAAAAATAGTTTTTCGTGGAATATTCTGGAAATATTATCACACTCAGGGCCAGATCTAGGGGGGCAGCCGGGGCACGTGCCCCCCCTGGATGATTTTAGGGGCGCCAAAACGTAATTTGAGGGGCGCGAAAATGGTGAAATTTTTTTGGGCGGAGCAAAATTTAAAAAATTTTTGAAGTGAGGAGCAAAAAAAAAAAGGTCGACAGTCATTTTATGATAGGGTCAATGGTCCTGGAGTGAGTGATGAGCAAAAAAAAAAATGTTAATAGTAACAATTTATGATAGGGTTAAAGTGAATTTGCAAGTAGGTGATGACCAAAAAAAAAAAAAAACAAAAAAAAAGGCCAATGGTGCCGATTTATGGTAGGGTCCAAGTGACTTTTTTTTGTCATCATCCAGGTAAAAATTTTTTTGCTGCGAGGGGCGCCCCCTCCTCATAACTCTTGGTCCGGCCCTGATCACACTTGGAACTATTTAACGGTGAACGGTTGAACTAAATACACTTTATTTTTTGATAACATAAAACATAATATTTAAATTAATGAGTTTTCTTTTTAGCCAATTTTACTTTTTACCAACAGTTTCTGTATAAATTTTTAATTTTTAATAAAAAATCATTTTAAATATTGGATAAAAGTGTGTTACGAGTTCGAGGAAGCTGTGTGCCACACCTCATTGGCAACGTATTTATTTTTACAAAGTAATGCTTGTAACAATAGTCAAGTTTGTTATGTTTTTTACTGTAATGTTTCTTTTTAATTAATGAAAATATTTATAATAAAAAAAATATGGACAAAGATTTTTATTATTTTATGAAGCTTTTTGGTGATATTTCCGAAATGGTATTATACATTTTTTCTTTTTTTTTGTGGGAATATAAAAACCTTTTTTAATTTAATTTATTTTGGTTAATGTAAATATAAAGTAATTATTATTTTTAATTAAGTTAATTAATTATTTTATTTGGTTGAATAAAAGAAGTAATTATATTAAAATAAAACATCCGTGCTGTTTTGTACTTTTTGATGAAATTCGTAACCATGCATATTCGTGTTTAAATAAAGATAAGAAAATAGCATAGCTAATAATCTGACACGGATCTATATAAAATTGATATAAAATTTAATGTGATTATGGTTTAAACACTTGGCTTTTCATTTCCGTAGATTTGTTCGAAAAGTTATTTTTCAAAAGGCAGGTATTCACGTCCTCGATAACTTAAAATTATTCCAGATCATCAATTTGGTTTCCGTAGAAAACATTCAATCGTCGAACAAGTTCATCAGGTAGTCAATATACGATCAAGCTTTCTTTTTAAGAAAAAAATATTCCACAGCAACTTTCGTTGACGTGAGTCAAACATCAAACTGATATCCTTTTTTTTAATATATATAAATTAAAAATATTTCTAATTTACTTAATTCTAAAAATTTTATTTGCCTGGTCAATACTATCATGTGAAATTTCAGAATGAAATATCAGAAATGTTCCCAATTCGTTCCGCTGTATCGCAAGGTAGTGTTCTAGCGCCAGTTCTTTAGGGGAGCAAGGGGTAATGAGAGCTAGTGAGTAATGGGAGCAGTGCAAAAGTACACGCTTCTAATGTTTGTATTCGCGTCCATTTTAAATGGATTGAACCCCATTACTATTGAATTTACATAAGAAAAGGGACCAAGCTATTTGAAATAAATACAATTTAAACCTCTTCAATACTTGTCGACTAAGCTTCTCTCATGCGCATTTTCCGGTAGTTACAGGCATTCAGTTGTTAAGAGAGGTTTTGTTTTTTGTGCTCGGTGCTTATAACAAAATAATTTTAACGATGTTAAAGTAACAAATAAATTAAATTTTTTATTTTAATTAATTAGCACTAATTATAAAGCTAAGTTTGCCTACTTTTTGTTATGATTACCAGAATTGTGATAATAAGTGAATATTGAAATCTATAACCATGTTTCACAAAATGGTAGATTTCGGGAAATGAGAGCCTATGTGACTTTCATCTGAAAAAGATTGAATGCAAGACTTTTTTGCTAAAATATTTATGGTATCGTTGCAGAAGTGATGGAAACTGAACACACGAAAAATATTTTGACTCTAGAATCTTTAGAATAATTCTTTTATTTTGATTATAAAGTTGAATTTTATTGTTAAAATACCTTTTTCTACAATCTTAGCGGAAAGAAGGCTTTTACGCTCTGTGAAGAGAGCGCAAAATGTCTATTTGCCGAAGACTCTCGGTGCCAAGCAACAAATTTCTACTTTGCGCTTTAAAGCGGAAATATAATACTTTGTCGCTCGCTCAACGTATATTTAATTACAAATCGGGTAGGCGTTGTTTATATTTTCTATGGTCACAAATAAATAAACAGATTCTAAAATTATTATGTTTATCGTAATCAAGTGAAATATTAATTTTGTTAAATTTCAAAATAACTGCAAAATATTAAATAAAAATAATAAATAACTATAATTAATAAATAATTAGAATAAAAAATTAAAAAAAGTATGTACATATATGATGGAAATATGTAATAGTGACAGTGATTTCTCAAGTACACCTCCAGATATTTCTGAAGCTGCAAAAATTATAATATTAAAGTAAATATTAACATCCATTATTATTTTTTCAAGTATCTTTTAAATAAAAAATTTTTTTTATAAGATTGTAGAAAAAATTTTGTGTGTAATTCGAGCACAAAATGACTTGCCGCTCTCATGAGATTAACGCGCTCCGCCTGGTGGCGTCGGGCGTTAACATTCTCAATCGAGTGGAAAACCACCATTTTGCGCTCTTAATACACAAATAACTATTGTTTGCTATATTTCTGTACTTATTTTGTATTTCAAAGCTGATTTTCTTTTTACAATTTTTATAAAATTTAAAATAAATTTTAAACTCCCCTCTTCACGAAAATAAATTTTCGACCAAAAAAATATTGTTTAGCTAACTAAAATCCAGCTTATTTGTTGGTCAAATAGACCTATGTGTTTCAATTTAAAAGGTAAATAAATTGTTAGAACTATTCGAGATATTTTTGTTTTTTCTTATTAGGCTCCAATTACCTCCTACTCCCCTATCTTATATATATTGTAGATTTTTTGATGATACTGCTATACTAGCTACTAATGAAGATCCAAATGTGGTATCACAAAAGGTACAGTTTATTAATTGCGTCGAATACAGCAGTAGTTACGTAAAGGTAGCATTCGAGTGAACGCTACCAAATCAGTTATGCAATAGTTTGTATAATATTTTAAACAAAGTTGTTTATTCTCATGCTTAAAAATCAGTTTTGCTCTAGTAATAATCTATGTATTCTTCTGTATTACTCATACAAAACAATAAGCAACTACAAATTGTACGTAATTAAACGATATATTTTAACTTTATTATTAAATAAAACGTTTCAACTGATATTCGGTTAACCGTAATCTTTCGGTTCAATAAATCTCGAATTTCTAGTGTTTTATGATGGAAAATATGAAGATACCGGTAAATCAATATTAGATACTGTATTTAGATAAATATTTAGTTAACTGAAGTGGATATTTTAATCAGTTTATAATACAAAAAAAGAAAAAATTTGTCTTTCCTTTATGACTGATCTAATTCCTACTATCGGATCTGATGCAGAGAGATAAAAATCTATTATGATCGAATTCGGATCTCGAATCAGACTCAGGTATTGAAAAACATGGTAATTTTGATCGAAGAATAAAAAGTAATCATTTCATCATTTCAGTCTTACTTATGAGTAGCAAACCTTTCGTAAAAGATGCAAATATATAAGTAGAAAATCAGGCGGCTAAGAGCACTAGGTCACTGTACAGGGTGTCAGAGAACTAAGTATTGTCCTTTTGAGGGGTGACTCATAGCACCCTGTAGACACTGAAACCGCAGAAATTTTTTCGAAATTAACAGTCGCGTCACCCTTCAAAAGGATAAGTTATTTCCCTTACACCCTATATATATATATATATATATATATATATATATATATATATATATATATATATATATATATATATATAGGGTGTAAGGGAAATAACTCTTATCCTTTTGAGGGGTGACACGACTGTTAATCCTGAAAAAATTCCTGTTGTTTCAATGTCTACAGGGTGCTATGAGTTATCCCTCAAAAGAACAATACTTATTTCTCTGACACCCTGTATAATCGATTAAGCAGCCTGCGGATTGTTTCAAAAGTTTCTGAAGTCGATTTCTCCGGCTTAACATAGAATTTCGATAGCCAAACGCTGCTCGGTGGTTCAGTTATGATCTGCATACTTTAAGGTAGGAACTCCCAAAGTCAAAAATACCCAAAAAAAAAAAAATCAAAATTTGTTTTTTTTCGGTGGCTACAGTGGTGTTACACCTTAATAGAATAAAACAAATTTATTCTATTAATCTGGTAGAAATTTTGAAAAAAAAAAAAATATGAAAACTAGGGTAGAAAAAATTTAATAAAAAATCCTTCAGCACACCTGAAATTTAAACATTTCTTTCCGTGATAATATTAGCGCTTACTTTATTTATACGTCGACCTATTCCCTTCTGCTAAAATTTAACTAACAACGAAACCAAATAAGAAGGATGAAATACAATAAAACTGAAAGGTCTTTAATCAAATATAAATGTTTAAATTATATTTTAGCTTCAATAAACTTACATTGATTTGAAGCATTAAATATTTGTATTATCTGTGTAGAGCGTTCACAGTTACGTAAAATTTATTAACAAATAGTATGTATATATACACAGAGTCGGTACTTACTATACTACATAGTATTCACTCACTAGTGACGAGAGATGATAAACAAAGTATGTTTTAGCAAAGTCAACCGGGGAGTTGTTAGAACGATCGATGGAAATTATACCGCCTCCCTTACTTGCGTCTATTTTAATATACGGTGTGTTGAGAATAGGAGGACCGTGGAGGACAATTTTCAGGAGCATAGTGCGCTATTCATAGGCGATTTATGACGAGGCTAAGATGAACCTAAGCTAGGAAAACTCTTAACGTATTCATAGATTTTTTGAGTAAAAATTCGGAGAAAATTCATTATTTTCCGATTTTTCTAAAAAATTAAAAATATTGATAGTTCAAGAACTACTGATCAAAATGTGTCAAAATTCCTACACGGAGAGAAAATTCATAGAAAATTTACTGTGCTCAGCACTACAATCGACGTGTAAAAGGCGAACATATTCAATTTTGTACGATAAAAATATAAAAATTATAATTAATCATAGAAAATTTAAAGGATAGAATATTCTTTCCGTAATATTAGCTCCGTAAAATTTGTAAAACAGCACAGTAAAAAGTACCATTCCCGTTTCATTACCATGCCGTCTTATAGTTATTCAAATGCTATCTGCTAATAGTAGAAAGAAAGAAAGAGAAAGAAGGTATCAACGCTGTTGAAATGTACCCCACTCATACATGCAAGTCATATAGCCAGGCTGGTGAGTGGTGTGACGACCAACGCGACCAACTTGGTCGGACCAAGCACCTTGATCCATTAGACTGTCTTACAAGCAGCAAGCAGTATTCATTACACTGTCTTACAGGACGGACTGTCACCGTTTAATTCATCATTTTGTTACTTTACTATCTACAGTATTAGAATATATTGTTGCCAATCATTTTTGTATGCATCATATATTGCTCCTCAGTGCGTACAGCCCGTACAGCCCAACCAACATAAGGTTGCGGGTCAGATGCGCAAATGAAAGAGTACGACAACAAGAATTAAACTATAGCATACATGCATAAGAGTGTGATAGAAGTTGTGTTAGCACATTAAATTTTACCATGCTAGCACAACAATTTTTACTTTGGTCGTCGATCGCGCACGCATTATAAGAGAGCATGGTATTTTCTCTGAAATTTTCTCTACAAAAATTGTATATTGTATGATTTTTCTCTCCGTGTATATATATCAGATATCCATTAATTCAGATCCCAACATATGATCATACATACCTATATGCGTAGAAAAGATTCAGGACATTTCTTCCCGTTTTTTTTTTTTTTGTTTTCTTTTTTCCTTAGGCCTTAAAATATCAAGATCCGGTGAAAACCCCACACGCTTAAATTGGTTTGATTATCGTATTTTCAATTCTTTAAACTTTAGTTTGGCTTTATAGTTCTAGATGGGTGGAAAAGTAAAAATGTTACGTTCATTAACTTGTCTTTTTTTCGCACTTTATATATAAAACATTTAATGACGTAGTGTTGAAAAATAATTGTGGATGAGGCACAGATGAATATGTGAGGTAACATAAAAGTGTATACTTCTACCGTACAGTGTTGTAGTAGATTTACAAAATTATGTACACAGAGAAGTTTGGGTTTTGTATTTTACTTTTACCAAAAATAAAGTTCTCAATAATAATACTGAAACAGAAATTTTGTTTTTGTATATGTATGTATGTTATGTATACAGTTATATAAACGTTTAAATTAACCGCATCTAGATACGGGAGATATGGTAAAAATAAAAATTTACTTTTATATGAACATCATTAGAGCATAATAAAATTGTAAAATATATATGTCAGTGATAATATTGTTTAGAATTAAAAATTTTATATTTTGCTTACGAATAAATTGACAGTAAATTGTAATTTTAGCTGCATTTTGAGCTTTTTAAGTTACTCGCTTTTGATTTCAAAAATACTTCTATGTAGGGATTGTAAATTTACCGACTTTTTCGTTTACCGGTAATTCGGTAATTTTTTTAGCAAAACCGGTTTACCGCTAATTTACCGGTATTTTTTAAAGCACAGAAAATATAAAAATAAATATTAAAAAAAAAAACCTAAAACTATTTTATTAAGGTCATTATATACAGTATTTGAAGGTATACTTATGATTATAAAAATTTTGGAAAGTCCAAAATTAGTTTTCGGTAATTTTATCTGTTTGATTTCCGACGACTTTGTAGGTATCCTACAGCTTCCTTCATAGAAATATACCCCCCATGGTTTTGGTTTTTTTGAAAAAATAATTTTAAATTTTGTTAAGTAATCATAAAATATGAATCAATTATATATACCTACGGTATCTGTAATAAAAATTTACTTACCTCTTCTTACAATGTAATTATTTAAACTAATGTTTAATTATTTTGGAAAATGTAGTGCTGATTTAAATAATATTATGCAAGTAAATTGGAAAAGGACGTCTTATTGTCTTCATATACATTTTAAAACTGACCATTACATTGTGTGATTTTATTGTATCATAGAATAGTTTATTATGGATACACAGTAAGGGGTAATTTGACTGTGTACATTTACCTTTAATAAATTGAATCATTTTTCTATGAAATAAAATGAACTTATAAAAATCTTCAAACATATTATAGTTGAACTCTTTTCTATGCGGTAGATTGAGACCGCATAAAAAAAATCGCACAAAAAAATATATTCAAAAATATTATAAATAGCTATAAAAATTATAGTTCGATCCAGATTGTACAAAAAACTTTTTTTGTGCGGTTGGTCGGGACCGCATAAAAAAAGTTTTATCGAAAAAACAACACTCAAAACGATCAAAACTTAGAAATTTCCTTAGAAGTTGCTTCTATAAACAAGATAAAGCATTAATTTACACGTAAGAACATTTTATTTCAATTTTATAATATTATGAAAATTTTGAAAAATACATCTTTAACAAAATTAAATGATGCAATAACTTATGTTCTTATGCAATGTATTGATTAAATACTTAAAAGGCGTTAAAAAGAATTTTTATCAAAGAAAGTTATTATAGTTATTGTTTAAGTTTCTTACTGTCTCGTGATTTTGATTCACATTATGCATTTTAATGGCCATTTTTTACAAACCGCATAAAAAAATCACACAAAAAAGGACCGCATAAAAAAGAGTTCAGCTGTGTTTTTAATTTATCGAATTACCGGTAAAAAATCAGCGATTTACCGGTAGAAATTTTATGACATTTTTAGTGAATCTGTATTGACAACGAATGAACCTACAATAGTAATTTTAAGTAGTACCCCTCTTAGGGTAGATTATATAATGATTTTTATGTTATATGAAATATAAAAAACATAAAAATATTGAATTTTTATGTTTTTTATATTTTTCATACCTTAAATTTCATTTGATGATTGTCACAGCAGGTACTGATTAAAGCTTAAATAAAAGAGATACACACATGAGCCCCCCCCCCCCCACATGTCTTTTGGTTTGACTGGTTTTACCTAAAAATCCGCCTTAAATATATAATATATATATTAGGGTGAAAGGTCCTATACTCGAACGTGATTAAATACTCGAACAGTTTTGATGTTCTATATATATATATATAAATGACGTATTGTTCTATATATAAATTGACGAGTACAGGAGCTTTTAAGTTATGTAGGTATAAAATAAAAAATTAATGATTGTTGTATACAAGTAATTTTATAACAATATTATAATAATAATATAATTATTATATATAAGTAATTTTATCCATCAAATTTCTATATCAAAAGTAAGTTGGTTATAACAGTGCTGCATTGAAAGTAGTAAGGTTACAGCGGTACTATACCAAAAGTAGCAAGGTCACGGCAATTCTATACTAAAGTAGTAAGTTCATAATGGTTTTATATCAAAAGTAATAAGTATAAGATCACAACAAGATTACAGCAGTTCTATACCAAAAGCAGCAAAATCATTCTTGTTCTGTACCAAAAGTAGTGAAGTGACAGCAGCTCTGTATCAAAAAAATATGATTTTTTCTTTGTGAACGAGGGTCGAAAGATCGATTGGTTTTTCTTTCCAATCGAAACTCGTCGAAAAAAAGGATTGTAAAATAAAAACACAATATTTTCCGTTAAATTTTAAACTGTAACATGTTTCTGTTTCGGTTTATACCACCATTAAAGAACAGTCTAAAAATGTCGCGGTTATTTTAAAACTTTATGCTGGAAAATATTTTAACAACATGTCCAAACCTAGCCGTATTCAGTTTAGGATGATGACCAAGGCCAGTGGTTCCCAGACTTTTAGAACTCAAGAACCAGTTAAAAATATTAAATCCAAGCCGAAGACTAGGTACCTCTCAATGTTGTACGTTAGTTATAGGAAAGACTAAAGAAATTAGTAAATATAAAAATAAAAATTTATTTAAAATTTTAGGAACTCTTTCGTGGACCACCTTTTAACTGTCATAGACCACCGATCGCTTGCAGACCACACTTTGGAAAACACTGATCTAGACAAACAGTTCTAAATAAATAATAAAACAAGCAGACAAAAAAACAAAAAACAATTACATTTAACTATTTTTATTATTGTACGAAAAATATGATTTTTTAAACAATAAATTATATTCCAAATCATTTAATAAAACCATTTTTCATATTAAAAATACATACAAAAAAAAAAATATGAAAAAAATATTACAGTTTTGTGGTTTAAAGTTAATTCACAGTTTCATATTATACTGGTTTATGTTAGTGTAACGACCTAAAAATAACAGGAAAAATAGTGATTATAGTTAACACCCAAATGCATACCTATTGAATAAATAATAATGGTTTAATTTTTACACATTTACAGTAGTGGTTTTATTAAAATATTTATTTTTGGTGTTTATTATTTTTTAGTGACTGGAATTCAAAATGCCTTCTTTTATTTTAAAAGCATCCTGTATTTACAACAACAGGATATTTATTAATTTTCTGTCTTTGTTACGAGACATAGTACAATGAACAAATTGCTTTGCCGATAGTGTCGATATAAGACTTAATTTATTATGGTCAATATTTTATTATTTTATAGTGGCAAATATTGAATAAAAAGGAAAAAAGAAACTAATAGTTAATAGACAATAAAACTATTTATCATTCGAAAGCTTTTTTTACATATTGATTGTTAGCTTTAAATACATAAAGGCTTGTAAATAATTTTCCGACTTCTCTGACAGTTTAAATGATAAAAATGGAAATTTATAGGAAGTATAGCATCAGTGTCGTGCATTCGATATTTATTCAGGTAAATTGTTAATAAATTTTTAAAATTTAATATATTCTGCAATTAAGAACGTTCTGGTGTTATTAAGTGTGTGTATTTTCAAATAATAAAGCAAATACTTTACTTAGCAAATAGCATTACGTTTATTTTTTAAATTAGTGACTATTGTTTCAAATTTAAAAGCCCATTTTCAAACAAAGTAAAAATTATTGAATTTGAATTTGAATTTATTGATGATTTAAGGTGCTACAATGTTTTTACATTAACATTTGTGTTATCACAATACTTGGATTCCTTTAACTCCTAATGTAGGCAATTTTCTTTAATTTATTTAATCTCTCTTAACAAATGAATTTTCTTAATAATTAGGGAAAAATTTTCAAAAATCCTTTGATAAATAACGTAAAAATTATATTGACTACATGCTTTATGTATGCTAATTTTAGTAGTAGTAGTAGGAGATAGGGATACTAGGCGAGCACAGAATTATGGGAAAACAAGTTTCAAACTTGTGACAATAAGACACACATAAAGTTGTGGATACACGTGAAAAGAGAGCGGGAGTAAACCAGATTTTTAAAATAATATTTTTGAATAACAAACTAAATTATTAAGTGCAGTTGTATACAAAATTATGATACATAAATTATAATATAGAAAATAAAATGGAATTGGAAATATCTGGAAGTTGGCGCCTCAAAAAAAAGCACGTGGATGGCCCGAGTGATTTTGACCCTTGGGGACATCTAAAATTAAAATTTTTTAATTAGTCTTAATCTATAGATATGTCATTCTACTCGGAACTAAAATTATGAAATTTTATCGAAAAGTAACAAAATGGCGGACTTAGAAAAAAAAGTTATTTCTTTGTTTGTTCAAAAGCTCCAAAATTAAAAGTCATTTGTTTGATCAGCTACAAAAAGGGTTGTAAAATGGAAAGTTAGAAGTGAAAAAAATTAATTCTATTTACGAGGACAATTACAAATGTGTCGAATAACCAGTTTAAGTTTCAGAGCAATCGGTTGAATAGAAAAAAGTTATGACCCGGGCCGGCCGCAAAAACGCGGTTTTGAGAAAAACGCGTTTAAAGTTTCAGCAACTTTATTAGTTTCATAAATAACTCTTACTTACATTAATCGTCGATGCCCAACCGCTTACAGCTGCCGGCAAATCTTCGGCGTGCATCTGTGAGGTGCTCTCGAAAATTCGTTGTAACTTGGTTCCTACAATTTCGAATTTCGGTCTAAAATTTTCACAGGGTATTCTCTTTCATTTTCTACTTTCGAATTAAGCAAAAAAAAAAACCGATTTTTTCAATCTAGGTTACCAGACTACTACCCTAAAAGCTATTCTTATTATTTCTTTGTTCTTTGCAGCAGTATTATTTCAATACAGGGGTTCTTTTTGAGGTCAGCTATATTAATTAGGAATCGATATGTTTATTCCAGAAAACCACAATGTTTAATTTGATAAAAAATATTTGAAAAATATACCTATATTTTTTGATTTTATATATAAATTTATTAAATCAATGTATGTAATATCTTGTGTACTATATATTATATTCGTAACACAAAAGCAGTTTGCCTATTTGTGTATATATGTTTTTGTATACACATATAACATTTCCATGTAAATATACATTATATCGTGGTTACACGTTCATTTGTTTTTTACATAGCTAAAGAAATCGAAGAAAACAAAAAAAATATTAATTTCCGTTTGCAATGCATTCGTGTGTACATTGATTACATATGTACAATGTGTTCAAAAAGTATTAAAACATCAAAGATTTTTAGATGTTGGCGATGAAAATTTTATAAAACGTCATCAAATAAATAATTATTTAAAAAAAAAATCATATTCATACTAGTGCAACATTTGCGGATGATACTACTAAAAACTAGGTATATAGTTACTGATGAAAATGGAAATATTGTAACGTAAGAACCACAATCTTGTTTGTGTCGAATATAGCAATGGCTACATAAACGATGTATTCGTGTGAACGAAATCAAATCAGTATACATAAGTTACATTTACCATCGAAAAGGTACCTACTCTGTAATTAATCTAAGTGACGAAGTATTACAGAAAACTATGCCGTAAATATATTTGGACTAAACGAAAGCAACTGAATGTCAAATTTTCTAAATACTGTTGACTTTTTGGCTGCAAATCAAAGTTATCCTTAAGGGGGACCACTAGTGTGACCGTCTGAAAGAAAGGTGATTTTTGGGAAATTTTTTCAAAGAAAACTACTGTATGGAATGTTTTAATATTTAAGAATATATTGGTTGATATATAATAAATTCATGATAAAATTTTTGAACCAAAAGATTGAAAATTCAGTGAGTTCTAAAGGCTTAAAAAAAAGTTCCCTCACTGCTGCAGTGATAGCGACCTTCACAGTGCTTGAAATCAAAAAAACCAAAAAGCATATTAAATTATAAAGTATTACCCGTGTCGTGAACCTCAAGCGAAAAAAAGTTGAAATTTAACAAAATGGCGGAGTTTTTAAAAAAAGTTTCAAATTTTGCGCGAAAATTTGATGATTTTTAGTCTACAAAAATTATATTTTTCATTCGATCGGAAAACTGGAGGTTCATGGCACATGAAACATGTATGAAAGAAGTTGCAACAAGAATCAAAACGATCGGATAATTTGTCTTCGAGTTATAACTGCAGCAAATTTGAAAAATGTAGTTTTTTTTTTACTTTACCTTTTAATTTTAATTACTAAGAATTTTTACTAGAATTATTTACGTTATACTCACTATAACGGTCACAGTAAAACTAGATGAGCCGTTTAAATATGCCACGATCTAGCTTCCCCACAACATGTGACTGGCAGTCACGTCCAGAAACTTCCGAACTACCGACTTTCATACATTTCTCAATACCTCAAAGTTAACAATTAAAATCAGAATCCGCTCTTCGGATGGCTGTAACTAAAAAACCATTTGAGATATGCACTTGAAATTTTAGTATGTTAATTTTAAAAGTATATATTATCGAAACATGCAAAAAAATTTTCCAATTTTTTCAAAATGTCACACTAGTGGTCCCCTTTAAAGAGCAAAGTGCTGTTGGCTCTCTGAGTGCAAAAATAAATATTGAGATACAACAACTTTTTTAATCTAAAATATAATATTACGAGGTTAAAAAAGTCAGCTAGTCTTTTTCGGATATAGGGAAAATGATATATATTATATTTTTGTGTTAATTTCGCACTGTTTTAAAACTCAGGAGAAAAACGGAAAATCTAAAAAAAATTATATTTGACTAGGTCACGAGGAAAAAATAAGTACAACGAAATCACAATCAACTATGACAATAAAAATAAACTTACCTATGAATTTCACGTTATTTTGGCGCTGATTACAATTTTTACTATTCAATTTTCTTTTCACCTCCAATTTTCCGGAAAATGGAAGAAAACTGTTTTTCCTTAAAAACCGATCAAGCTAAAATCATAATCAAAGATGATTATTAAAAAAAAAACCCTAAATATAAAAGTATAAAATATAATTTTTAAATATCGGGTAAATAGATTAATATTGTACCTACGTACGAAGTTATGTAATGCCAAATACTATTATGCGGCGGGTGTTGGTGTGAATTAAATGATACACAAATAGACAGCACCGTTAATTCTGAATATAAACTTACTATAAAGTAAAATGTTGTGTTATTTTAATATACTGAGGTTTTTCGAACACATAAATTGTATATTTTGGTAAACAGTTCGCTCATGACCACTTAACAAAAAGTTAAATGGACTGTAACACAATGGATTTGGAAATTTAATGTGAAGCCTATTACAACATTAAAAACAAATATACTATTGGAAATATTGTTCCAAAAAAAAGCTTTAGCTAATAACTATTATTTATTTAGTAGTTTTGGCTTTTAATCTTTTTTCATTTTTTATTTTTATGTTTTATTTAATGCAATACAGAAATAATCCAAGAAGCTCAACAATGTGTTCCCTTCTGCGCTATTAGTTGCAACGCTTGTTTATGATTGTTCAAATACAGTGTAAACTCTATATAGCGAACTTCTATTTAACGAAAAACTCCTTAAAACGTAGAAATTGCTGAGGGTTGTTTGGTTTACATTATCATCCATATATTGAAAAACTCTTTATAACGTAACAGCCACTCTCAATAGCGAAAAATACGTCATTATTTGCATCCCAATAAAATTTTATTTCACTGACTTTCAAGCACAGTAGTGGTACAGAGTCGTAAATATTTCGTATGCACAAAGGGATTTTTAGAAATCTGTTTATTTGTTTATTGTAATTGCCTAGCACATGTTTTCACCTACGGTACTTCCGTACTATTGTCTTATTGCTGTCTTTACGTTATCATATTCTTAGTTTTTTTCAAACTTTTTATCTGTAAACATGGCGAGTAAAAGAAAGAGTTTATGTATTGACACGAAAAAGTGTCCTTTAATTCAGTCAAAATTAAAACCACTTACTAAATTCGTAAGTTGTATTCGTAAAATTATATTGTTTTCTTTTACTCTCCATATAACGAAAACTCTTTATAACGTAATAAAATACTCGGTCCCTTCAATTTCGTTATATGGAGTTTACACTGTATGTACAAAATTTGCACAAAACTATCTACTATAACAAATGCGTATATGTCTACCTTAAAAGAGATGGTCAGGGTGTGGTGTAAACTCAGGTATGTATTGAAGTAGGCGATATACATGGGTAAGGAAGGTGTGACTTGTCTCTAAGGCCCGATTTACATTAACGCTCTGCTCTCACTCCGATATCACTACGCTCCCGATTCGATATAATCTTGTTGTGTTCACATTACAGTGCTGATATCATGCTGGTACCTATTCGTTCCCTATTCACATTATAATGCTGCTCTAGGTACACTTTCAGTTCGGTCTCCGTTCGATACAAACATCTTTTCATAACAACTGAATGCAAGCGGAGTGGAGTGGAATCAAAAAAAATGTTTACACTATAGGTATAGGTATAGGCTCCGATCAAATATTACACCGTGACTGATATCGGACCGATATCAGAGCGATGATGTGAATACACTCATTGTTCATTGTGTAAGAATATTTTATCGAACCTGGGGCCGAGGGATATCGAAGTGAGAGCAGAGCGTTAATGTAAATCGGACCTTACTCACTTATTTACTTCTTGAAATCTACAGTTTTTGGATTTAATTTGTAAATATATTTTGTTCTTTTAAATTGTTTTGTTTTGATTGTACAGTGAATTTTAGTTATAATACAATGAACTGAGTACTGAAATTTGGTCTCTATAGTTTGGTTCTATATTTGGTCGCGTAAAGCGGCCTCTACATGGTCTATTTCACTATTTTACAATGTTATGGATCATCCACCGGTCTTAAAGATTGTACAATATATTGTACTAATTTTATTGCGCTAATATATTGTTCCAATGTTATTGTACAGTATAGTTCACGCTCCCATAAAGTTCCCATTTTTTGTGATTAAAGTCTTAGCATAAGGCACCGTTTGGATCACAAATAAATGAAAAATCTACAGACCCCCAAATGCGTTAAAAACACGTCTGTTTTTAGAGCCACACTTTACGATAACGTTGAAGGTAATTTTTCTTACTATAGAACTATTCATTGTTGAAATTAATTACTGAAATTTTTCCAAAATTTTAACAAAACTCAAAAAATTAAATATACGGGATTTCAGAATGTATTTAACATTATGGCTTTAAATGCTACGGAGAGACATTAGCACGGAAACAAGAGAAAATCGAATGATAACAAAAAATGGAACAAAATTTTCTTTTGTCTCAACAATGAAATTATTTTAATTGTTTTTCCTTAAATTGAAAATGTGTCAAATGATATAAATTCTTCCTCATTTTAAAAGTATTCTATATATAATGTCATTTGAAGGCGTCTAATAAGAAACTAAACAGACAATATGACAATATAAAAGACAGAGATAGACGTTTGCCACGACAAGTTTGCTGGTAGTGGCAAACAATTCATAACTGAGTCGAGAAAATTTTGACAACCAATAGCGGAATATTAAATAATGAAGAAATGAATAAAACAAAAAAGTTTTTCTGTTGTCTCCTTTAAACAATATCTCTCGCTAGGAGATATGAGAGAGAAGAATGAAAACATACAAAAAACTAGGGAAAAAAACTTGAGAAGTGTTCGGAAAAGAAAATGCCATTGTTTTTGTGGTGGTAGTTGTCGTTCGAAAAGTTCGAATCTTTTCGAATGTAATAACTAATGGTTCTGTAGAATATTGACACGATCACAAGAGAGACAGAAACGGGAAGTGAAGAGAACTTGTGAAGCAATTGAGAGTATTATTTGGTATAGTTTCGGGATGTTTGTTTAATGATATTTCCGTCTCTCTTTGTCTATCATTTCAATTTTTTTCGATCAGTTTTTGTAGTCAATATTGACAACATTGTCGGTTTAAAACACTTCTTGAAGACTGAACGAATAATGGATAGAATTTCTAAATCGGTCTTGTAAAATAGTTTACCAGAAAAATAGTTTAAATTGCTTTAGGACAGTAGACCACTTTCAAACGAAATATCTGAAAACAAATCACACAACCAAAAAAAAAAATCTATCTTTATAGGTACTAATATAATGAAAAGAGAAAATTTGTCTGTATGTCCGAAATAAACTCAGGCAGTACTGAACAGATTTTGAAAATTTTTTCACTGTTAAAGAGCTCAGGTATTCCAGATTTATATAGAATATGTTATATGAGACCCCCTGAACCCTAGGGATCTAAAAAACACCCAAAGTAAACTACCTATTCAATTTTTAAAAGTTTTTCACTACTAAATAGCTAAATTATTCAAGATAAACGCGAGGTTCTCGGTACGCAAAATCAACTATTCAACCGCTTTTGAAAATTTTCCTCTGTTAAAAAGTTAAACTACTTCAGATGGAAATAGGCTACGTTATATGAAATTATGAGATCTCCTGAATCCTAGGGACCCGAAAGGGTCTCAAGTGAACTACTCAATCGACCTTAAAAAATGTTTAAATGTTACAAAATTAAACTGTTACAAATTGACATTGGCTATGTTGTATGAGATCCGTTAGAGTCCTGGAAACTTCAAGAGCTCCAAAATTACTTAATCAACCGATTTTAAATTTTTTTCTACTGTTGAAAAGTTAAACAATTCCCAGCTAACATGAGCTATATATTAGGTTGTCCAGGAGTCTCACAGTGGGGCCAAATCCCCAAAAGTTGGCCAAAAGTCGGAAAATAGAATTTAAGTTATGGTAATTTTTAGCAGTGGGTTAGGTTGGGTAAGAGTCCGAAGGTCGAATTTAAGACTTTAGCGCGCCCTATCTTTTATACCTGCTACTGTAGGATAGTTGAAAAGCGACTCTCAATCGACGTAGACGCGTCGTGCAGTGAACAAATATTTCAACGCTATATTTAAAAGAACGGCAAATCTCTAAAAATCAATTCATTTCAATTTTTAAAAATGGAATCAATAGCTGAAAGTAAGTAGAAAATTGTTATGTAAGACAAAATTAATAATAATAGTTTATGCGATAACAATTAACGAATCATTTGTACGAAAATAAACGAAAGATTACAACGGAAAATTTTAAACACGTAGAGAAAAGTTTATAATTTCTACAGACTTCTGCGACTTGACCGATCGCATCATGTACATAGAACTATTATTGAATGGAAAAAATTAAAACTAGCTGCCTTTGTGCCATTGTTGTTCTTGCAATGTAAGACATAGTTTTCTGAAGTTCGTACATTAAAGAAGTGAGATCATTTATTTTTTTTTGTAAAGGTTAAAATTTAATTGTAAAGTTCTTTTTCGTAAAAGAAAAACTATTAACAAATATAAAATAATATAAAACGATAATAAAAGTGAAAAATTTACTTAAAAAACTTTTTTAAAAAATTATTAGGTACTAAACTAAAATAAAAATATTAAAAATAAATTAATCTACAAAAATAAAATTAAAGCACAATAAGGTGTTTAAGAAAGCACAACTAGGCACTAAACATGAATGAAGAATATTTGAAAGAATACGTTCTCTCTCAATCGTCTGTTTGTTTGTTTGGAATTGCCCAATAAGTTCTATTTTTGTAATTGTGTACAGGACTAACAATGATTGAAGCATACATATAATATACGGATAAACTGTTTAAATATTCCTAAAAAAAGTTGCAAAAAAGAAAAATTGTTTTCTAGTTGATGGTTAATGCTTCTATTATTCCTTAAATAATTATGTTAATATTAAAC
Source organism: Brachynemurus nebulosus (assembly GCA_035578155.1). Taxonomy (NCBI): domain Eukaryota; kingdom Metazoa; phylum Arthropoda; class Insecta; order Neuroptera; family Myrmeleontidae; genus Brachynemurus; species Brachynemurus nebulosus. The sequence continues at coordinate 26,747,222 of JAPWDM010000003.1, forward strand.
CTTTTATCCTAAACCGTTGAAGAAGAAACTGTTTGAGAAAAAATAACAATACATGATTTTGTAAAATTTTATTGAATACTTATTAAATTCAAATATAATATACCTATCCTTTTTTTTTAAATTTTTTGAATCAAATTATGCTTTGGATGCCGATCCATGAAATTTAAATCAACTGATTGTCGGTTTTACCCTATTATATAACATATGGATCTATTTTGTACCTTCTCTATAAAAGTGATTTATATCAAATCCGTCATTTTGTTTTTATTTCAAATTTTGACTTCGGATTCATAATCAGCGGCTCCGAAGACCCCGGAGTACTGACTTTCAAACAAAGGGCATAGCCGGGTAAGATAGGGAAAACGGCCCTTGACGCAAAATTGATTGTTTTTATAGAAAATAATACTTATTGGCGCCAGATACATTCCTGCCAAATTTCAACCCTCCGAGGCTAATAGTTTATGAATACACAATCAGACAAAAATTTAAAAAAAATTTTTTTTGACGAAATTACTGAGCCGATTTATTTGAGTTTAATATATATTGTGTACCCACCGTAGACAAAGTAATGAAAAAAAAATTAATGTTATATCCCTTTATTATACTAATTTTTTTAATTTTTAATTTTAAGTAAATTTTTTTTTGGCACTTCCGCGTTAGCGACACCCACCATTTTTTGTTCAATAATATGTCTCTTAGTACTCTATAATATATATTTTTACGGAAAAATTTTAGTTGGTAGAACATAGTAATATTTCAGTACAAATGCATGCCATGTTCGGTACTACATATATTACTTATGTATAAAAAGGACTATAAAGTAAAATATCTAGCCTATTTCTAAAATTATATGTCTTTTGTCTTTTTTTATTAATAAAACAAAATAGTTATTGATTCCTTTTTTGTTAGAGTTTTTCCCTTTGTAAGACGTCAAGTGGACCTTTATTAGCTCATACACCACGTTTTACGACGTCAAGAATTTCATACAAAGTTTATTAGCTGTCAAAATAGTATACCAGTTGGTCATTTCGTTATAATTCCCCATGACTCGTCATCGTGTTAACGAAAGAAGACAAACAGCAGATAAAGCTAGACGTTTGTCTAAGCTTGTTGGTCGTAGTTATGAACGTATGTAATTTTGTTACAGAAAAAATCCACTTTCTGCACCCTCTTAAGAAGTGCAACAAAAACATCAAGTGAGAGGGGCGAGCTACATATCGCGCACACATGTATACTGCTTTCTTCAAGTTAGTTATATGTACCTACATATTTTTATAACTACAACAGGTTTTAGTTGGACTGTTGTTATTACTATACATTGTTGAAATTTTTTTTCCAATTTTTTAAGTTAATGTTTATTATTATTAAAACAATATAACATTTAAGACGTATTATTGCTATTATTATTATTTTTATTGAAATAAAGTTTCTAAAACTTATAATTTTTGTTGAGTTAGATGTAATTTTAATTAGTAAGTATACTGAGATAATTTTATTGAATTCATTCAAATATTTAGATTCATGGTAAAATTAACCTTGAAAATTATTTTTTAACAAGTTAAAACCTATTTTTTATAACAAGTCAAAATATATATATTTTTTAGACGGTCACAGGAACTCCAAGAACTGCAACTCAGGGGAGAAGAAAATATTTTATTGCACTCCTTAGAGTTCTACTGTGTTTTTGAAATAAGGTAGATGCTTTACTTTATGGTCCTTTTTATATATAAGTAATATATGTAGTACCGAACATGGGATGCATTTGTATTGAAATATTACTATGTTCTACCAACTAAAATTTTTCAGTAAAAATATATGTTATAGAGTACTAAGAGACATATTATTGAACAAAAAATGGTGGATGTCGCTAACGCGGAAGTGCCAAAAAAAATTTACTTAATATTAAAAATTTAAAAAAAATTAGTATAATAAAGGGATATAACGTTAATTTTTTTTTTATTACTTTGTCTACGGTGGGTACACAATATATACTAAACTCAAATAAATCGGCTCAGTAATTTCGTCAAAAAAAATTTTTTTTAAATTTTTGTCTGGTTGTGTATTCATAAACTATTAGCCTCGGAGGGTTGAAATTTGGCAGGAATGTATCTGGGGCCAAGAAGTATTATTTCCTATAAAAACAATCAATTTTGCGTCAAGGGCCGTTTTCCCTATCTTACCCGGCTATGCCCTTTATCACGTTTTCGACTTTTAGCCAGCTTTTTAGAATTTGACCCCACTGTGGAGAAGTTTCTTCTCAAATACTATTGAATTATGAAAGAAGTTAATGTGAGGTTAAAATTGTCCGTCAGAGTATTATAGAACCATAAAGAGCTTACAATAAAAGCTAGACGGAATTTGGGTAGCAAGAGCATAACATCTGAGTAGCAAGATCACAGTAATTACGGGTAACTGGGTAGTAGTAATGTCGAATGGAGATGCAATTAGTCAATTAATCGACTAAAGTTGTTTTTCCGACAAAATTAGTCATTAGTCGAAAATATCGAGCATAGATTAGTCGATTAATCGACCAAATTTTTAGTCGAATTCATGAATTGAGTAACCTATGTAACTCTTTCCAAAACAATGTTTTGAATTCAATTATTGACTTTCATTTTTAATTTTTTTTTCAAAATAAAAAAAAAACAAAACAAAATTACATATTACAATGTATTATTCACATAAAAGTAAAAAATCATACAAACAAATAATTTTTAGTTTTCATTTTTTCGAGATTAATAAATAATGCAGAAACTGTTAAATTAGTCGATTTTAGTCATTAAAAAAAATATTAATCATTTTGGTTATTTAGTCAAGGGTAAAATAGTCGACTAAATAATGACTAAATTTAAACAAAATTAGTCGACTAAACGGACTAATCGATTAATCATCCGACATCACTACTGGGTAGTAAGGTCATAGTGATTATGAGCGACTGGGTAGCAAGGTCATAGTGATTATGTACTAGTGACAAGACCATAGTGAATATGGACCACTTGATAGTAAGATCATAATGATTGGGAACCACTGATTTGCGATCACCAAAATCGTAAATTAAATTTTGATTCTTTATACCTAATGTTTAATTGGAACGATATTTTTCATTGTGTTTCGTTTTTGGCTTTTATTCATTAATACTGATATAGTCGAACCTGGATAAGCGAGAGTTGAAGGAACCGCGATATATATTTTTTCTCTGATAGAGGTTTCTCACTAACCCAAGTTTCTAGCTTATAGAGGTACAGGAGAGGTCTATCTCACTTATAGAGGTTTAGAAAAAATATAACCAATATATTTCGTTTTGACATTATAAATAAGTGCCGAACCTTTCTTTACAATCAATATTTATCAACAGAAGTAAGCTTGACAAATAAGTCGGTATACATGCACATTTGGCTACTTGAATAGAAAATGACTTCCTCGAATTGTAAGAAAGTAGGAACATATTATACACATTCAGGCATTCGAATAAAATATAAGTTCTTTGAAATTTAAGAATGAATCATAAATAGCAAATGCTAAATACGTTTAACTGTCGCTTATAGAGGTACAGACAATTTGCAGTCTCAGTTATGCAGGTCAATGAGCGAAAAACGACTCACACTTATAGAGATTTTTGTTTCTCATTCATATAGGTTTTAGCGTGGTAAAATTACGGGACCTGACGATTACTCTCACTTACAGAGTTTTCTCGCTTACCCGCTTCCCTCTTACTCAGGTTTGACTGTATATGAATCCCTTATCAGGTGCAGATGACAATTCCTCCGTTTCGAAATGACTGGCAATGGGATTAAAAATTTGCTTCCGGCCATGTCTCTATTTTAGAATCTGGTATTCTCTAACTCTATTTTAGGGACTGCCTATACTCGAACATTTACTTTTTGAGGTTATTGATTAGAGCGACACGCTCTTATTAGGCAACCTGTACATTACGAAAGGAATTCTACAAAATAAGTTTTAAGATTAATATTAATGCTTGATGTAGTATATATATTATTTGATATTATGAGAATTTCGAAGGAAGGACCGATTCGTTTGCTTCTTGCACTGTCGATTAAAGAATTGTTTTTTCTTAAATTTCTTCAACTGTATTTTCTGCAGTATTTTCTGTTGAATTTTCCTTGCTAGTGAGTATTTGACTGACAAATAATTAGTATTTGACTGTGAATCACTTGAAAAGAGAGTTAAATGTATTTTCACGGAAGAAAATTTCTTATGTGTGTATCTTGTGCAGTAGCGTAGCTGAGGTGACTGGCGCCCCTGGCCACATTTGAAAGTGGCACACCTGGCCAGGCTTGAAAGTGGCGTCCCTGGCCAGGCTTGAAAGTTGCACCCCTGATCAAACTTGAAAATGGCGCCCCTTCTTTGATAACAAGATGGTGGCAGTAACTTAAAAAATCCGTCCTCTACCCACAATCACATCATACGTCTCCTTTCATTTTTTGCGCAAATTACAGCCACCTGGGCTTCTGAAGACTATTTATGAAACTTCACGGAATTATGCGATAACGACGTTCAGGTTTGTTTCCCAGACTTGTAGAAATGCAAGAAATCTTTTTGTTGATTCAAAATTCGAGCATTTACCCAACGTTTAGGAAGACAGGATTTATGGAAAGCAATCAAAAATTCCAACAAATCCAATAAAATAATAAATTTATTTCTGTTCAGTCCAGATACATTTCGGTATCTTGGATTCGGTGAAATTTTTGATTGTTTTCCATAAATTTTGTCTTACGTTGGATAAATAGTCGAATTTTGAATCAACATTATATTTGTTAGCTACCCAAATGATATTTCATCAGAAATCTTTTTACTTTCAACTTGTAGCCTAGTTTAAGACTATAGCCAGTGTAGCCATGTATGTTAATTGTTATTTTATCTCAGTCTATGTTTCTTAGTAATTTTTTCAATGTTTTTAGTATCAAAATCAAATGATATTTTAGACTGCGCCCCCTACTTCGGCGCCCCTGGCGGGGGTCATCCCTGCCACCCGCTTGTTACGCCACTGATCTTGTGCGATATTATTTTTGTGATTATTAGAACGCGCACATAATAGACAAACTGTACATTATGAAGCGACATGACATTCAAAAAGTTGATTTTAAAATTAATGTTAGTGCTCTTAGTTATAACGACGAATCGATCGAGGCGGGCGAGAAAACGATAGAAAACATGTGAATAAAGCAATATAAAAATAAGTTCTCTCAACACTTCTTGAATTATATGAATATTGTGCATAAATTCGTGCACCATGACGATGCGGGCAACGATCGACGACAAACCGAATTCCATTCATGTTTAGTACATCAATTTTCAACTTCAAATCATAATAAAACGACTAACGCGAACTCACTAAACCAAAAAACCATTATAAATTATATGCGAAATGAATGAAGACGGTGGAATACGTTGAATACGACAAAAAAAAAACTTTCTTAAAGAAAACTTTTTTTCTGACTGGTTGAAAATTTATATGAATTTTTATATTTCACAGTACGGGAGCGATGATGATGGTTCCAGAAATGACATAACTTTTCGTGAAGGAGAAGAAAACGGTGTTCACGACACAAAAAATACAGATTATTTAATAATCAGAAAATTTATGTGATAAGTTATGCGAATATTGTAGTTCTTTCTTTCTTTTCTTTTTTGGTTTCATTCTTTTAAGCGGTTTTTTGTTCATTCTTTTCGGCGATGCTAATAACGATAATTTTAAAAATATGCGCATTGATTTAATGATTTGTATTGGTGGTTTAGGTGTTTTCTAGAAAAATATATTTCAGTCGTCTAGAAAGTCATACGGGTCAATAAATACCTATTTATTAGTAATTAATTTTGTAACATAACTGACATTGACACAACAGCGGGGAGCTCAAGCAGTTCGACCCCCCTTCCTTAAAATTACCTGGACCCATCATAAAATTAGAATTTTTTAAATCCAGAACAACCGTTACATAACAATTAATAAAAACAATTTTTGATATTTTTCTTTTGTTTTGATATTCTTTATTAGTAAATTTATATTTATACTTATAATTTATATAGGTACTAGCATTCACCCACGACTTCGCACACGTAGTTTCTATAATTAAGACATCATGTTAATTGGTTAAGAGTATACTTACATCATATCACAATTAAGAGTTGCTATTTCTTTGGAAAATTTTCTCTCTGGAATAGAATGTTTTCTAGGCGTAGAAAGTAGCCTATAACCATCTCTGTTTCTAAGCTATCTCTTTGCATAATTTTAGGTTAAGCTGTTGAGGCGTAAAAGTAAGACAAACAAATAAACAAAGAACAAAGTTCCAACACGTATAACTAATTGTTTTATGCTTATATAAATGCAGACGTGACGAAAGGGTTTGCAGCTCCAGGGCCCGAGTTTGAAGACGAAAAAATGACGAAATGCCCGGCATTTTAAACTAAAAAGTATGTATTTTAGGAATATGCAAATAAGTTGAAACTTTATAATTGCTTCTAATTTTCCATAAATATTAGGTTGTCAGGTTATTGTTGGCAATTCCATATAAAATATAAAAAAAATTAATGAATTCACAGTTTCGAAAATCGTAAAAAAAAGATGTCTTGAAAGGAAACTATCCTAGTTTTAAAATATCGTTTAATATCGCTTATTCTTAATTATAACCCCTATGGTAACCAACATCTTCAGCGAATGTATCTGACATTAAAGGGGTGACAACAACAGGGGATAATCTTGATTTCAAGTGGTACACTTCGAGTTTATGATGAAATTGTTGCTGTGTATCTAGACATATATGGAAACAAAGAAAAATAAGTTAAATAATATCAAAAATAATATAGACATTTTCTAAACAAATTTTGAGTTTTAAGTTTATAACAGTACTATTACGACCAAAAAGAGAATATTCTAAAACAAACTGATAACATCCAAATAATAAACTTAAAATAATAGTAATAATAATAATAAAAAACCAAAATATAAAACAAAACTTTTAGAGTCAGTTACTTGAACGTTAACGCGACATTAAAGAAATCGTTAACCGATAAACGATCACCCATAATAATACAAAACATCATATTTCTCAAAAATTGTCTCTTACGCTATCCTTATCTCTTATCGACCAATGACTATCGAAATGTGGAACGAAATGATTGAGAAACCATTTGATTGTATTGTATTTTGATAGATAAAGACAGATAAGATTGTTGAAGATAAAATAAAAGGGAAACTAGAGAAGAGAGACAATCGAAAACAATATTTTTTACGATTATCGTTTGGTTTTGAAAGATTCCTCGACCATATTTTTGTGTTGTGTTATTATTGTGTTATAAAATAAAGATTATGTAAGTAATATTCAGACGGAGACACTAAAAAGGACATTTGGGGGTGGATCGAGCAGTTATGTGATCGTGTCTATCTTTATATCATGCACAGATTTTTATTTTTATAATAAATATGATAACGTTTTTCGTTTAACTTTGTAGGATTAAAAAAAAATTTTCGCATCAGTCGTGTAAATTTTCATTAGAGGGATCAGCATGGATTTTGACGCATCGATGGCATCAAAATTAGTTAATAGATACAAAAGAATAAAGATTCAGTTTGATAAGTGCGGGCGATCGGACGGTTATCCGCAATACTTGTCAAATTTAATTATGCTATTTTTTGTTTTTCATTTATTATTTTCATTTTTTTATTAAACAGCCATTCTTTTCTTACGGACATGACATTTTCTCGCACTTTACACGCCTTTTCATAAGGGAAAAAAATAGAAGTTAATATTTTCTTATAAATTTTCAATACTAAGCAGCTAGACAAATGTGTACACAATATTTGTACTGAATAAAAATTCACAACATAGTTTTAATGCTAGAGCTAATAGAGTGTGTGTCACGGACGTGGCAAAAAAGTATCTTTTTGTCGCGTCCGTAACATATCTCTAGCATTAAAACTAATAATGTTATTTATTTTATATTCAGTACAAATATTGTGTACACATTTGTCTATCTGCTTAGTATTGAAAATTTATAAGAAAACAATAACTTCTATTTTTTTTCTTATGAGAAGGCGTGTAAATGTGCGTGAGAATGTCATGTCCGTAACTAAAGTATGGCTGTTATGTATCCGTTTGAATATTTTTAAGTAATTAATTTTACCTTTCAGTAGATAACAAGTCGGGAGCGAACTAACCTACGACTCTTTTTCAAGATAAGATTAAAATCTGACCGCGGGAGCGAACTAGTATGCGGGAGCGAACTGAAAAGGGTATGTTTAAAAAGAATAATGGCTGTAAAGTTAAAATTAAATTAATCTACCTTATCAGAAGTATTGAAAAATAAATTTTACAGTCGAAGTTCTAAAACGTATTTTTTGGGGTTTGTGATGAGCGTTTTAATAACATTTTAATGACGAATCCGAAATTAAGAATTTTGAAAAGTTTCTATTGCATATAGCAGGGGTGGCCAACCAGCGGCCCGCTTTAATAATTATTTGGCCCGCGAGATTTATCACACGTATACAAAGTATTTATTTTATAATGACCAAATTGTAGTGAAAATCAATGTATTAATTAGTACCTAATTAGTAATTATACATTACTAATAGTGGGTCTAAATCTAATATGGGAACACGTAATTTTATATGCGGCCCGTGGAGTTATGATGCGCTTCCAAAGCGGCCCGTAAGATCATTTGAGTTGGCCACCTCTGGCATATAGTTTATGAAAATACGCGGGTTTCTGTAATCGGTTTAAGTACTTAAAGAAAATTCAATGAAAAAGAATTTTTCCGAAAAAGTAAGTAGGTAAATCTTTTAGTAACTTTAAAAGACAACAAACTTAACAAAATATTAGCATGATCCATCCGGGAAAAAGAAGGTGTTCACAGTAGTTGTGGTGAATGTGCGAAAAAAGAAGTGGTTGTACCATGCACTTTTGTTTATTGCTGTAATAAATTGATTATTTAGTTATTTATTCAAGTAAAACAAAACATTAACTTCATCATCGTCCAATTTTCTTTTAATTCTTTTAAAATGAAAACCTCACTTGTTAAAACTTTCTTCTAATTTAATTTTTATCTTTGTCTACCGCTACAAAATGTACTGTCCGATGTTGACTCTATTCATTTTTCCTCCACCATGTCTTTTAAACATTTGAATTGATTAAACAAAAGACTAAGAACAGTGAAAGAGGAACGATAATGATTTTCATTTTTCATTTGTTAATGAGGAAAAAAGTGAAAGGGAAAATTTTATAAATAAAAATTTGTATAATTTTATATTCGTTTTTTTAGGGATCCGGAGAAACATCTTGGAACCCACTATATAGTTTCGTTAAATTCGTTTGTCGGTTTGTCTATCCCCCATATTTCCTACATCTTGAAGTTTATGAGCATGAAATTCAGCTAGTAGGCAATTCAGCAATTCAACGTGTTACAGAAAGAATATGAATTAATCCTTTTCTTTTTTTCTAGAGATACTTTTTTACGTGTGAGAAGATATCTTTCACCATTTCTCAAGTTCCGTTTGCGGAATACTGAGATGGATATTGGTGAATAGCCTGCTGCTTCTCGCAGTAATCTCTAAATTATTGATTTTTTTCAGAAAATCTGAAAAAATTACAGATACTAGCACTATTTTAAAAACACCCAATTAAAATTATTTCGGCTTGCCAGTTGTGCCAGTAGTTTTCGGTGATATGGTCAAGCAAATCTTCGAAAATTCAAAAAGAAATTTACAATAGAGAAAGTCGTCCTTATAAATTTTGTATTGAGACATATTTCGGTATTAAAAAAAATCTTCCAAAAATTCAAGCACAAATCATTTGTAAGGAAAATGCTGGTAAATGAATAAAAATTTTTGTTTTTAAAAAGTAACTCCAAAAATAAAAGCTGCGAAAAGCTTTAGCCATTGAGGAACCCGGACTGAATGTGTGCCAGACATGCACTTTGCGAATTTTATGTAAATAGACACGGATCGGTAGAGAACTTTTCGTTGTATATATATTTTAATTGTTACAAAATTTTGTTTGCTTTTATTTCGATTCATAAAAACCTATGTTAATATTATGTGCTTTGGGTCAACGCTTTTTTTGTGGATACATAAATTACTGTTAATATTAATTACACAAAAAAAAAAAGTTATATGGGATCAAATGTCAGGCGAAATATGAAATATTAATTCTTTGACTAATGTCTTGTTTTATGAATTTTTATAACCTGAAAAGTTTAAGGTTGTAAATAGTAGATAGGTACTACGTAGTTTATGATACCATACTGAAGTAATATAGAATGTCATCAAATTATTTTGCTGAGAACTTTTACTTTTAGCGAATTTCGAAAACTCGAAATTCAGCTATTAGAGTAGGTCTCATGACGCAATCTGATTCCGGGACTATGGCAGAAATATGTTTTGAGGTCTCTAGAATACGAAGATGATATTCACTAAAATTTATATATATATATATATATATATATATATATATATATATATATATATATATATATATATATATATATATATATATATATTTATGTGTTCCCACGATAACTCTCGAACGAAACGTCTAACGCTTATGAAATTTTGTGTGCGGACTGGATTCTGAATTGGCTCGGCTAAGTTCGTTAGCCAGACACGTCGGATGCTCAGAAATAGGTTTTCTGGCCATTTTTTATCATTCGATCCTATCATAACACTGTTCGATTTTTACATCGTTGAAAAGGAAAAAAAAATATGAAGAAAATGTTCTTATAATTTTCTTTCTATGTTAAGTAGTTTTCGAGAAAATCGTAATTTCCACTTTTGCCTTATTTTGCTCTCTTTGTCATTGTAATAAGTAATTTATATTCCTGTCTCAGTTGCTTATAACATACCCAAAAACTTCATTTTTTTTACGTAAAACAAACGGTAGTTCAAAATCTATGTATTATAAATACCATATCTCTGTCTCATTTTTTTAAATTAAAATTAACTAGATATTTTAAGCATGTGTAATGAAGATTTTTTTAATTTTTTTATTGAATTTTAAATGAACAAGATAATAAAGGTAATATCAGGATATAATATTATTAAATATTATAGAAAGATAACATAATAATAATGTTTATATACCAGGAAAAAAATTTTAAAGAACTAGAAAATTTTGAAAATTTTTTCACTGTCAAAGATCTAACCTATTTTAGATATTTTAGACAGATATAGATTACGTAATGTAAGGTCCGCCAGGGTCCATGGGAGACAAAAGTGTTAAAAATAAACTAACCGACCGATTTTGAAAATTGTTTCACTGTTAGAGGGCTAAACTATTTTAGAAAGATATATATTACCTCATGCAAGGTCCGCTAAGGTCCATTGGATCTAGAAGTGTCAAAAATAAAATAAGAGACCTATTTTGAAAATTTTTTCACTGTCAAAGAGCTAAACTATTTTAGATAGATATAGAATACGTAATGTAAGGTCCGCCAAGGTCCATGGGACCCAAAAATGTCAACAATAAACTAACAGACCGATTTTGAAATTTTTTTCACTGTTAGAGAGCTAAACTATTTTAGATAGATATAGATACCTTATGTAAGGTCCGCTAGGGTCCATTGGATCTAAAAGTGTCAAAAATACAATAACCGACTGATTTTGAAAATGTTTTCACTATTACAGAGGTAAATTATTTTAGATGGATTTAGCTTATATCTTGTATGAGGTCGGCCAGAGTCCTGGGATCTTTTAAGCGCCAAAAGTAAATTAACCGACCGATTTTGAAAATTTTTTCGCTGTTAGAAAGCTAAACTATTTTAGATAGTTATAGATTACGTTATGTAAGGTCCGTCAAAGTCCATGGGACCCAGAAGTGTCAAAAATAAAATAACTGACCGATTTTGAAAATTTTTTCACTATTGCAGAGGTAAACTATTTTAGATAAGTACAGTATGTTATCTGAGATCCACAACTGTCCTGCGGATGCAAATGCGGCATAGAAAACTACACTACGGGTTTTAAAATTAGTTTTACTGTTAGAAAGATAAAATATCCTATATTATATAGGATAGAAATAAACTACCGAACCGATTCTCAATATTTTCGCATTGCTAGAGAACTAACTTATTTTAGGTGGATAGCACTATGCTGTACAAAGTCCGTTCGGGGTCTTGGGTCCCAAATATATCAAAAATAAATTACCTAGTCGATTTTGAAAATTTTTTTACCCTTAGAAAGCTAAACTAGTTTAGATGGGTATATGCGCCAAGCACCTTATGCGAAAAAACGCTAAAAATTAACTACTCAACTGATTTTGAAAATCTTTTCACTCTTAGAAAGCTGAATTATTTTAAATGGATACAGGTCTTAGATGAGATCCGCCAGTGCTCAATATTTCGAAATTCGCTATGTTATGTAGATGCTGCGACAAGGGTATCTTTTATTATTCGTTAGGCAAGTTCTACATGTTTCTCCTTATTATCATAAAAGAAAAGTAGAGCATAAAAGGAAAGATTAATTTGCTTAAGATATTGACAAAAATTTGGTTGGAGAATTTTCTTGTCTTTAAATATTAAGTATATTTTTTAAAATTCTATTTCAAGAATACATTCTGCATCAATTTAATAATCTTAATGATGAATGCGAATAAAAATAAACCTACGAGAACTGGAAAAAGGGTTAAATTATACCAGAAAAGAATTGTTGACAAGTTTTTTTTCCCAGTGAGGGAGTATTTTCTCACATAAAAACACTTACTGTGCATTAACATGTGAGCGCATATACAGGATGTTTACTTACAAAATAGAATCATTTGAAATTTGTGCAATTTCCCAAATTAAGTGCCAACGAAATTTTCTAGTTTTTTTCTGTTTTTCTTGATTGACTTGCAAGTAAAACAAGTAAAAAAGTAGATGAAAATTGGGGGACCCGTTTAATTTCCGTTAAGAAGTATTAAAATTGAATATATTCATCATTGCGTTTAGTAGGTAAATAAATCATTTTCCTTTCTTTTTTTTTAAAATTTGGGCAAAGGGAAATACTAGAAAGAAAAACAAACAATTTAATTTAATTATCATATTTATTTATTACTAAATAATATAATTTCTAAGAGGAATAGTAAAATCATATTAACATAACCTAAATTTCCTATAAATAAAAAAATTAAGTTTTTAATATTTTTTAATGAAAATTAAATATGTGCATAAACTTTTATCGTCATTTTTATTTGTTTTAATATTAAAGCAATTAAAAAAAATAAAAAATTTGACAACTTTATTTTTTCGTTGGCACGTAATTTGGGAATTAGCCGAAATTTGTTCGGTTGTGTGTACGGAACATAATCAAAAACTAGTGGACCGCGATTTGATGAATTTCTTTCAAGACATGTTTCACACTATTTTCTAAAGAGACACGCGAGATACATATTGTCCTATATGCATTTTTTTTTTTTTTGACAGCTTATGATGAACAAGTCCCGCTTTCATGATTATAATAATCGGACTCTCTGATAACCTGACAGCAATTTGACGCAAAAATTTTTTTTTTAAATCAAATAATCCGAAATTCTATACAAAGTCAGTTATTTATCGTGCTCCACTTCGTTCGCTAAAGAACTCAAAATTAGCCATTTTCATATATAAATGGTAATTTTCGCGTGAAAATACTGTCCGGTTAACACGGGTTACACTGTAGTAAATTTTTAAAATTAAATAATAGTAACCATACATAGTTAAACATAGAAATATTCTGTCAGTTTTATTATACTGGTGACAGCATACATGGATAGTACACGACTAGCACAATACAGTACAAACTTTTTGTTTAAAGAAAAAGAAAATGGCCGGCTAATTTGGTGGGGACATATGGCTGACCAAATGGTTGGAAAGCAACATTTGATATTATACGACCTAATGTTATTCCAATTAATGTTGAAAATGACTCCAAGCTATGATTTCTATTTAAAATTAAAGAATTGCTCTAATGTTTAAGAATGTGTTGATATTTAATTGAATTACTTGGTAGGCCAAGTGGTCGGAAAACGAAATTTCATATTATACGGCCAAATATTATTCCAACTAATTGGCGAAAACGTATATTTGTTTTATACAATAATTCTATCTAAAATTATAAATATTTCTCTAATATTTAAGAAAATGTCAATTTTTATCGGAATTACATAGCCGACCAAATGGTCGGAAAACCACATTTCGTATTACACGGCGAAATGTTATCCCTACTAAGGGCGGAAATGATTCCAGGATACAGTAATCATATTTAAAATTAAATAATGGCTTTTAAATATCTGTCTAATGTTTAAGAAAATGTAGATAATTATCTGAATTACGTGGTCGGCAACTGATGTTTCAGTGTCTGAACTTTCTTTTGACATGCTTTATACATTACGTATGTATATGCACAAAACTTGTAGCACATATATTTAAAAAAAAAAACGCCGTGAGCAGCGGGGCCCCATCACGGTAGTCGAATTTTCCCCTTCATCTTCGGTATTGAATGTCTACAAGCGAAATGTGATTGAAAGTCTACAACCGAATTGTCATTTTGTTGGTTTCAAAACTGGTGATGAGTGTTCGGCTGATCGAGGCTTTAAAAAAAGGTTTTAAGTATTTAAGGGCTGTATCTCAGTAAATTTCAATTTTGTGCCGAAAACAGGTAGCAGAAAAAAAGCCAACACAATTCGTACGAGGACATTCCTGCCCATGTTTATCCGCTAATTGCCTTTATGTTTTAGTTTTAAATATTAAAAAAGGACCTTAAATAGTAAACTGGAAGGCCTTTATAAAGATATTTTTTCTTTCCAAAAAAATCCAAAATTTCTATTTTATAAATACTAAAAATCCAAAATTCCTAATTTATAAATAAACAGTGACTTTAATAACATTTTTAAATTACTTAATATGTATGTATTTCATTTGTCATAAAAGTAAGTTCACTTTTTTTTAAAATTTTTAAAATTACTATTCGCCTACTTGTATTTAGAATAAACATAATGCTTTTAAAACACATTTAACAATAGCATTCAATTCCGATGTAAAAATGGGAGAAGTGGGGGGAAAAGTGATGTGGACTCCCTACAAGGTACTAGCTGGATACTAACTGAATACACGTACAAAATTTCAGCCCTCTAGGTTTCCTTATGGAGTCTCTAGACGTGTTAGAAAACAAGCAAAAAAATTAAGGAAATATTGGCGTAAAAATCGTGGGGGTAAGGGTTAAAAGTTGAAACCTCCAAAAAACAGTGTCTGGCTATTAGCTTAACCTGTACACCAAATTTCAGCCCTCTAGGTTTATTTGGGGAGATTTTGACCCGAACGAAACTGTTAAAAAACAAGAAAAATCATGTTCTTTTGGGTATAAAAATGGTTGGTGTAGGGGTTAAAAGTCGAGACCCCCAAAAGGCACCCCCTTGATACTAACTCAATCCGAATACAAAATTTCAGCCCTCTAGGTTTATTCGGGTGACCTGTGCGAGTGGTACAAACTTCGAAAACGTCGAAAATGCATGAAATTGTAGCTTAAAAATGAGGGGGGGTGGGGGTAAAATATTAAAACCTCCAAAAAGCACAACCTAGGTACGAACTTTATCAACACACCAAATTTCAACCCTCTACGTTAATTCTGGGGGGCTGGGGGCCTGTTAGATCCAGCGAAAATCGTTTTTCCCCCTCTACTCCCACCATATCATCCTAGGAAGCTGCATTTTGGATATGTTGTAGATAATTGACCGAAACATTATTTAAAACCGGTTTGGAAAAGTTTTATTGCTTTTCCGCCCCCCACCACCCCCTTAAAGGTCGGGTCAGAAAAAAAATTTGCCCAAAATTTGACCCCACTTTGATAGTATGAGGTGCCTCGAAAATGAGCCCCATTTACCAAATTTCATCTCTTAACTTCCATAGGGGGGGTCCTACACAAATTAAAAGGTGGCGGGAATATATATATATATATATATATATATATATATATATATATATATATATATATATATATATATATATATATATATATATATCCGTCCGAAAACGGATAGCGCCCCTACTCTCGCCTCTCGCAGCTCTTATCGTATAGACTGTATAAGTCTAATTTTTCGGAGAAAATTCGACTAAAAATGCAGTATTGCCATAGAAGTAGTACACGACTGTGTAGATGTGAATGAAGTGGTGCTTATTGCATCTCTTCTTTTCAACTTATTGTTGCTGGGGAATACCATATATATGTTATATGTTTGATAGTTTTAATTCCAGAAAAAATTTCATTAAAGAGAAATTTTTATATAGTTAATAGAATATGGGTTTTTTAACATATGTTGTGTATTATTATGGAGAAATTATTTAAATTAAATTACATTTTGTGTAATTTATTTAGCTTCGGTTGAAATTTTCTTTAATAAGTAATTTTGTAAGAAATTTTATTTTGATTTTAAGTATACATTTGAAATAAAAGAGTTATCAGTCATTGGCACACTTTAATGACTTCTGACATTATTTGAAACTTATTTGAAATTTTAACGAATTTAAGAGCAAATATATAAGATATCATTACAAAAGCATTGGCGAAATTTCTTTTCGCAGTTAGTTTTTATAAGTAATTCTAGCTAATATTTAGGTAATATAAGAGGTTCGATTTTCTTAATTTCAACTTATTGGGTCCAAATTTATATGGAGACGCTATTTAAAAAAAAAATACTCTATAATGAGCTGAAATATTAAAATAATAAATATTTCCGACAAAAAGAAATACCTGAAGATTTTTGCAAAAATGAAACTAAGTGTATTTTGTATTAGTATTAATACTTAAAGATAAAAATTGTTGAAATCTAGTGTTATGCTAAGTAGCTACATAATTATGTAAAGTACAGATATTAGGTATTTTGAAAAATAACTAATTCTTTTAAACAAATTAAAATAAATATTCAGGACAACATTATTTTATTAGGAATTTTTTTCTGCAGTGTGCAAATTAGAATACTATAAAAATTTCAAAAAATTATAAGTGTGGCGCCCTTTTAAAGAAAATTACGTTTTGGGACATAAAAATGCACCTGCCGGGGGCGATAAATATTCAATAAGCGCATATTAAGCCACTATTTTAGTTTGCACACTGGACAATACGTCAATAAATACGTTAAAAAATAAATAAGAACTTTTTAAGTTCCCATCGAAATTTTTGTAAGTATGATGATTATTGTTAATTAAATGTGAGGTGGAATAATCTTGGTGAGGATGCAGCAGTGGCGGAATAAGAAGAAGAATCCTCTCGAGTGGGGGTGGAAGAAGACTGACGAACACCTGAGATCAATTTCAAGACGAACACCTGAGACTAATCGCAATTTGCTTTTACAAAACGCAATCCTGTATAAAAAAATTAGTTTCCTTAGTGATAATGAGTCATATTTTTTCCAAAAAATCTAAAAATACTAAAAATTGCTACTTTTACACCCTTAATAACTCTGGAACTCTTCACTTTAGCAAGAATATGCACCGGTATATTTGTGTTCACAATTTAATGTAGATTACTTTTGTATAGGCACTTTTTGCGCTAAACTGCATAGTTTTCAAAATATTTAAAAAAAACTGACGATAACCGTTAATTTTCCTACTTCTACCCTCCTCCCTCCCAAACCCGATGCTCAGAATGGGGTAACTTTTTACCAAACAATATGTGGACGCTATAGAACAATTTAGAGTTGGAGTGAAACTGTTACTTTAGATATTGAGGTTTGGGTCTAATTGCACCGTACTAATAATAAACACATGATATTGCATGGGAAGTATATATATAAGTAAAAACATTCAAACCCTTCTACTGTAAAATTATAAAAATGTTACATAACACCTTCATCCACTCATGTCATCAATTAGAAAAGTCACTTAAAAATTGCAAGAATTGAAAACGTAAAATTTGTAGATGTAACAAAGAAGGTTTCTATTAAAACCTGAACGAAAATTTCCAGTGTAAAAGTTGAGATTTATTTGAAAATTTTCGATAACATTATGCACACCAATGTCGATCCTTTGTATTTTTCAATAATGCCCCGGTAGAGTATTAAATGTGTAGAGACGAAATACTTTCGTAATTATTTCAATTAATCCAGCCATGATTATTATTAGACTGTTATTCATATGTAATACCTCATTATACGTTATTCATTGTGTTGTTACCATAGGTAGGATATATGCATACCAAAGGTACTTTAAACCATGCATCCTTTTAAGTACCTGCCGGTGTGGTAACTAGGCAACAACAAACAACAAACAAGTTGATATAGATATGTGCGATGTAAATGGTCTAAACGCCATGATTTCCACTGCGGACATCTCTTTGAATTAGTGATAGTTCGAGGTTATTCTTTTATAAATGCTAGCGCTACACGACTCTGTAAAGTGATGTATTCCACACTAGGGTGTGCCAAAAAATATTTTTGTTTTTTTCTCGCTCTCCGCCAAACATCCTCACCAAAGCGCAGCTCAAAATTCCAATTTTTAGAGGTGTATCAACGAGCCTAAATTTTTCCCATTTAGATAACACAGGAAAAACGATTTTTTATATTATTTACTCCTGCAAACTATGAAGAAATTTTTTTCCCATAAAATGAATCAAAGCACCTTATTAAGCATTAAATTTTGGACAAAAAATTTCGTTGAGTCAAATTTCTATCACCAATATTTCACTTTCTGCAGAGCCTTAAAATTTAAATTATTTGAAATTTTACGTTTTTTTACATTTTTAAGCTGAACTATTAAAGATAGGACAAAATGCTAAATGACAATTTTGTAGTCTAATTGACGCTTTACAAAAGAGTTCCTTACAAATTTTTCGTATTACAAATAGTTACAAAGTTACAGACCCTCAAACAGTTTATTTTAGTTATTTTTTTAGCGAAGAGGACATTCAGCTATTACAGCGGGTGTCATGAAAAGACCTGAATCCGGGATTATGGTAGAAATTTGTTTTGAGACTTCGAGAAACCGAGAATGACCGAAGTTTCTGTCATAATCCCGGGTTCAGGTTTTTTCATGACACCGGCTGTAATGGCTGAATTTCCATTTTCCAAGAAATAAGTAAAATAAATTTTGAGGGTCTGTAACTTCCTAACTATTTGTAATACGAAAAATTTGTAAAGAACTTTTTTGTAAAGCGTCAGTTGGACTACAAAATTGTTATTTAACTTTTTGTCCTATCTTTAATGGTTTAGCTTAAAAATGTAAAAAAAAGTAAAATTTAAATTGCAAAAAAAAAAATAAACTGGTGTGATGTAGAATATATTAATTAAAAATTCTTTTATTTACACATAACAGCCTCCTCTTTTACCAAAATATACCTGATAAAATTAGGGGTTGGAGGTGGGGGATGAAACCCCAGTGATTTTATAACTTTAATTTTGGTATCACAATAAAGAACTCAAAGTACCATTTACAAATATATATAGTTTCCCTACCAAAGCTCTTACCATTTCCAAGATATTTAAGAAAATTGAAAAAAAAACTCAAATTTTCAGGGGTGAATTTCACCCCCTTAAACCGCTAATGGGCACGAACGAAATATGGCTCGTGATTACTTTTAGTAAGATCTACAATCTACCAAAGTTTCAAAAATTTTTGAGAGATACAATTGGAGACCTTTCCTTGTTAGTATATCAATATTCCGTAAGCTGTTGAATTATGAGTTTGATTTTAAAAATGAGTGCTGCTTACGTATCTCGTTTTGAATCGGTTTTTCTTGGCCATTTCAATCTCCCGATGCAAACCTGGCGGGCGTCTATAAACACAGGCTTCAGGAAAGTCTGTCTTTACATTAAAGCAACTGTCTCAACAGATAGGAAAAATATGGCGCTCACTTCCTCAATCATATGCGAAAAATCTTGTAGCAAGCATGCCTCATCGGTGTCAAGCCATACTTGATAATAATGGTGACTGGACTGTGTATTAAATACAAAGCATTATTCCTCACTTATATTCCTTTTATTTCACATTATTATTTCCTTTCCTCAAGTTACATTATCTAAGATATTCACGCGACGCTCTTGTGGTAATTACTGTAGTTGTCTAGCGTGAAAATATTTTCATCGTCCTATATCTTGGTAAAAATCCTTGTAGAATAGATATATGAAAATACCGCATTATTAACTTCACCATTCAGCCTGTTAAAACATTTACTTTGGAAACTATTCTTCTTTCTGACTAGTCAGATTGAATGAACGAGTGGAGTGGTGGATACGAGATGAAACGAGGCTTTTTGACTTGAAAATTGTTCGCAGATTAAATTGCAATTTTAATAAGGGGTTGAATTATTTCCGTGAATTATAATACCGGACAAAAATATGGAAGCAAACTTTTCTACACTTGTTACTAAAAAGGTTACTTAACTGTCTGGCTTACTATTTTAAGATTGTCAGGGATACTTTGAGTTTGCAGATGTAATTAGTCGTTATTCGTAATGGTTCGTAAATATTTTCGAATACAAACCTCTGTTTTGAACGATATTGATTACAAAGGCTTTGTAATTTACCTGATAACAGTGTGGTCATTGGTAACGTAATTTTTGATTGGTTTATGCCATTAAAAAGCAAAATACATTGAATTTATTTACATAGTTTATTGTTTTATTATGATTATTACAATTCAGAATGTGGCCTGAACAAAATGGATTTGTTTCTATTGTCCAGTTATCAGGTATATTTACAATTTACTGTTCTACTGATATCAAGTATATTCAAAATCTGCATTAACCCCTAGTCTGGCTAGTACAGGCGATCGTAGTTATATCAGTGCTTACAAATGTTATAAAATTGCACAATATTACCAAAATTCAAATTCAAGGCTATAACTTCTAAACAATACATAATAGTGAAGTAGATATCGACTATTTCAACAAAAAAAAAAAATTAATACGTACCTATATCGGTTAATTTGTCACGGTTTCTGTGCTGATCGAACCGGAGCTTTGAGTTCTATGTATTTAAAAAAAAAAACTTTAAGACTAAATAAAACCGCCTTCAAATTAATGAATAAAAACACTGAAAAGTATGAAAAAATAGTAAATCAAAACATACGTATGAACTGATAGTTTTTGAAGTTGGTGCCATTCCCTTTGTACTACACGGAGAGAAAAATCATATAATTTTTGCAGATAAAATTTCAGAAAAATTACCATGCTCTCTTATAATGCGTGCGCGATCGACGACCAAAGTAAAATATATTTTACGATCATGTAAATATTATTAAATTGAAACGTAAAAAGTATTAGTCATGGCTTCATAAAAATTGTTATGCTAGCATGGTAAAATTTAATGTGCTAACACAACTTCTATCACACTCTTATGCATATATGTTATAGTTTAATTCTTGTTGTCGTACTCTTTCATTTGCGCATCTGACCCGCAACCTTATGTTGCTTGGGCTGTACGCACTGAGGAACAATCGATCTTTTCCGACCTTCGATTCTTTATGATGCATACAAAATGATTGGCAACAATATATTCTAATACTGAATATAGTGAAGTAAAAAAATGATGAATTATACGGTGACCGTCCTGTAAGACATTCTAATGAATACTGCTTGCACACGAGCACACGACACCATATCAGCAGTGACCAGCCTGGCTATGTTACTTGCCACACCAGCCTAGCTATGTGACCTTCATGTATGATTGTGTTGATACCTTCTGCAGCCTGCCTCGCTATGTGACAGCGTTGATACCTCCTCTTTCTTTTTACTATTTGCAGATAGCATTTCAAATATTATAAGACAGCATGGTAATTTTTGTAAGAAGAACAATTAAACAATTTTTTTTGTTGGCAATGGAACTTTTTAATGTGCTGTTTTACAAATTTTACGGAGCTAATATTACGGAAAGAACATTCTATCCTTTAAATTTTCTATGATTCATTATAATTTTTATATTTTTACCGTACAAAATTGAATATGTTAGCCTTTTACACGTCGATTGTAGTGCTAGGCACAGTAATTTTTCTATGAATTTTCTCTCCGTGTACATTTAATATTACCATAAAGCACAAAATACTTATGTTGATACCAACTTCAAAAATTGTCAGTTTTTTTTTGTTTTTTTTTATTTTAAAGTCGGTTTTATCTTTCCTGAAAAAATTGTTATAATCGATCACACGACCATAGAAATGTATCTAACCAGCTACTGTCTACGTACAATAACCCAATTACGATATGTGCGCTGTTTGTCACTGAAGAGTTTTACGGTGTATGGTTGAAGTCTGTGGGCAAATTTTAATAAAATTTACATCGAACTACCTCGAAGGGATGGATACTCTTTCAAATAAAAAAATTTCCAAATCGTTACATATTTGTTCCAGATTTATCGGAATTTACATAAAAGGACCACTAGTAACAGTTGATTATACATATCTCTTAAATTACTGAATTGATTTTAATAAAATTGATACCGTTCCCTAAGTTGAAAGATACCTAAATCAATGTAAAAATAATCCTTTCAATTGCATTTGTAATTCCTAAAAAAGACGTGGTTAGACACACATAAAACATACATATACTCACGAAATTTGTACATTTATTCACCCCACATATAAGTTGTCGAATTGACAACTTCCTTCTTTGGAGCCCATTAAAAATATTAAATGTCGTTTAATATTTTAAAAACGAGTTAACTTCGAAAAAGGAAGTTATGGTTTCCAAAACTATTTTATTATCTCCTTCACTATCAGTGATGTTGTTCCCAATTTTTTAAATGGTGGTGTAAGACTAACAGTTCAATAGCTAACAAGCATTCTTTACTATGAACCATTGTTTCTCAAACTATGTTCGTATGTTTTATGCTGGTTATTATACTGGTCTGGAAAAACATTAATGAATTTTCTGTTGATCTAATGTCAATATCACACTACAATATATTTATGGTCATAAAAAATGTTTGAAATATTTATCAATAACTTTTTACACAAATATTGACAAGTGTTTACGCAAATATTGACAAATGTTTAGAACAATGTAAAACAAATAACAACAACAAATACAGAATGGTAATATTTACAACCGATTTGAACTTTTAAACAATGAATGATTATTATATAGTCCTGTATGTGCTATGAAAAGCCCTTTGGATTTAAAATAGATTCATCTTCTTGTACCATACTGAATCGTTTACAATCAAAATCCGTTAAATTTATTAAAACAAAATGTTAAAGAAAGCTTAACGAACTGTTAACTAGAGAATTATTAAGGTTGTTTCTGTTTGAAAATCCTCATCAAATCGCCTGTCATTTTTTCTTTTGGCTTCAGTGAATGTCTGGTGTATCCTGTTAAAATTTCAAGTGGTATAAAACACTCTGACTTCTACCTTTTTTTGCATTTTTAAAATTTTTTTAGTAGTCTTGTCACCTATTCCTGATTTGTGGATGTATAATATACTGTTTTTGTAAAAAATCCTAACCGGTATAAAACACCCTGTGAAAATCGTTCAACAGCTCTTAGGCTATTTTGTAATTGTGTTAATTTACAAGTGGGCGGCGATCTCTATGTAACTTCAAATTCTAGTTTGATACCGTCTTTATCTCCATGATTTTTCATTATAAAGTTAATATATGTACATTTAATGTGGCTAATGTTAATTCAAAGAGAAAACTGTCTTCATGCATATCTGTGTACCATCGTGATCTTTTTTTTTGAAATATTTTCTCTTTCAATTTTAATAAAGGATTATTAGCCCCATATTACACTATGTATATTTGAATTATGAAACTATCTCTATTATTTTTTAATACATTGTACTCTGTACAAAACACATACCTAAACCTATGTAAACACATACCTATGTAACCTGTGTACTATACAGGAAAAAAGTTAATAACTGAAATTATAATTTTGAAAAACAGACACAGAAGGCAGAAGAAGATAGGTAAGTTTTATTTAATAAAACGATGAAATATTAGAGTTAACTCATCAAAGAATAAAAAGAGAAAGGTTTACTACTGAGCTCTGCTACCGGATTCGGAAATTATTTCCAGCTTCAGACAGAAAATTTATTTGAAAATATAAACAAAAATTTAGAATTGTCAAATACAATATTTGTCAAATAATAAAAATGAAAAATGAATAAATATACAAGCAGTAGGTACTTACAAAAATTATTACAAATTTTTTAAAAAATGTATGTAATATCCCCAAAAAACTAAGAAATTATTTTTTACTACTCATTATGTATCTATTGCTTGTTTAGAAAGCTAATAGACTGGGAGGCGATAATATGAAAGTGTTTGTCCACCGATCTAACGAAACTTTCATTTTTCTTGTAATAGTTTACTATTAGAAGTTACGAAAATGTTTTGACGGCCAGACTTTATCTTGTCCGGTGTCACGAGCCAATCTCGAAAACTGGTCAATTTTTCGAGGCTTTCATACTCGTTTATTTTATCCATTTTGTCTGGCCAGCAAAATTTAATTTTTTACCGTTATCCTGGACGAAAAATAGTGTAAAATAAAATTTTTGAAATACTTAATTACGGAATTTCGTCCTCACCATATCGCCATCACGGAAAAATGACTTTCTAGATTGCGAAAAGGATTAAGCATATCCAACAAGCAAAATCCAAGGAAAAACTTATTTTAATTAAACGTGGAAATCATAATTCTCTTCTTTGTATATTTCCCTTTTTAATAAACAGTCGCCTTTTTCGTTTAGTCTTTTAAAAATTAATCTCTATTTTAACGTAACTTTTCATTTTTTTCCATTTTTATTTTTATAAAAATCATTTTTCAGTGTCATTCGTTAGCATTCTCTTTGTGCCGCAATGTGCATATGTATATGTATACACAGTCTGTAAAGTTAAAACTTAGACATACCAATTATGTTGGATGGAAATTTAGTCATCATACTATATATATATATATATATATATATATATATATATATATATATATATATATATATATATATATATATATATATATATATATATATATACATTATATATACATATATTATAACCCAAATATATATATATATATATATTATATATATATATATATATATATATATATATATATATATATATATATATATATATATATATATATATATATATATATATATATATATATATTTGGGTTTAGAACTCTGTACAAAAATTACTATACAGCGAAAATTTTTTTGTGTGGAGGATAGGGACTGCATAAAAAAATCGCAAAGAAAATAACAAAATTTCACAATTAATAGGTATCAGACATGAAGTTCGCAACAGATTTTAGGAAAAACTTTTTTTATGCTGTGGATTAGGACCACAAAAATTTTTTTTTATGGAGAACACATCATAATTCAAAACGTCACGATTTCCCTAGAAATTGCATTGTTTAAGTATTGTATTTCATTTTTATAACATTATAAAAATTACGATATATACATATAGAAATCGAATGACGCAATAATTTATACACTTAAGGATCCTTAGCCTCGAGGCATTATTATTTATACACTTAAGTGTATAGAGAACGATAATTACGGCTTCCTTTAGGTTATAAAAAAAAACCGTTAATATAAGTTTTTTATCAATTTTTTTACCATCTATTTTTTGATACTTTAAAAACATAAAAAAATGAAAATTCAACGATTTCTAGCGACTTTTATGGCCATGAAAAAAGTTTGAGGTTGACATGATTTTGGAGTTGATGTTTATCTGAAACAAAAAAGAAAAACTTCAGAAGAAAAGGTTTAGAATCGTCACTATGGGAGGAACTATAATTTTAAGAAATTCTAAAAAATGATGGGTGTTTAAAAAAATTCTTTTCTTGACGCATTTTAAAGTTTTTTAAAAAATTTACAGTAAAAAGAAAAATTTCGGAGCTCCTACCACAAGGCAACATGTACTGAAGGTACGTGCCAAATTTGGTGTCGACGGGGTAAATAGAACTTGAGATATCCTGTAGACCAGCCTGAAAAACGCAGTTTCGAGAAAAATAGATTTAAAGTTTTGTATTAAAATACCTGATTCCTGAACCTGCCATATTAAAGTCGCTACAATTTTATAAATTTTCAAAATTTTAAAATTTCTTTTTAAAGACACAATTTTATAAGTCTATACTTTCAAATAAGTAAACTAGAATACTGACCTTTGTCTTGCAGCGCAAATATAGAATCATATGGCTTTCAAGCACATAAAAATAGCATTTAAAATTCTTCAACTTCGATTTTCAATACTAACTAACTCACTTTACAACTTGTAGAGATAATTTTTATCTATGTCATTCGCGCTCGGTCGGCTGATGTGTTTTGTTTTGTCTTTGAGACACAAACCGTCGGACACACAGAAGCTCCAATCTGTTTGAATTAGTAATGCGGAAGGAAAAGTTTTCTTTTATTTTTTTCATTTTTGAAAAAAAAAAGGTCATTAGATTTTTATATACACAATTTTTTTTCTATATATATATTTTTTTATGTTTTATTAAATGAATATTTTTTTTTGAAAAAATAATTTATTTAAATTTATTGTGCTTGTTACATAGCTCTTTTTTATCTTTTTTCGTACTATTTAATTTGAATATTTAATCGTTCGCTATTATTTCGCTTTTGCGAAACACAGATGTTGCTGGCGATATTTGGTTTTTTAAATTGTTTTATATTGCTCAAGTGATTTATTTTCTTTTATTTGTGGAGTTTTTATAAAAATTTTGTAAACGAGAGAATTTAACAGAATAGACAACAGAACTGTTAAAGAGAAAATCCGATAAATAAAATATTCAATTACTTATGAAAACTAATTGGTCGATTCTGTAACTACTAACAGTCTGTAAAACCTCTGTTAGACTGTTAAATTACAGAATGTTAAAAAATGGTATTCTGTACGCAATTTTTAATAGAAATGTTAGCAAACATTCTGTTATTTCTCTATAAACTTTACAGCACTCACAACACTCGCCATAAACTTTACAGAGCTGTTAAATAGGCTAATTACTATGGATATTATTAAATATTGATAATTTTGATTTTTGCGTTTTTTATAAATTCAATATTTTGACGTTTTAATTTGTCATTTTTTGAATTATTTGATATCCGTAAGTATGTAATGATGAAGTATTTTTAGTAGTAAGAAGACTGTTGAGGAAAGAGTGCAGTGTTCTTAAATCGGATAGGATGTAATTTCAAATAAAATAAATTTATTATGAATTATATTTTTTTTTTATTAACTGTGAATGTTTTCGGGACAAAATCACACTGACACAATTTGTCCACATGAAGCGTTCTACCTTTTCTCGACAGTGCGTCAGTTATTTAATGTATTTCATCAAGTAGTCAATTCTTATTTTGTTGGCTACGCATTGTCTTTTGATAATGAATAAGCGCTCCTTACTTTACCTGTTTTCACAATTTTTTTAAAAAAAATTATTACCCATAAAAGTGTTAATAATTTATGAAAAATTTTCCCCAGAGATTTAGTGAGCTTGAAGTATTTCTAAAACTATCGGTATCGATATCTACGGAATGCTCTGATGTGTGTAAATTAGATATCGAAATTATAGCATTATAGGTACATATGCCTATTTTACCATTTGACGAGTGGCGTGAAATATTATACCATTATAAGGAACTGGGTCTCTACAGAATTCCCGAATATCTAATTTAGAAATAGCTTGACCCATAATCATGATAATTTTACGTATACACAAATCCATGGTAATTTAACATAAATAGTTCAACAACAGTAGAATATATAAAATGTAATTGGCATCTTAACATAGTGTCTTACAGAATACCAAATTTTTAACATTCTGTTAAAAACAATTTTACAGAGCTCTGTACTGCAAAATAACAGTCTGTAATAATGTAGTTACAGAATCGACCTATAATTTTCTAATTGTCGCTAGTTGTCCCTGTCAACTAGTTGACTCGTTAATTTTCTAGAAATTATACATTCAGAGACATTTCACCGTAACAAGTATTCTAATTTAAAATACTTACCGTGAAATAATAAATTCATCTAGAAAATAAGTTTTATTTCAATGAGTGGGGTATGAACTGTAAGATCTATTGTTACACCTATAATTGACATAATACCTATCTTATGAGAATTGTATGTATGTATTTGTATATCTATAGTAATCAATAAACCTATGATGACGGCTATTACCCTAGAGAGGATGAAATTTACACTTAATTCAACAATGTTAACACCAATTTGTAAACAGTAATGTTATCATACGTCCTCGCGTGTCTTGTATATAATATGGTTCATATTGACAATTAATATTAGTTAAAATCCGTATGTCTGATTCAATTGAGTGAGTACTTTCAAAAATTTTGGCCACATAATGAACTATAGTTGACCAGAAGTTGAATACAAAGGATCTTAAATAATGATTGGATATAACTGAAAAATTCGTGATGCTTAAAATTGGTATCTAAAAAATTTATATCAACAAAAATGTATAATATAGCAAATCTGAGTTGACAATAAGTGCAAAAAAATTTTACAAGTCAGTTTTACACTGGGACAAAATATTTAGTGAATATAGTTAAACATCATTTTTAAAGTTCCTGCGTGAGTACATGTAAGCAAGATAAAAAATCATAATTTTGTACTTTCCCATATTTTTTTTTCATAAAACTGAATGCGTAAACTCGAACACGAAACTTATATCAAATTTCAGTATAGGTGAAATAATTGTAATATGCAGATAATTTATATAAGTAATAAACCTAATAATAAAATTGAGTTGTTGGTATGAATGGATGTTGGATGTTTTATTTTCTTTATATTGTGGTTTTCGATATGATAATGTGATCGATTAGCAAAAATAAAATGGGGCATGTGTTGTCAGGCATTACATTATTCTTAACTGCTCTAAAATTACAGTCACTACGGTAACTGTTTGCTACGATTTTGTATTTTGATTTTTCAGTTTATATTAAAATATATTTCGATTTAAATGTGCTATTTATTCTGTCATAACTTTACTTACCTTTAAGCTACATTTTTTTAATTCAAATGTAAATATTTAACCAAATACAGAAAAAAATGTATATTTAATTCCAATAAATCAATTTTATATTACAATGTTTTGTGTTTATTTTCAAAATTATGGTTAAATTTTAATTTAAAATTTTAATTTATGCCACATAAGTGTCAAATGTATTGTACAAATTGTATGTATGTGTACAAATTTATTTTATTAATTATTTCTTATTATTCTCCAAAAATTTATGTTTTAAAAACTTTAAACATCAGTTTTTGAATGTATTTCATGTCTGCACGATTTTTTTTTTTTGTATGTAAATCCTACTTTGGAAATTAGGTCAGCTAGACAAAGATGAATTTATCTGATTTGCCATATTCGTTGTCCTTTATTACTAATAGCCAATCATAATTTTTAAAATTTTATGGCCAGTCAACTTTCTTCTCGAAGTTGGTGGATAATACATATCAAAAAACGTGACAGCCTACGTATAATCGAGTATCATTGAACTGCAAAAAATAAATTATAAAAACTGAAAAGTTTGGTAGCGTTGCTAGGTAATGAACTACTGATCGCCTTTTTGTAATTTTTTCCCTGACAATTATTTCGTTGCAGGATTGTCTATTTCATTTCGTTGCTAGGTTTTCAGGGAGCTGCTGTGCTGTCAGCCTGGCTCTGTAAACAATACCGATGTGTTTACCATCACAATCGTGCATTGGTAGTGGTGGTAAGTCCGGTGGCCATATGACAAATATAAATTTCTCATTGGCGAACAGTAAGATATAACAGAGAAACTAACACGGAAAATACACCAAGAGCAAGCGTTTATGTAACTGAGTCAAGAGTGACGGCATAATATTAACAGTTTGCACCCGATGGGCGCCGCCACGGCGACACAGTAAATATTAATTCCATTCGTTAGGCGCCGCAGCGGCGCCATAAACAATAGGTACGTATTTTATTATTTACAACACGCTAGGGGACCTAAGGCCCGATTTACATTAACGCTCCGCTCTCAGTACGATATCACTCCGCTCCCGGTTCGATAAAATATTCTTACATAATAAATAATGAGTGTATTCACATCATCGCTCTGATATCGGTCCGATATCAGTGATGGTTCGTTCCCACTTCAATACCGCTCCAATGCCAGTACCATTGAGATAATATTTTATCGGAGCGATATCAGAGTCTATATCGATGATAGTGAACACGTTTTTGATTCCACTTCGCTCCGTTTCTCAGCCTTCTTCATTTATTTGAAAATTATTATATTAGGAAGACATGATACAACACAACGACGCGACGTCTTGCTACAATACATTGTGATGCATACTACTAAAATTAACTAATAGATATATTGTATTATGGATATTATGTTCTCCTAATACAATAGTGTTTGCAGCGTTTTAAAACTACTGTCGACTAGCTGAGTACCTATACTAAAAAATGGTTCGAGTGCAAAGGGTTAAAATATTTGTGACCCGGAACGTTTTCTTAATCGTTATAATTTTGTTGATTTTGACCCATAGCAAAAAACTCCTTTTATTGACGCCTGCTGTATTTCTTTCCGTGTATAAAAATAAAAATCTGTACCTACGTATATGTATAAATAATTTTTAATGAAAATATATGATAGAACACTTCCCTTCCCAGTTACACTTTATTTTAGATATAATATTCATTTTAAATCTACCTAATTATTCATTTATATTGTTAAAATAACAATTATCATATTTCATCCATTTTTATTTATTTATTTATTATTTTTTGTAAGTATGTGCACAGAAAAAATTAACGAGTTTTTTCATTTAAATATTTTTCACTTAAATAATTTTTATATATTCATGAGGGAAATAAAGTGATAACTGAAAATTATTTTAGTATTAAATAACATATTATTTATTTAATTTTACATAATTATAAGTATATTCCGGGGACAAATATAATTATATAATCATAAATGTATTATTAAATTTGTTTCTGTTGCCTAAATTGTTTTGTCTGAGTCGCTAGTTTTTACACTAGATGTTTATTGGAACGTATGAATCAAAATAACTGATAAAATCTGTCATCTTTGAACAAATATATAATTTCTTGATTGGTGGAGACGCCGGGGAGAGGATTTTCTGTGTAATTTGAGACATCTTCAGGACTTACTAAGTACTTTCCGGCTTTATTCTGTTTGATAAGACTAAGTAAGAGACCCTATAAATATAAAGCGGGTTCTACACGATGCTACGAACGTTCCTTCCAACGTTCGATCGAACGTTTGAGGCAATTAAGTTCGATAGTTGATGCGACGAATGTATCTGCTACACGGTGAATCGAATGTTTGATCCAATACGAATGATAATGTGTTGGTACTCAGTGGTCGACGCTGTTATCTGTCTGATGTTATCTCTAATATTATACACTGATGTTGTCTCTCTTCACATCCGTGCGCAACCAACGAACGCAACCAACATTGACCTTCAAACGTTCGAAGCATCCCTTTGACTCGGTGCAAGAATACCGACATCGAACGGGACACGACCAAATGCGAACGTTTGACGCCCGACATTGGACACTCGTAGGTTCGAACAACGGCTACACGATGCTATGAACCATCCAACGTCGAATGTTGGAAGGTGTTCGTAGCATCGTGTAGCAGCGGCTTAATTCATTTTTATTAGGTAAATGCGCTACAGTTAAGATCATAAGTATTAAGAGTTTTTTCAGTTAAAATACTTAGCAGGTAAAATATACGGGGTACTCCGCAATGTTTCAGTCAGACAAGACTTCAAAAATGGCTTGCGTATCAAAAGTGAAATCTATCGAATCCTTATGACCTAGAGCAGAGTACTTTTTTAGCGATTTCTCGTCACTGACGATTTTTAAGATTTCTTCAGAATGTTGTAAATCTAAATCGGAAGAGAGGTACTTATGACGAAATTCAACAGTTCTGTAATCGATATCATCTCCTATTTAAAATTTTAGTACTGGTATTATTGATAGCAAACTACAAAAAATAGATAGGCTTCATTTTGAGACATCAAAGTTGTAGTAAAAAGAGTTATTCTGCAATCCATTCCCAAGAGATTACGTGGTTAAAATACCTTTAGGTATCCACTGTCTGTAAATTTTACCGCTTTGATCCAGATCTATAAGACGCAGACTAAATTCGTTCCTGGGTATATTACTATTGATGATTATTAATCAATGGACCAATTCGGAATCAATAAAATTTTAAGACAACAACATTTTAGATTTTTTAAAAACTTCAATCAACCTTATCAAAAATATTTAATCCGTATAATTTTTTTTTAATTTTTAAAATTTTGCTGCTGATTGTTTTAGCCGCGTAACAATCCAATGTATTAAACTTTTTTTAAATATTGTTTTTAAAAGTTGTTTATTGTTTTTTGATGTTATCTCTTTATTCCAGTCTCACGATACCGATTAAATTATCGATATTTGTATGTGAAAAAAACAGAAATATTAATTTTCAAACTGTTTTTCTAGCTAAATGCTTTTAAAAATTAATAATACATTTATTTATTCTGTTTTATTGTTACTGCTGTTTTGTTTTGATGCCTATAAGGTGAGCGAGGCAAATTGTCAAGCAATAGAACGAGAATCAACGTCACGCAATCTGCCAATCATAATTCATAATTTTATTTTTCCTTTTTTTGTGTATAGATTTATCATTTTGTGAAATTAGAAAAATATTATTTTGTTTCATAGTTGCTAGTTTAACGGCAATTGATTGACTTAATAAATAATTTATAACGGTATATATTTTTATTTCTACAGGGAGAGAAAATTCATAGAAAAATTACTGTGCTCAGCACTACAATCGACGTGTAAAAGCCAAACATATTCAATTTTGAACAGTAAAAATATAAAAATTATAATCAATAATAGAAAATTTATAGGATAGAATATTCTTTCCATAATAATAGCTCCGTAGAATTTGTAAAACAGCACACTAAAAAGGTACATTCCCGTCAAAAAATATTTTTTAATTGTTTTTCTTACAAAAATTACCATGCTGTCTTATAATATTTCAAATGTTATCTTCTAATAGTAGAAAGAAAGAAAGAGAAGGTATCACGCTGTCACATAGCCAGGCAGGTTGCAGAAGGTATCAACACAATCATACATTAAGGTCACATAGCCAGGCTGATGTGGCAAGTAACATAGCCAGCCTGGTGTGGTGTGATGTGCAAACAGTATTCATTAGAATGTGTTACAGGACGGTCACCGTTTAATTCATCATTTTGTTACTTCACTATCTTCAGTATTAGAATATATTGTTGCGAGTCATTTTGTATGCATCGACTGTTCCTCAGTGCGTACAGCCCAAGTAACATATTAAGGTTGCGTGTCAGATGCGAAAATGAAAGAGTACGACAACAAGAATTAAACTATAACATATATGCATAAGAGTGTGATAGAAGTTGTGTTAACACATTAAATTTTACCATGCTAGCACAACAATTTTTATGAAGCCATGACTTATACTTTTTACGTTTCAATTTAATAATATTTACAGGATCGTAAAATATTTTTTACTTTGGTCGTCGATCGCGCACGCATTATAAGAGAGCATGGTAATTTTTCTGAAATTTTATCTACAAAAATTATATGATTTTTCTCTCCGTGTGGAAAAATTGCTATTTGGAAAAGCAGCCACTGAGTTGACGTATTTTGGAATTTGATTGAAGTTAAGAACTGAAAATGTAAGTTGGCAGTGAAATCCTTAAAAAATTACTATTAGAAACATTAACGAAAGTTGATGTACACTGACTAATTATTTTGAGATACAGATTTGAGTACGTTTCTTTGTACGGAACTGAAATATGACCATGTATGATAATTCGATTCGAACTAGAATGTAGAAACATCAGAAAAGCATTCCATAAATATTTAGCAACAAGTAAGAATGTTTCGTTTGGCAAAAAAATATGATTTGTCTATAATTCATGAGAAAAAATTTTAACTGTGGATAGATTTCCACAGGTACGTCTGGCAGATACATATGAGCTATAAGTCGAGACTCTTGAGTTAACTCTTCTATTGCGAGCTACTCTCAAAATGCGGTTTCGATAAAACGTGAAGTAAAAATCGGTGGACATATCAAAAAAATGTTTCGATTGTTGTTTTAGTCAACAATCAATCGCAATAGAATTAGATCGAAAGATTCAAGAATAATTGACCTAGCTATAACTATTTGGATGTTGACCGTAACTGCTTATGGATGCACACCTGAGGAAATATCAACACATACAATCAAAGCGTCTAAAATATTATATTGCCTAAGCAAAGTGTGAAAGTCAAATGCTGAATTTACACTTTTACAGATCGATAGTCAGACTAATTCTCACGTACAGCTGTGAAACCCGGTACGATAATTCAAATATTGAACAAATCCTTGAGACTACCGAAAGACGAACACCGAGAAGGATTTCGGGGAACCTACCCAGAGGCAAGGTAAGAAGCACTGATATACGAAAGGCTTTAGATATTCATCCGATCTGTAATTGGGTATTTGAACGGCGACAGCAATGGGACGATCGTATGAGCAGGATGGATTGTTCTAGAATTGTAAGAATAGCTAGAGATAAGTCACCGCATGGCCGTGGAAACGATGGAAAGACTTACTGTAATCAGCAGGCCAATAGTGGCCTACAGTATGAAGAAGAATATTTTTACTAGGCAGTTTAAATTAAAAGAACTTTTTTGAATTTTTATTACATTTTATTACACCGAGCAGAAAAGAGCAGCAAAAATCACATAAAGGTGGCTACACACGTAACTGCAAGCTTGACAAGCATGCATGAACAAGCTCTTTGAACAAGCATGCACAAATTCCCTTCGCCACCGCACGGTTCAAGCATGCTTGCACAAACGCCAGTTTCTTCTTGTAAAATGTCGAGTTCGGACGACGATGCGCTCACTTTAGCTGCTTTTGTCCTTATTTATATAAATAAAAAAAATTCATTTCTCTTCTATAATTTGTTCTAAAGGAGTTTATTTTTTTTATATCTGTATCCTTATCAGCGTTTACATCAATTAACTTATATTGTTTCAATAATATATTGTATGTTGTATCTCTCTTCACTTTATTATGGTATTTCATCAATTTGATACACCAAAGACATTCCTGACTTTGGTACATATGAATAAGATCTTCAAGTGATTCGCGGTTTAATTTTAAATCACATTATGTTTTAACAATCAGATTGACATTAACAATAGGAAGATGAAACAGACAGATCTCATACAAGATTGATATCGGCTTGTGCAATCTTGCACATTGGTACACACACTCTGCTTTGCTTGCGCAATTTAACGTGTTCAAGCACGCATAATTGAAATTCAGTTAATCTTCAAGCCGCTTGTACAATCAAAATGATTGTGCAAAATTATCATACAAACGCTCAAGCATGCTTGTACAAAAAACTTGATCATGCATGCTTGTCAAGCTTGTCAAATAGATTTGTGAACTGTTGCGCAAAATACTGTATGTGACATGGGTATATTTTATACTAGCTACTGAAGAATTCTAAGTTAATGCATTTGTTTTTAATTGGTTAGATCTATTGTTTGGTAAAATGCTATCGAATTTGTTACTGCTACCATCACTATTGATAACAAAATGTAAGTTGTGGTAATGTCGAAGATGAAACACTGAATCCGGTGGGTTTAAATCTATTAAAACGGAGCATGCTACGACAAATATACGATACTATTTATCGACAGTTTTTGGCTATTACTCAAAAGCTTTCACAAATAGCATAAACGCAGATCTTAAGAACCTTTCATTAAATCATTTATAAGAAATTTTCACTAAACCAACCATTTTAACATTTTACCGTCCGAGATAGTTTAACATCTCCGTCGAGAGTACGTCGTATTTTATCTTCAAACAGATTTTTCCAGAAATCTTTCTGTAAAATTATGTTATCATAAAAATCTATTTAAAAATGCTCCACTTTATAGTTGAAGTGCTGGATTCAATTTCATACATATGTTGACATTCTGAATTATAGACGAATATTATATAAATATGTTTGTATGGGGTAAAATGCAAAAAGAAACTGATTGATGTATTAAAAAGAATGCATCACCTTTTTATAGCTTATTTTAAATTTCATTCTCCTATATTCCTGTGTCCCGTATTTATATATGCCAACTCAAATTCAAAGTATTATGCAAAGTGCACTGTGTAGCTATGTTTGTGTTAGTGTGTGCATATGAGTGAAAGCCCTATATTGAAAGCTAGTGCTCCAAGTACAGAGCTTATGTCTTCCTCCGTAGTGAAGATATTTTGAGGGAAAAAACTTTTTCCCGGTCCCAATGATTTTTTTATATGCGAGATAATAAAAAACTATATAAGGTTTTCTAATGAATCATCAAGTACTACAATTTAAATCAATATCTTCTTCGAAACATAGCCTTAAAGGCTAATTCTATTTTATATTTAATTGATAAAATATATGTGTGCCGTTGTCGGATTGTGGAATTAGCCAGTTTACAAAATGCCAACATCGCTGTTTTGTAAAACGGTTAAATGTGGTTCAGTCGTATTGTGAATGCATTATGTTTGCAATACAGCTATTCACCACACTGCAAAAATGTACCGGTATGAAAATTATAGATGCCGCATCATATTACATGTTAAAAATATAGACTTATATACCTTAATTATGCAATTTTTTTTTGGACTGTAAATTATGCTACGGTAAATATAAAAGATCCATTAATGGATCAGGAAGAGCCATCATATTAGTGAAGATAACGAAAATAATGATGATTGCCTGTGTATTGAATGTTTTGAAAGGTACTCAGAAACAAAGAAAAGTTGACTGGTTAAGATGTATAAAGTGCCAAAAATGGTTACATATGGCATGCATTATGTATGGAGATGTGTGTAAAATGCAAAATTTTTAATATGAACTATGTGGAGTCTCACTTTCTTTGATGCTGCATCTCTCCCATAGGTGTGGGAGAAATGCCGCTTTGCAGGCTCTACAAAAATGTTAAATATGAATTCTTTATGACACAAAATTTAAAATTGTTTATAAATAATTTTAAAGAACAATGCTTACATTTATTGTGTACCAAATTTCAAATTAATTAAATGCTTACTTTAAGAACTATAAGGTGTTTTCAAAATGTGCGGCATCTCTCTCGCATTCACCATATTTTATTTTAGTAATAAATAAAATTTGAGTATTTTAAATCAACAAACTTTTTTTTTACTTCTATACCAAATTCGTTGGCATCTTCTTAATAGGCTTACTTTAGATTTTTAGTCTATGTAATATGCTTGAAGAAATGACCAATTAGTTTTTGAAAATTTTAAGTTGCTCCTAGATAACTGGCTAAAGGGGGAAACTAAAAAT
Source organism: Brachynemurus nebulosus (assembly GCA_035578155.1). Lineage (NCBI taxonomy): Eukaryota > Metazoa > Arthropoda > Insecta > Neuroptera > Myrmeleontidae > Brachynemurus > Brachynemurus nebulosus. Next base: position 26,784,518 of record JAPWDM010000003.1, read on the forward strand.
AAAGAGGATTGATGAGTGAGCTTACCAATAAATAGCCTATCATTTCAGCTTATGATAAGAAAATAGGGGCAAAATATTTTAGCAAACTACTTAAAAGAGATTATCTTTATTAAATTATGAAATTCACGCTTGCGAAGCCGCAGGTAACAGCTAGTTATAAATATTTTTCATTCATTTCAGTTATATAAATATTTAGTGATAAAATATTTATAATAATAAAACAATTATACAAATTACGTATGTATTGTGTTTCCTATGGTCGTAGCGTTACAAGCGATAAAAGTCGAAACTAAATTCAGTCAATTTACAAAGCAGCTAAACGTTTAGCCAACCGAATTGCAGAATGCTAATCTAGTCAGAATTAAAAATAGAATAAGAAATACTAATACTATTGTTTTATTAAACCCCGGAAATTAATCGCTTTTATTAAAAATTGATTAATATAAATAATTTGCTAAGTATTTTTTATAAATATATGACTTAAGTCTATGTATTCATTATTTTTAATTTTATTAAATTATCATATGGTCAGTAGTTTTTCTCTCTCTAAAGAAATATGTTATATTCATTTACTTTCAATATCAATAGTCCTTACGGTATTTAGTAACATCTATACATATTACTTACATATTATTTTTATTAATCCTCTTTTTCCTATGGATTCCGTCATTTAAAGAAAAATATTTGAATTTTATATTTCTTTTTAAATTTTGAATGGATTAAAAAAAAAGAATTAGTCACCAAAAGGTTTATGGTCACATTTTGTTAAAAATTAAGTCGCTAGCCTATATAGTTTACAATCATAAAGTTAAAATTAGTGTTTTGTTACGACTTTCTTCTACATGTTATAACGCGATACCGTGACCTAAGATGGAGTACGACCACTTTAGTAATTTTTACCTATAATTTATATTAACTAATACACTCTGTCTGATTGTATGTTGATGACTTGTACGTGTTGTAAGAACCTCTTAGAACGTTCATGTTTTATTAAAAAGATTATAATGTTATAAACACATGTGTATCTACCTACATATATACGATTAGAATTTTTATTTAAATCATTTCTACCAAATAATTTAAGGAAATTTTCAATTTCGTCTATATTTTCTTTGTTGCTCGTCCATTTTGTTACATTTCACAATAATATTTGTACACGGAGAGAAAAATACTATAATTTTTGTAGAGAAAATTTCAGAAAAATTACCATGCTCTCTTATAATCTGTGCGCGATCGACGACCAAAGTAAAAAATATATTATATCATGGTAAAATTTAATGTGCTAACACACAACTTCTATCACACTCTTATGCATATATGTTATAGTTTAATTCTTGTTGTCGTACTCTTCCATTTGTGCATCTGACACGCAACCTTATGTTGCTTGGGCTGTACCTGTAAAAACTTCCAAGACGCCCGATCTTTTCCGACCTTCGATTCATGCATACAAAAATGATCGGCAACAATATATTGTAATACTGAATTGAGAAAATGATGAATTAAACGATGACCATCCGTCCTGTGAGGCATTCTATTGAACACTGCTTCGACAGTTCGACACTACAGAACATCACACCAGCTAGCTAGCTGGTGCGGTGGTAATACCACCAGATCTGGCTATGTGACCTTCCATATATGATTGTGTTGTTGAGTGGTTTTGCAGCTTGCCTCGCTATGTGATGCTTTCCCTTTCTTTCTTTCTACTATTAGCTTCTTTTCTTCTTTTCTACTTTTTTTCTATTTTAAGACAGAATGGTAATTTTTGTAAAAAAAAAAAACAATTAAAAAATATTTTTCTGTCGACAATGGAACTTTTTATTGTGCTGTTTTACAAATTTTATGGAGCTAATATTACGGAAAGAACATTCTATCCTTTAAATTTTCTATGATTAATTATAATTTTTATATTTTTACCGTACAGATTGAATATGTTCGCCTTTTACACGTTGATTGTAGTGCTGAGCACAGTAATTTTTATATGAATTTTTTTTCCGTGTATATTTAAAGAACGTTAAAAAAGTTAAAAATAACAAAGAAATATGGAAGACTATGTATTTTAAGTAATGTTTCGCTGGGAACGGCAAGATTGGTATATATAATAATTTTCTGTGAATTTGAATTACCTATTCCTTTCTACATTTCATTTTCTGCTGTTTAGAAAGGGAAACATAATAATAACTGAATAAATTTCTTATTCCTAGAAATGCTTTTTAATGAGTATTATAGTGTATAAAAATGGGCGGTTTTTAAGTTGAATAAATAGAAACTTGATAATTTATTTATATAAACAGAATAAAATAATAAATTTTTCGGGGATTATGAAATCATATAAATATTAAATATTATGTTCAGTATATTACTTTTCCGTCTATGTAGGCTATAAGAAATATGATAAAATTAGACCAATTTGATCATATACGATTTTGATCGGCTCTTGTCGCGTTGGGGCCTAAGGAACATTGAAAATCAAAAATTCGAAGGGAAATATTCCGAACCTAGACTTTTGTTTCGAATCTTTTGTACGTATGTTGGCGTCTAAGCTAATGAATCTCCAGATATATGGCGGGCTCCCAATAATGTTATATGTGGAGTATTAAAAGGAGCAAATTTTTTTTTAAATCCTGGTCAGTTATTCTACAGTTATTAGCTACTATTTTTAACTTTTTGGAAAAATTATAAAAATTTTGTTTTCCTTGATTTTTTCCAGACTTTATTTATAAAAATTAGAAGAAAAATATGACGAAAGGTCCCAGTTATTTTAAGAGCAAAATATTTTTCATAAGTTTCGTGATATATTTTTTTTAAACTTTTTTTTTTGGTTCTTTTTTTGATGAAAACTTTCTGAAGTTTTGCAGCAAGATAGGAGTTATAGCATATTTTCAGTCAGCTAGCGATTATTTTCAAAATGATGTCACAGTGAGTTAGAGTGATTTGAAATATAAACTTATGCAATGAGATACTGAAATATTTCGAAAAATTGTATAAAATATAATTTCTAGAAATTTCAGTTTGCTATGCAACTTTGTTTTCGGTAAATTATAAATTTTATAGTTAAAATTACAAAATTTTTGATTTCTTGTAACCTTTGAGAGGAATTATCTTTTTCGTTGGCTTTTTTACTATTATTCAAAAATATTTATAGCAATCTCCTGTTAGTTACTGTTCGTTATAGATCAGTTCGTTCATTTAGCTTTAGAATCATGGAGTTTTAAGTGAATTTCCATTTTGGGAAAAATATACTTATTACAGTGGATGCTATGAAAAGACCTGAGCCCGGGACTATCCGTTTTGAAGCCCAGTTTTGGCCAATTTTTGCCAATTTTAGTGGTTTTTTACAAAATTTGGCCAGAATTTAAAAAGTTTTTTTGATTTTTTTACACCATCGAAAAGAGCGTAAAAAATTACATAAGAGAAGCTTTTAAAACATTGTTCTAAATGAACTAGATTTAGAGAAAAATTAAGAAATTTGCTGAATTTCTTTACAATAAATGCTTTATTGTTTTTATCATTATATTACAATAACAATATTTATATCTGTTTCATTTTTCAAGTTAAAAATTAACTTTTTATCTTCAAGAACGCGTCATCACCGGTTTTGAAAATTTTTTTACTGTTAAAGAGATAAACTATTTTAAATGGCTATGAGTTATGTTGTATGAGGTCGGCCAGGATCCGGGGGTCCCAAAGTGCCAAAAATAGAATTACCCAACCGATTTTGAAAATTTTTTCACCTTTAAAAATTTAATTTCAATTAAATACATGTATGCTATACTATGTATATGAGATCCGCCAGGGTCCTGAAGACCCAAAAAGCGCCAAAAATGAACTACTCAACTGTTTTTGAAAATTTTTTCACTGTTAGAGAGCTAAACTATTTTAAATGTATACAAGTTGTTATATGACATGCATCAATGTCCAGTCTTTGAAAATTCACTATGTTATGCAGATGCTCTGACAGGGGTATTTTTGTAAACACCCTGAGTTATAAATAAAATGAGCCAATGAGGCTTCAAATTGACTCACTGATTTATAAGTTACATCTGCCATTCCGACAAGCGAAGTTTTGAAAAAAACAGTAAGTAGAGTTTGGTCATTTTGGACACTTTTACATTCGGTAATAAACTCCTATAACTATGCAGGTTTACCAAGAAAAGATTATAGATTAATAATCATAAAAAAATCGATTTTCTGACTTCAAAAAATAGAAATGTTGGTTTAATAATTGGAGCGCTTTTTGGAAAATTATATTTACATCAGATATATCATATTTAAACTTAAATCAGATGTAAGAAAACTGTTTCGAAGTAAAAGGTATTATTAAATCTCCGTATTACTGCCCATAAAACTAATAATCTAAACTGAAGATTTTACAATCGACATTCCTATATTTTATTTATAAGCAATAAACAATAAAATATCTACGCTTTCCCCCACTCTTACGTCCTCGCTTCCACTGTGTGTTATTTATTCATCGCCGGCAACTATATTTTATAATCATATTCAATTCTTTTGTCATTTGGAATGGTGTCTTGAAAATATTTTTATAGCTTTTGCATTCTCTTAACTGCTTTTTATTATCAACTTTAAAAACAGGTAATACCTATCTATCTTGTGGTAGGTATAATATAGAGAAGCGAGATGTACACATATTTTCTTCATGACCTTAAAACTATCATAACCATCGTATAACCTTAGGTTATTGATTATATTTGATGTATTTTCATATTATGCTTGAATTGATTCACATTGTTCACAATGTCATCAAGTTCAAATTAAAACAATTCTTTGTACTTTTTTTTCATACTCTCTTCAAATATAAATCATATAATTTATCCTTCTTTTCTACTTGTCTCCTAGTTTACTATTACAAATATAAAATTATATTTAGTACAGCTAAACCTTTTTTTATACGGTCCTTTTTTGTGTGGTTTTTTTATGTAGCTTTTAAAAAGATGGCTATTAAAATGCATAATATGAATCAAAATCAAGAGACAGTAAGAAACTTAAACATTTACTATAATAACATTCTTTGATAATAATTTACTTTTTAACGGCTTTTATACATTTAATCAATACATGGCATAAGAACATAAGTTATTGCATCATATTTAATTTTTTTACAGATGTATTTTTCAAAATTTTCATAATATTATAAAAATGAAATAAAATGTTTATACGTGTAAATTAAGACTCCATCTTGTTTAGAAAAGCAACTCCTATTGAAATTGTGAGGTTTTGAGCGTTTTGAGTTATGAATTTTCAATGAAACTTAATATGCTATTTTTGAATATATATTTTTTGTGCGATTTTTTTATGCGGTCTCTATCCACCGTATAAAAAAAGGTTCAACTGTAAATTGTCATATAAATTTAGTTGGTTCAAGCAGGACTTCATTTATAACAAGTCTATGATATAAGAATTAGTTGATACAAAGTAAGAAATCAACGGTGATAGTTTGGACGAGCGCCATATCGTTCGTACAAGCATCAGAAACCGTCTATGTACTCAATCTTCGTGTCATGGAGGATCCATCTTGTTAATCAGGCGCTGTCGATAAGTTCTCTGACGTTCGCTTTTGGCCAATTTGGGTTTATTCCATGATCTGTTTTACTTCCTGTAAACGGTCAATTTTTATTTCAAGCTGAATGATGCCTTATTCCAAAAATTGACTTATAGTATAACTCTAAATATATCTGTAGGATAACTCTAAGTATATTCAAAGTGATAGCCGTGGTAGAAAACACGGTGGAAACATTGTATGATAAAAAACGAAACATGGTGGCAAATAGGGGATACCACCAAAACCGTTGCACTGTTAGGTACAATAACTCAGCACGATACGGATCTTGTTCGTCATTAAGGCGTTTCGTGGTATATCGTTGCAGTGTGAAGTTTTTATGAGACAACCCCAAAGGAATATCCTTTCAAACAAAAAATTATACTAATCGGTACATATTTGTCGGAATTTCTTGTGCATATCTCTCAAACTACTGAACCGATTTTGACAAAATCGATGCCATTGCCTACGTTAAAAGATACTCGATCTAGTAGAAACAAAAATCATTCCAATTAGATTCGTAGTTTCTGAGAAATATGTGATTGAACACACATACAAACATGCGTACATGCATTCAGAAAATTCCATTTTTAGGACAGTAGAAATACAAGAACTACTGTTACATTTTGTTTTGTAAATCATGAAATAACACTGATGCTTTAGGTTCAGATTTATAAAACAAAATTTTACAATAGTTATTGTTTTACTACTCTCCTAAAAAAATCACTAAAAATGAGATACGACCTTATGCCTGGAAGGCGACGAGTTGTTCAGATGCCCATACGGACTAACTTATAAGTTGAGCAATTATGACGTTAGTTATTCTTTTGATTGCTTCAAATATATTGATGATTTTCTTATTTTTCCTTTTATAGTCTATTTATTACAAGCCGTGTGTACCTAGGTTTTTTTTTATTTCAATACAATGTTAATGCATTATTTTGTCATAAAGGCAACGAACGGCAAGAAGGAGATGAAAACATTAAAGAAAAAAAGACAGAAAATTCATATTTATAACGTACTCGTACATTAAAATCTATATTATATTAGAAGTACTTAAAAGAATTGTAAAATTTATGAGCAAAATTACTATTAAATAAAAATCAAGTAGGACAAGTGAATGGGTTTCCTCTCTTTATAAATTGCCATTGATAATTTTTATTTTAGTTGGTAAAATTCAAAAGATCGCCTATAAATTTTGGTTCAAAGAGATGTTTCAAATTTTATTATTTTTTCTTAATGATAGAGGAAAGAAAATTTCGCAATAGCTATAAACATTTCCCTTTAAGAAAATATGAAGACGGAAGTTTTTTGTTTCCGGATATTTTCTTATGAGGGAAACCTACTTTATAATGTTGAAAAAGAGTGTTTTGTAAGAAGAATTGGGTATCTAGGGGGCTCAATTTTCTGTCTAAAACAAATTTAATGGAATATTTTTAATCACTACTATACGCATGGAGAGTAGTAACTCATTATATTCACCTAGAAAAATTTGATTTAACAGAATAATAACAGAATAGTAATTTTTACTAAAATGTCTTAGTTGACCAGAAATATATTTTCATTAGTCAACTTAAGAATTTAAGAGCAAATCGAGCGTTCAGTCACTACTATTATTTTAATTTACTGTGTAAATATAAATTTGAAAAATGCTGCTTTTAAAAACGCGTTTTTCAAGCGTTGTTCACACCTAAGTAAGCAGATTAGTAGATTAGTAGATTAGTAGTTAGTAGTTAGTAGAACAACTTAGTAGCTTAGTAAAACAACTTAGTAACTTAGTAGAACAACTTAGTAGTAAGTGGAACAGGAAAAAAATATAACAATAGATATTATAACAATAAATATATGAATTTTGTTAAGATCACGTTAAGATATATCTACACTGTTAAAAATATTTCCAAAACTTTTTTGATAGTTACATATTATAGTATAGGTACACATAGCAAAAAATATTGCGAAATTTTACAAATTTTTCATTGTAATACTAAAACTGTGAAATTAAAATAATTTAACGTAAGTTTTTAAAGAAATAAATAAATGAATAAATAACAAAATAAAAATAAAAATATTCATGTTAAATTAATTGTTTAAAAATACAAATATTCATAAACAAATCTAAATGAACAAGCCGCCTATAGACGCGACATCAAATGTGACGTAAACAAACGCCCCCCCCCCCCAAAAAAAAAAAAAAAAATAGAAACACTTAAATTAGTCAGCAGGATAAAATGCTTATTTAAATGTGAATAACAAGGAACACAAACATTTTAATAATCATTTTTGATATCACTAAAAAGGGCAAAATGTTTAAAATTTATATAAATTAAATAGAAAAAAAGGCTTTTTTATATTCAAATTACGCAATAATATTTACAATTACTATACTGTACAATTTGTATGTTTAAAACAATGAATATAATATTCACTTGGTTATATTAATTTATACTAGTTTAACATATCCAACCACTTACTTTTTTCTAACAGTGTATGTTTTTTCTTTTCTTGTTAAAATTTAATGTAACAGTTTTATTATAAGAATGTTTTATGGGGCGGTAATAACTGGCTTTTGGATATCAATTGGGTATGTATTTTGTTCACAATATGTACACAAACGTTTATAGCAGGTAAACGAATAGTCAATGGCATGCATAAAGTTGAGTACTGTGAGACTTTGTTCAAGTGAATATGAATATGTTGTCATATATACATCTGTGTGTATCCGGGTGCATGTATCTGACAACATTTTCATATTCAGTCTCACAATACTCAACCTTATGCATACGATTGATTGTTATATTTTTTTCCTGTTCCACTTACTACTAAGTTGTTCTACTAAGTTACTAAGTTGTTTTACTAAGTTACTAAGTTGTTTTACTAAGTTGTTCTACTACCTACTTACTTATATGTGAACAACGCTTAAAGTCTTAGGAATATAAGCTTAGAAATATTTTCTAAATAATATAATAGTAGATAATGAAACAAACATTTTACGATAGAAAATATGAAATATCATAAAGTAACGCTCAAACCAATTTACATTTCTAATTGTAGGTTTATTAAAAGAAAAAATTGTGGTATCCCTCATATTTACATAAATTTCCAGTTGAACTGAAGTGTTTGTGTTTTCAAACCATAAAATTGTAATATTAATAGACTTGAGCGTTACTTTATGGTATTCCATATTTATAAATAATAAACAAATACTTTACTTTGCAAAATACCACTTTTATTTTTGAAACTGTGACACTATTGTTTCAAAAATAAAAGTGGTATTTTGCAAAGTAAAGTATTTGTTTATTATTTATATAAAATGTACATAAATTTCGAAACATATTAGAGAGACTGAGTTAAGTGGCCACTCTAAGATAAAATGTTATTTAATTTGTTTTTTTGAAAAGAATATTGATTAATAAGTATTTAGCATGAAGTTGCTTTAGTGCAGAACCAATAACCATCAGTAATCAACAATATCTTGAAAGGTATTTTTGCAATTTTTGTTTTTCGCAACATGTGCAAAGTGACTACTTTACCAACATACCATTTTAACCCAAAAAGAAATCTGGAAGTAATAAACATATTTATATACAAAATCAAACTATGTTTGTATCATTAATTATTATATGTCAACGGACGGACGGACGGACGGACAGACACTGAAGTCTCATCATAAGGGTTTCTTTTTCACATTTTTGCTCGGGACCCTAAAAACCGATTTCAGGCAATTATTTTGTTTATAAAATATAAAGAACTAAATAAAAGTTCTGAATTTAATATAATATGTTAAAATATTCTGAGAATTCAACTTGAGCAGCGATCGAAGACACTGACCACTTTGCCCCATTATATGCCTGGCCATTTTACTTCGTTAGACGCCATTTCGGCAAACTTCAACTAATTTCAAGAAAGAATTTTCTGATTCATCGATAACTATATTATTTTAAAGGTAATTAGACAGAGTTTTTAGCTATCCCAATTAAAAAATTATATTCGTAATTAATAAGAAAATAATGAGAATACAACTTAAAACTTACTTTACATCAACACTCGAAAATTAAGAAAATTCGTTAAATTCATACAATCTAGTGAACTGATCATTGACGTTTAATAGAATACTAACGGCTTCTCTACAAGCTAGTATTCAACTTCGCCACAAGACTAGAGTAGTTTCCGGTGAGTAAAGGCCAATGGCCACTTTATCTCCACTGGCCACTTTACCCTCGTCTCTCTATATCTTGAGTGTTGAGTATATGCTTAGTAATGGCAAGGTGCATGGTTATTAATTAAATTTTGTTTTTAAGGCCATCCGACGAGTATAGTCGCAAGTGAAAGATAGTAAACTGAAAGACAGTAACTAATCAACACAATTGAATATATTTAAATATCATTTAAAATGGTTTAAAATATACATCTGACATCAAGAATGCTACGACAATTTAAATAATTTAGGCTATAATATACACCTCACAGTAATTCTGGTTTAAAAATTTTTTGAGTATAGGTCATTGTCGTCGAATTTTTTCATATAAAAAATCTGTTTTTTAGATAAACAGCTGAATTTCCTTTTAAAACGAAGCTCAGAAATGTTTAAAAAAATCACTATAGTGTGCCATAATTATTAGATGTATAAAACAATATTAATTACACCATAATTATATAAAAAAATTTGTCAACTGCTTGTTGAACACGAATTTAGTTAGGGCTCCGTAGCCACTAGCTAGAGATCTTTTACGATTTTCGAAAATTTACGTACCTGTATTTATTACGGTTTGTGGTACATAAAAGTATAATTAGATGCAGTTTTTGAGGTATCAAAGTCCAACAAAAAGGAAAGATGTATTTTTAGTAAGAGATATACATATTTTATTACATTAAGAAGATAAAATACTTTTGCAATAAAGATGGATATAGAGTAATTATGTCTAAACTCCCCTTATTTGTTGTTATATCTCTCACTCGGGTAATATTGGACGATACCTACAATGTATAAAAATGCACTACGTTGTAAAAAAAAGTAATCGATTTTGAAATAGTTTGCTTATTTATATAGTAATGCAATGATATGCGTACTTAAATAAGTAATTTTAAATTAAATAAATAATATTAAGAAATTACCTTGAATAACTCTGAATACTTCGAAGTAAAAAAATGAAGTAGCATTATAAACTAAATCGCACCTATCACTAAAATTTACTCACACTGTCAGCACATCACTTAAAATATAAAATTATTACACTGTAAAATACATCTTATTGTTAGTCACTATCACTTGAACTTTCATCACACACCTCTTACTAAACGCACCTATCACTAAAATATACTTACACTGTCAGTACATCACTTAAAATATAAAATTATTACACTGTAAACTACATTTTATTGTCAGTCATTATCACTTGAACTTTTATCACTTAAAAATTCATCATCAGAACTATCATCAGCCAAATTTATAATTAATTTGTCTGTGACTTCGTCATGACGTCATGTACGTTTTCTTAGGGTCGATAATGCTACTTATAAATAAGTACTCTTACTGTATTCACTCTTACAATTTGAGCTAATTATGTGCTAGTTTGATTTTCAAGATCTCTGAAACTTATCGACCCAAATTAATTTTAGTTGAAAATCCCACAGTTTATCTTTTTATTAGGTGTACAACTAAGTTCTACCCGTTTTTTGCAAGAAAGAGCATGTAATCTTTTAAAATTAGCTTGTTGAGTGACGATTAACTTTTCTGCAAGTTGTTGTTGTGTTTGCGCAGAATCTTGGTCCAGTAATTCTTTGAATTCCTCATTACTGATTGTTGGAGGCTCCAGAGTGTGGTTGATCATTTAAATTGAAATCTCCACTTTTAAATTTCTGAAATCATCTTTGACACGTACTGTCACCATAAGTTGCACAGATTATTTTTTGAGCTTCAGCAGCACTTTTTCTTTGATGAAATTCGTATAGAAGACAATAGTGGACATGCACACTACTTACTTCCATTTTCAACTCAATAATATATATATATATATATATATATATATATATATATATATATATATATATATATATATATATATATATATATATATATATATATAATGTATATATTGAAGATATAACTTAGTGTTCTACAATATATTTAAGTTTCATCGAAATCGATAGGTCCGGCCTCGGGACCTTTACTTGTTAGTTGTACACCTAATAAATCTTTTGAATCCACCGTTGAAAAAGTAGGATGTTCTCAGTGGCGTCCCATGCGACGTGGTGCGTGGAAAAATAATTCTGTTCAACTTTTCAGTACGCTGGTATTCATAGGTCTATAAAAAAAAACATTATGGTACCGACGCAGGTTTAAAGATGTGAAAATTATGAGGATGTGATGGACAAACGAACAAACAGACATGACGAAATTATCCGTGATTTGGACTACGAAACGCTAAAAAGCGAGTCAATGCACTAAATGGAATAATGAGGATGAATTTCAAAAATTCAGAAGTAAAAAGCATCCTTTCAACATCACTTTACACAGCTCTTTACTAATTATTGTATACATATTATGAAAGTATGTAATACTTATATAATTTTCGTTGCCATGCGGTACTGTTTTGTTCAGTTTTTGAAAGCGGAAGGAAGTTTTATGTAGATGAAAAACATTGTTTTCTCTTCGTTGTTGCTAATTTTCTTGTTCTGTGTATACGATACGATGTAATGTTTCTTGAAATTCATCGTGCACAGCAGGAAAATTGGTGATTTTCCATGAAAATTATCTTATTTTGTTTTTCCTGTAGTGACGCTTTTTATAAGGCCGCTGTTAATAATATTAAAATAATTAATATAGGGTGGCTCTTTCATTGCGTTGAGGTTTTATAACAAGAGATTCATTATAGCAAAGTTCAATCCAAATCTATTTTAACCCTTTCAGTCCCGATTTTTTTTTGGGCGCAGATAAAAATTTTTCTCTTTGCTCAACATCTTAAATATGATCGTCTGTCTAAAACCATTTTTGGTATATTTAAAATTTTCTAAGTCCATATCTCAAAAATCTAGAATGTCCATTGAAATGGACAAAATGTCATAAAGGTGTTGAAATAAATTAAATAATATATTAATGTATTATTGGTTGTCATAAAGGTGTTGAAATAAATTAAATAATATATTACATGACATCTTTTGTTGTTATCTTTAAATTTTCTAATGCTTATTTATTAAAATTATATAAGCAACTGACGATTTTTGGCTAAATATATTTATTTTTATACTTACATATTTATTTTAATACTTGCAACTTGCGAAGACTGCTCCGTAATGCATATTTTGAAAACACTAGTGATTCAATAGGTTTTTAAAAAATGTCGATTCAAATCATTTGAAATAAAAATATGATATTCTACTTACATTTTAAAACAAAATAAATTCCAAAAATAGGTAACGTCATAGTATAAATACAGATTTAAATTTGCGTCCATTACGTACAATGGACGTAGGGACCGAAAGCGTTAAAAATTGCAGATAAAGTTAGAATGTTGACGAACTGAATCAGGAACTCGGATGTATATATTTGTAAATTGACAAATTTTAAATATTTCGCTTTAACATTCGACTATTTTTAGTTCTAAATTTATCTTCCCTTTATTGAAATTAGACATAGGTAATTTAAACACTAAATTTTTTAATTTAAATTTTGTATTCAATTTTATTTGCATCAAAAAGGGAAAAGGTTGTAGAAAAATTATAGTATTCTACCCGAATGCAATGGATCTTAATAACTCAGTTGAATTATGACATTCATCCCGTAAACTCTTTGTGAATAACAGCCTAGGTGCTCATTGAATAATATATTATCACATACCTATGCACATAACACATTTAAATTTGCAGTGTACTTTAAACTAAATTTTTAAACAAATATTTATATATTTTACATTCGTTAAAAACTTGAAATATTTCGAAAATTTTTAAATCCTATTTACATAACGAATTGATAATGTTTATTTATATGGGATATATGTTGTAATTCAGGATTAACTCGATATATTTAGATGCAGTTGTATAAACATAATATGCATATCTCTTTATGCAATTAATATGTGCATCTTATTTGCATTCGAATTAGTAGTCAACTACTAAACTATTGAGTTGTTACAACATAATACGGTACGTATGTAACTAGGTATCCTATTTATATAACTGGGAATTAGGGGAGCTTGTGTTAGCATCTACCTGTACTGATAGAGAGTGTTAAAAGTATTGAATTCGGGGAGATTAATTGATGTTTGTTTGTTTATACGTATGTTTAGAACTTTGACTACAAACTGTTACAAATGTATTAACTAAATTTAGGAGAGATATTTCAAGAAATACATTTACTTTTACTGAGTGTTTGTGTTAACTGGCACAACATAGATTGTACGAATCATAGACATTAGAAATGAAAGGACCAGCAATTTATAATACGTACGAAAGATATTACGTACACTTTAAAAAGAGACAAATATTATAATAAGCATGTAAATTGCCAATATATAATTCTCTTTTTAAGATACCCTAGACTTTAAAATTAAAATTGAAGCGTAGTCAGCCATGTTTTGTATTGCAAATTTGAAAAAATGATGTAAAAATTTTCACTATTTTCACTTTTTAAATTGCGTTTTTCGTTATAATTAACTCGGGAATTCCCAGTGTCACCTCTAGGTGACAGTGATTTGCAATTTTTTTTTAAAGACAATATAACATATTTTAAAATAAATGTGGTACTACTAAAATATTAATACTTAGTAGTATTCATGGTTTTAATTTGGCAACACTGACGTTATTTCAACGGTCAAATTAATTCCGTTATTTCAAATGGTGTTCTGTTTTTCTGGGCGTTAGTGCATCTTGTCGTATTTTCACTGCTATAAAAATGTCTAAAGGGTAAGTACTGTTATTATTGTTATTACAAATTATTATTTGAGAATCCATCTTATAATGAAAGAGATTTTTTTGCAAGAAAAACTTTATTATGTATCTAAAATAACGTTGAATTTATTGAGTGTCACCTGTAGGTGACACTGGGCAATATTTTAACCAGTGTTGGCATTAATCGACTGAATCGATTAATTAATTTGATTAATTTTTTAATCGATAAAATTAATCGCGATTAAAAAAAGAATCGTTATTTTGATTAATTGTGTTAATCGTTAAGCGTACAGTAATTATTCCCAAATAGAAACCCCTTTCTCTTTCTCACTCTTATATATAAATACCCAAAGAGTGAGTGAGAGAAGGGGGGTTTCCATTTGGGAATAACTACTGTATTTGAGAATTTACCCATTTTAAGGCTGGATTGGAAGCGAATTCATATAAACACTATTGTATTAGGACAACATAATACCATAATACATATCTATTAGTTAATTAAATAGTTACTTATGTGTTGTAAGACAAGATGCGTCGTGGTACAGTATCATGTTTTCCTAATACAATAATTTTCAAATAAATTAAGACTGAGGTTTTTTTGGACCACCATCAATCTCAATCCTATCTTACCCATGGCCCGAGTAAAAAAAAATAGTAAAAAACTCAAAATTTCAATTCTCAAGAATATAAATATCCTTTTTATTTTATATAAGTTTTGTAAGTTCATGCGATAAATAACGCCCAGTGTCACCTCTAGGTGACACCTCATTTTAAAAAAAATGAAAGGATATTTTTTTTAAAAAAAAATTTTTTCCATACTCTGAATACCCGAATATAAAAACAAGCACAAAATTAGGATCTTCTCTCAATAGATCTTGGCATGGGAATTGTCGAGTTAACTTCCCATAGGAAGTTATTGTAATGGGTCCGATTTTACGAATCGCTAATTTTGACATATCTCCACGTTTCAAGGTCACTAGAATCCGAATCCATCGTTTTTAACGTGATGTCTGTGCGTGCGTTCGTTAGTTCGTTCGTTCGTGGATTTTTTTTCGTCTCGCATATCTCGAGGACTAATTTCATTAGATGCGTAATCAAAAAATGAAGACCGGATAAAGTTTTCAGCAAATTCGGATTAGCGGTTTGTTTTTTGTGGTAAAAAAACAGAATTAACTTTATTAAGATAACATAGATTATATGGATTTTTTACCATAACATTATTATATAATGGCCTAAGAACCTTCCTTGATGTTAAAAACGCCAGTATATTATTATAAAATTTAAAAAAAAAAAAACGAAATAAGAAACTGTTTTTGAAATATATTTTGTCTCGCATATCTTGAGAACAAATGATGTTATCATTTGTTTGATAAGGGTGGAGCCCCCACCCTTAGGTACAGAAGGCGAAGCTCTCGGTATGGTGCAAGGGGCAAAGCCTCTATCAGGGGCCCAAGTGAGGAGTCGTCTGAAATGGAAAAAGAATTATTTATGTACAGTACTCTCTAGTCTTTAAGGAAACCCAATGGGAAGTTGACAGTGTCGGTAGAGCTGTCCCCCAAATTTTTTTTTAATGAAAATATTATGGCAACTTGGTCTTCTTACGAATATAAAAACTCTATTAGAAAAGAAGCACAAAAAATAACATTTCACCGATAAGATTTTTTTGACATATTTTTGACATATATTAGCCGTCTCTTTGAAAAAATATTTGCGTATGTACATTTTATGTTAAATAATAATTTAATATTACATATCAAATATGCAAAGGATGTAAAGCATGATAAAGTTCACTTATGATAAATTGAGTACTTTTCTTATGTGAATTCAATAGTAAATGTAGTCAACTTGTTTAAAATGAATTTCTACATACATACATATATAAACATTTAATTTTGTTGCCGCTACTGTCTAGTACTTCCATAACTTTTGCTTTAATAAAATAATGTAATTGTTACAGGTCCTTTTCTAATACATAATATAATATTCTTTCGTCATTGGTAGGTACGAATTTTTTTGAATATATCTGGGAAAAATTAGTTCACATTATTGTCATAGAGATAATATTAAGTGTAACAAAAGTGCTTTGTAAATTCAATGATGTGGCAAGCTCGATTAAGATAATATATCACGAGTAGTTCTGTAAGTGAACAATATTCCAACACGATAGGAGGTACGATATTACATCATTAGATTATAATAGTGTTAGAAAGACTTAAAATACTTAAAATATACTTAAAATCGTTGTAGCAGATGACAATATTGAAGATGATCGAACACCCGAACAAAATATCCGATTTCTACAAAATTTGGTGGAAACGTTGGAAATTCCAAGCCTTTGGATGAGTTCTTCAGGCAGACACGTCCGATGTCCGGAACTTCCAAAAAGTAAATTTTTTTAGATCACGGCAACGGGGGTGGGAGGGAAATTACATAAAATAGGTTTTTAAACCATTATCGTATGTAAGAGAATTTTTGAGAAAAAGTAATTTTTTGACTAGAAATTTGTTATGTTGTACAAATGTTACGATTAGGGTATTTTTCAATTGTTCTATGTTCATCTATATTGAATACTAGCCGTATCCGTGACGTTGTTCACGCGAAACGTTGAGTAGCTTCTTTTTCCAATTTATAGTTTCTTGCAACACAAAATGCATTAAATTGTCTCCAAATTGAAAATTGTGTATTTATTGTATTTTTTGGTACACAATTAGCAACATTTTCTTTGATTTCAGATTCAGAAAAATTTCCAAGCCGATAGTACAATATTCAATTTATTTAGATCAGGTACATTTTGTTACTATAGTTATGAAATTATGAAATATGTAAATTTACGTAATGTGTGTACATGCTCAACATGTTTTTTCCATTTTCCCATGGGAGGGAGACATTTTTTCGAAGTGAAAAGTAGCTTAGATGTTGATCTAGCTAAAAATTTATCATTACACCAAATTTGAGTAAAATTCGTCCTGTAGTTTTTACGTAATGTGTGTACAATGTACATGCTCAAAATAGTTTTTCCATTTTCCCGGAATAAAAAGTATTTTAGATGTTGACCCAGGTAATAAGTTACCAACACACCAAATTTCATTAAAATCCGTTCAGTAGTTTTTATATGATGCGTGAACAGACAGACAGACAGACAGAAAGACAGACATAAATTTTAAAAATCGCTGTTTTGATATCTACATCGATAACTATTTACAGTACCAGTACAATTTTCAAAAAATATTCCATGTAATAGAAACGGTCTCGTTACAGTTTTATTATATGTAGGTATATATACATAGATAATGTTTGAAAAGAACCAACTTTGATGTTCGTTTCTTAGAACTACTTATAACAAACTCCTTCCAACATTATTTTTTTTCTCTTTCTTTACACCATACATATTACACATTACATTATTATGATGGAAAGCGAAAGGGGGACTGGGTGGGGTTTAGTGGGTAGTGTGCGTCTGAAACTGATTTTTTAAAAGGAATTTTGTTGAGATTCATCTGTAATTCTGCTCTATATTTTTACCATTTGGAAAATTCATTTTTCTTTTTAAATTAGCCGAGAAAATCTTAAAATATAAGATCAACTAGTATTCATTTCCTTCTTGAACACAGTATACGTGAATTGGGAGAAGGCAATAGGCAATTTTTACAAGACTGTGAAATTCGTTTGCCAAATGATGTCTATTCTTAGTTGATAATTTAACATTTTTGCCAGAGAAATGAAATCTAAAGAAGAGATGAATAAAAGTTGTACCAATTACTGATAGAGTGCGACGAACTTCACATGAACTCGGAAACTTTAGTGCCAACGGCACTTTCAGAAGTTAATGAATGAAGGAACAGAGTTATCAACACAATTTCAAAATAACGAAAGAACTTTAAGGGCCAATATTATAAGGCAAAAGATAACGGTCTGTTAGCTAACAGACTGTTAAATCTAACAAACTGTTAATAAAACTGGATATTATAAAACTAATTGTTCATTAGTTAGTTAACAAGAAATTAAACTAAAATACCCAAAACTACATTCCAGTTTAAAATTTGAAACCATAGCTACCCGTACGACAATTACGAAATTGATAAAAATAAAACTAATCAACTAATCAACTAATCAATCGCTGAAACGACCTAGTAGCATAAAATCTTAATGTTATCAGCAACTGGTTTATTGCTGAAATTGAACAGTTTCGGAAAGTTTTCGATTTGATGTTATTTTCAGTTTTTTCTAAAACATACATTGTCACTTCTTTAGTCAATCGAAATCAAAGTTTAAATTCTGCATCACTTAACGTCTCAAATGGATTCGCACGATTGCGAAAAATTCTAGGCAATTGTATCCTAATTTAACTCGCAGTCGTATCCTAATCAGAAATTGAATATACTGATGAAATCGATGAAATTGAAAACATCTTATTAGTCTGTAACCTGTGACTTCAAAAGTTACTGACATTAAAGTCTGCTTTTCAAAAAAGTAGTTGTCAAAAATAAAAATTTTCATTTAACATCCAGTTAAATATTTAAAGGAGCAAAATGAATCAGTTAGTTTAACGGGTGATATAACGGATCCTTAAATTTAACTGAGTTTTATAATATCCCAAGCCTCTGTTAAATTAGCTTAACAGAGCGTTAAATTTAACTGTCGGTTAAAATAGTTTTATAATATTGGCCCTAAGTTTTGCATTTTCTTACAACTAACTTTCACTTTAGGTTTTCAGTCATCTTATGGGTTTGTACATTAACTTTATTATCGTTTATGTAGTAATTTATGATAAACTCAAATAGAAATCATCAATATTGCACTTTTCATTCTCTACCGACAAAAATAAACAGTAATATACTGAGACCCGTATAAGACACAACTTATAAATACATTTTGATGCAACTTTATGTTATTCTTTTAAGTTAAGAGCTATAAAATCTTTTTTCACGGAATATAATAATATAAAAATTGATTAACTGTTCCGAAAATTGTAGAAATCCTACTTATAAACAACTACACCTAGTTTTGAGTGTATTCAGAAGGAAGTAATTTTGTCTACACGAAGAAAAATATTTACAACCTCAAATAAAATATTTCAAGAATTTACAAAATTTGATCTGCAAAATATTTTAATTAGAAATCTCAGTGTTGGTATACAAAAGTAAGATGGAAGATACCAAATATGCCTAATTAACAATTTATTTGTTTATGTTGTTTAAAGAAAACATAAAACAACCGTTTTCCTCATTCTTTTTTTTTTGAGAAAAAAACAAAACACGTTAATGTTATTCTATTGTCGTTGTTAATTTTTCAAAATGTTTCGTCCATAAAACAGATTAACAAAATGTGCCACCCCTTTTGTTTTATTTTCTTGACATATTTTCTATCTTTGTTGTGATGATGTAATACGATATAGTCACTTCTGTTTTTCTAGTAACGTGAAAATTAGTTTTTCATTGACGTGAATTTAATTCTTTTTTTTTATATTTGTATTTTTCGTATTACAATTTTTTCTTTGTTAGTCATTTGTTTTTTAATTAATTTTTTTTGTTTTGTAAATTAAAAGTGGAAAAAGAGCGTCGACATCTAATCAACGTTTAGTTACAATGAATGAATTTTGTAGTATGTAAGAGAATTTTTATTTAAATTTGTAGTATTGCCACTTTTTATCGTATTGTAAAATACGTATGTTTTTTTTCGAAATTAAAAATTGTTAAACCCAAAAAATGCAGCAGAGTCACAGTGTTAATTTTTTAAATCAATTGCGTTGTTTCTTTTTCAAATTACCTGTTAACACGTTGGCGGTCATGGGCGCCGTAATAATAGAGTATGTATCACTCTATAGAAAACTATAGCTCACTTTCAGTCTAGGCAGTATAGATATAAATACAGCAACGGTGCGATATGCTCGACAATACATTATGCCACAGAACATAAGAAGAGAAGTAAATACAAAATTGTGTAGTCGGTAGTGTGCAGTTCTGAGACTTTGTATTCAGTCGCTCGGTGGCAGTGAGCCGTTGCGTATTAATTGTTAATCAATTGCTTACCAGCACCCTCACTCACAGTATCTATATACATATTATGTATCTATATGACTGTATGGTGTATATATGCGCGATACGTATGTATATAGATACACATCACACAAATACAAACACATAACATATAGCCACATAACATATAGATGGGGGATTATCTATCCTTTTTTGGCTACACTGGTTTCGCTAGCATAGAGATAGCAGTGTAAAGTCAAATTTATATATAAAGAAAATGACTCATTTCAGAAATAAAGTTTTGACACATATAAAAGATATTATAATTTCTACTATCCTTTTTCAATATATTAGATAGCAAATCTTGTGAGAGATAGCTATATTACGAGTTTGTCTAAAAGATCAATTTATGAGAATGAGTCATTTCTAGTTGCCGTTGTTTTCTATACCTTATGTATTCTGTGCATTATATATATTGTGTAACAGACCTGTGGTATCAACCGTATTCACTGTGCTTAGACAGCAACAGATGAGAACGAGCAACGTGTTAGTTGTCAAAATAGTGTAACAGTTGGGCATTTCGTCATAATATCTCACTACCGTTTACCCGTTAATATGAACAAATTAGAGAATAAAACTGAAATATAAACAGTGAAGTTTAATTAAGAATTATTATGTATTTAACGGTTATATGGATTCTATAAATGATGTATCACATTGTGTAGAATACCGTAGAGACATGAAACTTTATCATGATTTTCGATTCAAATTTGAATAAAATGAAGACCATATTAATTTAATTATATTTAGCTCTTTTAATGAAACAAGATCACTTGAACTGACTCATATGTATATTAATTTTTCAGAAGTACTAGTATAAAAAAAAATCTTTACATACCTGTCTTTTAGTAAAATATGGAAAATACTGTAAAATTTTTTCAGTGTTGACTTCGATATTTAATTTGTCCCCGTTAGATTATGATTAATCGTACATATAAATATTACTTCGAATGAACAAAATAAAAAATTAGTCTTTTGCGGTTTGAATTTCTAGAACTAAAACTTTTCTACTTATTGATAAAATGTTTGTATGTATACAGTATGTATATATACTGTGTGAGTTTTTCAAAAGTTGCCATTTTTATTACAAGCAAACCGTAGATATAATCGCAAAATTGTTCAAATAAGAGTTGTAAATATCGACGGGGGCAACCGATTGCTATAGTCAGCAGTTTTATAGCTCTTATGGTTTTCGAGCTATGATACAAACTTATAGATATTTTAAATGGGACTATATATTAATTTTTCGATAAAACAAATCTAATGCATTAATTAACAACATAAATGAGCAAAAAAAATCTTTTACTCAAGTTTAATTTTTTAATTTTTCTTTAATTTATCAGTTAGGCGGTAGAAATATGCATATGTACTTGAGGCTACTTCAACCGATAGTGTTTTTCATGGTTACATTTCCATTACATCCAATGGTACTGGAAAAGGTTCTTTTCTTGGATGTAATGGAAATGTAACCAAGAAAAACACTATCGGTTGAAGTAGCCTCAAGTACATATGCATATTTTTACCGCCTAACTGATAAATTAAAAAAAAATTAAAAAATTAAATTTGGGTAAAAAAAATTTTTTTGCTCATTTATGTTGTTAATTAATGCATTAGATCTGTTTTATCGAAATATATATATATATATATATATATATATATATATATATATATATATATATATATATATATATATATATATATATATAATTGAACAAAATACTTTAACATAAAAAAGAATAATGATAGTTACCGGAAAGATAAAATGTTTATTTATGAATTTCTTTAGTGATAAAAATTGAAAAGGATTGGATTTTAATCATATCGCGTAAGTACAGTTACTAACAAAATTATTTGGACAATTTTTTTCTTTTTTTCTTTTAAACTTATACCTCGACAGTTATTACTGACTTTATTAAATTTGGGGATTCTTTAAATGTAGGGATTGTTCTTCAGCGCTACTTGCTTTTATTTCTCTCTAAATTAATTGTTTCGATTTAGTGTTTAAAAAGCAAGAAAAGCAACCAAATGAAGTTCGAAAACATTTTGAAAGCACATCATTTTACAAAGAACCGCTATGTATGGAGTTTAATGTGAGCTCCTGGTAGTGCATTTTATTCTTTAGGCTTCTAAAAGTTTTCCAATCAAACCAAAAATATTGTATCTACTTATCTTTTGATAACCGGAAAGAGAATAAACTTTTCTCTTCAAGAACTTAATTCCTTTTTACTAACATTTCCACCCGTTGTCATACAACGACATGTATTTTGCCTTTCCAAAATCAACTGCAAAAAAACTGAAAACACTAAGAACTGTCTCCTTAAAAATAACCTTAACAGTTTTGTGTTTGTTTGCTTGTATTCCAGTACTTATTGATAGAAGATAAGATTTATTATTTATGCCTTTTAGATGTTTACTCTAGATAGTCCAACCTACCGTATCCTTTTTCGTTAAGTACGAAGTCAAATTAAATATACGTATAAGGATACACAAAAAATCGTCCTAATTAAAATATTAGTAGGTATGACTAACTATCAAATTTATTGTTTTAATATAAACGTTTTAATACACATTATTATATTTATTTTAGTATCATAATTAGCACTTATAATATTTTCGAATAAAAATTACAAGTTCTCTTTCTAGATGTTGTTCAGACACTTTTCTTCTTAGCTGTTTATAGTACTATATTTACAAGAACTGAAACTAGGTTAAGGATGAGTTCTAACTAAATGGAAATATTGGCTTAATTAACTTTTTTCATAAAGCTAAATGACTAGAGTCCTAGATAATAATGCAAAAAACTATAATTTGTACAGATTAGAATGACATAATGTTAGGTAAATTTTTTATCGGTTACTTTTAAAAAAATTAGTAGTTGAGCAATTTATGCACAAAGTAATGTTTTTCCGTTTTAAAAAAAAACCTCCTAGAGTTCATCGAACAATTGTTATAATATAAATGAAAATTTTTAAATTCTTGAATAGGCTAGTAAATTATGCCTAAACTTGCAAAACAACACAAAATCATATAGTCCACTTTAGGTTTATTAGCGTTTCGTAGGTACCATTACGAAATGCTAATGATTTCTGATTTTCTATCAGAAGTAAGCGTGTCTTCACCCTCACTTGTTTTGTCTCTGAAATATAATTTAAAATGTTTATGCTATCCTATACTGCAGTGTTTTTCAACCTTTTTCATGGCGCGACCCCCTTAGTATGGAAAAATATTTCGAGACCCCCTACCCTCCGCTGTTATTAACGTTTATTTTGTTTATCTTATAAATATCGAATCCGTTCATCATTATTGATTATTTTCATAGTTAGGTATCGATTAAATACGTAATTAAGGACTTAAAACAGGCACATTTTTTATATCGACATCGAAGTTGACGAATTATAGTAGTTTCTGAAAGCGCTCGTGGTGTAAAAAGTGACACGCGCACGCGCGACAGTCGTCGTCGTTTAACAACACTTCCGAAGATAATCCATTTGAATTCTTTTAATTGTGAACTGGCGTTAGTATTTAAATTTATTGAATTGGCTTTTTGTTTGTTTAGTAGTTGCTCACTGTCTTTTATTGTCTAATATTCAAAATTCTGTGCTCACTGTAATTACTGATAATGGATAAGTTTCTGGAAATATATGCACAACCGTCAACTTCAATTTCCAATGAGAGTAATAAAACAAAACCAAAGAAAAGTGTCTATGTGACGACAAACTTTATCGAGCGAAAGTATGAAACTATCACATTAATGTAACCATTAATTAACCTTCTCTTTATTAAATATTATATATTGAACTAGAGTGGTTTTATTTTTAAAGTTACTGTGACCCCCTTAGAATGGCTTCTAAGGGGGTCGCAACCTGGGGGGTCGCGACCCACAGATTGAAAAACACTGCTATACTGTATTCATATGTACACTATTGTTTTTTTTACGCTTAAACCACCTTCCATTTACTCTAGACGAATTTTGTGTCATCTCGGCGTTCCCACCATCAATACAATATTTATTTTATGTTGTGTAATTGTGCTCATATAATTAGGTACATTAAGCTATTGTTTAGATTATGTTTGGTATCTTGTTGGGTCTATAAAAATTAAAATACTGTTTCACTATATATAGAAAGGTATTATTGTAACATTTGGTCGTCTTAAAAGTTAGTTTGTTGACAGGTTAATTCAATTCTCAACGGCATGTATACATATCTTAGCGCATGTAAAGAATTGAAGTAAACAATTTTTTCCTAATGTAATTAATTTGAGCTTGACTAGATGACATTTGATATTTGTAATGAATAATAAAACAGATATTTTACTTCACAAAATATCACTTAAATTTTAAAATTGAAATAAGTTTTTTCGAACATTTAGCTGTTCAATTTTTTTTCCTAATCGTACTTTCACAGACTTAGGGGAAGGTTTATTTGAGAGTCCTTAAAAATCTGAAATTTTTTTCTCAAGAACGGAAGTAAATATCAATTTCAAATTTTGTACACATATTTGCTAAGTATTAAACTATACAAGAAAAATTTTTCAAGGAAAAATATAAAAAATTGTCCATTTTATAGATAGTGCAGTGTGATGATCCGAAAATCCGATGCCTTGTTGGTTGACATCATAGTGCCGGTAATAAACCACTGAAATCCAAAAACAAAAAAGATTTATAAAATATATGAAGAGTACCGGCACCTATACCTATAAATAATATCAATAAATTGCTGAAAAAAAAAAAAACAGGCGAATGTGTGAACTTTTGATAACGATTTTTGTCTTATTTTTCGCTCTTTAAAGTAAAATAAAAAAAAAATAAAAAATATTGAAAGTGTATCGGACTTAGGTACAGGTGCCGAAGAATTGAATTATCTTTAATATAAAAAATTAAAAAAAGCATCGATTGAATAGTTTTTGAGTTATCGTGTTAACCAGTTACAAAAATGTGGTTCCGAGATATTATAAAATATATATAAAGAAACGTATTTTCAAAATTTTATATTTAATACTCATTATTGCGTGAACTACGTTTTTTGAGTTTTTTTTTTTTTTTATAGAAAGCTGGATTCGGTTAATGTACAAAAATCTTTTTTTTTTTTTAAATTATTTCCAGCAAAATCACTTTGCGAATATGTTCTACACATAATTTGCTATCAATTTCGCAAAAAAATCGATTTTTTGATCAAATCTCAAGTATACCTCCCCTTAAATTACTTTCAGCAAAATCACTTTGGGAACATATTCTACACGTAATTAGCTACCAATTTCTGCAAAAAAAAAAAAATCGATTTTTTTTAACGACACGACGCTCAAGTAAACCCCCCTTAACACTAACAATATATTTTTCAGAACATTTTTCTTTGGTGACAGAACCTTTGTAAAATTTTTTACCAGGTTCTTAATTTGGTATGTTTCTATATCTACACTGTTTCAATTACAAGATATTTGGTTTTTCCATTCACAGTCACTATTATTTTGGCCACCTTCCTACGAATATTGAAGCTTACTGAAATATTATAAGAACCAAAATTTGTCAAAAGTAGCTAATGGCTTACTTGTTTTTAGGATTTCGTAGTTATAATCATGAAAATCTTTTAGATTTGCCATGGCTGTCAATGCATATTAGGTGGCTTACACAGAATCGACTACCTTTTAATTTTTTTAAAATGATTTTTTAAAAATTATATAAAAAGTAAAAGGTTCAGATAATGATACGGTTAACAAATGTAACAAATGAAAGGGCAATCTTATCAAATATAGCAAAAAAGTATTTTATTCGAGAATTGTGAAAAAATCTAACTGCTGACTACGAAATCCTGATTTTATGCATGTCCAACATGCATTTGGTGATTTTTGTACAAAAAGATAATCTAAATAATGAAAACACCATTTAATAAAATTCAAATAGGTTGATACATAAATTCCAAACCTCTAAAACGTATTACATACGGGGCCGCGCAATATTTCAATTTCAAATTTTGATAATATTTTAAATTATTTTACCATGCCATCGTTTACAACGATGCGAGACGATACGAGACGAAAAAAAGGGGCGAGGAAGTATACATGGAGTACCTACATAATTTAAATACAAAAATGAGTTTTGTATTCTGATCTTAACTAACTATGGTAAATATTTGTAAAATAATAGAATTTCCGGCGATTGAACGTTCCATTCTCCATCTCACTCCCGTCCTAACACTGTAAATTTAAGTGTGTTAAAATCCACGTTAAAACTTTAGTGTGTGATTTCTATCTATATATTGCGTATATTTTGTGTATTGTTAAATATTAAAAATTATGTTGTAAAAAAAATACTTCTAAATCTATTTAATTATTTTTTGTAACTAGAGCCGGATCCAAAATAGGCAAAGTAGGCAATTGCTTGGAGGCCTTACATATTGTAAGGGTCATCATAAACATCGATATCAATCTTCAAATAAAAGACAAAATACACTACAAAGAAGTGTTGCATGTAGCTTCCTCGTACCTGTAATATGTTTAGTTTATTCAGTAAAATGTATTAAGTAATAAGATTGAGTCTTACTACTTAAGGGGGGGGGTAAGGTTTTTAAAATTTTTTTTTGCATTTTTTTTTAAATTTTTTTTTGAGTGTACAACATGTCGAGCGTGTTGTGTCAAAATTTCAAGTAAATCCGAGCAAAACTAATGAAGATACAGCGTTTCTAGCGACCGGCCCTCATGCTCGATTTCTATACTTATCTGGTAGCTGCGCGACGCCCCTACCTGCTAAGTATAAAATTTACTTTAATTTTATACTTACAAATCTTATACAAAACAAATACTTACTATAATTACCCGCGTAAGTATAAAAAATTATATCATTTTATTGACGCTTAGTTTTGGATTTTTGAGTATAAAAAACTTTAAATCCATTTTCTCGCAAACAACATTTTTGAAGTCCGTGAACATCATAACTCAAAATCTACTTCACCAATTTTGTTGAAATTTTGTACACTGTTTCTACACATAAATCAAAAGGTAATGAGGTCGAGTTTTTTTTTTTTTTTTTTGCTATTTTTTTCCAGTTTATAGTAAAAAATTAACCGAAATTTTTAGCAAAAATTGCGTTTTTCACTTCAAAGTGCTGCCAAAAATAAAAAAATTGAAAAAATACAAAAATCTCTTCCTGACTCCCTAGGGAAACATATCGCATTTTAAACGCATTTCAATTTTTTTGTCTCGGATGATCCGGTACCGAGTTATGATGTTCACCGCAAAACAACTTTTTTTCGAGGCGCCTCCGGAAATTCGCTGTCACGGACTTATTTATCGATATTTGTAATTGATAATTTTTTCAAAGATACTTCAGATGTTATACTATAACGTGTATATGAAATAAATAAGCCAACATTATTCATATCTCCAAAAAAAAAATCATGAAAATATGCCTTTTTTTCGCGTTTAAAACCTTACCCCCCCCCGCCTTAAATATATTGAGTAGTAAGACTGTAAAGGAAATTATATGAAACCAAAGGTTCCCGAGTCTAGCTCCGCTACATCCTCAAAAATAGTCCTAACGCGTGTAGCAAAAAAAAAAATAAAAATAGAAATAGGAATTAGGGAGGTTAAGTTAAGAAGGGGGTTTGTTTATAAGAATGTTTTTATGTATTGGTCAAAATTATTAGTATAAGTATAGATAGAAGTTTATAGTTTATTTAACTTAAATTTTGAATTTAATATTTAACAAGAAATACAAGTACAAAAATAAAGAGGAGATTTGCAGTGAGGTGTTAAAATGCAACTCGAACCTGCAGGTTGTTAGATGCGTGCTGGACCCGGAATATCCTATTTGTTTAAAAAACGCAGAAGTCGTGAATCGAGTAACACTTGTACCACAAAGCAAAAGAAAATAATTCGCTACAATACTTTACCCCGTACCAGGTATGGAGGGTTAACTTTATAACAAGAACAAACAACTAAAGTTTAACAAATTTATTTGACAATCGTTCAATAAAATCTTGAAATATCAATACATCACAATTACATTTATAAATAAGAAAGTAAGAAGTGAAACTTAAATATATGATTGAATAATGTCAACAAGGTGGCATTACCCAAACATAAAATAAAATTAAAGTATTAACAATAGGAAAATACTATAAATATCCATTATAAATATTTAATTGTAAGATTACAACATATATATATATATATATATATATATATATATATATATATATATATATATATATATATATATATATATATATATATATATATATATATATATATATATTAAAGCAAGATAAATTATAAGTTTGACATGTCAAAAGTATAGGTATTTAAATGAATTGAATTACTTTAACTTAACTAAAGAGATGAGCACATGGCATGAATTATGAAACATGTAAAGTTACAAAAAAAAAAGGATTTAATGTTGCAATCACATATTAAATAAAATATATTTTAAGAGGATAAGAACTACTATTGAAAAATATAAATACAGGTAAAACAAAATTGAAAGATCTCACCAAGGTCAGGTATAAAAATATATTCCGAATACCTTCATGGCGTCCATTATGAAATTTTGTTAAGTGTTTAAAGGAACAAGCCTTTTCCTTTTTTGTTTTAAAACCAAAGTGACGACTGCAACTTTATGACTGGCCGTCCGTTACTTTTGACATACACATTCAAAACTTATTTTGTTGGTAATGCTCGATTCTGATTGGCTGATATGACTGGTGTGAAGATTTATTTTGTTTCTTCATTAAAATTCAGCGAAAATATTGAATTCAGTTTTATAAAATTTTAATTATCGAAATTACCCAGAAATATAAGTTCTATTTATGTAAAATGTGTGTATTAAAATACTAATATGAGATATTTACAAATTGTATAACAGCTGGTGTCGAGACTAACGGGCAGCGGTCGCTACAATATTCAAACTATAGAAAATGAAAAATTTTAAAAATGCATTATTAGCAAATATGAGAAGTATTCACCTAAAATAACTTAACAAATACATTTTAATAATAATATCTATTATATATGATGCTTACATAAAATATTATTTGAATTTATTAATAAGTTATAAATTTTTAATAAAATTTTGTTAACAAGTATAAAAGCTATGCAAAGTTTGTACACAAAATTATCCAATTTTGCCTAAACTGACTTGAAAATTGTAATTTAAGAAAAATTATATTGTTTAAATTTTTGAATGATTTGTTTTTCCAAACTCATTCGTTACACGCGTCGACTGAAACGAGTTAGGGGAAGCCATATAAAACTCTTTACTCACAAAATCATTCAAAGTTCACCCATCATCAAAGTCGATCGAATACCGGACTTGTGCTTGTTGAGAGGTTTTGCGAACTGATAGACACAGAGTCTATATTATTCAGAAAGCTACGAAAGGTAAATCATCAGTGAGAATTTTGACTTCTAAAACAAAATATTTTCACGTCTCAAAAGTGACTAGAAAATGTCCGGTACCTAAGTAGACTTGGAAGCAAAATAACACTTAAAGAAATAGGGGTCCCAGACTTACACTGCCTTGGAGTCCCGAGTATAAATCCGGCCTTGTATCTATGGCTGAAAGCATTGAAGTGTTCGCTACTACAACAAAAGTAGTTGATTTGAAACTTAGAACCTATAGTCGTTCCGTGTGAGAAATTAACATGTAAAGTGTGGGATTAAAGTTAAATTTGTTGTTAAAACATGTCGGAAACTATAAGAGATAGAAAAAAGGTTAAATTGACAAAATGTTTTGTTTTAAAAGAGCTACCCTTCTTTCCTGTGGATCAAACCAGACCCTACTTGACAAGAGGGCCTATAGAAAGATGAAAATGTAAGTAAATTTTCTGATATTGCTAAAATATTTTGTTAAATCAAAATTTTGCGGTCCTAGTTGGAAAAAGCTAGATGAAGAGGAGAAGATTAGATTAAATATTTATGTAATCGTTTTGGTGTGTCAAATTTTAACCATTCAGATGGAAAAACCGACTTTTATATCAGTTTAAATTTCTAATTAATACTTATAAACTTAATGTACTTGACTTTATTTAGCGATAAATTTTAATATTAAGACCAGCAAAAACCAAGAAAGAATTTTTAACAAGTCTTAAGCATGCCGACTGGTTTCGGTGTGTGAAAACACCATTATCAAGACAAGAACTCAGAAATCCAATGAGAATAAAATAACAGAAAAGAAAAGGAAAGAAACCTTTTATAATAGTTTGGATATAAATGAATCAGATCATAATAATGTCAATTATTGCAACCCGTCGGCTGTAAAAAAGAAATTCGTACATCATCACATAACTACAATTGATATACGAAAGTAAAACAAATACGAAAGTAATAAATATCTGAAAAACCAAATTTGAAATAGAGAAAAATTTTTTAAAAAAGAGTAACATCTGTAAAACTCCCAGTCACCTCTTCAACCCACATATTCAAATTAGTTCCATTGAATTTAGTGTAAATCCATTATAAGAAATCCGTTTTAAAAAATCCATTTTAAAAAAAAATTTTAAAAATAAACTTCAATGAGTCATTTGACAAAACCAAAGAAAAGCAATTAAAAAAAAAAATTAATGAAAATTTATAATAAAAGACATTAATTTATTATACTAATTCATCTTAATTATCATTATTTGAATTAAAAAAAATTAATTAAAAAAGCAATTTTTTAACTAAAATCCACGTAAGCCGAAACGGGCTGTGACGTTGTTTTTTCTTATATTTCAACACTATCGCCACTAGTGTCGCTACTTAAATTCCGGTTAGCAAACATAACTATGGAAATTAATCAAAATTTAATTAATTTTTTTAAAAACCAACAATTGCTTTTCCTAGTTACAGGAAAAATAAACATTTTTTTTCTTAGTTACAGGACACCTGTTATATCTAGAAAATGTGACGTAACTAACAGCTAGTAAACGTTTTCGCACAAATTTTGAGAACAAATACTAAAGTAATTTTTTATAACACCCGCTTCTAAAGTTCAATATTCGAGCGTTGTGTAGTGGGCGTAAAAAGCAGTTTTCATATCATTGTAAAACAACCGACAGTAACTGTGCGCGAAAGTACAACTGTGCGTGAAAGTAGCTAAAACTATGCGAGAAAATAATGATACTCATTTGTCAATGATAATCATATTCAAATTAAACATGGAAACGATCAACAAATTAATAAAAAAACTAAAAAGGATCTACAAATTAATAAATTTTTTTTCATATAACATTATAAAATAAAATTAACCCTACTATTTTCTAAAATTACTTAAAAATAATTAATTTTTTTCTCTCTATTAAACTTTAGAAGTCGTCGTTATAAAAAATTATGTTCGATACGTATGCGTAAAGTGAGATATCCAATAGGTTTAAACTGGGGCACTCACTAAAGGGACTGACGCATACATAACGAGATCTCGTGCGCTTACCCCCACTCGCCTGACGGCTCGTGGGGGTATACAGCGCACTCGATCTTGTTGTGTATGCGTCAGTCCCTTAGACTCGTACTCCAATTTAAGCCTACTAGAGTACCTATCTTTACGAATATGTATCGAAAATAACTATTTTCTAACAATTTTCGGCCTTATTTTTAAAATAATTTCCCAAAATTAGTCCAATTCCCCATTATATGAAGAAAGGCAACAAGTGTCTCATGTCAAAATTGTGACACTGAAATTAATTCGTCAAGTATCAAATTCGGATTCTAATTACTATAGTTACAAACTTGATTTCTAACCGCCTTAAATGGTTTATTACAACACACGTCGGTTTGTAGTGTTGATTTGAAAAGTGACTCCTGGAGATAATAACAATGATAACAACAGAACTGAACTTTCAATATACGGTGAGGGCGAAGTAAACTCCTACATACGTACACCATGTACCTACATACATATCTACATTTATAAAGTATTTTAATTCTTGATTGGTTTGCCACTTAATTTGAATATTTCTCGCTTCGTGTTTTATTGTTAATAGACTAGTGTATTGTTTGCATGTGTACGAATTGCGATATTTCTGTATATGTGGAGAAACGGAGATAGATATTTCGATATGTAATTTATATTATTTTCAATATGTTTTTGTATATTCAATGAATGCGTACTTTTGGTTCGAACTTTATTTATTTGTTGTTATTTTTTTTTCTCCATTTTAATTATATTTTGATATTTTTATACAATGTGTTCATTTGTCTGCGAATAATAGTAGAAATTTATTCTTAAGAATTGATTTATAGATTATAATATGTATAAACAGTTTTTGATGAATGTATTATGTATAAAATTTGAGTTCGTAGAATTAGAATAATTGAAACCGGTTGAAATCAATAAAATCGAATAGATTTCAGCAACAAAATTCCCTTGAAGTTTGGAAAATGCATTATTGTATATGGCAAAATATTTTTAGTCTTGGAAGAAATCCAGTATTTTTGCTACTACAATGAAAAATCATGTTAAAAATCTAAAAAAATTTGGATAGTGAAAAGATAAATCTGTTTAAACCTGTGTACAAGATTTCCAAATGATTAGGAAAAGTGTTCCTGAAAAAAAATTCTTGGAATAAATGGATTATTAAACGTACAGTGGACTTTCCGAGATTGTCCAATCGCAAATTGTCCATATTACAGTGATAGGGGCTTAAACGTCGTATGTTCATATCGCACGAGCATTGCATTCACAAAAATTGTGTGTTTGCAATGTTCGTGTGACGTAAACATACGATGTTTAAATCCCTATCACTGTAAAATTGACAATTTTCGACTGGACAATCTCCGAAAGTCTACTGTATTTGATCAGTTGTTTTTTTGTTAATTTTTTTGTTTTGGAATCAATAACTAGTCATTTCTACGAAGAGTGATATTGGGTAAAATCATCATTGATTAAAAATTTAGATTACCTACTCCGAAAAAATGGTTATAATATGCTGACAATTAACATTGTACTTACTTTAAAAATAGTTTATTCTTATTTGGTTTCCATATTTTTGTGATTGGCTTCGCACGTTCATTTATAATCGCGACTCGAATGTTACTTCCAACCGGTTACAAGATCACCATAGATGTTTTCAGTTCGGTCTGTGGGGTTAAGTACAGTCCTAATTTATTTTTAAGCACAAAAAACTGTAGCAGAATTACTGAGAGCTTAAAAAAATTACATCGATACGATTACATCGATTCGAGAACACACAACAAATAATAATATACAATTTTTAAATCATTTTAGAAATCAATTCAGAAATAGCAATTAAAAATGCAGATTAAAAAGCATTTGAAAGGGATATTTAGGCTTTTTAACTAAAGTTTAAAAAGAAAATACCCCTGTCGCAGCATCTGCATAACATAGCGAATTTCCATTCATAAAAGTTACTTTTTCTCGAAAACCCGCTTACCTAGAATAATGGTTCAAAATGTATTTTCTGTGATTTTCTTGGTTCTTTACCACAATGTAAAAAAAATTGGAAAAACTTTTAAATTTTGGCAAATTGTTTGCAAAAAACTCATTTTTTTGAGGTTTTTGGAATCGGACGTGTCTGACTGGAGAACTCATACAGAATTTTTGGACTTCCAACGTTTTATTGTTTTATTATATTTGCATCCCAAACTAGTATCTATCCTATAAATATAACAAGTTTCATCCCAAAATGAATTTCTCGGAAATATAGGCACTTAAATTTTCGAAATTTCTAAATTAATTTAAAATAGAGTTAGTCTCCAGAAATTTTGTATTATGGTAAATTTAATTTAATAAATGACAAGTATATAAGTATAGTAATTATAAAGCATTCGCATAGAACAATAGTTTTAAGTATACATGCACATAAGCAAAATAATTTTTGTATTTTCCTGAAGGAAGGAAATATTTTCCTGTAATAAAAAGTATCCTAAATGTTGACGCAGGTAATAAGTTATCACTACACCAGATTTCATAAAAATCCGTTCAATAGTTTTCGCGTAATATGTGCACATGCTCAAAAAGTTTTTTTACTTTCCTGTGGGAATGAGCCACTTTCCCGAAATAAAAAGTATCTGAGATGCTGACTCAGGTAATAAGTTATCACCACACGAAATTGCATCAAAATCCGTGCAATAGTTTTTGCGTACTGTATGCACATGCTTAACATGGTTTTTCCATTTTCCCGTGGGAATGAGACATTTTCTCGAAGTAGAAAGTATCTTAGATGTTGATCCGGGTAATAAGTTGTCGGCACACCAAATTTCATTAAAATCCATCCAGTAGTCTTTGTGTGATGCGTGAGCAGACGAACAGACAGACAGACAGACAGACAAAAATTTAAAAAATCGCTGTTTTGATATCTACATCGATAACTATTTACAGTATCTGCACAATTTTTAAAAAATATTCCCTATACAGAAACGGTCTCGTTACATTTGTATTATATGTATAGATTACCTATTAATGGCTCTTTATTTAAAATATTAATTTTTTTTTAAAATAAATCGCCCCCTGTTCTAGGAAATATATATTTTTTAAATTTTTATAAAATTTCTTATGAAAGTGAGCTTCTTAGACAATTTTATTTTGTATTAATGTATTTTATTTTGTATTAATGTATTAAAACATGAACATTTAAATGTTGGCAATTTCTGTATTGTGGCGCTATCTATCTAGCGCGTTAGTTAACTACTTTATTTAAAACTACTTTATTTAAAAGTTCGAATAAAATTCCAGTCATTTTAATTTTTAATTGTTCAGGAACTTCAGTACCTTCAGTATCATAAAAGCAAGCAAAATAATATTACAATTTATTTATGTAGATACATATATGATGGAAAGTTAAGAAAAGAAAATGTTTTTTTGGAAGTTCGTGTTTAAGGTAAAATCGAAAAAACTTGGAAAATTTAATTAGTAATTAATTTTTTTTAAATATTTTTAGGTTTGGTTGTAAATGAATCTACTGTTGATCTTTTAATATGATACTGAACTATTCATTATTTAAAATGAAAAATTGTGTACTTATTAGATGATGAAAATAAAAAATTAGTAGTTTGAAAAACCGAAACAAATGTACCGACGTTTTGAAAAAGTCTGTCGGGACACCGGAGCAACGGAGCTAGAACCGTGACAAATCCGGGAAAACCAAGACGTGGACACTTTACACGGATTGTGAATGTTATAAACTTTAAGTTTTGATTTTTAAACATATTTTGAGTGAAATTGAAAATTAACAACGTGTGAAATTTGACATTTTAGTTAAAGTGCATATAAAATATAATACCTACATGTTTTTATAAAAATACAAATATAAATAAATGTTTTCTGTTTTTTTTTTTTTTTATTTTAATTGTTATTAATTATTTGGCTTTTTTAATAATTTAGAATTTTTCTGTCAAATGAATAAATTCTGAAAATATGAATTTATGACATAATTTCAGTAAAAGTGAAAATGAAATTTTTCACCCACACTTTTGTAGTGCCAATGTACAACATCACTGGATCCCAATTTTCAAATGGATAGATAATTTCAAACAATCACCCGCTAGTTAATTATCGCTAGATTTGATGCTAGAAAATTGAGAAAAAACAGGTCATATAGATTTTTTTTTTATTTAGATTTTATTTGTAATGATTGAATTACAAAATTCAAAAGGATGTTAAAAAATGTGTGTATTCACTATGAGCTTTTGCCTGTAGTAAATCCAGCTGCTCAAAATCGGTTTCAATATATCAGTTGGTCAGGACGGCATTTGTACATAATTTTAATATTTTCTTTAAGAAATAGTATTTTTTTTTTTAAATACTTGTTTGATTTTTTCACAGCGAGTACTTTTTACGATGTGTGTTTACCAAATTCTACAAAATAATTAAAAAAAAAAAACATTGTAACCCTACTATTTTGAAATGTTCAAAAAAATATCATGAAAATTACCTCATATATGCTTTTTCTGAGTTAATTATTGAAAAATGTTCTATTTTCCGAGATTTTTAAGGTAAAACGAGCAGATGTATGGTTTTTGTTAAACAAATTTCAGATCTTTAATACATTTTTGCCTTAAAAAAATAAATATTTAATATTTTCAAAAATGTATGATACAACTTGTCAAAATTTAAAATTATTTGTTTTGTTGTCAAAAGAAAAAAAAAAACTGAATGTGCAAATTTATTTACCACTAAAATGATGGGTTTATACATATAATTATAACGTAGTATTGTCATTTGGATAGAAAATTACGTAAAAATATTATTGTTTGAATATGATTTAACGTAATTTTTATGCGATTGTAGCAAGCTCTTATTAATTTTAGGAAGGTGTAAACATCATCTAAATTCTGATCATATCACATAACAAACTGCGCCGTGATTTTTTATCTAAAAAAAAATGGAATAGAGATACATTATAAAAACATTTAACTGACAAAGAAAAAGAATATAGCCGAATCGTTAAATTGGATTAAAAAAATCATGACACGCTACTTAAAAAGCGGTTTTTTTCGAATTTAGCTCGTAAAAAATGAGACAGAAAAAAAAAGAATGCGAGTGCGAGTGAAATGGAGAACGACATATTTCCTAGTTTTTCTCGAAAAGTAAGTAATTTAGAGCAACGGTATAAAAACATTTTTTATGCATTTTACCTTTTACTAGGGCTTGGTGTAAAAAAAAAATTTGAAAAATTGCTTAATTCTGGCAAAAAACTCATTTTGTTGACAAAAAACGCCCGGAAAACCTACTTCTGGGCATCTGACGTGTCTGGCTAACGAACTCATCCAACGATTTGGAAAATCGAATTCGCACACAAAATTTCATAAGCATTAAACGTTTCGTTCGAGAGTTATCGCGCGGATACATATATATATATATATATATATATATATATATATATATATATATATATATATATATATATATATATATAAATTTTAGTGAATATCATTTTCGTTTTCTAGGGACCTCAAAACATATTTCTGATATGGTCCCGGGCTTAGGTCGCACCATGACACCTGGCGTAAAAGCTGAATTTCCAGTTTTGGAAATTCGCTAAAATGATGGTTTGTATCATGTTTCGACGTGGGAAATCAGTAGAAATGAATAAGAACACATAATTAGGGAAAAGTTATTTTGTCGACTACTGTTATGATCGATGAATCTTGTATATCACTGTCCAATTGTATAGATGTTATTCCACAATAAACGAGTATTTATATGCATTTTCATATATAAATTAATTATACAAAATATGAGTCAAAACAAACAGTGTTGAATCAATAATTAAAAGCACCTCCGGTCATGCATGCCGTAGATAATACAAACAAAATATGTATGTTAAGTAAAAACAATGATAAAAAAATCAAATACTACATATTTTTCAATATTTTCATTTTTTTTTTGTTTTTTGTTTTTAAACCATTAAATAATTTATTTGTATTTAATAATTTTTTTTTTCAGACAATATTTTTTGTAATTGTTTAATTCAATTGAAATGAAAATACATATGACATTTTTCCAATTAATATTGTTATCGCTAGGTGTCATTAACTATAACTGGTATAGCTAAATTACACAAACATTGGGATAATTAAAAAAAAATTGTTTAAAGGCAATGATTTGTATAGGTCCGGGGTGTCCAAATTATAAACTTCTCGGTAGAATTGGCCCGACCAGAAACGGGGTCCGGTGCAGTTAACTTGCGGGGCTTTAAAACAAATTTCGTACAAGAATATAAAAATTTATTGCATTTTGCTATTTTTATATTGTACAAGTCGGGTTCGTATAGTCAGGGTTAGAATGAGTTAGACGGGGACGATTTAGAAATTCTGAACCAGAGACCAATGAACACTATTATGCTACTCGACAACACGCAAAGCCTGAGGTCGATAACGGGGTGAGACGGGTGAGATATGAGAAACATAATGTGTTGTTTACTTTTTAGTGAACAGGATCATATTTATTGCGGGAAATAATATGTACACGCCACAGACCAGTGAACATATTATAAATTATATAGAATAATTATAAAAATGTGTAATTGAGGCAATCAGTTACGACCAAGTTCCGACATATAGTAATGTATGGTATCCGTAGATACGATTTTAAATAATTATTGTAAAAATATAATATTGATAATAAATTTTTATTTTTTTGAGAAGAAACTGCAAAATTTTGAAAGAAAAAAAGTGGTATTTGCTTTATTTTCAAAATACGTACGTATACAAATCATGTCCTGCAATAATTATAGTCGCATTTGCTCAATTTCGCCCGTCTCACTCTTGTTACGTGCTTCAAGAAAAATGCCTAGAAACTGGCTTTACGCTTTGTCTAGTGATATAATATAATAGTGTTCATTGGTCTGCAGTAGTATACGCACATATT
This sequence comes from Brachynemurus nebulosus, assembly GCA_035578155.1. NCBI lineage: Eukaryota > Metazoa > Arthropoda > Insecta > Neuroptera > Myrmeleontidae > Brachynemurus > Brachynemurus nebulosus. The sequence continues at coordinate 26,823,291 of JAPWDM010000003.1, forward strand.
TTAAAAATACAACAAATACCACTTTTTTCCTTTCAAAATTTTGCAGTTTATTCTCAAAAAGTAAAATTTTATTATCAATATTCTATGTTGACGATAATTATTTGAAAGGGTTATTGCCAAGGACACCAGGATTACTGCATTTTTTACAATATTACAAAATAGCAGTCGGTCGTATTTTGAGCATATGTGAATGCTTCATTTATTAGTTGATACATATATATATATATATATATATATATATATATATATATATATATATATATATATATATACATATATATATATATATATATATATATATATATATATATATATATATATATATATATATATATATATATATATATATATATGTATAATGTTCATTCGTCTGTGTTCTGAAGTTCGTTACGATTGGAATGAGAAAACGCATAATTATTTATATGTTTAATTTTTATTTCGTTTTCGTAAACCTTTTTCGTGCAGAAAAGGTTTCTGTTGTGACCTTACTACATTTGATACAGAATTGCTATGATCATACTACTTTTGGTTTGGCTTAATATTTGAGTTTGCCAATGTGATATTATGAATTCTTCGTCGCGTTTTTGTTACCTAGCTTTATTATGAGAACAGAACTGATATATTATGTTAGTCTATATCTGTAACATTCTGTAGTATTTACTGTTTAAATATTTTTATCAGCTTACACAGTAATATAATATCAGTAATTTACTAGGCTCTCTATTAAAACATTTTTTTACTTTATTTACCTTTTTTTTTGCAAGTACTAACGACATGTTAAAAAAAAATTTGCATCCCGTTGAATAATAATCTAAATTCATTAGGGAATTATAAAACGCGCTATTTTTTATATCATGTAATCAATTTAAAAAAAAAGATATAAATGTGTTTATGATGACAGTTTTAATAATACTAATGACTAATTAATTATTAAGTAAACATAAAATTTAGGTTTTATTTTTGTACTGGTTAAATTTCTATATGTATAGCTTCTACGAGTGATATATATACACAAGTATATCTGAATACCTGACAATTTTGAATTTTCGAATTTGTTTTTCGGGTAAATAAATTTGATTTTCAAAAAATTAACATAAACGTGTGTTTATTGATAAATAAATGACAAAATGACTCGTCGAAATAATTATTTAATTAATTTTTCAGTTGATTGATTACTGAAATTTATTAATATTATGAAAAATATTATTTCATGTATTTTCAAAAGGTTGTGACAAAAATAATTTTGTCACTGCGGTTTTGATGGTTCAATATTAGTATTTCAATAAAGAGAACGCGTGAGTCTTTTCTTTGTTTAAATATTAACGCCCGCATCGGACAATGCAAGACTGTCTGTTGAAAGTAGCGCTGGTCACCACGGCAGCGGCCATGCTGGCTGCAGTGATGGAAAATGACTTCCGTTGCGTGAACGCTGGTTAGATTTCAAACATAGAACCTGTCCTATTGTAAATGCATTAGAATCATGTAGGAACCCAGATCGATAATACTTACCTTGGCAGTCCTCATAGCAGAGAAGCCATCATTGATCATAATAGGTATGTTCCAACAAAAACTAGAATTTCCAGTTCCAGTGACTCCAGTACAATTTAAATTCGATAATGTCATTTAAAGGTCAAATCAAATCCAATTCAGAACTTCAGTTCGGTATTTAATATGTAGGAACGATTATATTAATTTTTAGGGATTTCAAAAGATGTCTCTACTAAAGACTTGAGTTATGTATTCGATACCTTCCATACTATGAAGAATATTTACAAATAATATATCCACTAAAAAATTATTACGTACTTTAAAATATGTTAATTTAATTTTTAAATAAAAAGTTCGAACTATTTTCTTTTACTTTATTCCATATTTTACTTTATTACTTATTAAAATAATATAAATATTTATAAAAAAATAATTAAAATATACCTGTTTGCTAATTTAAAAAAAATATACATATATACCTATTATAGGAATTAAACAAAGTCAAAAATTTGAAACTTGTCTTTTGACAGAACAATTCAAACTTAAAATTTGTCAATTTATTATTTAAATTTTTAAATTATAAGGCTAAACATTAAAATTTCGTTAATGCGCATTTGAAATAGTTACTCTGAAGCAAGAATTTTAAAATTCAATTCGGGTGAGTTCAGAATTAGATTTAAATACTGGTTGGAACACAGAATTTCAAATTGTGTATAAACTGGAATTACAATTATGCCTAGTTGGAACAGTAATATCAACTGTGCGTATGCTCATTAAAGCGGGAATTAATTCGAGTGTTTGTTGGAACACACCTAATGTTTAGTACAATTCCTTACGTATATAAAATTTTCTGTACTGTATTTTTCCGTACGTTTTTGTACCATTCACCCGATTGCGATGGAACTTTGGTGAGTTGTTTTCAAATATTTGCAGTTTTCGATGCGACTTTTGAAACGGGACGCATTTAAAATGCTAAAGTAGAGGCTGTAAATGTGTAGACTAAAGTACACTTTAAGTACATACGCTGTAAGTGTATGTGGCTTGTTGATGCGTCGGAAAATCTTAAAACGACGTTAAATCTCATTATATAGTTTTTCTTAGTAAATTCCTAAGTATCTTAATACTCACAAGGAGAGATTCAGGTATGGTCGTCACCGATTTTGATCAAATTTCGTCTGCTAGTAGAGCATAATATCAATATTAAAAATTTACAATACTAAGGTCCACCTCTCAAAAATGCAGAAAATATTTTTATTTAAAATTTGGGAAAAAATGTAGGTAAGATACAATCAAGTTATTTAGTGGGTTTTATCAAAACAGGCGTAGCTCAATGTTAGAGCAGCGAAGTGCGGATAGTGGGGTACCGGGATCTAATCCCGGTATATATGATTATTTCAATTTTTTTTTCTAATAACAATAACTAATTAATTATGTTAACAAAATTAAGCTGTGAAATATTACTTGTCGCAAAATTAATGAATTAAAATAATGTTTCTTAAAATCTTTTTTTTTTTGGTATGAGTATATTACATAAACACAAAAGTCAGTTAGATACATTAGAACTTTAAAAAGTATGAACTTTTTACGTTTTGAAAAATATAAAAGTTCATCTTGTAAAAATATATGGGTAACATATTTTTACATTTTTCAAAATGCAAAAAGTCAAATTTTAGAAGTTCTAATGTGTCTAACTGACTTACCTAGATGTGTTTGTGGTAATATACACGGAAAAAAACGATTCAGTTCAATGAAATAAAACTGAATGTTTGAAAAGTATTATTTTGCCCAAATAAAATTTTGTCCAATGAATTATCATACAGTTTACCTAATCATTTCTGTTATTTCCAAAAATTAATTTTTTTGTTTGCATTTTTTAATAAGTTCCAAACAAACACATTATTTCAGTTTTAAAAACCATTTGTTTATTTAATTTTATTTGAATGAATTTATTTTAAAAGTTATGCAAACGACATTTAGTTTCAGTCCAGTATATTTTATTCCAGTTGAACACAACTTAAATATGTTCAACACATTTGAAACTGCGCATGTAGAATATGGTCATGTGATATACGATATACATATACATCATTATGTACTGTTTCGGCATTCGCGTCGGTTGTATTGAGTAGTTTAAAGTGATTTAACATTAAAAGAAATATTTAAACGTTCCGTTCTAAACATCCAAGTGACGCCATTGTGTGTTTTTGTATTTTTTTCTATATATGTAATATATATGTTTAACATTAGTTATTAAAATGGATGAGGAAACCAAGACCATTTTGAAAAATTGGGGTTTCGAAGAGTATATATCTGTTTTTATCGGTAAGTAAAAAAATAATTTTTTTAACAAATAGTAGGTACATAGTACATATACATATCTTTATCAGCCATATTGTTCTAAATAAAATCTGTTGTTTTGGGTTTTTCATTTATTTCAAAGATATTAGTAATTAGCACCTGCCCAAACTTTTTTACATTTATACTAATTATGAATTTAATTTGATTAAATTAGTTTATTATAATACTAAATCATTTTTAGGTAACGAAATAGATATTACGTCATTATTATTTTAACAAACAATACCTAAGTTATCAGCCGTGTTGTTGTAAATTAAAATGTATTGCTTTTGGTTCATATTTTTTTCAAAGCAATAAATAATTAATATGTGCCCAATCTTTATGCATTCATAATATGAATTTAATTTTATGAAATTAGTTTATTCAGTAGTATAATACTAAATTGTTTTTTGTTAGATAACGAGATAGATATTACGTCATTATTACATTTAACTGAAGACATGATAGCTGAAATATTTAAAAAAATAGGACCACGTAGCAAGTTTATTTCCAAATTAAATGCCTTTAAACGGGAAAAATTACCTGTAACTGTTCTGGTAAATTCAATTAATTTTAAATAATTGAAAGAAAAAAAATAGACGGTTTTTTTTTGTAATATAATATATAATATTTTATTTTAGCCAAATAAATATGAAACCAGTTCCAGTTGCTCGACTGTATCTACTAATTTTTCGGATTTAGAAAATTTTGATCCAGTAGAAGTATCACCAGCAAAAATAAAAAGATATAACGCATGTTACGGAGACGAATTAATACAAAAACTAAATAATTGTCAACAGTTAGATTTTAATTTAAATGATATTTTAAATAATACTTGTAACGGAAAAATTATTCTAGCAACTTATGCGGGAAACCGAATCTTAGATCGAAAATCACGAAATATTCTTTGTGATTTAATCATATCAGAAATATTTAAATCGACTACACGGTATTTTTCAAATTAAAGTTGAATATTAATTATATAGAATTAAAAAAAAATTTCGTTATTAATTTTTAGAAAATTGGATGCAAGCCATTTTGAAAAATTGGCTCAAGATATTATTGATATTTTCCCAAATGAAGTTAAAGAAACTTACTATGTACCATCACTAAAAAAATCTTCTACTGGAAAATGTACGCCAGCGAAAGGCCGTTTAATAGATAAATATAGAAACAAATTACGTTATTTCAGAACTTCAGGTCTTTGGAGTCCTACACCGCCTAGTGAATCCTTAAGTGTGGAGTCTGATGAAGGTAAAATCATACTTTTTTCGTTTTTACAATCTAACAAATATTTTTTGTTTATTTTTCACTTAATTTTAGGTGAATCAAAAAATCTTGTAAATTTTAAAACATGGTTGGAATATAATACTGAACCATTTGATCAAGTTATTGATTTTTGGAAAAAAACTTTTCCGTTGAGGAAACATGAAAGTAATCAATTATTAACCGTAAATGAGTTTATTTCACAATGGCCTATTCTAAAATGTTCTTTTGGATTTACTTTGGTAAAAAATTAAAAATATATTTCATATTTGGAAACTGTAATGTAAAAAACGTTTCAGTTTTGTTTTTTTCTTAAAATTTTACAGATTGAAAAAGATTTTGCAGAACTTTTCCCAGAAAAGGAGTTATGCCTATTATCAAATTTTTCCAGTTTTATTGAGTCTTTGTTAAAATTAAAAAGGAAGTATTTACCAGATGAGGCTCGGTGTACACTCAAGGAATTAGACAACATTAACTTATCTGAAAGTAAGAAACATTTCTTTTTATTTACTATTTTTCTGTTGTTTTTAGGGTTCCGTAAAAAAATAAAAAACGGAACCCTTAGAGTGAGACTTCAATGTCCGTCCGTATAGAAATCGTTTGTCTACATCTATTACAGGTAAATTAATTTCAGAAATCCTTTTATTTTTATTTGAAAAGGGGTTAGAAATGGACGGTTGAAATTTGTAAGTGCGAAACCAAGGTCAAGTGGGATATCATTTGAAAGGGCTTTGTTTACACATTTCAAAACTACTTTTTTTAAAAGTTTAAATTACGTAGGTTCTTAAGTTATGGCCAAAAATGTGCGAAAAAATACCGTCCCCCTTTCTTATCTTCGAAGTTTTCGAACCGAAAACTTTGAAAAAATTCATACAAATAGGAAATTCCATATATATTACAGGAAAAGTAAAACGAACTTCGTCCAAATGTCTATAGTTTTTTTTTTTAGATAAAATGGAAAAATTTTGGCTGGAGTTCCAAAAACCATATAAATATCTCCGATTGAGCTGAAATTTTATTTACATAACCTTTTTGGTTTAGGAAGTTACCCTTTAGGAAGGAAGATATTATACGAAACCCTCCGTGCGTGAGTCAGACTCGTACTTAACTTATTTTAAATACGTATATTTTCTTTTTCAGATAGCAAAACAACATTAAAAATATCATTATTACCATATCTAATACAATCCAGAGCAAGAATATTCAACAAAAGAAAGCAGTGGAAGCCAACAATACCCGAAATTTTAGAAGGACTACTGTTACATTCAACAACGCCATCTGAAATTGACGTCACTATAGAAAATCGTCGCACCCGTATGTTAAAACATGGACTTACAGTACAACCATTTATACTAGTGGTAGGACCAAATTTAAAAAATATTACCGAAACATACGTAATTATAGACAATATTAAGTATCAAATAAATTCATGTTTAAAGGCTTTTGACATTTGTTTTAAAGCTTATCATGTTTTAAACGCACGGTATAGTTCTGAATGTAGTCACATTTTAACTTTAATACAACGTTATATATATAACATTGAAACAAAATGGGATTCCGAAATTCCATCAATTTCTGAACTTATTTCCGATTTAAAGAATAACGAAAATAGACAGTGAAAGTCCATTTGCATTTGTTTATTACAATATTTAAAATTTTGATATTTAAAATTTCAAAGTTACTTTTGAAATACATTTATGATTATTTTTGTAATGTAAATACATTTGTTTACTGTCAATTTGAAGAATTATTTATATATCCAAAATTGAAAATTCATTTCCGAAATATTTTTATATTTGTTTTTACACTTATTGAATTAAATATGAAATACTATTATTCAGAATGGAATGTTTAGAATGTAATATTTCTTTTAATGATATGCAAATATTTTTTTCTCATTTGAAGTTTTCACATCAATATTCTTCAAATTTTATATATTTGTTTTTACACTTATTGAATTAAATATCAAATACTATAATTCAGAATAGAATGTTTAGAATGTAATATTTCTTTTAATGATACGCAAATATTTTTTTCTCATTTGAAGTTTTCACATCAATATTCTTCAAATTTTATATATCTGTTTTTACTTATTGAATTAAATATCAAATACTATTACTCAGAATGGAATGTTTAGAATGTAATATTTATTTTAATGATATGCAAATATTTTTCTCATTTGAAGTTTTCACATCAATATTCTTCAAATTTTATATATTTGTTTTTACACTTATTGAATTAAATATCAAATACTATTATTCAGAATAGAATGTTTAGAATGTAATATTTCTTTTAATGATACGCAAATATTTTTTTCTCATTTGAAGTTTTCACATCAATATTCTTCAAATTTTATATATTTGTTTTTACTTATTGAATTAAATATCAAATACTATTATTCAGAATGGAATGTTTAGAATGTAATATTTCTTTTAATGATATGCAAATATTTTTTTCTCATTTGAAGTTTTCACATCAATATTCTTCAAATTTTCAATGCAGCATATGTTTACGTTTGTATAAAGATATATGGAATTTCAAAAAACATTTAATTTCTAAGCATTCAAATGAAACAACAAATATAGAAGATTGTTCTTTAGTTACTAAAAAATATGTAGATTTAAGCAATAAAACTGAAAAATTTAATAAAAATAAATTATCTGAAACTTTTGAAAGTTTTCCATTGAATCCGGATATAACATTCAAACAATCAATACAGAAATTTATTTCAAAACTATATAACAATAATACTGTTACACGATCAGTGATACAAGATATAATTGAATTCGTAAGTGAAATATTTAACTGTAATGTTGTGACACAGCTGAATACTAAAATTAACTTATTAAATTCTGTTAGAGGACAGACTGATTCTTTTGAATCCATATTGGCTGATATTAAAAATATTATTTCTGAACTACAATCTCCTTTTAGTGGTTTTGAATCAGAATATTTAAGACTTCAATATTTTGAACGTTCAAATTTTTTAATTAAACCAGTTCCGTTTGTTATTGGAACGTCTGAATTTCAAAAAAGTAATCAAGAGGTTTCATCTATGCAAATAAAGGATAATTTAGGACAATTTGTTTCTATGAAAGAAGTGCTTAAGTGTTTTTTAGAGTTACCGTTTGTATTTCAGTCAATAATTAGTTATATGGAAGATTGTTACGATAGTGAAAACGTACAAAGTGTTTTTAATGGAATAGTATGGAATGAATTAAAATGTAATTTTTATGATAAAACTGTTTTGCCGTTATATATTTTCTTTGATGATTTTCAAATTGGAAATGTATTGGGTAGCCACGCATCTATATACAAGTTAGGTGCAATATATTTTTCATTAGCTTGTATTCCACCAAAGTATGCTTCACGTTTAGAAAATATATTTCTGGCACAGTTGTTTTTTTCACAAGATCGAGTAAATTTCGGCAATAGAGCAACATTTTCTAAATTAATTAACGAATGTGTAGAACTATATGAAAAGGGAATTGAAATTATTGTTAATAATAAAAAATATCAAATATTTTTCAATGTAATACTTATATTAGGAGATAATTTAGGATTAAATTCAATATTAGGTTACAGTGAAAATTTTTCGGGTTCTTATTTTTGTCGTACATGTAAAGCTGATAAATCTCTTACACAGAGTCAAGTGACAGAAGATAAGTCACTATTAAGAAATAATATAACTTACAATACAGACGTTAATTGTAAAACAAACGGAATTAAAGAAGAATCAGTTTGGAATCAATTGTCTCATTTTCATGTAACTAAAAATATATCATGTGATGTAATGCATGATTTATTGGAAGGAGTTTGTAGATATGATATGGCAAAGATTTTAAAATATATAATAAAAGATAAAAAATTTGTTACATTAAAACATTTAAATAATAAACTCAAATTTTTTAATCATTCTGAGAATTGTAATGTTGGAAATAAAATTCCATTGTTGTCTAAAGAACATATAAATAATGAGTATGTCATTATGTCAGCATCAGAAATGCTTGCATTTGTTACTTATTTTGGTATTATTGCTGGAGATTTTGTACCTATTGACGATAATGTGTGGGAACTTTACTTGATATTAAAAGAAATTGTTGCTATTTCATTTAGTAATACATTACATAAAGGTGCCATTAAATTATTGGCAACTTTAATACAAGAACATCATGTACTGTATTTAAAATTATTTAACGAAAAACTCAAACCAAAACATCACATAATAATTCATTATCCTGAAATTTTATATCGTTTTGGACCTTTAGTAAATTTTTCATGTATGCGGTACGAAGCAAAACATAAGGAATTCAAAACTAATGCTAATGTAATAGCATGTCGAAAAAATATACCATACACCTTAGCTCTCAAACATCAACTAAAATTTTGTTATCGTCTCTCTAGTAATTTGGGATTTTCAGATAAAATAGATTACAGTACAGATGTGACGTTTATAAAATCTTTAGAGGATTATATTTTCTTTTATAAAAAATTACCTTTAAATTTCCAGGAAAATTGTCTAAGTTATAATCGATATAAATTGAATGGTATGTTATACAAACCTGGTTACATTTTATTAATTAGTTTTATAGATGAAGATTATCCTTTATTTGGTTTAATAAAATATATATTAAGTAGTAAAAATAAAGAAATATATTTTGTTTTAAAAATACTAAAAACTATTGGTTATGATTTACACAGACAAGCATATGAGGTAGTCATAAATCATGAAAATGTAGAATGGGATATTAGATGTGTAAAAGAACTGTACTCTTTATTTCCACATAATTATCATACCATTGGTAATGGCAAGAATTTGATTTCTTTACGCATTTGATTTTATTAATTGGTACTTTTGTGTAATTTTGTTATTATGTAATGGGCGATTCTCGCGTGACGCACAGGACATTTTTACAACAAAAACATTTAAAAAAAAATGCTATTAATAATAAACAAAACAAAATGTTTATAATACGCAGAAAATGAAGTAAATTTTTTTGAGCATATTCTAATTTTTATCTGAAATTCAGTACTCAAGATATAAGGCATAAACTCACGTGACGCACGGGACATCGTACGAAACGAAGTTTATGTCTTATATTTGGAGTACTGCATTTCAGATATAAATTAAAATATGTTCAAAAAATTTTCATCCAGTTGCCTCGTGTTATAAACTTTTTGTTTTGTTTGTTATTAATTTAATTAAAAAAAATTTTTTTGTTGCAAAAATGTCACGCGAGAATCGCCCTAATATTATTTGATTGTCATATTATTAATAATAATGTAGTACATCTTACAAACAAAATACAATATTAACAAATAAACGCGTTTTATTTATTGTATCCAATACATGTTTATTTATGTTTCAGATAAATAAGAAATACTACTTAATTCAAATAAAAATAAAATACAGTGGATTAACAATAATTGTTAACTGAAATAAATTATTTATTTCAGTCAAATAAGAAAATGAATTCACTTAAATAAAAATAAAATACAGTGGATTAACAATAATTGTTAATTGAAATAAATTATTTATTTCATTCAAATAAGAAAATGAATTCACCTATATAATAAAATGTTTAGTTCAAATAAAATCCTTATTTCATTGAAACAAAATATTATTTCAACAGATCGTTATTCAAATTCATATAAGCAACATCTTTGTTTTGTGCAAACTATAGAATTATTTCATTTAAATATGTTAGTAATTGTCTGAATTATACTTTTTATTTGATTAAATTTTTTCTTAATTCTAATGAACTGATTTTCTGTTTGAAACTGAGAATAATTTCAAACAAAAAAATTAATTGGTTGAAATAAAAAGCTTATTTGACGGTATGCAAACAAAAATTTTATTTGACTGGAATAAAATTTATTTGATGGGAATAATTCTTTTTTTCCGTGTACTCATATCGAAAAAAAATGGAGATTTTAAAAAACATTATTTTAGTTCAATAAATTTGCGACAAGTAATATTTCGTAGCTTAATTTTGTTAACATAATAAATTGAATATTATTTAAAAAAAAAAAGAAAAATTGAAATAAATCATATGTACCGGGATTCGATCCAGGTACCCCACTATCCGCACATGGTCACTCTACCGCCAAGCTACACTTATTATGAAAAATCCCACTAAATAACTTGAATATGTCGTCCGAAATTTTAAATAAAAATATTTCCTGTGTTTTTGAGAGGTGGACCTCAATACTGAAAATTTTTAATATTGATATTATGCTCTACTAGCAGACGAAATTTGATCAAAATCGGTGACGACCATACCTGAACCTCTCCTTGTTAGGAAATGAAAACTTGAGATACTTCATGGAAATTTTGAGAAATGGTCACTGCGCGTTATTTGTGCGGAGACATAAGTATTTTTTTTAGAACATGATAATCGGGTTTCGATATTATGATTAATTTCAAGGGATTTTAAATAAAATTATCAATTTTGCACAGTTTTATTAAAATACTGAAAAAACCGTGACTGCTAATTATATAATTATGTACTTACAACAATATTTTTTTTTTGGGATATATAAATTTCACGAAGAATTTTTTCAACCTTCACCCAAATTGCGTGGACTAGCTTTATAGAAGGATGGACGTAATGAAACCAATATCTTCTATTTCATAGCTTTTCTTTATTAAAATTGCCAAAATATTTTCGATATGTTTAATATCATCTTCAGTGGCTAAACATCAAAAAAAATTTTTTACAACGTAATAATAAACAATAACATCATTTTTATATATTTACAATTCTTCGTTAACTTATACTATTATTTTTTAGGTTATAAGCTACATATTGGATCGGAGGATTATTTATTTATTTTTGTAAAAACAAAAATTTGTGATTTAGTTGATATATAGGAAATTTTATGTTTGGAAGAATATCTATTTGTGTTAACAAAACAAACAAAACCTATTTTTTTAATATTAGCGGATTTGAGACAGGACAAACTGAAACAGTATGTATATTAAAATGTTAAAAAATTTTTTTACATTCTTACTCACCAGAAATTATCTAAATTTCAAATTGTTCTAATGGATTGTTGGTATGGTTGGTTGTTATCCAAGAATGACAATCTGAAATTTAGATAATTTCTGGTGAGTAAGATTGTAAAAAAATTTTTTAACATTTTAATATACATACTGTTTCAGTTTGTCCTGTCTCAAATCCGCTAATATTAAAAAATAGGTTTTGTTTGTTTTGTTAACACAAATAGATATTCTTCCAAACATAAAATTTCCTATATATCAACTAAATCACAAATTTTTGTTTTTACAAAAATAAATAAATAATCCTCCGATCCAATATGTAGCTTATAACCTAAAAAATAATAGTATAAGTTAACGAAGAATTGTAAATATATAAAAATGATGTTATTGTTTATTATTACGTTGTAAAAAATTTTTTTTGATGTTTAGCCACTGAAGATGATATTAAACATATCGAAAATATTTTGGCAATTTTAATAAAGAAAAGCTATGAAATAGAAGATATTGGTTTCATTACGTCCATCCTTCTATAAAGCTAGTCCACGCAATTTGGGTGAAGGTTGAAAAAATTCTTCGTGTAATTATGTACTTATTAAGTGAAAAATGATTTTTGAACGTCAACAAACGAATCCCTGGATTTTACTCATTTATGAGTTCAGTATCAAAAATTAAAATCATAATAATAAAATTACTTGGTAATTTTGACGAAAACATATCAGGATTACATCTTTCTTCTTATCATTTTTTCATTTAAAATTGAATTGTTTATTTTTCCCTGATAAAAAAACATCAACTTGTTTTCATCAATTATTCTACATCCTGTATTCGTCATCGTTTTAATTTACATATTGACAAAATTTGTAATCGAAAAAAGGAGAGTGTGCGGCACCAGAACGGGACGGGTGTGAGATACAACAAAATTTCCTAATAGAAATTACTTGATATTATAAAAAAAAAAAAAATACATATAAAATTATTTAAATAACTGCTTTAATATTCAAAACATGTACATATTTAGTAATAAGCTTTGACTTAAAGAAGAGAAAAATTTAAAAAAAAATTACATTCAACTTTTTCGTTTCTTTTTTGTATTTACAGAAAATAAATTGATTTTCTTTTTTTTGCTTCATGTATGTTTTTTTATGGTATATATGTGCCTTCTGTAGTGTGTGTTTTTCTTGCAAAATAATCTACGGTATTTTCCGCTTTTCTTTTTTTTTATCTACGTGTTTATTGTTTTTATCTTTATTTTTTTTTTTTAAATTTTTTTTTTGTGGAAAGTAAAAAAATTTTGTTTAAATTTTTAGTCAATTTTTGATTGTATCTAATTAAGCTTTGTTAATTTTTAATTAAAACTGGTAATGAGATTGACAATTTGGTTAAAAATACAAATTAAGAGTATTTCAAATTAACTTCTGGTTTTTATGTTAACTGAAATTCTAACTAATATTTTGAGAGATCAACTTATATTTTATGGATAACCTGCGGTACGGTTGAATGTACGTAATACTGGCAGTGAAAAGGGTGTAAGGCAGAAAATTTTATGCTGTATGTAAACTGCTTAACCAAGGTACTTCAAATTGCCGCTCAACATTGCTAACTTTGAATATATACAATTAGTGCAAAACGTCTTAAAAATAAAATCTTGTGTCAAAGAAGATGACATTCATAAAATACGTACTCAATAAAGAGGAAGGAGCAATTTTTTAGCATGATACTATGTGACATTAAAGAAGGAGGGCGTTTATATCAATTTTATTATTTTTAGATCAGTGAAGTAAAACATGTACGTTTAGGTCTAATTGGCGGCAAAAAATCTAGTGTTCCGCACATAATTATAATTACCTATTTCTATCGCCAATTAAATGTATACGAATATGTTCTATTTGACACAGCTCCTGATTTTACTATCAGAGGTGCTCACGTAGGTAATCTTTGTGTTTCCAGGAGATTAGTTTGGAAGTGGAACGAGCTTTGCTGAGTAATTTTTGGACCAACTAAAATTTGTTTTTATGGTTTCCTTATGCTATGAAAAAAGCTATGAATGATTGAAGTGCAATGTCAATATTAATAAGGATGTGGCTATTTATACATACAGTATGTATACGCAATTGGCTATTTATACATACAGTATGTATATGCAATTGGCTATTTATACATACAGTATGTATATGAAATTAGCTGTTTATCCTCCTCATTCCAAATAAAAAATTTTTTTTTTCAAATTTTGGATTTTTGTAAAATTTGTGTTTATGACTACCTATTAAAAGAAATCAAAAAACCATTTTTAAATTTTTATTTTTTTTTTTTTACTGACAAAATTGATGTCGACTATAGTAGACATTTGGAATAATGCTTACTCAATTGACATCTAAAAAATGTTAATTTCTTAAGAATTTATGGAAATAGTTGGTTAAGAAAATACAATAGATGAATGGAAAACATGTGTAATAATTACAAAGTAATTATTGTAATGATAATGAACACATGAGGGCTTACACATTTATAAGAGGGTTCACTTTCCAAAGTTTGGAAGCAGCCTTTTCCTCTGGAGCCACTTCATTGTCATAAACAACTTTTAAATTTATCATGATAGCAAAAAATTGGTCTCTGGGTAAGATTGCAATGGAAGAAACCATTGTTTTGTGATGATAGTACATTCTTGTTCTTGGAAGTCCCATTACGGACATTTTGATGGAGGTACCAAAAAACCTTTTTGTTTGCTCATTATTTGAAATTGGCGGGCGCCCTTTTTTCAGTATAGCTACGATTGGTTTTTTCTGTAACCAGATTGAAAATATCTTCAGAAATGTACTTACTACATAAACATATTTTTTTAATTATTACGTAGCCGGTTTCCAAATGTCGACTATAGTAGACATAAAAGTTTCTGGCGTTACTATGACATGTAAACTCATGAAACATTCTAAACAAATATCTTATTTCCTTCTCTGGACATTCATAATAACATATTAACCCCCACATATTAAAAAATAATTTCTTTAATATACTAAAAAATTATTTGTATTCACGAAGACGCTGGGAACTACCCTTTGTAGCGATGCGCTATTTTCAAACTGCTGTTGAATATCAACAATGAACGTGGATCCAACTGAATAAAATTCTGTAATATGCTGCTATCTATGAGGAAGACAGTGGTAGTCCTGTCAGTGCTGTCAACCCACTCTGAAGCGGTAATAAAAATTCCCTACGAAATGTTGTTTTATGTCGACTACGGTCGACGGTTGGAACGAGGAGGTTATACATATGATATGTAGGTATAGTAAACTGGCTATTCAAACATGCAGTATGTATACGCAATTAGCTACTTATACATACTGGCTGTATGCGCTATTATTACAAATATTAATATTTGTATAATATAATAACTGCACAATTATAAATAATTATAGTTTTAAGTTCAATTACAATGTTGTTCAATAAAGTAATAAATAAACTATGAAGTATCATTTAATCAACGGCAGGACCTCCGATTGAACTGAATTTTTTTCTACATAATCTTTTTGGCTTAAGAAGTTACCCCCGCCCTCTAAATGGATTTTTGACGACGCGGACTGAAAGTGTATTTTTCAACCCTCCGAATGTTTAAGTATAGGGATTTCTAAAACATAGTTTCCATTACCATGGCAAAAAAATTAAAAATAGATTCTTGTAGAATTGAGTGAGTAGTATAAAAAGGGAATAATAAAGTTTTTCGATATTTTGCTTAGTTTTCGAGATATTAGGTATCAAATTTCTAAAACTTACTTTATTGAATAAATAATGAATTATACATATAATATGTATTGTATAATGTGTGTACCCATATAGTATAAATTTCTATGTGTATATATTAGCTCATTTTTAAGTATAATATTATTAATGGTATATTAAGGCTTTTATTGCCAGAAGTAAGTAGAAAATTGACGGAACGGCTTCACTGAAATCTAATTTTCAGGCAAAGGGTAATTAAATAATTTTGAAACGATTACACGCCAAGAGGCCCATTTGTAAATAATTACCTTTTTGTCAAAAAATGAGATTTCAATGATGCTCTTACGTTCATTTTTTACTTATTTCTATGAATAGAAACCGAAATATACCTACTATAAAAAATTTATTTAAAAATGAAAAATTCAGTTAAAAAGATAATAAAATTCTACTCAATCGGAGGTATGCGGTTTTTGGAACTCTATAGGGGTGTCAGGTTTAGTTGAGGGTAGTTTTGGTGTTGCTACTTGTATACATAATTATGTATAAGTAGCCAGTTGCATATACATACTGCTTGATTAAATAGCTAATTCAGTATACAAATCATATGTATAAATAGCCAATTGAGTGTACATATTGTATGTATAAATAGCCAATTGCGTATACATACTGTATGTATAATTAGCCAATTCTGTATACATACTGTATGTATAAATAGCCAATTGCATATACATACTGTATGTATAAATAGCCAATTGCGTATACATACTGTATGTATAAATAGCCACATCCTATTAATAATAAGGTGAAAACATTAAACTGAAAGAAGTGACCTTAAACTTCCATTTTTCTAGAGAAGTACAAAATATTCTTACGTTAACACAGAATTAAGGTACACATAAAGACATTAATAACGTTTCCATAAATTTTTCTTTCTTATAAAATTATCAATACAAATCAGTAATTATATCAGGATTCGTTCCATGAATTGAAAAGAAGAAGAAATAAGAAATGTCGTGACAGTATTTAAATAAAGTACCAGTTTAAAATGAACAGGTAGATTATAAGAAAATATTTTCTGGAATTTTCTCGTAATGAAAAATATTGTCGCATTTATTCTATCTGTATCACAACTTCTCCAAATAGACTGGTGATATCTGATATCTCTATGTTTAATTATTTTAATTGAAAGGAGGTAAAGGAGAACCTATAATGATAAAATGCCCAATTGGTTCACTATTTTGACAGCTACACTATTTTGACTATTTTGACAGCTACACTCAAGTGCGTTACTTGAAATCTTACAGCGTCAATGATCGTCAATTGGTTAAAGCAATTATTCTATTTTAATTTAATTACACTATGTTACGCATTACTAATACTAAAGCAATTTAGTATAAAAAAAAAGAAAAAAAGTTCTAGGTACTACTTGTATTATTAACTTGCTTTAGTTACTAGATACTTTTTAATTCCGCATTACCAAGGTAAAAATATTTTAAAAAAAAGTTACCTACTTCCTTTCCCAGAAATTTTAGATAAACATAAATTGCAAACAATGGTGCCAAAATTCAAAGAAAAAATCAACCTATTTATTTGTGTTTTACTTTTTTTAACCAATTGTTTACGTTTTTCCTTTATTAACCAAAATACACAAAACTTTATTGGCGAAACAAAATAAATACAGTTAACAAGGCTTTTATTTTTATGTTTTTTATATAAACTTTTTAATTTAAAAAAAATAAAACCAATTGAAAATCAAATTTAAAAGAACAAAAGAGCAAATCAAGAGTGGGTAAATATGCCCTTAACTCTCTTAACCAATTCTCTATTGTTTGCTTTCTAATGTGTATGTATCTATTTATTAAAAGTAAATCGAACAAGTGAATTTAAAAATAGGGGTTTATGTGGGTGACTAAATCGGTAACGGAAAAATGTATAGGGTATAAGTAAATAAAAATAGCAAGCAAGAGAGAAATTGAATTATTTTTAATCAAAATTATGTAAATATACCTACTATTTTTTTTATAAATATTTATAATAAATATTTTTTTTTTTTTGGAATTTCGTTATTATATTTTGAAAAATTGCTTGAAGGTTTAAACTCATTCTTGAAAAAAAATAAATATATTTTAGTTATGCAAAATTCTGTAACAATTTAAATTCTAAAGATAAATATTAGTTTTATACAGCAGAATCTCAATATAATGAATCTTTGAGAGATTTTAAAAAACTTTTAATTAATCCAGTAACATTAAACATAAATATCTTGAAAGTTTAATAACTCTCTAACAGTCTTAAAACATAGATACAGCTTGTTATTTACATTTTTGTTATTGCCTGATCGTCACGGTGTAGTACTATTTTTGGCATAAATCTCAAAAACGATGGATTTTTCGACAACAAAATTTTAGTGTAGCTGAGATAATTTACCACAAAAAAGTCCTGGAATTGAGATTTTTAACATCATTTACTCGTAACGTAGAGATATAATATTTTACACTGGGTGTTATTTACAGTGCAAGGAGTTATATTGAGGTTTATCTGTATTAAATTTATAGAACACATATTAACATTTTGTTTACATTATGTAATCAGAAGGATGGCCATTGACCTTTTTCGATAAAGTTAAAAAAAAAAAATACAAATTTCAAATAAACGATAAATGTTGTCATCCTCTTTTCTTTTTAAGATACAGTTTCTCTCAGGGCATAAAATTTTTGTATTTTGGTGGAAGAGAATCTTGCTATAAGGGTTTTATAATGAAAATCGGGGAATTCTTCCGCCCATCTATATTACTCTATTTTTAGATCTATACATATGAAATTTTTCATATGGTATAGGTAGAGCTATCCTCTATTATTAAATGACAATATCCCGTCCATATAGGCTATATAATATATAGCGAAGTTATAGCTATAAAAAGGGAAAGTATGATAACCAGATCAATTTGAGCACATATGGTTTTCGCCGGGTCCTGGCATTTTGGCGCCTAAGTTACTTAGAAGACGAAAAATCAGGAAGGAAATTTTCTGGGCTTGGAGTTTTGTTGCAGATCTTTTGTAGATATACGTTAGCGCCTAAGTTAATGAATACTTCCATGTTTACTGTGGCAAGGTAAATGAAACAAGGCTCAAAATAATTCTGTGAATGGGGGCAGTAAAGGGAATAAATTTTGACAAAATTTTAGTCAGTAGTTCTGGAGTTATTGCTATTTTTAACTTTCTAGAAAAATAAATTTAAGTTGTGGTTTTTCCTGATTTTCGTCGGACCTTATTATGGTAATCAGTGAAACTAAGTCGAATGGTATAACAAAAGCTCTCAATTGTTTTACTCAGGGGCAAAATTTTTTTTAAGTTATATGATTTGGATTTTTTTTTTAAATTATGGATTTTATTTTACTTATTAAAATCGAAAATCTATTGAAATTTTTCTGTAAGGTAGGGGTGATGTGAAATATAAACTTTCCTTTCTAGGGGAGACCGGTGGGAAAAATTCAAAAAATTTTATAATAGTTATATAATTTTTAAAAATTTACTAAAATTTATAAAAACTCCATTAAAATTTTCATTGGAACATAATTTAGGAATGTAAGGGTGAGCAAGTGAGTCTTATATTTACAGTATCTTTAAATAGAACCAAGATCAAGATTACTAAGATTTTGTTCTGATCTTTGCTCATCACAGCTCCAAAGAAAATGCTTACATATTCCACAGTGAGATCATTCCGATAAAGAAAAGACGAAATCAATGTTGAAAATAGTAAAAACGAACAAGTAAATGTAAAAGTAAATTAAATTTATAAATCAAAATGCAAATACATTTTTATTGTTTTTAAAAAAAATTAGTTTTACCCTGAAACTAGTTTCGCATTTTAAATCCAAACTATATAATAATTAACAACGTTTTCCAACTTACTAATTGACACATGACGTTTTCATTCCCTATCCTAATTTCCCCTAATGTCATGTTAAAATTTCTAATAACTTGATTATATTTATGTATGTAGTTATGTTTTGAATTTGAAATAAGGAGGGGTTCCCGAAAACCAGGGGGAAAAAGATGTATGTTCATACATGAACAAAATCGTGAATGAACGAAACAGTTCGCGCAATTCAATGCAAATTCATGTGTGTGTGTGTGAAGAGCGTGGCGGGTTTGCCGGGGGAGAGGTGAAAAGATGATTGGCGCTGTTTGGTTGCCGTTTACTCTGCTCTATACGGCTGGTTAAAATATAAAAGCGTCATAATTTTGATTGTCGTGTTTTTACGGATATTACTTGTTATCCATTGTGATATGGGTTCATACGTAATATACATCATCCACAGCGTGATATCCGATGTATAGGGTGTCACTGTGAACACCAGTAAGAGTCTTCTACACTTTCAAAGAATTTACACTTTAAAATTTACACTTTCAAAGAATTTATTTTGTTTAAAAATTTCTTTAATTTTAGTTTCTTTGGATAAAAAGAAAGCTATGAATCAAGAAAAAGTATATTTTCTTTGGTTCAGAGATGAAAACAAAAATCAGAGAAACTATCCTTGAACAAATAATTCTTTTGAGAGTGTATCTGTACTTGGACTAATGAAAACAAAATCCTAGTTCACGACAAATTTTTCAATCGAAAATTTAATCATACTACAAAATGCATTCAATTAAATTTAATAATTTTGTAGACTAGCCCTAAATACTCCACAATCTTGGTTTAGTGAAAAAATTTTGCAAGAGTAAGACTAAACTTGCTTACGTTTATATTTTTAAATTGTGTTGCTGTTAAGATTTTTAATAAATTTTTGAAAATTCTAGTAATTAGGTACTCAAATAATGGGTCCAAAAGTTTTGATAGGAATAATTTGTAAATCCGTAAAGTTTCTTATATTTCCGAAAAGTTTTGCTTTTCCCTTGATCTTATTCTTCCGAGCCTTTGTATTAGTTTTGCAAACAAACTTATAATTTTTCTATCAACCTTACTAGAAATTTAATAGATTTGAGCGTTACTTTATGGTATTCCATATTTGCGGTTAATAAATTAAACACTTTACTTTGCAAAAATACCACATTTATTACATTAAACTATTATGGCATGTTTCGGTCAATACCAAAGTGACCAAAGTGATATTAATAGTGGTGATAAAAGTGGTATTACTTAGCAAAAAATACCGTGTTTACTTTTTTAACTGTGGTCATTAACAAAATATACTTTTTTTATTTTTATTCTTGTGGTTCTGGAAACAATACAGTACTGAAGCAATATAGTAATAACAAAAGCTTCTGGAAATTTTAATCATAGACCAAAATGTTTGGGTTGTATCTTGTATTCGGTGTACAACTAAGTTCTACCCGTTTTCAAAAGATGGCGTTATCTCACAGGCGGTTATAAGTTAATTATTAATACGCATATATACATACACAGCTGTTTTTACTCTGTAATCTGTGCAACTTATGGTGACATTGCTATTGACAACAGTATGTGTTGAAGATGGTTTCAGAAATTTATAAATGGAGATTTCCATTTAAATGATAGACTACGGTCTGGAAAGCCTCCATCAGTCAGTGGCGAGGAATTGCAAGAATTACTGGACCAAGATTCTGCGTAATCACAACAACTTGCAGAAAAGTTAAACGCCTCTTAATAAGCTATTTCTAAAAGATTTCATACTATTTTTGAAAATAACGGGTAGAATTTAGTTGTACACCTAATATTTGAGCTTTGATTATTCTCTGCTCACGTTAAGTTGCTGTAAACAATGAAGTTCTTTATTACTTCCATTGATGGAATATTTATTAATTATTCTATGCACTCTGGTGGACCTTTTCGGAGTTAAATAATAGATTTGTGTTTAGATGATTTTTAGAATACCAGACACCCGGTATCATACAAAATATATTATGACTTTTATATTTATTATACACAACTATATGTATATCTAAACAATGAATAAACTAGATTGGGATGAACATAGGAGGGAGACTGCGTGGGCATACAAAGTATGCAGAACAGATTAAGACAATATTGAAGCCGAGGGCATTCAGTTTTTAGTTAAATTTCTGAACTCGCACAACCACACACATAAGGACGGATGATTCGACATGGTCAAAGTATTTTTTGGGTAGATTTTCATTATCTGATAATACAACAAAATTACAGTCCCAAGCCGTTGGCAATAAAAATTTTTATCAGCTGTTAAGGTCTGTTATATGATTTTTAATTTTTGTAATATTTCAGATAATATTTTTTTTATTATTATTATTAACAACATGAGAGTCAGTCGGCTCCATGCTGTTTAACAAACAAATTGGGGATATTCATTTTCAAAAACACAAAAAAAAAACAAAAGTTAATTTTGTAAACAAACGAATGTTTGCAACGAGGGGATAATAACCCGCGTAGAGCTGGGACATGATGTTTCAAAATATCGTTTATGGAAATGTCGGTATAAAAAAAACTCTGAGTATAATTAAATGTTTATTTTTTTTTTAAAATACTAGCTCGATTGTTCCCCATTTGGAAGATAAATCATTCTACAAGTACATAGTTATTACAAGTACAATAAGTAAATTGACAGCTTTTTTGGCTTGCACTATGATTCCCGCAAATTAATAATAAATAATACTAATGGGTTTAACGTCCGTTCTTCAAATATCTTTGTCTATAACAGACGCCACTCACTCCATTATTTTTTACACTTTATTGATTCATATTATAATTTCATTACGTTACGATTTGGGTGGAGTAGTAAGCGGACTAGGATTTGATGAAAGGGTCTACAGCCGTCTTTTTGAAGAACTATGCCGATATTTATCTGGAATTTAAGGAAAAACTTCACGAGCATAGCTGGCCACGAGATTTGAACCCTCAACCTACCAGTCCGAAATGCCCGTGCCTAAGCACTCTCGGCCATTCTGCTAGTAATTCCCGCATAAGAGTTTAAGATATTTTTATCGTTTAACGAAAGCCCATAATATTTGCTTTTATGATTTAAGATACCATTATAATTTAAAATAAAGTTGTTTTCAATGGCAATACAACGAAATGAAAAAATAGCACACCGAACGAGAATGACAACTTTTTGAGGTATTCTTATTGAGCACTCCCTTTTATGGAAGTATCTGCATCAAGCGCGTATACAGCTAAGTTTTTTGGGGGAGGTCACATTTGAACAAGCCCAAAAAATAGGTTAAAAAATGTCCTAAAAAAATGATGAGCCCCGTGATGAACAAAAAAAGGCACTACCAATTGACTCAATAATAATCGTTGATCAGTTGACCGATGTAATTTTTGAAATAGTTTTAAAATTTCTTGTTTGTATTTAATAATATCTAATGAATATTTTTACTTCTTGGGGAGAGAGGAGAGGATCTCTTAGCACCCCCTCCCCCGTCTTTCCAGTATGCATGCCTGATCTACATCAGATGAAAATGTATAGAAAAAAGACGAAAATGTGGTATGGCGAAACAAACACTGCATCCTTTTTCTATCTGAATTGCAAACATTGTGAAAAACACTGGGGTCAGGTTATGAAATAATTCATAAGAAATTTGGAAAAGATTTCTTGCATATAAAAATCGTTGAACAGACTAGGTTATTGCACAATATTTTACTGGTAAATAGTGTTTCAGTTGAAAGAGGGTACTTGAGAGAAATCGAAGCGAGAGTAGAGTCATAGAAACAATTCTGAAAAAACTCAAAAAAATATGTTATGAGGATACATGGGCTTACCCAGGATTAAACCTAGAGGGGGGCAAATGTTAAGTTAGGTTAGAACTAGGGATGGCGGCCTTTCAAAAATAATCGGTTTTCGGTTATTTCGGTTTAACCTTACGGTTATACTGCTCTAAATAACTTTTTTTTTTTTTTTTTTTTTTTTTAGGAAAAACAACACTTTTAGAAAAAAATTTTCCTTTTTCAATTATATTTATTTTTAAAGGATGACAATTTTCGTACCGTAATAACCATAACTAGCTAAATGTAATAGAATTTTAAAGAAATTAATATAATTTTTTTAAACAAATTATCAGACAAACATAAATTTTTAAATTTATTTTATTTCAAAAAATATTTGCCCGATTTTATTCTCTGGTTATTGATTAAAAAAAGAGTCAAGAAAATAACCGGAATAAACCGGTGAGCTGAAACAGAAAAGCCGGCTTTAGGTTATAACTGGTAGGTTTTTCCTATCCCTAGTTGTACCATTTTAGTACGGAAAAGGCAGTGTGGTAACCCCAATAAAAAAAATTATATATGAGCATATATAATTTTGTTTCGTTTTATCACTTTATAACCATTTAATTTTTCTTTGCTTCTAGGGGGGGGGCAGCTGCCCCCCTCTGCCCCTCGCTGGGTACGCCCATGTGAGGATATATCGAATTTAAACAAATTTTTCGTTAAAATTCTGCAAAAATAAAATACCAAGGTGTTTTGTTACATTCAAGTTCGTTGGGTTCATTCCTTGCATTACACCCCGATTTGAGTAAGACATATCCAGTCAAAAACGTAAAAATGAAACTAAATCAGACTGCAAAAAGAAAAGAAATAAGTACTACTTCCTACTATCCTACTATCTAAATTGAACCAGTTTGTATTTTTCATTAGAACTTGGGAAGTTTTTTTTATTCATTTATCACGTCTTGGTGTTAAAAACTGCCCAAGTACTAATGAAAAATTTCTGTTATTTTATTTACTTTAAAAAAGCTTGATGTGTAGGTATTTCTTAAAACAACTTATTTTATTCCGATTCTGCACAAAAAATGTGTTTGGAACTTGACAGTTTATTTTGATTTCAATTCTGTTTCCAGCTAACACAATACAAAAGAACTTGCCCATTTTTTACATTTATGTTTTTGGTGGGATCTCACGACCTTTTGTAAGAAATGTAGCTTAATACAAACTTGTTCAATTTAAATGTTTATGAATTTACTAATCATAATAGGCAATTATAAATAGTAGGTAATTTGTTACTATAAATAATTCTTTTTTTTATAGTTACCGGCAACTAGTACATTTGAATATTTAGGGAGGCTTTGAGTAATATTTACATTGTATAAAATTTTGGAGACAGGTCTACCCACACTGTCAACTTCCCATTGGGTGTCCTTAAAGACTAGAGACTACTGTACATATAATTCTTTTTCCATTTCAGGAAACTTCTCCCCTGGGCCTCCGATAGAGGCTTTGCCCCTTGCACCATACCGGGGGCTTCGCCTTCTGTACCTAAGGGTGGGGGCTCCACCCTTATCAAATAAATGATAACATCATTTGTTCTCAAGATATGCGAGACAAAATATATTTCAAAAACAGTTTCTTATTTCGTTTTTTTTTTTTTTTTTTTTTTTTTTTTTTTTTTTTTTTTTTTTTTTTTGTAAATTTTATAATAATATACTGGCGTTTTGGCGTTTTTAACATCAAGGAAGGTTCTTAGGCCATTATATAATAATGTTATGGTAAAAAATCCATATAATCTATGTTATATTAATAAAGTTAATTCTGTTTTTTTACCACAAAAAACAAACCGCTAATCCGAATTTGCTGAAAACTTTATCCGGTCTTCATTTTTTGATTACGCATCTAATGAAATTAGTCCGGAGTTGATAGCATCATTTGTTCTCGAGATCTGCGAGACGAAAAAAAATTCACGAACGAACGAACGAACTAACTAACGCACGCACAGACATCACGCTAAAAACGATGGATTCGGATTCTTGTGATTTTGAAACGTGGAGATATGTCAAAATTAGCGATTCGTAAAATCGGACCCATTACAATAACTTCCTATGGGAAGTTAAAAACTGCCCTCTATTTTTCAAAAGAAAGGGCACAAATAACGA
This sequence comes from Brachynemurus nebulosus, assembly GCA_035578155.1. NCBI lineage: Eukaryota > Metazoa > Arthropoda > Insecta > Neuroptera > Myrmeleontidae > Brachynemurus > Brachynemurus nebulosus. Next base: position 26,848,920 of record JAPWDM010000003.1, read on the forward strand.
AAATAACGAAAAATATTATGATTTTAGATTTTTCCTTTTACTTTTAGACGAAGATGTATATTCTGACCGAATTTCAATTTCCTAGGTTCACTGGAAATGGGCCAGAAGTTTTGATGATCCGTCAGTGAGTGGATGAGTGAGTGAGTGCCGAAATTGTCGATTTTTTGAAACCTATAACTCAAGAACTACGAAAGTTAGATCGATGAAATTTGAAATTGAGAGTGATCTCAAGTGTATGCAAAATTTTAATTCAATACAACAAAGAGAACTAGAGTTTCCGTGGGGTCAAAAATGCGTTGAAATGGTTCGTGTAAATATAGTTTGGTGCACGTACGGCTGGTGAGAACTTGCCGACGCGCTACCGCGCTTATTGATTCCACCAAAAATCTCTACTCAACTGACTCCACCTATCCAAATTCTTCTTTAATCATCTTTCAGTGGATCATTTAATGAAATTTAAATTAAAATTCCACTTCGTATCATTCAAGAATTTACTAACCTATTTTAATTTAACCTACTTAATTAATATAAAACGTTGAAGTATGTCCGTCCGGCAAGGCAATATAGAGAAATTTAATTAATTTTATTATTACAGGTGGAATGAATTCTAAAACAATACTATAATGGGACACTAGCTACATATTTATCATACACGAACGACATACTACAAACATCAAACAAATGTGTATAGCTCCAATTACACAATCCTCGAAATAGTATATAAAATATACGCGACGTGCATATGACAATATCACAGGTAGAGGTAGCATAGGATTTATGTGCACAAGTTTAAGTGAATGGATAACAATATATATTATCCACTTGTGAAAAGTTCTTCAAAAACACTTATTGGTCTCCTACACTATTCATTCGTCACATAACCCTGGTTCTACGATTGTAGCTATAGCCAGAAACAAGTCGTTTGTATAATATATCTAGTCGAGTTCTCTCATAGTCGAGTTTCACTTTTTAAATATAATCTAAATACGCGTTGTTATGTGGGTACAGCGTTTTTCAAAAAAGTTTTGTCAATAAAATATTTGTTAAGACATGGAAAAATACAATTTTTAATGCTATTTTATTGTATGTGGAGGATGGCAAAGGTAGTTGGAGCTTTATCTATATTCAGAGGTGGCCTAACCAAAAGCGGGGTCCTGTGCAAAATTAATTTCGCACAAAAATTTAACTGCATGAAAACAATGGTAGCTCCTTATGGGACTCTTATCGTTTAACAAAGTTACCAACATAATATGTCTTACCATATACAAAATTATTATACAAAATTTCAACTGTAAATAAACTCTTTGAAAGAAATACATGGCCTCTTTTTTTGTATTATAAAGTTACAATTACAATGAATACACATTCACATTCATAATATGTAATTTTTATTTCGTTTTCATAAATATTCTAATATTCGTTTTTGGTGCAGAATCACTGTAACCTTACTACTTCTAGTATAGAATTACTGTGGTCTCGCTACTTTTGGTATTGCAATTTGATGGATAAGATTTTATTGAAGAGATATATTGATCTTGAATATCGGTAGGTTGGAAGTAATATTTTTATTATTTTTAGTTTTGAAAAAAATATTTTTGTAGATGCTATGGTAATAGGCGAGGAACTTACCTAACCTTAAAAAGATGCTCAGAAATTGAAAAAGTGATCACGAGCGTTCTAGTGGCTGGTTTTTTTTTAATCGATGTAGAATTTAAAATAAAATATAAAATTCAAATACTATTTTGTGATTAAACCGCGGCTTCAGTGTCAAAAATTGATAAAAATAAAATAATAATTTGACAAGTATTCTTATAAATGTTTGATTTTAGTCTACATATTAATTTTAAAATATTATATTTGTCAGTAGTTTTTTCTCCCTCTAATAAAAAAGGTTATAATTTTCTTTTTTATATGTATATCAATTGTGCTTATAGAATACTATAAATACAAAATTTATACATGTATCTTACCTATTACTTTCATTAATTTCAATTTTTCACAGTAACACCGGCATTGGGTAAAAAAATAGTATTGGAATTTTTTATATCTTTTTAAATTTTGAATCGATTAAAAGAAAAATCAGCCAATAGAACGCTTGTGATCGCTATTTGTTAAAAATTACTGTTAGTACCTACTCTATAATAGTTTAATTTATAAAGTTAATATAGTTTTCGGAATAATAACAAAATTTTAATACAGTACAAATAAATTATATATTTTAAAATGTAAAATTGTGATTCTAGAGCTCGAAATTCTACATTAAATTTTGATTTCACATTTCGTTAAAATAGAAAATAAATTTGTTTTTTTTATATTTTTATTTTTTAAAATCAGTTAACAGCGCGGGGTTTTCAGAAGTCCGGGGCCTACTGTGATGTACCGTTTGCACCACGCTTGGACCGGCCCTGTCGGTACTTACTAGGTATTGGAAAGGTGTAAATTTCTCAAAAACCGTCAATCAATTGTAGGAATGGAATTCATGATTTATCAGTCAGTGGCGTAGTGAACATAACCGGCGCCCGGGGCAGGACACTTTATTAGCGCCCTTGTAGAAAACAGTAGGTATTGCTTTTTTCCTCCCAAAAAACAAGTGACGAGCAAAAAAATACCTCATACCAAATTTTTTTGGCGCCCTCCCAAGACCTGCCGGCTTTGGGCCCATTTGATGCCCTTCTTTGGCGCACATTTGGCGCCCCTCTGCGAGTGGTGCGCGGTGCATGATAGACCCCTTGCACCCCCCTCGCTCCGCCTCTGTTATCAGTGCAAGTATAAGTTTTTATATGCTCAGCCGCCTAGTGTCAGATGATTAAAGCACTTAGAAATTGGTTGCTTCTGAAAACGGGATAATCAGGGCTTTACAAATTAAGCATAAAGCTGATTAAAAAAATACACTTAAGTGAGTAGCTGAGCGCGGTTTTGACAATAAAATTTCATTCAACGGATTTTTCATCTTTCCTGCCAACAGGTAGAAACCCATCATCTGAAAGCGTTTCCTAGAGCTTCATTTCACAATTAATCTGATACATTTAATTTTTCAAAGATAAAAAATTGTAATAATTCAATTAATACAAAATTTTATACCTTCTTTGTTAAAAATTTTATAGGGACTACTTAATAACAACGTAGAAGTAATTTCCTTTACAATTTCTTCTCTAACACATAGACGATCATGGACGCCGTACATCGTCAAGTAAACTGCGACACAACGCTGTACCGCGTCAACAAGTCCATATAAAGTGTATTAGTTGTTAAAATAGTGTACTGGTTGGACGCTTATATAAGTTATGACCATCAACGTATTAATATCAATTTTTAGGGTTCCATAGTCAAAACGTTGAAATCCGTATCATTTCCTCACGCTCGTCTGTCCATCTGCCGGTTCGTGTTCATACCCTCATACATCTTACATATTTCAGCATATGAACACGAAATTTTGCATATAAATGTACAAGCAGTTTTCCTTGTTTCTTTTAGGGTACTTTTTCGTTGGTTTGGTAACAGTTTGTAATCCTGGGGCAACTTTTTGGTGTTTGAAAATATGTTTAATCCAGGTTTAATGTTAGGCTTTGGGAAATGGTTCAGTCAGAGACCAGTCTGTTACCATAAAAAATCATGTCGTAGTCTGTCAAAAAATACTTTGTTTGAATTATACCTGGACTGTCCTTAACTTAATGTAATAAGGGTTTGAATTGTTTAAAAAAATTCATAAGTTATCAATTTTCTAAATTAAACAATCTATTAAAATGTACTATTATATAAAAGTGGTTCTCTGCCCTCGCTAATTATATTCTTGTTAGTATGTAAAATTGTTTCCCTTGCAATCAAGAACAGAATGTCCACATATAACAGATTAAATTTAAATTTAAATTTTCATTATGTTATTAACGTAGTTGCTCTGAGAGAGTCAGGTACAAAAGTATATCTCAGCGAAAAATTTTTCTTTTATCAAAAATTAAAAAAATGTATTAATATTCTTCATTGTTTATATTTGTACACCACTTGTTTTTTTAAATTTCCACCCTCTTATGTTGTAGCAATATAAACATATTGTCGAAAAAGCGTTGTAAAAACGTTGTAAAATGATGTTTTTAAATTATATTTCAAACACGGCGTGGTCAGTACCTTTTACTTCTTATTAAATATGGTTTGTAATTTTGTGTTAAATAACATATTAAATTTTCAAGATACATCAATCTGACACTATCTGCTATACAGGTAGGCCAGTTACATGTTATTGTCCTATACCCAATTTTCTTACTACTGCTTATTACGGGCAAGCCATCTCCGTAGTTACAAGAGTGAACAAACTTTTAATTACCATAGTAAATACCACAATTACATAAAAATTCTGTAATTTTCATATATTTTACCAGTGTCGTTCAACTAGGTAAAAAGTATAGTTTGAAAATGGAAAACAGATTATGTAGTTAAAGTAAGTAAATATTCGCCAATCCACCTTCATCGAGACGAAGTTAGTTATTTTCGATTTCCAAAATCACACGTTTGTAAACATTTTTTTTTTTATACGTACGTATATCATATAAACCCATTTAGTTAGCAATTTTTTAATAATTCGATTCTACACCACTGAGTTATATATGCATTTAAAAATTGGAACCAAAAATCTAGCGAAACTGGCTAACCTGTATAGTATAATATACTAATCAATCAAATGATCTTGTTAAATTTTTATCAAATTCCTTTGACAGGTTTTCATTTAATTAAAAAAAAAAAAATTGAGTTTCCCATAAGAGCCCGTGTTAAAATTACAAAACTTTGAAACCGATTTTCTCAAAATTGGGATGGTCAATTGTTTTTTGAGTAAGGGCTCGAATTATTGGTATTGGATTAAATAAATATCTAGAGAAGTTTCGTTAAATTCTTTTGAAAAATTCGTTTTATTGACCAATTACCTTAAAGAAGTTTTGTTGTTGAATTTCGGACATGTGCAAACAAATTTTATAAAGCACAGAACCAGTATATGATAAATACTGTACAATAAATTTTTGACACTTCGGCATACGTTCGGTTTTATACATCGTTAATTATCGTCGCTAACTTTACCATACATAAGGAATATCATATAGCCGTAATACGTACAGTTGAACTATCGTTTATAACATATACATACATACATACATACATATACTAGAAGCGCACGAGTGCTTTTCGTATCGTAGCGAGCTTTAAACACTAAAACGCGCCAAACGTAAATTTATTCAAGTCAGTATATTCATTTGTTTCACACTATTCGAATGTTTTGTCGAGACTAAACTTGTTCTCTCTCTAAAAGCTCGCTGGTGGCGCTCACAATTCCGTCGTACACCGCCATCCAGAGCTTTATTCATTTCATTTCACTTGGCAAATATGTTTTACATCGTTCGTTGTGCTCCAGCGTAACGTCGACCGTTCGTTCAAGTTGCTTCGAGTGTGTTTGAGTTGAAATTGTAAAGCGAAAAATAACTAATTGACGCGAACCGAAAGTGAGGCGCACGTTTTATTTAATCATAGAAAAATTTTAATTGTTTGTTCGAGTAATTGTTGTTGTTGTGCTTTGTGTGTTTTTAGAATTAAAAAAAAAAAGATAAAAGTTTTAAACACGTAACAATTGTAAAACTTTGTAAACTGAAAAGTTTTATTTGTTTGTTTGTTTTGTTTTTGGAGTTTGAGGAAATTTTTTAAAGTGGACTAAAAGGTTACAGTTGCGTCGGACAAAAATGTAGGTATTTTAGAAAAAATTTTAAAACTGTTTTCTCTATATTTCGCATTGTGCTATCGAATCTGTTCTTTTTTTTACTTATAAAAGTTTGAGACAGAAAGTTTGGTACTTAAAATTTTTAAAATAACTTTTGATTTTATTTAATTCAGGGAGATTTTATAAATATTTTGCGAAAATTTTAAACGTTATAAACAATTTAAACTATTATTTTGTGGTCAAAGATTGTGTAGTCTTTTATCTTAATTAATCCTTGGTTTGTTGCTTACGAGTAATAAAAATAATTAGACACTAGAGCGTTAATGGTAGCCAAGATTCTATATATCCTATAGCTCATTTTGAAGTTTTGAATTTAGTTAATTTAAAATTTTTTATTAATCTTAGTCCAAGCGCTGGTCGTCAAATTTTGAGCCGTGCTGAACCTCCAATGAATTTTTGAAAAAGTTTTATATAGAAAATTTTGACAAAAGAAGGAATTCAATTAATGATCTAATTAGTGTTGATTAGATAGGAGCGCGTATCCATGATATACTATTCACAGGAAATTTAACAGTCTTATAGAAAATATTCCTCCAGTAATTTCCAATATTCCTCCAGTTCCGCCGCATCCTAATCGAAGTGTCAAATCCTTTCATGAGAGTAATTTTATACTATCCCGTCTCTTGGACCGAAAACCCATATTTTTTTTTAATGAAACAGTGAGCTGTTTAACCCTAGAATCATACGTTGGTCTACGAGTCAAGTTAATCATACATCGGCGTCATTTTGACGAATGGACTTTTTACGGGGAGTTTTAGAGTTTATTTCCAAAAACCATTTTTTTACATAAAAATAATACAAACGCGAACAAAATATTTAAAAAAAATTGAATTCGGAAAAATTTCTTAATATAAATATTTATTAATTTTTTTAGTTTTATTTATCAAAAAGCATATTTTCATTATAAAAATTAAAAAATAGATAAATACATCAATTGTATCATGAAACATGTCTTTCAAATAATTAATTTATGAACTGTTATGAGTCAGTGGACATGTGTGACTTTACAGAATGTGAAATTTCTCAGTCATAAATATTCCTAAAGATATGTAGCTATTTCCCCATTAGGCACATTTGTAAATTTTCTAAAATTTGTTAGTAATTTTTCGAACAAGATCTCAAAAAATAATAAAAATTAAAATATTTTCCACAAAATAAATTGTTAATCTTTTATTAAGTCATTCGAAATGCATTCTTTAGTTTTCGATTCAATGTATTAAAATTTCAGTATTATGTCGTCTCTATAAGTCAAACAGCTGTAATCATCTTTCACATTATCATAATCATTGAATAAATTAATTATAACATCCATATGTTTAATAAATTTTAAAACAATTAGGAAAACTTTTATATGTCGAGTACAAAATCTTTAAAAAAAACATAGGTTAATCATGCATCGTCGTCCTTTTGACGCACACTATTTCAGTATAAAAAAACGACAATAGCTATAAACAAAATTTATACGTCTTATGTGTTATAATAACAAATATATAATAACGACAAGTTGTAGTATTGGAGCAGGTAGGGAAGTTCGTTCGCCGTTTTGACGAGTACGTATGATTCTAGGGTTAAACAGCAAAAACAATTGTATGTTCAAGTAAAAATTGCAAGCAGTTTCGGATCTATTTAAAAGACTAATTAGATCATTAAATAAATTGTTATCAACATTTGGTTAAAATCATATAGAATATTCTATGTCTTTTTCCATTCATATATTTTGAAAACTAATTTGATATTCGATACTGGGCAAAATTTTACGGTTAACGCTTGGACTAGTGTTGCATTTTACAAAACAACACAGAGCCTACTAGAGATATACAGTGTTCTACCGATACTGTAAACAATACGTTTCATGGTTTTTGGGGTTGAAATTATGTCCTTAGCACAGTTCATGGAAGGAACTTGTAATATAACCAAATATAAATTGACTTATAACTCGAACGGAAATAACAAATTTTCAGTATGTCTTATATCTTAAAAGCAAATATGACGAAGCTTTTAAAAAAATGATTATTGTAACGAGTATCACCTTATAATTTGGTTCTGTGCTGTACGGTGATATCCCTTTACTTTCGAATTTAAAATTAACCACGATAGTCTTATATGTAGCAGACAAGGTTTAAATAATTATTAACAAACAACAATATTTTTTTTGGGATATATAAATTTCACGAAGAATTTTTTCAACCTTCTCCCAAAGGTTGAAAAAATTCTTCGTGAAAATTATTAACAAATTAACACTTTTTAGGATTGTCTATTTATATCCGCTTGGAGCTTTATATTCGCTTTTAAGTGGCCTCACTTAAAATTAACCGTCAACTTAATTATTTAGGTCTTCGCAAAATACGATTGTTAGTAGTTCAGTTATTATTACAGTTACAACAAAGTTTAACTGTTATAATCGACATTTCGTTGTTGACTGACCAAAGATTTTCCTACAATTACTACAATTGATTGGAGTTTCTACTGCGATTTGCACAAGAATTGCTGTTCTACATTTGCAGAACTATCATGAATCACAACAAAATAACTCATTATTCTTATTGACTTAATTTACTAATATTTCAATATTGTCAAATTCCAAATGTCTTTTGAAACGGGAAATAAGATATCTAACTTGAACAAATTTTAAAATCAAACCAGTAGTTTTTTTACATATGGAGACTAGGGCCGGCGAGAGGGTAGGGCCGGTAGGACAGGTGTCAGGGGGTCCGGGTCTATAAAGGGGGCCCAGAGAAAGTGAAGAGACTTTTTTTTTTGCTCTTCAATTTTTTGAGGAAAATGTTCAAAAATGTTTTTGTTGTGCCCGGGGGCCCGTTATTACTCTCACCGGCCCTGATAAAGACAAACAAATTTCATTATTGCTTGTATATAAAGTGATATGCAAATGCCTTCTTTCTTTATGTTATTAGTACAACAACGAGTTAAAATATTTAAACGTGTTTTAGCTCGTTTGAAGTCTGTAAATCATCATATTTAGGATGTAAATTAATTAACTTCACCAATATCTTCATCATGCCTAATGCGAAGTTTAATAAAATATGGAAATCGTAAAATTATACAAATAAAACATTTATGAAAATTTAATGAGTTTCATCTGTTCCACTAAAAATTATTTTCCATTTTTTGAAGTAAATATCAAATAGATTATTTGAATATTATTTGATTTCTTGGTGCTGTTTTGAAAGTAAAATTTACCTAATGTCACCTTCACTTTTATAAAGTTTAAAGAGGAAAGGGAGTAAATTTTCGTTACTAAACCAATTGAGGTACAGAAAATATATATGTTGTAGTTAACACAAGCACGAAAGTTCTTTCAAAATATAGGATATACCTGTGGTGGTCTCTTTTTATTATACTGTGTGTATTAGACTTGAACATGCATAATATAAATCTGGATCCATAATTTAGACTCAACTCAACACACACTTTGAAGGCATTCTAGCTGCTACGTTTATAAAACCAAAATTCTTTCGAGTATAGTGTCAGTGTAAACCAAATTTTCAGGAGAATCTAAAATTAAACGAGCGAAGGGAGTCTTCCATAATGTAGCAATTGATACTTTTGTGTGATAAACTTGCTGAAAAAACTGCCGATCGTTTAGAAATAAAATTAAACATAAATATAGTGATTTGTAATAATGTCTAGATGTGTTATCAATTATCACTTTGACAAAAAATTCATAAGAAGGGAGAAAAATTGTAATAATTTTTGGTATATAATATAAACAACCTATACATTCAGGTTTCTATAGTAGATACTGAAAAGTATTGATTAATTATGCTTTTATACAGAGTGTAAAACAAATATCTATTGTCCTTTTGTGGGGTGACTCATAGCACCCTGTAGACACTAAAACCGTAGGATTTTTTCGGAATTAACAGTCGCGTCACCCCTCAAAAGGAAATAACTCTTATCCTTTTGAGGAGTGACGCGACTGTTAATTCCGAAAAAAATCCTGCGGTTTTAGTGTCTACAGGGTGCTATGAGTCACCTCACAAAAGGACGAGAGTTATTTGTTTTACACCCTGTATATTACTACTAGCCGTATACCCGATGGGATTTCCCATCGACAACATCTTTTTATTAGGTACTCACTTTCTGCTCACTTTTAATGTTTTTCAAAAGCCTAAATAAATATCCACGTTTATAACTTCAAAAATGATGAACTTCCCATATGAACTTTCATTTTCTGTTTTAACGCCATAGGGAATAAATTTCCAGAAACAACAGACTTTTATTTATAAATAGAAGCCTAAACGCCAATTTTCATAACTCCTGTGCTTAATTTCGTCCTTTTAAACTCAGCAGTTGAGGTTGTGCGTTGTCTATCAGTCAAAGGTTAAAGGTTCATTAAATATTAAGGTACCTTCTGAACGCGCGCGTGACTTGTGTGAGTGAGACCTAGCGCGACGTGATGAGCGCTGTCTGGAGCATCAGGCGAGCACAGGATGACACTTTTGAACTCATTGAATTGGGAATTCGTTTTGAATTGTGTTTAAATTTATTGAATTGACTTGTTGTTTGTTAATAGTTATTCACTGTCTTTTATTGTCTAATATCCAAAATTCTATGATCATTGTAATTATTGAAAATGGATGAGTTTCTGGAAAGACATGCACAACCGTCAATTTCAAGTTCCAATAAGAGTAATGAAACAAAAGCAAAGAAAAACCGTCTATATGACGACAATTATTTAAAACTCGGATTTACGAAGCGAAAGTATGAAACCATCACATTAATGTAACCTTTAATTAAACTTTTCTTTATTAAATATTATATATTGAACTAGAGTGGTTTTATTGTTAAAGTAACTGCGACCCCACTAAAAAGGCTTCACGACCCCCAGGGGGTCGCGACCCACAGGTTGAAATACACTGAGCTATACGAATCAATTTTTGTTTTATTTTTAATTTTGGCTCATCCACTATACGACAGAATTGGTTCAAATTTTGAAATTTTGAGGATTAAATATTAAAAGATAGAGCTGCAATGTAAAGTGTTAAATAATTAAAAATATAGTTTTTTATTTTTTATTATTATGTAATATTAATACTGAAATTTAAAATTCAAATATGTGAAATTCAATATTAAATTATTAACAAACTGTCCTAGAAAATTTTTGTTGAATGAAAATATGTTTTTATCAACAAAAATTAAAACAATACTTATATGAAAATAAAAATTGGTTATATAGGTATAATATTATAAAGTTGTTTATGCAGGATGGGGATAACTATTTATTACTGAAAGTTGCTGCGTTAACTTATTCATAGCACAGGCATAGATTTAATCTCTTGTTAAAAACTTATAATTTATTAATGAATAATTTAAATTTGAAAATTAGAGTATACACAATTTTCATGTTTTTTTAAATTTATTCTATTATATTTAAAAAGTTAACAATAAACACGTTTTTTTGAAATTATTGTTAGACATAAATGGTTTTTAAATATGTATTATTTAAGAATTTTTCAACCTTCTTCGCAAGTTGTAAGTTTTGAGGACAATAGAGATTTTAATCGGCATGTAAATGTAATTATTTTTTTTTATTGTAAATAGTTCCGAAATAATTAGTTTTTGGAAAAATATTAATCAAATTATTTTTATTAAAAATTTTATAAACAATAACTTTTTAGGACCGTACTAAATTTATTTTCTGTAAGTTTGGGTGGGCCACATCCCATCTTAGTCTTTTTTGCAGATTTTAAACATGCACTCGTAAAATTCTGTTTTCTATTCCTGTTGAAGAACACACTCATTACATATCCGTAAATTGTTGAGAAGGTTAGGCATTATTCAAAGGTGTGGAAGAATGACCATTACTCAAGAGCTATCGACCAATGAAATCAACGTATTAACCATTATTCAATGGGCCGGCATTTGTTTTGTGTATGATATATGTATCAAATTTTAATTTCATTTATGTTGCATGGTAACGTTAAAGTAAACAAAGTAGTTTGCATTTTGTTTTCATCGTTTTTTATCGCTTATCAGCTTGTTGAATATTATACCTACTATTATTCAATATTTTAATAAAAAAATTTAAATATTTAAAACAGTTATTACAATTTAAAAATAAAGTTTTTTATTACATATTGTAAATAATTTTTAAATCTTAATAACTCTTCATTTGTAAAACTGCTTAGAAATATTTGTTTCATTATAAAAAATAAACTCAGTTATATTTTCAACAGAAAAATAATTATTAATTTAATAAATATTGTCCGTTTTTCAAAATAATATTTTCCCAGTATCATTGTTTAAAACTAAATAATTAATGCAATATTATCGTTGATAAAAAATTAAAAATTAATAATAAATGGGTACGTCATAATTTTAAATTAAAAATTTATAATATTTCTACAAATTTTTGTTTTACAATAGGTTGTATTGTTTGTTCCAATTTTATTAAAAAAATTTAATTAATTTATAATCAAGTACAATCGTTTAGTATCGCAAAATATGTAAACATTAATATAATTCTTCTTTAAATTAATATCAATATTAAAATTAATATTAATTTTTTTTTAAAATTAATATCAATTTTTCATAAAACATTTGTTTATACATGATAGTGGAATTTTTTAAAACTAGCATTTGCAGGGAATTTAAAAAAAAAAGAATATAAGAACTGGGAGAATATTTTAATTAAACATTAAGAAATTTAGGAAAATAAAAATTACTTAAAAATTAGATATTTAATATCTAAATAATTTTAGTTTTCGACTGCAGATATAGTTTGTTATGTCTTTCTGAATAATGGAATTTTTTTTTGCAGTACAATTTAAGCGGAATATATATTTTAATCTTGTTTGGTTTTGTTCTACATAGATGACGCCAAAATATTAATAAAAGTATTAACGCTGATAGTTTTCAAGCAAATTACCTTTTTTAGAACAAAAAAAAAAAAAAGAAAATTTTTCGGAAAATAGATTTTAGACCCTTTGTAATAACAAATGAATCGATCATATTCTGGAATAACCATATTTTATATTTATAAATAAAAACTGAAATTGATTTTTTTTCTATCAAATGAAGTAAGTTTGCTCTTTTAAAACTTGTATACTGACCTCAAGAAACTTTTATTCGTGTGTTAACAATTACATCATATAAGATAATTTAAGTTTAAGTGTATTTTATCCACAAAAAATGCCAAATTGTAAAGTATAATTTGAAAAGTAAAAAGTTTTCTTTATTGTTTAACAATACAAATTGCTGTCTATGAGTTTTTTTTTTTATTTTCTTCCTGAATTTGCCTGATTTAAAAAGAAGCAATTTATTTAATTAGTTTTCCGTTGTATGTATGCTTTTATCGCTTGTTATAATATGATTGTGTTTAGTTTAAAAAGTAAGTTGTTATTTTTTTTATTTTTTTGTCTGTCTCACCGCACATATACTGGGTGTTCCATAGAATGCTACACTTTTATGTAAAATGAATAATAATCTTAATTTTTTCTCGAACGTTTATTTTAAATGTACGGAAAAATTAGATGACTAATTATTTAATGTAGGAATAGGATATTAGGAGTTTAAGTCATCAAATTGAAAAAACAAATATGTTAATTTTCTGCTACTGGTTTCGAGGTGATTAGTCCCATCTTCATGGTAGATGCTTTGCTATAAAAGTGAACAAAAACATTAGAAATGTCAAAAAATATTTTTTTTAACAAAAATATCAAAAATTTTAAAAAATTTAGTAAATACTTAAGTAATTTTAAGCATATGGGACTTCGGCCCAGCGGCCTTTTGGCTATTCTTTTTCATGAATGTTGCTTATGATGAGTAATGTTCGAAAATATTGGTATTAGACCTCTACCCCCTATATTGTCAGAGATATTCGGGAAACAATCCTTAACTTTAAAATCTTTTTTCTTCAAAACTATTGGAGATAATTAGATATGAGATTAGATATACGTAAATAATATTCAAGTTAAGTAACAATAAGCCACCCCTATGAGAAAAACCAAGGTTGTGATTTGGATGACTGGCTATGGTATTTCTATGCATTTTTCAAGTCTGAGTACGAATCTGAGGTCAAAAAGTTCTTATACCCCTTAAATTTTTGTATAGAGCCACTTATATCCCTTAAATAGTTGTAAAGTTATGAATATTAATATTATTAAAAAAAGGAATATAAATAGGCATTTTACAATCCTCGTGCCCATATATTATTTCCAAAGTCTAATATAAAGCTACTTAATATCAACATCCTCTGTTAATTTCATCTAATTGTCTTCAATAGTTTTGAAAAAAAATAATTTTAAGTTATAGGTTGTTTCCTGAATATCACTGACAATATAGGGGTAGAGGTCTAATACCAATATTTTCGAAGATTACTCACCATAAGCAACATTCATGAATAAGAATAACCGAAAAAGCCGCTAGGCCGAAATCCCATATGCTTACCGGGCGACCCTCTTTGTCAAAATTTTGATAATTAAAATACTAAAAAAAATACTAAAAAAAAAAGAAAGATTTTTAGTATTTTTTTATCCAAGAAACGACCAGAAATTTAATAGGTAGCACAACAGGTAGTTTATCCTTTCAAATATACATGTTACGCCACAACTTTTATTGATATGGTTTTTTTTTTTTTGTAACAAAATAAATAAATTTAAAAGATTTGTGCTCAAATTAACGGCCAGTTTAAAAAATTGAGCCATATTTTATTAATTCATTGACAATTAATTATTTACGTTTTTAATTTTTTCATTTCAGAAAATGACAACTAGATGTGTACAATATATTTTCATCAACCCTTATTATTGTTAGTCGGAAATCTGTATACCTTTTTAAGTCATCTAAAGTATCTGAACTCAGTTGCAGCATGTGCATACTTTAAAAAATTAATGGAATAATATCATTATGTGTTTTAAGTTTGTAACGTCACAAGGCTGTATCTGTAGCACTACTGTACAATATCCGCCAAATGGCGAAATTAATGCTCAGTACATTCATTTCTCTGCGCATGTGTAAAACGATCACGCTTTCGGCGGATACTTACAATTTACAAAGTCAATCGACTGGAGGAAATATGATTCTTATAATGTAATTCCGTCGCTCTTTCTATTCTAATTTCTATTAGCTTTAGAAAATTGTTTTGACCATCTTGTACAATTTTATGTTTTGCATACGTCGCCGTTGTTCATGTGTATGTATGTAACATACATACGTATTTATGTTGTTTAAATAAAATATTTGTACATGTAAATTTTGTAAATAAAGTTTTTACAATAGTTTAAATGGAAAAGTTTTTTGTACGTTAAAGTTTCCGAAATTGTAAAATAGTGTCACATGTACAGTAAGTAGCTCGGGAGTACGTCAGGATTCGCTGACGTCGACATTGCTGTTCAGAGTTCATAGCATGCGATTGTGTGCGTTTGTATGTATATAATCTATAGTAGTGTTGTATTGTGTGTGCATTGTGGAATATGTAGATTATATTATAGTGCCGCCTCTAAACAACAGCATTGAATGAGCTTACTGTTATGTAACAAAACAGCTTTTTGAATAATTGAATTAAATAACTGAAATTATAATTTTTGTTGTGTTTATGTAAATAATAATACCAATAAAGAACAAAGTAAAGAATTTAGTACTTAGTGGATTCGATTATAACAGCAACGATCATATAGCAGCTACACTGAAAATTTGTTTTTGCAATTCTGAATTAAAAAGTTAATTTTATAATTACATGTGATAGTATCAAAATGGTTCACTTTTTTTTTCATGTGTAAGAAAAAGGTACACTAATGCTTCACAAAACGTAACACCAAGAAAGATTTGATTCTTTCTATGTTACTATAAGTGAAGAGTATATAGGGTGTTCAAAATCTACACATATATAGATATACATATAAAAGCAATAAAGGTAACGTAAGTGTGATAAAAATAAAAAGTAAAATAAAAAAAGTTTCGTACATACCAAATCCGTAATAATAAATGCACATACCGTAAAACCGTCTAGACCCGGACACTTTTTTAAATTTTTTGGTATAATTTTATGTTTATACATGTTTCCTTCATAGATACCACCAATAAAAGTATTACCATTAGAAAGAGCGTATATTATTTGTTATATCCCTGACCCGTTTGTTTCATTATAAGTAAAAATAAAAAAAAAAAATAAAAAATAATTAGTAAGTGTTCGGGTCTACACCCCAAATCCGTCTTGACCCGGATACTTACTTAAATAATGTAATAACATGCAAACTAACCTCTCCCGTCGGGGTTAGGACAGTGTTTTATATCGTCTGATGTCTTTGAACCTGTCAAAGGCTTCAAAACATTTTGTGGGAAGGAAGAGTGATCACTATGTATTATGCCTCTCTATGAAGTAAACATGCGATATGACACCAGAAGGAGGCATAAACCGCGTAATTCTGGTGGGAATATAACGTACGGATAGTGGTGATTACAGCCAGTGCGAATCGCGGCCATAGTGTAATAAACTGATGTGTCTGGGTCTAAACGGATTCTACAGGCTCTGTAGAAAGTGAAATATTGGTGATGGAAATTTGACTCAATGAAATTTTTTGTCCAAAATTTAATGCTTAATAAAGTGCTTTCATTCATTTTTTGGAAAAAAATTCTTCATAGTTTGCAGGAGTAAATAATATAAAAAGTCGCTTTTCCCTGTGTAATTTAAATGGGAAAACTTTAGGCTCGATGATGCACCTCTAAAAATTGGAATTTTGAGCTGTGCTTTGGTGAGGATATTTGTTTAGACGTATCCTACGATATTTTGAGCGGAAAGCGAGAAAAAAACAAATTTTTTTTTGGTACACCCAAATGTACATATGTGACTAGAAGTCTATGAATTAATGTTTAAATAAATCAGAATATACATATGACATATCTTACATGAGGATATACAAATTATGTACGTATTTTTTTTTATTCAAAAAGTTGGGCTGCGTTCAGAAATAAAAAGCGAAGGTAGAGTGTGTTTTGATCGGATGATTGTCGGAATATCCTTAGGATGTCACACCGTATGTGTTAATATTTGAACGATCTTGAGAATTACATATACAATATAACCTCTTTTTTTCATTATCAGTTTTATATTTCTACGTAATCGTCGTTCTTGTATTTGAAATCCTAATAAGCTAAAATTAATAATATAATACAATATTAATAAACCGTTAAACTGTTTGAAATATACATATATTTATGTTATACGTATGTTGAAATGTCAAATATAGCATTACTGCGCATGAACTAACATTTTATCCTAAGTCATTCCAGTCCAGACCGGGGCGATTAAAAGTCACTCTGGATTAAAATCATAGTTATTTTTGAACGAGTGTTGGTAATGTCTTTTATTTGACCCAAGTGATTTTTGAACGTTCTGGATAATCAAATATCGGCCCAGGTGTCACCGGATAAGCATTTCTGAACGCAGCCTTGCATTATAATGATAACATTTTTGTAAGTACAAATATTTGTAAAAATTTTGAATTAAAATATCTAAAGGAACATACTGTATACTCTATATTTTAGCAAAAGAAAACCTTTGATAAGATAAACAAATAACATTCCATCTCTTTCTCTGTATTCAGTTTGTAAAGGTACCTTATTGTGTAGCACACGTGTACCTATTTTTCAATCACGTATGAAAGAAATTTGGTAAACAAATTCATTTCTATAATAACAATACAATAAAAGGCATAGTCAGACAACCTCGGTATTGACAGGTATGGTTGGGGTTGGATGATGGTTTATAAAAAATTTTATACTACTCGCTCCCAACTCGGGAGCGAGTTGGAGTTCCGCTAAAGATTATGTAACTGCATTTCGGAAGCCGAAGTAAAAGTCAAGTCTCATCGGGAAAGGGAAAGGAATTGTACAGGATTTGATAATTTTGGAAGTGGGCGAAAATGGAAATCAATTTCAGAAGTAGTAAGAGATGGAACAAAAAATTTTACTCCCAACGACATTTATTAACTATGGAAATTTAGCTCTTATTGCGAAAAATCATAAACATATTTTTGAAAATTTCTTGAAGCGATATTCCCGATTAAATAAAAGATTTGTATTATACATTTTTACAGTTTATTGATATTTTAAGAATGTACAAAAAAATTTTAATAAACTAAAAATGAAATTTCAAAATGTTATTAGCCGTTGTATCTTGGAGCTCTATTGTAAATCTGAAAGAAAATCATAGTTTCTTTATTGACCTAACTTTTTAGAAATGTTATTTTTACTTTTTTCATATTTTTAATAAATTAAATTGTTCGTTTTTATGACAAGATCATTCACGTATACCTACCGTTTCTTTTATATTAAAAAATTATTTTACAAATATGCTTTCTAGTTAATTTTTTTCTTTTTATCTAATATTATTTGTCAAATTTCATTGTTGGCAACATTTTTTGGTAATTATTATAGCTTTGACTTTGTTTTTAATTATTTTGCAATTCACCTCCACGTTACCTGAAGCATTTTTTATTATAACAGGCCAAAACAATATCTTTTATTCATACTTTTTCACTACTTTCTGGTACACAGTAAAGAGCTATCAAAGACGAAGTCATATTTTTTGTTTTGATTTCATTTGATGTTGCGTACAAATTTGTATAATAGATTTTTTTGTTTATAACATTTACAAATATAAAATCGTTTACATAATTATATCAACAAATATCCAGCGGCAAATTTTTTGTTTTTTAATTTTTTTACTAAAAAAAAAGAAAAGAATACAGGCTGTGTACTTTTTAGCAACTTTCCAAAACTGGAAATTCAGCTTTTACGCCAGGTGTCATGGTGCGACCTAAGCCCCAGACCATATCAGAAATATGTTTTGAGGTCCCTAGAATACGAAAATGATATTCACTAAAATTTATATATATATATATATATATATATATATATATATATATATATATATATATATATATATATATATATATATATATATATATATATGTATCCGCGCGATAACTCTCGAACGAAACGTTTAATGCTTATGAAATTTTGTGTGCGAATTCGATTTTCCAAATCGTTGGATGAGTTCGTTAGCCAGACACGTCGGATGCCCAGAAGTAGGTTTTCCGGGCGTTTTTTGTCAACAAAATGAGTTTTTTGCCAGAATTAAGCAATTTTTCAAATTTTTTTTACACCAAGCCATAGTAAAAGGTAAAATGCATAAAAAATATTTTTATTCCGTTGCTCTAAATTACTTACTTTTCGAGAAAAACTAGGAAATATGTCGTTCTCCATTTCACTCGCACTCGCATTCTTTTTTTTCTGTCTCAATTTTTACGAGCTAAATTCGAAAAAAACCGCTTTATAAGTAGCGTGTCATGATTTTTTTAATCCAATTTAACGATTCGGCTATATTCTATTTCTCTGTCATAACCCATTTGTACCTATACAGAGTATGCCGTTTGGCTATGGCCACGTGCAAATTTTTTGTACATTTGACGCCCTATAACTTTTGAAGGCCAGATTCTCCATGAACGTGCCCATTGACAAAGTTGGACTATACTTGACCAAAGCTATCGATCGGCATCAGTCTCAACCTTGGGCGCTAGGGGGGCGCTAGCTCTCCATAGAGTTTGCCCATTGTCCTTTGTGAACCACTATTTTAGACGAATACATTTTATACATTCTACTTTTAATGTAAACAAAAATAAATAATAAAAAGTATTGTATACAATACACCCGGAAATTGCTTTACTAGACATGCATACTTCTAGGGAGCCACCAAACCGGTTGCTACAGTCTGTTTACAGACCCACTAAGACATCACTTTCCAAACTTGTTATGTAAATAGTTATTTTTGTGTCACTACCACTAGTCGAAACTAAAATTAATAAAACAATACCCCTGTCGCAGCATCTGCATAACATAGCGAATTTCCAAATAATAGGCACTGGCGGATCTCATCTAAGACCTGTACCTATTTAAAACAGTTTAGCTTTCTAAGAGTAAAAGAATTTTTAAAATCGGCTGGGTAATTAGTTCTGGTATTTTTGAGACCCAAGAACCCGAACGGATTTTGTGCAGCATAGCATAGTTGTATAATATATATATATATATATATATATATATATATATATATATATATATATATATATATATATATATATATATAGCTTTTACAGCAGGTGTGATGACGCGACCTAAGCCCGGGACCATAACAGAAATATGTTTTGTGGGATATATATATATATATATATATATATATATATATATATATATATATATATATATCCCACAAAACATATTTCTGTTATGGTCCCGGGCTTAGGTCGCATCATCACGCCTGCTGTAAAAGCTGAATTTCGAGTTTTCGAAATTCGTTAAAAAGTCTGCACATAGCCATAGCCAAACGGAATTCTCTGTATAGGTGCAAATGGGTTATGAGATATATCGTGGGCCGGCCGGTCACTGTGTAAAACTACTTTCCTGGCAAGTGGTTTAACCTTGTCTTTTCAAGTGGCCTATGGCAGAAGACGTACCGAGCGGCTTCAAACCTGTACATTGGGAGTATCCGAACAGAAGTTTGGGAGTCCTACCGGTAGCGATTTCTGGCAGATCCCTTGGTAGATTGCCGAAATAAGGTAGTCCGCAGTGCACCCTCCAGAAAGGGACTCTAATGGCCGCTGTTTTTAGATATCAACATCTAAAAACATTTCAGTCCCTTTTTGACAATCCTGCCAGAACTTAAACACTTTTTTAATTTTTTATAATTCTGTGTAACAAGAAATATTTATTTAAAATTTTTGAGTTTATAATAAATATATAAATTACAACATAAATGAACTAATTTATTTATAATTTCTTAATTTTAAAATCAATTTTAACAATTAAAATCTTTAAAAATTAATTTTAAATAAATAAATTAAAAATATTATTGAAATATAAATTAAAAATACTAAATTTCTTTCTTCTCCATAGAACGTTTTAATTTAATAATTCAAATTTACCGTTTCACATTTTCCAATATTAATTTGAATCTTGTTCATCACGAAGTAGTTTTGTTGCGTCTTTATAGGTGTCAGCGGTGTCAGCACTATTAAATATTAAAACTGGGATGAAAACAATGCAAAAATATAACAAAAATAGTGTACCCACAGAATATAACAGAAGGAATGCTACTATCTCTATACTACGTAAAAACCAATGTAACCACAAAGGATAGAAAATATCCCACCAATATATTATATATGTTCACTCGGTTTAGTGTGTGTTAGTGTGATGTATGTTGTGTGTATGAGTGAGGTAACCCATCTTGCATACGTATATACATAATACTACACACGTATTATGTGGTACGTATACCGTATTAATTCGACGGTTACAATGCTGGCGTTGCAGACGAAAATTTTGTTAGCCTATCGTTAGCTATCAAAGCTTTCACCGTTACAAACTAGACGGCACGCATTCAAAAAATTAATATACATTATATATTAAACAGCAATTTCTAACATGGTGGCTGATTATTTTTATACCATAATTTTTAAATGTGGCTGTACTACAGAAATTAAGTATTTATACCGTGAAAAACCGTGAAAAAATATTTAACGTGCATTAATTTTTGAATCAGAGCCCTCTGGTTTGTAACGGTGAAAGCTCCGTTAGCTAACGTTAGGCTAACAAAATTTTTGTTTGGAACGCCAGCAATATGACTATACAATGACAACAATTGAACTACACTCATCGACTGCTACCGAATGAATGACTACTAAGTAGTCTAACATGCCCAGAAATGCACACTGGTGATTACAGAAAAGAGTTGCATTCCTTCTGATATATTCTGTGAGTGTACCCTTTCTGTTATGCATATGTATAGCGGTTTTTTTAAATAAATTGTAGCCAGTGATATACAATTGTAGCTTATAATTTAATTTTTTGTATTCTTACCACCTCATTGTGTGACAGTTAAACGCATCTTAAACGTATACAAAAATATTTACTTGATACAGCTTCTAATTTAAAAAACCAGGAGCGCTCACGTAAACTTTGCGTCACCAATATTACAATTCGGACTTATTCTCTGATTATAGCGGTTAGTTTTAAATTCAAATTTCATTGTTATTTGTTTGTGACTACTACAGTAGATATATTATGCTTTTTGTGATTTTGCAAGCTGTCAATGTTTTATTTATTTATTGTTTATTTTTATTATTAATTTATTTTATAATTTAAAAAAAAAAGTTAGTAGATATTTATCTATAATCATATTACTATATACATTTTATATGCTTGTTTCTTTAAATTTGATGTTTTTTTTCTAGATGCCAGAAGGATTAAGGAAAGTGAACGAAAATTATTGTGGTTTTTATAAAGGATCGTAGGTACAAAGATGAATTTACGTTTGAAGACTTAAAATTAAATGAACTTGTACTTAATGTAATTTTGATTTTGGTTTAATAGAAGTAAAAATTGGTGTTTTTGGTGCCGAGATGTATGGAAATTCTACATGGATTGTGAATATTGTGATATGAACTTTAAGTTTTGATTTTTAATCGTATTATGTGTAAATTTGACATTTCAGTTAAAATGCATGTAAAATATAATAATACATGTTTTTATTAAAAAGTACCTAAATATAAATAAATTTTTTCTTTTTTTTTAACTTTTATTTTTACTGTTATTAATTACTTAGCTTTTTTAATAATTACAGATTTTTCTTTGAATTTAATAAATTCTGAAAATATAAATTTATGAAATATATTTCAATAAAAGTGAAAAGGAAATTTTTTACCCACAATTTTGTGGTCTAGGTTTTCAAATGGATAAATAGTTTCAGTAGCTTAGGAACTAATAATTAAATATTCACCGAACTGCAACGCAAAGACTTTTTTCTTAAAATATTAGAATGTCTGTATGTCAAATTAAAAAAATTTATTTTTTGGCCCTCAAAAGTCACAATTCAAACTACCTTACTTGAATCTTTTAAGAAATATTATCCGGACACTTGTGTTATTATTAACTTTAGTGAAATTAAAATGGAAATACCTTCTCGCATCAAAGATTAGGTTCTCATGTTTTCTCAATATAAGAACAATCACATCGTTAAGTTTTTTAATTGATAATACGCCGAATGGATTAAAGAGTTTTGTATCAAAGTGGTATGGTGGTAGGGCTAGCGACTCATTTATAATAAATAATTCAGGTTTGCATGATTTGTTCGAGCTTGCTGATGTTGTTTTGGCTAACAAAGGATTTCCTACTATTCGCATAGATGTAGAAAGGAAAAATGCGATATTTGCATTTTTACATGGTGATCAATTTACTGCTGAAGAAGTCGATGAAACTTACAAAATCACATCTATCAGAATTCACATAGAAAGAGTTATTCAACGAGTAAAAGATTTTATGATTTTTCAGAAAATGCCTGTGTGTTTATTATCTCATGTTGATCAAATTGTGTGTTGTCTGTATTTTAGGCAAGCCGAAAGTATAGCCACTAATAAGGACATTCCACTATTAAAATGAATGGAAAATACATATATTGAAATTTCTTTAATGAAAGCCATTCATACACATTTTTAAAATATCCTTTTGAATTATATAACAAATAAAATCTGTGTAAAAAAATCTAATTGACGTGTTTTTTCTCAATTTTCTAATATTAAAGTCCAAGGCTAGTTAACTAGGGAGTGATTGTGTTAACATTTTAATGTAAAATATGGTAAATTTAACCCTCTTTAAAAGAACATTTCGATTTTAACAATAAAAAAATTTTAAAAAGTGTTTTCGTTTTTCCCGGATTACCAAACTTTTCATAGGTATATCTGTGACTAAAGTTGCCTCCGTTTCTTAAGAAAATAAAGTATTTTTAAAATTTTGTGCAAAAAAATAAAACACAACGAAAAAAAAAGTACGCGTTCCCATATTTTTAAGATTTTGTAGTACAAGAAAATCCTTATAAATTCATCATATCTGTTATTGCATTTACTAGTTTACTCCCACTTGACCATTTTTAAATAGTCGGTGTCAGATCTTACGCAATTTAATAAACAGTATCGTTTTGATTTTTCAAACTCATTTAAGACATTTATTGTTAGTGATACATATTTGAATTATTTTTCTAACTAATAAATTGAATTCTGTAGACTGATGTTTTTGTAGATAAAAAAAATTCTAGATGGCGTCTGTATTAGACAAAAGTCTGAAAAACGGACGTAGAATCTCACTGTTATTAGTTATTATGTCTCGTAGTCTTTTGAAAAATTATTTTTTGAACTAAAATAAGAATAAGAGGAAATTCGCTATGTTATGCAGATGTTTTTCTCTTATAATAGGCTCTTTTAAATTTACTAAAATACAGACAACACACAATTTGATCAACATGAGATAATAAACACACAGGCATTTTCTGAAAAATCATAAAATCTTTTACTCGTTGAATAACTCTTTCTATGTGAATTCTGATAGATGTGATTTTGTAAGTTTCATCGACTTCTTCAGCAGTAAATTGATCACCATGTAAAAATGCAAATATCGCATTTTTCCTTTCTACATCTATGCGAATAGTAGGAAATCCTTTGTTAGCCAAAACAACATCAGCAAGCTCGAACAAATCATGCAAACCTGAATTATTTATTATAAATGAGTCGCTAGCCCTACCACCATACCACTTTGATACAAAACTCTTTAATCCATTCGGCGTATTATCAATTAAAAAACTTAACGATGTGATTGTTCTTATATTGAGAAAACATGAGAACCTAATCTTTGATGCGAGAAGGTATTTCCATTTTAATTTCACTAAAGTTAATAATAACACAAGTGTCCGGATAATATTTCTTAAAAGATTCAAGTAAGGTAGTTTGAATTGTGACTTTTGAGGGCCAAAAAATAAATTTTTTTAATTTGACATACAGACATTCTAATATTTTAAGAAAAAAGTCTTTGCGTTGCAGTTCGGTGAATATTTAATTATTAGTTCCTAAGCTACTGAAACTATTTATCCATTTGAAAACCTAGACCACAAAATTGTGGGTAAAAAATTTCCTTTTCACTTTTATTGAAATATATTTCATAAATTTATATTTTCAGAATTTATTAAATTCAAAGAAAAATCTGTAATTATTAAAAAAGCTAAGTAATTAATAACAGTAAAAATAAAAGTTAAAAAAAAAGAAAAAATTTATTTATATTTAGGTACTTTTTAATAAAAACATGTATTATTATATTTTACATGCATTTTAACTGAAATGTCAAATTTACACATAATACGATTAAAAATCAAAACTTAAAGTTCATATCACAATATTCACAATCCATGTAGAATTTCCATACATCTCGGCACCAAAAACACCAATTTTTACTTCTATTAAACCAAAATCAAAATTACATTAAGTACAAGTTCATTTAATTATAAGTCTTCAAACGTAAATTCATCTTTGTACCTACGATCCTTTATAAAAACCACAATAAATTTCGTTCACTTTCCTTAATCCTTCTGGCATCTAGAAAAAAACATCAAATTTAAAGAAACAAGCATATAAAATGTATATAGTAATATGATTATAGATAAATATCTACTAACTTTTTTTTTTTAAATTATAAAATAAATTAATAATAAAAATAAACAATAAATAAATAAAACATTGACAGCTTGCAAAATCACAAAAAGCATAATATATCTACTGTAGTAGTCACAAACAAATAACAATGAAATTTGAATTTAAAACTAACCGCTATAATCAGAGAATAAGTCCGAATTGTAATATTGGTGACGCAAAGTTTACGTGAGCGCTCCTGGTTTTTTAAATTAGAAGCTGTATCAAGTAAATATTTTTGTATACGTTTAAGATGCGTTTAACTGTCACACAATGAGGTGGTAAGAATACAAAAAATTAAATTATAAGCTACAATTGTATATCACTGGCTACAATTTATTTAAAAAAACCGCTATACATATGCATAACAGAAAGGGTACACTCACAGAATATATCAGAAGGAATGCAACTCTTTTCTGTAATCACCAGTGTGCATTTCTGGGCATGTTAGACTACTTAGTAGTCATTCATTCGGTAGCAGTCGATGAGTGTAGTTCAATTGTTGTCATTGTATAGTCATATTGCTGGCGTTCCAAACAAAAATTTTGTTAGCCTAACGTTAGCTAACGGAGCTTTCACCGTTACAAACCAGAGGGCTCTGATTCAAAAATTAATGCACGTTAAATATTTTTTCACGGTTTTTCACGGTATAAATACTTAATTTCTGTAGTACAGCCACATTTAAAAATTATGGTATAAAAATAATCAGCCACCATGTTAGAAATTGCTGTTTAATATATAATGTATATTAATTTTTTGAATGCGTGCCGTCTAGTTTGTAACGGTGAAAGCTTTGATAGCTAACGATAGGCTAACAAAATTTTCGTCTGCAACGCCAGCATTGTAACCGTCGAATTAATACGGTATACGTACCACATAATACGTGTAGTATTATGTATATACGTATGCAAGATGGGTTACCTCACTCATACACACAACATACATCACACTAACACACACTAAACCGAGTGAACATATATAATATATTGGTGGGATATTTTCTATCCTTTGTGGTTACATTGGTTTTTACGTAGTATAGAGATAGTAGCATTCCTTCTGTTATATTCTGTGGGTACACTATTTTTGTTATATTTTTGCATTGTTTTCATCCCAGTTTTAATATTTAATAGTGCTGACACCGCTGACACCTATAAAGACGCAACAAAACTACTTCGTGATGAACAAGATTCAAATTAATATTGGAAAATGTGAAACGGTAAATTTGAATTATTAAATTAAAACGTTCTATGGAGAAGAAAGAAATTTAGTATTTTTAATTTATATTTCAATAATATTTTTAATTTATTTATTTAAAATTAATTTTTAAAGATTTTAATTGTTAAAATTGATTTTAAAATTAAGAAATTATAAATAAATTAGTTCATTTATGTTGTAATTTATATATTTATTATAAACTCAAAAATTTTAAATAAATATTTCTTGTTACACAGAATTATAAAAAATTAAAAAAGTGTTTAAGTTCTGGCAGGATTGTCAAAAAGGGACTGAAATGTTTTTAGATGTTGATATCTAAAAACAGCGGCCATTAGAGTCCCTTTCTGGAGGGTGCACTGCGGACTACCTTATTTCGGCAATCTACCAAGGGATCTGCCAGAAATCGCTACCGGTAGGACTCCCAAACTTCTGTTCGGATACTCCCAATGTACAGGTTTGAAGCCGCTCGGTACGTCTTCTGCCATAGGCCACTTGAAAAGACAAGGTTAAACCACTTGCCAGGAAAGTAGTTTTACACAGTGACCGGCCGGCCCACGATATATCTCATAACCCATTTGCACCTATACAGAGAATTCCGTTTGGCTATGGCTATGTGCAGACTTTTTAACGAATTTCGAAAACTCGAAATTCAGCTTTTACAGCAGGCGTGATGATGCGACCTAAGCCCGGGACCATAACAGAAATATGTTTTGTGGGATATATATATATATATATATATATATATATATATATATATATATATATATATATATCCCACAAAACATATTTCTGTTATGGTCCCGGGCTTAGGTCGCGTCATCACACCTGCTGTAAAAGCTATATATATATATATATATATATATATATATATATATATATATATATATATATATATATATATATATATATATATAATATATATATATATATATATATATATATATATATATATATATATATATATATATATATATATATATTATACAACTATGCTATGCTGCACAAAATCCGTTCGGGTTCTTGGGTCTCAAAAATACCAGAACTAATTACCCAGCCGATTTTAAAAATTCTTTTACTCTTAGAAAGCTAAACTGTTTTAAATAGGTACAGGTCTTAGATGAGATCCGCCAGTGTCTATTATTTGGAAATTCGCTATGTTATGCAGATGCTGCGACAGGGGTATTGTTTTATTAATTTTAGTTTCGACTAGTGGTAGTGACACAAAAATAACTATTTACATAACAAGTTTGGAAAGTGATGTCTTAGTGGGTCTGTAAACAGACTGTAGCAACCGGTTTGGTGGCTCCCTAGAAGTATGCATGTCTAGTAAAGCAATTTCCGGGTGTATTGTATACAATACTTTTTATTATTTATTTTTGTTTACATTAAAAGTAGAATGTATAAAATGTATTCGTCTAAAATAGTGGTTCACAAAGGACAATGGGCAAACTCTATGGAGAGCTAGCGCCCCCCTAGCGCCCAAGGTTGAGACTGATGCCGATCGATAGCTTTGGTCAAGTATAGTCCAACTTTGTCAATGGGCACGTTCATGGAGAATCTGGCCTTCAAAAGTTATAGGGCGTCAAATGTACAAAAAATTTGCACGTGGCCATAGCCAAACGGCATACTCTGTATAGGTACAAATGGGTTATGAGACATGTCGTGGGCCGGTCTATCACTGTGTAAAACCACTTTTCTTGCAAGTGGCCTAACATCATTTTTTCAAGTGGCCTATGGCAGCAAACGTACCTACCAAGCGGCTTCAAACCTGTACATTGGGAGTATCCGAAGAAAAGTTTGGGAGTCCTACCGGTGGCGATTTCTGGCAGACCCCTTGGTAGATTGCCGAAATAAGGTAGTCCGAAGTGCACCCTCCCGAAGAGGACTCTAATGGCCGCTGCAGGTCAACACACATCGTTTCCTTAAGAAATGGCCAGGTGGAGTATGCCAAACTTACTGCACGTCAGAACTTTTGAAGGCCAGGTTCTCCATACCTAAGATGGGTATATTTGTGACCTACTAGGAAGGGGCTTTCAGAAAATACATATCTCACCAGTGGGCGCTGGGAAGGGGGGGCAATTTTGTGCATTGTCTTTATTATACCGACAGATTTCTTCTGATAGCAAAAACTTAACAATAACACCGAAGTCACGTGAACTTAACTTTGTCCTTCTTCTTCTTAAAATTTGGAAAGCATAATTTTTGAAAAATTATCAAACCGATTCTAGTTTGAACTATACAATCAAATTTAAATTAATCAGTAGAACCAAATAAGTACTGTTCGTTCTTAACGCCAAATCAACAATCGATTTTAACTAGTAAGAAAGAATGTGTTCTTTCTTACTAGTTAAATTCTTAATTCTGATGTCCCAGCATATATTGTATTTTGATCAATGAGCAGTTATAACGCTAACCCTCAGGGGAATTTCCTTCGTTAATTTGCGATATAGAAACACATAAGTATGAGGCTATGCGATATCCTGTATTTAAAATTGCGTATATTTTTATTTCTAATAAATGAAATCATTTTACTT
Source organism: Brachynemurus nebulosus (assembly GCA_035578155.1). Classification (NCBI taxonomy): domain Eukaryota; kingdom Metazoa; phylum Arthropoda; class Insecta; order Neuroptera; family Myrmeleontidae; genus Brachynemurus; species Brachynemurus nebulosus. Next base: position 26,877,950 of record JAPWDM010000003.1, read on the forward strand.
CAATGTTCAATGTTTGCTTCAATCACTTTTGAAATATTATATAAAAAATTTCCACTTCAAAAGTGAAAATTTTCAAGCACGTTTTACATTTTCGAGCTCCCTGAACAATTTTGGTTTCATGTTTACCTATCGGTCCGTCTGTCTGTCTGTATGTGTGGCGCCAGATCGCACCAAGTAGCATAACTCCTGAAATATTCGATTGTTTTTAATGTCGAAATTATGTAGTTTGGTTCCTAGATAGTCTACTGATTCATCGAAATCAAAGTAACGTTAGCTACGCCGTTACCGTGATATGCTATTAAGGTACTAGTTGGCACGAAGTAGTATGACTTCTAAACTACTCAATTAATTTTGGTATTGAGAAACTATGCGATTTGGTACTCAGTTAGTCTCTTACGAATTCCATCGCAATCGGAGTAATGGTAGCTACAGCGCTATCATAAAATCCCATTAAATGTTGGTATCTTACTTGCCGTTTATCCCACTTCGCTCAAATTTTGAGTATTTGGAGTTAGTCTGTAAAATATATTATGGTATTATTTTATGATTTAGTCTTTAAGAATTTTGTTACAACTCGAATATTGTTACAAACCAGTTTATGTTTTTCAATTCGTTGAAATGATTAAACATAGAAATGACATGATCAAACAATAGAAATGATTAAACACTTTACAAGACCACACCGAAAAATAGTTATTTTTGAAATTACTTGAATGAAAATTCATTAGGGAGTGTGTACTTTAGCATCAATTACAGAAAAAAAATATTTTTTTAATACTCTAAGCCGCAGTAGTATCCTGATCACATTATCAAATTTTGAAAAATACTTCAAAACTGTCGTATTGGTATAATTAAATAATTGTTTTATCCGCAGTTTCAAACAATTTTACAGTTTCTCGACAACAGCTAAAACAAAGCTATTCCTTAACTGTATGGATTTATTATTTTTAATCCCAGTGGTGGCATCGCACATATGGGACTTATTATTCACAATAATATAATAAAACATATGTATTAGTATTATTTAAACTTTTGCATATGTACGAATAACAAGAGGATAGAAAGATTTTGTTGGTATTGTAGGTAAAGTGAATTTATGAAAGTGTTTATTAAGTGCAGGTATGATTTTGGATCCAGTTATGACTGATGAGGAAAGCAAGAAACATTGAATTTCATAATAAAAAAAGTTTTCCTTTTAAAAAGAGACAGATAGTCAAATAAATTCAAATCTATTACATCCCTAAAAATATTTTTTTTTTAATTCTTCAAAAGTAAGTAATTACTCTCGGAAGAAGTTGTACGTTCTTAAGAGGTTTTGATTTCAGCTTGGACTTATTAATACTCATGATTAAAATATTTTGGACATGTGCAAGTGCTTCCAAATAATGAAAATTTGAGTTTACAAACTTGGAATGGCGAGTCAAATTCTTTAGATTCGTGGGTCACATTTGGCCTGTGGATCCCATTTTGGGAGCCCCTGCTCTAGGTGATAGGAGAGGTTATATTATTTTAAAGGTCAAAGTTTTGCCCCAATGGAATAAAGTGTAATCGATTTTATAAAAATATCAGACCAGGTGGTTTGCTAGAGACAGTTACTTTTTTGGTTTTATCCAAGAAATTGTGTTGTGTAGGAACACTAAACCTTTAATTATCGTCTAAAACAGGGGTTTCCAAAGCTTTGCGTTGGCGGCAAAAAGAAAACTAAAATAAGGAAGGGGAAAGGTAAATAGACTTGTTCCTATAATCCTTATCGTCTTAGTAAACAAACTATTGTACATAAAACAGTGCAGCTTAACCCGTCAATTGTAAAGCCCATTTTGGTCGACATTCTAGTCAAAATGAAAAAATTGAAAACAAGGGTTAACTTAACAGAAAAATAATATCCGGAAAATACATACAGCAATCCCCCGAAGAACATGATCAATTGGTTCCGTGTTCTTTGAAACCTTGTTGTTCGAAACCACAAAAGATAGGCATTTTCTATTACAAGTGCGAAAATAAAAAAAATATAAAAAAATTTCAAAGAATGACAAAAGAATTACATTTGTATGTAATGCGTATTTATTTCGATTAAAATAGAATGGAATTGAGCATTTGTTATAGCTCTGAAGTCGATCTATCATAAGAATTTATTGAAAACTTAGATCGTAAATGTCTCGCAAACGGTGCGTCGTAGCGAAAAAATAACGAAGCCTTAGCGAAGCAAGTTGTGGGCATTCCAAACATATTGTGACTGTCAAAACCTACTTTTTGATACCGCGTAACTTATCATAGATTGGTTATAACTGGTTAATTTAGGCTCTGTTAGTCCGATTGATTTAGTCACCAATAGAATATTTTCGAAAAAATTAGTTTTCGATACTTTTCGTAAACGTAAACTTTTGATCGTAAATATCTCGTAAACGGTTGGAGCGAAAAACTAACGAAATTTTTGAAGCAAGTTGTGGGTATTCCGAACATATTGGGACTGTCAAAACCTACTTCTCGTTATCGAAAATTATCGATGTCGAAAATAAAGACATTTTTAAAATTTAAATATGTAAATTTCTACATATTCGTTATCATTTCTATTATAGAATTCTCAAAAAATTTTGTAGTTTTTATTTCCAGCATTTTTTCTTTTATAATGACAGATTCGATTTACACGATTTTTCTTCGTGTAAATCAAATCCACATGCAACTGATATATTCGCGTACATTGAGGACCGATGTAACTTTATATCAAATATATATGTATGTTATTATTTTTCAGAAGAATTATTAAAAATCGTGTTGTTTGAAATCGTGTAATTCGGGGGAAGGATACCCGTGTTCTTCGAAACCCATGTTCTTCGGGAGTTACCTGTACATCACATTTTTATGAATAAGCTTGCCCATTTTTACAAGAAAAATAAAAATTTGGCACTCATACCGTTCAGATTCAGCAGATTCATATCGTTCCTGTAGCGATTAATTTGAAAAGAAGAACTTGAACCTGATGACTTCATCACAGATACAAATTTTTTTTAAAAGAACCATCACCATAATTTGATGCTAGAAACATGAAATTTGAAGCTGTTCATAGGATATTAGGTACTTTTTTCATTTTTAACAAAATCAGAATTATAAAGATAATAGAACTGAGTAAACAGAGTAACAGAGTTGACATTTTCCAACGGAAAAATGTTTAACAAATATATGGTAGGTTCTTTTTGAAAATAGTTTATGTAAATAATTTTTATGAATTTGAGATTGCACACGATCTGGTATCGTGGACTATATTTTCGGAATTTTCGGGTCATATATGGCCCGCGGATTGCACTTTGGTAACCCTTGGTCTAAAATCTATTACTTGCAATACCATCAAAAACTTTCCATTCCATACATGTATGTGAGATATGTATATATGATATTTAATGTGTTCCTACAATAAAGTTTTCACGTACTATTAATTGTTATTATGACTTTTAACTTGCCGTGTGGTTTTATTGCCTCTTGATTATTATTGCCATTCTGAAAGTTGTATGTCACAATGAACAAAAGAAACAAACTAAGTACTTAATATAAAATTTGCTTGAATTAATATTTTGAAATTTTGTAACAAAAATCTCAAAAAATGTGGATGTTTACATTGAGAAAAAATTACAGTAAAAATTACGGAGCTGCCTCCGGTAAACCAGGCTCAAGTGACCAGTCGGTAGGAAATTATCAAGCAACAATATAAAAAATGCCTTTCAAACATTATTTTTTACGATTCATTTGAAAATTTTTCCTGTACAGCTTAAGAATTTTTCCTATACTGCTCCGTAAAATTCGATGGGCTAGTAAAATTTCAAGTGGATACCAGGAAAATTTACTTAATTTTTGTTAAATTATACTAGAGATAGAAGAATTTTTACGGAGGCAAAGTGTAATTTTTACTAAGCTGATAGGAAAAGTAGAGGATACACGCTATTTGTTATCTCTATTTTCTACTTGAAACCTGTCTTTCGGCATCTCTCTCACACAGGCATCGCACCCATGTAACGCTAAAAGACTATGTGCTTGTCTGCTTTTAACTGCTCTGGCACGCGTAAACCGAGGTCCGCACCAAACCAAGGTCATTTGGAATACAGCTTCTACTGAAAACAGACCACTTATTATTGTGTGTGCCTTGTACTGTGTTATGTGTTATTTTTTTTATAATAAACTATTTAATGGACTTTACATTTAAAACAACGAATTGTTATTTGTGTTTCATCAATATCGCATTATTTTATTATTAATAAAGAACTAATAAGTAAGATATAACAATTAAGATTTTTGTATGTATTGATGTTTATTGAAACATGTTTTTCCACAAACAATAAAAAACCACAGAATATTTTTTCAATATTAATAATTTGATTTTAATCCTTACCCTTCTATCAATATCGTTTTAAACTATTTTAATTCAATTATTTATTAATAAATAAAAAAAAAAACCTTATAAATAATACGGTAAGAGAGAAGAATTTTTCGTGTACAGCGCCGAAATTTTTACGGAGTCACAGTGTAATTTTTACTGTGCAGTCAAATTTTACAGAGCCATAGAGTAATTTTTACTATACTCATCGTACTTTCTCCTTTGCCTGTCACTTATGCCTGCATTACCAGAGACCTCCGTAATTTTTTACTAGAAATTTCCGTAGAAATTACCGTATTTTTTTCTCAGTGTACTTTTAAAATTTTACAAGATAATCTACCCAAAATTATTTCAATAAAATTTTCATTTTGGACAAAAAATCCTATAATACCCACACAAATACCACGCATTCATAACGTCCGTATATTTAAACCGTATCGTATTTATAATATACAAGTGTAACAAAAAGGGAAAAAAATGTTAAAATAACTTTTTTTTTTAAAATATGGTGAATGACGTAGCAGAAAATTATCAAAATAACACTAGAGGTGATCGGGCGGTGTCGTATATTCGTTATTCATTTATCATCCGATCATGTGTCAACGCCGTCGATAATAAAAAAAAATTTTCAAAGAAAAAAACAATTTTTACGCGTATATATCAATATTGTATCAATATAAAAATATTTATACATATGTTGTCTGTGGATTTACAAAATTGATGATTATATTAAACAAAATAATTTGAAAAATTTAATTTAATGATGCTGCGTTTATATGTGTAAAACAATAGCATGTATAATATCTGTTTAAATATCTATTGTAATAAATAATTTTTAATTATTTTATAACAACTCCTGCATTTGTCCTGCATTTTAACATTTTTTTTAAACAACCATGCGATTTTAGGAATTCAGTTAGAATGAATAATAAAAAGTAGGTATTGTTACGTAAATTGTATGATATTTAGTAGTTCGTGAAGTTATCCTTTTTGACATAGAATACGTCTCCCGGTTTGACACTGAGGTACCATTCTTAAGGCTTTCCATAACTTTGGGGAACAATCACCTTTTTTTGATTGGCTTTATTGACGTAGGTATTAACATCTCTAGAATAATACTGACGTTCTGGTCAAGACGTTCTGAAATTTTACTGGGTTTTTCTCAAAACTACGTTTTGGAAAACGGTGAGCAATATAACTTCAGTAATTTTCATCCAATTAGCTTATGAAATTTTACCTGCAACTTCTCAGATAGATTATCTACGGTCGGGCGGTAGATTTTTGAAATGGGTTAATAAATAAATTTCTTATAAACAAATTTAGGTAGATTTTTTCCATCAATTTTAATAGTCTGTGTACCTACCGCTCTAGTAAAACTAAATGACGAAATTTTTTATTATTTTTTTTTTTAATTTTCTGGCTGCTGTTTGAAAATTGTTATACTACTCACCATGAACATCTTCAAAAAAGAGTGTCTGTATTCGATCTACACGCTCATTAAAAGTGCAATTTTTAAATGCTTTCAGGATACTTATCTAACATTAATTTAGTGCACACGTGTTTCATTCGGGTATATTAACGAATGCAATAATACCTACAACTTTTAATATTGAAAGTGAATATTTGAATTGAAAATAAATTAAAATTATTCATTGTGTTTCCAAAAATTTATAATGGATGTTGGTTATGTTCGGACAGACAAAATATTGTTAATACTATTTATGACGGTAAGCAAGGGTTTCATTAAAAATTTTGTTGCTGGTTAAACTGAAACCCAAAATCTCTTATTATATTCTAGTTATTGAAATATTAATTAAAATATACAAAATAGGTTACATTATGACTCTTTTTTTTACGATAAAATATAGCAGTGCCCGCTCTAGCGTTTACGCAGCCTCGGGCACAATGAAAAAATTCCGCCCCGATGAAACCAGCGACTTTTTTTCTTCTTTTTTTGCTCGCCAATTGTAAAAATGCCGTCCTTAAAATTTGCCGCCCCGGGTAAATGCCCGGGTCCACCCTCCCCTGGAGCGGGCCTTGAATATAGGTAAGTAAATTTTAACTAACATTTTTAGTATTTTTTACGTCCCATAAAAACTTTTAAGTACAAAATATTTATTTCCCAAAAATTGTTTATTTAATTATTTGTAAGTAACTTTAATAAACTGTACACCGTTGCGGTTTATGTTAAATATAATCTTCAGGGGGAAGCGATAAATAAAATTAGCTTTAAACAATTTACAAAATTTTATCTGTAATAAGAAATATGGAGGAAGACAAAAAACAAACGAAATTTAGTATTATTATTATTACAGCAATAAAAGTAACACACAAGATGGTTTAAAAACAGCTTAGCTCTTGTTATAGGAATATTAGCAGTTCTTAATAAAAATATTATAGTTAGATAGTAACTGTATAATCCTGGAATCACAAACTAACAGTAAAATTCATTTAGAAAAATCTTTCGTATATGATTTCAATCGGTACCTAATCAATTATAGAATAAAAACATTCGAAATTTAAAGGTTACAAAATTAAAATTACCACCAAGTAGTACAGTCAGATATTAATGACAATACTGGAAAAGTATAATATTAAGCATTCTGCTGCAGATCTGGCATTGTAAAGAAAGTAGTACCTCAACAAGGAACCGATTCTTCATTACATATGCCGGTGTTGGGTAAGGACAGATCGTGCATAGCTTATCCCTAGGACACTTACGGGTATCCCTCACCATTAACCTTTTGTTGGCTGAACTCAATACAGAATCGATTTTTTTTTTGACATGTGATTAATGGTAGCATATTTTTATTTTGTACCATATTTTTATTTTGTACACTGATGATCAGAAATTTTCGACTACCTATCAATTTATTCTGTTAATTTATGAATTTTCTATTTAAAAAAAATATCGAATTCTGTGCAAGACAAAATAGAAAGTTTCATTATTACAATATTGAACTGACACTGAACGGTGTACTGTCAATCAATCTGCTTCTGGTTCATTTTTGCTGTTCTTAAACTTTTGGTCGACAGTGTATATCATTCGTGTACATAACCTAATGCAAAATCGATTAAATGGAAAATATTTTAATTACGTTCTGGTAGAACGAAATTTTTCCGCTAAAAAATATTATAGTATAAAATGGTTGCGTGTCTTATTTACCGTTCGCTTATATAACATTTATTTTACTTCTGACTGTGGTGTTTTGAATTCCATTGATGTATTATGCACACAAGTGATAATCACACTTGAATTTGTAAAATTTATTGCATTACCAAAGCGTGGCGTGCTTGTTTTGATTTTACCGTTTTTTTTTTTCATATTTAATGAAAAAATTGTGAATTGGTTACAATCTTTGTATAATGGGTAATTCTTGTTTTGAGGTAGAATGAATTTTTTGGTTGTACTGAACAATATTAAACTCAAAATTACAATATTTCGTCTGAAAATTGTACCAGTTTTAGTCTGTTTCATTAACAGACCAGACAGCAGGGCCGTGGCGAGAAATGACGGGCCCCGGAAATAAAGCACATCTCTTAAAAATTTCTTCCCAAAAAAGAAGTGACGAAAAAAAAACTACCTATTTTATTTTTTCCCGAGTCCCTACTGATCACTACGTGTCCCCTCTTCTAGCTCGGTCCCCGGGGCTCCAACTCCGGCTATCCCACCCTCTTGTCGGGCCTGACAGACAGAGCAAGAAAGAAACCCGTGATAGAATGTTTCTTAACTATGAGTGGCTATCGCCATGTGGATAACAGACAGTAGTATATACAACAAGATTCGTATCTGTACACAATGCATACACAATGTGGCGTGAATACTCTATCTGTTCGTGAAATATTGTATAGAATAAGAATTTTTCAACTCTTACAAAGAGGGATTCAGGTATGGTCGTCACCGGTTTCGCTAAAATTTTGTTTGCTAGTAGAGCATAATATAAATATTAAAAAATTGCAATATTAACGCTTCTTAAAAACACAGGAATTCATATTTTCATTTAAAATTTAGGTAAAAATACAGGTAAGATATTTGCCTGTTTGCATGTTAGAAGTTTGCCAAGACAGGTAAAAACTAACATTGTTCCTTTTTTTTTTAATTTGTAAAACATTACTAAAACATTTCGAAAATATCTCCCCAATTCTCAGACCGACATTCGATGTTCTTTATCTGTTTTGACTTCTAAACATGAGTGTAAAATAGTATCTGTAGCTTACTCGATTTACGCATTTTTTCATATTTTGACCATATTTTATTTGCCTTATAGATATAAATGCCTTCTTTTACAATCCAATCCAAGTAAAAATATTTTTAATATTTATCATTTTTTTAGCGAATTTTCAGAATGAAAATTCAGCTATTACAGCAGCTCTTATGGTAAGACCTAAGCCCGGGACTATGGCAGAAATTTGTTTTGGAGCCTCTAGAACCCGAAAACCTACTTCACTAAAATTTATATATATATATATATATATATATATATATATATATATATATATATATATATATATATATATATATATATATGTATTTATGTGTGTACGCGATAACTGTCGAACGAAACACCCAACTGGTATGAAATTTGGTGAAAACCTTGCAATCTCCCAATCGTTGGATGAGTTCGTTAGTCAGACACGTCGGATGCCCGGAAGTAGGTTTTTTGGGCACTTTTGGTAAAAAGTGTCTAAAGTGCTAAAAACATTAGAATTCAAAGGTTTTTTTTATACCATTGCAAAAAGCACATGAAATTGAACAAAAAACGTCCTTAGAGCGATACTTGTTTGTCAACTGGTTCTCCAGAAAAATTAAAAATAATTTACAAAATTTTGGGTTAAAGATTTTTTGTCTTTGTCTAACACCAGCTTAACATACTCCATATTATTTACTTTAATTACATGTATACCGTAGACTGCGTTTAGATTGCCCTGAATATGGATTAAAAATTTTTGATCCGATTGTTTTTAAAATACTAAAAATAATATCTAAAAATTATAAGAGAATCATTATATAATGAAATTTTGACCAATTATACTATAATTTTTCTTTAATCGAATAAATCTTTTATATTATCTGTGAGCATAAACGGGATTTTATATATCTATAAACAAACTAGACAACTGTCAATATGTATCTAGATTGTCATTTTGTTTTTGTTTTGAATTCAAATGAAAAAATAAGGCGTTCTAAAACGAAACTCACCTAATTCGTACAAAACGAGTTATTCAACAAGAAAAACTGGAAAAGACAAGTTTTATCACAAATTACTAGCTAGGCCAGTTTTAATAACTATAATTTGAAGTAAACCCCTGTTTGATTAAACTTCTAAGCAATGCAAACTGAAGAATTCAATTTCCATCACCAATTCATTTTCGATCAAAAGTAAAAAAGGTTAGTTTTAGTTTCAACGCCTCATATTATTTCTACTGAAAAATGATAAATTTTTGACATTTGACATTTTGTAATATAAGTAGTATCTCAGAATGTCACAACCATTAAAATTCCATATTTTTTCAAATATGAAGAAGGGAATATATAAATAATTGATCCCAACATGAAAGATTTTTGTATAAATTGGTATGTAATCTTAAAACTTAGGTTAGTGAAAATCGATTCAAATTTCAAGGTCACTTGATTAATTAGTATTCTAAATCTGTTCAAATGTATCTTGTTCAAATTTTATGTGATATAACTTATGTGTATTTTGAAAACTTATCATCTCTTGTGTGCCAGTCCTGTGTATAAGAATTTCATTTTCACTATCGCAGAAATATCACAAATTTCATAAATTCATATTTTTTGAAATTATTTATTTCACAGAAAAATCTTAAATTATGAAAAAGCTAAGTAATAACACCATAAAAAAAATTAAGTAAAGAAAATATTTATTTCAAATAATAGCCTGACTATAAAAGCATTTATTATTTTATATGCAATTTAACTCAAATGTCAAAGTTTTTCACAAAACTTAAGATTCATAACATTCACGATTCTTTAGAGACCAAATCGATACAGAGATCGTAAAAAATTTTCGGGATCGGAGATCGATCTTTTCGAATTTAATTTTTTTTTTTGATATTTTTTCAAAATTATTGTAAAATATGTTTAACTATTTATGTTGCCAAATAATTTTACCACTGTTATGATTCATTTATAGAAAATTGAGTCAAATTTTGGATTTATGGGATTTTCTCCTGCATCGATTTTTGGTTTTACGATTCGAAATGATCCACACGATCGATTTTTTGGCCAGAGATCGGAAACCCTAATAATAATACTGTGGCCACAAGCTAAAGTATCTTAGGTCTAAAATTTTTATTTTGCAGAAGCTTAAACTACTGTTTTTGTGCTGTAAAATTTTTATTATTTGAGTTAAATGTAGGTCAACTTGGCATTATTATGTAATATTGTAATCTGAAAATAAGTAATTAAAAAATACACATTTATTCGTAAGATTTTTATTTTATTTTCATTAATTGAATTACACAATTGAATGAAATGCATTGTGATAAATTCAAGAACAACGACAATGAATCCAAATGATTTTTTTTAAGATTTCTTAAATAATAAATACACAGTTATGTTAAAAAAAATTATGTCACAAATAAACTAAAAATTATTCACAAAAGAATGAAAATTATTCAATTTTTAGAACACTTTAATATTATCACATAAGATTTAAATGTATATTGTCTTATCACTGGTTTAAATAATACATGTAATTAATATATTTTTATATAATTAATTAGGTAAATTGCATTTTGACACACAAACATTTACACATTTCACTATTTCAGATAATGATGTCAGCCATTTTGCGTCTGCGTATTAAGCTGTCCGGTGTCGTTGCGCGTCAAACCATAATAATTGGGATAATAATCATATAGGTATAGCAACGTGGGAAATAATTTAATTTTTTAAAATAGATTTTTATACTTAATATTTTATAAGAGCCACAGAAATAAACAAAAATGATTATTTTTGATAGTTTTATGGCTCTAAATGGAGAAAAATGTGAAGCTTTTAGGAATAATCGTTCATAAAATTTTTTAACGTGGGTATATCAACTTATATTTCCTAAACTACATGAAAAAAACATTTTAAATCCGTGTTTTCATCACTATGAGCTTAAGATTTATGCTAATTACACCCATTAATGTTGGCTACCTATATATATATATATATATATATATATATATATATATATATATATATATATATATATAAATATATATATAGATAAGTATATACCAGGTGAGTTTTTTGAGAGTTGCCATTTCTGTTACAACCAAATTTTTATGACCGAAATGGTACTGGAAAAGTAACCAGGTAATGTAACCAAGAAAAATACTATCGGTTGAACTAGCCTCAAGTACATATGCATATTTTTACCGCCTAACTGATAAATTTGTGAAAAATTAAAAAATTAAACTTGGGTAAAAAAAATTTTTTTGCTCATCTATGTTGTTAATTATTATTAATGCATTAGGTCAGTTTTATCGTAGAATTAATATATAGTCTCATTTAAAAATCTATAAGTTTTTATCATAGCTCGAAAACCATAAGAGCTATAAAGCTCCTGACTATAGCAATCGGTTGCCTTCGTCGATATCTACAATTCTTATTTGAAAAATTTTTCGATTAAATCAACGGTTTGGCTGTAATAAAAATGGCAACTCTCGAAAAACTATAGTATGTAAATACAGTATTTAATATGTTTTTGTGTGTCCTAAAACATGTAGCTTTTGATATACGAGGTTGAGAAAGCGTATGCGCGATATGAAATCCTCCAGTATCTAATTTATGAAAATTCGCTATGTTATGCAGATGCTGCGACAGGGGTATTTTAATATCATACTGATTACCATATACAATACGAATGTCAGTGTTGTTTCTCGCCAGTAATTTTTGTAACCCACACCTATTTGACAAATTCCATTTGGAAAACATTTTTTTCTTAATTATTTTATCGTGCGGGATACCGTTCGGCGTTCGAAGTATCTTTTAAAATGAAATTGAAATTAACCACTTTCCATCTTTAAGCTTCGCTTTCCAAGTACTGAACTTCAAAATTTATTTTTGTGTGCGTCTTTAATAGATATAGGGAATAATGTGCAAGTAACTTTTTCAAATATATTTACATATGTATTTTTAATACTAAATTGTAAAAATGTACGAAAAAATGTTTTATATTTTTTAAGAAAATTCTAAACACTGACGAATCTTGACTTACGATAGCAATAGGTACGTTAAGTTAGAACAGCAAAACAATAACAATAAATATTTAATAATAAAAATATCAGTCACAATATATAATAGTATCAATATATTGGATATCAATAAATATTAAAATAATAAATAGCAATAAACATTTAACTACTAATAAAATAAGTATAGGTACTTATACCATTATTTATATCAAACCGAATTATTTTTTTTTATAAATAATGATTTTTTTTAAAAGTTATGAGCTGATTCTATAGAAAGTCTTACAGAAAACACCAAAATAAAGAGAATGCATCAAATTTTAGTCCAATCGGACTTATAGATTTTCTTTTAATCATTAGCACCGTTTTGAATTACAAAATTTACATGTGACATTCAGCAGATGAATGGCCAGACAAAAAGAAAAAAAATTCTAGATACATTTAGTTATAAGTATTTAAATGTACAAAACTTTTTTCTTCATTATAATAAATAGTTTCCAAAAAAAAAATCCCAAAAAGTGTTTTTTTAGCACATTATTTAACCCTTAAATGCATAGTGTTGCAAATCTGCAACATTACTTTTAGGGCCCGAAGGGACCCTATTAATTTACTTGTGTGACCAAAGGAATATTATTAGCATTATTATTATTAATGTGTCGAAAACTTCATTGACATTTCTATGATAATATATTCTCACTTTTGTGGGGCTATTTTTAAAACAGAAAAAAAAAACTATTAATGAAATTTTTTAACCAAAACAGATAGTTTGACATTCAAATAGTCGTACTATTATTAAATTTAAGGTTAACTTAACAACCAGAGGCAAGAAAACAAACAAATAACATTAAAAAATTTCCCACGTCCCTGTGTACAAATATATGTATTATACTGATGTTGAAAGCGTAGTTTACACGATACAATAATTTTTTCTTACTGTCCCATAATTCCAAAATATCTTTAAATTTGATACTGAACAATATTAATTTCCTATAATAGCTTTGAGGACATTTAATAGCAAATTAAATATATTTTTTTATCCATTTTGCAAGTTCAAAAGCTAATTTATTGGAATTTATAACTTAGTAAGTTGTAATTGACTATTAAGTGATGTATCAAGTTTGCACATGGTCACATGTAAACTCAACCATAGACAAATACACTAAAGATCACTATCTCTGTACTCTGTAGCTGAAAGACTATTTAGATGCCATCTCTCGGTTTGAGAGAAAACAAAATTTTAGAAGCGCGCGTTTGAAATGCCACTACACTCAAATTTCATTTTACATTTTTACTCTTATACGCATATTTCTGATTGATATTTGATTTAATTACATTGAAAAAAATTATTTTTAGAAAAGTACTCCAGATGAAGTATCTGAAAATACAATTTAAATAAAAAAAATCAACATATTCAATTAAATCAAGTATCAATCAGAAAAATAAAATTAAAACACATTTAATATAACTATTTTTATTATTTTTTATTTAACAGTAAGCTGATTTACAGTTGATAAAATAGTAATAAAAATCAGAAAGGTTTCTATAGCTCCAAATAAGACGCAAAATATATGGCTGAACCACAGACCAGTGAACATATTATATGAGGTCCTCAGTGGAAAAGCGGTACAAGTGAATAAACTTAAATATTGAGAAATTTAATTGTAAAGTTTAAATGTGATAGTAAAATCTGTTGGTGAACAATAATTTATTTTTCAAAAAATTTCGGTCTATATTATAGTCTGGGGGCCAGGGGGTGTTTTCATCATTGATTACCACTCCTCTGTAACTTCGTGTACGGCTTCATTTTGACGAGTCTTCCAAGTCTTTTATCTACGAAAATTCTTATAAGTGCGACGTTTACTAAATACGCAGTTGCGAAAGGCGTTAATTCGACGATGTTATAAACAGTTATTGCCAACGTTTTACTTTTAAATTTACGTAAAAGATAATGAAATAACCTACGCGAAAATATATTTGTCCGACAAAAATGGTGCGTCGTTCGCCGTGTCCGCCGTCTGTAATTTGGCTTGTTATTTCATTGCCTTTTACGTAAATTTAAAAGTAAAACGTTGGTAATAACTGTTTATAACATCGTCGAATTCACGCCTTTCACAACTGCGTATTTAGTAAACGCCGCACTTATAAGAATTTTCGTAGATAAAAGACTTGGAAGACTCGTCAAAACGAAGCCGCACACGAAGTTAAGGAGGAGTGGTAATCAATGATGAAAACAGCTCCCGGACCATTATACAGATTTCCGTATCAATATGATTTTTTGAAAATGTCAAGCCATATGAATTTTCTAAGCATTTTTTCTGACTTGTACCATTTTGACACTCAAGACGTTCAGGCAAAAAATGGTTCAACTGCATTTTAAATTAATGTTTAACGTCTTATACATTCAATTTTGATATATAAAACGTTAACTCATTTTAATTTATAAATAAAAACGCTTTTTAACTATTGGAACAGAAAATTTTTTTTAAAAATTAGAATTAAATAAAACTATTAAAATAATATTTTTCATATTAACTATGTTTTTAAATATTAACTAAATATGTAATGATAATGCATAGAATTATTTAACATTTGACACAAATTTTAAATGCAGTCAAGTACCGTATTAACACAACACTTTGTTTTTAGAGAGCTTTCTAGTGATGTATATAAATCCTGGATTGGACCGACTAGAGGGACTGTTCAGGTAAAATTGGGGGTAAATTTTGAAATAGGATTAAACTATTCAATATAGGACAAAAAGTTAAACGACAATATTGTAGTCCAACTGACGCTTTACAAAAAATTTCCATATATATAACTGAGGGCCCTAACTTAATGCGTGTCAACCACGCACTTGACGAATTTTTTTTTATTGTAATAGCCATAATATTTAGTTTCTTAGTTTAATACATAGTGTATAGGAATTCTACAACTGTATTAAATATATTTAACTATTTTTTCTTCACAGATGACAGTAAAATATTACAATACCTATAGTATTATTATCATCACTGCCATCTTGGATAAAAAACACAATTTTCATGCCTAAAGTTTTTAATCATTTTTTAAGATTAAATTAGTGAATGTTATGGTTTTTTGTTTTTATAAGAGGTACGTATCGGTACGTAAGTATGATAATGTTATTTTTTTTAACAATATAAAACAACAAATGCCTGGCACTGCAAATTTCCAACGGTTCTTTTTCCCTTAATAAAAACCTTAAACCTGAATGAGGACTTTTATTTTCCCCGTTATATGTAGAGCTTGATTTATCGAAATACAATTATTTCCCCCATTTTTAAAAAATCATGCATTTAAGGGTTAATTAGACCCCTTAATTCACGTATTTTAGTATACGTTGCAGATTAATGTGTTTTTTTCCTAAAAATACACAAATCATTATTGAAATACTTTGTCAAGAAAGTTAACGACAAAAATTTTTCATGTTTTGTTTAATAACTAATTTCGACTTGGTAAATTGAAGATTTTGAAATAGTTTATGAAAGTTAAATGAAAATTAAATTTTGTGATATTTTGTCTTGTCAATAATTAAATTTCTAATATATACGTTATCGCTTATATGCCTATATATTGATAAGAAGTTTAAAACTTTGTTGATGGCTTTCGCACAGATGTACGCAATCATATTATTACTTATTTGGTAAAACGATACCATGATATTACATTATTTTATAAATATGTATACATATTAACATTAATAACTATATCTCAAGAAATAATTTGCGCAGAATCTTTAATATGATTGATACCGTCTTAAAAAAATTAAAACGTACTTATTTCACGCACAAATAATATTTCAATTAAAAACTCATGTCTTGGTTTTTTGAAATAAACACAATTATTCAGTTTATGTGTTGTTTGCGCAAGTTAGCGGCATAGTTATTTTTGTCAGTGTATTCATATTACACAAAGTATACCTACTTCAAGTTCAAAGTGGTTGTTTATTTCTTGTAAATTATAAACATAAAACTTTTCGTATTGATTTAACCTTATTACGGAATTAAGTATTTTAAAGTTTAATGGAACGCAAACTTCAAATACACAAATTACAAGGGGTAGAATTATTAATAAGAAATTACCATGAATTTTTCTTTTTGAAATATGTTAATGATGTTTAAAAAATTGAATGTTTGGTACCTATTCAATTTTGTTATTAATGAGCTTGTCATATTCAGTTAATTGTAATTATGAAATTATTTTGTTATTTGTGAAAATTTGTTCTTTCTGAAAATAATTTTAAAAAAATTTTTGCACCTTTAATTGAGCCGCTTGTTCGAGTGGCCCGATTGGTAAGGCGCCTGGCTAGCAACCAAGAGGTCGGGGTTCGAGTCCCAGCCGATCCAGTTTGATAATTTTTCAAACACTTTGTGAATTTTAATTAATATAATGAATTGATCATACATGTGCCAAAGTAAATCGAAT
The DNA here is from genome assembly GCA_035578155.1 of Brachynemurus nebulosus. Lineage (NCBI taxonomy): Eukaryota > Metazoa > Arthropoda > Insecta > Neuroptera > Myrmeleontidae > Brachynemurus > Brachynemurus nebulosus. The sequence continues at coordinate 26,894,961 of JAPWDM010000003.1, forward strand.
GTTCAAGTATCAGCTAAGCTGGATATTATGTGAACATATGAATATTGGTGTATGTATATATACGAACAAAAGTTCGTCATACATTAATAATATTTCTTGAAGCTTGGAATCATACCAATCGCTGTTTGAAATTACATTAGGTTGTGTAATATGAAATGTCGTTTGCCGACCACTTGGTAGACTATGTAATTAGGTAAATATCAACACTTTCTAAAGTAGGTCAGAAATGTTTAAAACCAGTTTTTAATTTTAAATATAATTCTTTCAGCCCGGAGTTATTTCCGCCATTCACTAAAATATATTGTGTAATACGAAATGTCGTTTTTCGACCACTTGGTCGATCATGTATTTCAGATAAATATCGACACTTTCTTAAACATTACAGAAATGTTTAAAAACAGTTCTTTAAATTTAAATATAATTCTTTTAGCCTGGAGTCATTTCCACCGTAAGTTGAAATAACACTACGTTGTGTAATATGGTTTTCCTACCATTTGGTCAACCATCTGTCCATAAAATTAGCTCCACTTGTTTTCTTTTTTTCTTAGGAAACAAAAAGGTTGTACTATATTGTGCTAAAAAATGTATTGGGTGCTATAAATAAAAATATTAAAAACATTAAAATATGCAAGCATAAAGCTCAAAAAAAAATTATAGTCATTTTTGTAATTTATTGTATTGCAATTCACACATCTTTCTGCGAACCGGTGAGATATTTTTCAGCCCAGCATCGGCAGTTGATAAACGCGGTTCTGGAACAAAGTATTAAAAAAAGAAAAATTATGTTATATTAAATATCAATAAGTAAATTAAATAATAAAAAATAAATTCAGTGAAATAGTTTATATTTAAAAAGAAGTAAATACTAAACTTCAGCAGTTTCAGAGAACATCGTCTTCGGAAGACTGGCGAACACTAAAGTGATATCATAAATTATTTTGTTTTGTCAGCTTCAATTTAGAAGCCTAAAAAGACCTTGAATACCTTTATTTTTCAAATTATTATGTATTCCTTTTTTCTTAGTTTATAATAAAAAAAAATTCTTTATTTTACTCAAATAATTTTTAAACAGTTCTACTGTGTAAACCACTTAAAATTCTATTTAAAAAAGAGAAAAAAAGCCATAATTTGTTACTGTAACTACCCGATTTAACTAATTAGACGTAGATGTTTATTTAAAATTTTAAATGTAACAAGGTAATTACTATAATATTTTAAGATCGTTTAAAATAATTCACTTAATTAACTGACTTTCGAAATACGTTTTCCTTAATTTTGTTTTTTTTAGGTAGGCAATAATGAATTTTATATTTTGTGTACAGAATTTTAATAAATATATCAAAAATTAAAATTTAGTGATCACTTATGTTCGTTGTTCTTTTCACCATTTTCTCTTTTTTATTTTTTTTAATTAATTTAATTGAATCTTTTTACAGAATAAACGAAGCAGCATTCGCCTTTTGTTAAACTGCAGAATTGTTTTTTATGTATCTTGCTTAGTATACGACTGGTTTAACGTTATGTAATAGTTTCACAAGATATTTTTAACCGTTTATGAGTAAGTAAGCTTCACATGGTTACAAGCCACACATTTAAACAGCTCCAAGTCGATACTTTTCGTAAATTTCCATTTTACTATAAGGTTTACTATAGAGAGATCTGCAAGCAGTGAGGTCGAAATAAGCTTGCTATTATCATGCTTGTTTTGGATCAGTATCAAGAGCGAATATAGATGGTAGTCATGGGGGCCATTACTCCCCGATTTACAAGAACAGAGAGACTAATTCAAATTTTGTCGTAGTTTATTTGACGTTCAAATTTTCAATGACTTAAAACCATATAAATTAAATGACAAGATGATGAAACTGAAAATAAATTATAAGTTTTCGAAGTCTTTCCGAAGTACTTATAATTAGGAAACAAAGTAAGAAACGGGGCGTTTCCTTTGCGCCCACCGAGTTTTCCTGAAATGACTAACTTAACGAGCTAAATCTTGGTTTATAGCTAACAATTAACTAAAATTGTAACTTACCTAATATGAACCTGTTCAATATTTATCGCTCTCCGTGGGTTTATTTTAATGCCCCAAAACGTAATTTTTTTTGAAAGCACGCCACACCTATTTTAAAAATTTAATAATTTTAGAATTTTGATTTTATTCTAGTTTGCACACTGGAGAATACAATTCCTAATAAAATGCCGTTTGATTTTTGTTTCAAATGTTCTGAATCGGAGTTATCGATGTTATATAGGATGTCAGAGAAATAAGTGATCACCTTTTGAGGGGCTACTCACAGCACCCTGTATACACCAAAACCGCAGGAATTTTTTCGGAATTAACAGTTACGTCACCCCTCAAAAGGATAAGAGTTATTTCCCTTACACCCTATATATATATATATATATATATATATATATATATATATATATATATATATATATTACACACATATATATATATACATTACACACACACATATATATATATATATATATATATATATATATATATATATATATATATATATATATATATATATACATATGTACTTATGTGTGTATATATATATATATTATATACAGGGTGTGAGGGAAATAACTCTTATCCTTTTGAGGGGTGACGCAACTGTTAATTCCGAAAAAATTCCTGCGGTTTTGGTGTATACAGGGTGCTGTGAGTAGCCCCTCAAAAGGTGATCATTTATTTTTCTGACATCCTGTATATGAGGGAAAATAAAAACAAAATTGTAATCCCGAATTTCTATTTAATACAAAAAAAAAAAAAAAAAAATGGTACTACTAGTTAATAAAATAAAAAAATAACAACTCTCTTAAGATTTTCCAGCTAAATAGTCGACTTTTATTTACCGTCAGTTACAAATTTATTAATAAACTTATAAACAAAATAATTTTGTAACGGTGTGCCTCGGTGCAAAGGGACATAAAAATAATAATACACTTTTAGGTATCTATTAAAATACAAAACAAAATTACATAGAAATGTTTTACGTTTATCCTCTTTTTTTCGCGTTGTATGCCAGGCACGACAGATAATTATGAATTCGTTTTACAAAAGAGTATATCACCAGGAGTCGCATGAAATATTTTTAATTAAATAAAAATTTAATTAATAACGTTTTCATTGTGACAAAAAAGTAGGTACCTATACAGAAGATATAGTTTGTGTGCTTATTATAAATACCTATATAAAATTTAAAAAAGTTTGTAAAATTGCGGTTAGGTATTTATTACGTTATTTTACTCTACTAGTTGCAATATTCTATTGGGAACAAATTAAACGAGCATTTATTTAAGGTAGTAGTCTGGTAACTCGCGCTGTTTTTCATGCCTATTTTTAGGGGCATTTTCTTTTTTTGAGAAAGAGCAAATAAAAAGTCTTGAGTTTTTATTATCTTTTTATTTACAACTTAAGGTAACAAAAAAAATTTTTTTTGAATAAATTAAATTTTGTTTTCTTATTATTATTGTCACTTGAAGTTGACGCCTCAAAAAAAGCACTTGGATGGCCCGGGTAATTTTGACTCTTGGGGATACCTGAAATCAAAAATTCTTAATTAGTCTTAATCTATTGATACGTCATTCTGGTCGGAACTAGAATTATGAAATTTTATCGAAAAATAACAAAATGGCGGACTTCGAAAAGAAAGTCATTTTTTCGAAACAAAATGCGAAATAACTAAGAGCATTTGAAACCAATATTTAAACATTTGTAAAACAAAAGTAGCAATAAATTAAATAAATGATCACTATTCTTTATTTTCGTGCAATAGTAAATATGAACTAGAATTAATATAATAGATTTTGTGCATTTATTAAAATAAATGTTACACTGATAATGAATTCTTGCCCTTAAAAAAATAAATAAGCATTACATGTATTATATAAAATAAACATCCGTATACTTAAAAAATAGTTTGTGTAATTAAAAATTTACAAATACACTTTTATAATTTTACTACCATTATCTTGTTCAAAATGATCCTTAAAAAAACCCACTGGCCCCATAAAACTATTAAATGAGCAATAGATTCAACAAATACGCATTTTTTTTACATGCATTGTACGCATTGTACTGTGACAGAATACGTGGAATAAGATTGTTATCGGTTGTACAAAGATAAAAATATTAAAAGTATATCAATAATAAAAAGAAAGTAAAAACGAATAAAGAAAAAAATTTAGCAGAAGGATAAAATAGGTTTAGAATCAACTATCTACTAACTATCTACTCTTAATCCTAGAATCATACGTACACGTCAAAACGACGTACGAACTTCTCTACCTGCTCCAATACTACGACTTGTTGTTACTTGTTTGCTGTGAGATTTCTGTTATCTAATTTATTTGTTATTATAACACACCACATATATTTATTCTGTTTATAGTCATTGTCGTTTTGTTTGTATTGAAATAGTGTCCGTCAAAAGGACGTCGATGTATGATTAACGTATTTTTTTTTTTTTTTAAGATCTTGTACACTATATATAAAAGTTTTCCTAATTTTTTTTTAAATTTATTAAAGATATGGATGTTATAATTAATTTATTCAATGATTATGATAATGTGAAAGATGATTACAGCTGTTTGACTTATAGAGACGGCATAATACTGAAGTTTTAATATATTGAATCGAAAACTAAAGAATGCATTTCGAATGACTTAATAAAAGATTAACAATTTATTTTGTGGAAAATATTTTAATTTTTATTATTTTTTTAGATCTTATTCGAAAAATTACTAACAAATTTTAGAAAATTTACAAATATGCCTAATGGGGAAATAACTACATATCTATAGGAATATTTATGACTGAGAAATTTCACATTCTGTAAAGTCACACATGTCCACTGACTCATAATAGTTCATAAATTAATTATTACAATTGATGTATTTATCTATTTTTTAATTTTTATAATAAAAATATGCTTTGATAAAAAAATTAAAAAAATTTATAAATATTTACATTAAGAAATTTTTCCAAATCCAATTTTTTTAACCCTAGAATCATACGTACACGTCAAAACGACGTACGAACTTCTCTACCTGCTCCAATACTACGACTTGTTGTTACTTGTTTGCTGTGAGATTTCTGTTATCTAATTTATTTGTTGTTATAACACACCACATATATTTATTTTGTTCATAGTCATTGTCGTTTTGTTTGTATTGAAATAGTGTCCGTCAAAAGGACGTCGATGTATGATTAACGTATGTTTTTTTTTTTTTTTTTGAAGATCTTGTACACTATATATAAAAGTTTTCCTAATTTTTTTTTTTTTAAATTTATTAAAGATATGGATGTTATAATTAATTTATTCAATGATTATGATAATGTGAAAGATGATTACAGCTGTTTGACTTATAGAGACGACATAATACTGAAGTTTTAATATATTGAATCGAAAACTAAAGAATGCATTACGAATGACTTAATAAAAGATTAACAATTTATTTTGTGGAAAATATTTTAATTTTTATTATTTTTTGAGATCTTATTCGAAAAATTACTAACAAATTTTAGAAAATTTACAAATATGCCTAATGGGGAAATAACTACATATCTATAGGAATATTTATGACTGAGAAATTTCACATTCTGTAAAGTCACACATGTCCACTGACTCATAATAGTTCATAAATTAATTATTACAATTGATGTATTTATCTATTTTTTTAATTTTTATAATGAAAATATGCTTTGATAAAACAATTAAAAAAATTAATAAATATTTATATTAAGAAATTTTTCCAAATCCAATTTTTTTAACCCTAGAATCATACGTACTCGTCAAAGCGACGAACGAACTTCTCTACCTGCTCCAATACTGTGACTTGTCGGTACCTGCTCGCTGTGAAACTTCTGTTATCTAATTTATTTGTTATTATAACACATAAGACATATAAATTTTGTTTATAGCTATTGTCGTTTTTTTTATACTGAAATAGTGTGCGTCAAAAGGACGACGATGTATGATTAACCTATATTTTTTTTTAAAGATTTTGTACTCCACATATAAAAGTTTTCCTAATTTTTCTAAAATTTATTAAAGATATGGATGTTATAATTAATTTATTCAATGATTATGATAATGTGAAAGATGATTACAGCTGTTTGACTTATAGAGACGACATAATACTGAAGTTTGAATATATTGAATCGAAATCTAAAGAATGCGTTTCGAATGACTTAATAAAAGATTAACAATTTATTTTGTGGAAAATAATTTAATTTTTATTATTTTTTGAGATCTTATTCGAAAAATTACTAACAAATTTTAGAAAATTTACAAATGTGCCTAATGGGGAAATAACTACATATCTATAGGAATATTTATGACTGAGAAATTTCACATTCTGTAAAGTCACACATGTCCACTGATTCATAATAGTTCATAAATTAATTATTACAATTGATGTATTTATATATTTTTTAATTTTTATAATGAAAATATGCTTTGATAAAAAGATTAAAAAAATTAATAAATATTTACATTAAGAAATTTTTCCAAATCATATTTTTAAAAATATTTTGTTCGCTTTTGTAGTATTGTTATGTAAAAAAAATCATTTTGCAAATAAACTCTAAAACTGCCCGTAAAAAGTCCATTCGTCGAAACGACGCCGATGTATGATTAACGTTTCTCGTAGACCAACGTATGATTCTAGGGTTAATATATAAATTTATTGATTAAAATTAAAAACTATTCTATGATAGATACCATGTTTTTCGTATTAATGAAGTAGTTTTTTCATCTTTTTTTTTGAAAAATTTTGTAATAATTTTCATAAAATAACTGTTCGCTAGAAAATGTACCTGATTCTTCTTATGATAATTTATAAATGATGCTTTATATTATTGAAAAGTTTGATCGTAAATATTTCATAAACGGTGCATCATATCTCAAAAATAACGAAATTTTTGAAGGCTTAGGCGAACCAACTTGTGGGTATTCCAAACGTATTGCGTATAAGTAGTTAAAACCTACTTTTCGTTACCGGAAATTATCGATATCGATAATAATTTGTATTTTTAAAATTTAGCTATGCAACTACTGTATTTATAAAATTCACGTATGCAAACTACGTATTCGTTGTCTTTTGTATTATAAAATTCTCTAAAATTTTTAGTAGTTTTTACTTTCAATATTTTTCCTTTTATAATGACAGATTCAATTTACACGATTTTTATTTGTGTAAATCAAATCCACTTGGAACGGATATATTTGCGTACACTGGGGACCGATGTAACTTTATATCAAATATATAAAGTAGGTATTTTATTCTTTTTCAAAAGAATTACTTAAAAATCGTCTTGTTTGAAACCGTATAATTCGGAGGAAGGTATTCGTTTTCTTCGAGATCCGTATTCTTCTAGTACCGTGTTCTTTGGAAGTTACCTGTAACTACAGATCAGTATCATTAATACTAGTTTTCCAGAATTATTTTATTATATGATATCCTGTAAGGAAATGCAAAATTATTCGTGGTTTAATGCAATTTCGTGGATTTCATTTTAATATCTTAAGGGGAGGTTTACTCGAGAGCCCTTAAAAATTATGTATTTTTCTAGAATTTTTTTCTTAAGAGTGGAAGTAAATATCAATTTCAAATTTCGTGCACATTTTTATTAAGTATTGAACTATGCAAAAACAATTTTTCAAGGAAAAATATAAAAAAGTGTCCATTTTATAGATAGTGCAGTGTGACAATCGGAAAATCCAATGCCTTGTTGGTGGACATCCTAGCGCCGGTAATAAACCACCGAAATCCAAAAATAAAAAAGATTTATAAAATATATAAAGAGTACTGGCACCTCCACCTATAATATCAATAAATTGCTGAAAGAAAAAAAATGGCGGATGTTTGAACTTTTGATTACGATTTTTGTCTTATTTTTCGCTCTTTAAAGTAAATTTAAAAATAAAAAAAATATTGAAAGTGTATCGAACTTAGGTAGAGGTGCCGAACAATTGAATTATCTTTAAAATAAAAAATTTAAAAAAAGGATCCATCGAACAGTTTTTGAGTTATCGTGTCAACCAGTTCCAAAAATGTAGTTCTGAGATATAAAATATATATAAAGAAATGTATTTTCAAAATTTTATATTTAATATTCATTATTGCGTGAACTACGTTTTTTGAATTTTTTTTTTTTTTTTATAGAAAGCTGGATTTGGTTAATGTGCAAGAATCTTGTTTTTAAATTATTTTCAGTAAAATCACTTTGGGAACATATTCTACACATAATTTGCTATCAATTTCGGCAAAAAAAGAAAAAAATCGATTTCTTTATCAAATCTCAAGTAAACCTTCCCTTAAATTACTTTCAGCAAAATCACTTTGGGAACATATTCTACACATAATTAGCTACCAATTTCTGTAAAAAAAATCGATGTTTTTTAACGACTCTCAAGTAAACCTCCCCTTAATATCATATTTCGCTTTTAATATCCAAAATTTATTTTACATGTTTGTAATCAAGGATTGACACGTTTATTAACATAATACATTTTCTTGACTTTGTACAAACAAATCAAGTTATCGGAAGACAGTTTTTTATCGACTTAAACGTTAACGTAATAAATATAATATTGGTTCAATCTTGATTGAAAACCTTCAGGGAAAATAACGGGAAAAAAGAAATTTTATTGATTAATAATTAAAAAAGTTTTCCACGAGTACTTATAAGTACTTACATAACATTCAATTTTAATCTAATAACTTTAATAAAATTTTGATAAAGTTATTTTTAATCAAAAATTTTACTTCAAAGTTTTAATCAAACAAAACGACTAGAAATTTTTTTCTTATAATATTCTTTAAATATTAACCAAATTATGATATTCAGTTCAAATTGTAGCCAGAGGCATAATTGATTAAATCTGATAATGTTTTCATATTTCACTTTTCAAAGTAAAATTTCATAAACAGAGAAATTTTCTGACTGAATTTGAAAGAATTAAAAAATTATTAATTTATTAATGAATATTTGAAGAGAAAATATTAAAATTTAGTAAACACTTTGCTTATATAATAGTTAACACTACGATACAATACCAAATACCCCTATCGCAACATCTGTATAACAGTGAATTTCCAAATATTAGGTACTGATGTAAAACCTGAATCCATTTAAAATAGTTTATCTCTCTACAGTGAAAAAATTTTCAAAATCGGTTGAGTTTTAAATTCTTGGCGATTTTGAGTCCCAGGACTCTGGTGCATCCCATACAACATAGCATATATCCACTAAAAATAGTTTAACTTTTCAATGTTGAAAAAATTTCAAAATCGGTCGGGCAGTTTATTTTAGGCGCTGTTGGCACCTTCAGACCCTGGCGAACCACCTACAACATAACTTATATCCATCAAACATAGTTTAGTCCTCTAACTGTGAACAAATTTTCAAAATTGGTGACGACGCGTTCTTGAAAACTTTAATTTTTATTTTGAAAAATGAAACAGAGATAAATGTTGTTACTGTAACGACTAATGACAAAAAAGATAAAGCATTTTATCGTAAAGAAATTCAGACAATTTCTTAATTTTTCTCAAAAGCTCATTCACTTAAATCGATGTTTTCAAAGTTTATCTTATGTGACATTTTACATTCTTTTCGGTGGTTTAAAAATTGTTTTGATTTCTGGCCAATTTTTGGAAAAAACCACTAAAAATGGCAAAATATGGCCAAAAATTTGGCTTCTAAAAATTAAACATACTGTGCTGCCGAACTTATTCAAGTGTTTGAAACTCTTGACCTTCTCACCAAATTTCTAAAGAAATTCTCGCTCCCTGTCATCGATATGTAGCTTTAAGCACGCTCTTGTCGAAACGACATTTCTTAATAAAATACAGATACTGTAATTTATTATACTATGGTTGGTTCGAAAACGAATGATTTTTTATTTTAATATTTATTTTCCTTTAAAATAAAAAAAAGAAAGAATAAGTAAAGAAACAACAAACAAATAAATAAATAAAATGATTTAATTTTAAGAAGCAAACAACTTTGTGCTGTAAAACTGTTACATTTTAATGTTGTTTATAACAAAATTTAAATATTTAAACAATTAATGTATTATGTGATTTTACAAATTAGATTTTTATTGGAATTTGAATTTTAAGAATCCCTTAAAATTCCACTTAAGAATCTGTCTCTAAATAATTTTTGATCGACTTTTCAGAAAAACAATAATACCATTTTAGCACAATGAGGTGTTAATCGTAAGAAAAGTGTTTTAAACTAGTTGCGAAAATTCCTTTGTGAAAATGAAAACTTTATAATTATTATACCGACATATGGTTAGGAAAGAACCTCGTTCGGCTTGAAGGGATTAAAGAATACGTTCTCGTATAATATTCTAAAGACAATTTTCAACAACGTGGATGAGTTAGTTGAACAGACAGTGAGCATACATACGAAATATTAGGATTTAATTTAACCTCACAGTGTCGGCAACATTGTAATCCCTTTGTCTTTAACTTATATCTTACGGCTACACACATATATGAACAATATAAGGGAATCAAATTTAGCCTTGTACTTATTTAAATCAGCCGAAAATTTTGGTATAGAATATGAAAAATTGAAACGGACCATCATTAGAAAATTCAAAAGACATGACATATCTGTTTTTCCGGTTTCATTATGTATGTTATATGTATAAATAAAATATAAGCAAATATTTATATTCATAATATTTTAAATTGTGCTAAATTGGTCAGTAAAATTATATGCTAACGTCAAATATTTTTGTTATGATTTTGTAATTTATACAAAATATGAATTTTATTCTATATATCATTTCTGTTGTTTTTATGTATTTCGATGCAACAAAGTCCGAAATTTTCGTATGGATCATTTTGAAGTTAACTGTTGCAAATATTTTAAATTTTGATCAAGTTGATGGTGATTAGCAAAACACGTTTTTATTGTCTGTCACAGGCGATTTTTTTGAAATTATTTGATGCAGAATATGTAATTTAGCTTGGAGATATAAGTAGTGTAGAGGCTTAGACGTAAAGTTAAATTTTGAGTTTGAGAGTTAGTTAATCACGAATATTTTTTGTGAAAAACGTTGAACAGTAACAAAAAAATCCGTTAGAAAATCAACTATTTGAACCAAAAGCATCTGTATTTCTATTGAATACACAGGGTATATTTATCGATTGCGGCTTAGGACCATCAATACTGTTTAGCCTTATATATACTATATTATTTATGAAGAATAAATTATGTTTCTATTTTCTTTAAAAATAACTTTAATTTTGTCGAACTTTATTGAATAAAAATTAAAATACTTATAAGTACAATTTGAAAAATTTGTAAAATTATTATTTTAATAAACAGATAAAAATTACGTGTTTTGAATGAACACGTGTTTGAACTTTGAATGAACTTTAAATATATTTTTTTGCTGCATTAACAAATATTTTTATTTCGTAACACAATGTTGTTAACATATAAGGTTAGTTAGTAAATTTTTATTCGAACTTTTTGAGTTATTATTAGTTTTCTCTGGTTTGGGATTTTATTAATAGTAGGTACCGTAAAATTGGATGACTTTGGCCACCATGCGTGACTTTCGCCATTTTTCAATATTTGTTTTATTTATGCACGATTACGTTATAATAATACTTATGCACAGAATAGTATTTTTTGCTGATTCTATAGATTATATTGGACTGGAAAAAAATTATATAGGTACATAAAACAATTTGATTTTTAGTATCTGAAAAAGTTTAAATAGAAAAATTTACGAAAACCTTGCAATTTTTACCTTCAAAAACTTCAAGGGCAGCTTGACAATGAGGCGAAATCTACGACTTTCATGCGAAAATATGCTGTCATACAATCTTTAGGAAACTTTACAAGCCAAGGCAGCAAACTTAAACTTTTAGGTCTTGCCGCTAGAGGGCGGCCAAAATCGCCCAATGTATTATTCGCTAATATTAGTCTGACTTTGGCCACGACATGTTTGCGTTGTTTTCGACCTATAAGCACATATCCCATTCAAAAGAGGTTTCTTTAAAATACCAGAAGTGGAAAATTACAATTAAACCCGGTATCTCTTATTTTTAATTTACCTACTAAAGAATTTGTTGGTTTTTTTTTATGTTACCAAATAATTTGTTACCTTATTTGCAATTTGCGTTTAAAATAATTATAAAATATTTTTTTTACATTTGTTTAAAAAATTTGATAGGTATTTTTATAATATTTTTATTTAAAAAAAAAAAAAACTTGAAAATATCTCTTTCTTAGCGTTTTCCAAATAAAACAACATGTGGCCAAAGTATAACCCAACTTCGTCGTCTGACTTTGGCCACCCTTATTTAAAAAAAATATATATATTTAGAATGTATTTTGATTCTTCTGCATTTCAAAGTTAAAAGTACTAATACAGACCCATAAAACGTAATTAGAAACAAAAATTAATATCATTTGGTGTAAAACTTATAACAGTGTAAAGTTCAAAAGTGGACCAAACTCATTCAATTTTACGGTACTGTGAGCAATTATTTCAAATTAATTGAAATTTCTTTAGTAACAACAACAGTTCAATTTTCCCATTGTATAAACCCTGAATGATATTAATAAGTATTCGTATTTTTATGGGTGGAATATTTCTTCTTTAATTATATTCATGTCTCCTTTACGATTTATTTGCAACATTCCCTTATGATCAAAAATCAATTCTGTCCACAGTTTCATATATTTTAAATTATGAAAACTGCATAATACTTTACTAACTAATTCAATTTACATGTAAATTTTTTTGTACGATTCCAATTTCTGTCTTTACCGATTGTGTATATGTTTAATAACAAATAATTTGCGGATAAAATTTTCTTATACATTTTATTATGTATGTACATATCCTTTACAACAAAACAAACAAAACCAAATGAAAAAGGCCGTCTCTTTCAAGTTGGACGATACTGCTACGATCCGTCAAAAACAAAACCCAAGCAAAATAACGGGATATTAAAATTATGATATAATTTATAATATTTTCCGTTTGCATTTAATTTGCCATGTTTTTCCCATGAAATATATGAGTTTTGTGATAACAACAACACAACGGTCTCAATGAATATCATACACCAAACATTCTAGGTAACTTTTATGCCCATTTATTTACCCCGGCACCCCCCTCTTCATCACCCTTCATCAATCGACCCAATTTAATTGTTGGCGAAATATCTTTGTATATATACCGAAACATCAGTTTTCCTTAAAATTTACTGTTTGTTGGGTAAAATAAATGAGACGCACAGAGGGCGGAGAGTGAGTGAGTAAAAACGTAAATGGGGAAAATCTCTGCTTAAATGAAAAGTATTATTAGTATGGGAGAAAATAATTACTTCTGCAGACTGAGATAATAATAATAATGATATATATTTGTAATTGTCATTTATATGACGTATTCATTTTCACCGAAAATAAATAATGGGAGTACTTTACAAGCAATCTTCAACCAAATAACAGGCGAATGTTTTGACATGGATAGTTTTGCTTTAAAGTTGCGCAGACGACAGGTGCATAAATTAACCCCCGGAGTACTTACAAGCTTAATACAACGAATTAAATGCCATCTGAGAAATGGATTTTTAATTAAGATGAGTAAATCAATTATTTCAATCATTTTAGTTGTTAACGAGATTACAATTTTTCAGGAATGCTACTCCCCTGCATTGAAGACAGTATTAAGTAAGTGTACCGTATTTAAGAAAATTAAATATTAAACTACTTAAATATTTATCGAAACGAAAGTAAAATCCATAAATTATCTATAATATTTATTGAGCAGCACTTTAAAAGATGGTCACGTACAAAAATTTAATGATTGTTATTAATTTAAAAGGTAAATATTGTTTACAACAAAACAGCTTTTCTTGTTGGAACTTGGATCTTTATTATCAGGTACTAAGTGAATCAATATTAGTCAGAATATCCGGTCTGTGACCACTTTAAGGGGGACCACTAGTGTGACCGCCTGAAAAGTTTGTGATTTCTGGGAATTTTTTAAAGAAAACTACTATATGGAATGTTTTAATATTTTATATTATATTCGTTTATTATATTCATTGATATATAATAAATTCATGATAAAATTCTTGGACCAAAAAATTGAAAATTCAGTGAGTTATTCGCGATCTACCAAGGCTCCAAAAAAAGTCCCCCCACTGCTGCAGTGATAGCGACCTTCAAAGTGCCCGAAATAAAAAAACCAAAAAGCTTATTAAACTAGAAGGTATTGCCCGAGCCAGGAACTTCAATAGAAAAAAAGTTGAAACTTAACAAAATGGGGGAATTTTTAAAAAAAAGTTTCTGCAAAAGTTACATTTTTTATTCGGTCGAAAAATTGGAGGCTCATTGCAAGAAGAAACATATATAAAAGAAGCTGCAATAAGAATCAAATCGATCGGATGATTTGTCTTCGAGTTATAACTGCAGCAAATTTGAAAAATGTAGTTATTCTTTACCTTACCTTTTAGTTTTAATCACTGAGAATTTCTACTAAAATTATTTAGAATTTACTCACTATAACGGTCATAGTAAAACTGGATGAGTCGTTTAGATGTGCCAGGGTCTAGTTGCTCCACAACGTGTGACTGGCAGCCACGTCCAGAAATTCCCAAACTATCAACCTTCATACATTTCTCAATATCTCAAAGGTAATAATGAAAATCAGAATCCGCTCTTCAGATGGCTGTAACTCAAAAACTATTTGAGATATGCACTTGAAATTTTAGTATGTTAATTTTAAAGGTATAGATTATCGAAACATGCAAAAGGAATTTTCCAAGTTTTACAAAATGTCACACTAGTGGTCCCCCTTAATGTATTGCCCGCCGAATATTCGAAGCTTTTTTTGTGTTCTTGTACTGTCAGAGATGTCATAAATTCTAAGAAATGGACAAAATTATATACAACTCTATATTCAAGGACTTCTAGCATTTTTATCGATGAATTATAATATTCCTGAATACATTTCAAGTTAACGTTAAATATACGTATTTACCGTGCCAGATTTTTTTACGAACTTTTAACATAAGGAAACAAAAATTTATCTTTCATCAAAGAAGTTTCATGTTTTTAGAGACAGACATTGCACATCTCCTACCTTAATGTAAAATTATTCTTATTAAAATGTATACACAAAATATCAACCATTATCATCATGTTAACTGCCAATTGAATAAAGTATCCGTACTTTCTCTTTACCAGAGGGAAGAAAGAATGTTTTTAGTTTGATTAAAAAGAGAATTCACTGTGAATGCTCTTTAAGAATTGAAACAAAAAGATGTTTAAAAGACTTTTTTCTTTAAGAGTTAATTATTATTTGAAGAAGAGAATTCTTTTTAGTTCTACAAGTGATTACTATTTACTTGCGGTTGCTTAGAGACTAGTAAGAACGATACAATTCGTCTCTAAAAACATTTTATTGATATTTAGATTAATAAGTATATTATAGAACTATGTCCTTCAATAACTAATCAGATTGTTACTTGTGGCAGATATCAAAATAATAATATTCTACTATTAATAAAGTTATTTCTTTAATATTATGTAAATAATATATAAAAAACAAGTAAAATTTACAATAGTAATAAGGAAAATTAAGGAAATTAAATAGCAATCTTTGAAAAAAATTACACAGTTTTGGATTTACACTAAAAGCACGCGGGGCACTCGCCCCGGGAGGCAAAATTTGGAATATGACGCTTTTCTGATTTTTTTCATTTTTTTTTTGCTTGCCTTTTATTTTTTATAGAAAAAAGTGAAAAGTCAGAAAGTTACTAAAGAACTATTTTTTGAAATTTCCGTTTTAGGAAAAGCCAGGGACGGCATTTTTTACGGTCCCCGGCCAGCATTTACTGTAATTCCGGCCCTGATTACACATCTCTATAATTTAATTTGAAACAAGTAATTTTATATCGGAAATCATACATTTTATAAACCTTCTAACCTTGTTTCATAAAGCTTAAACTAATAGCCTCTGTTGAAATCGGTAGCCATTTGTTTAGACACAAGTTGTTAACGAGGCCAGTAAACCAAAACAAACAATCAAAAAATATCGACAATTTACTAATCCATACTTTCTGCTGACTCTGATAAAAATGACGTAGTTATGTGGGTCAAATAATAATATAAAGGAGTCGTAAAAAACAATAATCGGGGGAAAGAAGTCAAGGAGAAGTGGGAGAGAAGTCAGAGGGAAGCCAAAGAGAAGTCAGAGTGAAGTCGACAGAGAAGTCGGGGAGAAGTCAAAGTGGGATTCGGGTCAAGTCAAGTCAAGGGCAGCAGAACAGTATGGAGTAGAGAAGAGCATTGGAGCTGGTAGCTAGTTGCCAGCAGGGGATGGCTAGTAACTAGCAGTGGGAAATGGGCTACTAAGGGTTATTTAACATACTCAAGGTTTACACATATTTAACATAATCTTGTGTCCAGGTGAGTCCTGATTCTTTTGCATTTATATCGTTTTATCTTATGTTTATATATGTATATCGCGTTATTTGGGGAAGCGATGCCAATTTTGGTTTTTGTATCTATTATTTATTTATTGGTTCTGTTAACAAAATTGTTAAGTTGAAACTTCATTCTTTTATTGAGTGAGTTCCCGCAACTTGACCGTAGTGATAAGGAGTTCAAACCCCGGCCTTTCTGTGTGGTTTTCACCGCTACCGATAACATCTAATTTAATCCCTACAGAAAAGGCCCCGTACTCCCGTCGTCAACAAATGGCGGCAACGGTGGCAAAAACCTATCCCCGTCTATAACAAATGTTGGCGGCAGCCAGGCGTTAACAAATGGTGGCAGCGGTGGGATGTCAACAAATGGTGGCAGCGGTGGGATAAAAACTACCCCCGCCTATAACAAATGTTGACAGCGGCGGGGAGGTAACACCTCGAATGTTTTTATTATTAGCTTTATTATTTCTAGAAGATGATTCAACATGATATATTGTGTATAGGCCTTGATTTTAACGCTTAAATGTAAAATATGGTAGACCCATTGCATTGGCCAAGCCACCTTGTTATACAGTAGATGTCCTAATGAGCGCAAAAGTTTAATATGCCAACAAAAATTGTGAGTGTGGAAGTGGAAGCTTCTTTTGCGTTGTTGTAATCAATTCGAAGTAATATATTCTACAGATAAGAGTTTATTGAACGCGTCCCGGTTATGATGAACGTGCGAGGCCAGCAACAAACCTTACAAAAAACAATTAGTGTTTGTTTCAACATTGATATCCTTTTTTCCATACCAAAATTTAAAAAACGGAACACTTATGCAATCATTTCGATGTCTGTCCGTCTGTCACAGAAGATTTTTTCTGAAACTATTCGACGTGGAAATTTTAAATTTAGCACAGAGATGGATTTTGGTGGCCCTATTATGGATGTGAAGTTAAATTTCGATTCTGATGGTTAATTGAGGAGACAATTTGAAAAGTGGGAAAAACTTTTTCATCCAAGAGCGTTGAACAGGGTATCAGAAGAAAACTTATCGGCACATGAATTAAGTTATATATATATATATATATATATATATATATATATATATATATATATATATATATATATATATATATATTTCCAAAAATTCCGTAGCTGGAGGCAAGGTAGCAAGGAGACATGAATATATGAAGGTAACTACATATTTTGTTTATTTTTTTGGAGAGGACGAAACTCTTAAATATTGCTGTCTCTGGGCCTTATTATCAGAAGGATTGCTCCGAAAAATCTGAAAAAATTGATGAACATTATTAGAGAATTTCCAGAATGAAAATTCAGCTATTACAGTAGGTCTCATGACGCGACTTGAGCCCGGCACTATGGCAGAAATTTGTTTTAAGGTCCCTAGAAACCGAAAATAATATTAACCAAAATTTATATATATATATATATATATATATATATATATATATATATATATATATATATATATATATATATATATATATATATATATATAGATATAGATATAGATATACATATACATATACGTATGTAGGTATGTATGTATCAGCACGATAACTCTTTAGCAAAACTTTCTAGGTTTACGAAATTTGGTGAGAACGTTGGAAGTCCAAAAATCTTGGTTGAGTTCTTCAGCCAGACATGCCGGATGCCAGGAACATGGTTTTTGTTCTTGCAAAAAATTGGTTTTTACCAAAATTTGCTATAATTTAAAAGTTTTTGCCACATTTTCTTACACCATTGCAAAGACGGAAAAAAATCACTTAAAAAAGGTTTTTGAACTATTTTTCTAGGTTAGCTAGTTTTTGAGAAAATAAGAAAAAAAGTCAATTTATTATTTTATGGAGATATCGGTAAAAATGGAGCCAAGTACTTTTTGTATTGATGCTTCAATATTTATTTAAAATACCCCTGTCGCAGCATCCTGCATAACATAGCGAATTTCCATTTACGAAAGTACGTTTTTCTCGGAAAGTAGTTGATATAGAGTATTTGTAAATAAAAAAAACCTTCCGCCTCATTCCGCCAAATTTTTTTCACGAAAAAGAAGGATTACTCAGAAAAATCTGAAAAAATTGATAAACATTAAGAATGAAGTGTAAATTGAACGAAAGTTATCAGGACTGAATTTTCTTACTTAATTTCCTTGGTACATTAAAAGAAAACTTAATTATGTGTTTTGCTTTGATTAAGATGTTGTTAGTCAATAATTATATGTCTCGTAGGTTGAGCGGGTATTTTGGTAAATTTTTTACAAAATGTATTTTAAAAAACTAAAGAAAGGAATAATTGATAAATCTACATATTGATCAATTTACGAAAAATTTATGGCAATTTCTGCACCTGCATATTATCTAATAATTGTGAAATTTTGTTGATATTCAGTAAATATCTATTTCTTTCTGGTAAACGGAAACAGGCCAAGTAGAGAATAAAGTTTTTCTATCAGAAAAAATAATTTCTCTACTTTCATATGTTACATATTACAATAATCCATAAAAACCATTGATTGTACGGAACACTATTTGCGTAAGTACAACTTGCACTACACGACTTGTTCAGCTTGCAGTGTGTTTAAAATATAATCTTTTTAATTAGGTAATTACATTTCATTTCATAATTTTTATTCTATTTCTGATTAAATTTTCAAATTGAATGATCAATATATAATGAAATGGTTCAGACTGTGTTGCGTGATATGTCACCCACTAGTCACTGAGTTAATGCTTGCCCATGTATTGCCTGTTTACATTTAATACACGTACCATAAACACAATATTATTGTATCATTGATTCATCGCTATAAAATTTCGCAAGAATAACCTTACCTAGAAATTGCGCAGCGGAAAAATTCTGTTTAAATACCTTTATAACATTTTCGATGGTTAGATGGTCACTGCATATTCAATTTTTCAGACGCGCAAATATTATTGTTGAGCAATCAAACTAAACTGTAATCATGATTAAATAAATAATTTACCATCATTTCTGTTTATTTTCACCTGTTCGTAGAAATTGTTGTTGAAGTATTCAGTAGATATATTGTACCCATTTAAATGTCAATTTTATCGTTAAAAAGGAAAAATTATTAATGTGGGCGTGTAATGCCGAAGGGAATTAATAAAATGAAAAGATTCAAAAGCTTGTAAAAATATTTGTGTAGTTGTCTTCTAAGAATATGGGTAAAGACTTGCTTATAATATCGATCGAACGCCTCGTCAAAAATATCTTGGAAATTTTAATTTCACTGCTATCCATGTGATTGTATCCATTATTAAGTATGGCGAATGGGTAGGAAACTGATAAGGAATTGATATAGATATAAGCATTCATTAATAGTAGTCAAAAAATCCAATGGAAAGCTGAATCGGATCTCATTCAAAGTTTATTTTGCGATTTTCGTATGTGCTAAAACTGGTCTGATTATTATACATTCCCTTCCATAGTTGTCCTTCACTAGGTATATAGCTTATATAAAGAGGAAAACAAAAATTGAAAATTCGTTTTAAAAAAATCCACTTCCAAAATAGTAAATGGTTTTTTTTTTAATGAAATATAGGTACTGATTGCACTTCAAACACTTTACTTTGTTCCTATCAACCAACAAATTCACAGAAATTTATTCAATTTAAATTAATTTCAATACAAAACGATAAAAATTACCGTTTTTAATAATAAAATTTTGTCATACAATCACAAGTACACTTATGTCCATTTTATAAAACTGCCCTCTTTATGAATTGTTATCAATATTATTTCAATAGCAATTTACAAAAATGCCTCGTATTTTTTTTTGTCGTTACCGTATTGAATTTAATAAATTTACAAAAAAAAAAAAATTACTACCCATAATCCCATTTCCAAGTTCGATCATTTCATAGTTCCCACTGTGTGCTACATAAAAAAAAAAAAAATGAACCATAATAAAAATCTGTTATGCTTTTTTTTCTGGAATAATAATAAAATTTTACAGTTCATTCAGTAAACATGGCAATTAGAATTGACCTAAAAATATCATCAATTCGTTTATTGTTAGCATGTGTGGATGTCAATATATAGATGTGTTCGGATGAGACAATATTACGTATGTACACCTCGCGAAAACGTATGTACATTACAGCCCGCTAGCTATGTGCATTTTGGTCTAGAAACGCTGTGACTTTACTACTGACAGAATTTTCATAAATGATTTCATTTTTTAGCAAGACGAGTTTCAGACATGCACCTCGCTGATTTTGATCCGATTTCGTCTATTAGTAGAGTATCACATCTAAATAAAGGAATGACAATAATAGGATCCACCTTTCCAGAAGCATGGGAAATATTTTCGTTTCAAAACTAGATAAATTAATGTAACATATATTATACATATATAGTTATTTAGTGTTGTTACTGAATTTGTGAATGGAGTAATGGATAGTAAGAAAACATTTTGGAAGGTACGGTCCTGGGTTGGATTCCCACTATGGTTTCCTATATTTATTTACTTTTTTTATTAAATTAATTTTTCCATTATTTTTTTTTTACTAATTTTATTATTAAATCATTAATATCTTACAGTCTAATTACACCATCTAAGTGTGACGACCAGAACAACCGTAGAGGCTGATCACGATCAGTAATCACATTGATACAAGTGAGAGATGTTTACATACCTTATTGGTGTACGTGGTATTCGCTTTATACGAAATTATTGATGTGGTTAAAAATAGCATTGCGTCAAAAATATTGCTGGCCTCTGAGCAAATTTACTGTGTGGATGCACGGACGCGACGTGGTAATTATGTAATCAAAGTTATACTAGAAAATATTATTTATTTATTATAAAATTAATGAAGCTAAAAATAACGTTTAAAAATTTTTTTCTCGATATGAGTAAATTATATTTAAACATTCCTAAAAAGACATAGCTTAAGGGGAGGTTTACTTGAGCGTTGTTAAAAAAATCGACTTTTTTGCAGAAATTGGTAGCTAGTTATGTGTAGAATATGTTCTCAAAGTGATTTTGCTGAAAGTAATTTAAGGGAAGATCTACTTGAATTTTGATCAAAAAATCAATTTCTTTTTGCCGAAATTGATAGAAAATTATGTGTAGGATATGTTCCCAAAGTGATTTTGCTGAAAGTAATTTAAAAAAAAAAGATTTTTGCACATTAACCGAATCCAGCTTTCTATAAAAAAAAAAAACCTCAAAAAACGTAGTTCACGCAATAATGAGTATTAAATATAAAATTTTGAAAATACGTTTCTTTATATACTTATATTTTATAATATCTCGGAATCACATTTTTGGAACTGGTTGACACGATAACTTAAAAACCATTCGATGGATCCTTCTTTTAAATTTTTTATTTAAAAGATAATTCAATTCTCCGGCACCTACACTTAAGTCCGATACACTTTCAATATTTTTTATTTTTTTATTTTACTTTAAAGAGCGAAAAATAAGACAAAAATCGTAATCAAAAGTTCACACATCCACCATTTTTTTCTCTTTCAGCAATTTATTGATATTATAGGTAGAGGTGCCGGTACTGTTCATATATTTTATAAAACTTTTTTTTTTTTTTTAATTTTAATGGTTTATTACCGGCGCTATGATGTCAACCAACAAGGCATCGGATTTTCGGATCGTCACACTGCACTATCTATAAAATGGACAATTTTTATATTTTTCCTTGAAAAATTTTTTTTGTATAGTTTAATACTTAGTAAATGTGTGTACAAAATTTCAATTTGATATTTACTTCCGTTCTTGAGAAAAAAATTCCAGAAAAATACATAATTTTTAAGGACTCTCAAGTAAACCTCCCCTTAAACTGTGCCAGAAACTATCGTCATACCTGGTCTTCTCCATTTTTTAAGTTAAAAATTTTTCATTACTACACGGAGAGAAAATTCCCATAAAAATTATTGTGCTCAACACTACAATCGGCGTGTAACAGGCGAACATTATAAAAATTAATTATAAAAATTATAATTTTTTCTGTACAAAATTGAATATGTTCGCCTGTTACACGCCGATTGTAGTGTTGAGCACAGTAATTTTTATAGGAATTTTCTCTCCGTGTAGGGTTAGTAAGTTGATTACCGGAAAACTATTAAAATTTTCTCTACTTTAGTATTTTACGTTATTTTGCGAAATGTAAAACAATAAATAAATGAAACAAAATTACTTTACTAAAAATCCACTATATTTTTTCTCTAATGTGTGAACGTGTTTTCAACCATTACTGCCCGTAACGAATACTCGTAATGGTTGAAAACACGTTCACACATTAGAGAAAAAATATAGTGGATTTTTAGTAAAGTAATTTTGTTTCATTTATTTATTGTTTTACATTTCGTAAAATAACGTAAAATACTAAAGTGTGAACTACTAAAGTTTTCTCTAATATGTGAACGTGTTTTCAACCATTACTGCCCGTAACGAACACTCGTAATGGTTGAAAATACATTTACACATTAAAGAAAAAATATAGTGGATTTCAGTAAAGTAATTTTGTGTAATTAAATGAATCTCCACAAAATAAGGCTTACAACGATTAATTCGTTGTAAAACTATATTTTAAAAAAGAAAAGGTACATAGGACAGGTATTTTTCAAATAAATAAACCTATTAAAATTTCTCGAGTAGTCCCTACGTTTCTGTTTGTACATGTACATACTTACATATATCTGGTTGGAAAAAACATCTACACATGTAATAGCATCACCGCTGGTGAACAAATTACGTCGACCCCATGCATAACAATTGGATGGCTAATCACCATCACCATCAGTCTGTTTTTATATTTTGGTGACACACTTACGCTACGAACACAGCTAACGCTTACGCTATGTCACGCTGCAATAAAATAATTGAACTTTTCAATAAAAACAACAGATTGGCAACGGCTATTGTTGTATAGGCATACATACACACACATATATACTTGTTGGTTTACACATATATAAATATATATATATATATATATATATATATATATATATATATATATATATATATATATATATTTCATGTGAGTTTTTAGCAATAGCCTTTTTTGAGAATTCAGTAGTCAAATAATAGATAAAATTGGTTTTATTTAATAGATTTGTCATGAAGTGGTGTTTAATGGACGTTTTTTTCGGGTTAAATTATTTGAATTAAAATTTTTGACGCAGGTATACTGAAAAAATTGTATGGTTAATGTTACTATAAAAATTTTAGTTAACTAGAAATAGTTGTTCTAACAATTTCTTTATGGTTCATGGAATTATAAATAAACTCACCCAAACGAAAAACAAGAATTACCTAATAGTGATAATTTAAATAAAAATTTATTAACTGACAGTGTACAAAGAATTGAAATAAGACGTATTATTGTTTGTGAAACAAAAAATATTTGTTAATGCAACAAAACATTTAAAAAAAAATTAAACCTTGAAGTAAGTTTAAAAAAGGTAGGTACAGGTGAAATTATCTAAACTTGGATTGGCGTCATTAAATAGATGCAACAAATTCATCAAAATTAGCCATAGGGGAGCTGGGGGCTTGCTGTAACAGAGGTAAGTAGTAACACGCAATTTTTAGTGGGAATCTGTACACTTTAAACCCATATTGGTTGTTCAATTTAATGCTTATACCATGGGGCATCACGTCATCATAGCCAGTATCTCGCCCGATGACGCAGTAAGTGGCGGTATGCACGTGCTTCATTTTGGTTAGGTAACGTAAAATATTATTTTCATAAAATTTGGTTCTTAGAATTTATTATCGATTAATCGAGAAATTTCAGTCTTGCATATAGTTTCAAAATGTACCTACTTAGTTTTAATATTCTTTAAAAATTTCACGTTTAGTAACATGATTTTATTAAAATTTTCTTAAATGTAAAAATTATGTTACGGGATTTGTTGTAACAATATGCTTGGGCAAATTGTAACATGTTGTTTGTTACCCCGATGAAGACTAAATTTAGTCATTATAATATAACGCCTTTTTTTCGGAACCTGATTATTTTTTTAGATAATTATATAGTTTTTTAAGTAGGTACAGATTGCTCATTTCTACTTGGCGGCTGGACTTTGAACCTCACGGATATCTATATATGTGTTAGTGTGTATCAGCATGTGTACAGAGTGTAAGTACACAAATACTACTACACTACTACAATAGTTCTTACACAAATAGGTTTCTGCGCCGATTTTGTGACCCGCCAAGTAAAACTGAACAAGCTGTATATGAATGTGATTCAAAGTGTCAAGTTGATTATTAATATAGCTTATCTAACTAAAAAATTTTTTTTTTGTTGATGTTTTTTGTAGAATAATTTTTCAGTTTCATTGTTAATAAATATTAATAATGTAAAATTTTATGTTAGTTTGCAAAATGACAAATTAAAGTTCAAATACCTATCAAAAATGACTTTACTTTTACTGTTACTACCTACCCCATGGCTGTTACATCAAGCCCCAAACACGGGGCAAATTGTACTCACGCACTTTTTTTAAGAAAATGGCTGGCGTGAAGCGCATATTAATAATTTTGATCTTATTTCTTTTGGATGTGATAGATAGAGGAATAGTTAAACTATCGACAAATACCTTTTTAATGCTAAAAAGGCTAACAGATATTTAATTATATCAATTTTTCTGTACTAAAATTTTCTGTCTCCTTTGTTTTTTGTTATTTTTTTTGTATTAGAGTAACTATAGTAGAATAAAATTGTACGTCCAATTTTATTTTATTTGTTAATGACGCTGGTCCAAGTTTAGATAATTTTACCTATGCCTGTAGCGCTCAATCAATCATTTTTTTCACAAAATATTAAGTTTTTTGTCCATTCATCAAATTGAGTTAGTTAACAAGTTTTCCGTGTTGAATTTTATAATTTAAACGCACAAAAATTTTTGTGTTTATTCTTCAAGAATATAGAATCATAAAAATATTATTTTTAGGCTTAGCATAATAAATTTAAGACTTATCGGCATTCATGGTTCTATTAGTCGGTAAACGCGCGCTGTACATTTAATGGAAACACATACGTTCCTGGTTCGAATACGTAATAAACATAGGAAAAGTAATTATAGGAAATTATTCAAATGATAATTATAGCAGCTAGAACGTCCACTATTTAGGAGCCTGTGGAGTGATATATTCCAGTGAAAGATTTCTGCAGCCGCCTTTTTTATATAGATTGAAAAGAAAATAAAAATTTTTTTAAATTTTTAAGTCATAGGGAATGAAATGTTTGTTAAAAAAAACTTCTTGAAATTCCTTTTATTTTCCCCTATCTAAAGATTTATTTCTCCCCTATCTAGAGATTTATTTCTCCCCTTAAGTGGGTTTCGTTAAAGTAGCCAATTCCCTTTCGTATTGAGTCATTGTATTCTAAACCACCCGTTTATGTTACCAGAGTAAAACAACAATTAAACCAGATAGCTTTTCTTTCTTTGATTTAACTTACCAAAAAACAGAAACAGACATAGCCTGAATCGGTTGAATTTAGGAATTTTAAATTTACCCTTACCTCCCATGTAGGTACTTGACTATTGCCGAAAAAAATGTTTTCATGGACCAACTTAATATAGGTGGTTATAGATATCCGAAACTACAGGACATTCCAAATCAAAAAATTCCAAAAGTTGGAACCATATCTGAAATAAAAGTTTTGGATATGTTTCGAATAACTAGAAATAACTGCTGTTAGAAAGCAGAGTTTAAATCGAGGAAAGTTTCTGCTGTATGTATTTGTTTTTAGTCGAATTTTCTCCGAAAAATTAGACTTATACAGTCTATACGATAAGAGCTGCGAGAGGCGAGAGTAGGGGCGCTATCCGTTTTCGGACCCGTAGAACACGAATATGTAGAAAAAAATGTCTGATATATATATATATATATATATATATATATATATATATATATATATATATATATATATATATTTTTTTTTTTTTTCCCGTCACCTTTTAATTTGTGTAGGACCCCCCTATGGAAGTTAAGAGATGAAATTTGGTAAATGGGGCTCATTTTCGAGGCACCTCATACTATCAAAGTGGGGTCAAATTTTGGGCAAATTTTTTTTCTGACCCGAATTTTAAGGGGGTGGTGGGGGGCGGAAAAGCAATAAAACTTTTTCAAACCGGTTTTAAATAATGTTTCGGTCAATTATCTACAACATATCCAAAATTCAGCTTCCTAGAATGATATGGTGGGAGTAGAGGGGGGAAAAACGATTTTCGCTGGATCTAACAGGCCCCCAGCCCCCCCAGAATTGACGTAGAGGGTTGAAATTTGGTGTGTTGATAAAGTTCGTACCTAGGTTGTGCTTTTTGGAGGTTTTAATATTTTACCCCCACCCCCCTCATTTTTAAGCTACAATTTCATGCATTTTCGACGTTTTCGAAGTTTGTACCACTCGCACAGGTCACCCGAATAAACCTAGAGGGCTGAAATTTTGTATTCGGATTGAGTTAGTATCAAGGGGGTGCCTTTTGGGGGTCTCGACTTTTAACCCCTACCTCCACCATTTTTATACCCAAAAGAACATGATTTTTCTTGTTTTTTAACAGTTTCGTTCGGGTCAAAATCTCCCCAAATAAACCTAGAGGGCTGAAATTTGGTGTACAGGTTAACCTAATAGCCAGACACTGTTTTTTGGAGGTTTCAACTTTTAACCCTTACCCCCACGATTTTGACGCCAATATTTCCTTAATTTTTTTGCTTGTTTTCTAACTCGTCTAGAGACTCCATAAGGAAACCTAGAGGGCTGAAATTTTGTATGTGTATTCAGTTAGTATCCAGCTAGTACCTTGTAGGGAGTTCGCATCACTTTTCCCCCCACTTCTCCCATTTTTACATCGGAATTGAATGCTATTGTTAAATGTGTTTTAAAAGCATTATGTTTATTCTAAATACAAGTAGGCGAATAGTAATTTTAAAAAATTTAAAAAAAAGTGAACTTACTTTTATGACAAATGAAATACATGCATATTAAGTAATTTAAAAATGTTATTAGAGTCACTGTTTATTTATAAATTAGGAATTTTGGATTTTTAGTATTTATAAAATAGAAATTTTGGATTTTTTTGGAAAGAAAAAATATCTTTATAAAGGCCTTCCAGTTTACTATTGAAGGTCCTTTTTTAATATTTAAAACTAAAACATAAAGGCAATTAGCGGATAAACATGGGCAGGAATGTCCTCGTACGAATTGTGTTGGCTTTTTTTCTGCTACCTGTTTTCGGCACAAAATTGAAATTTACTGAGATACAGCCCTTAAATACTTAAAACCTTTTTTTAAAGCCTCGATCAGCCGAACACTCATCACCAGTTTTGAAACCAACAAAATGACAATTCGGTTGTAGACTTTCAATCACATTTCGCTTGTAGACATTCAATACCGAAGATGAAGGGGAAAATTCGACTACCGTGATGGGGCCCCGCTGCTCACGGCGTTTTGATATATTTCCGTTGATTTGTGTTTGGAGTTCACTTTTTTGAATGTATTCCTTCTAAGAAAAAAGTTGACTAATTGTAAAAACAATTACTTGTTTAATAAATGCCCTGGTTTAATATTCGCCCGTAAGAAATCATAGGAAATTTAATGAGAAAATTGAAAATATTTTTATGGAACATATTACTTGTACAAGACATTTAAACATAATGACTTTCCGTATTAAAGACTTCTAAAAATACACCATAATTGTCTCCACAGAATATATCTATATATTTATAACATAAAAATATGTTATAATCCTGGTATATACCTACCTACATAACAGGGTACAACATAAACTCATTACTTGCTAGTATTATTTGACAAACCGATGAAGTTATATTTGCGCTGGAGATACAATACTAGGCACTGCTTGTTAGTAGACA
This sequence comes from Brachynemurus nebulosus, assembly GCA_035578155.1. Classification (NCBI taxonomy): domain Eukaryota; kingdom Metazoa; phylum Arthropoda; class Insecta; order Neuroptera; family Myrmeleontidae; genus Brachynemurus; species Brachynemurus nebulosus. Next base: position 26,923,339 of record JAPWDM010000003.1, read on the forward strand.
ATGTTGGTCGGTTGGCATCCATTTTTTATTTGGGTAATTACGGTTTACGTGCCATTAATTTTCTAATTAATGTTTATTTTAATATCCTTGTTATTATCATATTTATCCTGTTTTTGTGATACATCTTGAAAAAAATGTTATTTTTACGTAAGGAGAAGGACAATATCTTTTTTTTTCTCATAAGACATATAAAAGCCAGAGAGAGGATATTGTTTAATGTATGTTTTGTGAAGAAATAAATAAAAGATAAGGATTTCATAACAAAATCAAATTAAAGCTTTGAATTATCCATTATATTTTATTTAAAAATGTTGGTTTTTGCCGCATGTAGGATAGATAAACATCTATTGAGGAAAAAATAATCCATTGTAAATCAGCTTTTACTGTAAGGTGAAGTTTTCTTTTGTCTATAAAATAATTTTTTAAAAAATTTTTAAGAACCTAAATAATTCTTTTTTATTTATTTTTTTTATCTTGTTTTTTGTATTTAAGTAATTATAAATTAAAACAGAAGCATAGGGTAAACATAGGGGAGGTGGGTAAAAAATGAAATATGATTCATAATGAAATATTGTGAACATTTCTTAGACAAATTGCTTAGCAGCATTGGCAGCAATATTATCGCTCGTGTAAGAAAAAAAAATTAATTATCTCCGTTTAGATGTCATTTTGTTACCTTATCGTTTACTGTCTAAAAATAATCGATAAATTAAGTAATTTTGATATGTTAAGTAAAAAGCTTATGGCATTTGTGAATCTCTTACCGCAAAGTGATAGGGAGAAACAATTAATTATTAAAGCAACTTTGATGATTCATATATTAAATTGTGTAATTGTTTGACTTGACGTATTAATTCCTAACTTTGGAAAAGTTGCAACTGTCTAATCATCAAAATGTGATAATGTTACCCAGTGAAACAGCAATGTATATTTTTTTCAAAACCCTTTCAAGACGAACTATAAAATGTGATACTGTTTCTTTCATTTAAAAAAAAATGCTCTCGCCGGCACTTACCACCAGAAGGACCTGAAAAATTTGAAAAAATTAATGAGCATTGCAAATGGGATGTGTGTTCTAGGAACATAAAAAGAAAGTTTGGTGACACATTTTGCTTTGATCAGGATTTTGTTAGTCAATAACTAATTGTAAGTTAATGCTGTTTTAAAAGGGTATATTTTTGAATTCAGCAGAAAAAAAAATAAATCCTAGAAATTAAAGAAGAGAGAAGAAATAATAAGCAGAAGTTACCTTTATATATTTCATACTTGTTAGTGTATTCCTATAAATAATAAATCCAAAATATCCAAAGAAATAAAAAGAAATGTTGAGTAAATTTCTGGCTTACAATATAATTTGTTAACACTATATGGGACCCGAGCACTTTCATAGTAAACTTCCCCAGAAGCCGGCAATATTAAAAAAAAAAAAAACTTTATGTAAACAAATATATAAAATGAAATGATTCAAACACTGAATCGATTCAACACAGTTCAACCTGTATGTGTAAAACTGTAGACATACGTACGTGATACTAGGGGAAGGTCGCCCAAAGCGGGTACCCCTCTTAAAGCGGGTAAGCGCTTGTATATCGTTGTATCGAATGTTTTTGCCAGGTCGTGTGTATACCGAGATTAACCGAATATCAACCAATGTCAGTCAGTTGCACTTGAAAGCTTGTGTCGTTTAATGTCCTAGTTAAGTTTCATCAAATTTTTTTATTGGTTTTGTTAAAAATTTTGACGACATATATTCTGTGACTAGTCACAAACCTTTTTATTTGTAATCTTTTTGGTATTACCATATTATGTTATCATCATTTGACTTTTAATGTAGAAAATGGTAGACATGTATTGGCTTTCATTTTGAAATTATTCTAAGTTAACAAAATTAAGTCTTTTTGGGCAAAGCGGGTACGGGCAAAGCGGGTAGACAAAATAGAAGCATCTTAATGGAAAAAACTGTTGGAAGGGGAAAAAAAATAAATAATCTTCTTTTTACGACGGAATGAGGGAAAAAGCTTAAAAAAAATATTTCTGCCTTGTTTGTGGTGATTTTGATGTGGAATCACCTGAAGTAATATATTCCAATATGGAGGTTGTAAAGAAAGTTACAGTTAATTGTTATAAATTTATTATTATTGTCTTTTTTCAATTTTTTTTTACTTAATTATTATTATTGTTAAGTTCTAAATGATTCAGAAAGTTTATATTAGAAAATAACAACAGTATTTGGATACATAGTGTACTTACCCGCTTTGCCCAAAGGGGATTACCCGCTTTAGGATACCTATACGGGCAAAGCGGGTTTTTGCAGAGGTTTTGTATTTTCTTTATTAAAACTAAATATTGTATAACAATTTCTTAAGCGAAGTTTCATTTTAAAGTTCGATAACTATTCTACCTGATAATATAAAAAAGATCTGCTTATCGAGATCAAAAGTCACTTTTTTGGGCGTTTAATCTTAGCTTACCCGCTTTGGGCGACCTTCCCCTACATACTACATATACACTTATATTCAAATTAATTTTATTTAAAAATATAAATTATATTTTTTATGAATTTTTTGTTTATTTTAAAAATTTTTTATACATAGAAACGAAAAGAGTAGTGTATGTTGATTTGTGTGAGTAGGAACACATCCGTGTGATGAACGATGATAAACATCGCACACATAAGGCGTAACCAACTAATCAATTTATTAATAATTGATCGCGGTCGGCCTCTGGGGATGTTTTGTTTGGTTTCGGATGCCGAAGCCATGGGACTGAAAGTCTTAATATATGGTTTCTAATATGTAAGTAGTACTGCTAACAATAATTATTGAAAGAAAAACAGACAGCGCATGTTTATATATTCATTAAATGTCTGTTTTTTTTTTTTTTTTTTTTTTTTTTGGTGTTTTGGTTTTTTCTTTTTATTCATTTTTTTTTTTTGGGTGACCATAAATAGGCTAAAGTTTACTTTAGAAATAAAATTTATTCGCCAGGAAAATATATATCGTCTAGCTCCGTATGCGTTTACACGAAATCCTATTAACAACTGGTACGGAACACTACTAGTTGCATAAATTGCAGCTGACGGCTTGTTTTTCTATTAATAATAATGTTCAACTGTAACCAATATTATTGTTATTAACCTTTCCATAAGTATTCAGCTGGTTCGTTGATAAGAATATATATTACGGATTTACAGTCATTGACGCTGTAAGATGTTAAATGAAGCCTGACATAACTCGCTCTCTGTGCAGTTACCATCGGTACCGAAGTGGTCCGATTTGATCTATAATACATTACGTATTGTACAACAGACTTGTCGTCACTGTCGAATCTTCGCACCTATTTGCCTAGACAGAGAGCGAGCTACAGTTGTTAATGGCTTGGTGTATTAATTGTCAAAAAATAGTGTCTCAGTTGGTAATTTCGTCATAATTCTTCATGACCATTAACTTGTTAAAACGATATTTATGACTGCATATGTCTTCAGAACCTTTTGTGGAACTCTTACGTAAATCTAAACGACAATTTTCAGGTGTATATTGCAGACATCTCTTCCGTATATGCTCAAATGATTTTCTTTGTAATAATTGTACGTACGTATAAATTCAACGAGCTACATATAATTCCTGTATACACATCTAGAAACGTAGTAAATGTTCATTTGCCGCCGTATAGGTAGGTAAGTACGTCATACACACAAAGACGTTGTATATGAAGAAATTTGCAAAGGAACAGACTGTTTAACAAACAGAATAACTGTGAACTGGTGCAAAGATCCGGCACGGTCGTTCTAGATCTGGATACCGTCCCCCTAACAGGCGACTAGTGTGTATGCGTCTAAATGTTTATTCAGTTTCAAGTGCTGCTTATTCATTTCATTATGTCTTAACAAGGATAATGTTACGTCAGTGAAGATAGTTGAGCTTAAATATAAAATACCATATCGCTTCAAATTAAATGCGGCAGATTTGAAATTGTCTCGGAAACACATTTTAAAACAAAATCTAGATTATGTTGAATGTTGATAGTAGCATCGCTAGACGCATAAGTAAGACTCATGGAACACTGGAAGGAATACAATTATCTCTTTTCTTCAATCACTTATGGGCAAGTATGTGCATTTTACAGAACTACATTTGTTGTCATTCACTTAGTAGCTACCAATGGATGTGTTTCAATTGTTGTCATATTGTTGCCGTTGTGTTGACACGGTATATGTACATCACGTACATTATGCGTGCCACATGCGTGTTATATATATACACGTATGCAAGATACCCATACACACAACCATCTATCGCACTACCACACACAACTCCGCGTGCACATATATAACATACTGGGGGGTTATTTTCTATCATTTGTCGTTACACTGATTTCAGTAGTATAGAGATACTACCGTTCGTTCTGTAATATTCTGTGGTAAGACTAGAAAAACAGTTTCAATTAAACTTGTAATATATGACCATTTCCCGAGATAGATTATATAAGAACAATTGCTTTTACGACAACATTTTTAGACCAATTTTAATGAGAGTATGCAATATTACGCAGTTAAACAAGAGCAGTACGCACAACAAATTAACAAGTTAATTAATAGGTCATTACTTAACGAAACTCGTAATTATTATTTTTATGATCTCAGATGCAGTTTGAAAATTCGAGTTTGAAAGTTAATAATTCTTACTGTCCTCGATAAGTAATATGTATACTATTATTCATTGTTCTACTTCATTACTCTCGAATTTTATATTGTTTTCTAAATAAATTTGTGTTTTCTGCAACTCAAGTTTGTTCCCTAGAAATAATTTAACTTGAACATAAAAATATTCCAGTTGCGCTGTCGTATATTTATGGCTATGGATGTTTAAGAATTCTCGGCCTTCAACCTCGGATTCTCAGACTAGATCCGTGATCACAATAATAACACTTGGGATTCACACTAAGTACTATACTATTTTTTTAGTCTTTTAAAAGGCTCTCACTATTAAATTTGGTTTTGTAGATCAGTTATCATTAATATTAGACTACTGATAAAAATGAAACTCTAAGATTCATTTATAGTTGATATTAATGGTTCAGCTGTTGCGCAACTTTAAAACAAAGTTATTCTCGTCACAATACACACTTTATTTCGTCTACGTCGTCATTGTTTAAGATCACTGTTTTAATATCTTTACGTTTGGAGCCCTGGGCGGGAGGTAGCAACTTATGAAGATGTTGTTAAGAAACAAGAGTTTTGATATCTTTGTAGTCTATAGCGTGTATTACAGGAGGTAGATTCCGTCGCTATGTTTTCAGTTGGTTAAGTGGATGAAAATTTTTGTTTCGTTGACTAAAATAAGAAGCAGGAAGGAAAATGTTGTTCATTTTATATGATGAAGTCATTATGATGATTTTACACATTAAAATCATTGAATGAGAAAATGTTTTTCGTCAATGGAGACGGCTTTCACTATCATTATATAAATGAAAATTTAATTTGATATTTTATTTTTATGAAAAAGCTTTACCTTTTAGCATTTTATCAAGACTATTCGTTTTTGAATTCTTAATTTAAATATTTACAACACGGTTTGAATACAGGATGTTCGTTACAAATATAACACGTAAAAGTTTTATTGGTACAATTAGTCCTAAATGATTCTCATTTATAATAAAACAGTAAGTACCCTGATATCCATTTATCTTTGATCCTATTTACGACCTCAAATATACCCAAAACAAAAATAACAGTGGGCGGAATAACAAGGATCATGAAGAAACGTGCGGTAAAAAAAACTGGTATATATCGTTTTAGGGTGTAATAACGTAAAAACAAAATAAAAACTTAGATACTTAAAAGGATTTGTATAGAAATAGTACAATAGCAGTAAATTACAACCATGGAAAAATATAAGGAAAATGTACTTGAATGGTATAAAAAAAAATTGTTACGCCCAAAATGCTATTTGTGTATAAGTTTGTACACATAAAAATGTACATTCGTGAACAGATATTTAACTACCAATGTGTAGCTTGTTTAAAAAGAGAGTGTTTATGTAGCCATTGTTAAGCCATCGGGCAATCCGGCCTGTGGGGTTGAATGTAAACAGATTCGGCGATGGGGGATCAAAATATTGTGGCGGATATACCATCCAGCGATCAAAAAAGTGGCGAGCAAAATGGAGATTTAAAGAACCAATCAGTCTGCACTGAGTTTTAGAGCGTGTGATTTATCGGCGAAGAACTCACTTTGCTTGTAAACTTGAAGACGATGAAAGCAGAATTCTTCCTTCTTCGATAGCTTACAGCATTCGAGCTTGCATAGTAAATGAATATTTATTCCAAAACGTATTGATGGTTAAGAATAACACTGAACTCGTCTTTCAATCATTTCAAAGCTTTTCAATCGGTGACAGATATGAGAAACGTAGAGGCCAGGGAAGTATAATTATATTGTGTTAATACAAGAAAGCTCGTACTGTCTGCGCAATGAACACTATCACTTCGGGCGCCAAGAGATTGTCTATGTAATATTAGCTATTTAAAGAGTATCGCTGGGGATTAACATAGTGATGAGCAAAATTAGTTTTGGTCTTGCAGTGTTGTCTTGGTCTTGCATTTTGTAAGACCAAGACCAAGACCAAGACTATGTATACCAAGAGCAAGACCAAGACCAAGACTATAAGTATGGCTGCAAGACTAATACCAAGACTCAAGTGAGCAAGACCAAGACAAAAGCAAGACTCTTGCTAAAATAGTTTGAAAGTATAATTAATAAGTAAAAATAATAAAAATTCTGATTTTAGAAGAAAAAAATTCGCTAATAAAAAAATGCAAGAAAGTGAAAGATTGTTTAGCAATAACAAGACCAAGACCAAGACTGCATTTTGCAAGACCAAGACCAAAACTCAAAGTGGTCTAGCAAGACCAAGACCAAGATTCTTAATGCAAGAACAAGACCAAGACCAAGACCAAGATTGCCTTGGTCTTGGTCTTGCATTTGCTCATCACTAGACTAACAAAACACGATTTGCTATAAAGAGCAATAGCTTTTCATATGAACGGTACAGGGGAAAAACGATCAGAGCGTTTTTAAACTTTAAAGTGTGAATCATGTATTATAGGCGCATTTTTCAACATAAAAATTTTTTGCCTGGAAACCACTCATAGGATCTGGTTCAAACTTTCGGTGGTTATTGCTAATATAGTAAGCCAGAAAACGCCATACCAGCAGAATATAGACGGCTAGCCGTTTTCACGAAATTTGACATCGAATTATGTATTATATGCGCATTTTTCAGCAAAAAAATTTGGTTCTTCCCCTGTATATCACGGACTATGTTCGATTTTCACGTATAATGTTAGCACGGAGTCAATATTCTGCATACTGCCAACATAACTGCATGCATTTTAGCATTTTTTACTTTTTGTGACTCTGATCGTTTTTCCATTGTATCCTTCATATCATAACGTTCTGTACTATGTCAAAAATTCCGCATAAAAGGTACACCAATAAGGTATTTAAAGATAGCTCACTCTTTATCAAGTGATGCTTGGTAGCGAAGTGGTCCGATGTGTTCTACATTACATTACGTGTAAATAACATTTGACTTAAAAAGATGAAAAATCAAGCCATGAAAAACTCTGAGGCCAAATAACTTTTAACGTTGTTAATTCTTTAGAAAAACAATCTTTTATATCATTTTGAATTCGTGGCCACATACACGTAACAGTCTGGCGAACAATTCTATAACTAAAATTCTATATCAAGGAATAAGTAAAAGTATATTTTATTATTTTATTTATTTTTAAATTGATTCCAATTTTGTTTTGACTGGTATCCTATTAACAATGTTTATATTAGAGCCAACTGGGTTTAATAAACTATATTGGGATTGTCCTAAATATTTTTACAAAATTTGGTAGGTATATTTGGGACAATTCCAATATAATGGCATTCCATTGTTTGAACGTTAATGTACATTCTGGTAAATAGCACATATTATATTGTCAAGAGAGCTATTTATATTTTATGTAGTTTTTCGTATGTTTGTTCTGGTGTCACTGTTTAACATTCAAAGGCTAACAAATATTATGACCTAAGATAAAAAAGGACAAATGACTTCGATATATCTATTGTTTGTTCACATAATGATATATTGTTGATTCTCGTTCGCCCGCGCTAGCATCGCACGCGGTCATCTACTCTGACACATGGTAATGATCTTCAAAAAAGTGGAAAAAAAAATGAATAACACGCTGTCAACAGTCAATTTTTTTTCTTTATATGAATCGAAAGAAATTCGTTTGTTAACAAGTGTCAAAATAACTGATTGTTCTCTTTTTCCGGGTGGTGCTTTTTGTTTATCTTTTCATTTTTTTGTTCTTTTTTCTGTAAATCCCATTAAAATCTTATAAAAATTCATAATGTTGGGTTTTCTTTAACTGGAAAATAACTATTGAAACAAAAATGGAATTGCTATTTTACCAGAGAAATTTTTTAACCTATAAATATTATGAAGAGCCAGTGTTCAATTCACTTAAGATATTTTTATGAGACTGGAACAAATCAATTAACAAACTGAAAGTCAACAGTCAGGTAAAGTTCAACTATTTACATAGGACCACCTCAACAAGAAGCATCTCTCTCTCTCTCTCTCTCTCTCTCTCTATATATATATATATATATATATATATATATATATATATATATATATATATATATATATATATATATATATATATTTAATGACAAATATTTTAATAATTTCTTTTTATTCATCTTCCCTCATTGGTCAACTGAGGTAGATCTATTATCAATATTAATCACAAAACCTACTATCACCCAAAAAAAAAAAACAAAAAAAAAAAAAGAAACTAAAAACAAAAAAACAAAAAAAAAAAAACAAAACAAAACAAAAACAATAGCAATTCACCAAAAGTGGTGCATATAACCTTAGATGCAGTGGACCTAACCAGTAGAAAAACAAATCCCACATTTTTTCTTATCTGCCTTGTTATTAAGAATCTAGGCTGCTAAGTAATCCAGGTCAGTTTTTATATATAGTCAGCGTAATTCAAAAAGGAGCCAAATAACTAAATTTCTTTGACTCACTTTCCAAATGTTATAATTTTTTTTACAGACTCCCAAATGCTGTCAAAAATAAATTTAACGTACGCACATCTGGAATACTTTTTACCTATTTCTAGATTTAACTATTGAACTAATTTAGTGCTTAGTCTGGTAACTATTTATGTAATAATAGAACAGTTATTATGCTAATCTACCTTTGATTATATATATTTGTATATGTGTATATATTTGTGTATATATATATATATATATATATATATATATATATATATATATATATATATATATATATATATATATATATATATATTTATAAAATTATCATTCATATACGTCTATTTTCGGCCGGCTCGGAAATTTGGAAATTCTACGTGAAATTCGGAAATCAATGTTAGCCGTACGACTTATAAGAAGTTCACCACTCATTAGAAAGTTCACTGTACCTCACCTTCGTTACAATAAAAAAAATTTCGAAATTCATTTTATGGTTTTTAAATACCTATTTTTCGGGGTATAACGCGCACCCCAAAATTTTGAATAATTTTTTAGTTTGTTTGGTATGTTTGGTATGAATAATGAATCATTTACGATATACCAGTATTTGATTATCGGCAATTAAGAGAGCCAAGCAACAACACCTGCTCAATAAACATCGCGACAAAGTCCACTAGGGTATGTTCTAACGTCAATTTGACAACCTTGGCCTTTCCAGCGAACTCACTTGGGCTTTCTTGAGAGATAATGGACTTAAATCGGAAACGGAGGGCCTTATCACTGCTGCTCAAGATGGAGTGTGGAACACCTTAACACACCAAAAATATGTGATGGGTAATAAAGGGGTTTCGAGTACCTCGTGTTGCGCATGCAAAGCATACCCGGAAACCTTAATGCACCTGACTTCAGGTTGTTCTTATTATGCTAAATCCACCTATATCCATCGCCATAATGCAGCGTTGCGTGTGCTCTACTTTTATCTTCGTCATCATTACGAAGTTGACAAAACACCAGTCTTGTCCTACGATCCTGCGGAAGTAGAATCCTTTGTTGCCAACCAAAAAGTGCAAGATCTTTTGGAATATGCCGGTTGCAACTACCAGGCAATTGAACGCTAAAAAGCCTGATGTTGTGCTCCAAGATTTAACATCTCAGACTATACGTATGTTATCGAGTTCTCTGCTCCGGCGGAAACTCACATAGTCGAAAAGTAGGAGCAAAAAAGGATTAAATATCAAGAACTAATACACGAACTGCGACAACTGTACCGGGGCTATACTGTCCACTTACGTCCCGAGGCCGGACCTATCGATTTTGATGAAACTTAGATATGTTGTAGAACACTAAAAAGTAAATGACACGTATTTTTTTTTATTGGTGGAAAAACGGTTTGAAGGGGTGAAATCACCCTCCAAAAATTGGGGTAAAAATTTAATTTTTTAAATATCTCGAAAACGATAAGAGATAGAGCAAAAGTTTAAATTGGCGATATTGCTCTTTTTTAAAGAGCTATCTATTGGTATGCAATTTGTTCAAATTGTGTCAACAGGGGTGGCTGGAGCTTAAAATTTAGGGGTTAATTTTGCAAAAAGGGGGTGAAAATTAGACAATATAAAAATTTTGTTTGCAGATTTGAAATCTACGTCAAAAAATCTAATTGACCTGTTTTTGCTCAATGTCCTAATATTAAATCTACGGGTAGTTAACTAGGGGGTGACTGTGTCGAATAGTCGTACTACTTGGGTAGTTTAAGAAGTTTTTCTTCATGGAAAATAGTTTAAGACATTTAGAATGACGTAGAAATGAAATTTTCGATTTCAAAATTCAGTTTGAGCAACATTGGAGAGGGGGTGAGTCACCCTCTTAAATTACATATTATAGTTAACATACACTCATTTTTAATATTAACACACTGACATTGGGTAATTATGTCACAATAAGTGGTTCGGAAGTTGGACTATCGTATGTAAAGTTTTTATTAGGTTTCCATTCATTTTCAAAATATCGTTATTTTCGGTATCGATAACTTTCGATAACGAAAACTATAACATCCATTAAAAAACAAACCTTATGAAAACCTTACATACGACATTCCAACTTCAGAACCACTTATTGTGACATTATTACCCACTGTCAGTGTGTTAATATTAAAAAGGAGTGTATGTTAACTAATATGTAATTTAAGAGGGTGACTCACCCCCTCTCCAATGTTGCTCAAACTGAATTTTGAAATCGATTTCATTTCTACGTTATTCTAAATGTCTTAAACTATTTTCCATGAAGAAAAACTTCTTAAACTACCCAAGTAGTACAACTATTCGACACAGTCACCCCCTAGTTAACTACCCCTAGACTTAATATTAGGACATTGAGCAAAAACAGGTCAATTAGATTTTTTGAAGTAGATTTCAAATCTGTAAACAAAATTTTTATATTGTTTAATTTGCACCCCCTTTTGCAAAATTAACTCCTAAATTTTAACCCCCAGCCACCCCTGTTAACACAATTTGAACAAATTGCGTACCAATAGATAGCTCTTTAAAAAAGAGTAATATCGCCAATTTAAAGTTTTGCTCTATCTCTTACCGTTTTCGAGATATTTAAAAAATTCAATTTTTACCCCAATTTTTGGAGGGCGATTTCACCCCTTCAAACCGTTTTTCCGCCGATAAAGAAAAATATGTGTCGCTTATTTTTTAGTGTTCTACAACATATCTAAGTTTCATCAAAATCGATAGGCCCGGCCTCGGGACGTTTACTTGTTAGTCGTACTTATAATCGGATGTCTGGGAGGTATCCATAACTTCTCTGTGCGCAACTTAAATATCATTCCGGCTTGTAGATCTCACGCCAACATGTTAGCGGCGTCAATGCAAAAAGCAGTTATTAACAGTTTTCTGGGGTTCATGAACATCTTTGAATCCCCATGCTCCGTTTAGAGCGGATCCTCGAACATCCATTGGACCTGCCCTCGAATCTCCCACTGTCATGGTTTTTCAGCGAGGTTCGGGGATTTATTAGGTAGGGAAGACCAGGAAGGGGATGCTGTATGACGGAGATTACGTACCTGACTTTGAAGTACCTGACCTGGTACGCTGCACGGACACTTTTTCCTCCGCCTTTGGGTTTTTGAAGTGCAGTCGCGTTTATTCCGTTAACATAATAATTAATAATAATAATAATAATAATAATAATAATTATAACAAAGCTAAATTCAAAATGATTGTAGGAACACACTATGAACGAAAAAATTACGTTTGTAAAATGAGATACACTGTCTCTGAAGTTGATATTATACAAAGTATTATAGATACACCAAAACCCTTGTCTTATAAAGTGCAATATTTCTTGTTTATTTCTCGCCTGAAGTTATAAAAATATAAAAACAAAGCACGAAAGATGAAACAGTAAAACGATTTTGTCTGTTAGATAACGGAAGTGTCGTATATATCTGCTCGGTATACAACACATTACAGCAGGCATTTACATTAACTGTTTGCAATGACAGACAATTCAATAAACTGAAAAATATAATATTGTTCCCATATCACAATAAGGATCAAGTCAATATATAAGATTATGTATCCAATCAAATAAAAACCATCCTAGAGATATGTACATACCTTGCATTGAAATAAAAATTGCAATAATATTGAAATGGAAATTATATTTGGGGCTTGATGAAACTAGGCTTCGATTTCGTTTAAACGTATTAAGTTCGGATCTGTTTACAGTATTTAAGTATTACACGAACAAATAGGTTTCAGTAGTTATAAACCTATCGCTGCATGTCCAGCGGTATGTCCAGCGATCACGTGCAAATCTGGCTATATTGTCATTTCAGCGCTTCATATTCAACGTCCAGGATTCAGCCTTCATACATGCCCAACGTAGTGATGTCGGATGATTAATCGATTAATCGGTTCACTCGATTAATTTTGCTTACATTTTAGTCAATTTTTAGTCGACTATTCTATCTTTGCCAGTAGTAGTTATGATTAATTTTTTTTTAAAATGATTAAAAACGATTAATTGAACCAATTTTCTACATTATTTATTGGATTTCAAAAAATAAACACTAAAAAATTATTATCTGTTTGTATGATTTTTCACTTTTATGTGATTAACATGTCGCGATATCTCAATATCCGTTTTTTTCTTAAAAGAACAATACTAAAAGTCAAAAGAAAACCTCGTTTTCGAAAGAGTTACCCAATTCATGAATTCAACTATTAATCGACTATTCTATGTTCGATATTTTCGATTAACGGCTAATTTTGTCTGAAAAACAATTTTAGTCGATTAATCGACTAACAAGGAAAGGTATCCAACGGTATTCAGCTGTCCAGTTTTGAGGTTTTAGACTTTACATTACAATTTTGAGAAAAAATAAGTAAACTAGTATTTTTCATGTAGTTTTCATATATGTTATTCAAATTTTAATATACTGAAGCATATTCACCCTATTTCAAAATTTACCCTTAATTTTACCTGAACAGCCCCTCTAGTACGTCCGACTCTGGATTTATACACATCAATAGAAAGATCTCTAAAAAATAAAGTGTTTTGTCAATTCAAAGTTTTTTTTCTATCTGCCGTCATTTCCAAGTTATCAAGCAAAATTAAAATTTTACCCTAATTTTGAGGGGTGATTGCACCCCTTAAATGGCAACGGTGATAGATAAAAACAAATTACGTGTTTGTCGTTTTCGCTTGTACTACACATGTACCAAGTTTCATCAAAATTGCGAATTGACAGTTCAAAACCTTTCCTTGTAAGACACTGTTCATCCGTCAGTGTATTAGGCTATGAATCGATGTATTCTGTTAGAATACATCGATTCATAGCCTAATACACGGAGAGAAAAATCATACAATTTTTGTAGATAAAATTTCAGAAAAATTACCATGCTCTCTTTTAATGCGTGTGCGATCGACGACCAAAGTAAAATATATATATTTTAGCACGGTAAAATTTAATGTGGTAACACAACTTCTATCACACTCTTAAGGGCCCCATACACGATGAGATCTGTATCGCTACATGTTACAGGTATCAGTATCATGATACAGATCTCGTCGTGTATGTGACTGTCTCGGTATCACTGTATCAGTATCAGCAAGTATCAGCTGGTATCGTGCTTGTCTCAAGTATCGTAGTAACTATGGTTGCATTTCTATTTTGACAATTAATAAAGTAAATAATTGTTATTTATTTGAATAATCATGTCTGCAGATAGAGATTTTTGGGAAAATTTTATTAATATGTATAAATTATACCCATGTCTACGGAATTCAAAATGTAAAGATGTTTATATTGCGATTGCTAATAGCACAGGTGACACAGGTCGTCGTAGATCGCACATTTCTTTATTAATAAAATTTTTTATCTGTACTGAGGTTTTACGATTCAGTCTCAGCGTGTGTGTGCTAAATAAACATGATACAAATCTCGGATATATGTATCGCTATTTGTATCGATACAAGGTATCGATACAGATCTCACCGTGTATGGGGCCCTTTATGCATATACGTATATATGTTACAGTTTAATTCTTGTTGTCATACTCTTTCATTTGCGCATCTGATCCGCAACCTTATGTTGCTTCGGCTGTACCTGTAAAAACTTCGAAGATGCCCGATCTTTTCCGACCTTTGATTCTTTATGATCCATACAAAAATGATTGGCAACAATATATTCTAATATTGAAGATAGTGGAGTAACAAAATGATGAATTAAACGATGACTATCCGTCAGGACATTCTAATGAACACTGCTTCGACATCGCACGACACCACACCAGCTAACCAGTACTTGCAACGCCACCAGTCCTGCTATGTGACCTTCATACATGATTGTGTTGATACTTTTTGCAGCTTGCCTCGCTATGTGACAGCGTTGATACCTTCTCTTTCTTTCTTTCTACTATTAGCTTCTTTTATTCTTCTCTACTTTTCTTCTATTTTAAGACAGCATGGAAATTAAACTGTCGGCAATGGAACTTTTTACTGTGCTGTTTTATAAATTTTACGGAGCTAACATTACGGAAAGAACATTCTATCCTTTAAATTTTACACGTCTTTTACACATCGATTGCAGTGCTGGGCATAGTAATTTTTATATGAATTTTCTCTCTGTGTAGCATTGTCGTGCAGAAAAAAGATATCAGAACGTAATATCCTATGTCTTTTCAGATTATTCATGGACACCTTTGCTACGGAGATCCTAAAAGTTATTACTTTTGTAGTTTACAGTAGTCAAAAAAGAGTATTTCAACTGTTTACATCTATAAGTTGTACTGTATCGTTTTAAACTGTATACATCAAGGAAGTACGCAATATACGTACGATATAAATAGTAATACGTATAGAAGCTTTAATACTTTTCAAATTCCAGTATCATTCTTTCCATTATATCATGAATTGCGATCATTTATCAATAGATTTCATTGCAGTTGCCGATATATATATATATATATATATATATATATATATATATATATATATATATATATATATATATATATATATATATATATATAATAAATTTATATCTGATTTATTAAGTGTATGTCGCCACTGAATTGTAGAATCAGCCAGATGGTCTGGAAATGATTTAATAACTATAATTTTGAAAATATAATAAATACTCATTTTTAGGCAAAGGGTAATTTAATAATGAACTTTAATTGTAAATAATTACCCCTTGCCCGAAAAAATAAGGTTTCGGTGGTGTTTCCCCGTCAGCTTACTTCTATTAGTGTAAGAATTTTTTTCATAGATTTAATAAATTTTCAGATTTATTAAAAATTGCCAAATTTTCGTTAGAAATACTGTTTTCATTGATATTTTGCATATTTATTTATATTCGTGGTACAGCATAATTACTACTTAATAATGATAAAATATTTGGTATGTGGAAGAATTTCGTTCGAACATTGTCTGTCTTAATTTTCATATCAGATAGTGTTATTTATTAATCTACATTCTAGGAATAATATCATAAAAATACAATCCTTAGCACATAATCAGTTCTCATCACCCCGCTTTAGAGATACATTTAAATACGCCTGATACAAGAACGGATACATAGAACAAAGACCCGATTACTTTGTTAATCCCGTCAAATATATTTATTTTATACATCAATAATACCATAAAACAGTTATACAAATTATACGTTATACGTTATGTAGCATTATACGTTAACAGTTATACGTTATGTAGCATTATAAAACAAGTGATAAAAGTAGAAATTGAATCTAATCGTTTTATGATGTTGCGAAACTTATAGCTAGCCGAATTGTAGAATGCAAATCATTATTATACTATAATATAGCGTATAATATTTCAGCTGTTTTGTAAAACTACCGAAAGTTTTTAGCTTTTTTACAAAACAGCCCCTTTTTGTAAAACGGCTGGCAATGTAATTCCGCTAATTTTTCAACCTGGCAGTGACATATAGGTATATACTGAGGAAAACTAATATATTAAGTAACTAAATCTGTAAAGTAATATTCACATTGCACTATTTTACAAATAGGTATGTATAATAATTTATATAGATGTTACCTTCAAAATTTTAATATTTAACTCCTTTTTTGTTATAATCGTTCTATCAAAAATAAACTTTTTCCCTATGCGGTATATACGCAGTATAAATATCCATCTAACTTCAACATATTTAATATTTATCATTCTGTCATTGTTAATATTTATTTTCTTTCATTTAAAAAATAAAAAAAAATATTCGAGGACCAAAGATACAGAAAAAAACGTATTGCGGATGTGGTTTTATTTATGTTGTGATCAATTTTATCAAAACTTCTGTTATCTTTCACTTTCCTTCTTTTCTTTTTTTGTTGATTGAAAATTTAAAAAAAGAAAAATAATAACAAAAATAAAAATTTATTTTACTTGTTTATGTTGCTTAAAATTGATTATGAAAAATTTTGTTGAAAGTTTTCCAATTAATCTGACTTTTCATTACTTAAAATAAAAACAAACAAAAAAAAAATATTAAAAAGGACAATTATAGTTGAGTTTGTCCTAAAAGAATGCGTCCTTTATTTTTACAACCTGTTCACAATGGTTTGAGCTCTAATATAGTAAGACGGAGAGCAGATGAGAACAGAATAATATAAATAGGCAATCATAGAAACGACGCTATTCTCTACGTGAACATGTTGCATGTGTCATCAAAAAGGGACGTAAATTGCAATACGCATTTTTCTTGACACACATCAAAACACCCAAAAATAACTGAAAAAAATTAAAAAAAACAGTTGCTGTGCAGCAATTGCACAGCAGTGATTGAGATATTAACACTATAACTATATAGTTCAAGGACTTTCACAATGAATTTCTGTAGGGGCCGACAATATTTTTGAAGAAACTTTATATAAACAAATATATAAAATGATTCAGCATGTGTACATACATCTACATTAATATTTTTAATAAAATCAAAAACAAAAAGTAAAATAATAAGGCCCGATTTACATTAACGCTCCGCTCTCGGTACGATATCACTACGCTCCCGATTCGATATATTCTTGTTGTGTTCACATTACAGTGCTGATATCATGCTGGTACTTGTACTGGCACAAGATTGCCGTAAAAATGTAAATTTCTTAATTTTGTAAATTCATACAGATTGCCGTGTGAAATATGAAAATTAAAATTATAACTATTGAATTAATTTTCCTAGCAACTAAAATAATAAAATAAAAGGGGCTTAATACTGAATTTCAAAAGAGAAACTTGTTTTTTATTTCTCAAGAAATTATTCGAAAGCGGAATTGTGATATACTTATTCGTTCTCAGTTCGATACAATAGTATATTGTACAATAAGTGGGAAAAGAGGCTTATTTCTCATGAATATGAGTTTGTTGCGCGAGCCCGTAGGGCGAGTGCAACAATTCATATGAGTGAGAAATAAGCTTTTCCCACGTATTTTACACTATACTTTTTCTACGAGCACATTTTTTCTCATAAAATTTAACATAAATAATTAAAATAAAATTTAAATCAGTAGTAAAAATTTTTTAAATTTATAATGCCAATGATAAGATGTTCAAATTTTTGCAAAAGCATACTTTGAAACTATGGAAACAATAATAAATATTCAACTTACATATGAGTCGTATAGTCCAAAACTGGCCTTGTCCATTTTGTAAAATTTTTCAGGAAACGCAAAAAACTGTTACTAGTACACATCACCTCTTAAATATTCAGATGGTAAGTTTTTTCAACATTAAACTGATGTTGGATTAAGAAACATGAATAAAAATTATAAAATAATGCATAGTTTTCTATTAAATAGCTTTTCAATTTTGGACAAGGCCACTTTTGAATCTAAACCACGGATAAGGTCATTTTTGTAACTAACCCTAATGGATTAGAAAGGTTTTGGAAATGGCAAATTCTGAAGGGTTTAAAGTAAACGACATAGAACTGAACTTCAAAACATTTATTTACGAGGCTATTACATTTTCAAAATAAACTGTTTTTATAAAGGCTCCAACAGATAAGATAGGTGAATTTATCTAAGGTCCAACCAAGGTAATGAGTGCCATGATAATGTTCGCCCTTGCACATGCATTCCGTAGCTGCAGTAATAGGCCAAGTTAGCTTTGCGTTTTCAAGTTATATGAAAATGTTCAATTTTGAACTTTCCCTAATTTTCTATTTTCTTTTCGCTCAACTGCATATATTTGTGCAAGTGTTATGTATATATTTACTTGTAGGATTCTAAGAGCTTCATAAAACGATGCATGCAGCTTCCCAAAACAAGGAATTTAGTTAAGTGTAGAGTAAAGATGAGTTATAGGTAAGGAACATACAAAAACCAGTGCTCTAAAAAAAACTGTTAACTAACTGCGATATAAATTCAGCGATAACTTGTCTTTAACTTTTCAGTTCACTTTTTGATGACGGCAGTCGTGTTTTTTAATCGATGATATTTTATAAGACCTTTCCAGTAAGGAACACTGGTTATGATCCTTTATTGATTCAGTGATGTCAATGGTGTTTATGTCCGGACAATTATTTACTGAGACTTCTCCGAGAGAATTTCTGTAGAATTCTAATTCTTCAATTATTTCCCATTTGTTTCCAAAATATTTTGTGAATAAAGATTTGATATCATTCAAGTTAGCAGCTTTAATTTTACTTTCAGGGGAAAGTATCTCTGGCTCCAAAGTGTTCTGGACGTTATTGAAAAAGCTTTAAAAGCGGTAGAGGATTTTACTTGGATTAGGCAAGCTATGGAATTGAGTACCTACCTATTGTGTAATGGCGGAAACTGTGGATAAGGTTAGTTTTGAAAATAACTGGATAAGCCTAGTTATGAAACTGACACATGAGTGGATAAGACTGGTTTTGGAAATAACCTCGATTTTTAAAATTAATTTACACAGGGTACGAATTTTTTTGAAACCGACAAATTATTGCTACAGATGGACATTTAAGTGTATAATAATATGGCGTCACTAACTCCAAATCGATTTTTTGTGGACAAGGCCACTTTTGGAACTATACGACTCATGTGTATATTTTTAGTATTAATTATATAGATTATATGTTAAATCAAAGACAGAGCCTACTTTTTTATTATATTAAGCCGTGGAAAATAATTTCCCACGGTTATTTCCGCATTGTGTGGGCAATTGTTAATTTTTACATATAGTTAGCCGTGCACAAAATGTTACTTTTAATAGCAGGAGTAGAAAAATATCTTCTCATAACAACTGAATGCAAGCGGAGTGGAGTGGAATCAAAAAAGTGTTTACACTATAGGTACAAGCCATAACAAATCTGATATCGGCCCGATAAAATATTACCTGGGCGGTATTGATATTGGCGTGACATTGGAGCGAAAGCGAACCGTGACTGATATCGGAAGGATATCAGAACGATGATGTGAATACACTCATTTTTTATTATGTTAGAATATTTTATCAAACCGGGAGCGGAATGATATCGTATCGAGAGCGGAGCGCCAATGTAAATCGGTAACAAATTGGTAAAAATAAATATAAAAAAAAAATTGAGAATCCTCGAGTTTCAACCTTAGCGAGGCCATAATATAATACATTATAAGTATAATGTATTATTATAATCGCAACAGAACAGGCTATTCAACTGAACAGACCAGACCTGAAATTTTTAGTAGAAGCTTTTATTGACAAGTTATACTAGGTACCAATCTTAAGATAAAAAATAATTCGTTTTAATTAGGCATTTATAACTTATCTATTTTTCCGTCCTTCAATTTGTAACGTAAAACTTACAACGACTATTTCCTTGATATTCGTAATTGGACGTTTAAGCAAACTTAAAAGAAATCACTGAAGGAAATAAATTAAATATTTCTACGGAAATATTTATACTATAAATAAAAGCTTGAAAATATTTTAATTCTATTAAATAAGGAAAAAAATCTTGAATAAATAGAAATTGTAATCTAGAAAATTGTTATATAATTTACTTCAAACGAATATATAACCTGAATAGCGAAACTCATTCCAATATCATTTACTTCAAATGAATACATAATCTGAATATAATCAAACCCAATTCCGTTATCATAATACCCCGTAGAATGTTATCGACTAATTTCTTGAAAATTGATGCAATTGATGAATTTTCTTGTCATAGCTACTGTGAGTACCAACAAGTATGAGACATTCAGCTTATAAAAGTAGAGGAAAAAGTGTATTAGTAAAGATGTGCTATAGAGTAGTAAGCAGCAAAGGCAATGCCAATATCTTAACAATATCAGTTTTCGTAAAATTCAGTCTTAATCTCCGCGTCATTTAAAAATACTGCAAAAGCAAGATTTATTTTACTCACTCTTGCATTTTTAAATTATGTTGTGGTAGATATTCTTAAGAAGTTTTCAAAAATTACAGTAAATTTAATATTAATTAATAAAGTAAATGTTGTAGGGTTTTTTAAAGTTTTGCTTTTTTCTAGATATTGTTCACTTGAGTCTTGGTATTGACCAGGGTTGTTGCGGATGTGATATACGCGAATAAATCTGCAGACCTTGATGCGGATGTAGATTTTTTAAGATCAACATCTGCAGATACAGATGTTTAAAATATACTTTTCCTAAGCAGCAAAATTTAGAATGTATAATAGAATAGTAAGAAATCGGATTGAACATAATCTATTAGAATTCAGATCGTAACTCTGGTGCATAGTCTCCGACGATCAGACCAATTATTGAAACTGTATTCAGTTGTATGGTTGGGCTATAACATCGAATGTCTGTTCGTATTGCAGGCATTCGCATCCGCACCATTCTAATACGAATGCAAATGCGAAAAATCGATGCAGATGTTCTTTATTTGTGCATGCGGATATCTGTAACAACACTAGTATTGAGAAGGCCGCTCCGAAGGAAGGCAGATGGGGCTACATTTTTATATAAAATTTTTTACTTTGCTCGGGAACCCGTCATTACTCTCACCGGCCCTGGGTATTGATTTTGTAACCATATTTATAATCTTCGTATTGGTCTTACTAAATTATGCATAATACTGGTCTTAGTTGTCGCTTTGCGGGACCAAAACAAAACTGATTTCACTCAACATTAATTCTAGTTAACGTAAAAGCCCCCATTATGGAACGGTATCTAATACTGGAACAGTTTTGACATTTAAATATTAATGAAGTTATTTCTGAAACAAATGCCTGATAACAAAAATTATTATTAATAGAATGATTGTTTTTCAATTTAAGTTCACCTCCCATTTATGGTTTCCTTACTTAATTAAAGAAATAAATATGTAAATGTCAAAACTGTTCCAGTATTAGATACCGTTCCATAATAGGGGCTTTTACGTTAATAATATATGCGAAAACCAATCTGCATTATATCATCCATAAAACATATTATTCAATATCTGTGGCCCATTTTACGAATTGACTGATGTAGAAAACAGTGTTTGAAGTACAGCAGGGGCCCGATCCTAATCTTAAGTATGGTAACTTTTGTTCCTTTTTTAGATTTAATTTGTAGTGGCAAGGCAACCTCTATATTTCTACTCTGACTGAAACTTTTCCAATATTGATTGTCTATTTACCGACAATCCCATTATCCCCTATATCCATTTGATATTACTTTTAAAACGTATGTTATCTCTATTTTATGTTTATTTATTTTTATAAGTAAAGTTTTTCATTCCGTTCCCGGGCACAGGCTATATATGTATGTTGTGTTGTCATCAAAAGTGGATTTATATTTATTTATTTAGAAAACGTGATAAGTGTAATTGTAAAAACCGTTATAGATATGTACGTATAAGACACACACTCACCACTACGTTCAAAGTTCTCGGTTCTCCACGATCAACAGTAATATTAGATACCGACATTACCGACGTTACTGACAACTTATTTTTACACTCGTGATGTTAGTGACTATGGAATCGTTAGAATAGCAATAATCCACCATCACACATGAACGAGTGATTCTATTTTTATTTCTGTTTTGATGAAAGCCGTTTTATTACGAAAACTTTACTGAATCCTAATTAGTTTCTGTAAATAATATGATCGTTTCAAGAAAAGCATGAGAGTAGCAGGGACGATACATTATTAAATATTAATATTTACCTACGAATTAGTATCAAATTTAAGATGAACTAAGTTATTTTAAGTACTTATAAAAACCGTAATTGAGAAGATAAATGGATAAGTCACATGAATATTAATAATATTTATTTTGTGACGATTAACGCTTGGAATTACATGTTAATGTTGCTGTAATCTATACCAATACCGTCAAATCAGTTAACTTTAATATAATTTTGAATTGATGAAGATGGCTTTAATTATATTTAACTGTTTTAATGAAATAAAATGATTAAAGTCTTTGATCTGACTCATACATTTTCTAGAAACTTTTTGCTAATCTAAAATAGAAAACAACAGCAATAACTAATAGATTAAAAACGAATTCATAACTTAACCCTGCCACTTTTTTTTGTGAAACTGGATATTATAATAGTATGTCGTGCAATAAGTGCGGGAAATTGTCGATTGCCCACGAAAGTGAAGTTGAGCGCACTCACTACGTTCGTGCGCTCATTCGCTTGAGTGGGCAATCGACAATCCTGCACGAGTTAAACATACTATTTTTTATTACGAATTTCACATATTTTTTTCTATTACTATCACTATTTTTGACATTCTTATTACTTTTTAAAATAATATTTTAAGTGTTCGTCTTTTTTTCTGAATTAATTATCGTTTAAATTACTTTTTTAGTGGTTTCTATAGAAATAATTATGAAATATTTATTAAATGAAAAATTAAGAGGCGGCTTTGCATGTTTTGATTAAATTTTGCGTGTTTTATTGTCAATTTGCGTGTGGAAAGTTACTTTCTGCACGCAAAAAAGTATGTTGGAAGAGTACAGTGGGCAAACAGCTATTTTGCGTACAGAAATGTGTGCGCCAAGTTAGTACTTCCCCCGCATGAGTAATAAAAAATTATTAAATATACAACTATTGTTTGCAATTTGTTTTTAATTCAAGTAATATCTACTTAATAAATCTCTAACACTGACTGACTGACTGATTGAGAGACAACACACAGCCTAAGCCGTTGGGCTTAGAAGAATGAAATTTTGCGCAGGATTTCCCTATGTAACGTAGGTGAGTACTAAGGAAGAATTTTTGAAAATTCGTCCCCTAAGTGGGTTAAGTAGGGAATGAAAATTTGTATGGAAATTCGTCATTTCTGAAGTTAAAAATATATAAAAATATGTTTCTATGGCTATTAAAGTAAATAATATCTTATTTAATAAATCTTTAACACTGACTGACAGACAACGCACAGCCTAAACTGTTGGGTTTAGAAGGTCATTTTTGAAGTTAGAAACGTGGGAGTTGGTCTTCAGACTTTTGAAAAACGTTGAAAATGAACAGAGTGAGCACCTAATAAAAAGATGTTACCAGTGTTGTGCTTATCTAGATAACGTTATCTGAAATTTTATCTAGATAACGTTTGTGTTATCTGTTATCTTTTATCTAGATATTTTCAAAGGAAGTTATCTGTTATCTTATCTCTTTATTAAGGGAAAGAAAAAGATAAGATAATAACAATACATCTATATTTAAAAAAAAAAAGAAATTTGAAGCTAAATTCACTATTTTCCTGTATCCACTTGGTTGACCCATCTAATTCAGGTAACTTTTAACACATTCTTTTAAGAATTACAAAAATGTTTAAAAGCAGTTATTTAATTTTAAACAGAATAATTGTAGCTTGGAATCATTTCCAGGGCCGTAGAAAGAAATGGTGGGCCGCAGGAATAAATCCCTCTCTAAATTTTTTCCTCCGGGAAAAAAGTGACGAGCAAAAAAAAGCTCTTTTTAATTTTATTTTGAGCCCTTTTCGAGAAATACGGGCACAATATTTCAGTGCGAGCCCTGGGGCTGAAACCCCGGCTACCCCACCCTCTCATCGAGCCTGATCATTTGACCCATAAGTTGGAATGATATTTAGTCGTGTAATATAAAATGTCATATTCCGACCACCTGATCTACCATGTATGATAGGGGAAAGTATCATAAATCGTACCGACGCCTTAATCGTACCATGGCAAAATTTCGTATTAGAATGTATTTTTTTGACATCTATCTGTTGTCATTTAAGTTATTTTATAAAATAATTGTCATAAAAATTAACAGCTAGCAGTGTAAACTCCGAAACACAAATTTATAACAATTTTAAGTTTTGACTAGTGTTTCATGTAAATTTTGAGTCATTTTTATAAGACTTTGTTGAAGAATATGGTAGATATTAACAACTATTTTGAAATTTATTCAGTAAAGTAATACATTAGTTTTATTTTCAACTAATTTTTATTTTCTTAACCTCATTAGTTAATGTAATATACTCTTTTTTTCAAAAAGTAACATAGTTGCCTATATTGTACTAGTACTGGTACGATACAGAAAACTGATAACACGTAATTACCTAAACCGTACCCTTAAAAAGTATTAACAAAAAATTGCGAAAGTAAAATAACTAAAATTATTTCGTTAGCATTTGTAACCTCTATTATATTTTTAGAATATATTATAATACCTATAAAATTTCTTTCTGTTTTTTAGAATAAATATGTGTGAGAAAAGAAAATATTACAATTGGTCAGAAGCAGATATAGAGATTGCTTTAAAATTATACTGAAATAAGATGTATGGCTCTAATGAACGTTATGTTATTTATATAAAATTCTAAAACCTATATTTAAAAGGCACTTAAAATGTTTAAATTTTGGAGTTAAGGACCATAAATATTAACAGGACGCCCCATAATTTTCAATAAATAAATAGAAGGCTACATACTGAAATTTGAAGAACGCTTCTTTGGCCTTACCATATTTGATGTACGAGGATTAACATATTAAGTAGTAAAACGAAACAAAATTCCTCATAATTCTAACAAAAGTAACGTAATGGTTGAGAACAAGTGGGTCTACTGTTTTATGAGTCGATATCCCAATTCGCATTTGTTGATTTTTTTGTTTTTAATAAAACAATGATTTTTTAAAAAATATGAGGATATTTCCTTTGTCACTTTATGTCTAAAACAAATTCTGTTTTTAAAATTTAATAGCATTTATTTAAGTAATATTCGTTGGTACGACTTAAGAATCTCGTGGTACGAATTATGAATCTAGTTTCCTAAATTGATACCAATTGCACTAATCTTAATTTTTACATTTTTTAAGCATTTTTGATTTAGTTTTCTTATTAAAACATGACAGGATGGATAGAAAAGACTTCAAAATTTCATTCCAACATAAAATTTTTGCCAAATTTTTGAAAATATTTCCATAAAATCAGAAAATGTACAAAGTGGTTTCAAATTAGGCAACTCTCCCCTAATTCAGATAAGTATATCAACACTTTCTTAAGCATTAGCCAATTGCTTAAAAGCAATTCTTTAGTTTTAAATCGAATTTTGTAACCTGGAATCATTTCCGTCATTAATTAGAATAATAGTAGGTTCTGTAATATAAAATGTCGTTTTTCGACCACTTGTTCGACCATGTAATTCAGATAAATATCGATACATTTTTAAACATTAGAGAAATGTTTAAAGGCAATTCTCGTATTTTAAATGGAGTTCTTATAATTAGGAATCATTTCGGCCATTAGTTGGAATAACACTTAAACGTGTAATATAAAATGTCGTTTTCCAACCACTTGTTCGATCATGTAATTCAGAAAAATACCGACACTGTTTAAGTACTTTTTTTAACCAAAAAATGTTGTACTCTGCTGTGCTAGGACGTGTGCTATCATGGACCGTGAATAAGAAAACTAAATTCCAAAACATCCGATTTTTGTCGCCAAAAACCTTTTTTTAACATTGTAATTAACACATCTTTCTGGAAACCAGCGAGGTACTTTCGCAGCCCAGCACCCAATTTACGGATCGGCGGTTGAGGAACACTGACCTAGTGCATTATTTCTGTGAATATTATCTTATCTGTTAGCTAAAATTGTATGTAGATAATGGGTAAATTATCTGTTATCTTTATCTAGATATTTTAAATTATGTTATCTATTATCTGTTATTTAGATAATAAAATTCGATATCTTGTCCAACACTGGATGTTACCGATGGAAAGTCCCGTTGGGTATCCGGCTAGTCTAATAATAAAATGAAATAGATTCGAAATTTCGAGTGACAGACCTAGTTGCTATACATGCTAATGTTAAAATGTAATGTTTTACTGCTTGTACTAGACATCTCGTTCGTAATGTGACAAGTGGTTAAAAAATCGTAACTTTACCTAACTTATGGTTACCATTACTTAATTTTTAGCAAATGAGTAATTACGTTAATTTTTCCATTACTATCATGAAAATTCACATTAGTGATTGTTTACGACGAACTTCAGTGTCAAATCTGAATTGTTAATTGCACATTAATTAAAGGGCCACAAACGAGAGAAAAGGGTACTACAAACATTTACAAACGGTCTACAATTGATTGAAAAATATAATATTTTAATGTTGAAATAGTTTCCAGCCAGCGTCATGATGCTCCACTGACCTAACAATTATAAAAGCAAATATCTTTAGAATGCTCAGAGATAGCTCTTTCAAACAATAGCTAACGTCATATGTTAATTAAAACTTTTTTTGGATCAAACTGATCCCCTTTTTTAATACAAAATAATACGCGTCATTATAAGATATAAAATTCTGCCAAATTTCAAATTAATTACAATAATAATCGTAACATTTACGATTCAGGTACCATCACAGTGTGACCGGCCGAAAAATAGTCAATATTCGCAATTTTTTCGGATGAATAGGATGGGGGAATGTTATTATAATTTTTTGAAAAAATGTCTTTATAAAAAAGAGCGGCTATTAGTGCCCATGATTGCGGCGGCAGTTTTTATCTGAAAAAAAAAAAAAAAAAAATCAAATAGATTATCCGGTATAATAGATAGCTTAGGTAAGCCGCTATGTTCCTATGGAGGTTTCTTTTGAAATTTGAAAAAATGACGGCGGATTAAATAAAAAGTACAAAATTTAGGCATGTTGTTAAACAGTTTTCCGTGTGAAAAAATAGGAAGATTTCAAAAAGAAAAAGCTTCCATAGGAACATGGAAGGAATAAAAAATACTCTGTTAAAATTTCAAACCTATTGCTTGGAAACTTTCCCTCTGAGAGTGGGTACCGTCTTTAAAGAGGGCATTTCGAGACAAAAGCATTTAAAGTTTGTCTCGCAATTGTTTTAAAACATTGTTTCAACAAAAATGTGATACTGTGGTGATAACAATTAATCTCATATGTCCACTGGTTGTGGAAAGACTGAATGTAAGTGGTATAGCATCCGGTTAAAGGACGCTTATCGATCCACAGAATTTTGTATTCCGACTGAATCCGTAGTCGTAGCTACCGTAATAATTCCTACATTAAGCCGTGGTCGTAGCAACCGTAATAATTCGAATTTCAATTTGAAATTTTGACAGAACATACATAACTGTATGTACTTTAAAACAAGACCAAAAAAATTGATATTTTCAAAATTCTACACTGTGATGGTACCTTAATCGTAATTAATATTTGCATTGTTAAAGGATAAAAGTCTTTACAAGAAACAAACTGCAAATGATAGTAATAGGAGAAACTGCGTTTAAAAAGTCATTTGCAAGTTCTAACGAAATTTTTAATAGTTCCTTTATATATGAAAAATACAAAGACATCACATCAAAGATAAAGTCATTGTATACCGATACAGTCAAAACTTTTTTAATTTATTCATAAAATAAAAGATTAAAATAAGATTAAAATTGTATTCTTTTCCCTTATTTACTGTGTCCTAAGGTAGAAAAATATATATTATATCCTGAAGATACGAAATGACATTTTAAATAGGGTTTAATCTTTACTGCCATACCCTTTTCATTGTGCCAGATACATAACAATTAACTGATTGATGCACCACCATTGTAATCCCTTGTCAATTCTTATTTAAACTGAAGGGAGACATAACTTAAATTTTCTTTTTTAATCCAGAGATTTATTGTTCATTTTTTATTTAATATTATGTTTATAAGCTTTCGGCAAAATTGATTTCAGCAAATGAACTAAATATTAAATAATATAAGTGTCTCGATTCCAAGCTGAAAAAGATATTTGAGAGTAGAGAGAGCGATCCACTTTATTTGATCTCACATTGTAAGAAATTTTCGTAATTTTTTTAAGTAAGCGAACCATACACTTGTAAAAATTCGTGAGGATCTCAGAGATGTACACTCAAACATATCTGAACCTGAACATATCTGACTGCTTACTAAAGTAGGTGCAGTGGTTCGAGAAATGTTTGTAAATCGCTTCGTGCTTGGACTTCGGTTTTAGAATTACCCTTTAACTAAAGCAAAAAACCAAGACGAAAACACGAAGTGACCTACATCCCTATACCTGGCCAACTATAGGCAACTTCGTGAGTAATGTACTGCGTAGGTACTTAATCAACAAAAACTTGAGCTTGTGAAAAACTTTGAAAAACTAATGATCAAATTCATTGAAAATCTGAATATGAGGCCTATGCCTTGCTGTAGATAAATACTGTATCTGATAAAGAGTCACAATTTATAAGGTACCGTTTTTTTCTTTCTTTCTTTTTTTTTTAAAATTCATAAAAAGGCATAATTAAAGGTCATTTTACCATTTTAAACGGTATTCAGCAAGTTTGAAGTGAAGAGTCTCGCCGGGTAAGAATATGGGATTTCGGGCCAGCGGCTTTTTCGGCTATTCTTTTTTAGGAATGTTGCTTATGGTGAGTAATGTTTGAAAATATAGGTATCAGACCTCTACCCCCTATATTGTCAGAGCGATGGGGGTAACAACCCTTAACTTCAAATTTTTTTTTTCTTCAAGACTATTGATGGTAATTAGATGAAATTAACAGAGGATATTGATATAAAATAGCTTTATATTATACAATTTTTTTTACGTTCGTATGACGTCATTTACCGCATTAAAATACCTAATAATTAAATTTTTGAGAGTGTGTGTTTTAGACCAACCCCTTGAGTGATATCAACCAAAAAAATATGTTATTTGGCTCTAACATAGTTATCGGGTGTAACAATTTCAGCACGGTCAGATTGGTGGAAGGTGTCTTAAAAAATATAAATTCAGGTTAAGTAAACAATAAGACACCCCCACGAAAAAAACTAAGGTCGTGATCTGGATGACTGACTTTGGTATTTTATACATTTTTCAACGCTGAGTGCGAATTCAAGGTCAAAAAAATTCTTATACTCCCTAAATTTTTGTTGGGAGCCGCAAATATTCTTTAAATAGGTGTAAAGTTATGAATATCAGGATCATTACAGAAAGGAGTATTAATAGGCATTTTACAATCCTCGTGCCTTTATATTATTTCCAAAGGCTCCAACAAGGGTATAACACCCACCGAAGGGTTAGCACCCATTTACACCCCTTTTTTAGCTCTCTGATCATAGAATTACGTTATGGAAACTTCTGCTTACAAGCTCTTGGGAATGCAAGGGTAAAATGGTATAGGATGAACACAGCCGAAGTATCGACCCTTTAAAGGGGTGAAAATCACCCCCTGCTGGATGGTAGTGAAGGAAGATGTAAGAGAGCAAATTTTTCTTGTTTTTATTCTGCAATGGTCGTAGCATACTGAGCAGAGCAACCCTTAATTGCTTTAATCGTACTTGTCTAAGGAATTGAAACCACCCCAAACTCACAAAAAGTATTAGAAAACCATTTAAGACCAGAAACATGCACTCTACAGATGCACTTGTAAACTAGAAGTTGTCATTACGTAAATCTACGTCCAGAAAGATTTAAAAGAGTTGTAGAGGGCGAATTAACCCTTTCGGTAAATGTTACACCCTCGGTGGACCCTTTGGCAATAATATGAGGTACGCGAGTTGCAAAGTGCCCATTCATATTCCTTTCTGTAATGATATTGATATTCATAACTTTACACTTACTTAAGGGATATTTATGGCTCTGTACAAAAATTTAAGGGGTATAAGAATTTTTTTGACCTTGAATTCGCACTCAGCGTTGAAAAATGTATAAAAATACCAAAGTCAGTCATCCAGATCACGACCTTAGTTTTTTTCGTGGGGGTGTCATATTGTTATTTAACTTTAATTTATGTTTTTTAAGAGCTTGCTGAAACTTCTACACACGATAACATGTTAAAGCCAAATAACATATTTTTTTGGTAGGTGTCACACAAGGGGTTGGTCTAAAACACGCACCCTCAAAAATTCTATTATTATTTTAATGTAATAATTGACGTCATATGAATGTAAAAAAATTGTATAATATAAAGCTACTTTATATCAACATCCTCTGTTAATTTTATCTAATTATCTTCAATAGTCTTCAAGAAAAGAAATTTAAAATTAAGGGTTGTTACCCCCATATCTCTGACAATATAGGGGGAAGAGGTCTAATAATCATATTTTTGAACAACACTCACCATAAGCAACATTCTTGAAAAAGAATAGCCCGAGAAGTCGCTGGGCCGAATTCCCATATGCTTACCCGACAAGACTCTTTAATGAAGAAGCAGGTGTATTTCAGATAGTATTTTAAAACTGAATTGACAAGGTTCAATTTATTAGCTTAGATAAATTACTCGAAAGAATGTAGACATGTAAAAAATTTGATGTAAAATTATATAATATTACGTTAGCTAGGTAATATTGAATACTTTTACATCAACTATATTTTTTACGTATTAGTTATATTTTTACGTTTCACTATAAATAAATGACAATAATCAAAATATAATCTTCGTAATTAATTAAAATAAGAATTTTTATTTAAATGATTTGGAAAATTACATCAACTCTGACAACGCAGTGAAGTATGAAATAGTATTAAAATAGGTTTAAAATAAAGATAGTGTCGTCTATGTAGAGTTTTAACTGGTATTCGTGTCTCTAATTTTATTTAGAAAGAATGTAGCCTATTTAGGATATGGCAAACACTGTTTCTAATAATTTTTGATTAAAAAATTAGATATTTTTAATTAAAATTATAAAAAAAATTAAACGAATGACGAAATATAAAAGAAACAAGTATCAAATAAATGAATAAACGTACAATTCGAGTGACATGACGTAAAAAAAAATATAGGAATACATATAGGCGTCGGTAAACCCATATGTGATATACGTAATGGAAGCAGTGATAAAAAAATAAAATATAACAAAAAAATTAAATTTATTTATGAAAATGAAGTCGGTTAATAAGATAAACATATAAATATTTATACCATGCATACTATGTGTTATGTTCTAAAAACACACTGACAGATTTTTATGTAATTGGTCGAGTTTAATTATAACGAAAAGAGGACGTTCTTATCTAAATAAAATTTATTGAAAAAGAATAGAAACCAACAAAAAGTAAAATGATAAAAATAGGGTTGACCGGGGTAATTGTGAATGAATTTTCATAAATTGAGATAAAAACGTTGCTTTAAGTATTTTTTTTTATTGTATATATCACATAATGGTTGATTTATTTTTAATTCTACATTATTCAGGATTCACCGCACAAATTTTGAGCAAATTGGTATGAAAAACAAATATTTTATAAGCCATTCACAGTTCCCTGGTACGGTTTCGCAAATCTTATGAATTTTGGGGTAAAAGTGAATACCATCAGAAAAATTATTTAGAATGGATTACAAGAGAAGTGAGGTACATCAGAGTAAAACCCAACTCAGATTCTTCACATTTACTCCACCTTCAAATATTTTATCATACTTTAGCACAATTTCTCTTTGCTTAATGCAAGTTACCCATACCTCAAATTTGTACAAAAATCAAGGTTAAATAAAAATAGCAAAAATTGTACGAACAAATTTGTTACAAGCAAAAAGTGATATTTTGATGATATTTTGTCATTTTATCATATAAAAAATCAAAAAATTACATGATTTTTACACAAAAACAAGGAAAATGAGACTTTTTCAAGGGAATACATTTAGTTAACATGAATAAAAAACAACAATACATTAGGTCTAATACTGTAAATAAAAAAAAAATGGTTTTGTGTTAATCCTACTGCCCTTGGACACTCACAGAGACATTTAAAACAAGTAATTTTTCTGTTTTTGTAAGTTGTTATTGGGTAAGGGAGCACAGTAATGATTTCGTAGATTGATACACAAAACATACAAAACATATTGCTCTTTACACAATTTTTTCTTTGTAATCTTTGTACAACGGAAACTTGTAAAATAATGTCACCACCATCTTTATCAACATTTTCAACTCTGAAAAGAACACTACTGAAATATTTGACCGAATGGGGGCATTTGTGAATGACGTTCACAATTACCCCACAATTTTAAAATCATGGGGTAATTGTGAATTGGTAATAAATTGTCCAATTTCTTTAGCAGTTAATAAGGAACCCTCTCAGGGTTTAGATCACTTCTTTAGAACTACTTTTAACAATTTATTACCTTTTAAAAAAAGAAAATGTATTTAAAAAAAATTTTTTTTGAGGATTGGTCGAAGTAAGATACACAAAATTTTGTAAGGGTTTTTTCAAAATAAAAAAAAAAGATACCTACTAATACTTGGAGAATTGTTATAAAATTTTAATAGCATATAAAGAAAGGACAGAAAAATATACTAAGAGTTCATTTTTAACAATATTAATGTTATTTTAGAAATTATAGGCGCCGTTCACAATTGCCCCAATTCACAATTACCCCGGTGAACCCTACAATACTACATACTTATATATACTGCTAGGGAAAAAGTTTAAAAAAAAAGATAATTTAGTGCGATAAAAATAAAGTTTGACCGAAGATCAACTTTTCTACTGTTACTAATGTGGTGCCTCTAAAAACTATAAGGGCTTTTCTATTCAAAACAATCAGAACTCCCTACCAATTGTATATCGGTATTTTGCTAGAAGTATTACTTATTTAAATTACACATTCCAAGTACGTAATACTAAATATTCATAAGGTTCATAAGTCTACAATGAATAATACAAATGTCCGACCTTTTTTCTATACTTCTGTTATAATAGCATGAAAAGCCTATTGTTTATATAGATAAACAGGGTGCCAATGGAAAGCTGCCTTGGTAATATTTAGAGTTCCCTTCCATTTTTTGCTCTTACTATAATCTCCACTTGTTAAATAATATTGAAGGACAAGTTCCTCTCTACAACGACCGGAAACATATTTATTCGTTACCAAAACTGGTGACAATTGACAGGACCCCAACACGACAGAGAAATTCTTGAAAAGTTATCGGCAGGGGGGGGGGGGGAGAACAAAATACAAAACTACATTCTATATAATAGAATAAGCTACATAGCCTTCAGAACCGATTATTGTAACTATTCCGATGGAGATTATTCTGAAAACATTCGTCATTGATAATTTTCTCTTGATCAACTGTAGCTGTTTCTTTGGGCTAAAATTCAGTTTACGTCGTTATTCAATAATTTCGATGTTTGCCGGAAAATAGAAACAAATGTGGTTGAAAATTATTGTATTTAAAAAATTAAGTTCGGCAGTTTCGCATTGTTCTGTTATTTTTATCATGTTCTATAAATGAGTAATACAATAAGTTGCTTTAAGTAATGTGCCATATCATACAGTTGTCTCTATTAAAAAATGTGTAAAATATTAATAAATTTCAGTTTTTGAAAATAAAAATATGCTTGCCGGCTTTAGCTTTTCACAATTAAAAGTTTCCGTCAAGTTCGATTCGTCTTTACCGGTTAAAAAGAAAAATATCATATGATAACGTAAAAAATTTCTAACTTAACGGAAACTTCAAGTGAATAAAAATGTCAAATTTGCTGTATTTATGACTCTAATGTTCTACCTTCAATACAAAATACTACGACAACTTTTCGTTTGTCATCCTGTATAAGATACAGTTTATTTTTCATTTATTTACAATTTTTCTTTCTTTCCATTCTATTTCCATATTTGTTTTCTTTTGTTTTATTTATGATTTAAATATTAATAAGTTGAAAAACATTTTCTCATTGTTTGGAAAGTTCAGTTCGATTAAAACAGATGCATTTTCCATGTCAAAATAAACTTATGTTTTGTACATTTCCCGAACGTGAAAACACATTATTTATATTGTTTTAAAACACACAGTTTTCTTGGGATTACTTTTATAAATATTTCTTTGAATAATCAAAATGGGAAAAACATTCTATTTCCGGTCAACTAAATCGAATTGAATATTGTTAAATGGTTTCTAAGGTAATTTTATTGAATTAATTTTCCAAATCATTGTAGTTGAGGCAGACAACACCAAAAAAAGTTTAAGATTAACTTGATCTTTTGAAAAAAAATTTACTTTGTCATCTGCTAGAATATATTACGGTTAAATATACATGTAAATCGGTATCCGGTGATACTAACTGCGCCACCATCAAGTTTAAGAATCGATGTTTTAAACAGTAGGTGTATATAAATAAATTTAGCGTGTATGATGGAACAAAGCTGCCTGAAGAGTATTTTTTAATTGAGTTAATGTCGGTAAAATTTTCAATTATCACAGAAATTGATAAAATTTATCGAGTATATAAAATATTATATTCTGTTCCAGAAAAATTTGGTATGATAAATCTTCTGTGTCGGTAGTGTCTGTCATACTCGTTGACAGATCTGACAGACACTTCCGTCAATAAAGGATTTGTCATATCAATTTTTTCTGAAAAGGAGTGTAATATTTTGTTTTTAAACCTAAAATTTCATCAATTTCCACACAGAAATTAAAAACTTAAAAACTTGAACGATAATTAATAGAACGTAAAGCTCTTACTAATTCATTAATAGCATGAAAATAAACTTTTAAACTTCAATGTGATTTATTCCCAAAATTAGTGGTTGTGGTCCTTCGATAGTAAGGTCATAGAGATTATGCTACCACTAGCAAAGTTACGGTGAATATGGACCATTGGGTAGTAAGGTCATAGTCATTACGAACCACAGGTAGAAAAGTACATCGAATAGGAACCACTGTGTAAGTATGGTCATAGTGACTCTCCCTCTAACTCAATTACAAAATAATTTCACTTGATATGAAAAATATAATTAATTTTTTTTTAATACTATAGATGTAAATATAAAATCAAAGTTTATTGTGTTGCAAAATGGTTCTTATTTAATGCTACTGAGAGTCTTACTTAAAAAAAAAAAAAAAAAAAAAAAAAACAACTTACTGAATTATTTGAAATTTATACTGTATATATCTTTTTACCTTCTATGTTAACCCAACTTGTATGCCAAATATTCGTACAGAAAATTTTTTTAATACAAATACTTCATAAAATTTAATTTTTTTTTTCTTTTTTTGGTTGACCGACATTCTACAAATAATTAATAATAAAAGCCACAATAAAATTTGTTTTCAGATGATAATTACGGCCGCTAGAGGGCCCAACAATTTGTAAAATTTTTGGCTCGTAAAATTGTTTTAAAATTTATTTCTAGTAGTACTTCTGAAAACTTGTTTTTAACCGCCACTTTTCTTTTCTTTATAATGAAGCTGAGGTTTTTTGTCGATTGTCAACAACTCAAAAGCAATAAAATCTTTGGAATTGTATTTCCCTTGTGCTACTGTGAAATCATAACAAAAATTTCTATTTTCTTTTTATGTAATAATTTTTTTGGGGAATTGTGGCCAGTTAATTTTCTTTTATACAATACACAAGTCGATAAGATGACCCGAAAAACAAAGCATATATTTAAATAAAAATGGAAACCAAGGACGGAAAAAAACTCATTAAAAGAAGAGAAAATTTTTTAAATGAAAATGAGAAAATAGAGGAAAATTGAGAAGAAAATCATTTCCGTAATAATAATAATAATATTGGGGAAAAGCTAAATTGAAATGGGTAACGATATTCCTCTTTGAATTGCGTCATAAATTTTACCCAAAAAACAAACCAGACAGCGACCAAACCGAAGCGGAGCGGGCCAATTCGTAAGTTAACTAGTATTTAGTGTCTTATATTAAATGTATACGTGAAGCAACCGTAACTAGACAATCAACCGGCCTGCAAGTCGTATTATATGTATACGAAACTATGAAACGCAACAGCAATAATACCGAAAAAGTTACAAAATCAGCAGAAAAATTTCACTCAGGAAAAACTGTTCCGCTATAACAATTTTCATTTATATATACATATACAATATAACATATATTATAGTTAAACATCTCTAAGTTTGTGCCTGATATGATTTTTTAAATTCCCTTACACTCGAGAAAGAAAATATTTTCTCCGTAAATAGGTCTATTTATATATACAGTCCGATTTTTGTACGTATTCAATCTAAAAAAAATTGATTAAAGCATGGGTATTTTTTTTTCTGAAACGATTGTTTAAATTATATCGAGCCATTACCGCCATTTTAGCGTAACCGACAAATATCAAATTTTATAGGAGAAGGATTTTTATAAGTCCGGAAACATTCGTCAATCTTCGGACCTATTATAATTTCGTTCAAATTCTTGCTATTCTTGAAACATCAGTATCACATACTGCAAAAATCCACTTGTCGCACACTCCAAGAAGTGTGACATCGACATTAAGTGAGGGGAGAGTCCATACCTCGTTTACTCACGTACACTGATTCTTAAGTATGTGTGTGTTTCAACACAACGTATTCGCTTTAGTCCTGGACGGTCATGTATCGTCATAATGTATGCTTATCTTAAAGTATTATTAATTTACCTATGCATGTATATTATAGGTTTTGAATCGATTCTTGCGATTGTTATACATTGTTGATTTTAATGCAATTTATTACTTTTGGTTATTATTTTTTATTTAAATTGAGTTTAATTATATTTATATATAGTTCAACGTATTATTATTATCATTATCACAGTTTAAATAATAGTTTGTTTCACAAACAGTTACGAAAGGAGATGACGTAAGAGTGTCATTTAGAATTCAAAAATTCCAAAGGGTTATCCATGTTATGTACCTAAATAATGCATAACATTATGCATACTAATACAGTGAAAATATTATCACTAAAGTAAATTTAATTTAGAAAAATCAATTTTCAGGTCAAATTATTTTGTGAAAATTTAGAGTTGATAATTATGTAAATTATTTAATTTTGTCTAAGTTTCACTGACTTTTTTAAAATTTTTAAAAACGATGGCAGTGGAATTTTAGCTGTCATTAAAATTTTTTTTATTTAACTTGTCATCAGTTATTTTTGATATTTCCTTGTAATTTTAGTGTGTTTTGTGATCTGTAAGATATTTCGGACATGTATTTAATTATTATGGTGGCTTAAAATGTCTGGTGATAACTCTTGTGCTGCTAAATTTTGTTTAAATCATTCAAAAAAAAATTTCAAATTATGTTTTTTTTGAGTGCCGTTTGATGCAAATTTGTAAGTATTATTATAATTTGAATGCTTATGTAAAAATACGTTAAATAACAAATAATTATTAATATTTTATAATAATTCAGTTATTATTTTCGATTTTGACAGTGGTTGGTGCTAATAGGTCGTGACGATTTAAATTCTCGTGTTGAATACTGTCATCAATTTCGCGTTTGCTCAATTCATTTTGAAGAAAGTTGCTTTTAGTTGTTCATATAATTTAACATGACCATTATCAACCCTCAATCTCACATGTACAAACACATGCAATCACATAAGTAAAAAATGACATACATAATTGTTTGTACTTATATCAAAAAAGGATAGAAAGTGCGTTTCGCTATTGCCTATGGTAATAATCTTTTATTTATACTGTGCCATTATCATTATTTTAATAAAAAAGTGTTTAAAGAATTTATTTTACAATTTTTGTTGAATTAGAAAATATAGTTTCTATCTTTTGATTTGATATTTTGTAGTTGCAAAATTTGTTGTCATAATATTTTCTTTAAAAAAACATAACAAAAAACAAAATTTAAAAAGTGAAAATAGTGACAATTTTTACATTATTTTTTTAAATTTTTTAATGCAAACATGGCTGACTATGCTGCAGTTTTAATTTTAAAGTTTGGGGTATCCTAGAAAAAGAAATATATATTGGCATTTTACATGCTATTTATAATATTTGTCTCTTTTTAACGTGTACGTATTATCTTTCGTACGTAATATAAATTACTGGTCCTTTTATTTCTACTGTCTATGGTCAAAATGTATGTAAAAATGTATTTAAATGCTTTATATACTTTATCCCGAAAATTGAGAAACAATAATCACTGTGGACCTATATTTAATGCGTGTCAAACACGCACTTGACGACTTTTTTAAATATTTGTATGGCGCCTGCGATATTTCTGCTGTCTTAATTTTATTACGCCTGAGCGTATTATTCCTATTATTTTATTAACCTTACGATAAAAATGGTTATTGTTGGTTACGCTAAAATGTGAAAATGTGTTGTATTAACTCGTTGCTATAACTCGTTGATTAACGAATTTTAGAGAAAAACGTTAACACTGCTTGGTCCGTTACAGTTTAAGATGTTGCTTGCAATAAAAATCTCGATTTCGATAAGTGTCGCTTACGATAAATCGGCGGTAATGGCTCGATATTTGACTTCATTTCTCATGTTCACTAAGGGGTTACGTCGGAGTATAAGGAATGCTCGAAAAGTAGACAGGATTTTTTTAATAGTTGCTGAAAAAATAGTATATTACTTAACAAGCACCCGAAGTGTTATTTTTGTGGCTTCGGATGCAGTTTGAGAATCCGAGGTTGAAAATCGGTATATTTTTTAAATTATAATTGATCCAATCACTTAGAAATTATTGAAGACATGAGTGGATGAAAGTGTTATGTAACATTTTTATAATTCCACAGTAGAAGCATGTGAAAGATTTTATTTACCTATACTTCCCATGCAACAGCATATGTTTATTATTGAATTTCTACAAAACTATTGGAGCTAATGTAACGAAATTTCAATATAATATGATACTTCAGCATGGAATATTTCAAAATTTGGCAAATAATTAATTTCTGAAAAAATGTTACATAACACCTTCATACACTCATGTCTTCAATTTTCTGTCAGCAACTAGTTTAAAAATTTCTTCGATGAGTTTGCAAATTGGTTAATCTTTACCGATTTTTTATTTTT
Organism: Brachynemurus nebulosus; assembly: GCA_035578155.1. NCBI lineage: Eukaryota > Metazoa > Arthropoda > Insecta > Neuroptera > Myrmeleontidae > Brachynemurus > Brachynemurus nebulosus. The sequence goes on from JAPWDM010000003.1 coordinate 26,963,080, forward strand.
ATAATATTAAATATTACCTTAAGCACTATGTGTTTCAAATTCCAAAGCTCTAACTCGACTGGAAATACCCTACCTTTTTGACAATCTATTAGTCAATTAGTCAATGAGTACCAAAAACGGTGATTAATATACACTAGCATTTTCGAAATTATTCCACCTAAACATATGAAAGTTGATTGAAAAATTTCTTCTATTAAGTTCAACCTTTCAGAGAATATTTAGTCCTGTAACTTAACTAGTCTCCGAGATTCGGACAGTGGTAAATTTGAATACAGTCAAAATATACATAATTAAAAAGAGTTCAATTTGGTGAATTGACTGCTCACTGTACGGAACCCTAATTGTGCGAGCCCGATTTGCTCTTAACCAACTTTTTCGTAATATCAGCCGATCTCTTAATACTGATCATTCACAAACATATTGGCATTGTCACATTCCGCCAAAACAAAATTGTTAGAATACCAGTTAACTTTCGAGAATGTACAACCTTATTATTAGTAAAAATATAATTGTAGATTTTATTTTGGCTAACAATCCCTTTATATTGTAATATTATATTACTGGCATTTACCGATATTTTACTGTAACACAATTTGTTTCTTCTTGTACCACTTATTTTTACGTCATTTCCTTTCATGTAGACATACATACTTACGTTCATATAACATACGTTGACTATTACCGTCTCACAGATGTGAAGGCAGTCATTTAAAATTATATGTCTCTCAAAAGTACGATTATTTTTATTATATTAATATTTTTCATAGACTCTGTCAAGTATGTAACCTTCTGTTCGCCAAGTGGAATAGAAAACATAAAAAAAATTGAAAAAACACTTGATTTGATACGAGATTGTGATTTTATTCTGAAACATTATATTTTATGTCGGTTTAATTAACTATCGATTATATAGAATAGAAAGTCATTTATATTTTTCAAAGAACGAACTTGTATTCTCATGTCAAATGTCATTTTAGCGAATTTCGAAAACTCGAAATTCAACTATTACAGTAGGTGTCATGACGCAATCTGAGTCCGGGACTATGGCAGAAATCTGTTTTGAGGTCCCTAGAATACGAAAATGATATTCACTAAAATTTATATATATATATATATATATATATATATATATATATATATATATATATATATATATATATATATATAGATATTTATGTGTTCCCACGATAACTCTCGAACGAAACGTCTAACGCTTATGAAATTTTGTGTGCGGACTGGATTCTGAATTGGCTTGGCTAAGTTCGTTAGCCAGACACGTCGGATGCCCAGAAGTAGGTTTTCTGGCCATTTTTTATCATTCGATCTTATCATAAGACAGTTCGATTTTTACATCGTTGAAAAGGAAAAAAAAAAATTGTGAAGAAAATGTTCTTATAATTTTCTTTCTATGTTAAGTAGTTTTCGAGAAAATGTAAATTTTCACTTTTATTCTTTCTTTATTAGTCTAATAAGTAATTTATATTTATATCTCAGTTCTTTATGAAATATAAAAATATTTCACTTTTTTATTAAAGAATTTTGTGAGAACAAGTGAAAACTGTTCACATATATGTGTTATAACACACATACATGTATAGAGTTTTGTTTCTCATTTATTGCATTATAATTAGCATGGTTCTATCTCATGTTAAAAAATGTAAATTAAACAGATTTTCTAAACTAATGTAATGAAGAATTTTTTTTTTTTTATTGAATTTTTAAGTAAACAAGAAATTGAAGATTATGTTATGATATAATATTATTAAATATATGAAACAAAACAAAATATGTACAATGTACATATGTATGTACGGAAAAATATTTTGAATCCATTTTGAAAATTTTTTCACTAATAATTAATAATGTTAAAAAATTAAACCATTTCAAATGGATTTAAGGTATTTTATGTGAGGTCAAGGTTTTCGGAACCTAAAAAGGCCAGAAATTAATTAACCAATCGATTTTAAAAATTTTTTCACAGTTAGTAAGTTAAAGTATTTGAATTAATTAATTAAATGATGTCCGCAAGAAGCTTACGGACTGCCATAAGTTATATGAGATCCTTAGAACCCTTTTCTTACTGTTAGAGTACTAGACTTGTATGAGTTTCGCCAGGATTTACTGATCCCATAATTGTAAAAAATAAACTAAACGACCAATTTTAAAAATTTCTTCACTGTTACAGAGCTAAACTATTTTAGATAGATTTAGAATACATTATGTAAGGTCCGCCAGGGTCCACAGGACCCAAAAGTGTCAAAAATAAACTAACCGACCGATTTTGAAAATTTTTTCACTGTTGCGGAACTAAGCTATTTTAGATAGACATACATTACGTTATTTAGGGTCCGCCAGGGTCCATGGGACCCAAAAGTGGTAAAAATAAACTAACCGACCGATTTTGAAAATTTTTTCACTGTTACAGAGCTAAACTATTTTAGATAAATATAGATTACGTTATGTAAAGTCTGCCAGAGTCCATCGGATCCAAAAGTGTCAAAAATAAATTAACCGACCGATTTTGAAAATTTTTTCACTGTTGGGGAGCTAAGCCATTTTAGATACATATAGATTACGTTATGTAAGGTCTGAAGTGTCAGTAGGACCTAAAAGTGTCAAAAATAAAATAACTGACCGATTTTGAAACTTTTTTACTATTACCGAGGTAAACTATTTTAGATAGGTACAGGTTGTGTTATCTGAGATCCACAACTGTCCTGCGGATGCAAATGCGGCGTAGAATGTTACACAACGGGTTTTGAATATATATATATATATATATATATATATATATATATATATATATATATATATATATATATAACATAAAGTCCGCCTAGAATATACGGTCGAGCTGATTTTTTAATGAGGTCCACCGGGATCTTGCAGATCCGAAAACGCCAGTAATAAGCTATCGAACCGATGCTTAAAAATTTCTCACTGCTAGAGAACTAAATTATTTTAGATGGATACAACTATGCTGCACAAAATTCGTTCGGGTTCTTGGGTCCCCAAAAATACCAAAACTAATTACCCAACCGATTTTAAAAATTCTTTTACTCTTAGAAAGCTAAACTATTTTAAATAGGTACAGGTCTTAGATGAGATCCGCCAGTGCCCAAGATTTGGAAATTCGCTATGTTATGCAGATGCTGCGACAGGGGTATTTAAAAATAAATGTAGCTCCGTCTAAAATACTACCTATCCCTCTACGTGAGACGTTACGGCACTATGAAATGCCAGAAAAGAAGATTTTATTGGAGAATTTTTTTCTCCGTAACGAATAATGTAATTAATATAAAACTTTCTGAGTACTTATATTATACGTGATCTGAGGTACAGAAAAAAAATTTTTCAATCTTAAACAGAAAACATTTTTTGCGAAGGGGTTCTTGGTGAGCAGCATAGCAATTTCCAAATAGCAGCTAGAACATTTTTTTTAATTTTTAAAATTTTTTTTTTATAATGAACCTCAGTTTTTAGTTAAATGACAAAATTAACATTGATTTGTTTATAAAAGTTTATTTGTTAACTAATTTGAAAAATTAAAACTGCCTTGTGTACCGCCCTAGATAACCTAAGAAGTTACAGGTAAAATTTCAAGTCATTCGGATAAAAATTGCCGGAGTTCATCCCAAGACACGTTTATGGCTTTGTGTGTTTTTACTGTACTTACCTATTATTAATGCCATCTGTAAGTTATTTATGGAAATATGTAACTGACCTGTAATTAAAAATAAGTTATCGACCAAGCTGAGAAACTTTTTTTTTTTAAAACGAGACAGATTTAACCGTTTTTAGTAATGCCTTCTAAATATCGTTCTCATCATTTTTAATACATCATTTTTAAGTCAATAAAAAAGGAAATAAGATTGTTTCAACAGATGTAACGAGTCAACACATAGAAAACTGGGCACATCAAATATATCAAATTCGTCCTGCAGTAAACGAATTTTGTACGCTTGAAGATGTCTACACGAAGCGATTTCCAAGCGTACTACAGCTGAACTCTAAATGTGCTATACACAAAATAATGAATTTAGTTATAAATATGCTTTGGGATAAAGAAGCCCTAGTTTTATTATGTTATTTTCGTAACCGCAACAATCGTTTCACTTTAAACATTATTTATTGCTGCTAAAGAATTCTTTGAATAAGACTCGAAACTTTAAGCATTTTACTCGTATATAGAATGCTTAAACGTACCTTTCTAACGTCGTATTAACTATAGTTCCACTTGCCAATATACCTACCTACAAAATTCTGATTCACACACTTGCTGTACGCTTAAGCAATACACCCGGTTGAGTATTCGTGTATATTTGTTCACTTAAAATCAAATGAGCCATTAGCAAGCATACATGAAACGTATCAAAAAGCTTATGACGAGGCACTTTATGTGTAGACGTTCCTAGTTTTCCAATTTTGCTGATGGTTGTGTGAACCTCTTTACTTGAGTATACTAGAATTATTAAAAAACATATAAAAATGCTTTTTTATTTATCAAATTTCCGCAGAAAAAGTTTCACTTCTAATATAAATACAACGGAGAAAATGCCATATTTCATTTACGAAAGAAAAATAAAAAATATTTTTTCTTATGGGAAGAAAAGAAAATGACAAATTATTTAAAATATTTCCATCAGAATTTAATCTAACAAAGAAATAAAATATTTTTGTCAAATTTTAAGAAAACAACAGTTGAAGAGAAACTTTTTTATTATGAAATCATTCAAACGTTAAATTTACACATTTATGTATTTGTATTGTTATCGACCCAGTAACTAAATCAACTTTAAAGGGTGTTCCTAATGAAATTTCTAGCATGGGGATATCTTGAATAAGAAATAAAGATGCGGTTAAATTAAGCGAATTATGTAAGTATAAGCACTAGACGAGTAGAATACTGCTTTCAAATTTATAAGATTACTTGTAGCCTAGGAGTTATACTTCGAAAATTTCAAAAACTACACTTCACACTAGAAAATGGTTATTGGAGTAAAAAGAAATCTGGAATTTGGTATGGCCATTTTGGCTATAATTCCTAAACTACACAGAATTTGGCTATGGAGGTAACATTTTTAACATCTAATGCCTCTGGGTAAATTACTTAATATCACCGAAATTGTATTTCTTACTCTTTACGAAAATTCCATACTGAAAATTTTATTTGGAACAGACTGTATGTTACCAGATACAACCATTTGACCTTTTATTTAACATTTATTTCAGATTTATTTATACAAATGGATTTACAAATTAATTCAGCAATATAATACTTGATTGTTATCGAGTTGACTGAGCCGAAGGTAGAAAATGATGTAAATTTTCCAGCCGTAAGCTCACTATTTTGACATTTAAAATACTGTTAAATACCTATATCATAACAATAGTCTCTTATTAGCATTGATAAAAACAAAAAAGTTGGTTATTTAAGTTTTTTCGATTAAACAATAAACACTACCTTTAATTTCAAAACCAATTTACTGAAAATAAGTACTCATTAAACTCATTTAAAGTACTGTATGTAAAATCTTTGATACGGGTAATTAATCAAGAGGAGGTTGTAAATAGTGTGATGCTTTTTGGAACATTTTTCCGGGAGTAACCTAGTTTGGATTTCAATGCTCTCTTACACTCATTGTAATAAATTACTGTACCTTAAATACTCTTAAGAGAGTTCAATTTTTTTTTTTAAATAAAAATAGTTTTCTCTGGCATTAGGAAACTTCACACTTTGTTTTATCATTGAATCCCTCAAAGAAATTTAATTTCCTTTATTCAAAGTTGGGATAATTCTAACAGATACTCCAGTCTTTGGAGTATCTGTTAGAATTATCCCAGCCTTATTAACCCTAGCCATTTGTAATTTTTGTACTGCAGTAAGTTCTGCTTTGCTCGTGTTAATAGTTAAAGCTTTTCTAATTTCAATTTACGGTTTTCTGAATACTGAAACTAAAATTTAAGATAACCACAGAATTTTCAAAAATATTTTTTTTTTTTTTTGGTAATTTATTACCTAATCAAATTTTCAAATATCCATTGTCAGTTTTTTTCTTCGTCTGCAAAATTATTTATTTGATGTTGATAATTTTTCAATGTACATAAATTACTTAATAGCACCAGCATATATGTAGAAATCTCGACCAAGGAAAAACCTCGAAAAAAATAGATATCAGTTGGGAGGCGTAGAAGAAAAGTTATTTTTCTCATTTATAAGAAAAATGTGTTTGTAAGAACATATAATATTTTCTTATTATAATATAATATCAAACAAATGGCAAAGAATACTTTACACTTAAAAAATATTAGCATAAGAAGAGAGAATTTCCATTTTTTGGATTTTATTTTCTCCAATTCCGGTTACTATTATTATTATTATTACTAATACTTTTCTTTATTTTTCTTTTCAATAAATTAATTTTTAGATTTATTTGAAAAATTATATCAGGAAAATTGGTTTTTGTTTTTTTGCATAAGTAGGTTATCTAAAAATATAAATTTTAAAGACGCCTAAGTGTGTTTAATTCACTTTTATTTGTAGGTTCATTAGTCCGAGCGCTGACCATAGGATTTCAACAATCAGTCGAACATCGAGTTAGTTTTTTGAAAAAGAAAATACCCCTGTCGCAGCATCTACATAACATAGCGAATTTCCAAATATTGGACACTGACGGATCTCATCTAAGACCTGTTACCCATTTAAAATAGTTTAGCTTTCTAACAGTGAAACAATTTTCAAAATCAGTTCAGTAGTTAATTTTTGGCGCTTTTGGGTCCTTAGGTACCTAACGGATCTCATATAGTGTAGCATATATTCACCTAACAATATATTATTACATTACATAATTACAGTTCTAGATTTTTTTTTTAGGTATGCAATTATATATAAATTATATTTTCTCACTAAAGGAGGACCATCATACAAAAACTTACTTTCCATAACGTACTCTTAAAAAATCTGGCTAATTTTTATGCGACAGAGCTATGGTTATTGTAACACATACGTACATATTGAATAACTAACTAGCACTTGTTTTATCTAGAAAAGAATTGCTTAAACGATAAAGCATTTACTGTAAAAAATTCAGCAAATGTTTTAGTTTTGCTCAAAAGGTAGTTCACTTAGAACAATGTTTTAAAAGCTTATCTTATGCAATTTTTTACGCTTTTTCCAATGGTGTAAAAAAGTTAAAAAAGTTTCTTAATTCTGACCAAATTTTGCAAAAAAACGCTAAAAATGGCGAAAAATGGCGAAAAATGGCCAAAAAACCTACTTCTGGGCATCCGACGTGTCTGGCTAATGAAATTGCACCACACCAAATTTTATAAGCATTAAACATTTCGTTCGAGAGTTATCGTGCACACAATATATATATATATATATATATATATATATATATATATATATATATATATATATATATATATATATATATATATATATATATATAAATTTTAGTGAAGTAAATTTTCGAGTTCTAGAGGCTCCAAAACAAATTTTTATCATAGTCCCGGACTTAGGTCTTACCATAAGAGCTGCTGTAATAACTGAATTTCCAGAATAGAAATTCGCTAAAATGGAAGGAGACAGGCTAACAAATACAAAATATTCTATATGACTTTGACTACATCTCGGTGACTGGAGGTCACTCTAAAATGACCACTATAAGAAGGTCAGTTTGACACATTAATCAGGATAGGGTGAAACTGACACTGATTTCCTGAATGTAATGATATTTTTCTATGAAACTTGTGAATTTAGTATTGATTGAATGTTACGGATTCTTAGACGTAAGTTCTGAATACTAAATAGTTAGACCATTAATCGGTTCCTACCAAGATTTGGTCAAAATCATACAGAATTTTTTGTGTTACTCATGTTGCCTCCTTTCAGTTTTTTTTTTTTTTTTCAAAAAGTAACTAGAGGTTCGATACCAATCAAAATTTACGGTTAACGCTTAAACTAGTAGCTGGAGCTTTTCACAACTTTCGAGATAAAATAGAGGCAACTTAAGTATATAAAAATTTTACAATACTTATAATTTTGTCTTGTCCATCCTCTCCTGTCTGCCACGATTTTATAGGTTCTAAGTCTTCAGACGTATATGAAATTTTACATGTATTTATTATAAATATCCAAAACGTTTTCCCATAATTCATATGGAAAGAGACACTGTTCGTTTTAAAATTATTCAATTATGAAAATTTTTGTTAAATGCCCTTTTGAACATTTAACGAGTGAGGATTTCTATTTCTACCACGGTTCAGTGTTTTCCATCTATAAAAATATTTTTTTATTGAAAAATAAGTAATGCGTTCATTTTTTCCCATAACAAGATTTTCTACTGAAACGTTACTCCAAGTACATTAAAATATATATAAAGAGAGTAATACGAAAATATGGCAAAAATACCAGGATGTATTTTAATATTTTATGTTAAAAGCGATCATTGAACATTTTAATATCGAAACAGAGAACATAGATACTTATAAAAGTATGACAGTTTGCATATATATAAAAAAGTTATAAAAATATTTTTTAACAAAACTACTCTTCATACTAACTGACTCTTGCTTTTTCGGCTCCCTTACTTTTTTTCTAACATAAATAACAACGAGAAAGCACAAAGCATTTACGTCAACTGTTTAGACATACACGCATAAATACGCAAAATTTACGTCTGTATGGCTTTCGTAACGTTGTCGGATGGAAAGGATAAGAGTTGTTCAAGCCGACAGCTTAAGACGATTTTTTTGAAATAAAAGTAAAAAGAAGTTAGAATGCTGCTTCTTTCCTAAAAAAAAAAATAAATAAAATAAAATAACAATGACACACCAACAAAACACACACCAATGATTGGGGGAAATGAGGGTGTTTATAATATGATGATTATACTAGACGGTTTTTTTTTTATACGCAGCATATCCCCCAATCACTGTTTTACATGTGTATATGTCCGTTTAAGTATGTGTTTTGTGCAAGCATGTGAATTTTATTATTGTTTGGTTGCAAGTATTTTGTCTATTTTGACAGTGAAGGGTAAGTATGCTATGAGGTTGGTGATTTGAAAAGGGGGTGGGGTGCGGGGTATAACAGTTGTTCCCCTATCTTTTTTTTGCATATTGCTTCCGTTTTCTTTCTGTTCGTTTGTGTTTTGTTGATTTGTGTATAGCTGGTAAATGTGTATGGATAGTCGTATATAGAAGATATGATTCGTCAAAAGAAAATGATATTTCTGCTATAGTTGTTTTGTTTCGCTTTGTTTAACTCAGTACTGGGAAAACGGTTGGTGTAGTATCTTGGCAAAAAGAAAAGTTATACTTTCTACTTTTTCCATTGAACGATGAATTTATAGACAGCAACGATTTTGAACAGTTCACGTGTGGTAAACAGGGAGCAAAATTATTTTTATTAAAGATGAATCTTCACTAAGCCTTTTTGGTTTATTTTATTCTTATTACCGTGTTGTGCTTATCTACAGATTGATAATCTATTTGATTTTTTTTGTTCGGATGAAAAGTGCGGCCGCAATCGTGTGTACCGACTTCCGCCCTTTTTCATAACACTTTTTCAAAAAATTATAATAGGTAATTATAAAAAATAAATATAAATGAATAAAAAAAATATCTTTGTATTGCTAACTAGTAGTATTAATCTTAAAAAAAATTAATCTCCATTCCCCCACTCTATCCATCCGAAAAAAATTCGCGAGGGTTTGTCTATTTTTCGACAAATCACACTATGGTGGTACTTTAAGGCCATTGTAAATAAAATACCAAACCTCCAAAATATACGTCAACATTTTCCTATTTAAAAAAAAAAAACTATCAAAACTGTTTTTATTTTCATTTCTCTAAAGAAATTTCGGCAGTTAAGAATTTCCATCACATTATAGACTCCAAGATTAAGATAAAATCGACCTTTACAGCATCAAGAACAAGATGAAGAAAATCCATATCATAGATTGATCTAGACCAAGATTACTGCGGTCTTGTTCTTGGTGTCACCTGTGTTCATCACTAAAAAGAGCATTTTAATTTTTTTTAGTGCATTTGTAACTATCCCCGTAATTGTGATAGTGTTGGAAAGAAGAAGTATATTTGGATTGATTTAGAGTACCCGCACACTTATCAACTGAGTTAGATTAATGTTGACGGTGCTCGCTCAACAAAATTATTCGGCAGCATCTGCACTTCAACAACAAATTTAGGACCCACTTCCAAGTAACTCACTGGCACCAGTCAAAAATTTCCTCACCAAGTGGACACCAATTCCAAAGTATTCTGACAATGAGGTTCACCAGGCAATAAATTGTGAAGGGTTCCGAAGAAAAAATCCAACCAATGGAGCAATATACTTAAGATAAGTGCCATATATCGTTTTCCCTTTAAACTTGTACCATAAAAAAATGTGGCACCGTAATGGAAAAATTTGCCCCCAAATTCCAACAATGGCTAACGGTTAGTTCGCCACATGGCGTGCCCTTCACATATTTCCGAGAGCGTGAAGCCACTAGGGGCCACGTCTTGTTTCCTTGAGCTCCAATACCCAAAAGAGAGCAAATTCCATCCGTTCCTCACCCATTTCACTTCCGCAAAAGCTTCCATCTCATTCGATGCCTCCGCTCATGCGCACATCTAGATGACCGTATTTCCTCCAACAGTGACAAACTTCACTTGAATGTCACTTGGTTTATTTACATTGTAACGTCAAAATTGTAACCTAATTTACAACTGTCAAAATTTTTACACTCAGTTTATGTGAATTGCCCAATTATATTTAAATTCTCTCTTTAATAGGTAGGATTTGAAAATTGTGATACAACTAAAAGTTGTCAGTGTGCAGAAACTGTTAAATATACCACGAGTCAATGGATGAATATAAGCACATACTATCGTGTATACGAATCTTTCAGATATTAAAATTGACTGAGTCGAGACTCGTAGCGAAAACAGGAAATATTATTTGTATAATATAAACAGATATTGTATTTACCGACTTCGACGTAAGTACATATTTAATATGAATGTTCGAAAAGTAAAACACAGAAAAATAAAGCAAAGAAAGAGTGAGAGGGAGAGAGAGCGGCATATTGAAACGAAACAACTTCCACGGGGGTTGGTTTATTCTCGAGATATAAAATATTTATACTACCATTGTTTTTTTAGACAATTCTTCATCTACAGATCGATAAAACTAGTAAATATATAAAATATTTGAAAAATAGTTCAATTCTGGTTATTGTCTTAGTGGTTTTACTTATACAATGTTGATAATATATTTGTATTTACGTTGTATGGAGAGTTTCATGTATTTTTTTCCTTTTTGTTTTGTTTCTCAAAGACCAAGGATAGTTTAGTTAAATAAAATAGTAAATTTTTTATTGAAAATTTTGCAATAAATCTGTTTCATATCGGATTTAATTTTATTCTGAAAATAAATTGATGTTTGACGTAACTACTTCTCTGTATCTATAAAATATCATGTTTTAAAATATTATTGTTGTCGGTTGCATTTTTGGTTAGATTATTTAATATCAATCAATTTTTGATAGATTTTGATCGGTCATAAACTAGAGATAATATATCTAGAACAAATTAAAAGTTAGTTATAAATGGATTTCTAGACTAGATAGTCACTAATCAAGATATGTGTATGTCAAAATCATATGAAGGGTACAGGGGAAAAACGATCAGAGTCACAAAAAGTAAAAAATGCCAAAATCCATGCAGTTATGTTGACAGTATGCAGAATATTGACTCCGTGCTAACATTACACGTGAAAATCGAACTTAGTCCGTGATATGCAGGGGAAGAACCAAACTTTTTTGCTGAAAAATGCGTTTATAATATATGATTTGATGTCAAATTGCACGAAAACGGCTAGCCGCCCATTTTCTGCTGGCATGGCGTTTTCTAGCTTACAATATTAGCAATAACCACCGAAAGTTGGAACTAGATCTTGTACGTGGTTTTCAGGCAAAAAAATTGTTATGTTGAAAAATGCGCTTATAATACATGATTCACACTTTAAAGTTTAAAAACGCTCCCCTGAAAAATTTACTTTTTGTGACTGTGATCGTTTTTTCCCTGTACCCTTCATATGTGCACTCGAATTTATGCTTTTATTATACCAACAATATGTCATGTCGTTAGGAACAAAAGATTTCACTGTAAATCCAAGTGTTTCAAAATATAACTAACTCGTTAGCCTCTTCGCCCATAAGTGTGTAAAAAATTTGCGTACTGTGTTACTTTTAATACGTAAAACTTAAATAATTATGTTAGCTACATGTGTTGTGTTCGTAACACACTTTTCAACACCAATAATATTTTCAGTCTAGGAGATATAGGATTGTGATTTTTGTCAATGTGACATTCTTGTTACTTCTATCAAATATACGTGTATTAAAGAGAACTAGAAAATAGTCAGTTTAATAACATACGGATTCGATAGGAGTGATAAAAATATTGCGGTGACCAAGAGTCGCCCAACTGTATTAGAACTTGATTCAAAAAATTGCAACAGAAGTAAACTGTGCAAGTTTGTTAAGGAAAGTATCCCGAATAAAGTATTTAAAACTTTCCTCGAGTGGAGTCTGAAAACTCGTCGTCGTCTTGAGGAAACATCAGAAACAGCCGATTTTTAGTGCTTATTTCATAAATCGTTGTAAATACGGAAAATTACTACAACAATAATAATTTATAACGTTACCCGCAGTTAAAATTTAATCGTTATCAAAAAGATGGTATTTATGGAAATAGAAATTTGTAAAAATACATTTTGATGTGCCTTGTTACCATGTAAAATATCATACTAAGCGTTATATCAATATTCTACATGGTAAAAAAGAACACTGAAAAACATTTTTTGAGAATTTGCTATTATATTTCCGTAATTGCTTTGTTTTGGTCTAGGATCTATAATTAACGTTACCCTCTCTTTCAGTTATCATTAATTTATTTGAAGATTATGAGATGTGGTAAAAAACACTTTATTAAACGCAACATTCTATTTTTGAAAGATTACGATTGATGTGTATGATTCCAGGATAGCACCCACTGGAGGGGCGGGACAAAACAGATGATTAATAACTTATAGCATAAAAGATAAAAGTACCTACTTTTGGTTTAGAATGTGTTTGAGCATGTAGACGAGTTATCTGAAATAACTAACATTGTTGGTTCGAACTACAGATGAACTAATCTACTAATTGGTATATTCACCGCAACCTTGAACATAATACAGATCTGCCGTGACTAAAAGGACCCGATACCTTATCTCTATACTTTAATCTATCCTTTTTTTTGCAGTTTGTCTTTTTTTATATTTATATAGTTGCCACAGTTAGATTCCAGTGACCACCAAACAGTTGTGAATAGAAATTTGAAAAAAAAAATAGATTACTCTTATTTGTTAATTTACTGTTCCTTATATTCTTACTTTAATAAAACACAGTATAGTAAAATATTAAGTATTATTTTATAAACTCAATTTCATAAAGTAACGTTAATATCCATTAAATATTAAAAAAAGTTTGGTTTGAAAACGAATTAAAATAAATATTAGCACATCAAAATCATATTTATAAAATAAAAACCACAAAAATATCTTCAAGTTAAAAAAGTCACAAAAATTTCTGTTTCTTCTTCATAATCTTCATACGTTGGAAACACACTTGCCAACACAGTTATCATCATGCTATCAATAAACTATGTAATAAAATTTTTCAAAAAAGCTCAGAAATAAATTGCATAAAGTGGTTGGGTAATAAAACAATTTATTATCCTGTTTTTGAAGATATTTAACAAAAGCTGAAAAAACTTATGATAAATATGTTAAATATAATCTTTGTTCAAATATTCTAAAAACGAAAATGAGAAAGACAAGAACATTTCATAAAAATAATATTATTTGATAAAAAATTAATAAATAAGAATTTGATTTAACTTCAAAATCAGTATTCCAGCTTATTATTGATAATACATATGTTATTGATAATATGTACAGCTGGCCCACCGATTGGTAATCACAGATACAATGTTTGGTGTACGCTGTTGGGGGTTATTCATATTTGTATTCACTATTCAAACTATAGTAGCAACCATACACGCTCTGTATAGCTGTATAAGATTACAAAGCAAATTAATTAAAAAGGCTTAATTTCGGTTAGAAAAATACTTTTCGCAAGACATACTACACCCATAAGTTAAATAAAATTGGTTTTTAACCTTTTCTTTTGTAATTAAAGTTATATTTATAAACGTAATTGGAAAATACATTAACTTTATGTGTAAGTGTACAAGCAATTCTGTAAGACATTATTGTCTATGTTATGTATGGTTGCTTTACCTCCTCTCTTTCGTCACTCACCCGACGAAATCGGGTCCAAATAGTCACGGCACATCTGTACCTACTATTTCCAACTTTTTTGTTCTTTAAAACCATAAGTATCATTACCTGCACCAAGCACATGCTTGATGCATATATTTTTAAAGTATTTACTTACTTCACTGTATGCATATGGTGACTTTTCTATAACGCTGTTTCGATAGAACGCGGTGCGTGATTCCCATACAGTACGTCCATTTTAAAATTACATTTTTGAGTATCCCTGAGTTTTTTATAGCGTGATACAAATTAACTGTGTTATAAAAGAGGTGATTGTACTTAATTATTCAATGTACCTTACTTGAACAGTAAAATTCTGGTCAATAATATTCTCTACATAATTTTAAAACCTGCTCGAGAGGTCAAACGCATTACCGTAAAACCGTCTAGACCCGGACACTTTTTTACATTTTTTGGTATAATTTTATGTTTATACATGTTTCCTTCATAGATATCACCAATAAAAGTATTACCATTAGAAAGAGCGTATATTATTTGTTATATCCCTGACCCATTTGTTTCATTATAAGTAAAAATAAAAAAAATAAAAAATAATTAGTAAGTGTCCGGGTACACCCTAGATCCGTCTTGACCCGGACACTTACTTAAATAATGTAATAACATGGGAGCTAACCTCTCCCATCGGGGTTAGGACAGTGTTTTATATCGCCTGATGTCTTTGAACCTGTCAAAGGCTTCAAAACATTTTGTGTGAAGGGAGAGGGGTCAATACATAGTATGCCTCTCTATGAAGTAAACATGCGATATGACACCAGAAGGAGGCATAAACCGCGTAATTCTGGCGGGAATATAACGTACGGATAGTGGAAGTTACAGTCAGTGCAAATCGCGGCCATAGTGTGATAAACTGATGTGTCCGGGTCTAAACGGATATATGTATATAGCATGTATTTTTTAATGTATACATCGAATATAACTTCAAACATCATTAAATGATGCGCGATAAAATTCCGAACACATACATATCAAAATTAAAACAATATGACAATTATGAGGAAAATTACATGTCTAAGTTAGACACACATTTTATTTCTTTGAAAAACTGGAGAATAGTAATCCTGTAAAATGAGATAGTAAAAGTTGAAAGCCGTAGTTTCTATTGGTACAGCTGTTTAGAGGATGTTTTTCTCTCTCTAATGACGTCAATAACAAATGTTTATTGTAGTAGGTTAATGTAGAAACTACTTACTTTGAAGATTGGTGCAAAGTGTCCGGGTCTAGACCCCCTGTCCGGGTCTAGATGGTTTTACGGTACCTACTGTTTTTCAGGCAGGAAATGCGAGAATATTTAAGTTTAAATTTTTTCGATGAATTATCGATTGAGTCAAAAGGAAACCGTAAGTTATCAGCCGTAATAAATCATTTATTCTTCGTCTCTCGATATACGAATGTACATATATACCTACGTATCATTTAAATCGAAAATATGGATACGCATACCTCGATATATAACTGTCTGTCAAAGATTAAATATTGCTTGGTGTAAAAAAATATGTACATATGTATCAGTCTGTATATGCTGGTACATACGTCATACAGTATGGTGTGACTGTTACATCTTGGTTAGTGTTAGGAGGGCGTTAAATGAAGTAGAAAAGAATATACAATATAAAAAAAAAAATAATACTATACAATAACTTTATATAGTAGGGTTCGATCAAAATAAAACTTTTATATAAAATTAGTTTAATGCCAATTTAGTTCTCCACTTTTTTGTATGGTGCGGAGGGTTCGTCTGCCAATGTGCTTGGTTTTCCCCCGAAAAAAAATATTACATACACTAGACAAACTGCGGATGATTGTGTTGAATGATTAAGACAGTTGTGACAAATATTGAGATAACGATTGGTTCAAGTTTTATCAAATTATGTTAAGTTAATGATCGGTCACGTAAGATTTAAATTCCGCAAAATTTCGTTGCTGTGTGGCAGATCGCATCATCGATGGTCCCCTACGAATTTCATCGTTATCGGGGTAACGATAGCTACGACGCTACAGTGACATTCCATTAAATGTCGATATCGTACTTGCTACTAGTTTAGAAATATTCTTCTCAAGCGGAACCTTAACCGTAGATTACTACAATGATTTTTGCGATGTATTTACTACACAGGATATTCAATGAGAAAATTAAATTGTATAGATAATATACGACAGAAGAACCAGATCGCAACTAGAAGGGGAGAGGTGTGTCAATAGTAACAAAAAAAATGTACAGGCTAGTAACTTTGTACTTATTAGTCACAGAGAATTAAATTTTTGGTACAAGAAACGGGCATTTTTCAGGTTTTGAATGAGCTGCATAAAAATACTCTATGTTGACTTATAATTAAAATAACTGCATTTATGTGGACCAAAGTGTAATGTTACAATCGTCACCAACAGTCATTCTCAAGGTCATTTTGAGGTCAAGTCGTATTTTTCAAATGGAAAGACCTATTTTTTATTTCGGATTCTGAAAGAGCGTGAAATTTCACGTCGAAAATGCTATGAACGAATTTTTTTATTGACCTTTAATTTTTTATTTTTTAGTTATGAAATTTATTAGTTATGAAAAATTAATTTTTCATAACTCTCTAGTGTCATTTTTTCTGGATTTTTTTTCAAAAAATTATAATAATTATAAAGAATAAATAAAAGTGAATAAAAAAATAGTTTTGTATTGTTAAATAGCGGTATTAAACGTAAAAAAATTCATCCCCATTCCCCCCATCCTATCCATCGGAAAAAAATTTGACTATTATTTGGCCGATGACACTGTAATGGTACCTTAATAATATGGTAAGGCACGAAATTAAAGACAGGAGATAGTTTAGGCATAATATCACTTTAAAGATTGTATAAAAGTGTTACGAGTACGGGGAAGCTTTGTGCCACACCCCATTGGCAGCGTATTTTATTTTGATTTGGATGACACATTAAGTCTAGTTTACTGTTAACTAATTTGGCCGGTGGTTATCGACTATTTTAAATATTATTTAAGAACTAATCAAGTTTAACTGATTGAACTTTTCAAATACTGATTGATTTAAGCTGGCGGATAAATTATAATTAACCGATTCCTACAAAAACTATTTGAGCCTGCTCCTTTCGAATGCAGTTACGCACCTTAGAACTTGAAATTAATTGCATAATTTATTTAATAATTTCAAAACTCAAGAACATATCCTCAAATCGTGGCTTACTGGAAATAAACAAAATAATCGTCTTCAAATTTTACTATTCAAATCGACACTTTTCCACGACACGTGTAGTTCTGTTAGTATCTAAGAATACCATGCTATAGTTTCGATGGTTGTTTTTTGAGTAACTAAAAATAAACTTTGATAGACTACGTTTTTTCAGATCGTCGCGTCGGTTAGTATTTTGCACGATTTGATTAAAATCCATTGAGACGTTGTATAGTTCAATTTCGTATATAAAAGTTTGCAGGGGAATTATTAAATGTTTTCAAAGATTTGTTCGATCAACTAATTTTAATTAGCTACATACACTGATTAAAAAATGTTGCAAATAAAGCTACGAGCCAACAGTTTTTATGTTCATATATTTCCTAACATTGGTAGCTGTCAACTGCAGATACTTGCATTAGCTATACATTCCTTTAATTTTACTGATGCATAAACCAAAAATCTGCTTACAACTATCAATGTTTCCTTGGACACGACTGTAAGTCTATAAAGAAAATTGAAGGTTGCAAAAATAATAATAAAATAACTTGGGTATTTGTTAAATGGTCAGAATATTTTTCAACGAAATTGCGTGAGGGTGAACTAACTGGTAGAATAGTTTAATTTGTTTTGTCAATTGGTCGATTGATGCAGCTATGTATTACGTATGTAACAAATATATAGGAAATAAGATGATGGGATTACATTTTTCCACTAATGATTTTCGTGAGTCTCATCTTTCAGTTCCCTGCATGACAAGTTTTTATCTTCAATGCAGTCAGAATAATAATATCAAACGCGATTGCTGGTTGATAAATCATCAGAAATTGAAATGTTGGATTTTATTTAAAAAAATGAGTATTTTTTTCAATTTTACGGAATTAAAAGGGAAATATTCTAAGGGGTCACTTTGATTTTAAAAATTTCAATAAATTAGTCTGGCTTAAATTGACAGACCCATATATTTTTGCTCGAATAAATAAAATTTGCCACAATAAGATTTCGTGCAGAATCTTTCATAAAACTATAGGGATATTCAGTGAGCTTAAAATGGTTTTAGGGGAACGAGAAAAACCTTTAGTTTTAAGTGTGGTAAATTCAACTGGGTCTATAGAATACAATTTTCAACTCAAAAAAGTCCAATTTTTTCCCAAAAATTTTTGTAGATCCACTGCGTGATTTTTGAAATAAATGTGTGATTGAAAAATATTTAAATATTTAATATTTAAAGTTCAATATTTAAAATGGAGTTTCACAAAGTAAATCTCTCAACAGTGAATTATTTAAATGTGTGATTGTTGAAATAAATGGAAGGCGTAAAAATTTAAAAAAAAATTATTGTAATGCTACCATTTGTTCTTAAACATTACTTTGTCCATACTGTTAATGTACATAATACACGGAGAGAAAATTCATATAAAAATTACTGTGGTCAGCACTACAATCGACGTGTAAAAGGCGAACATATTCAATTTTGTACGGTAAAAATATAAAAATTATAATTAATCATAGAAAATTTAAAGGATAGAATATTGTTTTCGTAATATTAGCTCCGTAAAATTTGTAAAACAGCACAGTAAAAAGTTCCATTGCCGACAAAAAAAATATTTTTTAATTGTTTTTCTTACAAAAATTAGCCTGCTGTATTATAATATTTGAAATGCTATCTGCTAATAGTAGAAAGAAAAAAAGAGAAAGAAGGTTGTGTGTGTTGTGAACGCTGTTCAAATGTACCTCACTCATAGCAAGTCACATAGCCAACCATAGGTGTGGACGACCAACTTGGTCGGACGGGTCGGACCAAGCACCTTGATTCATTAGACTGTCTTACAAGCAGCAAGCAGTATTCATTACACTGTCTTAGAGGACGGGAGTGTCACCGTTTCATTCATCAATTTGTTACTTCACTATCTTTAGTATTAGAATATATTGTTGGCAATCATTTTTGTATGTATCATAAAGAATCGAAAGTCGGAAAAGATCTGGCATCTTCAAAGTTTTTACAAGTACAGCCCAAACAACATAAGGTTGCGGGTCAGATGCGCAAATGAAAGAGTACGACAACAAGAATTAAACTATAACATATATGCATAAGAGTGTGATAAAAGTTGTGTTAGCACATTAAATTTTACCATACTAGCACATATTTTTTATTTTGGTCGTTGATCACGCACGCATTATAAGAGAGCATGGTAATTTTTCTGAAATTTTATCTACAAAAATTATATGAATTTTCTCTCCGTATAGGTAATGTAATTTTAGCTACTTTATTTGTGTATTATTGTTTCTGTTTAATATTCAGCTAACGAAAATGTAATTTTACACAGTTGTATTAACAATACACGGATTTGTTGAGTATATATATCACAAAAATTGAAAACTGGGTATTATTTTACATTTAGTTGTATAAAACTAGACTTTTAATAGCTTAAAAATGTAAATTAAAAATCCCAAATTGATTGAAAAAAAAATTATCAAACTGGAACGGCTGAGAATTGAACCCAGGATCTCCCGGTAACTAGCCAGGTGTCGTCGCCACTAGACAGACGATCCTCTGTTCGACAGCCACCCCAGTCAGATAACCATTCAACAACCACTTGTGTGTATTGGTACTATCTCTCTAATGCGAGAAACAGCTACTATTTTCAATTTCAAATATTATCGAGTGCTTGTGAAGCATTACCACGTATGACGAACTTTTGTTCGCATTTAAAAATGAGTGTGGGTAACATAAAAGATTAATTTTTTTTAATGATACTTAATTTTTTTTTTATCTTCATCCTACTTATAATAATTAAATAGCTTTACCGTTAATAGGCTACTTTCTTATAATATTTCTTATAATAATTCAACTAGAATTTTACTTAAAAAATTTCATTAGTATCCAATTATTTTTTATAGATTAACATCATTAATAAACGCCTACTATACAATTCACAATCAATCTGCTGCTGTAGGTTTTCCTATAACTAGAAGAATGAAACAACAACATAATACCTATATTTGTGGTACTTGCTACCATTATTTTCTCTTTCCGGAAAAAAAGAATTTCATCATCTTTTCATCGTAATCTCCGTTCGTCTTTGTCCGTTGCTCTACATATTATATTCAAATGATTTTCTCCACGACTAGTGGATTGGATTCTTTTGAGTTTGATTGCTGCTATTATGATTATTAATATTTTGTCTACGAAATATTCGCTTCACTTATTATCAAGTGTACTTTAACTAAATATGGTTCTTGTTATGAGGAAAAAATATAAAAAAGGAAAAAAGGAAATCTTGAAATGAAAAACAGGATAATCATTTATGTTTCCATGGATCAACGTTAATAATGTACCAATAAAGAAAATGGTAGTGGGCAGTAAGTCAGTTACAGGGTTTTCAAAATTCTTTAAAATAAGTATATGGAAGTTCAGACTCATTGTTAGAAATATGTTGCTTTTATAGGTGTAGTAAAAAAATATGAAGGAATAGGAATATAAAAATTAGGATAAGATTAGAATGAACTAGGCATCGTAAATCAACATTATTTTTTGAAATTTTTCAATAGAAGTTTAAAGTACGTCATAATAGTAAGTATATTAACATTTTCAGTCCCACGGTTTCGGCATCTGAAACCAAACAAAGCATCCCCAGAGGTCAACCGCGATCAATGATTAATTGATTACTTGGTTAAGCATTATGTGTGCGATATTTATCATCATCTATCACCCGAATGTGTTCCTATTCACACAAATACATACCATCTTTTGGTTTTTATGTATAAAAAATTTTAAGATAAACAAAAAATACATATAAAAGATACAATTTATATTTTTAAATAAAATTGATTTAAATATCAGTGTAGAATGTAGTATGTACGTATCACGTACGTATGTTTACAATTTTTCATATACATGTTGAACTGTGTTGAATCTATTCAGTGTTTGAATCATTTTATTTTATGTATTTGATTATATAAAGTTTTTTTTTTAAATATTGCCGGCTTCCGGGAAAGTTTACTATGAAAGTGCTCGGGCCTCATAGTGTTAACATTTTCGGTCCCACGGCTTCGGCATCCGAAAATAATCAAAATAACCGCAGAGGTCGATCGCGATCAATGATTAGTTGATTATGCATTATGTATGTGTGCGATGTTACCACACCGATGTGTATATATTCAACTCATACACTACTCCTTACTATTCTTTCTATAAAAATTTATAAAATATTCAGTATAAAAACCAATAAAAGCATTTGTTTGTTTTTTTATTTATTTTTACCAGTTTGTTATTTTCATTTTATGTATTTATTTATATAAAGTTTCTTTAATAGTATTGCCGGCTTCCGGGGAAGTTTACTATGAAAGTGCTCGGGCCTCATAGTGTTAAGTAAAGAAGCGAATACAGTTTTTGCAATAAGTAATTATTACCTATATTTTATATTGTTTTGTGACGCTTATTATTATTTGCATCATATAAACGAGTCTCAAATTATTTATTAGCAAAATAAAATTATTATAATACAAATATTTAGTTTTTTTCAGTTGAAATTAATTTCAGACAACTAAAATTCAAAATGTTTTTAAAACATCTTTTGTATAACTAATCATCTTTGTGAAATAATGTATTTTTCTTGAAGTCATGTTCTAATAAGCTTTGTTCCGTTTTCACGAATTTCTAATTCAAATAAGCAAAAATCATGTACAGTTCCTTTAGAAAATTAATCGATAATTAAGTGGAAAAAAATACCTACTTTAGAAAAATATATTTTACGCTCCTTTTTAAAAATTAAGAAATATTATGTTCAAGTATCAATTCGATTTGATCATACATAGGTATTTGAAAAATTCGATATTATTTGAACCGTCAATCATTTCAATAAATGAACAAAGCTTAAGATTAGTTTTTAATTATTGTTAAAAAATACAATCAGATTTACTTACATTCTCGAAACGATTTCTTTTTTTAAAGATTAAAATTTTCTATGATTCTGTTTTCAAAAAATATTTCTTTGGGTAGGTACTAAAAAAAGTTAAACAAATATTTCTTTTTGAGGGGGCGGGGGATAATAAAATATTTTTTTTTTATTTAAAAGAACAAGATCAAAAAAATTTTTAGACTTTGGAAATTGAAATCCTTATGAGAGTGTAATTTTTTTTATTTAATTTTAATTTTTATTGGAATTCATAAAACAAATTTTGAAGAAATTCGTATTTTAATTTCAAAAAATGTAAATCAACTCAGAATTACGCTAAAAAAAGAGAAAGTTCTAGATCCAAAAGTATCAATGTGTGAATTCTGTTAACTTTTACATGATCATCGATAAATCCCCCCCCCCCCCCAATAAGAAAAAAAAAGCCACATTACTGTGAAATTAGAAGGTTCGTGAAATGCAAGTTGACCTCCTAATTTGCCACATTTGCCATGATTTCTTTGTTGGAATTTCGAAATTCTAAAATTACGATCGAAAGGATTTATTGAATTCTTCTTTTTATTATATGCATAAAATATTTTCTAAGCAAATGTAGACAACAAAGTTATAAACCATCTAATGATTATCTTTTGATTTATTTTCAGATTTTGGACATTTTCTTCAAGTTTTTCCAGAAAATGTTTATCCGTCAAGTCAGTCTATCCGGACATTATATATTTGCATAAACGATTAAAATAAAAGAAGTGATGTAGCTGAATCTAATTAAAATTAGTGTATTGACAATTTTCATGTTAAATTTTAGTGTCCTAGTTACTAGTGTGAAATATTAATAGAATCATCAACTGCAAAAATAAAATGTGTGTCAAATAACTTCATGCCATCTAAAACCTATTATCACACATCAAACGACCAAACCTTTCAAGAAGAACATCTAAAAAAAAAAAGTGAACAAAAAAAATAAAAAAAAAAACAAAAAAGTAAAACCTGAACGGGTATTAAAAAACATGCGAAAAGTGTAAGTGGTGTATGAATAAACACGAAAGCGAAAACAACCTGACACGTCGCTAATAAAAACGAAAAAAATAAAACAACTACAAAAACGTTTTAACCATCTTCATCCAGCGCCGCTAACCGGCACACAACGCCTAACTGCCTAGGTGTACTAAAACACAATAAGTATTGTGCACGGACACGCAATCGAAATAAACTTGTTGTTGGTGTGTTAGTTTTGTGTCTTTCGTTCAAGTTTTCCTTCTGTTCAAGTTTTTTTCTTTCTTTTCGAATAGTGAAAAACATCATCACATACATATTTATTCATTACAATGCTCTTAATGGACAATATTTGTACGACGTCGTCACAAATGACGGGCCACCGACAACGTGACCGTCATCAGCGATACACGAGGCCCACCAGGAGGACACTGTTAATAATTATGTCTAAACATAAAATGTATAGTTTTCTGTTTCTGGCAACATTTATTACGTGTGTCGCAATGGTTAATGGAGGTAAGTGGTTTTTCTATATGTTTTGGTTTCCCCGTATTTCTTTCCACAATAGATTATCAAAATAATAATGTTGTTAATGTTGGTCGGCAGAAAATAGGACATTGACTATTTATAAACAAGTGTAGCCCCAGGTGATTTACTTGCTCACAAAGGAGCCTCGCAACAACGACCGAATAGATTTGGTTTATATTATTTAGTACATGCATATTAGGCCGCGAGTTTGGTACGTATGTAGTGGCTTTCCGTTTGTAAATGCACGAAACGTGAGTGTAAGTGCGAATTACACTAGGCTACTTGACAAAAAGGTTTGTTCCACTTGGAGGAAACATTAGTGGCTAGCTACTTTATCGACCATTTTAATTTGACAAGTGAATTGCACTAGTTGCCTTAATAAGGTAACTCGTGTGACTCGAAATTGGAATCCTCTTTAGTGGATTTCACTAGTGGAGTTTACTAAAATAAATGACAAAATGAAGAAAATAATTTTTCGCAATTTTTACGTTTTACCATAACATAATCTCTTAAAACATCGGAACAGATAAAATTTGTTAAACAAACCTTTATATAAGATACCTTCGTCTCATTCAATTATTACATATAATAAAGTAAAAAAAATGTTTTTTAAGAAAAAGCTTTTATTTAAATTGGGTTAAAAAAAAACTTTTGAGTGAAGTTTGAAGCAATATGCAACATAATTTATAAAAGCTTGAGGCATTATCGTTAGTTATTTCTGTTTTGGATGTATTGGATATAAGTGTAGATATTTTACTTTTCAGTAGTTACCAAACTTAATTAAACGCCTCAAGCTTTTATAAATTATGTTGCAAATTGCTTCAAACTTCACTCAAAAGTTATTTTATTTTTTTTTAGCCCATTTTTAAATAAAAGCTTTTTCTTAAAAAACAATTTTTTTACTTTATTTATTTTCTCCTTTTTAGTCTCGTCACAATTAATTTAGAAAAAGAATTAAAGAAGTAACTTTTTTACCTATATTTTAATCGGTTAATTTACCCTAATCAGACATAACTATGGAAACAAAAAATTGAAATGTAAAATCAATGGACAATATTTGACAATTCGAAATGTCAAAAAGTTGTACAGAACTAAAAATCAACAATTTTGGTTTTGGGGCGATTTAGGACAAAGCTAATTATACAAGATTGCATTGTCATCAAGGTTATACACGTATGCAAAATTTAAAACCTTTAGCTCAATTAGAACCTGTCGAAATTTTGGATTCTAAGATTTGATCTAAACCAACATACTAACATAGCAAGTTAAATAAAAGCTTTTAAAAACAATAGTTCTCTCCTGTAATTTCTTATAGAAGATGGTCTGTAACTTTGAAAAAAGTTTTTTTCGTCTCATTTTAGCACACTCTTAGTTTAATAAATTCGTTAAAGCATTATATTATCCAAATTAGAAATTTTAAACTATTAAAAAATTTTTCCAAAAAAAGCGAAAAAATAAAAAAAAATTGTAGCCAAAAGGAAGCGTAAAGAGAGTTGTTTATTACTCTTTATTACTATAGTTTAACATATATGTATATGCGGTATATTCGTATTTTGAGTGTTACCTAGTTTTAGTTTTAGCTATAACATATAGAATGTGTTGGTTGCATTTCTAGCTATATATCTGTTGCAAGAATATTTTTACTGTGTATCCTAGTTACATTCGCTCTTGTAATAGTCGCATAATTTAATTTTTTTTTTAATATTTATATTCGAGTTATGATATAAAAATGATTACTATATGTATCCTAACTATAAGCATTTAAGCCCGAAATCAGTCCAAACTAGTTTTAAAATTATGGTTCCTAATATGACTAACATAAGTAAAACTCGATTCAGTGTTTTTGCCTTTAGTAAGAAAGTGGCCAATAACTGAGTGTTCCAACGGCTGACAGCATCAAAGTAGCTAAACAAGAAGTTGTAAAACAAGTGAACAAAAGAGTAAATTACTTAATTTACATTAAGTATGAGAAAATACTATAGGAAAGCACTTTAAACATTTTGAGCATATCACTTATCCAAGCGAATGTGGCAATACTTAAAATATTAACTTTTCGGGAGGAGCTAAAATTATATTTACTAATCTAAAAAAAAGTTCGCAAATTACTAAAAGCATGAATCCTGACGTTCGATCGATCTCATTATTTTCAATTATTAAATTGCACTTTGAAGACATGCTAGTTTGTCAAAATTCACACGGAAAGATGCGATCTGCGAACTATCCAATTTTGGTGGAAAAAAACCTACATAAGAGAGAAACTGGAAATATATTTAAAATTTCGAAATTTAAGATTAAAGAACTTTCGAATCTAAAGTTAGCGGTAAAATGAAAAGGACTTTAAGAGCACTTAATAAGTCGGTTAGCTGATTCAATTGCTGATTCCATTATAATGGCTATGCTACTGCTCAAATATACTGTAGAATTTGGTCTTAGCTGATTTCTTTGCTAGGTGGTATTGTAACTACCTGTATAATATAGGTAGGTCTATGCGGTTAAAAAATATGAAACATCACAGTTAGTTAATATTAGATGAGTATAAAAAAAAATTATTTAAAATGTAAATAGTTTTGAAAAGTTTATTAAATGAATGATAATTTTTATGTACATAGAAAATGGAAAATAATTCAATTAATTCTTCACATTCTGTATGAACACTTCCTCAGTACTTTGTATATATTTACATTTTTCTATAAAATTTATTTGAAACATTTTTAGTCGAATTTTCTCCGAAAAATTAGACTTATACAGTCTATACGATAAGAGCTGCGAGAGGCGAGAGTAGGGGCGCTATCCGTTTTCGGACCCGTAGAACACGAATATGTAGAAAAAAAAATGTCTGATATATATATATATATATATATATATATATATATATATATATATATATATATATATATATATATATATATATATATATATTCCCGCCACCTTTTAATTTGTGTAGGGCCCCCCTATGGAAGTTAAGAGATGAAATTTGGTAAATGGGGCTCATTTTCGAGGCACCTCATACTATCAAAGTGGGGTCAAATTTTGGGCCAATTTTTTTTCTGACCCGACCTTTAAGGGGGTGGCGGGGGCGGAAAAGCAATAAAACTTTTTCAAACCGGTTTTAAATAATGTTTCGGTCAATTATCTACAACATATCCAAAATTCAGCTTCCTAGGATGATATGGCGGGAGTACAGGGGGGAAAAACGATTTTCGCTGGATCTAACAGGCCCCCAGCACCCCAGAATTAACGTAGAGGGTTGAAATTTGGTGTGTTGATAAAGTTCGTACCTAGGTTGTGCTTTTTGGAGGTTTTAATATTTTACCCCCCACCCCCCTCATTTTTAAGCTACAATTTCATGCATTTTCGACGTTTTCGAAGTTTGTACCACTCGCACAGGTCACCCGAATAAACCTAGAGGGCTGAAATTTTGTATTCGGATTGAGTTAGTATCAAGGGGGTGCCTTTTGGGGGTCTCGACTTTTAACCCCTACCCCCACCATTTTTATACCCAAAAGAACATGATTTTTCTTGTTTTTTAACAGTTCCGTTCGGGTCAAAATCTCCCCAAATAAACCTAGAGGGCTGAAATTTGGTGTACAGGTTAAGCTAATAGCCAGACACTGTTTTTTGGAGGTTTCAACTTTTAACCCTTACCCCCACGATTTTGACGCCAATATTTCCTTAATTTTTTTGCTTGTTTTCTAACACGTCTAGAGACTCCATAAGGAAACCTAGAGGGCTGAAATTTTGTACGTGTATTCAGTTAGTATCCAGCTAGTACCTTGTAGGGAGTCCGCATCACTTTTCCCCCCACTTCTCCCATTTTTACATCGGAATTGAATGCTATTGTTAAATGTGTTTTAAAAGCATTATGTTTATTCTAAATACAAGTAGGCGAATAGTAATTTTAAAAAATTTAAAAAAAAAGTGAACTTACTTTTATGACAAATGAAATACATACATATTAAGTAATTTAAAAATGTTATTAAAGTCACTGTTTATTTATAAATTAGGAATTTTGGATTTTTAGTATTTATAAAATAGAAATTTTGGATTTTTTTGGAAAGAAAAAATATCTTTATAAAGGCCTTCCAGTTTACTATTGAAGGTCCTTTTTTAATATTTAAAACTAAAACATAAAGGTAATTAGCGGATAAACATGGGCAGGAATGTCCTCGTACGAATTGTGTTGGCTTTTTTTCTGCTACCTGTTTTCGGCACAAAATTGAAATTTACTGAGATACAGCCCTTAAATACTTAAAACCTTTTTTTAAAGCCTCGATCAGCCGAACACTCATCACCAGTTTTGAAACCAACAAAATGACAATTCGGTTGTAGACTTTCAATCACATTTCGCTTGTAGACATTCAATACTGTCACAAGTATTGTCATTACTGCCCTCTACTTGTAAGTGTATATATGATATAATTATGTAAGCACGACTTATGTGAATTTGTATATAGCAGTCAGTCAATAAACATCATTCAAGGAATCAACTTGTTTTCTTAATTTAATTAACAAAGACATAACATGGCGCAGCCGGTATTGTTATAAAATTATAAAGTGCTTTTCATAGTTGTAAAATTTTTGTAAAATATCAAAAATTAAATCCATTAAATTGAAAATTTTAAAATATTTTCAAAATTACAACTGAAAAGAAAAGGATGTCAATGGATAAATATTTGCAATCGCTGGATACATCCGGAAATGCTGCAGCCACGTGGAAATTTTGGAAACAAAAGTTTCAAAACTATTTAATTGCTTCGGAAATTACTAAAAAATCTGAAGAAATTCAAATTGCCCAGCTGTTGCATCATATTGGAGATGAAGGTTTAAAAATATATAATACTTTTAAATTTGAAAACTCCGAAGATGAAAAGAAGATTGCAATAGTTCTCAAAAATTTCGACGAACATTTTTCACCTAAAAAGAATGTTGAATTCGAGCGTTATCGTTTTTTCAATAAAAAACAATCCCCTGGAGAACCTGTTGAACATTATATTACCGAGCTGAAGAACATAGCGGCAAATTGCGAATTCAAAGAGCTTCAAGATGATTTAGTAAAAAGTATCATCATTTGTGGCATTGAATCTAACACGCTACGTCAAAGGCTTCTAGAAAAGGATGGTCGAACCCTAGATGAAGTCATCAAAATGTGCAAAGCGGTCGAAGAATCATCACACCAGGTACAGCAAATGGCATCTTCATCAACAGCTACAAACAATGAAGTATGTGCTGTCTCGAAAATTCCGAAAAACAACTCGATCTCCTGTACTAGATGTGGTAAACAACATCCGAAAAATAAATGTCCTGCATATACACAAGTATGTATAAATTGTAATAAATTAGGGCATTATAAACAATACTGTTATTTTAACAAAAATAAACAAGTTCATTCAAAAAATAAAATAAACAATAATAAAAAAAATAGCAATAATAGTAAAAAAATTCATGCTATTGAAACAAATCAAAATATTTTTATTGGAAGTTTAACTACAAATAAAAATGAATTAGAATGGAAAGAAAATATTTTGATAGAAAATAAAACCTTAATCTGCAAATTAGATACAGGTGCAATGGTAAATTGTTTATCTAAATCTACTTTTTTAAAGCTTCAGATTTGCAAAAATAGAATAAAGAAAAATAATGTAGATATTATACTATATCAGGCGAAAAAATAAATGTATGGGGTATTTGCACATTGAAATGCCAATACAAGAATATAACAAAAGATTTAGAATTTTATATATTAAAAAATTATTCTTGCCCATCAATTTTAGGTTTAAATGGTTGTAAGGCATTAAATATGATAAAAAGAATTGATACAGTAGATGTTAAAAATACTAATGACAAAGATCTTGAAAATTTATTAAATCAGTATTCTGTAGTTTTTCAAGGTTTAGGATGTTTAAAAGATCCATATCATATAGAAATTGACAAAACAGTCCAACCAACTGTAAAACCAAATAAAAAGCTTCCACTACCTTTGTATAAAAAATTTAAAAACAGACTCTTGGAGTTGGAAAAATTAAAAATTATTCAAAAGGTTGATGGACCAACTGAATGGTTAAATTCTTATGTCATAGTTAAGAAAAAGAATAATGATATACGTATTTGCCTTGATCCTCGAGATCTAAATAAGGCTATTAAAAAGGAACCATATAAAATTCCTAGTTTTGAAGAAATTGCTCACAAAATGCAAGGAGCTGAATATTTTTCCTGTTTAGATGCTCTTTCTGGATTTTGGCAATTACCACTTGATTACGAAAGTTCGATGTTATGTGCTTTTAATACACCTTTTGGTGTTTACAGATTTTTAAGATTGCCTTTTGGAATTTCTTCAGCATCTGAAGTATTTCAAAAGCGTCTAAAACAAATCTTTGATCTCGAAGGTGTTGAAATTTATATTGATGATTTCATTGTGTATGGAAAAACAAAACTTGAGCATAATGAAAGACTTAAGAAAGTTTTTGAAATGGCAAAAGCACATAATATCAAATTTAATAAAGAAAAATGTAAATTTCTTACTAATGAAATAAAATTTTTAGGTCACAAATTTGACAAAAATGGTATATCAGTTGATGAGTCTAAAGTTCAAGCAATACAAAACATGCCAGAGCCTAAAAATCGTAAAGATCTAGAAAGACTACTTGGAATGACAACATACTTGAACAAATTTATACCAAATTATTCTGAGGTAACTTTTCCATTGCGTAATTTATTAAAAAAGAACGCCCCCTGGAACTGGAATAAGACTTGTCAAGAATCTATAAAAAAAATAAAAAATTTATTATCTAATCCGCCTGTATTAAAATATTTTAATGTAAACAAAAATTGCATTTTATCAGTAGATTCGTCCCAAAGTGCACTAGGTGCTGTGATCTTACAAGAAAATCAACCCTGTGCATACGCTTCAAAAGCTTTAACAGAAACTCAGAAGCGTTACGCTCAAATTGAAAAAGAATTACTTGCCATTGTTTTTGGTTGTGAAAGATTTGAGCAATACATTTTTGGTCGCAGTGTTGTGGTTCAAACCGATCACGCACCATTAATTAGCATATTTAAAAAATCTTTAGCAGACTGTCCCGCACGTTTACAAAGAATGCTGGTCCGTCTACAAAGATATGACATCACAGTACAGTATGTACCAGGAAAAAAATTATTTATTGCTGATACATTGTCACGTGCTTGTCAAAACGTAAGAGATAAATTTGCAATTGAATTTGATAAAGAGATTGGTAAAGATCTTGAATATCAAATTTGTTCAATTCAAGTTGATTCACAAATTGACTCACATATTATGTCTAAAATAAAATATGAATCTGAAAGGGACGTAGATTTGAAACTAATATTAAATTATATTAAAAATGAATGGCCTACCAATATAAAAAATGTACCTAGTTCCATAAAATTTTTTTATAAATTACGGAATAATATATTTTATGCAAAAGGCATTTTCTACAAAGATGATAAAATTATCATTCCAAATAGTTTACAGAAATATATTTTGAAATTACTTCACTATAGTCATATAGGTGTACAAAAAACTATTTTAAAAGCAAAAAAATGTTTCTATTGGCCGGGCATGTGTAAACACATTGAAGATTCAATTTTAAGTTGCGATACTTGCTTGAAATTTAGAAATTCTAATCGTTCAGAGCCGTTATTGCCTCATTCAATACCTGATCGACCATGGCAAAAAGTAGGATGTGACATATTTGACCTTGCTGGTCGTCAGTACTTACTTGTTGTAGACTATATGTCAAAATATCCAGAGCTAGCTTTATTAGAAAATTTAACTAGTAACACCATAATAACTAAGTTAAAGTCCATCTTTAGCAGACATGGAATTCCAGATATCCTAATAACAGACGGTGGAACACAATTTTCATCTTTCAATTTTAAACAATTTAGTAAATCGTGGAATTTCAAACATGTCATGTCTTCACCAACATACGCTAGAAGTAATGGACTAGTAGAAAGATCAGTTCAAACTATTAAAAAATTATTAAGAAAAGCGTATGATGAAAATAAAGATTTGTATTTAACTTTACTACAGTATAGAAATTCTCCGATAGTTGATCTTGAATTATCCCCATCTCAAATTTTAATGTCCAGAACATTAAAAGAAATATTACCAATAAATGAAAAGTCATTATATCCTAAAACATATTCAAAAAAAGAACTTTCTAAAAAATTAAAAA
The DNA here is from genome assembly GCA_035578155.1 of Brachynemurus nebulosus. Classification (NCBI taxonomy): domain Eukaryota; kingdom Metazoa; phylum Arthropoda; class Insecta; order Neuroptera; family Myrmeleontidae; genus Brachynemurus; species Brachynemurus nebulosus. Next base: position 26,995,295 of record JAPWDM010000003.1, read on the forward strand.
TGAGGCAAAAACGACAAAAATATTATCATGACAAAAAAGCTTTAAATAATGATCTTGTTCCATTGAATAAAGGGGATAAGATTATGATACAACGAGGTAAAATTTGGGAAAAAGGAATAATTAAAGAAAAATGTAAAAATCCTAGATCTTACAAAGTCAAACTTGAAAATGAAAACTTTAGCGAACTTGTAAGAAACAGAAAATTTATACATAAAATTCCAATTGCTGAAAATAATAATGTACAAGATACACAAATTAGTGATCAAAACATTTCTTTGAGTGACGACAATGATTTAAATGAAAATGAAAGCATATTAAATGCAACAAATGATTCTACATTTGTATATAATCCTGTTCAGGCTACTTCGTCAGGACGACTTGTGAAGCCTCCTGAACGACTTACATATAATTAAATTAACATGAGAATAATCAGTAATTTGTGGATAGAATAATTTATAATTTAATTTGTATTTAACCACAAAAAATGTGAATAAGAATATAATTTCACAAATATGTTTTACAGAATCTAATATTTAATTTTATATTAAAAAAAAAAAAAAAAAAAAAAAAAAATGTGTGAATAAGAATATAATTTCACAAATATGTTTTACAAAATCTAATAATTAATTATATAAAAAAATGAATGTTTGAATTATGAATTATGTACCTGAGTTTTGAACTGAATAAAAATATTAATTTTAAAATTTGTAAAGAGGGAGATGTCACAAGTATTGTCATTACTGCCCTCTACTTGTAAGTGTATATATGATATAATTATGTAAGCACGACTTATGTGAATTTGTATATAGCAGTCAGTCAATAAACATCATTCAAGGAATCAACTTGTTTTCTTAATTTAATTAACAAAGACATAACAAATACCGAAGATGAAGGGGAAAATTCGACTACCGTGATGGGGCCCCGCTGCTCACGGCGTTTTTTAAATTATATACATAAAAATTTATATTACGCATGTCAGTAAAATTTAATTATCTGTTGGTCGCAGTATGTTTTCACGAAAATCTTTCGAATTATAGATATAAAATAAATAATTAGTCAGACTAGAAAAATCAGAAAATATTGTATGGTCAAAGGGACAACCTCGAAAATTTCATTTTAGCAACAACTGTTTGGAATACACGGTCTGGAAGTAGTTTCTCTCAATTGTTAAACAAATTGTCTCATATTTTAAATAATATATGTCATATAGTATATTTTGTATTTTTTTTTTAAAAAACTAAAATAAATGATAATTTGTAATCAGGGCCGCGCCAAGGGACATTTGCGCTGGGGTGCAAGACAAAAATTGCCGCCCCTAAAACGCCAAACTTATTTGTAATATATTTTTACTTACTATACAGTAAGTAAAAACGCCAAACTTGTTTGTCATACAGTTTACTTACTATATATACTTACTTTAATGAAATGCATAAAATATTATAAAATATTTAGGATTATAAATGGAATAAAACACTTAAACTTTTTTTAACAATTTAGTGCATAAATTTCAAGAACAAGTAAATAAAAATAAATAATTTTACACAAAACAAAAACGAATAGTAACAATTTTAAAATTTTATATAAAATTCACTTTCCTTGCCTTTTTTATTAAAAATTCATTTATTAAATCTGACCTGTCCATATCTGCAGCAATTTTGTTTTCTATGCTAATTAAACTTAAATACGATATTCTTTCCTGTGACATAGGTACTAGATCTTAAATAATTTTTTATTAACTTAAGTTTCGAAAAACTTCTCTTACCAGATGCCACTGTCACAGGTATTGTCAAAAATATTCTTAATGCAATTGTCATATTCGGAAACATTGTAGTAAGATCATTAGAAAATATATAATCTAAAACTCTTAATGCATTCATGTCGGGATTAATATATGCTAAAAGAGTTTCTATTTCATCACATAGATCTAACGCATTTATATCAGATTCGTTCCGCAGAGCCCAAAAGGGGATGTTTTTTACTTAAATTTCTGACAAGTAAACGTCCCGAGGCCGGACCTATCGATTTTGATGAAACTTAGATATGTTGTAGAACACTAAAAAATAAGCGATACGTATTTTTCTTTATCGGCGGAAAAACGGTCTGAAGGGGTGAAATCGCCCTCCAAAAATTGGGGTAAAAGTTTAATTTTTTAAATATCTCGAAAACGGTAAGAGATAGAGTAAAAGTTTAAATTGACGATATTGCTCTTTTTTAAAGAGCTATCTATTGGTATAACATTTGTTCAAATTGTGTCAACAGAGGTGGCTGGGGGTTAAAATTTAGGGGTTAATTTTGCAAAAAGGGGGTGAAAATTAAACAATATAAAAATTTTGTTTACAGATTTGAAATCTACGTCAAAAAAATCTAATTGACCTGTTTTTGCTCAATGTCCTAATATTAAGTCTAGGGGTAGTTAACTAGGGGGTGACTGTGTCGAATAGTCGTACTACTTGGGTAGTTTAAGAAGTTTTTCTTTATGGAAAATAGTTTGACATTTAGAATAACGTAGAAATGAAATTTTCGATTTCAAAATTCAGTTTGAGCAACATTGGAGAGGGGGTGACTCGTCCTCTTAAATTACATATTAGTTAACATACACTCATTTTTAATGTTAACACACTGACAGTGGGTAATAATGTCACAATATGTGGTTCTGAAGTTGGACTGTCGTATGTAAGGTTTTCATAAGGTTTGTTTTTTAATGGATGTTATAGTTTTCGTTATCGAAAGTTATCGATACCGAAAATAACGATATTTTGAAAATGAATGGAAACCTAATAAAAACCTTACACACGATAGTCCAACTTCAGAACCACTTATTGTGACATTATTACCCACTGTCAGTGTGTTAATATTAAAAATGAGTGTATGTTAACTAATATGTAATTTAAGAGGGTGACTCACCCCCTCTCAAATGTTGCTCAAACTGAATTTTGAAATCGAAAATTTCATTTTTACGTTATTCTAAATGTCTTAAACTATTTTCCATGAAGAAAAACTTAAACTATCCAAGTAGTACGACTATTCGATACAGTCATCCCCTAGTTAACTACCCCTAGACTTAATATTAGGACATTGAGCAAAAACAGGTCAATTAGATTTTTTGACGTAGATTTCAAATCTGTAAACAAAATTTTTATATTGTTTAATTTTCACCCCCTTTTTGCAAAATTAACCCCTAAATTTTAACCCCCAGCCACCCCTGTTGACACAATTTGAACAAACTGCATACCAATAGATAGCTCTTTAAAAAAGAGCAATATCGCCAATTTAAACTTTTGCTCTATCTCTTACCGTTTTCGAGATATTTAAAAAATTAAATTTTAACCCCAATTTTTGGAGGGCGATTTCACCCCTTCAAACCGTTTTTCCGCCGATAAAGAAAAATACGTGTCGCTTATTTTTTAGTTTTCTACAACATATCTAAGTTTCATCAAAATCGATAGGTCCGGCCTCGGGACGTTTACTTGTGAGAAACGAAATAATGTAACTTTTCCAAGAAAAGAGTATGGAGTGCTGCAATTTAAAGAACATCCATAAATCTTATCCTAAGTGGAATAAGCAATATCGAAAGAACATGTGTATTTTAAACTAAATTGCTTGCAGATGTGGATAAGCAAATATTGAAAACAAAATTTATAATAACAAAAAACAGAAATAATAAATTAGGTTTATGATATCAACCAAATAGGAAAAAGAAGATAAAATAAAAATGTTGGTTTTAAAACCAAATAATTGAAATCTTAAACTCTTTTATTATATTTCGACTGTTCAATACAGTGTTTATTAAGTCTTATTTAAAAGAATAATATTTTACTAAGAGATCCTCAGTCATCAATTTTTAGTTTGTTTTGTTTACTAATCGTCACGTACTATATACAACGTAACGCAACGAAAACTAAACAATTTTAAAGATTGATAAATGTTTTATGTGTAGAATTCAACGACGATTTTTATAAAATTAAAGCGTGCAAGAACATGTTCGATCCCGATCCCGTTTGATCTCGCCGATTACCGTGCAAATGATTGTTGTCGCTGGTCGACAATCGGAATAATCGGATTACCGACGGGTCACAACAATCATAATAGACAATAATTTAAGCAAAATGCGGGTAACATTTAGTGTCATCAAAATTACCACATAAAAATAGTAATAATTTTATATTTTATTTGCCGCCCCCAAAGCCTGCCGCCGGGGTACTAGGCACCCCTAACACCCCCGCTTGGCGCGGCCCTGTTTGTAATGTATATTTTATTTATTTGTTTTATTAATTGTAGGTATATTTGTTTTTGAAGTAAACAAAACAAATGAAAAATTATATGTAAATAAAAATAATAAATAAATTATTTACAAAACAGAAACAGATATTAAAATTGAATACAGAGTATTAGCGTTGAAAAACTCATTAATTATTATTTTAATAAACCATGATGTCCAGTTTTATTTTTTTTAAGTGATATTCACCAAGAGAAATATTTCCGAATAAACTGCAGTTATTTTAAGATATATATGTGTTCAAACCGTTAATTTTTTATAATCAACCTATACACGGCATCGCCTGTATAAATTAAATTTTTGACAATTTTATATAACAGAATAAGTCATATAATCATATTAATTTGTTTATGCCATGTACGATGCAAATTTAGTATTGAAAAAGCCATCGTGAATATAATTAAAATTATTGCAAAAAAATAGTTCATCCGAATATTACTTTGCCGCCTTATTTTTTATTGCCGCCAAAAATTCGCAGTAGCTATTGACAATTCTTTAAAAATAATAATTTAACATTTATTTTCTTTGAATTAAATTAAATTAAACATAGTAATTATTATTTTAGAACATCTAAATTGTAAAATCATTAAAAGTGGTGTGTAGTGAGGGATTATTTTCATTTGGGGAGCTAGTACTTTTCCTTATACTATTTCCCTACTTGTCGCCGGGTACCAGGATCCACATTTTGCCTACTCCATCGAACTTTTCAACCGAAAATGGCCCTTCATCTATCGAAGGTAAGAAATATAATTAATTTCTTGATTTAATGCCAACCAGCGCAACTAGTTGATGCAGTGGTAATTTAAAAATTTAAAATTTTATTTTCATTCCTCGCCGTTGCATCAACAATATTATGTTTCCAAATATATAAAGCTTAGAACTTTCACAAAGGTGCCCTGATGTTGCAATAAGAATACTCAGTTTGAAACAAAATAAATAAAAGAGAAAGTTTTATGGTAGCATTTCTTTTATTCAAATTCTGATCAAGGGTTTTCATATTTGTAATAAACACTATTTTAACAAAAACCTCTAATTCCAATAGACAAATTTGGAATGTTTAACATTAAATGGCTCCAGAAACACATCCTTTATGAAACTGTATCAGTGACAGAGAATTATTGGAATTGGCCACTTTGCGATTTGTGCATAGTAAATTAAAAAATTTATATCAAAGTTACATTTGAAAAATTCAAAAGACTCAATGACACAGAGATACAGAGAATTATAAAAATAAAGTTAATGGGTTTTTGTTAAATCCTGTTGAAAATGTGTAGAAAATAAATAAACAGTATACACACTATCTGGTTACCCATCTATAACATTTAAAAAAAAATTAAAAGTCTTGATCCAAATATTGCGTTAACACATCCACTTCGTCTGCGGTTTTTCATTTGTAATTTCGTTTTAAATAAACTGCAAAATGATTCGAACCAACATATTTGTCTATCCATTCGATAAACCAACGAACAGGCACGGAATTAGTTGTGTTCGTTTTGTAAGCGATAACGAATTAACAATAAATAGTCTCTAGCAAAAAAACCAATACACGATTTGTTTAATAAAAAAAAAAGTATTTACATACATTGAATATAAATCACTGGATTGGTTATACAAATAATCAAGGAAATAAATAATTACGATTTACTAACCAGATTTTTGTAAACAAAATTTAATACTAAGAATAAAATTTCAAAAATACTTGGACTAGTTTTCCTCACAATTAATAGATTTTGGCACTTACGTGAACTTAATGATGTACAGAATGTTATAAAATGTTATAAGGTATTGATGTCATAGGGAAAGTAATGATTACAAAATTTAATATTAATTATAATAATTTCAAAAAAAGTTTACAGCTGTACAAATTGTAAAAAATAGTAATAAAAATTAGTGGCGATGGATTCTTAAAAATCCTCTGCTTTCAGTCTCAGATTCTCAAACTATTTCCAAAGTCACAAAAATAACACTTACGATCCTCGCTAAGTAATATACTATTACGCTTTTAAAGCATTTCAGAAATAAATTACGCATTTTATAATTAATTTTTTATTACTCATACGGGAGAAGTACTAACTTGGCGCACACATTTCTGTACGCAAAATAGCTGTTTGCCCACTGTACTCTTCCCACATACTTTTTTGCGTGCGGAAAGTAACAAAGCCGCCTCTTGATTTTTCATTTATATTTCATAATTATTTCTATAGAAACCACTAACAAAGTAATTTAAACAATAATTAATTCAGAAAAAAAAGACGAACACTTAAAAATATTATTTTAAAAAGTAATAAAAATGTCAAAAATAGTAATAATAATAGAAAAATGTATGTCAAATGCGTAATAAAAAATAGTATGTGCAACTTGTGCGGGATTGTCGATTGCCCACTCAAGCAAATGAGCGCACTCACTAGGTTCGTGCGCTCAACTTCGATTTCGTGGGCAATCGACAATTTCCCGCACTTATTGCACAATATACTATTTTTCAAATACACCTACTGAGAATAATGATCACAGTTGCATTATAATTCATTTTTACTATCAGTACACATCATGCTTTTGATTATGGTGGGAGTGTTGATCAAAGCAATTTTGTACTTGTTTTGAATTTGTCTGAAAATCATTAAAAATTGACTGTAACAAGCGATCAAGCAAATAATATTATAATATTATATTACATCACGATATAAATTTCGATGTTTTCATTTACAGTTACAACCCTCCGATATTGGTTTTGAATATTTCATATTTCTTGCATTTATTACTCTCATGCAGTTATACTCTCCCTCCGACAGTTTATTCTTAGAATAATTTATATTTTTATGTTGGTATCCTTGTGTATAATAAATAATATCTTGGCGGGTTTATATTTTATTTATGTAACTCTACTTGTAAAATGTTTTCAGTATCGAATATAACTACAATTATCCCATAGAGTCCCTAGATTACTGCTTAATGCATCGTTAAACGCCCGAATTCTTCGCGGCAACATCTGATCCTTCTTAAGCCGGCTTGCACAACGGTTTAACATTTGGCCCTACTAGCCACATGAACTATAAAAGGTTTCATTATTCTGCTCCTTTGAGCTGGATTAAGAAGCAGGATTCAAAACTATTCTCATAAAAACTTACCAATCTAAATAATAGGTTATTATAGTTACGAACTCAGGATTAGAGGATATAAAAATGAATTTCAAAAATAATAAAAAATACTGTTGATTCTAAACTTTTTGACAAGTACTGTATATCGAATATATTATTAATCATAATGAGTTAGTTTTGGCGGTTGAATAGGTAGGTATATACATTTCTAATTACTAATATGTATTATTAATTAATATACAATATTGTATTTGCGTAATTATTAGATAAATAGTAAATTTCATGCTACACTGCACAATTTGATCTTAAATTCAACATTGATGAGTACATAGTAATCACACAGCAAATAAGCACATTATTAACTGAAAAAGTTCATCTAATATTAAACAGTTCTACAATAAATAATTCTAAAATTTTGAATAACAGCTCATCTATTTTTACGAATTAAACTTGGGTGTTTTGAATTTAGAATACGTTAGATGGTTAGATGGTTGTGGTAAATTAGTTGCTACTTTAATATTTTCGGAAAAATAAATAATTTTAATTCGTTAGTTTGCCGTAATTGACGCAATTTGCATATGCTTAGGTGTGTATTATCTATACATAGCTATCAAATGAATTATAAGTTTTAAAGTAATATTTTTTATACTGTCGGCAATATATGTTTTTTCGATATCGATAGATTCAATGACAAAACTAACGCTTTTCGTAGCTATATAAAACACTAACGTAAAATTTATCTGTTGGCTTTTAGGTTTAAGCACGTACAAATAGATATAAAATACATGCATATAATTTGTACAAATCAGAATTATTAACGTTTAAAACGTTTATGGGAATCACAGTGTTAAAGTGTTCCTACTAGTGCTAGAAATTTAAAATTTGGTATGAATGTAAATTCTGACCGAAAGATTTCCAAAAAGCTCTTGGCAAAAATATCATTGTTTGTGTTCTTTTTGAGCAGTTTTTAAAAAGGCATATGTATAACTGCAAATATGGATAGGTCAAAGCCACTAAAATTAGACGTACCTACCTACCTAGTTTTGCCTCTTTTTATTTTTGTTATTGTTCATCTAATTTTGCTTCATATGTTAATGACGTCAGACAATTTTTAATTGATCTGACTTATATCTACATGTACCTATGTATTTACTATAAATATTACTTACTATACGGTAACATACATAAAATAAAAACTAAAGGAACCTGTATAAAATATAATAACTTGAAGAGAGATATGTTTTAATGAATATTTGAATGATAGTTATATATTTTTATTTTAAAAAAATGTATTTCTTCATTTCTTTAATTGATAAAACATTAATAATAATTGTTAGGTTTTAAATTCGAACAATTCAACAAAAATGCTGTACTATATTTTATCGATATTATTGCTTTTATCACAACTTCAAAGGTACATGATGTTTTAATTGTAAAATACCTATATCAAATATTTTAGAAAAGAAACGTCATAATGTTTTAATCGCATTAGAGCAGGGCTTTTTCAACTTTTTTCATTCGCGACCCTAAATATATAAGTATTTTATAAGGATTTATTTATTAGGTAACAGTATATATACATATAAAAAAATTTTCGCTATGACCCCAAGATTTCGCTAAGTGACCCCAAGTGGGGTCGCAACCCATAGTTTAAAAATGCCCTGCATTAGAGGAAAGATTGCCGATTGTAACTAATTCATAACAAAGAATAAAATTACTTAAATGTACAGTTCACAAATATTTTCAACTATCTAATTCAGGGAGCTACATTTTTTTTACATTTTAATCCCAAGTTAAAATGAAATATAAGTAAAACTTGTTGAAGACGTTAACAAACATGATAAATTGTTTTGGAAGTTCTATTATGAAATCATTCATGGTATACAATTCATCAGCAATAAGCATATTCATTCTGTGGTAAATTGTTACCTTAAGACGGTTGCGATAGCCTTGCTTGATGCGTCCGGTATGACAGAAAATGTTTTGTGGTTGTCCAGATATTTTTGAATTGATGCGCATATATATACCTCATTTCAAATACAATTAATCATGAGTTACCGTTAAAAAATTAAATAATTGTTATATTCGAAACAAATCAATCTTCTATTCTTTTCTAAAAACAAACTGCAAATTTAAAATTTACGTAAATGCAATAATGAAAGAGATAAAACAAAAAAACGGAAATTTTTTAAATTCAAAGTGATGAAGCATGGTTAAATTTAAGTGAAATGGACCAAATATGATTTTTTCTTTTAATATTTCTGTTACGCTTTTCTGCAATTTTCGTTGAATTCTTCTTTAATAAACTGGCCGCAGTTTTCAACGAACTGTATAAACTTTATAATGCAATACGCAGAAACAAGTAACTTAATAAATAAACACATAAAATTGCAGTTCTATAGCCTTATTGTTGGTTCGTTCGTTATGCGACGCCGAGACACTATGATATTTTATCATTCTTATCTGTACAAAATAACCAATATCTATGTATATAGCTAGTTTTCGATATTTTGCAAATAGATAAATAAAAATAAAACAAATATTCAACACAGTGTGTGGATGTAACAATCGGCCAACTACTGCGAAAACATGGTAAAATGGTGCAAAACAGTCACAAACATAAAATTGAATTGCACACATGCTGTCTTTTTTCAAACGCTTAGAATAAAATTTAAATTACATATACAGTTCAGGTCAAATATTATAGTGATATTATTTATTTTCTGTCATTCAAAATCATAAACATTAGAAATGAAAGGACCAGTAATTTATAATACGTACGAAAGATATTACGTACACGTTAAAAAGAGACAAATATTATAAATAGCATATAGATTTCCAATATATATTTCTCTTTCTAAAATACCATAGACTTTAAAGTTAAAATTGATGGGTAGTCAGCCATGTTTTGTATTGCAAATTTGAAAAAATAATGTAAAAATTTTCACTATTTTTATTTTTTAAATTGCGTTCTTCGTCATATTATTTTAAAGGAAATATTATGGCAACTTGTTTTGCTTACAAATGTAAAAACCTTATTAGAAAAAAAGGACAAAAATAACATTTTACCGATAAGATTTTTTGACATATTTTTGACATATATTAAATAATAACTTAATATTACATATCGAGTATGCAAAGGATGTAAAGCATGATAAAGTTTACTTACGATAAATTGACCACTTTTCTTATGTGAACATACATATATAAACATTTAATTCTGTTGCCGCCACTGTCTAGTACTTGCATAATTTTTGCTTCAATAAAACAATGTTGTTACAGATCCCTTTCTAATACATAATAAATTATATTCTTTCGTGTACTCAAAATTGTGTTTTATGAAACCAAATTGACAGGATTTTGTTCATTAGACGTTACAATATAAATTTAGAAATATTGTCAAAGATTTGCATAAGTGTAGGCACATGCGTGTATGAATACAGAACCGGAGCGAATTAAATATGCCTTTGAAAGAAGATATTAATTAATTTAACGAAATCAAAATTTGTCGTAGAGTTTTGGGTTCCAAAATCACAATTTTACAAATCTGCATTACAGTATTTTGTCGCCTTGCAGGTATTATGTCGTATCTCATTTTTAGTGATTTTTTAGGAGAGTAGCAAAACAATAACTATTGTTACATTTTGTTTTATAAATTTGAACCTATGGTATCAATGTATTTGCAGACTAATATTCTTCAGATACCTACTTTCGTTTATGATTTACAAAACAAAATGTAACAGTAGCTTTTCTACTCTCCTAAAGAAATCACTAAAAATGAGATACGACCTTATGCCTGGAGGCGGCGATTTATTTGATAATATGTAATTTATTTGAATTGTTTCTAAATTTTAATACTATTTTAAGAATCATATTAATTTTATCAAGTAAGCTATTTCCATTGTATTTACAGAAATATCTTTTCCAAGACAAAAATAAACAAAATTTTACTTGGGACCTACCGTTTGTCAAGATCGATTTACCTCTTCAGTAATTTAGCCCATTAAATTTCTATACCAAAACAGGCGAGGTCACAGCAGTTCTATACCAAAAGTAGTACGGTTGCAGGGGTTCTGTACCAAAAGTAGTAAGGCTACAGGGATTCTATACCAAAAGTAGTAAGGTTACAGCGGTTCTGTACCAAAAGTAGTAAAATCATTAATTTGTGTAGAAAGCTAAAATAGTTTTCATGTGGTTTGTCGTACCCCTAAACGTACGAATTTGTGCAATGTAAAAGTAGTATAATTCAATAAATTTTTTTCTACTCCTGTTAAAGAACACACTCATTACATATCCGTAAATTGTTGAGAAAGTTAGGCATTATTCAAACGTGTGGAAAAATGACCATTACTCAATAGCTATCGACCAATGAAATCACCGTATTAACCATTATTCAGTGGGCCGGAATTTGTTTTGTGTATGATATATGTATCAAATTTTAATTTCATATATGCTGCGTAGTAACGTCAAAGTAAACAAAGTAGTTTGTATTTTGTTTTCATCGCTTGTATATATACTAACATTTAATGAAATTGGAGATAGATTAAAAATTGTATTCTTTTAATTTAAAATTTATATTCAATTTTATTTAAATCAATACCCCTGTCGCAGCACCTGCATAACATAGCGAATTTTCAAAGATAGGACACTGACGGATCTCATATAACAACTTGTATCCATCTAAAATAGTTTAACTCTATAACAGTGATAAGATTTTCGAAATCGGTTGAGTAGTTAATTTTTTACTTTTGAGTCCCCAGGACCCTGGCGGATCACATATAGTATAGCACATATGCATTTAAATAAGTTTAACCAAAAAATCACTAAAAACGGTGAAAAATGGCTTCTAAAAATCAGACATATCAGCTAACGAACTCGTCCCAGCTTTTGAGACTTTTGAACTTCTAACAAAGTTTGTACCTGACCTAGAAGTACCTGACCTGGTACGCTGCACGGACACTTTTCCCTCCGCCTGGGGGTTTTTGAAGTGCAGTCGCGTTTTTCGTTAATTTTTCACGATAATAATAATAATAAACTTTATTCCATATTTTCATATGATACATTAATGGATTGCGTCAACAGATTATATAACATATGTGTATATATATATATATATATATATATATATATATATATATATATATATATATATATATATATATATATATATGTTTTTAAACAAATTTCTGCCGTATAGTCCCGAACTCGGATCTTTCCATGACATTCTCCGTCATAAATTAAGTTCCAAAATGGAAAGTCGCTTAAAATAATAATTTAATAGTTAAATGAATTTTTACTTAAGTAACAGAAAAATTTATAATTTTTTTCTGCTTTCCGTCCTGCGGCTTCACTCAGGTGTCTGTTTTGTTTTATTTTTGTTTTAATTTTGATTTATATAATTTCGTGCAATGGAATACATTTTTGTATTTTGTAGCTTTAGTTTGAGACCTTTGCTCTGATATCCGTAATAATAGTTTTTCCTTACTTCACTTACTTCACTAAAACCTTACTTCACTTTTTAATTCGCTATTCTGAAATTCTGTACAAAAACAGTTACTTAAATAATTAATACTATAAAAGCAAGTAATATTCATATTTCAGTAGCATATCTAATTTTCGCAACATCTTCTTGAGATCCGCCCAGCTGTTTAGTATGAAGAAGTTTTTTTGGGGTCCCAAGGTCCTGGGTGATAATTTTGCCCTCACTTATACTAACAAAATCATCTTATTTTAATTTAAATAATAATAGTACAGTTACCTGAGATCCGTTTATCCATTTCTATAAGAGAAATGAATAAACAATTTATTTTACTTTACGTGTAATTGCTTTGGAAAAAAATTAAAATTTGTGGCTCCGTAACTAACGATAACAACTAATAATGAAACCAAATTTGAAAATTCAGGCTCTCTTGTGCCACCCCTGATATGATGCTCTATTCATAGACACTTCACTAGTCGAAATCCGTTAAGTAACCTTGGCTGTGTGCTTTTCACAAAATTTTATAACATTTTTTCTAATTGTATTATATATCTATATATTGATTATTTAATAATAAATCATTGTTAAAAAGATTTAGATTTTAGTAATCAAAATTATTACTTCAATAAATTATAAATTAACACTTATTTAATTGACTAATTATTTTCTTAAATAGACTAAACAAAAAATTATAATTATTTATTTATTATTTAAATTTGCCGCTTTGAGGAATTTGCTTTGTTGTTTGTAACTTGTTGCCCTCTGCTGGGTTGTCTACACAATTAATATTTAATCTCTTTAATGGACATTAAAGTTAAATTTACACAATTAATTTACACAATTAATATTTAACTTTAATGTCTATTCCTTTGTTCAGAAAATGGGCTATTACTTTTTTAGTTATTGTGTAGAAATCATTTTCATTTCTAAACATTTTATCTAGTCGATATTGAATTAGAAATTTAAAATTTGAAATAGGATTATTGTTCAACATTTTGAAAGGTTGTAACATATTTTGGAACTTATAACCCCATTCAGGTAAGATGTTAAATATTTCAAAAAATTTAATAATTAATTAATGTATTTTTTTATTTTTTAGATTGTTTTATGAGTATTTCAATTAAATTGTAGACAAGCAATCTACTTGATACTAAAGAAATTTCCAATCTTTTGTGATGAATGTTTTCAACAACGAATTAACACTTAATCACAAATGTAAAAATGTTTGAATAGCTAACTGTCGTGTGTAAAGAGGTTAAAATTCATTAACAATTATTAATGGAAATTAAATTATATGTGTAACAATGTAAAATATTTTAAGAAAGATTAAAATTTATTTTTAATTAAATGATACATAATTTTATTGGTGTTTTTACAAGTTCTTTTTTGTGCGCTTTTTACACCAAACAATCCGTTTGCATATATTTTCATACTTTACTATTTTAGCAAAAAGTCAATTCTGTCAAAAATGTCACTTATGTAGATTTGATTTAGCATTCAAATGTAAGTTAAGCCAAAACTCGTATTTTTCTATTTTTTTTTTGTTAAATAACATGTTGTGTGAATTTGTATTGTTTTTTTGGACACAAGCGCGAGGCTCGTAACTGCCGGCTCCTGCTACATGGCTAATTTAGTTGTTCCGGCACTGTTTAGTTGCTCCAAAAACTTTATTTTCTGTTAAAAACACTATATTGTACCCATGTACTTTGTTTTTAATTCCAAAGTATACCAATTATATGTCATCAAAATCTTGTCAAATATATATTTTTTTTTATAAAATTTCCTTACCATCAATTAGTTTTTTCTAATTTAGTTCATCTTATTTAAAATTAAATAAGAAAATTTTCAAAATAATAAATATAATGTGTTAAAACAAAAATATTTATAATTAGGTTATATACATGCATGCATATTATATGCATATATTTAAAAATGATTCCATTTGACAGATTGTTATAAAAAAAAAACAAAACAAAAAACTAACATTATCAAAATTTGTACTTCGTTTACAAATAGCTAAGGGCCATTCAACACCACAAAAAAAATATGTCAAAAGTTTATTTAATCAAATAAATAGTACAGTTTAATTGATTAACATTTATAATATAACTTTATAAATTTATTAAGACATTATTCATAATGTTTAATTAAAGAAATCTGACATATATTTAGGTAATAGAAATAACTAGTGACGAAACACCCTTAGACACATTTATAAACACAATATATATTAAATAGAAAAATCAAACGAGATAGAGTGAAATAACAAATAAAAAGAGACTTTTAAAAAGAGATTATTTTTGATTTTTCTTAAGAACCACGTTATATAGAAGAAAAGTATAAAAAGCTCTCTGATATAACTTCTTACGAAATTTTTGATAATGTAATAAAATTTTTGAAAAAGTTTTAAGTTCTGATCAAAAACACAAAAAAAAGACTTTAAAGCCCAAAATATCCGGTCTGTGGCATCGGATGTGTCTGGCTAACGAACTTATCCAAGCGTTTTGAACAATTAACGATTTTACCAAATTTCGTAACAATTAAATGCTTCGTTCGACAGCTATCGCGTACACACATAAATACATATATATATATCTATATATATATAAATTTTAGTGAAGTAGATTTTCGAGTTCTAGAGGCTCCAAAACAAATTTCTGCCATAGTCCCGGGCTTAGGTCTTACCATAAGAGCTGCTGTAATAGCTGAATTTTCATTCTGAAAATTCGCTAAAAAGGAAAAAATATTGTATTCAACTCGCTTGCAATGGCTATTACTCACTCAGATGCATTAGGACACTCGCCTCGTATCGCAATTTCATCTTCGTGAGTAATAGCTATCATTACCAGCTTGTTGCATAATATACTAATGTTGCTGTAAGAAATTTTTTTAAGACCCCGCAAGTCAGCTTTGCATCAAGTTCTACTTTTAGTTCTCAAATTGATAAACCCATTTGAGAAAAGGAAATTGTGAGACAATTGTGAGTCATTGACTGTCTATTTATTTTTGAGTTTTTATTCCAAATGTATAGCACACACAGAATAAATCGAGGAACATGCTTTTATGGGCAATATTACGGGTACAAGCTCGTATGTTTGTTAAAATAAATTGTTAATTTTAGTGATACAGTAAACTAGTTTCAAAATGTCAATGAAGTTTTTTTTTTTTTTTGATTGACAAGGATTGACAATTTACTCTTTTGCACTGAAATGACTTTTGCTCTGACATAACAACAAACACATAAATCACGTGCAATAATACCAGGTAGAGAACGATTTAGTTTCAAACAGTTGTACAACAAAAGAAAAAGGTCTGTTTTTAACAGAATTGGTGGACAAATTTTTTTTGACCGTTGATGTACTAACAGTGTTTATCGTTGTCCGTAATATATTATTATTTTACGTCTATATGTGATTATTATACAGTGTGTACAATTTTCCGAAGTCATTGTGGACTCATAATTTTTTCCTCGCTATTCATACATTCACTTTCTGTATTTTATGAAGGTTGAATGTTGGTAAAAAAAATTTGTATATAAATGATCCTCTTTTCATGAATGTAATATTTTTCATCCATAGTGCCTCACTTAGTTGCCTATCATATGCGAAACTGTGAACCAATGCAAAACTGGAAAAACCAATTGAATTTTCATCTCTGCAGTTCAAAATAATAAAAAAAAAAATGTAAATAGAGCGTGTGTATTCGTGTTTATGCGAAAGGGTGCATATTTTTTCGACAGTGAATATTTAGGAATTTTTTAAAAATATTTCGTAGGTAGCAACGCATACGTAGGAGAGATATATGATACATCAGTAGCCAATAAACGTAAATAACATTGGTGTTCTCTCACGGTGCAGTGAGTAGTATAAGTAATTTTTGGGAATATCGAGAGAAAGGTAGTATCCTTTAAAACAACTTTCTGAACATTTGATGTATTGGTAATAAGGTACGTAAGGGTAATATGGCCACCTTAAGGTTTGAAGCATTACAATTATCTGAAAACAAATAAAAGAGGGAAATAAATAATACCCCATTATTCTACGACTAATGGTTTATTAATGTTATAATAAATTAGGAACATTTAGTTTTTAGTTTTTAGTTTTTAGAAATTTTTGTTTTTTTTTTAAAATGTGCAAAATGGCCATATTTCCGTACATAGGTGAAAATATGGCCAACTCTAGCCACATCAACATTATATAAAATTTTAAGAAAATCAGCACATTTATTTAAATAATTTAATGAAGTAATTCTTTTAACAATAACATTAAAGAAAAATACTAAGCAAATTATTAATCTTCGCAACTTGGGCATATGAGATCATCCTTGTCTTCAGAAATCAGACCAGATATATCCACATAAGATTTTGGATCAGGTTTATCCACATCAGATTTGGGACCAGGTTTATACACATCAGATTCTTTCAACTGAAACATTTGTTTTATTAACTCCTGCGCCTCATTAACAGGTTAGAATCTGTTGTTAAAAAATTCACTGTATCAAAAAAATATCCGTTTTTCATAAAAAACACTTTTCATATCAGAACTAGAATTAAAAATGCTACGCACTTACCTTTATTTCAATGTCACAATTATTTCATATAAAGTTTGCGCGCTGAATCTCTTTGAAGTAAAATTTATAAACAAGTATATAACCTCACACGCGAATAATGTTTTCTTTTTTTAAAAATCCCACAGACAACATACAGCGACCCGGTCTTGTAGAGTGTAATTGCTTACTGTTCAGTTGATACTAACAGTGTTATCTATAATTAGTTCCTCGTAGTTTCGGAGTTATAAGAAAGTGGCCATATTAACTGACTGGCCATATCACCCTTGCGTACCTTAATAAATATTTTAAAAAATGCCGACGACGCAGTTATAGGACTTTTCTGTAGCGTTTTTAATTTTTTAAATCTACTGAAGTGGAGGGGTTTGGGATTAGTAACTGATAAGGGATTTATAAATAAGCTTTTATGGAAAAACCACAATAAAAAGGACCGTTCCGTTCAAAGGCTCCAACAAATCAAAATTTATTTTACGATTTCACGGATTAGTAGATGTAATTTAAAAGAAATTTATCTGAAATAAAGTTGTTGTAAATTGGAATTTCCACAAATTATTTTTTGAAATCTTGCCATGTAGTAGCGGCGGTATTTTATTTGGCTGAAGTAGATATATTTATCTTGTAATATGTGGTCTATATTTGTAAATGCTCTATCTGACATAATTTGTGCGTCCTTACAATGACGACATTTCTGGTCACAAAATTGGCCACATATTAAGTTTCTTCTACTACCTATCTTATTAATGCTCAAAATACGCTGATGGTCATAAGGCATTATAACTAGACGCCCAACTAATACGCTGTTTTGACAACTAATATACCTACGGCGTGTTTGCTGGCGTTTAAAAAAAATCTGCCTGGATTTGTTCTTTGCCGTTTTTATCTTTGTTTTTTCTGTTTTGTATTTATATATGTATAAAGTATATATGTATGTGTGCAACGGATATAATAACTGCAAAAATTGTATTTCCTTAAAGGGTATGACGCACGATTATTTGATTGATTAGTATATTATACTATACAGGTTAGCCAGTTCCGCTAGTTTTTTGGTCCTAATTTTTAAATTTTTAAATGCATATATAAAAAATTGCAAAATAAATAGGTTTATATGATATACGTATGTATAAAAGAAAAACGTGTGCTTTCGGAAATCGAAAATAACTAACTTCGCCTTGATGAAGGTAAATTGACAAAAATATTTACTTACTTTAAATACAAAATCTGCTTTCCATTTTTAAATTATACTTTTTACCTAGTTGAATGTCACTGGTAAAATATATGAAAATTACAGAATTTTTGTGTAATTGTGGTATTTACTATGGTAATTAAAGGTTTGTTTACTTTTGTAACTACGGAGATGGCTTGCCCTTAGTAAGGTGTAGTAAGAAAAATGGGTATAGGACAATAACATGTAACTGGCCTACCTCTCTAGCAAATAGTGTCAGACTGATGTATCTTGGGTATTACGTATATTATTTAAGGGTCATTTTTAAAATTTTGGTACTTTTTTATTTATTAAAAATATTATCTTCTTAGATTGTCCCTACTTTTTTGAACATTTGCAACAGCTTTGGATGACGTTTTTGAATGATGTGTATATGTTTACTTGATGCCGCATAACGTCCATGACCGTCAACGTGTTAAATTGTTATCTGTTATTTGCTATTGATATGTGGATTCAATGGCAAAATTACTAGCAAACAAACAATAAATCTTCTAACCTAAACAAGTCTACTACTTTTTTTCCTTTTTAAAAAATGTTAAGCAAATTTGTTAATTAGCAATTATAAAACAAACATTGCAGTTTAAAATTTTTTGTCTAAACAAACAAAATTATTATAATTTAATGAAAATATATTACTACAGCAACATTGCTATAGTAAAATAACTGTATATACTACTTTGGTGCTGTGCTATATAACGCGACGGTTAAAGTTTAAAAAGAAATATAAAATTCCATATTGGTTTGAAAACAAGGAAAAATGATACGAGAAAAACAATCCAGTAGTCCACAATTATGTAAATTACTCATAAATGATTTCACATAATGCAACAAAAACTATTCTTTTTCTTTTAGAAACGATAATATACAGCGTGTCTAAGTACATAAAATTGAAGCCGCTTCAGATATTACTCGTAATCACGGAGTTATCTCAAAAAGTACTATAGAAAACTGAATTTGGACAACATTTCAGAATATCTGATTTAAAAGTAAGTTGAGATCGAAATTGATCACCTCAATCAAATAGAACATATAAATCAACGAATTTTGACAAAATTTTATAAAAATTAGATATGCTATTGAATGAACTATGAGAGAATGGCTACTTTAGAGTCGTTGGGCGAGTGGCACAAGGCACTACATTAAAACAAGGCTGATTTTGTTCAAAATTTTCGAATATAAAATGAACGTGTAATCAATAGTATCTCTTGATCTGACTAAATAGGTCCCAAATTTAAAAAAAAAAAAAAGAAAAGAAAAACTAAAGAAATTTTGACAAAATTTTATTTAAGTGCTATTGAGATTTCCGAAAAAGATGAATATGAGGTTAAAATGGTCCGTCCTGGGCCTTGGTGTTTTAAAAAGAGCCTAAAATATAAATATCTCTAAAACTATTGATATACAAATATCTATATCCACAGGTCTTGGAGAGTGGAAGTTAGTCATGCTATATAAAGATGGTTTCATTAGCGACGTTTGGTGAGTAAAGTCAAGCACTTATTCTCGATCAGAAAAGGCAATTTGCCGAACTCGTATCGTAAAATACTATTTCCAGTTAGAATATTGATAATTAATTGTTTCTAAATTTCTAAATTTACCTTTCAAAATCATTCTTTACCACTTAAAAATCTGCCTTTAATGGAATTATCCAACATATTTAAACATTTCTTTTTAATGTTCCTACATGAAAGGATTTCTGTTGATATTGTTCATGACAACACAACCTCGCCTCTTCCGATTTCCCCGGTTCCATTAGTAATCTCTGTAATGATTTAATCACTTACTGAATATTCTGCATTATTTCATTATATCTAATAATCAATACACCTTGTATCCTTAAGAAATTAAATTATTATGGACCGTGCTTATGGATATACAAAGCGTAGCAAAAGGTTAATGTACTGTCGACATATTTGTCGGGATTACAGACATTATCGGTCCGTTCGATGCCATGGTCGGTATTCGGTAACAATCTATTCTTGTATTACATCACAATAAACATCATGCATCATATTTAATTGAAAACCTGTAAGTAGCATGTTATCAGTTATTATTGTACTATTATACATTGATCCGCTCTATTTCACCTTATTATTCAAAATATATAGGTTGTTTCACTTGTTTCAAGTATAAATTTTGTGAGGTGGAAAATTCAGTACGCCTGGTGATAAATAGCGGTAATTTTGTAAAATGCTTAATAATTGTGAATATGTACAGTAAGTCGGGAACACATTGCACCTTTTTGAAGTTATTTTTTTTAAAATATTTCTGTAGAAGGCCGAATTCACGGTGGGGCGAGGGCACGTGGCTTGGATGGCAGGTTTTGGGAGCCCCAAAAAATAATTTATTTATCGAAATGTGAAAGCTTAAGTCGGCGAAATTTCGAATTTGACGTCGTTTTCTTTTCTTTGTTTGTCTCTTTTTTGTAAGGAAAAAAGTTCAAAAGAAATATCTATTTTTCTTTTTAGAGAAAGACAGGGGTGGCATTTTTCATGGTATCTCGGGAAGCACTTATGGTAAATCTGGCCCTGGTCCTATAAAAAAAACAGTTTTCGACAAATAGAATTATTAAATTAGCAGTTAATTAAAATACTAATTTTTTAATATAATTTCTTTTTACAAAAGATTTAAAACCATGGCTTGATGAGTGACATCTATATTTTCTAAGGTAAACTACCTGTTTTCATATCCGTTAATTACTAGTACGTTCTTGGATAAAGAAAATTAGATCAGCACGATTGAACCTAGTCTATCCAGATATATATATCTCTGTCGCAAAATTGATGAATTTTCGAAAAATCAAAATATATATATATATATATATATATATATATATATATATATATATATAGGTAATAATAAAATATATATATATATATATATATATATATATATAAATTTTAGTGAATATCATTTTTGTGTTCTAGTGACCTTAAAACATATTTCTGTTATAGTCTCGGCCTCTGGTTGTGCCATGAGAACGGGCGTAACAGTTGAATTTCCAGTGTTGGAAATTCGCTAAAAAATTGGAATAGTAATTTATATTAAAAAAAAGTATAAGTTTGTACCATAGCTCGAAAACTAAAGGAACTATAAAGCTACTGGCTATAGCAATTAATTGTCCTAAGCAATATCTGCAACTTTTATGTGAACACTTTCTTAAGGAATATTTGAATCTCTTATCTGAACACTTTCTGAAATATGGTTTTTGTGATTATTTTACAGAGAACTTTAAACAGTTCGGAAAAATTTATAGATAGATTACTCTAGAAAATTTGTAGTAACATAATTTGACATAACTGTAAGTAAAACATTATGTACCTACGTATACGTAATTTGATAGTATAATCAAAATTTGAGTACATTATAACATTATATGTGCCGGAAATACTATTGGACATTGTTGATTGTTAATAAATAATGAATCATTGAGTAGGATTTCTAGATTGAATGAGACTGCGAATGTCTATACTCAGTTAAATTAACTTCCGTTTACATGTATGATTCAATTTCTATTATTTAGAATTCAGTACAATTGTTCAATTAATAAATAATTACTTAATTTTCGTCAAAAATAATTTCAGTATTAAATCGGATTGCATGGTGAGTCTTAAATTCGGAACGGTGGCAGAAATTTGTAAAATTGACGTTGCTAGAAACCGGAAATGATACTTTGGGCTCAATCTGAACCTTATTTTCAATGTCCATGATTTCTTTTTTGTAATGTTTTTTGGTGACTTGAGTGGTAGTATAGGTGGAGACTGCAATAAATTATTAAGCATTTTTTTCCGAAGAAGACTGTTTAATTTTTTAATAATTTACTTCATCAACTTGTAACTATGGTGCGTCATATTTTTGCTCTATTTGAAAGAACACATAATTTTATCAAAATTTCTTTTCAGGTGCATCATAGTTAAAAATCGCTCTATGGATTTTATTTTACAGTTATTTTAAAATTTTCAATCTTATGTAGGGAGTTATAGCAAATGTAGGAGTTTGAAAAACTAATTGCAACTTGATGGTTGAAAGTGCCTAACATATCAAAGCCTATTTGCCCTAGATTATTAAGAGTGTGTCAAAGAATCATCCCAATAATTCTATTAGTTTGTAAGTTAGAAAACATTGATCTGATAGAGGGATCATCTGAAAAAGTTGTTACATCTTCTAATTTCCTTCTATATAAATTAAAATATCTACATAGTAATATTTTTATTAAGGAGGACCACTAGTGTGACCACCTGAAAGAAAGGTGATTTTTCGGAATTTTTTTAAAGAAAACTACTATATCGAATGTCTTAATATTTTCAGGATATATTCGCTGATATACAATAAATTCATGATAAAGTTTTTGGACCAAAAAATTGAAAATTCAGTGGGTTATTCGAGATCTCCCAAAGCTCCAAAAGAAGTTCCCCCACTGCTGCAGTGATAGCGGCCTTCACACTGCCTGAAATCAAAAAACCCAAAAAGTCTATTAAACCAGAAGGTATGGTCCCTTCCGTGAACCTCAATTGAAAAAAAAGTTGAAATCTAACAAAATGGAGGAGTTTTTTAAAAAAAAAGTTTCAAATTTTGCGCGAAAATTTGATGATTTTTGGCTTGCGAAATTTACATTTTTTATTCGATCGGAAAACTGGAGGTTCATTGTACGAAGAAATATATATAAAAGAAGCTGCTATAAGAACCAAATCGATCGAATGATTCGTCTTCGAGTTATAACTGCAGTAAATTTGAAAAATGTAGTTTTTCGTAATTTTACCTTTTAGTTTTAATCACTGAGAATTTTTACTAAAATTATTTACGATGTACTCTCTATAATTTTAGTATGTTATTTTTAAAGGTATAGGCTATGGAAACATGCAAAAAAAAAATTTTCCAATTTTTTAAAAACGTCACACTAGTGGTCCCCCTTAACGATAAAAACACAAATCTTTAAGAAAAAGTCACGCAAAAATTAATTATATTGTCTTTGATTAGTTAAGCAGTTTGATTCTCCCTGAATGCTTCCTGTGATTTTGGTTTACACAAAAACAAAAGTACAATAATAAATATTTTCTCTTGTAAAATAAACTTGCTTCTCTTTTCATGTAAACATTTCGGCTAATAAACTTTACACTTCAGTGATTAAGCTAAAACTTTTAAACTACTAAGTATTTATGGTTCTTTGATAATAACTTGAAGAAATTGTATATAAATACATTTCGTTAATTTTAACAAACAATAAAAGCATGAAAATAAATTTGGCAAATCTTTCTTTAAATAAATGAAAACAGAGATACGCGTTAAATGTATTTTTTTCATTAAAAATAACATCCGAAATCTAACACATTAAAATATTACATTACATTAGCTTAATATACATTGGCCGTCTGCATATGCCTCATTTAATTCGATATTATTTTCTATATTAAATAGATTTTTATATCATTCGAATAAAAATATACTGAAAGCGAAACACTATAATTTACAGCAAAACTAAGGAAACTGTTTGTTTCTTTTATATTTTTTTACAACAGATTAATATTAACTAAAATAAAAAAAAAAAAAATAAAAATTTTTGTACGAAACATTCTCTGATTTATATTTAATGAAAATGGTCCAGAGATTTGAACTGGCAATAACC
Source organism: Brachynemurus nebulosus (assembly GCA_035578155.1). Taxonomy (NCBI): domain Eukaryota; kingdom Metazoa; phylum Arthropoda; class Insecta; order Neuroptera; family Myrmeleontidae; genus Brachynemurus; species Brachynemurus nebulosus. Next base: position 27,019,553 of record JAPWDM010000003.1, read on the forward strand.
AAAACATTGAGATAAATAAATGTGTATACATAAAGAGGAAGTAGGATTTTTTTTTCTATTTCGTATTTCCGTGCTGCCATTTATATTTTAATGGCGACACTCGTGCAGTTCGGCAACATATCATTTTATACACATTACAAATGGATTATGACTTATGGTCAGAAGAAGGAAAAAATAGCATTAAATCGAACGTGGGAACAGAGTGTTACATTTTTGATGGACAATAGGGCAGTTAAGTGACGGAATTCGATTCGTATTTAACTCGGATCCGCCGGATCATCTTAAGTTGAATCGTATCCTGTTTCCTCTTGGTTATAGTTTATGAATTTTTAGTTGCTGGTGGGACACGTTTCAACACATTTCTATATTCAACTATTACCGTCAGTGACATGGTGAGGTAAGAGTGAGACTGTGATAAAAATTTGTTTTGAAAGGTAGAGTTAGTTTTAAAACTTCTGGGAAAATATCAGAAGTTCGGAGTAAATTGAAATAAATTTGCCGCGTAAAACAAATAATTGCGTAAAAAAAGGGTCACGTAAGTTAAGGGTCAGGTTTCAAGTTGAGTATATTTTTTGCTTTGGGGATTTAATGGATCAAACTTGCTACTTGATTTACCTACGATATAAGAAATTCGACATTATTGTAACATTAAAACTATGATATTTTTATTAATTATTAGCATTTTCCCGCGGCTTCGTCCGCGTGGCAGTAGAAGGACTAAGCGGGTTGTAGCACGGACTACGTCTTCAGAAGTATGGGCACATCTTGACCCAAGGAATGCCGCTACTTTTGACACGGCAGTGTTCCACAACATTAAGTACACTACCGCGTCAAAAGTATGGACACACCTTGACTCAAGGTGTACCCATACTTTTAGTTCAAACGTATAAAATATACTTTCATTTTCCCACAGGAATTTTTCCACAGAAATAAAATGTTTTCTCCGGGAAAAAAGTGGACTATAACATTTTTTTAAAGTTCTAATGAAATCACTGATACTTTTTTTACCGAAACAGCGGAGTGGCCGAGCGTGCTTGTGCACTAAGCGCTTGCCGACTGGTAGGTCTGGGGTTCGAATCCCGCGGCCGGCTATGCTTGTGAAGGTTTTCTGCAGTTTCCCTTCACAATTCCAGATGAATATCGGCATAGTTCCTTCAAAAGACGGCTGCAGACGCATACCTACCAAATCCTAGCCCTCACACCACTTTCCTTGTCCTCCACCCACATCATAAATGTATAATGTAATGAATAAAAATTTGTAACGAATAAATAAAGTGTACAAATAACGATGTGGGAGGCGTCTGTTATAGACTAATTAGTCTCAAAAAACGGACGTTAAACGCATTATTATTATTATTATTATTATTACTTTTTTTACCGTTTTAAATATACATATTTTTCCATGGGAATAAGACTTCTCACAGAATTCAGATATTTTTCCGGGGTAGAGAGTAGTCTATGTCTCTTTCTATCCTCGCTGTAAACAATATGCAATGTTAAAAATCAATCTTCCATTTTTTTTTTAAATCAGTTATCATTATTGAATTGTTTCATTTTAGATACATTTCCCTTGGGAATCAGATACTTTCTCGATGTAAAAACCTATGGTTATCGCTATATATCGTTCTGTCTGCTAACAAACAGAGTTCGAATAAACTCTAAGAAACTTCTTTTGTTTCATTTATAATATATTTTTCCGTATAAATGAGATTTCCCAAAGGAATGAGATGTTTTCCCAAGGTAAAAGTCGTCTATATTCTTTTTCAACTCCTCTGTTAACAATATTCGAAGTTTAAAAACCAATAATCCCTTTTTTAATAGTTAACTGTCATACTTGTCATAGATTTTCCCTTGGGAACGAAATATTTTCCCGGATTAGAAGATGGCCTATAGCCGGCTCCGTCCCCCAAGCTATGTTTGTGCAAGGTTTCAGATTGACTGGTTAAGTCGTTGAAGCGTAAAACAACAGACTAACAAACACTCAATTTCGCATTAATAATATTAATTAGGATAAGGATTGGGATTTACACGTTAAACAATGAATTTTTAACAATTTTAAAATCACCAGCATACCATACCATATCAGTTTCCACATTTCTAATTGCAAAAACGACAGACTTCCCCTGTTTCAACTTAACGGATGAATTTTTAAAATCACTGATACTTTTGTGTTCAAACCAGTAACCTAACTGTAATTTCCTAAGGGGGTAAAATAGGGGATTCACCATTAAGGGGTGAATTTCCAAAAATCCCTTCTTAGTGCTCACCTACGTTATATAAGAAATCCCTGTTCAAAATTTCACGTTTCTAGGTGGCAGACTTTCATTTAAAGTTTGCTCCCCTGTTTCAACCCCCTAATGGATGAATTTTTAAAAGCACTGAAACTTTTGTGTTTAAACCAGTAACCTAACACCAATTTTCATATTCTATCTCAAAAAATTACAGATTTCTATGAGAATTTTTATCCCTTATTTTACCCCCTTAGTTTTGATTGTTATATATACTACACCTTTTTTGTGATCCTTCTTATATAATTGAATCTTATTTACAATACTGTATTTTTATTATGTAATTATGCTAATTAGCGCACTAATAACTTACAATTATTTTCAGTGGATGCATATGGACCATCAGCTCTTGCGTATCCATTTAAAATAAATTTTAAAAAAAAAGTCTAATAAAACATACACTTGGTATCAACAATGTTTACGTTCTATGACCGATTCATGAAATTTATAAATTCTTAAGTAACAGAGAAGGACGGCAATATTCCGTATACCTAAGTGAAAAGGCGATATCCTTATGTTAAGTATTATAGTACAAAATATTATGTTATATGAGTATTCGTTGTTTTTATTATATCTAAATTATATATTTGCCATATGTCTACGAAACTACGTATTTATAAGGAAAATTAATATGGAATATATAAACTTATAAAACGTGAAATTATTGAGAAACGGAGAGAATTCTGGAATGAATTAGATCAGTGCCTCCCAGTCTTTTCCTATCACGGAGCACTTTTTAAGTTTTAAATCCTTTGAGAAATAGGTACTAATGTAAATTCTAAATTTATTACGTGCATGATTTGAACTATATTATATTAAAAATGGATTTTTTAACGTGTGTTTTTTGAGACTTGTCACGAAGACACTCCATCTACATCTCTATTTTTTACGCTTTATTTAAACAAATTATGAACGATTACAATTATATAGAAAATATTTTACTTACAATTAGTAATAGAACTTTTGGTAGAGATATCAATGATATCAAAAATATCTGGTGGTCTTGAATTCGGAATTTGTGTTCGGTAAAGATTCAGTAATCATGGAAAAGTAAGCACAGCCAGAAAAATAAATCTCTATTAAAAAAATTTGGGGGACAGGTCTACCCACACTGTCAACTTCCCATTGGGTGTCCTTAAAGACTAGAGATTACTGTACATAAATAATTCTTTTTTCATTTCAGGCGACTCCTCCGCTGGGCCCCCGATAGAGGCTTTGCACCTTGCACCATACCGGGGACTTCGCCTTCTGTACCTAAGGATGGGGGGTCCACCCTTATCAAACAAATGATAACATCATTTGTTCTCAAGATATGCGAGACAAAATATATTTTGGCAAAAACTAATTTTTTAAGTTTCTTATTTTGTTTTTTTTTTTTTTCGTTTTCTTTTTTTTTTCAATTTTGTAATAAAATACTGGTGTTTTTAACATCAAGGAGGGTTCTCAGGCCATTATATAATAATGTTATGGTAAAAAATCCATATAATCTATGTTATCTTAATAAAGTTAATTCCGTTTTTTTACCACAAAAAACAAACCGCTAATCCGAATTTGCTGAAAACTTTGATCATTATTGTCTGGAGTTGATATCATTATTTGTTCTCGAGATATGCAAGACGAAAAAAAAGTTCACGAACGAACGAACTAACGAACGCACACACAGAAATCACGCTAAAAACGATGGATTCGGATTCTAGTAACCTTGAAACGTGGAGATATGTCAAAATTAGCGATTCGTAAAATCGAACTCATTACAATAACTTCCTATAGGAAGTTAATAAAACTTTAAATAGCAATTTTATTTCGGGAATTGATCCAGTGAATTGCATGCACAATACGCAATTCGATGCCAATGGATTATTTTCTTTGAAAATATCGGAGAATCATCTTTCAACTTAAAAAAAATGGCCACCAACTTAATTCATACTTCCATCTAAAATTACCCTAAAAAACACTGTTTATTTTCTCGAAAATTCTATTAAGAGTTATTTAAAATTGTGTTAAACACTAAAAAGCATAGTTCTATAATTTTACCATTTGCGGAACCGATTTTTCGCGGAACACGGTTTGGGAAAACCTGAATTAGACAGTTAATATATTAATGTTCCTAATATAGAGGGAATGTATAGTTGCTTCTAAACATATACTTGTATATCATTTTCGTGCTTTTTATCTAAAGTCTAAACTATTAAGATTCATGCTTGAATTATTTGAAGAATCTCGTCATTAGTATTTTGCTGAAGTAGATTAAGGATTCACATTCACTCGAATGCATGATGTATAGACGGTATACATAAATATCTATCGTTCAAGTCTATGAAATTATCCCCCGCCCCAATTCGAAAATTTTATGATCCACCAATTTTCATATTTTGATATCTGCCTTTCCGTACATATCCATATTAATAGTCTTAAGAATAAACCAATTTGGGTCCTTCTTGGTATCCTAGGATTCTAATGGAGAATTTTGACCTCACGTTCATTTTTCCCGTAACCACTCGTAGACTTTACTAATGTCCCCTTCTAAAGTAAATAATTCGTGAAAAATTTTTAATTTGACGTTCGTAATTTTAAATATTATATTGAAGACCTCAAAATTCAAAGCTAAAATTTATCAGCTTCTTATTAACAACAAACTAGATTTAAAAGTTGTTCTTCAAAATCAGTCATAAAAACTCAATAAAAGTAGAAATATAAAATAAATAATAACACAGTCTCACAAAAGTTGAGACGTGTGCGTTGCTGAAGTTGAATTGACTAATTTTTACATTAATTTCCGTAATGCTCAAATAAACTTTATATAGAAATAAACTATTTTTACTGATATTGTTAGTAAAATGGGTTTGATTTTCGTATAAATTTTGTTTCAGTAGCTACAGGCCCGACGAGAGGGTGGGGTAGCCGAGGTTGCAACCCCGGGGTCCGGGCTTGAAGAGAGGGCCCGAAACCGTTGGGCCCAGGAAAAAAATTTTGCCTGATCAGGGAGTTTTTTCTTTTTGCTCACCACTTATTTTTTGGAAGAAAATTTTTAAAAATTGCGGTTTATTCCGGGGGCCCACCATTTCTCTCTACAGTCCTGAGTAGATAGTGTAAAGGTATTTGTTCTAAGCCCCAGTGAGCCATTTTTGTTACCCTTAATTTTATAATGGTTTCCCTTTTTAGAATTATTATAATAATATAACAATTCAGAGAGTTTGAACATGAATTAATTATCTTATTTTAACCCATCTTGCTTATAGTACCGTTGAAAATTTAACATCTAGTGCTGCTACATTGTATGGAATACGAAATATTTAGAAATAAACTTCATCTCATTATTTTTATGAGCATCTACTCGTGTAAGATTTATTACATTTTCAATTGTAGTGTTTTGTTTGTAATTTTATTATATTTTCAACTATTAAAAATTCCTTCACTTCACCTCAGTTCAACCCAGCAAACAGGGTCCTATTCTTTCTTTCTATACATAATTATACTTAGGTACTTTAGGTAATTGTATTTAAAATTTTAAACTATATTGTAAAATTGTATGTAACTACACTGTAAAAAAATCTTTGGATTAAAAACTTTCTTATAGTTATTGAATTTTTCGAACTGAATTTGTAAAATTTTTATTGTAAATAGAAATTTTTTGAATTACTATTATTTCGTAATTGTAAAACTAATTAAAAACAGATTTTTCATCGAAAATGATATACTGTACGTATTTAAGGATTTTGAATATAATGGATAAAATTGCATAGACTGCTGAATTCATCTTGTTGTAAACAAATCAACTATAGTATATTCACGGAAACAATTCCTAAATACAAAACATCAAACAACAACAAACAGCTCGTAGGACACTCCCATAGAACATCAGTTATTGGGCTTTGTTCAAACTGAAGCGATATATTCAAATATTTTAACAGTAGATAATTACCAAAAAAATAAATAAAACAACTTTATTAAACTGTATAAGTATTTAAATCTTTACTAAAATTTAGGTTTATTTATTAATCTTGTTTATTCTTAAGTAGATATTTTAATATTTTGTGCAATACTATAAAAATGAAATTGTATGCAACTAATCAAAATAAATAATAGATATATTTTGTTATTTAAATCTTATTTTTAAGAGAATACTGGAATGATTATATAAAGTATTTATTCACACAATTAAAAATTTACTAACAAAATGCACAGAAACTGTAGAAAGTAATCAACGTAACACAAAAGTTACAAAAATATACAATCAAAAGTATACTAAAAGAACGCACAGAAATAGATAAATCATCAAACACTAGATACCATTCCAATGAAAGATAACAGAAGAATGAGTATATAAAGATCCCAGAATATTCCTGATTTGTTAAACAATTAAAATTGTTTTGTACAAATCATTTTCTGGACGTATATACCTATTTATTTTTATTGCAGTTTTCCTGTTTACAATTTAATTGTGCTTGACCTATTTCGTATCTATGTTGTAAAAATCAAAGGGACTGAATTTCGCTTCTTTGAACTAGAATATAATATGTGATTGTTACAAATTCTAGGAACACATTTAACTGATTTATTTTTGTATGCAATGGTTTATCAGTAAATAAACTTTATACAAGATCATTACAGCAATAAAATTGAATATTATAATTATTATCAGATATCAGCAATACTGGATAGATAGGTAGAAGTTCAAAATACCTATACCTGCTTATTTTTAGTGTACTTTTGTATAAAATATTTCAAGATTTTTAATCTTTATTCATTAAAAATAAAAAATTTGCCTTAATAACAAAAATAATAAAAACAGTTTCATACTAAAATTAAAAAAAAAAAAATATTTTTTAAAATCGTCCCAATTCACATATTACCGTTGCTGCGTAATCGTTTGTACCAACTTCATGAAATATAGTCTGGGTGTCAACTAAGTTGTACTTTATGTCTCTATTTTGAAAATTTCAACCAATAAAAATTTATTTAGTCACGTGGTCTTGTTTTGTATCTAGGAATTCTTTGCGTGAATAAAGTATAACAGATTCAATTCGTCATATCTCAAAAAAAAAACCTATGCCTAACTTCAAATTTTGCTTCCTTTAAAATATCACTATAAGCTGTTATTGAGACCACTTTTAAACCAAACTCATGAGGGACGAAAACCCAAAAAGGGAGAAAAGGGTAACTCTTTTCTATGTGTGGCTACAAGTGTAGATTGATAAGTAAATCTGTGCTCTTGTCAAATGATTATGTTTTCAAATAGGTATAAACAGTACCTCAAAAACATAGACACGTCAAGACAATTTAACTGTTGCTTTACGAATATCGTTCTTAGACCAAAATTATATCCTCCAAATTTGTACAATACTTGATTTGTCCCAATGTTTTTTTTTACAGTGTACAAAATCTATTTTCCATCTCATTTGCATGCATATATTTATTATTTTTGTTTATCGCACTTAGTCCTTGTTTCTCTTTGCTACTATTCAATTCCATTAAGAGTATAATTACATACATTTTGTACACTTATAATTAATGCCAAAAAAGAAATGGAGTAATAAAAATAAGGCACACGGTATCATTAACCGTATCTATACCTTGTAACATAATGTGGAATTGTTCCCGTTTTTTTGAAAATGGGATAATTAACCTGAAAATTAATGTCACACTGTTCGCTCCGGTCTTGTTCCGTTTTGTTTCCTGGTAATATATAATTTTTTTCTTTTTTTTTCGGTTATTGTTTTTCGTCTTTTATGCGGCGTATTACAACTAGTAAGTACTATCTCGCGCGGTGGCAACGATGGTGTTAATCGTAATCTTTGACCTTTTTTTAATGACACTTATGGCTGCTTGTGAGAGTGTCTGCGGTTCGTACGACCGTTTAATATTTTTGTTCAAGTGGTGTGTACGCGTTGAACAATGTTTAATAATTACATGACTTGTTTTACTACGTACAACCTGAACCACTTAGATTAGTTAGTTAAGGTTGACAGTGGTTTAAATAGGGTAATTTATGATAGATGCAAATACGTATAGGTTTCTTTTTGAGGAAAGTAGGGCAGTATTAGCAGTCCTCGTTCTATTTTTACTCCCTGGGGAAAAGTTGCTTTAAGGAGAGGTTTACTTGAGAGTCGTTAAAAAAAAAAAATCGATTTTTTTTTGCCGAAATTGATAGCAAATTATGTGTAGAATATGTTCCCAAAGTGATTTTACTGAAAATAATTTAAAAACAAGATTCTTGCACATTAACTGAATCCAGCTTTCTATAAAAAAATAAAAATTCAAAAAACGTAGTTCACGCAATAATCAGTATTAAATATAAAATTTTGAAAATACGTTTCTTTATATATATTTTATAATAACTCGGAACTACATTTTTGGAACTGGTGGACACGATAGCTCAAAAACTATTCGATGGATCCTTTTTTTAAATTTTTTATTTTAAAGATAATTCAATTCTTCGGCACCTCTACCGAAGTTCGATACACTTTCAATATTTTTTTTATTTTTAAATTTACTTTAAAGAGCGAAAAATAAGACAAAAATCGTAATCAAAAGTTCACACATCCGCCATTTTTTTTTCTTTCAGCAATTTATTGATATTATAGGTAGAGGTGCCGGTACTCTTCATATATTTTATAAATCTTTTTTATTTTTGGATTTCAGTGGTTTATTACCGGCGCTATGATGTCAATTAACAAGGCATCGGATTTTCGGATCGTCACACTGCACTATCTATGAAATGGACAATTTTTTATATTTGTCCTTGAAAAATTTTTCTTGTATAGTTTAATACTTAAAAAATATGTGTACAAAATTTGAAATTGATATTTACGTCCGTCCTTGAGAAAACAATTCTAGAAAAATACATAATTTTTAAGGACTGTCGAGTAAACCTCCCCTTAATTGGACCACCTATAGGTACATTTTTCTTTATTCGTTTGAGACTAAAGGAATTGGGTTTCCTAACAGGATCGAACAAAAAGTTCATATATTTCTAATATAACATAACAGTCACTCCAGTTACAACCCATAATGGCAAGAAGATTACTTGTTTCGAATCCTTCTTAGAGGGGAAGAAATGCGAGCAGCGGATGTTTCAGAGAGGGAAAACCAGCCTTTGGTACAAGTGGAACTCAAAAGGACTACTTGTATTAAATGTTGTTCTTGCAATTTATCTTTAACGAAGTGTAAAAAATGTTATAAAAATATCCACTTTGTGGTGATCTTCAAAATCAAGGAGCCTTCTTATATTTTCAGAATTAGGTTATATCGAAAAATAAACCTGAAATAAATTCTAGTGATTATGTTTGTTACTGGTGTCGATGCAAGTTCCTTCGAAATAGACTATTAATACTCAGTGCCGTAACTAGGTCTTCAGGGGCCCCGGGTCAGAAGTTACATTCGGGGCCCCTACGCCGTCCCGGGCAAAAACAAAAATTTACGCCCCATGGCAAAAAAAGCAGCAACCTTTTTGTTTTCTATCAGTCGTTTGCTCGTTTCCTGCACAGAAATAAATACCGCCCTTAAAATTTGCCAAGAAAATTAGAAATTTGGAATTTCTTGTATTCTCTTGAGGCCCCCCTTTGGCTGAGGGCCCCAGGGGCAATGCCACAACTGCTCTATCCTAGTTATGGCCCTGATAGTGCTGGTATTCACCACTGCCAGTTAAATATTTATTCTGTAGAATAAAGTTTATCTCAATCATAGAACATATAAACAAATTGGTATTCACCATTGTCAGATATTTTTTTTAATAAAATAAATCAATAGAGTAACTAACTATTCGCTTGGACAGAATAAACTGTTAACAATAGAATGATTTAACAGATAATAAATAAATATTACTAGCATTTTAAAAAAAAAATATTATTATTGTTATTGAGGTGTTTTCGGTAATTAAAAGTCTCATAATTTGATAATAAGTCATTTTCAAGACATTCCAGTACTTACAAGTGCAACTACATTGGCCTAATTTTAGTGTGGAACATAAATAATTTTGAATAATTTTAAAAATATATTTTAGACTTTCCAAGAATATTTATTTAACTTACATAAACTAAAATAATCATTTAATAAAACCAGAAACTTGTAAACACAAACCGGACCCAAGAAACACAATATTTACTTACAATATAATTAACGATTAAAACGCCTGAACAATAATAAAATATCTGAAAGTTATTTTCACACTGTAAACAATACCTTTTATAAATAAATTATAATTATTAAACAAATAATAAGAGGCAGGTGTTTACATCTCTTGTGTTAATGGGTAAGTGATAGTGGGGTTTCTATTCTAGTTTTGGAACAAGACCGTTCTCTATTAGTAAATTTTATACGTTTCAATGTAAACATTTAATACACAATTGTGTGTAAACGTACTCGTACACCCTGGCAAGAATTATATTGCCTCTGTGATGCGCTGAAGAACAAAAGATAGTAAAAATACAATATAAATAAAAAATTCTGAGGGTCTCAACATTATTATCAAACACTCTATTCAGTTAACATAATTTTCTTTTGGTTCAAACTATAAGAAAAATAAACTGCATATCTTAAGATTTGTCATTCCAAAGGCACAATTATTTTTATCAAAAATATAATATAGAAATATTTATGTAACAAATTTAATTTATATGTATATTTCCGTATGCTTTATTGTACGACCAAATAATTTCTCTAATTTATTAATATAAAACAATTATCTGAAATTATAATCAAGTTTTAGAATTAGTTGTGAATCACAATTAAATCTAATAAACATTTTGGTGGGTTTGTTGCTAATGAATGAATTCAAAGACTATTGGAGGGATTTTAAAAATTGTTTCACTGTTAGAAAAATGAAGCATTCAAAACCAAAACAAAAATTAGAATTTTGTAGGAAATAAAACATTTTGTAAACCAAGTACGGCAATAGTCGATTTTTGGGATCTTTTTAGAGTTATAAAGTCATCATATTTTCATGCATATTGTCCATATGTGTGTTTCTCTGTCCGTCCGTCTATTACATACTCACAACTTTTACATTTTTCGGCACATAAACATGAAACGTTACATAGTACAAATGTAGATCTCAATAAAATTGATGTAGGGGAGGGTGGGGATGTTTGGGACAATTTTCAGTGATTATTTTTTCTACGTCTTATAATTTTAGCTTAAAGAACCAGAACAATTGCAAATGGTAAAGTAACTTTTCAGCTATATTGTGATATTTTTTTTAAAGTTAAAATAATAAAAATTTGAATTAAAATAACAATTTTCTTAAAGTATATCAAATGTCCCAATCCTCCCTACCCTGGGGAGGTTTGAGACTGTGCTCGGGGAGGTTTGGTATATATAATAAAACTAAAAGATATCACTCAAAATCTTTGTATTTTTGCATTACTAAAGTAATTGAAATTAAATTAACAATAGTTTAGGCATTAGAAACTAAAATGATAATAATAACATAATTATTTGATTCTAAAACAGTCAAGTTCATGAAAAATTTTATAACTAAATCCCGCTACATGATGTCTTTCTTCCAAAAAATTCAGGTTTTTAATTACATGGAAAGGTTACTATTTTCAAAAAAATATTTATTGGCTGACAAAACACATATCTCAATCTGTCCCTTGTCATTGAAATTCTCGGAAATGGTAAAATTCCTAACACACTTTCAATTCTCATAACAGATATGTCTTCTTCTTGAGTAATGAAAGTTTTCTTTGATGAATCAATACGTTTTCTTTGATGAATCAATACATAACACTGACTTCTATTTCTTCAGAAGGCGCATCTTCATCAGGTGGTCTTTGTACAATACAGGCATACCTATATTTAGTAGAGAGTCTTGCTCCTCCCTTGAACTCCACCAAAACAAATGTGCCGTGTTTCAAATCTTTCGGTTGAAAGTCTGAAAGATCAGCATACTCTTCATCTGAAACATTCAGAATACTTTCACCAGAGGAAATGTCTGACGAACTCTCTAATGAGCTGTCAATGTTTTCAATTTTCTTCTGTTTTTTCTTTTTGATCTGGTTGGTAAATTTCCGAAAAATTATAGGTTTTTTCAGTTATTGACGAATATAGTTTTATTAAACGTTTAAAAATGAAAATATTTTCTTACATTTTAAGGTTATTTTGTTACAGATTCAGTTAAAAAAAATCATGTAAGCTTATTTGAGAGTGTATTATATAACATACAATCTCGCAAGCTTACATGATTTTTCTCTAGGGAGGTTCGGGACACTGTCCCAAACCTCCCAACATGAGCTGTCCCAAACCTCCCAAATGTGCCTGTTAAGTTAAAATGTGTTCTAAAATCATAACCTTAAAAAGATAAAGCTGTTTTGTTCATTAAAATAAACCTTAATGATGTGGTCATTTGATAAATAATTTACACTTACTTGATGATGTAAAATGAAGATAGAGTGAATTGAAACTTCGGGTTGAAAAACCCAGACTTTTTGAGGAAAAATCACAGTTTTCTCAATGACAGCAGCGTCTTCCAATTTAACTTCATGGAAGTCAAGGTACACTAATATTGAAGTTAGTCCTTCATTCTGGAGGGAAATTGGCTCACTGCAGCCAACGTAACAAAATAAAATGAAGGTGTTCCAAACCTCCCACGTCCCAAACATCCCCACTCTCCCCTACAGTAAAAACATTTTTTTTTGGTTCTTAGACATACTTTCCCGTATTGGGATGTCCTTTTCATGTACTACTCGTTAAATTAAATTAAAATTCCTTTTATCATTTTTTTATTTTAGAATTCGCCTGTCATTTAAGTCATAACGATCGTATTTTCCTTTTATAAAAAGACGTACAAAATTGACCTGAAAAGAGTTAAGAAATATATACAATTCAGGGGCGTAGCTACCGCGGTATCAGCCGTATCAATGATACGGGGCCCCCGGGCTACAGAGGCACCTAACGTGTGCAAGCAAAAATTAGTAAAATGTTACCCACAATGTCACTTAATCTCGTGCTTCCCGGGAAAAAAAAAACATAAAAAAAACTGTCATACGTGCCTATAATAGAGTTTTCACTTCAGAAATGACAAAAGTCAAAAAACTAACCCCTTTTTTCCCGGGTTAAGCGTGCGCCCAAAAGTTGGCAACATGAGTAACTTCAAAAATGAGACTTCGATGGGGCTGGGACGGCTACCAGATTTGTCACTATTGTCTATAGAGGCAGAAATATTAGAAAAACTGAAACCGTCCGCAGCTATAGGTGATTTAATAAATCAATTTGCCGGAAAAAAGGCAAGAAAAATGTATATTTAATTTGAATTGTTTGGCTAGGTTCAATTTCTAAGAGGGAGTGATAACTTACAATCAATAAATATTTATTTTAATTTAATGCAAGCATTTTTGTTTCTTCTTCAACTAATTTTGATACAGGCCCCTCCAAGGCACGCTACGCCACTGATACAATTCCGGATATTTTAGACATCTCTGCATCGAAGAAGATACCATGTAAATTATGTACGTATGTGTATATTAAATTATATTAACCACAGGAAAATGTCTGGTATTCATGCTATGCCTAATAAATAGAACAGAACATTTTACATGATAAAAGGGATGGAATAAATCGTATATACATATCTAACTAAATAATATAACATATTCAGTTACAGATACAAATATAGATAAATTCATATAATAAAAGACAAATAATATCATATATTTATTTATAGAATAAGGATAACAATGCCGTTATAATCTAAACATAATTATTTAGACTATATAAATTTATGTACTTATGTATCGCTTATGTAGTTTACAGTAAATTAAGGATTCCCAATAGAATACGATATTTTATTGTAAAATTTTCTATTATTTGAAATAAATTTAGACTTTACTAATTAGTGTAAGATATTCAAGCCATTTCACGAAAATACGTGATATTTCAAGTGGCTGTAAATTATATAGAACAAAATAACAAAAAAGCGAATAAAACAGTGTTTTAATGTATTTACCTATTTTTGAATGCTTTAATTCCTGATAGAATAATAGTATATTATTCAACGAGCTTGTAATGACAGCTATTACTCACGAAGATGAAATTGTGACACGAGCCGAGTTTACGAGGCGAGTGTCGCAATGCATCTAAGTGAGTAATAGTTATTGCAAGCGAGTAGAATACGATATTCTTTTTTACGACTTTTTTCCTTTTTGATTTAACTAAAATTGAATATAAATTTTAAATCAAAAGAATAAAATTTTTAATCTATCTCTAATGTCATTAAATGTTTGTATATGTATAAACGATCAAAGGAAATACAAACTACTTTGTTTACTTGCACGATACTACGCAACATATTTGAAATTAAAAATTGATGCGTATATTATGCACAAAATAAATGCCAGCCCATTGAATAATGGTTAATACGGTGATTTAATTGGTCGAAAGGTATCGAGTAATGACCATTCCTCCACACCTTTGAATAGTGCCTAACTTTTTCAACAGTTAACAGATATATAATGAGTGTGTTCTTCAACAGGAGTAGAAAAATAATAAATAAAGTTGAGATAATGCATTGATTTATTTTGGAAAACTTTTATTTCTGATTTTCTTAATGAATCTATAGCAGGGGTTCCCAGGGTGCGACCTACAATATTAGATCGTCTGCAGTCTCAAATTTGCACCTCAATTTAAAAAAAAAAAAATAAAAATATATAAATAACCTGTAAAGATGTTGTATAATTACCCTTGTGTAACACAAATAGAAGTAAATTCTACTGTAAAATGGTTCCGTACTCATCGTAGCTTTACTACCAATGGTCCACAATCACTCTACAAACCAGTGGTCCATATTCACCGTAACCTTACTACCTATGGTCCATAATCATTGTTACTTTCTACCAGTGATCCAAGACCAGTGGTTGTGGGATTAAATCACATGAAAGTTTACATGTTTAGTTTACATGCTATTCATGAATAATTAACAGCTTAAATGTATTTTAAAATAAAGATGTAATTATACCAAGTAAACTACGAGTTAATTAGAAACGTTTTTAAAAATTCCTTGCATCAAGTAAGTTTTATCAGTAAAAAACTGGCTATAAATAAATAATTTTTTCACAATATTACAGTCAATTGTCCTACATATTTCGTATATTATTTTAAAAGTAGCCGAATCAAATTAATCAGTTATCAATGTGACCTAACTTCTAACTTGTATTTTTGTAATTTTCCACTCATTTTACTTCTCGTAATACCAATACACATTTTAAATAGAAAATCACTACAATTAAATAATGGTCTAAATGCCCAATTTCGATAATAATAAAGACGCAATAAATAGAGGTATCAACTTTACATTGTTAAATCTAAAATTTATTTTGAACCTATTATTTGTTATAGGTGTTTCAAATTACAAAGTTAATTTTAATTGTCTGTTATTGAAAATTTATAGTATGTACAGGTATCTTATTTATACACACAACATTCGGCCGTTTACAATTTATTAACCGGCTATTAATCCAATTGTGATTTAGGTTAACTCTATCTAATGTGTTTTATGTAAACGATAAATTTGTATATAAACTCCTCGGTAAAGATTAGCACTTAATAAATTTCGTGTAATTGCTCTTTGATTTGTTCCGAAATAATTAATCCCTATTTCGTGATATTCTCGTTGTTAAACATTCAATTTACTGATTAGTTTCAACAACTGGTTAGTTTCAAAAGTCCGTTAGTAAGTCTGTAGTATCTTTTGGGCTACTGTATCTGAAATTATACTATTAGTTAAAGAGTTAATTGTAATTTTATTTCTTTACTCATAACAGTAGGTATTAAATTTAATTATCCGCCGATAAGTTTCTGAAAGAATTGTGAGAAAATTGTTTTTACATTAAATTTTTCAGATAATTTTACTCTTTTTTAGTTAAGTTAGTGCAAGAGCATGAAAAATACACCTAAAAAAATTTAGATACACCTACATAGTTGCATAGAGGATGATGAACTTATGAATGTAAAAATGATGCACAAGTAAAATTTCCTTAATCACAGAATAGTTAATTGTATTATGGATGACCAATACAGTTTAACTATCCGTAATGTGTTTTATGTTCTGCAGCAGTTCAGTGCAGTGCAGTGATTCAAAATTTTAACTTAATTTTCATTTTTTTTTTTAAATTGAATTCGTAGATTATTTTTTTTTAATAATTTGTAATAAATTTTATTTTTGATAAGTGGTAGTGAATAGTAGTTTTATTATTTAGGTTTAATTTTATTAATTCAGTTTTTAATAAAATCTATAGATTATCGTATTTTTCGCAGTTTACATTTATTTAGTATTATTAACTAAGTTTTATTAAAATTTTATTTAACCCGGTTAGTTGAATTTTAAATTAATTTAATTAAGTTTATAGTTTTTTTTATACCAGATAGCGTTGTAATAGTCTGTAATCAAAAATTTGGATTATTTTATTTTACTACTTCATAACAACAATTATCTTTTAGTAATGGATATACCTAAAAGATGGAATTTTTACATTTTTTTTTTTTAATTTTAAAGAGAGTCATTTGAATTAGTACATGACCAACAAAGATAGATAATACGGTGTCGTATCTGTATACGATACTGTTATATCATCTGTGCCTTCGTATTAAGAATTAATATAAAATAGAAAGTCTCTATTTGTTTTACATTAATATAACTTATTTTACATTAATATTTTATTAGCTGTGATATGACTTTAATTGGTAAAACAGCTTAAAATATAAATTTAAAAAAAAAATAGAAAGTCGTAGCAGATTTTACGAAACTACTCTTAACTTTTAAATTTAACAAGCAACCAATTTAAAATAGACCTTTATCGAAATTTCACTAATAATCAGAAAATATTTTGTTACGATCTCAGAAAATCATACCTCCTGTATAAATTAAAATCATAAAAATCATACTAATCCGTGGTCAACTCAATAGAAAGCCACTATGTACCTATTATACTAGTACCATTAAAATTAATACTATTTAAGGAAATACAGAAAAAATATTAAAAAGGTAGAAATTATGGTATTTTTTCTGTTTTATTTTATTTCCGGTTTTATACATTTTAATAAATTTTTCATTACATAAATCCTTACTTATGGTCCCGTTGTCTCTCATCTCTTATACACAAAATAATTAATTCCTTTTTTTAACTGAAATAATATATAAAAAATTTAATAAAACAAAAATAATTTAATGCTTCTCTTGTTAATGTGTAATTCTTTTTTTTTTGCTTAATTATACCTATATAAAGCACGAGCCGAGAAAAAATATTTTATACAGTATGATTTTGTAAAATGCATAATGCTCCGAATTGCATTCAAGGTGAAATATCTTAAGCAATCTTAGCGTCAACTGAATTAAAAAATAATTAAAATTTATTTAAAATTTATTTATCAAATAATAATAATTGACTACTGAAAGTATTAATAGCGCTTTAAATAGGTACTATAATAGTTTTAATAATCATTTTCATATAAGTTGCTTCTCCTTTATAAGTACCTACGCTCAAAATATGGATATTTTACCGTCTCCACGACCCCTCTCATTGGTACGAAAGGTACAGAAACTATGCTAACTAGAGTTAGGAATTTGTAGTTCACCTAATAAGTCATTCTGTTAAATTTGAAAAAAGTTCATGACACCCTTCGTTATTTACTTAATTACGTCTATAGCACGACCGTTTGATTGATTAGTATATTATACTATACAGGTTAGCCAGTTTCGCTAGTTTTTTGGTTCCAATTCTTAAATGCATATATAACTCAGTGGTGTAGAATCTAATTATTAAAAAATTGCAAACTAAATAGGTTTATATGATATACGTACGTATAAAAGAAAAATGTTTACAAATGTTTGCTTTCGGAAATCGAAAATAACTAACTTCGTCTTAATGAAGGTGGATTGGCGAATATTGAGTTACTTTAAATACAAAATCTGCTTTCCATTTTTAAATTATACTTTTTACCTAGTTGAACGTCACTGGTAAAATATATGGAAATTACAGAATTTTTGAGTAATTGTAGTATTTACTGTGGTAATTAAAGGTTTATTTACTCTTGTAACTACGGAGATGGCTTGCCCGTAGTAAGCTGTAGTAAGAAAAATGGGTATAGGACAAAACATGTAATTGGCCTAACTGTCTTGCAAATAGTGTCAGATTGATGTATCTTGCGTCTATAGTTAGTTTATATTTTGGTGTCAGAATTTAGATAATCGAAAATACGATTCCAGAACGTTCTAGTCGAAAATCAGTAAATATATCTTCGGACTGGTTATTAACAAGCAAATGCACCCAGAATGAAATTCGGGATTTTGATGAAACTTCGCTGGCGTATAGAATAGGCAAAAATTAGGGACCCGTATTTTTTTTATCGGCCATCTTCCACGTTTACGGGGTAAAGCTACCCCCTAAAGTTGGAGGTTCAAATCGTATTTCTTAAGACATCTCGAAAACTATAAGAGATAGACGAAAACTTTAAATTGACGAAATGTTACTCTTTGAACGACCTATTCACCTGAAAGAGCACCAATAATTATGGGACACGTGTTTTTGCGTTTTTCCGAAATATGTGTGATATCCAAGTCAATTAAGGAAGAAAAAAATAGGGTAGACTATATTGCATTATTATTGATTGCAAATACGTTATTATATTCTTTTATTTTTATGTATATTTTCATCATGCTGAAAATGTAAATTTTTACTTTCAGATAATGATTCATATATTTTTCAGTACCTACTTACTTAATTGGCAATTTAGCCATGTATATTTGGTTACTCATATTCGATATTTTTTATACCTTAAAATACGGGTCCCTTATTTTTGCCTCTCCTATACACCAGCGAAGTTTCATCAAAATACCGAATTTTACTCCGGGTGCACCTCCTTGTAAGAGACCGTCTAAGTAGCGAAATTTGACAAAAATTCTAAAGTATTGAATACTAAAAGGCGATTTCATTATTGGTACGGTCACAGACAATCAAATAGTGGTAACAGAAAAATCTTAAATTATCAACTTCACCATTGAAAAAGAAGAATCTGTTAAACAGATTCTGAATCAAGAATCTGCCCTTTTATAATTCTTTTCAGTCAAAGTAAATAATGAAAATTCTACTTCAATGCTATGCTGAATAATAAATTTTACAAATAATTTATTTAGAAAATATCACTTTAATTTATATAAGGAATAATTCGACCTGTGCGTGCATTCAATTAAGTGGTAAAAAGTATATAAACGCAAACAACTAACACTTTAAACTATTAAACAGTTAAAAATTATACTTACTACGTGTATTATGTTATTCGTCTAACGTTTAGAGAAATTATTACACAGAGAGTGTTTTACCGGCCAATAACCGTCCGTGGTAGAATCACACACACATCTTGTATGTGCGTGATGCTACCATAGTGGTTAATATGTTTTAAGTTTTTTCCAAATTGTGACGTAACCATTCCGAACAATGTTTATGTAGTATAACGAACACGGATGACTAATTACTTTGTCACTCACTGTACACTCTAAAACACATGTATGTATTTATTTAGTATGTTCATGCACAATATGGCGAAAACATTAATAGTTTGTCATCATATTGTTAAAATATTTAATTTTCAAAATGAACGTTTTTAGTTTTTCCGGTGTTGCATATTTGATGTGATGTGATGTGATTAATTAATTTCTTTATATTCTGATATTTCCCACAAAATGTTTTTCACATTCATGCATAATAATATAGTATTTCCTATAATTATTTATTGGCTAAACTTTTATGTTGGTATTATAAATCAGTCAGTAGGTACAGACTGATTGGTTTATAAATAATAGATTCTCCTGAAAATTTATAAGCAAATTTATGCAGTATGATTTATTTATACAAAATATTAATAATATAGTTACCTATTAAATATAATATAAAAAAGTTATTCTATTTTTTTTTTTTATTTTCTACGAAATCATTTTTGTGACGCCTATTCATTGGTTATTTTCGTATAATAATTGTATTTTTGCTTTTTGTGTTTGTTGTATTTAAAATGGAAAAAGTTCTGAATTACATGGCAATTTTTTCAATTCCTAGTACTATAAAACTATGTGGGTATAAAATAAGAATTCATAAAAGTATTGAGAACATAATGATCATTTTTGGCCTATGATAATTATTAATAATATTTTTTTTTCAATTTATTTTTTCCTTCCGAGACTACTAAAGTAGTGAATAAGGGATCACTTTTGAAATATGGAAATTTTTTCTCTTCAAAATAAACATTTTCTCGAGCATTTTGCGTTTTAGAACTTCCTGAACAACTTTAGTTTCGTGCCTGATTGTCAGTCCGTCTGTGTGTCCAAAAATTCCACAACTGGAATAACTTCGGAAATATTCGATTGTTGTTAATGAAATTTTCCAAAACTAGGCGGTTTGGTTCCACTGATTCACGACCTTACCGCGCTAAATTTCATTGAATGTCAATATTTCATTTGCTACTAGCGCTAATTTGCTCAAATGTTGAGAGTGTTTAGCGCTAGACCATATACAGTCGCCTATTTTCTTAAATATGAACTTAAAATAACATAAAAATAAAATAAAATATTTCAATAATTCCCTTTTCAAGTACGCAATTTCTTTTTATGAAATATGAATTTTGTTGCGTTAAGCTTCCTATCTATAAGCTAGCCAGAAAAAATGGCTTGATTGAATTGAATTCAAAGACTTTATTAATAA
This sequence comes from Brachynemurus nebulosus, assembly GCA_035578155.1. Lineage (NCBI taxonomy): Eukaryota > Metazoa > Arthropoda > Insecta > Neuroptera > Myrmeleontidae > Brachynemurus > Brachynemurus nebulosus. The sequence continues at coordinate 27,040,524 of JAPWDM010000003.1, forward strand.
CTAACAAGGAATGTTACGGAAGTGTACCCCTGCGATTTTGTTCATTTTAAGATATATTGTAGTACTTGACAAAGTAACAAACATATTTTAATTATACGTGCCCAATCCCATATTTAGGGGGTAAAAGACCCCTTCAAAAATTTCCTGAAAAATCATATTTTGGTATTTTTCCCATACTAGCCCTTAAGCAATTTTGATGAAAAGTGGTCAAAAGATTTAGACTGAGGTTACATTACTACAGAATTTTTTTCACTGGGGTCACTTCATTTTTAAGGGGTGAAACACCCCTAAGAGTGGGTTTTTAAAAATTTTTTTAGGGAAATCATAGCTCAAATTCTTTAAAATTCTGTAAAAAGGCTACAGGTTATTAGTTAATAAATAATACGTGTTACTCACTGTAGTGGCGCGGAGTAACTGAGGGGCTATGGGGGGCCGATCACCATTAACGAATTAACATCTACAGACAAAGAAATAACAGTCATGATAATACCTAAAGGGACTACAGGGAAGATACAACCACTAGATGTATACGGATTCCGAATACGGAATAATTTTATCAAGCGGTTTTCGGATAGTATAATGCTACTCAATTACGATATCAATCTTCATTCTCGTAACAACATAATAAATCTGCAATCACTGATTCATAACCAATTTTCTTCTCCTCGATATCAAAAACTATTCCGTTATTCATGGTACAAAAGCGGATACATAAGTAAGAAACCAGAAAAATTTGAGAATCCAGTTGCCTTTACTCTCCAAGAAAATTTGTCCCCCAAATGCGAAATTGAAGGTTGTGAAGAATTATCTATTATAAGATGTTGTTGGTGCACGAATTCGCTCTGCTTAAGACACTTCTTTGAAGAATATCATTACTGCGTAAATTATTACCCATAATTCTAAATAACATTTTTTAATACTTCTATAATATTTGATAAATACATTGTAAAATACAGGCATACTGAAGCACTTTAACATCCGTTCACTGTACCACTATTCAACATCTACTCAAAATAATAAATAAAACTTAAATTATATTTTTAACTTGTATATTCTTCCACTATTCTTCATAACCCATCATATTTAATTACAAGCTACAATCGAAAATTTCTTTTCATGATGCTATTTCAGTGTTTCAGAACTATCTATTTCAAGTCAAGGAGTTTGCCAGTTAATCTTATTTTTGAGATTTTATAAATTTTATAGCGAGTAAAATCCAAAATATTTAATTTTTGTTAAAAATTTCGTTCTCATATAGAGCCCCCCATAGCCCCCCAGTTACGCCGTGCCACTACAGTGGGTAACACGTATTATTTATTAACTAATGACTTGTAGTCTTTTTATAGAATTTTAAAGAATTTGAGCTATGATTTCCCTAAAAATTTTTTTAAAACCCACTCTTAGGGGTGTTTCACCCCTTAAAAATTAAGTGACCCCAATGAAAAAAATTCTATAGTAATGTAACCTCAGTCTAAATCTTTTGACCACTTTTCGTCAAAATTGCTTAAGGTCTAGTATGGGAAAAATACCAAAATATGATTTTTTAGGAAATTTTTGAAGGGGTGTTTTACCCCCTAAAGATGGGATTGGGCACGTATAATTAAAATATGTTTGTTACTTTGTCAAGTACTACAATATATCTTAAAATGAACAAAATCCCAGGGGTACACTTCCGTAACATTCCTTGTAAGTTGTAAAAGTCGACCTTACTTGTCGATTCTTACTTGTAACAAAAATCATAAATTTTTACTAAATTTTTTGCCTACTTTATACAAATACATCTAAGTATGATGACATAAAATATAGAGATTTTTTTGCTTTAAAAATATGTTTTTTGTTTTAAAACAATTACTTTGTTTACAGATATATCCTTGTGCTAATTAAAAGTGTATTATTGTAATATACATATACATATTTTTTGTATTTTTTGTATTTTTTTTTTATTATATTAAAATATTGTAACTATAATATGTATGTACAACATATACATATATTTTATAAAAATGAAACCGCAAAATAAGTAGAAAGATATAACATAATGTGTAAACATGAAACACAAACATACCCTGTATTCAAACAAGAATAGGGGAAATTAGGTGTGATGATAAATTTTTCAGAATATTCTCAATAAACAGTATGTTTTCATTGGCAACCTAACTTTATTGGGATATGTATTTGAATGCCCAAGCAGGACATGAAAACTAACTGAATACTAAATAAGTAAAAACTTGTTTGATAATGAAAATATCGACCGAAACACGTTATAAAATTAAATAAAAAGTAATCTTTTGCAAAATGGTTTAGTTATTATTAAAGAATAGGGACCACCACAAAATAACAATCAAATCTCTTGAATTGGTACGAAATATTGTCGTCATATTTGTATAGTTTTCGAAGAAAAAAATTACGAAATTCACCTTTTCCCCTACACCTTCTGAAAACAATTTCTTAATTAGTATTATGTAAATTAATGATTTTTAGAGTTTAGTATGGTCTATTTCAGTTAAATTTAACCATGCTTCGTAACTTTGAGTTTAAATAATTTCCGTTTTCTTGGCTTTATCTCTTTTATTATTGCATTTACGCAAATTTTAAATTTGCAGTTTATTTTTAGAAAAGAATAGAAGATCGATTTGTTTCGAATATAAGAATTATTTAATTTTTTAACGAAAACTCATGATCAATTTTATCTGAAAAGAGGTATACCTTAGAATTTTAATATAGCCAAAAATAGCCCTTACAGGACCACTTTCGTGTTCGTCTGTCCGTCTGTCACAAAGGTTCTTCGAAAAGAAGGTAACGTAGGAATTTTAAATTTTTAACTTCCCATAGGAAGTTACTGTAATGAGTCCGATTTTACGAATCGATAATTTTGACATATCTCCACGTTTCAAGGTCATTAGAATCCGAATCCATCGTTTTTAGCGTGATGTCTGTGTGTGCGTTCGTTAGTTCGTTCGTTCGTGAATTTTTTTTCGTCTCGCATATCTCGACAACAAATGATGATATCAACTCTGGAAAAAATGAAGGCTGGATAAAGTTTTCAGCAATTTCGGATTAGCGGTTTGTCTTTTGTGGTAAAAAAACCGAATTACCTTTATTAAGATAACATAGATTATATGGATTTTTTACCATAACATTATTATATAAAGGCCTAAGAACCTTCCTTGATATTAAAAACGCCAGTATTTTATTACAAAATTTAAAAAAAAAAAAAAAAAAAAAAAAAAAACGAAATAAGAATACATAGGAAACTCCCATATCGCACGCTCCCATTTAGCAATTTCGTCGCACACAAGATGTGTTTTAAAGCAAATATATTTGATTGTGTTAGTGTCTAAGTAATAGTTTGTAACAGCAAATCATACAAATATATAAATCAGAAACATTGACGCCCGTGATCTTTGACTTTCTCATTTAGCAATTTGGTCCCAGTGGATTGCGTAATGGGAGTTTCCTATGTAATTGAAAAAAATTAGTTTCTTGCCAAAATATATTTTGTCTTGCATATCTTTAGAACAAATGATGTTATCATTTGATTGATAAGGGTGGAGCCCGCACTCTTAGGTACACAAGGCGAAGTCCCCGGTATGGTGCAAGAGGCAAAACCTCTATCGGGGGCCCAGGCGAGGAGTCGCCTGAAATGAAAAAAGAATTATTTATGTACAGTAGTCTCTAGTCTTTAAGGACACCCAATAGGAAGTTGACAGTGTGGGTAGACCTGTGCCCCAAATTTTCTGAATTAAAATGAGGAGTCAGTTTAGTTAAAAGAAAAAGTGTCAATAAGTAAGGCATCATTTGAAAAACCTACCTCTAGGAATTCTAAGAATATATTTTTTAAAAGTTTGGCCCACTGATCCTAATCATATAGCACATAATTGATAAAAAATAAATAAATTACAAAAATTTATTGAAGTATTTCGGAAACAGATCAATGAAGTAACTGAGCGTATTAAGGCATTGGAGCTGGAATTTGTAGGTTATGGTTTCGATCCCTACAATCGGCAATGTTTTATAACCCTTAATTAATCTTGGCTTACCAGGAAAGGTATGCAACTGTATTTCACAAAAATTTTTGAAACTTTGGTGGATTGTAGATCTTACTAAAAGTAATCACGAGCCATATTTCGTTTGTGCCCTTAAGCGGTTTAAGGCAGTGAAATTCAGCACTGAAAATTTGAGATTTTTTAATTTTCTTAAATATCTTGGAATTGGTAAGAGCTTTGGCAGGGAAACTATATATATTTGTAAATGGCACTTTAAGATCTTTATTATGATACCAAAATTAAAGTTATAAAATCATTGGGATTTCATCCCCCACTCCCAATCCCTAATTTTATCAGGTATATTTTGGTAAAAGAGAAGGCTGTTATGTGTAAATAAAAGTATTTTTAATTAATATATTTTACATCACGCCAGTTTATTTCTTTTGGCTTAAATACACCCTTTGCTGATATTAACTTGGGAAAAATTTTAACTTCTTGATTTAATAATGAGCAAAAGTATGGCCAAAAAATCGCGTATTTTAGTAATGAATTCTTACAAACTTACGAGATGTCTTCAATTGATAATATGATGCCACTTCTGCTTGAATCAAGTATCCTCACTTTCCCCTAAACATATCCTGTGTACAAACAGAAATATATAAAATAGGTGTTATTTTTTTGTGTTGTTTTTCAAGACGAAACATATTTTATTAATGTTTACATTTAAATGAATATATTCTATTTCCTTTTTAATATGTACACATGTATGTTCTATTCATTTTACCATTAATTTTGTTTTAATTATTTAAATATCCTTTTTTTATACCTTTTTGTTACTAGTCGCGTCCATGTCCGTGTATTCGTGCAGTTAAATTTTAATTAACTATTCATTTGTTTGTTGATTTTAAATTAATTTTCGTGAGTGATCTTTTTTCTTTTTCGAAAATTAGTTATCGATTGACGTTAACGAAATAATTAACTTCGTTCCGGAAAATAACAATACTTTTCAATTTTTGACAAAATAATTATTGGTGTTTTAAAATTTTAAGAATCGGATGGAAAATTAATTAATTTTTCGATTAAAGAAAAATTTAAAAATCGTTATTTAGTAGTTTTCTATTAGAAAAATTGTTTAAAATTGATTGGCTATTGTTATATTAGTGAATATATTCATTCAGGCTGGATAGATTCAAATTAAGTTGTTTTTTTTTTTTTTTGTTTTTTTAAATATGTAATTTTTTAAAAATATTATATTATTATCGAAATAATAGACTTTATGACGGTATTTCATAAAATTCACAATCAGAAACCATTTATTTCAGTGAAAAAGCTAATTCGAAATCAAACAGATCAAATAATATTTGACAAACGCAAATATTAAACACCCTACGGCTTACAGTATCAAAGGTAAAAAGGAATGGATTTTACTGTTGCTGAATAAAATTATAAAATTGTTTAATGAATAAACGTATTAAATAAAACATTTTGTTGTCTTTCTAGCATTTTCTTTTGCTCAAAATTATGCATCAACATCATCATAAATAATTATTTGGAAAATATTCTAAACATACGTATTTAACATTTTAATATTTAAATGAGTTTCGTTTAACTTCAGAATATATATTTGTTGTAATGTGATCTGGCTGACGTCAGTAAGGAATTTCATGAAATAGCAACATTTCACGATCTGACTACGGACATGATGATCTGGCTGATTCAACGATCATTCGCCGACATCATAATTACGGACTATGATTTGATTCTTAAAAACGTGAAAAATTTGTTAAATGATGCAAAGTTAACCAAATATGCAAAATACGTAAATTTTAATTAGTTTCAGTCAATTTGAGAAGCGGTAATTCGGATACATGCGACGTTTTATTGATATAGAACCGAAATTGATCGTTATACCAAATGTACAAATTTTGCTCCTCACTTTTAAAAGTACTAATGGACAAGAGAAATGAACAATATCTAATAGAGAATATGTGTTACTTAAATCGTTAGAGGAACTAATATTATCTCTAAAAAAATATTTTAAAAAAAAATCATTACCCTATTTTAAAAAATAGTTTTAAAAAATAATTTTTTTATTGTTATAATCTAATGTAATTTAAACAAGATTTCATTGCGCGCGCCGGAAATGACGTATCCTGGCATAACTAGTACTTAATCTTGACACTAGAGTTGTTAATAGATAAATATAATTAAATATACAAAGAAAATAAAATCGAAAAGAAATAAAGGAAATTTAAGCAAAATAAAAACAACCAACCTGCACAAGACATATCTTTATGACGTTTATTAGTAAATAATGAAAAGAAACGAAGTTTGTTTATCAATTTCCGTTGTTTCTTTTGGAATATGCTTCCATGCCGAGTTACGTCAGCAAATTTAGCTTTATTTAAATTCCATTTAAAATTTTATATTTTAAAATATTTTTTTTTATTAAAATTTACGAATTGAAAGGTTTTTTACTGTCACAATTAAGTTTCCATATAATACTAGAATACAAAAAAAAATATTTAATATTTATTTGAGTTATATGCATATTCCCTATTGCTTATAATATGGTAAATAATAAGTTCGAACTTCATCCGCTAGTGAACTGGAAATTGTACTGCTATTACGAACTTACCAAGTCATTCACTTCTTTGAATTACTTTTGCATCCCATTGATATTAATAAAGATCAAGTAATAACTTGGGAACAAAAAATTAGAAACTATAGAAAACAATACAAAAATTAGGTCAACCAACGATCAAATCGACTAATTACACGTATCAAGAAAATAACAACGTACAAATAATAATCACACAAGCAACAAAAACTCATATAGCCGAAAAAAAAGTTTACAATAGCCCACTTACTCTGTGGTATTAAACGAAGATGAGCTGCTCATAATGACGTCGATCGAAAAAAACAAACAAACCGAAAGATTGGGGATTAACATGCTCAACAAAATTTTATTCTATCGCCAAATAAAACACTCCATACATCTCACACAAACACACATACACATTCATTCCGAACAAACAGGTTCCCTAATCACTTCATATGAATAACTACACGCTCAGAGAAAACAGAGAAAGAAAGTGGCGAGAGTAAGAGAATAAACATGATAGAACGGAAGGAAGGAAAACACAATGTATCTGGGTATAGAAATAGTGGCAGATTAAGAACAATATACATGTTATGTATAATGGTTTATTTATAGGCTTTCAAAGTATACATTGGAGTAAATTTATCTGGAATTTGCGCAGACAAAAAAAGTGGTGACCACAAAAAATTGTGGACCAAACCAAGGAGACCCCTCTTTAAAAAATAATGAGTTGCGGACTATAGTGTATGACATAAAAACTAGGTGTTGAAGTTAGTGAAGGTGAGGTTAGTTTAATTTAATTTATATAGGTTAAGGTTATAAGTTTTTTTTTAAAGCTTTACGTTAAGTACTGTTCGATCACTTATCGATTGATTGATCACTTTGAAAATTACTTTCCGTACGTCTTAGGTCTGGAATACATGGGTCATTAAAACACATTGCAAAATCTGAAAATTGCTTATCGTTTTGGTCCATAATTCATATACACCCAAAAAAATAAAAATAAATAAAAGTGTTGCTTTTGTATTGTTACGAGTTAGGGTAAAAGCCCCCTTTGTGGAACGGTATCTAATACTGGAACAGTTTTGACATTTACATATTTATTTCTTTAATTAAGTAAGGAAACTTTAAATGCGAGGTGAATTTAAATTGAAAAACAATCATTCTATTAATAATAATTTTTGTTATCAGACGTTTCTTTCAGAAATAACTTCATTAATATGTAAATGTTCATAATTAGATACCGTTCCACAAAGGGGGCTTTTACCCTATGTCTAACAATATTTTGAAACCATTCGTCAATTTAACGTCATTTGTTTTGTTACCTCACCAAAATTTAAAATTCCAAATATACTAACAGTTTTTTGAATCTTGAACTCTAGTGAAAGAATTGGCAACACAAAATCGTAAACAATCATATCTATAATCTATTTCACTTAAATTTAAGCATCATTCATCATTTACGAATTTAAGCAATGTGTCAGGAAATACTGGATTTTCTTGTTGGCAAGATTTCTATTATTTTTTCTTCTCAATCATTTAATTTAATTGTTTTTTTTTTGCACTATTGTTTTCGTTTTTCGTAATTTTTTTTCTACTGGACAATAGAAAGTATTTTGTCAATAGTTTGGATATGAATCTCTTGGGCCGTAATTCAAGTTTTTATTACCTTTACTAAACTATCCTTCTAATCATCGCGTTCCGTTGAACACGTGTTTGGAAGAATAGTCTGCATTACAAACCCGTGTGCGTTTAGAGGACGGGAAACTTGAATTGTACACGTGTTTCAAGTGTTACAAAACCTTACGGATTTCGAGACACCAGTGCCTCCTAATGAACACGCAAACGGAAATGCGCATCCTGGACAAATCACATCATCGCCGCACTGTCCGGTCGGAAACTGGACGGTTGACAATCCTGCCTTGGTTTAAATGCTTTACTCACAATCAATGTTTACATAAACTAAATAAGCTAAGCACGTCCATTTGCTATAGGCAGAGTGCGAAGTATATGGTGGGGACAATTAAATCGATTGCAGCGTGAGTAGTGGAGAAAACAAGCATTAATACGGGCTCATATTTGTTTATAATAAAAAATATTAAATAAAAATATTTACATTGATTCACTGTGATTTTAAACGCAGTTGCAACTAATATGTCATTCCTTATTTATCTGTCAACAGTATTAACGTCTACACGTCAATCCATAAATACAGAATTTAAAATATTTAATGTATTTTAACTCACATAGTCACATGCAATAATGTTTTATAAGGAGTTAAAGTTATTGATGTTTGTCTTATGACTCTACATTAAACTAAATAGCTTATGCCAGCATTTCTTAATTTTCGAATTTCCCTGACGTGCTTCACCGGCACCAGAAACTTTTTCCTCTGCATACTCCGACGTTGGAAGGAAATACTGTCTTGATAATTATATCCATATTAACGTCGAAAATTGTTTAATTACTTTTTTAATATAACTGTTATACTTCATCCAGTATTTTATTGTTCAAATTGAACAAATCGAATTGTTCAAATTTATTTATAAAAAAAAATTAATTGTAAATAGTAAATATTTGTATTCAGATTTTACGGTTTGTTTAAAACTATTTTAAATTTATTTATTTCCACGGTTACCATTATTTATATTCGTTAATGAGCTCGGAAAAATGTATATTATAGATGTCGTTGTCATCACGCACCCAGTTTGAATTACTTAACAATTGAATATCGCGCATTTTATTTTCACAAAGACACAATTATTGCTGTCAATATATGCACAATATACGTACGATCTAGTACAGTACGTGTATATTTGTACTTACGCTCGTATTCAAGTAAATAATCTGTATTATCTGTTTAATTCTCAATGCAATAATGAGCAAGCGTTAGAATTGTTGAAAATTTCTATTTAATTAAATGATACACGAATACAAGCGGGACTTATGGTACGGTGTGGTAGTGTGGCAGATTGTATCGTACGGATGTGTTTGTGGTATGATTAAGTGGGAGATAAATATATTATAATGGATTCGGTTTCGGTATAAATTGAATTATTTTCGGATGGCAGCCGTGTTCTGTAACTGATAATTATTTTTTAATTAGAGGGGAAACTGGATACGTTAGGTACTGATGTTCTTTTTGGTATTACTATGGACGATGAAATGATTTTCCCGGAAATGCGAGAAATATATTTGTTTAAAAGATGTTCCCTTCACCTATTATAAGAAAACAGTACAAAATTTTTGCCTATAGTGGAAGTCAATTAATGGTTGCTATTTATAGTTTTACTAGCGTTAAGGGGGACCACTAGTGTGACGTTTTCAAAGAATTGGAAAAATTTTTTTGCGTTTATGATAGTCTATACCTTTAAAAATAACATACTAAAATTTCAAGTGCATATCTCAAATAGTTTTTGAATTACGGCCATCCGAAGAGTGGATTCTAATCTTCATTGTTAACTTTGAGGTCTTGAGAAATGTATGAAGGTTGATAGTTCGAGAGTTTTTGGACGTGGTTCCCAGTCACATGTCGTGGAGAAGCTAGACCCTGTCACATTTAAACGACTCATCTAGTTTTACTATGACCGTTATAGTGAGTACATCGTAAATAATTTTATTAAAAATTCTCAGTGATTAAAACTAAAAGGTAAAATTACGAAAAACTACATTTTTTATTTTTTAAATTTGCTGCAGTTATAACTCGAAGGCAAATCATTCGATCGATTTGATTGTTATTGCAGCTTCTTTTATATAAATTTTTCGTACCATGAACCTCTAGTTTTCCAATCGAATAAAAATGTAATTTTCGCAAGCCAAAAACCATCAAATTCACAAAATTTTAAACTTTTTTTTAAAAACTCCGCCCTTTTGTTAAATTTCAACTACTTTTTCGATTGTGGTTCACGGTACGGACCATACATTCTAGTTTCATAGGCGTTTTGGTTTTTTTTTTTTTTTTTATTTCAGGCAGTGTGAAGGCCGCTATCACTGCAACAGAGGGGGAACTTTTTTTTTGGAGCCTTGGGTAATCTCTCAATAACTCAATGAATTTTCAATTTTTTGGTTCAAAAATTTTATCATGAATTTAATATATCAACGAATATATCCTGAAAATATTAAAACATTCCATATAGTAGTTTTCTTTAAAAGAATTCCCAAAAATCATCTTTTTTTCAGGCGGTCACACTAGTGGTCCCTCTTAAATATAAAATTAATAATTAAGAATTTGGTTTTGGATACGATATTTCATTACTCATTAGTACTGTTTTTCAAAACGCAACACTGTGTTCGGGGTTACCGAGAGGGAGGCAGGTGGGGCTGTAGCCCGGTGGCCCGGGCTAAAAAGGGCTTAAAAAGTCTCTTCCAGGGACCCGAGCGCCGTAAAAAAACGTTTGTTTTTTGCTCGTCGACTGTATTTTTGGGCAAAATTTTCTTTTGCTTTATCCGGTGGCCTGTCATTTTCTTTGCCGACACTGGCTGTGTTCTTATAAATAAAAATGCCGCTAACCAAAAATGTCCTCTTGATGGTCGCAGTTTGGACGTTTTTGATCCACAATGATAAATGGCTACCGAGGACGCTTTGTCTAAGTTGAGAATAAAAACTATAATTTTCAAAATATTAATTTTTGATAAACAGAAATCTAATATAGATAGATATATACCCTCCTTCAAATACAATTGATCATGCGTCAAAGTTAAAAAATTAAATAATTATTATATTCAAAACAAATCAATCTTCTATTCTTTTTTGAAAACAAACTACAATTTTAAAATTTACATAAGTGCAATAATGAAAGAGATAAAGCCAAGAAAACGGAAATTGTTTAAATTCACATGCTGATAATTTTCTTCTTAATGATATCAAAATATACGTATATTGTGCTCTATTAAAAATACACACTTTCAATTTGACAATTTCCTGATACAGTGTCGAAAGTTTATTGAAAACACTTGGCATTATGTACGGCTGGTGTAGGCGGGTTCGGTTCGGGGGTATATTTAGGTTACTCTTCTTTGAAAAACGACTAACTTTTTCGGGATTGCTCAAATATCTGGAAATTATTTACGATGCTGAGTTGACCTGGAAGGTGCATATATTGTCTGCATCGAATTGATACGCCTCCAGTGTCTTCTTTGTTTAAAATATGTGTATTTTAATATACACTAATACATTATTCAATCCAATCTTACAATATAAAACAGTTACTTCCTAAGTGAACAATTTTAATTGTTTTTTCACCTAACGATGGCGTAAAAACCCAAAATCGACTCGTACATATTTTATAATTTTACTGTGAAAAGTGACAAAGCAACGATCTCATATCAGAATTTTTAATTTTCATGAAGTTGAAAGACATGTACAGTAAGAAAAGTAGGGCAGACGGGAAATCGAATTCGCTGAATATGGAGACGAAGAATGAAGTATCACACTTAAGGACACTTTTGATAAAGAAATAAATGAGGATTTAGCTTGAAGCCAAAGAACTGTCAGAACGTTGAAAACGGGTAACAGACAGCGATAGAAACTAAATACAACTATATTAAAATTTCATTGTAAAAACGGACTTCCAGTTTGTTTTCAGTTTTAAACTAGACGACACTTTAAACTTTTGAAATTAAAAATAAAATAAACCAACACCTTCCTAGTATCAAAATTCCATAATTCTACCTCTAGATGCATTTCTAACAATCAAATTATTTCAATACTTTTTCCTAATTAAATACCTTTTCCTATATAATATAAATTTTTTTAATTTATCGGTAGCATATAATTAATAATTCAAAATATTTATACAGTTTCAACATGGTGTAAGACCTTTATACCGCATCTGGTACATAAATATTATAATAACCTTTTTTGTTTGCACACCTCTTATTATAATAATAGCACACTAACAGACACAAGCTTACAAAATTCTCTGAAAATATCCATTTTTGAAACAATGTAATTTAGTCTAGTATTAACAATGGTTAGGCTCAGAATTAGTAATGTACAAAATATGTATTTTCGAATCTAGGTGTTGTTATAATTTGACTAGATATTACTCGAAAAGGGTCAGCCTAGAACCTAAAGTTTAACTATGCCAACATAATATTAAATATTTTTGGAAAATTTTTAACCACATTCATAAATTGGTCGAGATTTAATACTTATTTTTTTTATCTTAATTTCTAATCTTTCTTTATTTCGATATAATTTTTATATGCTATAAAATATATATTTATTTAAAATTATCGTTTTATTTTTAAACTGTATATGAATTCAATAAAATATACGTAAGCAGTGGCAAGCGCAAAAGTACAGTATGATTGAAAAGTACTCACACATTTGATTATAATTGTATAAATACTTAGGTTATAACGAATGTACTTAAAGAAAATTCGAATGGAAAATAAAAAGATAAGTGGTTATAAGCTTCTTGAAATTAACTTTCTTGTGTTACGAATGCGGAAGCAAATATTCATCAAAATTCGAACCTAAACACATAAGTAATAATAATACAGTTTAATGTGCGTAACCAACCAAGTGGACGAGGGTGCTAAGGTACCGAACGTTGGTTCTAATTCCGTCAGTGGTTATACTGGTGAAGGTAATTTTTCTATTTCACCTTTACAATTTCAGATAAATATCGGCATAGATGAATAATCTCTTAGTACAGAATGACTGTAATTTTACTGCTTTTAGCACAGAACTGTGTGATCTTACTACTTTTGGCACAGAACCGCTGTGACCTTACTACTTTTGGTATAGATTTACTGTAGCTTTACTACTTTTTGTATAGACCCACTGTAACCTTACTATTTTTGACTTACATTAGAAGTGCTTTGACTTCGCTAATTCTGGTATAGAAAGAGTCTAGCCGGCTAACATAAGGGTTTTGGTTATTCTTTTTCGTGAATGTTGCCTATGGTGAGTAGTTTTCCAAAATACAAGTTTTGGGCCTCTACCCATTATATTATCAGAAATATGTGGGTAACAACCCTTAATTCTAGTATTTTTTTCTTCAAAACTATTGAAGATAATTAGATAGAATTGTCACGGGACCTAGACATAAAGTAGCTTTATATTCTTTAATTTTTTTTACATTTTTATGACGTCGTTTACTATATATTAAAATAATAATTGAATTTTTGAGGGGGCGTTTTTTAGACCAATCCCTGGAGTGATACCTACCAAAAAAATATGGGTTATTTGGCTCTATCATAGTTATCGTGTGTAAAAATTTCAGGAAGGTAACATTGGTGGAAGGTGTCTTAAAAAAATATAAATCAAGGTCGTAATCCGGATGACTGACTAAGGTATCTCTATTCATTTTTCGACTCTGAGTCCAAATCCAGGGTCAAAAAACTTTCTGAAAAAGCCGCTGAGCCGAAATCTCGTATGCTTACGCGGTTAGACTCTTTGATGATTAAAATTACTGTTGAGGTAAATTGATCTTGACTAACGGTTGGTTCAGAGTAATATTTTATTATTTTCAGTCTTGAATAGGATCTGTCTGTAGATACAATGGTAATAGTTTAGGGGAGATACGCAATGAAACGGACGCGTTCTGAAACGGAAAGTATCTGTTTTAGTGAAAGTTACTGAGTGAATAAATTCAAACTTTGATCCTAGCAGCACTGACCTCCGTAGACTATGCTACAAAGATGACAGTTACCGAAAACTACTTGTTTTAATTGTATGCAACATAAATTTTTGTTGTAAAAAAGTAAAAAAAAAGAGACCATTTGAATAAATTCCCACAGGTAAGGTATTACACCAATTGTATTTTGGATCATTTATATGATATTGTATATATTGTTAGTCAAACATTAAGTAACTTTTCAAAATGTTATTTAAAACTAGCTCATTTTGTCAAATTAATTTTAAGGTTAGTTACGCATTGAATCGGACAGGTTTCAATGATATAAATATAGAAAATGATGCAAACAAAATTTTGACCTTTATGACTTCTACACGAGCACAGAGCCGTATACGGTGGGCGGAATTGTCCTCAACAGAGTCTTATCACGCAGAATACTAATTTGATAAGACTTTGAACTTACATTTTTAAGTAGAATATGTTTTAAATAATAAAAGTGTACACAAGCGTGTACGGCGGGCACTAATGTGTTAAAAATACTTAAAGTAGTTACCGTGTGACATGCTAGTAGAAAAAATTGCAAACCAAAAGTGTACTAGTGTTATCTGTACTAGTGGATATATGTTGATGCGTACTACATTTCATACGAACATGTATATGCATACTTTCAAACAGCCTGTGTATACACACTTATACTATCAAAATTTTTTATGATAAATGCTTTGGCATTATTGTGATTTACCCAGCAAACATATTAAGTGGTATGCATATGCGTTTGGAGCGCTGTGTTTTTTCATCTGTGCGAGATAGACAAGTGCTCTCCCGGACTTTTTTGTAGGGAATTCGATTCCCTACAAAAAAGTCCGTTTTCGCTACGGAAGAGGGGAAAGGTCAAAAAACGCTATTCATGAATTTTCAACATTGTCTAAACAATATAAAAAAGAATCCCTATAAGAATCTCTTTTTAAAAATTTTTTATGTTTATTCTAAAATTAATGTTTAGTGAGATAGGGCTTAAAATTAGTGCTAGTGGACCAATAATTTTCAATAGATGATAGTATTCTGTGTGACATATAAATATGTGCGTTGTTCAAGTAAATGCCAATAAACCAGCTATTTAATATACAGCGTTGCCAGACTGCTTCGCTTCAGTTGCTTGAAATTGATATCGATGTTAAATTCTTATTAAAATACTATAATTTGTCTGATGATATCTTCAGTTCAAAACGATCAACAAATAATTCAATTTTTTCTTTATATTCAGGACTTATTAATCTTTCTTTCCCTAGTTTTTTATTGAATTATGTCGAGTCATTATATCATTAAATCCAAATAAGGGTACGTAGTCAGAATTTTGAGATCTACTACATGGCGTAGATACAAGCTTTAACCCTAATTATTTTAACTCAGGAACGATCAATCTGTCGCAAATTACAAGGACAATCAGATATAATATTCTTCTTTATACTATTAAAATTTGAAACATTTCTGTCGAAAAGTTGACTGTCGCGGTAACTACCTTAAATCTAATTGTATGTGGATCTCAGAATATATTTAATTAAGATTTTATTTAATTTTAAGTACATCACGTTCGTTTAGTAACTATTGTCCGTTTCATCACACCCAGTGTCCTTTTTAATGCGTAAGGTGTCATGAAACGGACAAAAATGATTTTTTTAAAATGATTTCTATGAATTTTCTGTTATTATTTTGAGAAAAAATGTTTTACTTTATGCGACTAAAATACGTAGAGATATTGGTAGTATTGTTGATTTTTCTTAAAAAATTATTTTTCTAGTAAAAAATCTGCATCAAACTTAAATGTGCGTTTCATTGCGTGTCTCCCCTAATTGCATAGGTATTACCTATTTTTAAATGAATATTGTAGTACCATACATATTTGTAAAATTGTGATTCCGGGACGCAAAATTCCAAGATAAATTTTGACTTGATCAAATACATCAATACTGCTTTTAAAAAGTCATATTTAATTTTGGAAACACTAAGCTTAGTTAGTGCCTTCAGGCAAACCTTGCCCGAAGAAAATTAAGGAAATTAAAAATTAGGAACACATAACTGTATAGAATAATATGACGTCATTAAAATTGTAGAGAATAATATGACATAAAGTCTGCTTAAACAACGTGGATAAATTAAAACAAATTAGACAATATAACACCCATAATGGATACGGGCGACACTTTTATTTCGAAATTTATGGAAGCACTAATACATTTTTTTGCATTTTCGCAACCTTATTTCCAAAGTTTACTAGGAAATTTCACTGAGAAATTAACAGAGAGAATGCTATTTGTGACGCACAGTATTTACATGAATTTACACACACATAAGTATTTACTTATCGCGTTAACAAATACATTTACATTGTTGCAATTTATATGTAAATCAATTTAACTGAGTATTGTGTTATAATGCTGTAATCCTCTTATACATCGACGGCTATTTGTACCACATATATACGGACACATTGGTTTTTGTACACAATATACGTACACATTGGTTTTTGTATTTGTAGTGGGCACAAAAGCAGTGAGCTCTAGCTACACACAGAGAGAGAATTATGTTTTATTTTATTGATTGTATAAATAATAACAGTTTTTGAGCTAATTTTATAATCAATTAATTTTTTTATGTTGATATTTTTGTATAGTGATTAAATAATGCCAAATGCATTTGAACGAATTCGACCAATTTGTAAACGGAATTGAGATGAAATGTTTTTTATGCGTTATATTTGTTTTATTTTGTATGTATATGTGTTAGTTACTGTTGGCATATGTTTGTATGACGTTCTGATTTTTCGTTGGACGATCACTAAATGTTGTTTAACTAAAACCTAGTTAACCTAAATAAATACTGGTATAGCATTGGTGAAATATAGGTGAAACAACTGATAGGCTAATTTTTAGCTTTTAAAAGGTATTAAAATAATTTTTTTTTTATTTTTTAATTGAATGCATAATATCTCAAGAATATTGTCTCAAAATTTCAAGTTGATTGGAGCAAAACTGACGAAGTTATAAGCATTTTTATTGTTACCTGACAGATGTTTCGCTCTCTATGCATCTCTCTCTCTCTCAGTGATATTATAGAAATTTCAAATGGAAGTACTAACGTGTTTATACCTGTACTGTATATTTTGTCAGTGTAGGGTACAAAATTTAGTTTAGCAGTAAGCATTCTATATCAGTTTTATACAAGAATTTTTAAGTGTTCAAAACTTTAAAGCGTTTTGCTCACAGCTCACGTTTTCAAAGTCGGTGCCCCTCATAACTTCAAAACTGCAGCACCGATCCATTTGAAATTTTGAACACTATTTCTGTACATAATTTACGATTTAACGCTGGAGAGTTGTTTTTTTCAAATTTGTTAATGATTTTTATTTTACAATAACAAATTAGCCAATTTTTTTCGCAAAAATCGTGTTTTTCCGTTCTAAGTGTTCCAAAAAGTGAAAAATTGAAATTTCAAAAAACCCTAACAGCGTTACCTCAGGAAAACTATTACCTAACGAATGAACTTTAATTCTTTTATTTCGGATGATCCAGCACTAAGTTATGAGGGGCACCGCAATTCTACTTTTTTCCGAGACACTTTCAAATAATTGCTGACATTACTGTATTTTTTAATACTTCTTCGTGAAAATTTCATACAATATTCTTCGAATGTTATACTTTAATGTACCGCTCCTTTTAATAAAGAGATTTTAACTGTGTCGTCACAAAAAAATAATAAAACATGAGTAGAATAGCTAGGCCGGTACGGTGACACCGTAGAACCCCAATTTTCCGGACTACTTTTTTGACGATGTTAAGAACCGTGTAGTTTGGGGGCCTACTGTACCTAGAGTATAAATTGATCTCTGACCCGGCACGTACCGAGTACATGTATTTAAAATTTGTTGTTGACATATGACCCCAACACTCGCTCATACTGCTAGCCTTGAAATTCCTAAGAGGTGAGTCATCGCCAGCAACCGAATTAATTTATGTTAACCCATTATGCGTCACCACAACTTAGTTATTACCCGCCATAGTTTTTGAATACAAACTTAACGCATGCGCAGATTGAATGTAAGTACACGACGCATGCGCAGACTGAATTTTAGGTTACAATTTGATAGATGGGGTACACTACCGCGTCAAAAATGTGGGGTTACCCTAACTCGGGGGTGGCTCCAAACTTTTGACACGGCAGTGTACTTAAATTTTTGGTACACTGCCGTGTCAAAAGTGCGGGCCCCCCTGACCAAAAAGGTATCCTATCACTTTTTGAAGCGTACTGTACGTGCAAACCTTGGCCCCAACACACGCTTGCCTTAATTGCGTCATCTTAAACGAACTATCACGTCAAAAAATGTGGGGAATACCCTAACTCGGGGGTGGCCGTAAACTTTTGACACCGTACTGTACTTAAATTTTTGGTACACTACCGTGTCAAAAGTGCGGGCCCCCTGAGTAAAAAGGTATCCGATCACTTTTTGAAGCGTACTGTACGTGCAAACCTTAACCCCAACACGCGCTTACCTTAATTGCATCATTTTAAACGAACTACCAAGTCAAAAATGTGGGGAATACCCTAACCCAAGGGGTGGCCGCTAAATTTTGTGGGGGGCACTCTACCAAGCGCTAGCCGCAATCATGACTTCAGACTCCAGATTCCAGACTCCAAATTTCTGACCGCTACTGTACTGCCGGAAATTTGGGTGTCAATTGTACTTGAGGTTTTTTTTGTATATGAGTCAGCACTTTATAAGATGTTTATTTAATAAAAACTCGTGACTTTATATGGTTTGAGTTTGTTTATTTAAGATTTTTTTAGCTGACTTAGGATGATGTAATTTCATGATATGTTTGCATCATAGCCAGAGGGCAATTTTATTTAAAAGCAAGTCACAACTTGTCAGTTCCAGGAATTTGTTTACATTAATGTCATCGTAAATCATTAATTTTATTATGTTTATTTAAGATTTTGCTGACTCATATTCAGATATTTTTTTAATTTGTTTATTTATATAAGTTTTAGTTTAAAAAATGTTTATTTAAGATTTTGACAACACAGCAATTTCTTTGTTTGATTTCAAATACGAAATAGTTTTCTCGGAATTTTTAATTTATGGCCTAATAATAATCGGGGGTTTTTTCAATTTGTTTATATAAGTTTTAATTTTTGTTTATTTAAAATTAGTCAGCAATTCTTTTATTAGGTTTCAAATATGAAATAAATTTCTCGGAATTTGACATTTGACCTTCGGTTATTTGCGTTGTAAAAATTCTGAGCCAGCATTTTTTGTGATTCCCCTCCAGAATTTTTCGAGCAGTCAAAATCGTATAAATTGAGGTCTGCGTGCCCCTCAAATCACTTCTTCAGCAAACTTCAAGCAGTTAATATTGTTATTGTTGCAAGAATTTGTATCGAGGTATTTTTTTTTAAATTAAAATACAACAATGGCTTCATTAAACGACGTGGCAACTAGAATGGTGGAAAATGTACGAAACGCGCTATCATTACTGGAAATGGATACCCGGGATGCAGATGAATTGGAAAAATGGATGAAACATACAAATACCAACATAAGACTAATCAACAAGGCAATTCGTGGAGCGGAAAACTTGGGACAACGCAAACATTTTGAATCATGTGCGGGAAAAATGAAAGGATTTCGAATCAGAATGAAGGCGCTACGAAAACATGGTAAGTTTTTTCAAATATAAATTTATTTTTTAATGATTTTTTTTTATAATTTTGATATATCAACATGGTAAATTTTTTAAATATAATTTTTTTTTTTTTTAATGATTTATTATAAATTTGATAAATAATTTTTTTATGTTGATTGTTTCAGGTGCCGGCATGAATCGAAATCAACGTAAAAGATCTGATAGAATTCAATGGGCTGACGTGGAATCCGCATTTGCAAGTCGAATACGAACGGGAGTGGTTACCAACATAACACACATAGAGCCAAAGGACTTTTTAGACGACGCTACATCGATGTTCACTCGGCGAATACAAAATATATTAAAAAAATACTTAACGATAAAAGTCAACACAACATTTTGCGGGTTATTTGTGAAAACTGATGGTGACGAGGACAAATACGACATGAAACATTTCAATACACCGAATATCATAATAGATCGTGGAACAAACCTAAAACAGTGCTACATGGAACATGTACGGGAACCAATTTTGAGAAAATTGAGCGAGTTTACCGAGTCGGGGAGCGGATGGGCTTTATCAAGCATAATCAACCTAGCCGTGAACGTGAATAAATACATACCTTTCCGTGGATCAAGCTACATCGAATTGCCGCAGGAAATAAAACGAAAACAAGCATGTATCAACATCCAAAACTTCAACGATGACGCCTGTTTCGCGTGGGCAGTGGTATCTGCACTTCATCCAGCTACATCAAATAAAAATCCAGCTCGAACCACCTCTTACCCACACTACTCAACGGTGCTAAATTTAGACGGGATACAATTTCCAATGACAATTCAGCAAGTGAGCAAATTCGAGAAACAGAATCCAACAATATCAGTCAACGTGTTTATACTAAAAAAACAAAATGGACATTTTGAAACCGTACCTGCTGCGCTAACGAGAGAGAAGAAACAAAACCACATAAACCTTTTAATGATCCAGAACGAGTATTACGAGGATGAGGACAACGAACAGGACAACGATCAAGATTTACGCTACCATTTCTGCTGGATTAAGGACTTATCAAAACTCGTATCAAGACAATTATCAAAACGTGACCACCGCCATTACATCTGTGATCGATGCTTAAATTACTTTCGCACAGAAGGTAAACTGATAAAACATACAGAAGACTGCGTGAACATGAACAACTGTCGGGTGATAATGCCAGAAGGGAAAAGCAAATACATATCGTTCAAGAATTACAGCAACAAGAAACGTGTTCCATTTATAATTTACGCGGACGTCGAATCATTCCTGCAACCGGTAACGGAAAACGAAAATCGGAAAAACACGACAACATATCAACAACATCGGGCATACAGTATCGGTTACTACTTTCACTGCTCCTACAACAACCAGTTAAGTTACTATAGATCATACCGCGGGCCAAATTGCGAAAAATGGTTCGCGGAAGAACTGGCAACGTTACGTGAAAATATCTTGGAACCCATATATGACAACATAATACCAATGAACGAGTTAACACCAGAGGAACAACAGCAACTTAAACAACGAAGTACCGGGTGCCACATCTGCGAGAAACCATTCAAACCTGAGGATATTGTGGTTCGTGATCATAACCACTTCACCGGCGAATACAATGGACCTGCGCACAAGGGATGCAACTTGAATTATAAGGATTTTCATATGATTCCTGTTGTATTCCACAACTTGAGTGGTTATGATGCACATTTCGTAATAAAGGATATAGCAACAGCATTCGAGGGACGTGTCGACTTACTACCAATCAACAAGGAACGATATATTGCATTCACTAAACATGTTACGGGCAGCGAAATTACATTTAGATTCATCGACTCTTTCCGATTTATGGCATCAAGTTTGGATAAATTATCTTCATATCTCAACGAGTTCAACATAGTTAAATCACAATTTCCGGATACCGACTACAAATTACTTACGCGCAAAGGTGTTTTTCCGTACGACTACATATCAGGCTGGGATAAATTGGAAGAAACATGTTTACCATCACGGGAGAAATTCTACAATCGACTCAACGACAACGATATCGCCATGGATGACTATACACACGCACAAAAAGTTTGGGATACATTCAAAATACAGACGCTTGGAGAATACTCGGATTTATATATGAAAACGGACATACTATTACTCGCGGATGTTTTCGAGAATTTTCGGGATACGTGCATGCGCACACACGGATTGGATCCAGCTCATTATTACACGACGCCGGGACTTACGTGGGATGCAGCCTTAAAATATACAAAAGTAGAGTTAGAACTGATATCTGATGTGGACCAATTATTATTCATTGAACGTGGTATTCGAGGTGGATTGAGCCAGTGTAGTAACCGATACGCGACAGCAAACAATAAATATATGAACACCTACGATCCGGACGAGGAATCAAAATACCTGATGTACTATGACGTGAACAACTTATATGGATGGGCAATGTCACAATACTTACCAACGGGAAATTTCAAATGGATGGAAAATACTGACATAGATGTTCGAGAAATAAGCGACGAGTCACCTACAGGATATATACTTGAAGTGGATTTGGAATACCCGAGAGAACTGCACGATAAACACAACGATTTACCATTATGTCCAGAGAGAATGTGTGCACCCGGTACTAAACAGGAAATGTTATTGGCAACGCTATACAACAAACAGAAATACGTGATACACTATCGGAACCTGAAACAATGTCTACAACACGGGATGAAATTAAAGAAAATACATAGAGTGCTACAATTCGATCAATCACCATGGCTTAAATCCTACATAGATTTAAACACAGCTCTAAGACAAACGGCGGGAAACGAATTCGAGAAAAATCTCTACAAGCTACTCAACAACGCGGTCTTCGGGAAAACGATGGAAAATGTACGGAAACACTCGATTGTGAAACTGTTAACGAAATGGTATGGACGATATGGTGCGGAAGTTATGATAGCAAAACCGAATTTCCACAGCCGCACCATATTTGACGAGAATCTTATCGCAGTCGAACTACGGAAAACGGAAGTGTTTATGAATAAACCAATATACGTCGGGCAAGCAATTCTGGATATTTCGAAAACATGTGTCTACGATTTTCATTACAACTACATACAGCCAACGTTCGGGAACAACAGCAAATTACTCTACACAGACACGGATTCATTGATTTACGAGATAAAATGCCCAGATATTTACGAAATAATGAAACGAGATATTCAATACTTCGATACGTCGGATTACAACGCGGATAATCAATATAACATGCCAAGAGTCAATAAGAAAATACCCGGGTTAATGAAGGATGAGCTAAATGGTCGAATCTTTACAAAATTTGTGGGCTTAAGATCGAAAATGTATAGTTGTCAAGTGGACGGCGAGGATCACACGAAGAAAGCGAAAGGTGTAAAGAACTCTGTGGTTAAGAAAACGATAACTTTCAACGATTACGTGGACTGTCTAAAACACAATACAATCATAAACCGACAACAAAACCTGATACAATCGAAAAAACATAACGTGTATAGTGTAACTCAGAACAAGGTGGCGCTCAGCCCGTACGATACGAAACGATATATTGTGGAGGGGGAAACGGATACTTTAGCATGGGGACATTACTCGTTAAATTACTGAATATCAACAACGTTAAAATTAGTACGCAAGTGGAAATGGCATCGTCATCATCGGCTTACTGGAAACGGCTACAAATATTTTCAAGTGAACTGGATAAACTACGTAAACGGGTTGATACCTACGAAAAAACAATTGATGCTATTGTAAAAATGCAAAATTTGAAATTGTCTGAACCGGAATCAATGGAGTGGGATAAAATGGATGTTTCAATTGGTGAATTTTTCGAACGTGAACCAATGCTACTGAACGAACTGACTTTGGAAACATTTCTTCAAATCTACAAGTGGATCAGTTTGAATGTGTTGAAAAGTTATGGTGCGAAAATCATACAACGCGCCTGGATTTGGTTACCATCCGATTATCGAGCCATGTTTCAAGAATGTGAACCATGTTTTGAACATTATAATCGACCCTGGCAACAAGATCATATTGATGGACCACCTGGTTTGAAAATTCGCTGTGAAATGTGCAAGAATGGTGTGAAAATGGAGGAAAACTTTCAACCGCCTGTTGGTGAACCATTGACATTTGCAACACGGATATCACACGTTGAAGACATATTTCTGACTCATCCTTATTTGTATACAAAAGTCAGAAATTTCGATATGTTATTATACTTAACAAAACAACTATTGAAATATGATATTTGGGTGCAACATCTGTATGCATATATGATACCCGAATATGCACAACGAATTTGTCAAGTATGGGATCAGTTACCTGAAAACATGAAACAATTACGTTCGGGTGTTATTGAATATATAAACAAATCATACAATTTTTAATATTTATTTATTGTAAAAAATAATTCATATACATTTATTGTAAAAAAATATTTCATATACAAAACATTTATTGTAAAAAATATTACATATACATTTATTGTGAAAATATTTTGTATTCATACTTATATTTTAAAAATAAAGAACAATAATTATTTACATATATGTGTTATTTATTTGAAAAAACCTTTTTATCTTACAGATTATCAAAAATTAGATTGTTTAAACAATATCAGATTCTTGAATCCAGCTGTTGTTATCCGATGGGAAACCAAGCCACTTGACCAATACTTTCCCATCACGTCTCTTCAGAATTCGTTCCACGAGGTACACATCAGGATATTTAACTTTCTGTAGTTCATACTCGTAAAAGCTGCCTCGGATAGGCCGTTGATTGATATCTTCAAGTAGATATGTGACCGGATTTGTATGTTTAACTTTGACGATTTTAAAAATTTCCGTAGACCAATTCGGTGTGTAGCCTTTTTCAAAGATTGATTTAAATTTGCTAATTCGAACAAAGTCGTTAACTTTATACTTGGCTGCACCAGCAATTTTTATATTACTGTATACATTAGATAATAAATATGCTTCATTATCAGCAGTGACATCTCGTGGAGCCATTTTGATTGTACGATGCTTTGTTCTATTATATTCATCAACTAAATCGTTAATTAATTGCAACCATTTATAATTACCGTTTAGAGAAAAAGCACGCCAAAGTTTATTCTTAATGGTACGATTAAAACGTTCAACGATTGAAGCTTTTAACGTACTATATGTAGAATAATGATTAATATTATGTTTTTCCATTAACGCCTTAAAGTTACTATTAAAAAATTCTCGGCCGTCGTCTGTTTGAAGGTGCGTCGGTGTGCGCTTGCTCTGTTTGAATATTGATTCCATGGCAGCAGTAACAAGCACTCCAGATTTATCTTTTACCGGTACAGTCCAAGCATACTTCGAAAATGTGTCAATAGCTGTCAACAGGTACCTATATCCATGATTTTCTTTCGCATAAGCACCCATTTCAACAAGATCAGCTTGCCATAAATCATCGATACCCTTAGTTATAACACGACGCCTTTTGAAATTTTTACGAGCCGGTTTGTGTAATTCGCTTACAACTTGTTCTTTAACTTTACTCATCTTGAACTGTTGGCATGGTATTTACAGTGAGTTGCTTATATAGGTTCGAAATAAATTGTATTTTATTTTCTAATTGCTTAAATTTAACGTGAAATTCCTCTTTAAATACCGCATTTGCAATAGTTTCCATTACCATTTTCAACTCATTATCCATGTTCTCCAAATGACTAAGTTTTGCGGTTACAATTGATTCAAATTGTTTATGTGAATTTTCAAGTGTTGTCATACCGTCCGAAATTTTAGCAAGCGCTTCATTAAGAAAAGCCAAGTTAACAGCATCAGCTTTATGTTTAGGTGTGCGAACGTTTGTCAGACGTTTACCTTTCATATCGTAATCACCATTCGTTGTTAAATTAATGGAAGCGGCTTTTCCGCCACTGCTGAATCGACCGAATTTGTCAACGCTCATGTTTGAAATGACTATCTAATCAGGTTGATCACCTGTATTTATTCTATTACATCAGCCTCGCGCAATTCCTCTAAAATGGCTTGTATCTCATTTTGATGATTGGTGTGTCCAGCTTGCTGTGACGCAACCAATAATATTAGTCTATCGATAAGTTCGTCTATATCATTCCAATAACGATAATCAATCGTTTGATTAGCATCATAATGCATTAAACCGGAACCGGTTGGTTGTCGTTTGGGTGTTGACGTGTACCTTGGTGACGATGGAAAAAGTTTTTTTATAATTATTCTATACTTATAACTTTGATTTGAATTAACTGGTGCATAAATATTATAACTTCTTTTATGCGCATTAGTACTTTTTAAAATGGTCTTATAAGTATCTAAATCCGACTCTGTGTATACATGATGATTTGGATATTTTTTAAACATTAACTCAAAGAGACCTTCAGTACCGGGGTAAACGATGTTGTTAATAATAAAATTATCATCAATTATATCCAATTCAGAATTACCAATCATCCATTTATTTGTTCGCTCATCTATACGCGGTCCATAGGTACGATCAAGGGTTCTTTTAGCTCTACGTGTGGTTGCCAACGTGAGATATTTTTCAGCCAGTGCACCAACATAGGGTTTTGCTGTAGGTTGACTACTTTGTTCCATCACATAAGGTGTTGCTGTAGGTTGACTACTTTGTTCCATAAGCGTTGACCTAAATATCTCAGTATCATCATCATTATTATCATTACTAAGAAAATGTGACTTTATATCGACATCAGAATCGGTTGAAAAACGTGCTTTTTTAATTTTAGGTTTTTCATCTTTAAGCAAGAAACTTTTTATTGGTTCATTTCTTATTTCAGCAGCTAGTTCCTTAAGTGGCTCCGTTATTGGCTTAAATGATTCTTGTAAATTTTTCTCTCGTTTAAACTGATTATCTTTGAGCGCACGGTATTTGGCGCGTATAGATTTTGTAGCATTGATGATTTTTCGTTTTAGCTCCCGTTCGCTATCCATAGTGTGTGCGTGCTTATGCTATTACAGTTTACTAGCAAATGTGCAGTGTGAACGTGTACACAGCCATTTTATAGCTTTTTCGAACCGAATTGATGAACTGAACAGAGATTTCGGTCGAACCGCACACTATTTCGGTCGAACCGCACACTATTTCGGTCGAACCGCACACTATTTCGGTCGAACCGCACACATTTTCGGTCGAACCGCACACATTTTCGGTTCAACCGCACACTGTTTCGGTCCAACCGCACACATTTTCGGTTGAACCGCACACTATTTCGGTCGGACCGCACACTATTTCGGTCGAACCGCACACATTTTCGGTCGAACCGCACACTATTTCGGTCGAACCGCACACTATTTCGGTCGAACCGCACACTATTTCGGTCGAACCGCACACATTTTCGGTCGAACCGCACACATTTTCGGTTCAACCGCACACTATTTCGGTCCAACCGCACACATTTTCGGTCGAACCGCACACTATTTCGGTCGAACCGCACACATTTTCAGTCCAACCGCACACTATTTCGGTCCAACCGCACACGTTTTTGGTTGAACCGCACACTATTTCGGTCCAACCGCACTGCATCAGTAGGTATGGGGCCACTTGGCAACGCAGTGTAATTGCCTATATTCAGGGGCAAGTATCTGAATATTGATGCTGAGTAAGTATAGTATCATCTAGCAATGAACTATATGTAAATGGTAAAATGAGTTAGTCTATTTCGGTTCGAAACACAATGGTATTTCATATAGAAATAATCTATATGTTATAGATCAGTTTTTAATTTGAATAAAGATATCGAAATTTTTACGATACCTTCCGCTATTCAACTCACTGTCTTTATCTATAACCAAAAAGTTGAACCTTTCACGCCAACATTCATTGCAAATTTCTTTGAACTGATCGAATGACATGTCACTACCTACATGTTCTTGGAAAACGTGTTTGATATTAGTCAAATCTTGTTTAAATAAAACTATTAAATTAGCATTATCCCTAAGTAATTGTTTTGGTATGAAACTGTACGTCTGACAAAGATAGAAGACTGAAACATCTTTATGACGCCCCATACTGAAATATGCTCTAATATTATTTTGTTTATCCGTTGCAACATCGTCAAATATAAAAATTGAATTATTTTTTACATCTTCTGGTGCTATAACATCATCATTATTAGAAAAAGTAAAATATCCTAAACCCCTTATCGGTTTGAGAACGCGTTTCAAATACTCATACTTTGGTTGACAGAGTGATTTTGAATAGAGATAAATATTTTCAAAACTTAATCCATTCGGATGTTCTAATAAATTTAATAAAATGCTAGTCTTGCCACACCCCGAAGGACCAGAGATTATACATCTTATACTATTCGGTAATAAGGGGCCATGCTTTTTTTCAGCTAGTGTGATTGATACAAAATCCATATTTTTGATTGGCAGTTCAACATCTTGTTTTACGAAACGCATTTTTAACGCTACTGATTTATTATATAAGCGCTCAGCCCCTTATATACTTACGCGCAGTAGTCATCATGAATCACTACAGCGTGGATTGGCGCACCTTAGGTCTTGAATGTATACTCGTCAACAATGAATTTAATTGTTGCAGTGATCCACAAGTTACCGACAACAATGAAATTAAATGGTTTAACGATTCTGATGAACCATTGTTGTCAATAACTTTTAATCATATTGAAAAGGATGATATTATGCATCTATGTATTATAATTTCTAATTGTTGTAAAAAGAGGATTTATTTGATTGAAAGTGATCAAAATTGTAAATTAGCTGTTCATGAAATTGATTCATTTCAATTTTTCATGAATCTATAAATAGCTCGAATCAAATTTTATTAGCATTCAGTTCTAATGTTACGTCACAACCGGCAACAACAACGAAGTGGTCGTGGACTTGTTAATTCATTAATTAACAAATTGCCATTTGAACTTCACATACCTGGCTATCAGTATTGTGGACCGGGTACAAAATTACAAGAAAGATTAGCAAGAGGTGATCCGGGGATCAATAAATTAGACGAAGCTTGTAAGGCACACGATATCGCTTACTCGCAAAGTAAAAATCTCTCTGATCGACATAAGGCGGATTTAATTTTAGCAAACGCAGCCTGGGATCGAGTTAAATCTTCAGACGCAAAATTTGGTGAAAAAGCTGCTGCGTGGGCCGTAACAAACGCAATGAAAGCTAAAGTAAAACTTGGTATGGGTGTGAACAAAAAGGCTACACTCGGTCAAGTGCGACGAAGTGTACGCGGTACCGTTAAAAAATTAAAACGTGAACCAATTAATAATGCTGTAAAGCTTGCTCTTAAAGCGGCTAAAGTTGCAGCTAGGGGTAAAAAAATTAAAACACCACGTATTATTCCAATACCTAAAACGGGTGGTGTTCTACCACTTTTACCAATTTTTGCGGCACTTTCGGCAGCCGGTGCGCTAGCCGGGGGTGCATCAGGAATTGCGAAAGCTATTAATGATGCTAAAGCGGCACAAAAACAGTTGAATGAAAGTGAACGCCATAACCGAACGATGGAGGCTATTGCTATACGTAATGGCCGGGGTTTGTATATAAAACCATATAGAAAAGGATTAGGATTATACTTGCAACCGTATCCAAAAAACTTATAATGAAATTGCCCGAGCGGGCACTAACAGATAGAGATTTACGTAAATATGCGAAATATTTACCCCATTTTCGTGGTGTATTTATGCGTGATAATTTACCCAAACGTGGACCGTGGTATAATGAATGCGGTATTTTAAATTTAGATAGTTCTACCGGACCTGGTACTCATTGGACCTGTTACTGGAAAAATGGTAATCAGGTAGATTATTTTGATAGTTTTGGTAATTTAAAACCACCGCTTGAAGTGGCTCGCTACCTCAGTGGAAACAATATTACATACAATTATAATAAATATCAAGATTACAATTCCTATAAATGTGGTCATTTATGTTTGGAGTTTCTTTATAATAAATATTACGGTGATGGTGATAAATATTTATAAAAGAAATCAACGCTCACGTATGTTTGTCATTTCGAAAGACGAAGTCATGGCGTTCACATTAACTTTGTCGGGAAATACTTCTATACTCACTGCACACTATTTTCCGGCAATTCAACTTAGAAATCAATATGAGTGTGCTCTATTAGATTTCCAAGTATACAATTCAATTCCTAACGTAACTGCTAAAAATAATTTATTACATTACGGTGATAATGATGTAATATCATTTCCTACCGGCACCTTTGAAATAGATGATTTAGCTACATATATAAACAAAACTATTTACAACAAGTATGGTAATATAATATATAACAACGAAAATGATAAACCATACATACATCTAAGGGCTAATAATAACACACTCAAATGCGAAATAATTAGCAATAAAGCTATTGATTTCACTAAACCTAATACAATTGGTTCACTTTTAGGGTTTACTAAACGGATATTGGAACCAAACAAACTTCACTCATCTAATGAGCCTGTTAGTATTATGAAGGTGAATGCAATACGCATTGAATCTAATATTACGAGTAATGCTTATATGAATGGTATGCTAGCTCACACACTTCACGAATTTTCACCTCTTGTTGCGCCAGGGTATAAAATAGTTGAGGTACCGCGAAATATAATCTATTCACCAGTAACCGTTAGAGAGTTAACATCTCTTTCGTTGAAAATTGTCGATCAAGACGGTGATTTGGTTGACTTTCGCGGTGAAACAATTACAGTACGTTTGCATTTGAGACCATGTTAATTTACAATCTGGAGCAACCCGCCGCTAGGCTATATAATAGAGCGTTTTTACAGCCTGAGCTCATTCAGTTGAATACCATTAAACGTAAAGCATTTAAGCAACAGCGTATTTCACCTGAACGTTTAGCATTTCTTGAAGCATTGGGTCACAAAGTTAAAAGAAAATGGTATACAGCGACGTATTAAATATTCCTGGTGGCTCACAAATTGATGATAGCATTACGAACTTTGAATATCATACATATGCACCCTTTTTACGATCCTTTAAGAATAATGACGAAGTTAGAATATTAATTCAAAACCAGGACTTGTACATTTTACCTAGTGAAAGTTTTATTTACATTGAGGGGAAAATTTTAAATAATGAAAATGCCGTTCCAGATATAAAATTGGTTAATAATTGTATTGCCTTTCTATTCGATGAAATTAGATATGAATTAAATGGGGTTGAACTTGAACGTGTTAGGTATGTTGGTCTAACATCGACATTGAAAAATTATTTATCGTTAAACGATGATGAGAGTAAACAATTACTAAATGCTGGTTGGTCGATTGATAATGATTGTACAATAAAATTACCACAAGCCAACTTTAACTTTTGCATTCCGCTTAGAAAATTATTGGGATTCGCTGAGGATTACGGAAAAATTATGTTAAACGCAAAGCATGAATTAATTCTTATTCGTGCACGAACTGACAACGATGTAATTGTTTCAGAATCGGATTCGTTAAAATTTGAAATAAATAAACTCGAATGGCGTGTTCCACATGTAACTGTATCAGATGAAATTAAATTATCACTGCTAAAATATGTTGAAAAAGCTGAACCTATACAGATTAGTTTTAGAGCGTGGGAAACTTATATTCAACCTGCATTACCCACTACACAACAAAACACTTGGGTTGTAAAAACAACTACACAGCTAGAAAAACCGCGATATATCATTTTCGCTTTACAGAAAAAGGATAAAAATGTTTCTAAGTTTGATCATTGTGATTTAAATAATTTCAAAGTTTACCTAAATTCACAAGTGTACCCTTATGATGATTTGAATATTAAATTTGATATTAATCAGTATGCAATACTTTATGATATGTATACCCGCTTTCAATCCTCATACTATCATCGTTCCAATGAACCGCTCTTAAATTGGGAAAATTTTAAAACTATAGCTCCGATAGTTTTTATCGATTGCTCACATCAAAATGAGTCACTGAAAAGCGGTTCAGTTGATGTTCGTTTGGAATTTAAATGTAATAAAGATATTCCGGCTGGTACGACAGCAATAGCCATTTTAGTTCATGATGTCATTTTCGAATACATTCCACTAACTAACCTGGTTAAAAAGTATACCTAATTACCCCCACCACTTTTAATTATTCTATATAAAGTTGTGGATTGTGTGAATAATTTCAGTTCTACGGTGGCGGTAAAAAATGGCGTTTCTTGACATCCAAGGCTATCAAGGAGCTAACAACGAATTTTATTTTAAAGAAGTTGGTATTGCTGCAGAAAATTCGGATGATATATTACATCTTATATTCGACGCACCGTTTGATTTCAACGAGTTGCCGAAGAAATATCAACGAGTAGCCAGTTGGCTTTACCGAAATTGGCATGGGATACCTTGGTCGTATGGATTTATTCCATACAAAAAACTTCATACCATATTGAAACCTATATTAAAGAAGTATGATGTTATATACGTCAAGGGTGGTGAAAAGAAGAAATGGATATCAAGTTTGTTTGATAGTACCGAAAACCAGCCGTGGATTCTGAACTTGGAAGAAATATTTGATGTACCGAAGATTTCCATTCTGCGAGATGAATATTATTCAAGACGCTGTATGCTTCATTCAGATAAAATTTGTTCATTAGAAAATTGTATTCTTTTAAAAAATTTTTATATGGAAAATAAATAGATTTTAAGTAATATATAGATTTAAGCAATTTAATTTTTTGTATACATATTCTATAAATAAAATTAAAAAAAAAAAATTATGTGCGTTTTATTTAATTATTACCCTGAATTCCCCTATTTTTTACAGGAAGAAGTTACTTTCATTAACCTATAAAAGTATTGAAAAAAAATCTTATTTATTATTCTAATTGAAAAGCATATTTCATGATACACCCTGTATAAGAATACACCCGTACACATGCATTTGTATATTATAATTATATTATGTATTTGTGATGTAAGTTTTAAGATGATATTCTATAAATTTTTTACCTCAAAACTACTATTTTATAAAAAAATTTAGCAAATCTTAATGCTGTTATAATTTTTACATTAAACAACATAGTTAAACTATAGTATACATATTAAGAAATAATCCAAGTATTTATTGTACAGTAATATATACGAATTTATTTGCAAACATATTATTTTTTTGCTAATTAAGCAAATATTTTCCCAATGCTGATAAATTATTTTAGTTAGATTTTGTTGACATAAAGACTACAATCATTTACTAGAATTTATAAAATTAAAATTAAATAGCGATTTATTCTTTTACTATACAGGGGTGTATACATAATATACAGGTGTGTAGATATTAAGATAATTTTCATTTGATTTATAAATTATGCTGGAAATACTCAAATTTTTAAATGAGGTTTTACAATCTGATTTCAAGGTCTGCTAAAATAAACATTCAGCTAAAACAAACATTTAGATATTGGTTCTTTGTTTATTTTAAAACTGATAAAAATTCCTGGAACTGACAAGTTGAGATTTGCTTTTAAATAAAAATCCTCTCTGACTATGATGCAAACATATTATGAAATTACATCATCCTAAGTCAGCTAAAAAATCTTAAATAAACAAACACAAGCCGTATAAAGTCACGAGTTTTTATTAAATAAACAAATTAATCTTATAAAGACTTGACTCATATACAAAAAAAAACCTCAAGTACAATTGACACCAAAATTTCCGGCAGTACAGTAGCGGTCTGAAATTTGGAGTCTGGACCCCGAAGTCTGAAATCTGGAGTCTGAAGTCATGATTGCGGCTAGCGCTTGGTAGAGTGCCCCCCACAAAATTTAGCGGCCACCCCTTGGGTTAGGGTATTCCCCACATTTTTGACTTGGTAGTTCGTTTAAAATGATGCAATTAAGGTAAGCGCGTGTTGGGGTTAAGGTTTGCACGTACAGTACGCTTCAAAAAGTGATCGGATACCTTTTTACTCAGGGGGCCCGCACTTTTGACACGGTAGTGTACCAAAAATTTAAGTACAGTACGGTGTCAAAAGTTTACGGCCACCCCCGAGTTAGGGTATTCCCCACATTTTTTGACGTGATAGTTCGTTTAAGATGACGCAATTAAGGCAAGCGTGTGTTGGGGCCAAGGTTTGCACGTACAGTACGCTTCAAAAAGTGATAGGATACCTTTTTGGTCAGGGGGGCCCGCACTTTTGACACGGCAGTGTACCAAAAATTTAAGTACACTGCCGTGTCAAAAGTTTGGAGCCACCCCCGAGTTAGGGTAACCCCACATTTTTGACGCGGTAGTGTACCCCATCTATCAAATTGTAACCTAAAATTCAGTCTGCGCATGCGTCGTGTACTTACATTCAATCTGCGCATGCGTTAAGTTTGTATTCAAAAACTATGGCGGGTAATAACTAAGTTGTGGTGACGCATAATGGGTTAACATAAATTAATTCGGTTGCTGGCGATGACTCACCTCTTAGGAATTTCAAGGCTAGCAGTATGAGCGAGTGTTGGGGTCATATGTCAACAACAAATTTTAAATACATGTACTCGGTACGTGCCGGGTCAGAGATCAATTTATACTCTAGGTACAGTAGGCCCCCAAACTACACGGTTCTTAACATCGTCAAAAAAGTAGTCCGGAAAATTGGGGTTCTACGGTGTCACCGTACCGGCCTAGCTATTCTACTAACATGCCTTTTTTTGTACGAATTAACCTTACCCTCTCCTTAAGTGCGAAAATCAATGTAAAAAGAGAAGGTTTGTGATGATTTTCCAGAACTCTGCGCATTTCGTAACAATTGTTGGACATAATTGCATAATTTGTAATCTTGATAGTGATATCTGTAACATTAAAAACAAGAGTTACCTATTAAGAAAGTAGCAAGAGAGAGAATTAATGTTTCACATCGCAACAACATTTAAACGTTGTGACAATTCATGAAAATTTATAGAAAGAAAATTTTAAATATCGTTTTGACCCGGTAAATTGACCCTACAATCTGTTATTTGGCGTCAGTATATTATTTAGAGGTTTGTGGAGTCGCGTTTCACTCTTTGGGAACCAGCATAACTGGTATGAAGCTTTAATTATTTTAACAAATCTACAGTGCGGAACTTAACAGACAGAATGTGGTTTATTAGAACCAGTTTTGATGGACATAGGCCGATAGAATTTTTTGCCATATAAATAAATTTAAAACAAAACATATTCCGTCAAACACACGACCGAAGTGTAAACTTTCAATTTATAAAATTATAATAGTAGAGCTGACGAACAAAAAAAAAACTTTGCATTTTTGCTCGGGGTCCTTGCCAAAGACTCGAAACCTCCATTTGGGACACCGCCTGCCAGGCTAAAACCCTGGCTGCCTCCCCTCACACCGCGCCGGTTCTGGATATATACAACTATATAGCCGAATTATACCTGCCATTCACACAATATTCTAATAAGTGAAAAAGGCATTGATTTGGGGCGAGACCTGATAACTTACCATTTCATACATTTCAGCTCAGAACGAATTCGATACCAGCCATTATAGGCTATTGACTATGTAGTTGAATAAGGAACTAATTCGTAACAGGTGTTTTATTGTTTCATATGTTCAATTGTACCCCAAAGATGATAAATTCACAAAGTGCTATTAAATTTAGGCGTGCGTTTTTACGAACGGCGTAAACTTGTCGACGCTTACGTTTTTTAATTATAACTCAAAAACTATGCATTTGTCGTAAATACACATGATATGATTTTTTGTAGAGAATTAAATTTGCTATCGAAATGGCACCTTATGAACTCAAAAAACTTTTTTCTTAACAAAATAAGTCAAAAAAACTATTTAAAGAAAAGCTCAAATTTTTCAATTTTTATTTTTTTTTAAATTTTTGAGTAGTACTTTTTTCTGAGTGAATTTAGGTATAGGGATTGGTTCACAAAAAAGAAAGCTGATGTAATTTCCGTCAGAATGGTGACCGATCAAAATATTTTCGATAACAACCGGCTGAGATACAGTCGTTCAAAGTTACCTACTTTTTTACAATTTTATTACTTTTGACTTTTATACCATGTTATTTGTAATTTTTACACAAAAAAATTATTTTTATTGAGTACAAAAATTATTTGTGCTTTATCAGAGGTAACGATAAAATTATTTGCTAAAAATTTTGATATTCATATGATCTTAGGTATAAAAAGAAACTTTAATATTGTACTAAATTACAGTTCTATTTTAAAAAAAAAATTAAATGTACCTATTATATTTCTCCCATAATGTTTTCAAATTTAATATCAATATCTTCATCAACATCGTTTTGGACATCTCCTTCTGTAATTTCTGGAAGATCCGCATTTTCACAATTTTCTGGAACATCGGCATTTTCGCAAATAAATTCTTTGCAGCTAATTCCTAATTTTCTACAGCCGCAATTTCCGTGACAACCTTTTATACACCCGCAAGCTATTTGTTCCACTAAATTCTGCAGTGCAGGAGGTTTTGTTGTTTTAATTGGCACTAATCCATTTTTAGATTTTTTCCAACCCCACTCAAATGGATTTAAAATATTTCCTTCCCACTGTTGAATTTGGTGGTACGTCCTTAAACCGTGATATTTAGTGGCATCAGAAGTTAGTGGGAAATTGGTTAGAGAAAATTTTGTGCTTTTTGATAATTTTTGAAAAAGTTGTAACCGAGAACTACCTAAACTGTTGGTGTTAATGCCATAAAGAGAAATTACGATTTAATTTTATTACGTAAATTGCGGCTGTAGAAAATTATAGGAATTAGCTGCTCCATGTTCTGCAAAGAATGTATGGGCCTAAATTGTGAAAATGCGGATGTTCCAGAAATGACAGAAGAGGATGTCCAAAACGATGTTGATGAAGATATTGATATTGAATTTGAAAACATTATGAGAGAAATATAATAGATACATGTAACTTTAAAAAAAATTAGAACTATAAATTAGTACAATATTAAAGTTTTTTTTATACCTAAGATCATATGAATATCAAAATTTTGTCGTTACCACTTTTATCGTTACCTCTGGTAAAGCAGAAATAATTTTTGTACTCAATAAAAATAATTTTTTTGTGTAAAAATTACAAATAATATGGTATAAAAGTCAAAAGAAATAAAATTGTAAAAAAGTAGGTAAATTTGAACGACTGTATCTCAGCCGGTTTTTATCGAAAATATTTTGATCGGTCATCATTCTGACGGGAATTACATCAGCTTTCTTTTTTGTGAACCAATCTCTATACCTAAATTCACTCACAAAAAAGTACTACTCAAAAATTTTAAAAAAAAGAAAAATTGAAAAATTTGAGCTTTTTTTTAAATAATTGTTTTGACTTATTTTGTTGAGAAAAAAGCTTTTTGAGTTCATAAAGTGCTATTTCGATAGGAAATTTAATTCTCTACAAAAACTCATATTATGTGTATTTACGAAAAATGCATAGTTTTTGAGTTATAGTTAAAAAACGTAAGCGTCGATAAGTTTACGCCATTCGTAAAAACGCACGCCTAAATTTAATAGCACTTTGTGAATTTATCATCTTTGGGGTACAATTGAACATATGAAACAATAAAACACCTGTTACAAATTAGTTCCTTTTCCCCCTGTTTTTTTGTACACAGTCAATAGCCTATTATATCTGCAAGAATATTTGTTTCAATAATATTAATTTTTTACATAGAATATAATTACTAAAAAATTGAAATTTGTAATCCAAAAAATATGCAAGTTCATTTCGTTTACTCGAACTGTTTCTCAACTTACAATCATCAAGAGGTCTTGGCTTTCAATTGAGAGTTTGTTGTTTTTTTTTAGACCACTTGGTGTATCTTTCCACTGCAAAAAAAAATATAAGAACTCATAGGAAAGACTATATTGTATATGTTGAAATACGGTATGAAAAAAAATTAATGACAATTACTTGTACAAGTAATTTCTTCTTTCTTCTTTCACTCAAAATGAAAATAAAAAAAACCAAAGTTTTCTTTTTTGCACCAACTAGTTGGAAAAACGTGTTCATTCACATCTACACAGACACACAGACACAATACACGAACTAATTGCAAGTGAGGAAAAAAAACACAACTAAACAAACAAAAATAAAAAAGAAAATAACACATATCACTTACTCAGTCATAAATGAGTTTCCATCAGAGGGAAACTTTATGTGTGCAAAACGTGTTGGAATATAACATACACTGTAAAATATTTATGTAAAATAAAACCAAACTAATTATAAGTTGAAGTTAATTCGCACGAAACATGACGGGACGAAATACAAACGACAAACGTTCCATTTTGAAGTATGAATTCTTTTAAATTTGCTTCTCAGAAAAATGTCGGTTTTACTCTGCTTTAAAGGACAAATAGTTATAGCCAATTTTTCCAAAAATTCTTTTATATTATTAATATTTTTTGATATATGACTACAAGATATTAAAAGTTACCCCTGAGTAAATATTTTGATAAATGTTCTGGGCTAAAAATATATTTTTAACAAAGTAATATTCTGAAGGTTACTATAATGGCTCATCATTATTTCAACAGTAGACGACAAAAATTCTAGAAGTTTTAAAACTAGATGAAAATGGCGTAAATTTGTAGGTTCGAAATACTGAAAACATTCAATATCTGCAATTAATGTAAACTAAAGCAGAGATTCCCAAAGTGAACTCTAAAAATATGTTTTGAGATGTTTGGTCGTCTACTGTCTCGAATTCGTAAAAATTATTTATCTACAGTTTTTTCAAAGAATCCCATAAATCTGAGTACCGTGTTTGCGGGTTACTTGAGCCCAGATTTGCAAATCATCTGATAATTTAAAAAATTGAGCGTAACTGTTATACTTATTTGGGATATAGGAAATTCAGTATATTAATCTATATATGACTACGGTTAGTTTATTATATAATATGGATCTTTTTCTTATGGCTCATAAATTTTATAGCTTTTTAGATGTTGGGCTCAGGTTACCCTCAAGATCGGGTTACTTGAGCCCAAACCTAAATTTCCAGGTAATTTTCATTTGAAAACAGTTTGAGACCATGTAGGATGTTGGTTACTAATTAAAACATTGTACAAACATATAAGGAACTTATTCAATACTCTTATCGCAGTATCCTGCATAACGTAGTGAATTTCCGTTTACAAAAATTAGTTTTTCTCGGAAACTAGTTGAAACAGAATAATAGTTTAAAGGCCTTTTTTGTGTGATTTTTTCTCCTCGTTCCAACAGTGTAAAAATTTTTGAATAAGGAGAAATTTTGGAAAATACTAATTGTAAGGTTATTTTACTGATTTATCAAAACCTTAATATAAAAAATTAACGGAATGGTTGGCAGATGAACATATCTGAATTTAGTTTAGTAATGAACAAAGCAACAAAATTATACACTTACCTTCCTTTGTAGACTACCACAATTACTTTTACAGTCAAAAGTTAGCAACGTAACAAAACATCAATTTCAAACAGAGAGTAAGCAACACGTGCCTCACCAATTTTCAGAACTACCTAAATTTAAACACCGTAAACCTACTGCTGTTACCTACTAGCTAAACATCTAACTTACTTCTAAAATAATACTTTTTCCGTTTTGGGCTCAAGTTACACCACAGGGCTCAAGTAAGCCGCAATTACGGTATATTATGCTGAATATTTTTCGTACATTTTTTGTTTGGAATATATCTTTTTGTTACTAGATTTTATGTGTCAGTGGTCTTCAGTTATTTTACTGTGCAAGCTGCTTTTCTGTTACAATTTATTCGATGATCTACTTTCAGGTTAATCAGGTCTTTCTTTCAAAAAGAAAAAGAACCAACTTCGTTCAGGAAATATGATTTTATAATCGAGAATTTTTGAATATTTTTAAATTCGAATGTAAACTTAGATTGTACTCTATAATATTTCACAACAGATTAATCCCACTGATGAAGACATAAAAGAATATCGAAATGTACTTGGGAACCGGTAACAACTACTCTTTAATTTTTATCGCATTAAAAGAACGTCATTTTTTCTTAGACTACATAGTTCAATTTGTCAATTATGGTTACAAATTAAATATCCCTATTCCACAGTGTACATATGCGGATGAAACTTGAATAAGAATCATTTCTGCCAACCACCAAGTCCCAAGCATAGAACACATTAAACAGATATTCATTTACAAAACCATCACTCACACTAGCGTTCTAGTATTTCGCTCGCATTTCAAAAAAATAAAAATAAAAATAATACATAAAAAAAAATCCAGTATACCACATATAAGTATTTTGTGTATACTTATATACGTTCCATTTTATATACTTTCGTATACGGATAGCACACACACTACACTACATAACTCATAGTGTTTCACGATATTTTTTTATAAGAAAAGTCAAAACAGTTGTCTCATGTTGCCGGCTTTAACCACATTTCAACTATATACACATAAATATACTAGTGAAATTATTGACGCGAAATGAAAATATCGTCGTAGGAGACAGCAGACACGAAGGCACGAATATTATCGTGGAAATTATGACTTTTATCGTGGCTTTTTTATGTATAGGATGAAGGCCTTGTCTATATGCCGATATTATAAATATATATACGAAATAAAATGTATCGTGTTTATGTAAAAAACTGATGCTTTCTTTTATGATGCTCTTACGAAATTAACATATTTAATGGTACAAATGTGGACAAATTTTACTGCTTTTAAATTCGACTGTTGTTGCTGTTGTTGGTGTTAGTTAGGATTTAAATTTTGTGACTTTTTGAATTTCCATGGGAGAAACTAATAGCTTCGTTAAATAAAAACGTGACTTCCGTCCTCACCGTCCATAAGTTTTTTTAATATTACGGTCTATAAACGTGACATTCTGTTACTATTTTTCATTCATAAATTCCGTTTGCGAAATGTTACAGCTATTTGCTAGAAAATGCTGGAAAATCTTTTTTTTATAGTATTCTAAATTATACATTACAGCTGAACTCTTTTTTGTGCGATGGATAGGGACCGCATAAAAAAAATCGCACAAAAAAAATATATTCAAAAATATCATAAATAGCTATAGAAAGTATAGTTCGATCCAGATTGTACAAAAAACTTTTTTGCTGCGGTTGGCCGGGACCGCATAAAAAAAGTTTCATTGAAAAAAACATCATTCAAAACGCTCAAAACTTAGAAATTTCCTTAGAAGCTGCTTCTATAAACAAGATAAAGCATTAATTTACACGTAGAAATATTCTATTTCAATTTTATATTATGAAAATTTTGAAAAATACATCTTTAACAAAATTAAATGATGCAATAACTTATATTCTTATGCAATGTATTGATTAAATGCTTAAAAGCCGTTAAAAAGTATTTTTATCAAAGAAAGTTATTATAGTAATTGTTTAAGTTTCTTACTGTCTCCTGATTTTGATTCACATTATGCATTTTAATGTCCATTTTTTACAAACCGCATAAAAAACACCGCATAAAAAAAATCGCACAAAAAAGGACCGTATAAAATAGAGTTCAGCTGTATACCTATATTTTATATATTTAGTGACCTGTCTCTTCTGTGAACTACGAAACTTATTTTTCTTACACCCTGTATAAAAGCAAAATGTAGGTAAATTAAATAAGTTGAAAATCAGTTTTATCCGAACAAACTAAAAGTTCTATTATATGATTTTTTTCCGCTTTTTACGATTGTATAATAAGAATTTCAGATTTTCGTTTTTCACAGGATAATCAAAGTATGCGGAAAACATTTCTTTAGATAATTTTTCATATTTTTAGAGTTTTGTACCTTAACAGAGAAAACAGAACTCTTATAGGATCATTTTCGTGTCCGTCCGTCCGTCTGTCTGTCACAGAGGTTTTGCCCAGATACTATGTAATGTAGGAATTTGGAATTTGGTAGCATTTGCTTTGGTCTTGATGACACGCACATTGTATATCGTCAGTTAACAATTAGAAAAAAAATTTAGGAATTACAAGTGACATATGATTTAAAAGAACTACCTTCAAGGATTCTAAAAATATATTTTTTTAATTTTTGGCCAAATTATTTTAATAATATAGCTCAAAATCCTCAAAAAGGACCGCTTCCTTTGATCTCCGAGCTAAAACAAAAATTTTGATTTTTATAGGGTTAAAAGATACTGAGTTATACAGGACAAAACTGCGGCTTTTTTTTGATAGTGTAACAGTTGCTGAAAAAAAATTTTAAGGGAAACAGTATGTAGTAGTTTTAAAACTTGTATCTACAATATTATTTACTTTATTATCTGCAGCAGCATATTTTCAAAATGTTGATCCATTTATTTAGAAATAATTTTCTGTCAGCGCCCAGTTTAAAAATTTCTTTGATCTTTCTTTCTATCTTTCTAGTAATTATTACCTTAAACGCTACCTATCTATACCAAATTCTAAAGCTCTAACTCTCTTGAAATTATTCAGAATTTTTGCTAATATTGAGCCATTACCGCCGATTTATCGTAAGCGACACTTTTATAAAAACTGAGATTTTTATTATAACATTTTTTTTTTTTAAATTGTAACGGGCCAAGCATTTTTAACGTTCCCCTACAAAATCCATTAACTACAGAGTAACCTCTATGTTTAGTTTCAATTTAGTAACACATTTATGTGTAAAAATATTTTTAAAAAAAACCTTCTCCTGTAAAATTTGATATTTGTCGCTTACGATAAGTCGGCGGTAATGGCTCGATATATTAGTTTGTCAGTCAATAAGTGCCCAAAACTGTGATTTCTTCTGTACATTTTGTAAAGTATTTCACTTAAACATATGAAATCTGGTTTGGAAAATTGCTTCTATTAACCTCAATCTTCCTGAGAAAATTTAATCTTGTAACATATCTAGCCTCAGAGATTGAGGCGGTCGAAAATTTGGATAAGGTTTAAATATACATAGATAAAATTAATTTGGTATACTAACTACTTACCGTACAGAATCTTAATTGTACGAGTCATTCTTGATCGATACTTTATTACAGTTATAGCGAAATCAATAAAAATTATTATCTCAACTTAAAAATATGTATAACTTCGGAAATGTCCATTTTATGGCAAAAAGAAAAAAAATGTTAGTTGCTGTTATTGTACCATACTAGGGTGAATGCGGGAGAGATGCCGCACATTTTGAAAACATTTGATAATTCTTAAAGTATGTATTTAATTGATTTGAAATTTAGTATACCTACAATAAATGTAAACATTGTTCTTTAAAATTATTTATAAATAATTTTAAATTTTGAGTCATAAAGGATTCATAATTAACATTTTTGTAGCGCCTGCAAAGCGGCGTCTCTCCCACACCTATGGGAGAGATGCCGCATCAAAGAAGGTGAGACGCCGCATAGTTCGTATTAAAAATTTTGCATTTTACACACATCTCCATATCGTCGGTCATCTCATGAATGGTCGTATCTCATTTTTCCTGATTTTTCCATTTATGACGATCTGTGAGCTATTAATCGAAGTCCAAGTGAGAAACGCGTAAACCATTCATCAATGCAGTTTCTAAACGGCAAAAACTAGGGACACAACGGTTGGCGAGACTTATTTAAAATGCTGAGTAAATATTGTTGGTGTCACAACTCAAAATTTGAATAGAGATACGAAAATGAGATACGACCATTTATAAGATGGCCGACGATATATGATGCATGCCATATGTAACCATTTTTGGCACTTTATACATCTTAACCAGTCAACTTTCTTTTTTGTTTCTAAGTACTTTTGAAAACATTCAATACACAGGCAATCATCATTATTTTCGTTACTTACACTAATATAAGGGCTCTTCCTGATCTATTAATGGATCTTTTATATTTACGTGGCATAATTTGCAGTCCAAAAAAAAATTGCATAATTAAGGTATAAGTCTATGTTTTTAACATCTCTCCTTTTTGTTGGAATAGATGCCGCATGTTGCTATAGCAAGCATAGTGCGAAATTCTAACCTAAAATTTTATACAGTACTTTTAAAATATACCTAAATTAATAACAAAACTCATTTTCACTAAACCAATGAAATATACATTCTTAAATTCTAATGAGTTAAATGCTTGATAAAATATTATGTTAAAAAACGTACTTTTCAATAATAAAAAGTTGGATAATTACTAAACTGATGGACTAATCATAAATGTTACCATATACAGCTTAAATGAGTAACTTATTATAAACATCTAA
Source organism: Brachynemurus nebulosus (assembly GCA_035578155.1). Lineage (NCBI taxonomy): Eukaryota > Metazoa > Arthropoda > Insecta > Neuroptera > Myrmeleontidae > Brachynemurus > Brachynemurus nebulosus. Next base: position 27,084,623 of record JAPWDM010000003.1, read on the forward strand.
TCCATTAATCGCGCTATCTATCAATCAACGGACGAACTATGGTACTGCACATCTCTCCCGCACTTACCCTATATGAAAAAAAATTCAAACTGCCAAATATGCCACTCCTTCTCATTCAAATAAACAATTGTGATTTAAGACCAGCTGACTTCAGTCTAAACCTGGTTTAATAATAATAATGTAGGTGTATTTGAGGCAATACTCCCGTCATTAACAGTAAACTATATTCTCAAGTTTATTGCCAGTAATAGAAATGTTCATAAATTTAAAACGCTATTAGTTTGTAAATAAATAAATTATTTTCTTCAACAAACACTTACAGCTTTTAAATGATTAGAATAGAAAAAACTTAAAACTGTATTTATCTTGCATAGAAAGAAAAAATAAATATATTTTACTAAATATTTTATTTCATCTATCTACAAATGACTGACTGAATGAATATTTTTTTAATGATTACAGTTTTTTCAAACACGTCAAGAATTACATTAAGACTGCACACTTGTAACAACCAGCAGAAAAAAACCAAGAGAAACATGGAAAAATAAATAAACCAATTCATACTCTTTTAAACATCTTTAAATGTTTTTTTTTTTTTTTTTGAAAAATTATAAACTAACATACATTTATCACTCAAAAGCATAGATACTTAGCTGTATAGTTTAAAAAAAAAAAAACTTAAACATAAAAATATGGCCATAAATATATACCTTTTCCTTGACAAGAATAATTTTGTTTTTTAAATTTTATAACTATGGATTGGTAATGATAAGAACATTTAATCCTTCGAAAGACAAGGAAAAATATTACCACGATCATTCTCAAAAGCTTGATTTCCAACATGTAAATTCACATAACTATTTTACTATTTTGATGAAACGTTTTGATATGGTACCTACAAATTTGAAAATTAAAAGGGAAAGAATCCGTGGCCTATTAGGATTTCCGTCACTAGATTGTTTAATTTCGAAATTTTTAAGATACCTAAATGAAATTGAAATTGTTTTTTCATGATTATAAAATTTTTTAATAAAATTAATATTTTTTATGGTTACAAATATTAAAAAATTTCAGCTCCCTAAGTTAACTGGAGAAAGAGTGTATATGCCTGTCAGATTTTCCAAAACACACAAATTTTGGCGTAAAAGTGGTAGGTACAACTGCTGGCTAAAACTTGAAATCTCCACATCCTGGGTACTAACACAATGAAAGTCTAGAAATTCGGTTTAACTGGAGGAGCTGTAGTCATTATTTTTTATTTACAGCTGTACCACCTTACCCTATATATTCACTCTTTCCATACATGGATAATTTTATCTGCGCAACTTGAAGGCAAAATTACTTTTTTCTAAATCTGCACTAAAATCGTTTATCAACACTTAAAACTACTAGAGTCAACCAAAAAAAAAAAAAGAAAGAAAGAAAAAAAAATACCATAAAACACGGTGAAACTTAATAAACATTTCTTGGTGAGTATGTAGGAAGCAAAAACGAAGAAAATCTAGTTGGAAAATTTTCAGCTTTTAAATACATGTACAAATATCAAGATCAGGACAGTTGAGGAGGTGGATGTGTATAAAAGAACCAAAAAGTTATGTTTACAATATGTTTTAGAAATAAAAACAAGTCAACATATAAGCAAACTATTTAAAACCTCTTGCAACGTTAAAGGTTGTTTGTGTGGGATATTTGATTGATTTGAGATTTTCTCGAAAAATACACTTTTGAAATTCTCAACTAAAAAGTTAAGTTTATAGTGGTCTCTGATATGGTGAATATGACATCTTTTTTTCACGCCTGAAAAAAAAGTGGAATCTTGCGGAAATCGAAAATAGCTAATTTTGTTTTAATGGAGGTGGGTTTCTGCTTTCTATTTTTAAATTATGATTTTTACCTAGCTGAACATCACTGATGAAAAAATATATGAAACTTACAGTAAGCTCGTAATTTCGTTATTTGACTTTATTTGGCGATAAACCTCAATATTAAGACCAGCAAAAAGCCAAACAGAATTTTTTAAACAAACTTCAACCTATCGACCGGTTTCGGTGTCTCAAAACACCATTATCAAGACCAGAATATAAAAATCAATAAAAATAAAAATAAAAATTAAAAAATTAAAAAAATTTTTTATAAACAAAAGAAACTAATAACCTTTTAGTCTGGATCAAAACCAATCAGATCAAACAATGTCAAATATTCAACTCATTGGTTGCAAAAAAGGAAATACGTACATCACTAAAAATGATATACGAAAACGGAAATGTGAAATAACAAAACATCTGAAGACCAAACTTGCAATAGAGAACAGAAAAAGTAAAAGAAGAAACGAAAAATCATTTTTAGATAAAAACATATAATCAATACACGCATAATCAATACGCATAAATATATATATATATATATATATATATATATATATATATATATATATATATATATATATATATATATAGTGTCATCCACGAAGGTGGCAACATATGGAAAACTTTTCTATACTAAGTTTCTCAGAAAATTTTAATCTTACTAGTTGGTGCATGTTCTTAAATTAAAAATTCACCCATTGAAATTTTAACAAACTCTATTGTATACAGGGTGGACTTAAGAATGTGAAATTGGCGTAAGAGTAAAGTACCCTAATTATTGAAACTTGACAAAAATTTTACTGGAAAAAGTTGTTTAGAATTAAAAATTAATGTAAAATACAGAATCATAGCCAACTACAACTAATAAAAAATTTTCCTTTATTCTTCCGTTTTTTCCGTATCACCCAAAACATTATGAAAACGGACGTACTTAGACGACTACTATTTATGTAGTACTGCAAGACTATACTCTTAATTTTTAAGTTTAACTATCTACTAACTTGAAATTTAAGTTTATTAATATTATAATCAAAATACACAATTAATCTGTTGCCATCAAAAAAGTCATAAGTACTGAAATAAAATATACTAATATTTTTGTACTATTCGATGTAAAAATTATATATATATATATATATATATATATATATATATATATATATATATATATATATATATATATATGTACTAAAAATGATTTTTCGTTTCTTCTTTTACTTTTTCTGTTCTCTATTGCAAGTTTGGTCTTCAGATGTTTTGTTATTTCACATTTCCGTTTTCGTATATCATTTTTAGTGATGTACGTATAGCCTTTTTTGCAACCAACGAGTTGCTATATTTGACATTGTTTGATTTGATTGATTTTGATCCAAACTAAAAGGTTTTTAGTTTCTTTTGTTTATGAAAAAAATTTTTTAATTTTTTAATTTTTTATTTTTATTTTTATTGATTTTTATATTCTGGTCTTGATAATGGTGTTTTGAGACACCGAAACGGTCGACATGTTGAAGATTGGTAAATAAATGCTGTTTGGTTTTTTGCTGGTCTTAATACTGAGGTTTATCGCCAAATAAAGTCAAATAATGAAATTACAAGTTTAAAATTTTTTGGCCAAAATAGAGGTAACAATTTATTTACAGTAAGCTGTTGTAAGAAGAATGGGTATAGGACAGTAACAGGCTCTATCAAATAGTGCCAGATTGATATATCTTGTTATAAACAACATATTTCGTTGAAAACGCCACTGTTTAAGGAGTAATGGTAATTTTAAAGCTGAGGTCAAAGTTTTTATATTGATCGGATCAACCTGTTCATAAGTTAGTACCTACAGTACGTAGTAAAATATCTCCGATTTAACTAGAACTTGTTTAAATTTATTGTCATAGCTAACTCAAGAGATGGCTTTTCCATAGAAATATTAATGGATGTAACACGCGGGTACTTTTTAGCAAAATTATTTGTTGTACTAGAACCAGTAATTGTTGACACATTTGTTTGTTTGACTGCTTGCAGTAACGTCATTAATTGATCATTCGTCAATGTAACCGGAGATGGCACGGAAATGTCGACATTCTCATCGTTCACGTTCTGGCTTGCTTCTGGGTTTCTCTTTTTGGGGCAATTTCCTAGTATACGTGCACAAAAAAAATTATGAAAATTTCTAGCTTCATATATTAAATATGACCCAAGACGAACGAAAATTAGTATAAAAATTGGCGCTCACGTTTAGTTTTCGTAAAATTCCACTTATCCCATATTTCCACTTTTCTATCACTTGATGAGATAAAATATAAATTGTAACGATGCTATACTATTACGAAAATAGTCAATATAAATTTTGCTTATATGACAGTTCGTTTCCTTTATTTTTCACTGAAAATATAATAATATTATATTTGTCGTTTACACACTGTTGTTGATACCACAGATTACGTCAATATTATTATGCAGCGAAATAATACGTCAAACGAATATCTAATAGCACATAATACGTATGTGATCCAATGTGAGTTGCACTTACAACCAAGTGAAATAACGCATACTAAGCATCAAACGTATTTTACGTAGATGCGAATTCAATTTAGTATCGTTGCACTAACAGGGAAATGCACCCAGAGTGAAATTCGGGATTTTGATGAAACTTCGCTGGTGTGTAGAATAGGCAAAAATAAGGGACCCGTATTTTTTTTATCGGCCATATTCCATGTTTACGGGATGAAACCAGCCCCTAAAATTGGGGGTTCAAATCGTATTTCTTAAGATATCTCGAAAACTATAAGAGATAGAGGAAAACTTTAAATTGACGAAATGTTACTCTTTGAAAGACCTATTCATCTGTATAAGTTAAACCAGGGCCGGGTACATAAGAGGGTCTGGAGGGATGAAAATGGGGGTAAATTTTCTTGTACAGCCTGAATGGTTCAATGTATCAAATTTTTGCCATCACAAATAGAAAGAGCACCAAAAATTAGGGGATACATGTATTTGCGTTTTTTCGAAATATGTGTGGTATCCAAGCCATATAAGGAGGAAAAAAATAGGGTTGATTATATTGCATTATTATTGAATGCAAATACCTTCTATATTATTTTATTTTTATGCTTATTTTCATCATTAAAATGTAAATTGTTACTTTCCGATAATGATTCATGTATTTTTCCGTACTTACTTAATTGGTAATTTAGCTATGTGTATATTTGGTTACTAATATTCAATATTTTTTATACCTATTTCTACCAAAGTTCTCTAATCTGCCAGTGTTAATGAATGTTCAACAAGAAGCAATAATCTTCCGTTCAACAGCTGCTTTCGTCTTCTTATAAATTCGTTTTTAACCAAATAAGCGCGGTTTATTTCTTTCTCAACATTCAAACTATTTTTCTTATTCTTTTTTTTTTTTTTTTTTTATAGGTATCAACCCCATTTCCCAAATCGCAAAATTTATTACAAAGCACCTGAAAAGTGAGCGAAGGAGATTATTGCTTCTTGTCGAGCATTCATTAACACAAGCACACTAGAGAACTTTGACTTTCGTGAGAATGACGCAGCGTAAATATCGGCAATATTTTAATTCAAGATCCTCTCCTACAGCCTTCATGATTAGGAGTTTGGTCAGTCGTTTTGAGGAACTGGGTTCAGTGGCCGACCGTCCTGGAAGAGGTTAAATGGAAATGCGCTTCATCCGACATCAAAACATTATTTAAAAAATCAATTTGTGTAGCTAATTGTGTAAAACGAATAGCATATTGTAGTCGTTGTTGGTGGTCTTGCGGTAGCAGTGTTTGCACAATTTGAATTTTGTATGGGTACATCTTAAGATCCAACTTCAAAGTCTACGCAATGTCGTCCTGAAAATGCTCAATTGGCTGGAACGACGGTGAGTTGAGACATATGGATCATCTGTAACACTCTGCCGCACAGTTTCCACGTTGTCTTCAGTGTGAATATTTCGATGGACACCTCTTCCAGGACGATTGGCCACTGAACCCAGTTCCTCAAAACGACTAACTAAACTCCTAATTATGAAGGCTGTGTGAGTGGATCTTGAATTAAAATATTGCCGATATTTACGCTGCGTTATAATAATTAGTCGTTGACCAGAAAAAATCGATAATTTTAACCCGTTGTCTTGTACTGTATGGTTCTATAATAAATTTCCAAGAATTCAGTTATATCTTACAAAAAGAAAGAAATAATTATATCAAAAAATAAAAAAGTTACTTGTGATTAACATTGGTATAGGTCTTATTTGGCCCACCCAGTACTACGTTGAGTAAAAAATCACAATATTGTTGTACTACGCTGAGTAAGAAAGTCACAATATTGTTGTACTACGTGGAGTAAAAATCATAATATTGTCCAACATCCCATTGTCTTTCAAATTCCTAACAAACACTTCAATTAAGCCCCACGTTGGGCGCCAATGTGACACGCGGGTACATTTTAGCAAAAATAAAATGCTTGTTGAATACGAAATGAAAATCCTAAAACTACTGTTGTTTATTTTTTTTAGACAAAAAACTAACTACTAATGTTTTGATAACTTCATTCGTGTGTCAGCCTGGAATAATCCAACCACAAGCCTCCTTTGTCCAACCACAGTGCTCGTTACATGGAGAAATTAAATTACCCGATATCTTTTAATTTAATGAACTGAAACTTCGGTCTAAGATCTGGATCAAAACGTCTGAAGAGTGACAATGATGTTATTCTTTTCATCACAATTTGCTCAGCACAAAAATAGCTCTCAAAAACAAAATTGATCATATCATTATATTGAGCTGTACTGTACTGGATTGTATATAATATTAAAGTTTTCCCCGTTAAGGACCCACAAAAAATATAATATTATCATGTAAAATTGATCATTGCAAACGGTTTGCTAATATTCATTTTACTCGAATGTAATTTTGTTCAGAGACATTAAAATAATTACATTCCCCCGATCAACTATAGATTTCACTAAATAGAACAGAAGACGACTAGTAGTCTCGTATAGCGTAAATCATTAAAATGCAAAGAAAATGAAACAGAGACATCCTATTACAGCGTATTATTTCGCCATCTCATTCTAAACTGATAGATGTTATTACAATAAAGTCTACTATAATATTACAAGAATAATTTTATTTACCCATAATTCGTGAAGAAGACATTCGTGCTCTCACTCACCTATCAATACTATACGTATTGTATTGAAGTGAGATCGATATAAGTGCTCTCTCTATGCACAATTTAATTGGCCTCATTTTCTTTACTTGACTTCGTATTTGCACTGCACAGTGGAGAACATCCTCAACGATTTCTTTTTAATTTTTTTTTTATTTTATCATCTTAAGACACAATTTTGCATATAGATAGGATACTGGAAGTTGGCGTTTTTCCATTATATATACTTACTCAATATTGTCGTTCCATCTTTTATTAGTATTCGCGCTGGTGATTCAATTGAAAGGGTATTGTTGCATGTCACTGGTACTCTATTAATAAGATCTTGTAATAATTTCTAATCAGTCGAATAAATGAGTGTATAGTGTATACGACATGGCTATTTTAATGACATTCTGTCGATATTTTTTACGTAAAATCGATTTCATTGTTATTTATATTATGACAAAAAAAAAAAAATTAATAAAATTTTTAATTAAAGTGAAAACAACAAAAGGTTTTATTGGAACAATTAATCAATGTTTCGGAAATAGAAAGAGGGAATTACAGAGACAGAATCAGTTTGAATTAGCCTCTAATTATTGATTTCTCTGTATTTCATTCGTTCCTATTTTATGTAATAAAAAGACTACAAAAATAATACCTAAATCTATTTGCAATAAAAAAGAAATACTAATTGCTTAATATTATTGCTTAATAATATTATTAATTGTCGAATCCGACTTGGCTTTTTCTTGTTTATTTACTGTATTTTTCGGGGAAAAATAGAAAATTTTTTTATCGTCTGAGCAGAGGCCTCCACACGAGAAGTAGTGAGTGGCCTCTGTTGCGGAAGGTATGTAAGTGCTGCCCTACCTGATATAGAGGATGAGTTGTATCAAAAGTTGCTGTTCGTTTTATTTCTAAAAAATTCACCCAATTAGGTCAGAGAAGGTCGCACTTATAGTTTCGTTACGTCTGTCCGTCTGTTAGCGTGTATACGTCAGCTTAATTACCATTATAATTTTGCACCCACTGAGAAACCCCGTATTGGAAAATATTTTTTCCTGTATTTTTTTTAACAAGCTTCATCGTCTGGTAGGGATGATCGATATTCATCGATGGTAGAAAAACATCGATGTTTAGGGGGAAAACATCGATGTAAAAACATCGATGTTATGTCCTCGATAACATCGACACATCGATGTTACGAGAATAATATCGAAACATCGATGTTACTCAAAGCTATCCAGTACTTAAAAAGTCCTGCAGCTAATTTAAAACAAGATCCATTACTTTTATGGCAAGTTCTGGCATCCACTTATCCTAACTTGAAAACAACTGTCATTAAATATTTGTGTTTCGCAGCAACTTCAGCAGCTTAGGAGAGACTTTTTTCAAAAGCTGGGCAGCATTTGCATCAGCGAAGGAACAAATTAAACGTGAAACTTCTAACAAAGTGACTTTTTTACAAGGTGTACCAAATAAATACTGGCAATGTTAATTTTTAATAAATAATAGATTATAATGGTTGTTTATTTTGCTACATAAACATCGATGTTTTCGAATATCGATGTCTTTCTTTCGATATATATCGTATATCGATACTCTTGAATCGATGTTAACAACGTTGTCAACATCGATGTTTTTCTAATATCGATCATCCCTATCGTCTGGACTATCGTTTGAAAGAATTGTTAAAATTATGTTCCGTTTGCGAAATATTTAACTTCAAAGCTGCGTGTAATCGGTTCCGTCCTTTAATTTCTTATTTCAGAATTTGCCAACTAGCTTGAGCTCGTCTTAAATTTACGAATAAAAAAAAATTGCATCGGGCTTTTTTAGGAGACAAAAAATGCACAAAGGCTTTTTTAAGGGTTTAAAAAAATTAATTGTAAATAATTTTACTTTGTGAAAATTCATAATCAATATGGTGAAAAAAATGTAATAAAAAAAAATTTTTCACCATATTCAAATTGGTTTGATATTTCTTTAAATTTTTACTACTCTACTCTCAAATATTGCTACTCTCAAGCCTAAACTTTTGATGAATCTAGTTTCTATAATATTAGGACTGATACTAATACAAACTATTTTCCCTCAAAATTTCATTAAGAAGCTCCAAATCGCTATACTTTTTTTTTTTATTCGGCATTTTTCATTTTTTCAACTTTTGGAAAGATTTGATGTTAACTTTGAGAGCTTATTTTCCCCACGGTTGGGAACATGGTTTAAAAAACGAGATTGCATATATTTATGAATTTTATGATGAATTGCTAGAAAAATATTTGAATTTGGGAGAATTATGGAACCTTAACGTAGACATAATAGATAATTTTTCTGGAAAATTTTCGAAAGTGGACGTAATAAAAATTGTAACTTCAAAAAAATTCATACTGTATATAAAATGCTATAGAGACAAAAAAGACACCATAGAGAAGTTTTGCACTATTTTCCTAGTTGCACTATTCATTTATTAAAATAACAAAACTTTTATATTGGAAAATAAATGTCTTTTTTTAAATTTATTTACCGGCGATGATATTCATTTCTAATTTAAAAATTTCATTTGACATCTTCCTTTCTTTTCGTTCAATAAGTTTTCTTTTCTACGCTTTCAATAGGATTTATTATTGAACTGATTAAAAACAGGAGTATAGTAGCTATACACAGTGAATACAATTCTTTTTTAAATATTCTCTGCTTCTTTTGAACGAGAATAAAAAATTTCGATTTCTAACGTATATTGATAGACCCCACCGCAATTGTTAATAAAAAAAAATTAATTAGAAGGTGTTTTTAATGCAATGTACAAGTACGTGTAAGTACTGAATTTCTTTCCCGTGTATTTTAACAGGTTTTTTTTTTATTGTGCTCTAATTGGATATTTGAAAATTGCACTTGAAATATAATCCAATAAATGAATGATTTTGTAAATTAAAGAAATTGAAAAAGAGAAAAAATTGTATTTCAAGTAAATGAAGCAGTTGTTCAAATCAATATTTATAAGTAGGTATACATTTCTATATGTGTTTCTGTCCAATTAAGTAAATTTATACGTATTTATTCAATAAATATAATAATAATTAAAAATTTTTACCCGAGCGGTGAATGACTCCGACTCGGGTAAAACCTTTTTACCCGAGCGGTGAATGACTCCAAATTATAAAGCTCTAAGGTGAAACGCACATTGGATTTAAGTCGATTTTTCAGGGTAAACTTTTGTTGAAAAAATTAATGTTTTGTGATCTTCTCCGCAAAGTACTTACACAAAGCACCTTTTTTTAGTTTGATAGTAATCTGTTTCTGTCTACCTAAACGTCTCTGTTTGGTCTGGCTGTCTGTTTGCTTGTTACCCCATCACATGAAAACTACTGAAGGCTTGTATCTCTTATCTGGCTTCACATTTCACACTTCAATAAAAGAAAAAAAAATTGACCTTTTTCGAGACCGTAATAAATTTTATGACTTTTTTTGGTAAAAATATTTTATCCTTTTAAATTTTCAGTATTTTTAAATTGCGTTAAAAAAAAAGTTTAAGTTCTATATCGGTTTATATGTAACTTAACAAAAATTAATATCTAAATAATATTATAAATGTGAAAGTTTGGATGTTTAGATGTTTAAATTTGTTCGATGTTTAAATTTTATCCTGGTTGCAAGTCCTTGAGGGATACAAAAACAATTATTCAAACACACCCCAAAAAACAAAACTCAATTCGATGAAATTTGGTACACTGACATTATTTATCCTGAGTTAACAAATAGGATAATCTTATCCCGACTAAAGGTTCCTGTAGGATGACTGAACCGAATTCGATTAAATAAAATATAGAGACACTATTTACTATGAGCACATGTAGCTAGAATTTTAATAACACGTAGAATAGTTTTATCCCGATTGAATGTTCCCAGGGGATGCAAAAGAAATTCCAAAATCATGTCCAAATAATTAAACAGAATTTGATAAAATTTTGTACACAGACATGATTAATCCTGAATTAACGCATAGGCTAATCTTATCCTGATTAAAGGTTCCTGTAGGATGACTGAATCGAATTTGTTAAAATTTAATATACAAACGTTATTTACTATGAACACATATATAGTAATAATTTTGAAATAGTTTTAGTCGGGATAGTTTAATCCCGATTGAAGGTTTCCGGGGGAAGAAGGGGAGACACAAGGGGGAGGGGCTTAATTCAATGCGGGTGAAGCCGCGGGTCAGACTTAGTTATATTATAAAAATGTGTTGAAATGATTATGGAAATTCATAGTGAATGCAATAGCAATAATAATACATAGGATAGTTTTATCCCAATTGAAGGTTCCCGGTGGAAACAAAATCAACTGCTAAATCACATCCAACTAACTAAATCGAAGTCGATGAAATTTATAGTACACACAGAGACACTATTTACCCTGATCTAACACATGGTGTAATCTTATCCCGATTAAATGTTCCTGTAGGATTCAATATTATTTAATTATAATAACAGCAAAAAATCAGAGATCCTTTGATCCTTTGAAAATTTGAAAAACTTGTAATGCGATTTTAAACCATTTTTGAACAATTTACATAGCCATATTTTCAAAACGGGGGTGGGGCAGAATTTAATTAATAATATTCGATATTTTCGTAATTATATAGTTAATTTAATTCCCAAAGAATGAATGTGGTAATTATTTACTGTCCTATAACTGGATTAAAATTGGATTTTTCCGCTAGATTTAAATTCTCAGAAAAATATTACCTGAAACTATACATATATACTTAGTTTTTAGGGATTTGCAATTGTCTGTAATAATTACCTACAGTGTGGACTTGAAAATTTCGGACGTAAAAAAAACATTTGAATTGCATTCCGCGGTCACAGGGTACATTTGTCCTCACTGAAGAGGAGAAGCATGATTCCTAACTCAGAAGAATTGTTTTATAATTATATAGAAGCAATAAAATACTTTTTTCTACAATAAAATTTCCTCGTCTGTCTGTCTATTTGTTTGCCCCGTCTGTCTGTCATGTCTTACCGTGTGTCTTGTCTGTATGTCAGTCCTCTCCTATTAACTGGCTGTATGTTCTGTGTCTGTCTGTCCGTTTAGTCTACAGTCTGTCTGTCAGTCATTCCTGTTTGCTTGTTCGTCTGTCTGTATTTTAATTTTATCCTGTCTGTCTGGCTGTCTTTTTTGTCTGCCCGTCAAATCCTGTCTGCCTGTTTATCCTGTCTGTCTTGTATAATAGTCCTGTCTGTCTGTCTACCAGTCCTGTCTGTCTGTTAATCGGTCTTGTCTGTTTGTCAGTCGGTCCCATCTGTCTGTCTACTAGTCCTTTGTCTGTCAATGTCTGTATATCCATTTTCGTGTGACGTAACATATGTAACATCAAAGTATGTTATGAAAAAGAAAATTATTTTAAATTATTAACTGTTATGGAAATCATTACGCTATAAAAATTATCATAAATTATTTACTTAGTTTACTTATCATAGTTAATTCAATTTCAAATAACAAAAAATTATTTATTAAAATTATTAAATTTACCTAATAAAATTACTGCTATGTCAGAAAAATCAGCCGATAAAATAAAGTTCACAATCTAATTGGCATTTTGAAATTCCCAAGTTTAATGCAAGCAATATCAAGGATCTATGATTTTTTGCTTCGTCACATATAAATCCATATTGAACTTAAACTTTTTTTTAACTTAATTTAAAAATATTGAAAAATTTAAAAGGATAAAATATTTTTACCAAAAAAAGTCATAAAATTTATTACGGTGTCGAAAAAGGTCATTTTTTTTTTTTTTTTTTATTGAAGTGTGAAATGTGAAGCCAGATAAGAGACTGTAACCCTACTGAATGAATCTTGATGGGGGTCTATAAGGTTCAAGTTACAATACTAACCGGTCGTAACAAAGGGAGCTTACGACAGCTGAGTTACATTTAATTGATTATGGCAGAATATATTGTAATCACGTGAAAACAACTGAATGAGTTTTGATCGTATTCTCATTGACATACGCTCTAGGTCCCAGAGTACAATAATAACCAATTGTAATAAAGTTATTAGTCATGTGAACTGAAATACGTTGAATAATTACAATAATTATATATAATTATCTCGATAATGAAAGTTAATAATCACAGATAGAGATATAGTCTTACGGAATTAATCAACATTTATCGTCATAAGTCGACTAATACATAAACTGACAAAAGATTCACAAATTTTATGCCTAAACCTTCCTCACGAATCACCCTATCCATTAATGAAAATCGGAACAAAATCCGTCTAGTAGGGGAAGGTCGCCCAAAACGGGTACCCCTCTTAAAGCGGGTAAGCGCTTGTATATTGTTGTATCGAATGCTTTTGTCAGGTCATGTGTATACCGAGATTAACCGAATATCAACCAATGTCAATCAGTTGCACTTGAACGCTTGTGTCATTTAATGTCCTAGTTAAGCTTCATCAAAATTTTTGGTGGTTTTGTTAAAAATTTTGACGATAAATATTCTGTGACTAGTCACAAACCTTTTTATTTGTAATCTTTTTGGTATTACCATATTATGTTATCATCATTTGACTTTTAATGTAGAGAAAGGTAGACATGTATCGGCTTTCATTTTGAAATTATTCTAAGTTAACAAAATTAAGTCTTTTTGGGCAAAGCGGGTAGACAAAATAGAAGCATCTTAATGGAAAAAACTGTTGGAAGAGGCAAAAAAATAAATAATCTTCTTTTTACGACGGAATGAGGGAAAAGCTTAAAAAAATATTTCTGCCTTGTTTGTGGTGATTTTGATGTGGAATCACCTGAAGTAATATATTCCAATATGGAGGTTGAAAAGAAAGTTACAGTTGTTATAAATTTATTATTTTTGTTTTTTTCAATTTTTTTTATGGTCTATTTCAGTTAAATTTAACCATGCTTCGTAACTTTGAATTTGAATAATTTCCGTTTTCTTGGCTTTATCTCTTTTATTATTGCATTTATGTAAATTTTAAATTTGCAGTTTATTTTTAGAAAAGAATAGAAGATCGATTTGTTTCGAATATAAGAATTATTTAATTTTTTAACGAAAACTCATGATCAATATTATCTGAAAAGAGGTATACTTAATTGTTATTATTGTTAAGTTCTATATGATCAAGAAAGTTTATATTAAAAAATAATAACAGTATTTAAATACATAATGTACTTACCCGCTTTGCCCAAAGGGGGTTACCCGTTTTAGGATACCTATACGGGCAAAGCGGGTTTTTGCAGAGGTTTTGTATATTCTTTATTAAAAATAAATATCGTATAAACATTTCTTAAGCGAAGTTTCATTTTATAGTTCGATAACTATTCTATCTGATAATATAAAATAGACCTGCTTATCGAGGTCAAAAGTCACTTTTTTGGGTGTTTAATCTTAGCTTACCCGCTTTGGGTTATTGAGAATATAAATTACATACCCTAGTTATTGAGAATATAAATTACAGAGAGTACTACGTGGCAAGTGGCTTTATTTATACAAAGTAATACATTATTTAAAACAATATAAAAGCAATTAAAACGAAAAAAAACCATTAAAAACAAATGCATATTGCAAATACTATTGTTCATAAAACTTGTCTAATACTGTTATAACAGTATTATAAATCCGTTATAATAAATGTTTACAATTAAATTGTAATTTATCAAAGTAATTAGAAACATATTAATTAAATGTAATAAATTATTGTTTGAATTTGAAAACAAATTTGCATAATCGTGACAAGCATATATATTATGGCGCGACTCACCGAAGAACCGAGAAACTATGTATAGAGAACCGATTACAAAATAAGATCTTTATACGTTACATTACATTACAAAATTTAATTGTATCAATACTCTAAATACACTATTCACTGTTAGATTTATAAACGATTCAAGTTCAGATTTTAACGATGTTGATGTACAGTTACAATACGTCAACAAAAATTTTTGTGCATGTATGTGAATTGGTGGATTTTCCGTATTCTTCAGATTTGTCATGGATATCTTTCATATTCCAAGCAAATTTTGTTTTAATCTCTCATATACCATGTGAGTTTTTTGAGAGTTGCCATATCTATTACAACCAAATTTTTATGATAGAAATAGTACTGGAAAAGGTTCTTCTCTTGGATGTAATGGAAATGTAACCAAGAAAAACACTATCGGTTGAAGTAGCCTCAAGTACTTATGCATACTTTTACCGCCTAACTGATAAATTAGGGAAAAATTAAAAAATTAAACTTGGTTAAAAAAAAAATTTTGGCTCATTTATGTTGTTAATTAATGCATTAGATCAGTTTTATATAAAATTATATATAGTTCCATTTAAAAATCTGTAAATTTGTATCATAGATCGAAAAGCATAACAGCTATAAAGCTTCTGACTATAGAAGTCGGTTGCCCCCGTCGATATCTACAACTCTTATTTGAACAATTTTTCTATTAAACCAACGGTTTGGCTGTAATAAAAATGACAACTCTCGAAAAACTCACACAGTATATATATAATCGTTGATGCGTCTGGTAGTAATCGCTTAACTTCTAAGCAACTTGATCGATCGAGGTCGTATTCATACAATATAACTGTTTTGTACAGACAATGAATAAATTTTATTCCTTAGTCTGTTTTCGTTAACCAGAAGAAAAGAGATATTTACTAAATATATTAACATCCGCTATCGGTTTTTCTGTCAGTAATTTTAAGTCAACAAACTATTTACAAATATTAAATAATATTTATCAATATTTGTGGGAAAAAAATTAACCAACAGACCACTAGACTCGAAATTTAATTTCATATCTATAATCTCTGTGCCATATTTCAAATTTTCATATCGAATGGTTTCAGAGAATATCTCCTGTGATTGAGACGAACAGACATTGAAGTAATTGCATAACTATTCCATTTTACCAACTAGAGATGGTATTAAATTAATTTTGCCCAAGTGTTGGTAGATCTAGTGAATATATTCAAATGGTTTCAAATTTATCCTATCAGTTTTTGATACTTCCTGGTCAAAGTGAACCTCAACGTTACTTCAAAACTGTAGTGTACCCACTTGCCAATAAATTTCAACTTATTAAATTTACTGAGATGCACACTGAATTTGTGCACGTTTGCATAAATTGTTAGTAAAAGCCACCAGCACAGACACCAGCGTACATATATGTATTAGCGTTGTGTTATGTTATTTCAATGTATACGTAATTGAGTACTTGTCGTGCTACGAATAACATATATTCGTGTTTGCTTGGATATGAAACTTTTGTGAAACGCTGTGAATCCGTCGTCATCAATGTTATGTCTTCCTGTAGTTGTTGCTTATACATTATGGAAACTTTTCGCTGTAAATATTCACGTCACACACACTGACAGAGCGAGCGAGAGAGCTTTAACTTAGCAGCTCTGGCGGGAGCTTCAGGTTTACGGTGGATGTTCGTTCCAATTTGGTTGAACGTATTAGTTACATATACGTTAGTATATAATCTGTTGCAATAATTGATTAATAGTGAATTATATTGCCATTGTTTGGAAATTATAAAGTTGGTTTTAGATGAACATCAGTGTTTATTAATGTAAAAGAATACATATTTTCATACTTATTAGAAATATTCATAATAATGTTTATTCCCATAGATCAATGAATAATATTGTATAATAGTAGAAGAGACAGCGCATGAGGCTAGTTTGTAGAATATTTCACTGAAGCACTTAACGGGATGTAATACGAGGAATATTATGTTCTGTTGATTATTTAGTAAACGTGACTATAATTATACTCTGTGAGTTTTTTGAGAGTTGATACCATCTCTTTAGTTGGTAAAATGGAATACTTATGCAATTACTTCAATGTCTGTTCGTCTCAATCACAGGAGATTTTCTCTGAAACCATTCGATATGAAAATTTGAAATATGGCACAGATATTATAGATATAAAATTAAATTTCGAGTCTAGTGGTCTGGTGGTTAATTTTTTCCCCACAAATATTCATAAATATTATTTAATATTTGTAAATAGTTTGTTGACTTAAAATTACTGACAGAAAAACCGATAGCGGATGTTGATACCTTTAGTAAATATCTCTTTTCTTCTAGTTAACGAAAACAGGCTAAGTAAGGAATAAAATTGATTCATTGTCTGTACAAAACAGTTATATTGCATGAATACGACCTCGATCGATCAAGTTGTTTAGAAGTTAAACGATTACTACCAGACGCATCAACGATTATATATATACTGTGTGAGTTTTTCGAGAGTTGCCATTTTTATTACAGCCAAACCGTTGGTTTAATAGAAAAATTAGAGTTGTAGATATCGACGGAGGCGACCGATTACTATAGTCAGGAGCTTTATAGTTCTTATGGTTTTCAAGCTATGATACAAACTTATAGATTTTTAAATGAGACTATATATTAATTTTATATAAAACTGATCTAATGCATTAATTAACAACATAAATGAGTAAAAAAAATTTCTTTACTTTTTTCTTTAGTGTTCTGGTTGGTTACATTTCCATTACATCCAAGAAAAGAACTTTTTCCAATACCATTTCTATCATACAAATTTGGTTGTAATAAAAATGGCAACTCTCAAAAAACTTACATGGTATATGTTCATATACAGTTTGAAAATAAAACCAGTAACATTTTTTTTTCAAAATTTTAAGGTTTTTTTAAAAGCTTTTATTTAACTTGATATGTTAGTATGTTGGTTTAGATCAAATCTTGGAATCAAAATTTAGACAGGTTCTAATTGAGCTAGAGGTTTCAAATTTTACATACGTGTCTAACCTTGATGACAATGCAATATTGTATAATTAGTTTTGTCGTACATTGCTCCAAAAAAAATTGTTGATTTTTAGCCCTGTGCAACTTTTTGACATTTAGAATTGTCAAATATTGTCCATTGATTTTACATTGCAATTTTTTGTTCCCATAGTTATGCTTGATTAAGGTAAATTAACCGATTAAAATATAGGTAAAAAATTACTTCTTTAATTTTTTTTTTAAATTAATTGTAATCAGACTAAAAAGTAGAAAATAAATTAAAGTAAAAAAAATGTTTTTTAAGAAAAAGCTTTTATTTAAAAATGGGCTAAAAAAAAAATAACCTTTGAGTGAAGTTTGAAGCAATATGCAACATAATTTATAAAAGCTTGAGGCGTTTAATTAAGTTTGGTAACTACTGAAATGTAAAATAGCTCTTATATCCACAACAGAAATAATTAATGATAACGCCTCAAGCTTTTATAAATTATGTTGCATATTGCTTCAAACTTCACTCAAAGGTTATTTTTTTTTAGCCCATTTTTAAATAAAAGCTTTTTCTTAAAAAACATTTTTTTTACTTTAATTTTCTCAAAAAAAGTTACATTTTGTTGTCAATATTATTTGACAATAATAATTTGAAATCGCATTGAAAATTATTGCGACGAATACCACGAATACCACACTGATTACAAAGTAGCTCAGTTGATCATGTCTTGGGTGTATCTTGAGGTATCATTTATACATTGATATAATAAGTCTATATCCATAATCACTATGAATGGTCTTACTACTCCATGGTCCATCACTACGATCTTACTATCTAATGGTCTATAAGAATCATGAGCTTCTACCAACTCTCTATGATCAACCAAATGGCCTATAAGCATCATGACTACCAAGATTAAGATCTCACTACCTAACAGTTTCCCAATCGCCGGTTCTCGGACAGTAGCGGGTTGCAAAAGTATCTTACCAGACCGCAGAAAGATGTGCGAACTACCATAAATTGCAAAGATGTCTATAATTTTTAATTTTTACTTTAGAAAAAAGATCGCCGAGCTAACTTGTTGGGGACAAAAAGTCAATCATGTGGTCGGAAAATGACGTGTCCATGTTTGTCTGAATTATATGGTAGATCGAGTGGTCGAAAAACGACATATCATATTACATGACCTAATGTGATTCCTATTAATAGCGGAAATGAGTCCAAGCTACAAGAATTATTTTCAAAAGATTAATTAAAGAATTAAAGAATATTTTTTGAACTTTTCTCTAAAGCTAAAAAAGTGTCGATACTTATCTGTTATATGGTAGACTAAGTGGTCAGAAAACGACATTTCAAATTACAGGACATAATGTTAGTCCAATTAATGGCGGAAATGAGTCCAAGCTACAAGAATTCTATTTAAAAATAAAAAGCTACTTTTAAACATTTCTCTAATGCTTAGAAAAGTATCGCTATTTATCTGAATTACATCGCAGACCAAGTGGAAAAACTGCCCGTAGTCCAATTTTGTTATCAGCTTACAAAAAAACCTACCATCACACCTATCTCTAAGAAAAATAAAAAAAAATTAAGAAAATAAATAGAAATCATAATATTTTTATTTGTATAATGTCAAAATTCTAGGGTTAATCGAAAACCGAATTCTAAAGTGTAAATCGAATTTCTAAGCCAAACTTCGACAGTTCAATCACAACCAAATCCAGTCACAGTTCAGGTTGCTAAAGTTCTAGCAGAGAATCAATTACAAAATTATTTCGATGGCATTTTATTTAGAAGAAATAAAAATTGAATAGGCTATCGTAGAAAGGGCATATGTTACATTTTCGAATGTCTCAGATAGAGTAATAAAAACCTTCCTTGTGGCACAATATGTTTTTGCTTTAGTTTTAGCTTCTAAGTTACTAAATTTCTAACTCTAAGGAACTTATTATGATATTAATGGATTTGAGCGTTACTTTATGGCATTCCATATTTGTAAATAATAAACAAATACTTTGCTCTGCAAAATACCACTTTTTATTAGCGAATTTCGAAAACTCGAAATTCAACTATTACAGTAGGTCTCATGACGCAATCTGAGTCCGGGACTATGGCAGAAATCTGTTTTGAGGTCCCTAGAATACGAAAATGATATTCACTAAAATTATATATATATATATATATATATATATATATATATATATATATATATATATATATATATATATATATATATATATTTATGTGTTCCCACGATAACTCTCGAACGAAACGTCTAACGCTTATGAAATTTTGTGTGCGGACTGGATTCTGAATTGGCTTGGCTAAGTTCGTTAGCCAGACACGTCGGTGCCCAGAAGTAGGTTTTCTGGTCATTTTTTATCATTCGATCCTATCATAAGGCAGTTCGATTTTTACATCGTTGAAAAGGAAAAAAAAATTATGAAGAAAATATTCTTATAATTTTCTTTCTATTTTAAGTATTTTTCGAGAAAATGTAAATTTTCACTTTTATTCTTTCTTTGTTAGTCTAATAAGTAATTAATATTTATATCTCAGTTCTTTATGAAGTATAAAAATATTTCACTTTTTTATTAAAGAATTTTGTGAGAACAAGTGAAGATTATTCACATATATGTGATATAACACACATAGATGTATAGAGTTTTGTTTCTCTTTTATTGCATTATAATTAGCATTGTTCTATCTCATGTTGAAAAATGTAAATTAAACAGATTTTCTAAGCTAATGTAATGAAGAATTTTTTTTTTTTTATTGAATTTTTAAGTAAACAAGAAATTGAAGATTATGTTATGATATAAATATTATTAAATATGAAACAAAACAAAATATGTACAATGTACATATGTATGTACGGAAAAATATTTTGAATCGATTTTGAAAATTTTTTCACTAATAATTGATAATGTTAAAAAATTAAACCATTTCAAATGGATTTAAGGTATTTTGTGTCAGGTCAAGGTTTCCGGGACCTAAAAAGGCCAGAAATTAATTAACCAATCGATTTTAAAAATTTTTTCACAGTTAGTAAGTTAAAGTATTTGAATTAATTAATTAAATGATGTCCGCAAGAAGCTTACGGACTGCCATAAGTTATATGAGATCCTTAGAACCCTTTTCTTACTGTTAGAGTACTAGACTTGTATGAGTTTCGCCAGGATTTACTGATCCCATAATTGTAAAAAATAAACGAAACGACCAATTTTAAAAATTTCTTCACTGTTACAGAGCTAAACTATTTTAGATAGATTTAGAATACATTATGTAAGGTCCGCCAGGGTCCACAGGACCCAAAAGTGTCAAAAATAAACTAACTGACCGATTTTGAAAATTTTTTCACTGTTACAGAGCTAAACTGTTTTAAATAAATATCGATTACGTTATGTAAGGTCCGCCTGGGTCCATAGGACCCAAAAGTGTCAAAAATAAACTGCCTGATCGATTTTGAAAATTTTTTCACTGTTATAGAGCTAAACTGTTTTAGATAAATATATATTCCGTTATGTAAGGTCTGCCAGGGTCCATAGGATCCAGAAGTGTCAAAAATAAACTAACTGACCGATTTTGAAAATTTTTTCACTGTTACAGAGCTAAACTATTTTAGATAAATATAAATTACGTTATGTAAGGTCCACCAAGGTCCATAGAACCCAAAAGTGTCAAAAATAAACTAACTGACCGATTTTGAAAATTTTTTGACTGTTACAGAGCTAAACTATTTTAGATAAATATAGATTACGTTATGTAAGGTCTGCCAGGGTCCATGGGATCCAAAAGTGTCAAAAATAAACTAACCGACCGATTTTGAAAATTTTTTCACTGTTACAGAGTTAAACTATTTTAAATAAATATAGATTACGTTATGTAAGGTCTGCCAGTGTCCATGGGATCCAAAAATGTCAAAAATAAACTAACCGACCGATTTTGAAAATTTTTTCACTGTTGGGGAGCTAACTATTTTAGATAGACATACATTACGTTATTTAGGGTCCGCCAGGGTCCACGGGACCCAAAAGTGGTAAAAATAAACTAACCGACCGATTTTGAAAATTTTTTCACTGTTACAGAGCTAAACTATTTTAGATAAATATAGATTACTTTATGTAAAGTCTGCCAGGGTCCATCGGATCCAAAAGCGTCAAAAATAAAGTAACCGATCGATTTTGAAAATTTTTTCACTGTTGGGGAGCTAAGCTATTTTAGATACATATAGATTACGTTATGTAAGATCTGAAGTGTCAGTAGGACCTAAAAGTGTCAAAAATTAAATAACTGACCGATTTTGAAACCTTTTTACTATTACCGAGGTAAACTATTTTAGATAGGTACAGGTTGTGTTATCTGAGATCCACAACTGTCCTGCGGATGCAAATGCGGCGTAGGATGCTACACAACGGGTTTTGAATATATATATATATATATATATATATATATATATATATATATATATATATATATATATATATATATATATATATGTTACATAAAGTCCGCCTAGAATATACGGTCGAGCTGATTTTTTAATGAGGTCCACCGGGATCTTGCAGATCCGAAAACGCCAGTAATAAGCTATCGAACCGATGCTAAAAAATTTCTCACTGCTAGAGAACTAAATTATTTTAGATGGATACAACTATTCTGCACAAAATTCGTTCGGGTTCTTGGGTCCCCAAAAATACCAAAACTAATTACCCAACCGATTTTAAAAATTCTTTTACTCTTAGAAAGCTAAACTATTTTAAATAGGTACAGGTCTTAGATGAGATCCGTCAGTGCCCAAGATTTGGAAATTCGCTATGTTATGCAGATGCTGCGACAGGGGTATTTTTGAAAAAATATTGTCACAGTTTCAAAAATAAAAAGTCGTATTTTGCAAAGTAAAGTAATTATCACGGAAATAATTACATAGAGAAAGCACACATGTGCCCTTTCTGAAATAACCGATACAATTTGCTTTTATGACGTTACCATTCAAATACATACGTACAATTATTTTTAGCCAGTAAAACACATTGCGCAACTAGCACAAACTTTTTAATTAATACTAATTGTAGATTCCATGTTATAAATCGGAAATTCTTAGAATCCGTATCTAAACATTTCACCGGGAGTAAACAGAATCCAAAAATAATGATGAAACGTGCCGGAATTTTTCACCATTTAAATTTATTTTATATTCACGAATTTTCCCCCAACAAAATGTCGAATTATTTGCCTATTTTGAATAAAAAAATATACAAACAGTCAATTACCAATTTAAAGTAGAAAATCAGATAATATGAATTCATCTCGACACTATTTTACACCCTAACGCATTTCGTTGCTTATCAAAATAGAAAATAAAAGTCAACATCATCCTCATTACAATAACTGACGGGGAAACATCTCAAATATCTACGAAAATTAAATAAAGATATTCATGCACGCACCGTTTCTTTGCACTTATTTACTTACCTTCAAAACATTCTTACGCAAATTCTTTTACAATTGTCTTTATTTTTATCATTTCCTTTTGTTTTTATACACAGTGAAAAAATTTGTGTTCTGCGTACAAAAAAATTAGTGGTTAAAATTTTGTGTTAAATAAGTAACCCAACCCTGTATTAATGTAACATTTAGTGTTTGAGTTACAGCTGTTCTGTAAAGAATTAAAATATTAATCTGTTTTAAACAACACACAAATAACACAATGTTTATGTAAAATGCGAAAGAATGTCATAAATATGCTTATTTGTGTATTTACAACACTAAAAAACTGGTTTCGCCTGCATCTATTGCTTTAGTTATAAGAGCGGGGGTAGTGGTAACTTGTAATACAACTTGTACCATCGGTATAGCATCATTGCCAATCATTGAAGTATTATGCGATGGGAGTTCAACAGAAACATATCTATGTATAGAAGCAGACGGAATATTTCAAAATCAAAAGCGCATTCCTAAGGTTAAATTGGTTTTAATTATTTAGATATTAAATATTGGTAAGTTAATTAAAAATATTATTGATTGAATTTTTTTCTTTGTTTGCAAAATTTACTTCAATTAATTAAAAAATTATCGAATATTCCAAAACACATTCAAAGGGCAAGGAAGATCGGATAGAGAAGGAAGAGTAGTCGTTCCATTTTGCCTTCTACGTTCAGTTTGACAACGATCTTCACAATTTTTGGGTATTGCTTCAACATTATTTTCATCAGAGCACAACTTTGTAGAAATATTAAATAAAAAAGTTTAAGTACTGAAAAATTATTTTTTACTATTTCCTTTCATTTATATAATAAATAAATAAAAAAATACTAACTTAAAAAAATAATATACCAATACATTTACTGAGTCAACTTTAAACACAAAACATTGAGTGGACCGTTTTGGACATGTGAAATGTGTTAATTTTTTTAACACAAATTTTTTTACTGTTTACCTACGAGACCTGAGTGGGGAGTGTACGTATCGATTTGAGCTATTTTGCGTTGTTTAGCGTTTATCAACTTACAAGTGGGTACTCAAAATAAGCGGACTAAATTTACCTTTTTTTGTTTTGAATGGAGCAGTTAAGTTTTTCTTTTCCTTATTTTTCCTGTAAAAAGGAAAAACATAATGGATTTATTTGTTGGAAGAATTAAGTAAGAGTTGTCTTAACAATCTTGCAATTATATGTAGTAGGGGAAAATGTGATAACAGTATGAATTTAAAATAAAGAGGAAAATTCAGTTAAAGGGCAAATTTAATGGTTCCATAATAGATACTATAGTTCCGATTTTCTCAAAAAATTTTGTTAGGTCGCAGCATTCTACATAACTTTAAGATGTAGTAATTTCTTGTTGGATGTGTATTAAGTTAGGGTTAACAAAAACTGCCACAACTTAGTTGAAACAATTTTAATCGAGTGTGCTTATCAAATACTAAAAATCTCTATTCATTTTCTTCAAGTTTTTTGGACTTGCGGTTGAGAAATCACCACTTTGAAACCGAATATCTTACAAACGAGGTTTAAGAATAAAGAAACGGTTAGTTCAGATTATTTTTAAGAGGCCTTGTTAACGGTGTCCTACACAATGAGGCCGTGTGAAAAATTTACATTCCTTCTTTTCAGTACCGGAGCAAATGAGCAGCATGATGACCCTCAATTCCTTTCAGTATATGCTCTTTATTTTTGGTTTTTCATTATTTTCAGTATCCATTGTCAATTTACCATTTTATTAGAACGTTATTAACAGAACCGCGGAGAGAGACAAACTATAGTGGGCTCCTAGTTAATTACTAAATTTACCACTGATTTCCAAAATTAAGTAAATAATAATACCTGGTGTGGAGCCGAGCGCCCTTTGGAACCCAAGTGTCAACTGGTTAATATAATTTACTAGCAAAAATCCAAAAGGTTGAATCTTGGTAGATAAATTGTTGACAAATCATAAAAAGAATATCTTTTATCTAATTCACCAGTGTTTACGCAATATTAAACCGTACCATTAAGGTATCAAATATCTAGAACAGTGTGTATCAAGCTGTAGCCCATAATATTAAGGTATCAAATTGGAACATTTTCTGTCAAACTGTGTGCCGCGAGAGATTCCAGGTCTGCAGCAAAAGTTTAGAAAATATCAATAAGTATCTGTAGTCGCTTTGGCACACAAAAAGTCGAGAACATTCGCAGAGATTGAGCGTGTTCTTCAACAATACAATGTTGAATGTATAACGGCACTGGTCAAGGAAGAAAACAAATTAGTTTGAAGAATTAGTGATAACATAGAAAAGTTTGGCAGATACTGCTCTAGAAGATTATTTAATTCTAGAAACGTTTTAATAACATAAAGTTTAACCTATTTGTGACTATAATATATGGTGAAATTTACTATAATAGGTTTTCTAGGCATCCATTACTAAAATTAACTGTGTTATGCAAGCAAAACGGCAAAGAAGGGTGGAAGTGAAGTGTATTAACCCTCTAAAACAAACTATACGGAAAATTTTTTTTGTCTCAAAATGTGGACTTTTTACTGCCAGTGATAAGTACAATAGATAAGGTTACAAAAACAGAAAAAGAAAAAAAATCAAAGATCCCAACATCAAAAAAGTGAACCCTAAGAATTTATGAAATATAAATTATACTAAACTATATTGATAAAATTGAACATTATTTAGAAATTATACCGTATTTTAGAAAATCTGTTTCAGATGGCGGCACCTGTACCGCAGTGAATATATACATATCACAGTGTTTTGAGCCGCCATATTGCAGGACGAGTTAACTTGTCTTAATCATTTAAAGAGTTAAGTATACCCAAGTTTGCTCTATTAAAAATAAAATCATTAAGATAAATGACCAAGAAATATCATTTTCTATATTCATCTTAATAATGATTTTCGAAGATTGCCTCGGTAAATAATAAATAATACCTTTTTTTCTCAGTAAATACATAGGTATAGCTAATTTTTCCGTTTAATGGAAAAAAATTTTTAATATTCTCTTAAAAATATTTACGATTTGGATATAAAATAATTTATTTATTTATATAGTAGATATTATGCTTGAAAACGTAAAATTTTGATATTCTAGAAGAAGTAGTATTTAGCCTACTTAAAATTTAATGATCAGATTCTTTTCGGTAGAAACAATAATCGCTAATAATTTTAAGAAAAGCTGATGAATAATAAGTTGAACAATCTCTTTTGTATAAAAATACTAGAATATTTCTTCGAAATATGTTTTGTATATCATAGTAACTATTAATATGGTATTAGTATTTATATCTTTGAACGTTTAAATACTTACTTAATATTTTTGAAAAATATCAAAATAATTTTTATCACTTTTCATCAATAAATAAATTACAAGACTACGAGCTGACTGCCAATTTCACCTCAATGTCAGTAACAAAAAAAACTACATAGATCACTTATTACACTATTTACACAAGATAGCAAAAAAAAAATTTGCTTCTGTATTTTCGTTCAAATCTTTTGGTTTTTCAGGACGAAGAATGATCTTAACAAGCCCTCTTTGCCTCTTTTCGCATTATACGGTTTTGACTGTATGATAAGAAACTGTACGGCTACATTTTTTTTAATGGAGCAGGCGTGCTGTGTAGCAAGTACCTCTTGCCATGGAACTTGACGGTTGCAGTATGGCACGGGTTCCCAATATGCAGCCCGTGAGCCAGATGTGGTTCGCAAACTCTAAAAATGCTAGGCCCGCGGTGCCGGATTGTTTACAATCTCACATTCGTAACGGTTGCTCACTTATATTTTTTTTTTATAAGGAATCTATTAAATCTGACTACCTATACACACCGGCATAATTAGCGGAACATATAAAATATCTCTAAAAATCAAACAAACCATTTAATTTTAAGAAAATATTAGTCTTATTTAATTATTCACTTAAAATTACACGTTCACAAGTCGATATACCTTTATTTTTGTTAGCAAAAACAATTAACCATATGAAATGCCAAATTTTTAGAATCTTATGTCGTCTAAGAATCATTTAAGTTAAAGATTATTTAACAAATAGAAAATGAAACACAGCGTTTTAATACCGCGTGCTTCCTCTCGTGCTCTTGTCAAAGCTTCCATTCGTCTTGCTGTACTCAGAATGATGTTATCTATAGTCTCCTGAGGCAATCTTTGTCCTTCTTTAATTACCGCTGTCTGAAGTTCGACTACATTGAAAAGAAGCGGCATTGGAGTTTGAATGTGACAGACCTCTTAAAAAGATTTGTAACAATAATAAGAAAGAACAATTCTATGAAAAGTCAATGGATTCATTACTTCAATATTATTTTAAGTGAAACTGAAAAAAAAAACAAAAAAAAAAACAGCCAACTTTGTTTAGTAAATAGGTTTTTATAAATAATAAATAAATATTTTACTTCGCAAAATACCACTTTTATTTTGAAACTGAGACAATATTGTTTCGAACCGTCAGTTCATTTTCAAACAGAATAAATATTACATTCGTTTACATGCCTTATATACTAATTTTATCTACCTATATTTATTAAGGGGGAGTGGTCTGTGATGTGGAAGTGGAAAGGGTGGGAGTGATAGGAGAATCCACAAATCAAGAAAAACAAGATTACAATGTAATGTAATGTAATCTTGCTTTTCTTGATTTGGGGATTCCCCTATCACTCCCACCCTTTCCACTTCCACATCACAGACCACTCCCCCTTAATAAGTATAGGTAGATAAAATTAGTATATAAGGCATGTAACAAATGTAATATTTATTCTGTCTGAAAATGAACTAACGGTTCGAAACAATATTGTCACAGTTTCAAAATAAAAGTGGTATTTTTGCGAAGTAAAATATTTTTTTAATAATAATAATAATAATAATGCGTTTAACGTCCGTTTTTGAGACTAATTAGTCTATAACAGACGCCACCCACATCATTATTTGTACACTTTATTTATTCGTTACAAATTTTTATTCATTACATTATACATTTATGATGTGGGTGGAGGACAAGGAAAGTGGTGTGAGGGCTAGGATTTGGTAGGTATGCGTCTGCAGCCGTCTTCTGAAGGAACTATGCCGATATTCATCTGGAATTGTGAAGGAAAACTGCAGAAAACCTTCACAAGCATAGCCGGCCGCG
This sequence comes from Brachynemurus nebulosus, assembly GCA_035578155.1. Lineage (NCBI taxonomy): Eukaryota > Metazoa > Arthropoda > Insecta > Neuroptera > Myrmeleontidae > Brachynemurus > Brachynemurus nebulosus. The sequence continues at coordinate 27,113,039 of JAPWDM010000003.1, forward strand.
GGATTCGAACCCCAGACCTACCAGTCGGCAAGCGCTTAGTGCACAAGCACGCTCGGCCACTCCGCTGGTCATATATTTTTTTATTATTTACAAATATGGAATACCATAAAGTAACGCTCAAATCTATTAATAGGTTTTTATATTTTTTTATGTTCCGCTAATTATGCCGGTGTGTGTATTTTGTAGATAAACAATTTTTCTGTGATTTCAATATCTGATTTTTCTATTAAATTTATAATTCTGATTTTGGCAAAAATGTCCAAAGTAGTATCGAAAACCAATGAACAGCTTCCAATATCATGTTCCTAGAATCAAAATTATGGTTTTTGGAGTTTTTAAATAAGTTCCACCGTAATTTTGGACCTTATTTAAGAGCTCAAAAAACTGTAATTTTCATGCTCGCAGCATGATATTGGAAGTTGTTCAAAAGTTTTCGATTCTACTTTTTGAACTATTGTTCCAAGTAAACTGGTTTCCGAGAAAAATTTTAAATCTTTTATTAAACCATTGTAAAGACCAGAAAAAATCATAAAGGTATCTTTTTGAAAATCACATATTCTTTAGTTATTCTTACTCCAAACATATTAATAATATGACAAGATACAGTTCAAGCGGAAAATCACCCTATAAGTTGGATAAAAGTTTGTGACGAATACGAGAGAGATGTGTGTCACGCCCATTGGTAGCATATTCTCTAATAATAATTTTATTTAAGGGAGGAGTTCAAATAAAAAAGCAACTTTTTTATTTATGACTATTTTGCTTGTTGAATTTTATTTCAAATCAGGGATGGTTTTAAATAGAAAATTTTGTTTTTGAAACATTCATTACTCTTCCTTGTGGGGGGGAGGGGGCTCTTTTTTACAAGTTTTTAAGCGCTTACAAGGAACGTCATATCTCAAAAAGTAATGAATATTTTTTAAATATTTTTTCATTATTTTATTCCTAATGGACCTCTCCATAAAGCTGAGTATGGGTTTCAGGTAATTTTAAAAATTAATTATAAAATTGTAATCCCAAAGTTCTTAAAATTATAAAACCCAATTTTTTATTAAAAAAAAAAATGTTTAAAAATAGTTACAATTGTTCCAATGGGAAAAGCATACTCCACTTTATGCGCAATATGTTTATGAACAAAATAAAAAAAAATTAAGTCTCTATCTTTTCTAGAACTTGAGATATGATGTTTCTTGTCAGGAAAAACACAAGTTTCGGGAAACGGTAAAAAACAAAAATAATAACAAAAGAAGCGGTTTACTCACTGTTTATTAAAACGTCTACAAAGGCATACCAATATCTGAGAACATTATCTCAGTGCATACAAATATCTGAGAACATAACTCGTGTACACACCAAAACTAAATATTACTGATCAAATCGCGAGGGGTTCTAGCGTTATCTGCAAAGGAGCAGCAACTTGGCTGTGCAGCGGCTCACAAATAAATATTTTTCTACTTGAAAAAAAATTTTTTTGGCCATGTTTTATATATCACAGTGTTTGTAAAGAACCACAGAACGAAATAAAAACAAAAAACGAAATTCGAAAAAAATTAATTTATTAGCCGTTTCTGGCGTGAACTCCCCCCTTAACCTGTATAATGTAAAGCTTAAGTCTAATAGTCTTTTCATTATATCTATATAGGTGTATCTAACTGATAAAAATTGAAATCTGTGGAACTTGATAATGACAATATTGGAGGATCTCAACCCACTGTGACCTTACTACTTACTCATTCTAATGATTTTGATTTTATAAATTAAAATTTTTGTTATTATGATTTCTAACAAATCTACACGTTTCAAAAATTAAATACCTCCGTTGAAAAACAATCTAATTGTTTTGTTTATTTAATTATTTTCCAAATATAATTATTTCCTTAAATACCGTACCGACATATACCTTTGGTACTAGTAGGTTTAAATTTTGTTATAATTTGTACACGGAATATAATTTTCATATTTAATACTTTCGTATGAAAATATATTTACATATTATAAATAATAAACAAATATTATTATATTGAATGTCAAAAAACAATTAACATCATTTTGGTGATTACTGGGACATACAGTTTTACTTGTGGCTGTACATCTACCATTGACACATTTTTGTCAGTATATGTAATTATAGTTCGTGCAAAACCTGTTTGGTTATTTAGTTTTTTTGGTTGAAAATAAATTGCAACAGAACATAGAAACTGCCGTTATTTCAAAGTATTCACACTAATTGTAAAAAGGTAAATCTGAAAACCAAAAATAAACTTACAATAACTGTCCGGTGACGAGACCAGTTTTTTTCGTTAGTTTGTTCATAAATTTCGTAAGTTTCGTAAGAAACGTACAGCAAAGATGTACAGGTTTGTTACGATATGAAATATATTTTTATGCCACTCAATAACTAAAACAATTATATTTATAAATTTTAAAGAGGCAAAAACAAATTCATACAGTATAAATATCTGAATCAGTTTATTTGGCGCCATTTGTGTTGTGTTTCAAAATATTTAATAACAGGTGGATTTATTTGTATATAAATATATATTTAACATAAAATAAATAATTCGGTTGAAAATGTAGTACAAATGTGTTTTATAATTGCACCATAAAAGCAAATTTCCATTATGGAAACTTAACTATTACAGCAGCTGTCATGTATACATATATATCATGTTTGAAATGCATGGCGGACATGTTTGAAATTAATGCACGGTTGCTCTAGTTTTTTATTTTTTATTTTCAAATTATACTTGTAATGAAAAAGTGCATATTTATTTGTGATTTGGATTTGGTTTTCGTAAATCTTTTGGAATATAAATCGCTGTAGCCGTACTACTTTTGATAAAGAACCGTTGTGACCTTACTACTTTTGACATATAACCAGTAAGCTTGTTACTTTTAGTATAGAACTAGTGTGATGTAGGTAACTACTTTTGGTATAGTTTGGAGAATAAAGTTAATATAGTTTTCAGAATAGTTTCAAAATTTAGATATAACTCAAATAAATTGAATATTTTTAAATAAATATTGTAATACGTGTAAACTTGTGATCCTGGAACGCAGAACTCGACCAACAAGTTTTATTTTATTAAATAATATCATCTTCATTTAATATCATCTTCCAAACGTCATATCTAATTTTTTGATTTTACAAAATCAGTTAACGACGTGAAGTCGTGAAACGAAAGGACTAGCGTGATTGCACCGCTTGCGCCGCTCTCGAACCGGTCTTCATATGTTGTGGGTGTCTGTAATAGACACAAGTCTAGAAAATTGAAATAATATGCATCACTAAAATTTTATTCTCAATAATGTAAGTCCTTTGAAATTCATTATGTTATGCAGGATGCTATGACGGTGGTATTTTCTTTTATTTATATTTCAAAACAAAAATTTTCTATATAGGTAAAGGAGATTTGTTATACGTGTTAATAATTAACAAATGACATAAATTTTGTTTGTTACTTTATTAAATGTTTTGTGAGTTTAAATATGTCACCTTAAGTTACAAGTGAATTTTTCTTAACGGAATTTTGAAAATTCTTAAACACAATACACCACAAATCCAATTTTACGTAGTGGTCGGTGCAAATTTAAGGGGAAGTACGTAAAATCGGAAGATCAGGGGCGTCGGTAAACTTTTGTTTTGGGGGGTTGGTAAATATTATTATCTGAATTTATTTAAAACAATATTACTTAAGAGACAATTTACAGTTAAAATTCGGTTGTGTAGACAAAGGAAATCGAATGTTATACTAATGAATATGAGTGATAACTTTTAGAAAACTGTCCAAAAATCAACTTCACTATCGCATTCATCAGCGTAAAAGACGCCAAATAGCGGAAGCTGACAAAAATTCTAGAATATTCTACTCGTGAACTGGCAAAGATACCAAAAAACAAACTTCGCTATTGAATTGCGCACTAAAAATTAGATTAAGCAGCGCATTTTGACAAAAATTCTAGAATGTTCTATTCGTCAACTAACAAAGATATCGAAAAATCGATTGCACCATTTAATTGGTCATCGAATAAAAGACGGAATAGCACATTTTCATAAATATTCTAGAATATTCTATTCATCAGAAAGCAAAAATTGTTTGTCAAAATCGGACATCTGGTTTACATTAGTTTAATTTCGGTTGGACAATTAAATGGTGCAGTAGATTTTCCAATATATTTGTTAGTTGACAAATAGAATATTCTAGAAGATTTCTCAAAGTATGTTATTTGGTCTCTTTTGTGGTACTCAATTCAATGGCGACGTTTGTTTTTGAATATCTTTGCTAGTTGACGAATAGAATATTCCAGAACATTTGTCAAAATGTGTAATTTGACCTCTTTTTCAATGGACAATTAAATAGTACAATTGATTTTTCAATATCTTTGCTAGTTGACAAATAGAACATTCTAGAATTTTTGTCAAACTACACTGTTTAATCTCATTTTTAATGACCAATTCAACGGTGAAGTTTGTTTTTTGATATCTCTGCTAGTTGATGATTAGAATATTCTAGAATTTTACGTTACTCATTTTGCATTTGCATTTTGCGTATTACGTATACAGAATATGTGCATATATATCTTCAGTGAAATTTTAAAATTTTTGAAGGCTACGAGACCCTTAGACAATATTACCTACGGCCCTGACTTGGGCTTGGTACATAAATTTTCACCAACACAGACAAACAACAACATATCTGTGAGAGGAGAACCCCACTAAATCGCTGACGTCACTACGTAAAATCGGAGTACGTACCATTGGATGGCCACTGTAATATATTTTTAGATGAAACTGAATTATAAAAATGGAGGACTTTTTAATAAATAAGTTTTAAAAATTATATATATCCACCTGGATTTTGATTAAAAAGTTTTCCAATATTTTATCATATAAGATCAATAATATTTCAAATGCAATTTTTTTTCAAACTGAATATAAAAATATTCTGCAAAAGTTATATTATTATTGACCACAAGAGAATTTTAATCATATTAAAATATAAAATAAAATTTGAAACAAAGTTTTTCTGGAGATTTTTTCTGATTTGATGTTTTGTATTCTTTCGTTTTATCCCAGTGGACTTGGTTGTCGTTTTTTGTGTGTAATATAGCAGAAAATGATTTTCTCAGTAATTTGGTTAAAGATTATGCTGATATAATTGTTTATTTTCTTTTTAAATATACCTGAGTTAAAACTGATATCATTTTAAATTAATTTTGTTACCCAGCATCGATTGTTTACCAAATAGCGAGAATTTCAACTCTCGGGGTTCAGTCTGTTCCAAATGAAAATACTTTTGATATGCTGCAGGTCATTCCTATTTTGTAGGTTTAATCTTCGTTAAATACGCAAAGAAGGAAGGAACTTTAACACACTTATTTCTAAGACTTTTACTCTGATGATATGGAATAACTTTTGTAGATAGATACACACTCTTTTGGACCTTTTAGTAGTGTTATTTGAGGCAAAACATAAAAACTTAATAGAGACAAACATTCGATTTTAGAATATTACTTCCTTTTTTTGTTTGTGTTTAAAAATAAATTGCTAATTTAGGACATCTACGATTCGAACCGACAACATATTCCATATTTCACTGACGGTTCTATGGGCATTGCGCCATAGGACCATCAACACTCTCTATTTTTAGATACAATTACTGTGTTATGAATATCAAACTGCTTATAAATCCATTTTCTTGGATTCAACATTATGGATTCAACGACTATGGGTACACGACTATTGTTATAAAAATGTAGAGTCAGTTAATAAATTTTTTTTTTCGAACTTTTTGAGTTACATATCACAATTAATATTTATTTGTTTGGGTGACTCTGTTTATAGTGCTACGAACACGGACCAATGAACTGTTATATTATACTACCAGACAAAGCACAAAGCCAGTTTCTAGGCATTTTCCTTGAAGCAGGTAACAGAGTGAGACGGGTGAAATTTAATGAAATAATATAATGGAAATTTTTGAGCAAATGCGACTTTAATTATTGCAGGACATAATTTGTATACGTACATATTTTGAAAATAAAGCGAATACCACTTTTTTTCTTTCAAAATTTTTGCAGTATCTTCTCAAAAAAGCAAAATTTTATTATCAATATTATATTTTGAAAATAATTATTTAAGAACGTTACTATAGATATAATCCATTACTGTATTACAGAATACTATTAAGGTCGGAACTTGGTCGTAACTGGTTGCCTCAATTACACATTTTTATAATTAGTCTATATAATATAATATATAATATGTTCACTGGTCTGTGGCCACGAATTACAAAAAGTTGCTAAAGTAACTATATTTTAAGCTAACTAAAATTTCTTTAGCGAGAGTAATAATTCTCTTTTTTCAGTGTATACAAAATTAAAACACAACCCAACATTTTGGTGCTTTTCTATAAAATTCATAATTACTGTTTTTATTTAAACATTGGAAGAAAAAGTCTCCAAACTGTTAAAAGTACAATCGTATAATACATAATATATAACAGAAAATTGATGTAGTTTGAATGACAGCTGCTTAGCCGACATCATTATGGTATTTTAAGATATTTTTCCGTCCAAACAAAGATATAAATATTAAGCATAATGATAATTATATTCATACATACATCTCCTTTTCACTTTTTCGTTCGCACAAGGAAATAATAAACGATAACGCTAATCTTTCGCTGTGAAAAGAGTCAGAAAACTACGATAATAATACTAATGGTACGATACGATGTAAAGATGAGCAATAATGGGATGGGTGGCAGTGCTGTTGGATGTTCTTAATCCTCCGACGTCTTCTGTATACATTTCTATTCCTTCCGTCACTTTACATCATTAGTCACTTAATAAATAATAATATTAATTATGTTCTGACTTGTCTGCTTCTGTACGACTGACTGATATAAGAGCGTAAAGGAAAGTTTTTTGTGAATTTTAAATTATAGCTAAAAGAAAAATAGATTATACTTACTTTAATAATGTGACCTAATTTCATAAGGATTATTTAAAGAGTGACTCCGAAATTCCGTCCATTTCATCAGCCTCATGAATCTTGTTGAAAAGTGGTGGCCCAAGTCAAGGTTTTTTCAATCATTTTTCAGTAATAGTACGGTAAGATCTTGAATATTTGATGGGGACCCATTAAGCCGGTTCTACACGATGCTACGAACACCTTCCAACATTGGACGTTTGATGATTCGTGGCATCGTGTGGCCGTTGTTCGAACCCACGAGAGTCCAGTGTCGAGCGTCGAACGTTCGCATTTGGCCATGTTCCAGCCGATGTCGGTATTATTGCACCGAGTCAAAGGGATGCTTCGAACGTTTGAAGGACAATATTCGTTGGTTCGACTCAACGGCTACACGACCCGCTCATATGAAGAGAGACAACATCAGTATATAACATTAGAGATAACATCAGATAGATGACATCCTCGTCCACTAAGTAAAAGTTTGTACCACGTGGTACCAACACATCATCATCATATGAAATGGATCAAACATTCGGTTCACCGTGTAGCAGGAACATTCGCAGCACCAACTGTCGAACTTATTTGCATCAAACGTTCGATCGAATGTTGGAAGAAACGTTCGTAGCATCGTGTAGAACCGGCTTTACATAATATAGGATTACTTTTGACGATTATTTTCTAAATTATAATTATACTAGCCGTATATCCGATGAGATTTCCCATGGACAACATCTTTTTATTAGGTACTCACTTTCTGATCACTTTTAATGTTTTTCAAAAACCTAAATCAATATCCACATTAAATTTATAGCTTCAAAAATGACGAACTTTCCATACGAACTTTCATTTCCTGTTTTAACCCCTTAGGGGATAAATTTCCAGAAACGTTTACACAGCTGACTTTTATTTATAAATAGAAGCCTAAACTCCAATTTTCATATCTCCTGTGCTAAATTTCGGCCTTCTAAATCCGTCCGGCTATGCGTTGTCTGTCAGTCAGTGTTAGAAATTTATTAAGTAGATATATTAATAATTTTAATAGCCATAGTAACATATTTTTATATACCACTAACTTCAAAAATAACGAATTTACATACAAATTTTCATCCCCTATTAAACCCACTTAGGAGACGAATTTTCAAAAATCCTCTCTTAGTGCTCATCTACGCTACATAGGCAACTCTACTGCAAAATTTCATTCTTCTAAACCCAACGGTTTAGGATGTGCGTTGTTTGTCAATCAGTGTTAGAAATTTAAGAAAGTTGATTTAATTTGATTATAGTTTAATCAAAATTTGATTTCCATTTGTAAATTTCAGTGACTTCATTCTATCATTTTTTTTCCAAAATTATTTTTTTATTCGAAATGTAAAGCTGACTACAAATCAAAAAACACATATAAGGGTACATTGATTTTTCTTGTTACAGTAATACCTATAATTAAGCTAGGTTAACGTTTAAAAACAAGTTATAACATTATACCAAATTTTTAAAAAATTTTTACGCTCTAAGTCATTTCGAAAGTTGCGCATTTTATATAACGTACTTTTTACAGTTTGTGCAAAATCTCAGTTAAACATAACAAGAAAGCAATTAATAATTTTATTAAATAGCTATATTGTAGAGACCATTAACTGATGCCTTTATTGTCTAATATACTCATTTAATTTGTAATGAAACTATCGTTTTTACTATATCTAATTTCATCTAAGGCATTTTCAACGAAACTAAACATTAAAAATAACTATCGAAATGCCGGACAAAATACAAAATTGTATTTAATTTCAACTAACTACTTACACAATTTTCACTCATAATTGAATACAATAATTTCAAGTAATTTTACACTAGATATATTATTAAATGGTCTCAACAAATAAACACTTCCAATGCAAATGTACACTTACAGTGCAAATAGTAAGCAACAAACAGCTCTTATGTATTGTTCACGTTTCAGAGTTTTTAAGAAACCATACACACACATACAAGCATTATAATAAATGAAACTTAATAATAGAAAATTAGTTGTAAGTGAAAAACATAGTGAGAGAGTGTACCAGTACCAGTAGCGTGATACAAGCAAGCCAAAAAATGATAAAAACAAAACGCAAAAACAAAAGAGTAGTTGCTAATTCATCTAGGGTATGTACATAGTAGTATGTAGATTTAGGTGACTAGAATAACTGTGAGTTTAAACGGCGCGGATTAGATACAAAAAGTGTGTACATAAATACGTAGGGGAGATCCTTGTATCTGAGGACACTTTCGTTCAGAAATTTCATAAAAGTTTATGTATGACTTCGAATATTCAAAATTCTCTAAGCACACAATAACATCTTAATATTATGATACAATACATCACGATATTGTGTTTCATTTTTGCGAAAGCTTGAATTGAATAATCGAGGATATTTGTCCCAAGGCAGGGCCGGATTAACCACGCCCCTACCTTTTGTTTGAAAAAAAGGAAATCTTGAAAAATAAAATTTGCCGCCCCTTTTGCTACCTTTTTTACAAACTTTCTCTTAAAAAACATAAGTGACGAGCAAAAAAACAAAAAACGTAATTACTCATTTTTCCGCCCTATTTTAAAAATTTACCGCCCCTATGATGGCCTATTGGCTAAGCTGTCCCTGTCCCAAGGTACAATCACAGCTTGTACCTTAGGAACCCAATGGTTATACCTTGGAACAAAACCTATCCAAGACATTTTAAGATCTGAAAGCAAAATATGTATTCTATTTTTTTTTAAGAGCAATAAAAATTTTTATTGCAATCATTTTTATTGTAGAAAAAAATGACTTTTTTAATGCATTTTTGACGTTTTCTTCATTGAAAGAAATCACATCTTCTTCGACAAATATTGAAAACAAACTTACCTATAAACCTATGTAAAAAAAAGCAATGCCTTGTACCTTGGGACCGTCCCAAGGTACAAAAAATTTGCTGTCCCAAAGTACAAATTTCAGTTTCATACAATAAACTGTGGTCGTATTTTTTAATAAGGAAAATCCAGTGATATACGTCAAAATAAATAGTTACGAACGTGTATAATATCTATTTGAATCTTTAGTCATTTACTCACTTCAAAATAATTCGAGTAAAATGATGATTTATAATTTTATATGGATTACAAAACAAGAAAAATAAAAAAAAAAATAAAAAATAATAACATGGCAAAAATCTCACAACCTTGCAAATATTCATTAAATCATTTTACGATACATTGGTTCTCAAATTATGGGCTTGTCCTGAGGTACAAGGTGTCCTGAGGTACAAGGATCTCCCCTATACAGAGTCGTAACGGATATACCGAACATAGAAAAAAATATGATGAGAGTCTAATATTTTCAGATTAATACTGTTTCGTTTTCAAAACTTCAAAACGGAATATTGTTGATCAGAAAATATCATAGATTACACTGATCGTAAAAAGAAAACTTTAAATTGCATTTTCCCTATGTTTGATATATCTATTTTCACCCTGTGTATAGTTGTATTGTATATTTTATAGAATTTCCAATAGTTATTCGTGGCTACACCCTACGAAAGAACCTTAAATTATGAAATCTAGAAATATTAAAAGAAATTTGAAAAATTTTTATAGAACTTAATTATTAAGTAGGTAGGTATAGGTATGATTTTTTTTAACTTGAAATATATTTTTAAGTAAGACAAATTAGTTGTAAAACGTTGTTTTCTGAATTATTATCAAATATGGAACCTTATAAAGGAACGATCAAATCGATTAAATATCTAAATAAAAAAATTTGAATTACAGTGCTAGCCTAAACACTAAAAGACTAGCCTAATCAGAATATGTTAATCTCTCCGTTTTTGATATGAAATAACTAATAATAACGAACAAATTCGAAAACTCATACTGATCTTTTTTATGAATATTTATGAAAAAACTTTTTTTGGCACCTTTCTTCGTTAGCACAGAAAAATATCCAACTTATATTTAGATATAATTTTCGAACGTTTCAGTAAATAATCATTACGCATCTGTAGATTATCAGAAATATAGTTATTCATCTTAGCTAATGCAAGTCTTTTTACTCATAAGTACGAAATACAAGTGTTCACATCTTATATTTTACATCAGTGTTTCAAATATAAGTAACACAAAATAAACGTAAGAAATGTACATTTGAGAAATGTACAAGATATTAAGAGAATATTTATATACAAGTTGTTTCAGAAGTATTTAAAAAAAAAGAAAAAAACTCTTGAATTTAATAAAATTTATATACCTAATTGAAATTTTATGTTTTGCTGAAAATTGAATGAAAACCGATTTACAGATTGCACTTCTATATTCAATCTTCAATAAATAAAATTGCACTGGCTGCTTAACTTATTAACTTTCTACAATTTATTAAGAAAAATTTTTTGTAAATACTAATAGCTGATTGGTTATTACAAAGACAATTACAAGCTAAACAAGCAGAACGATTTTCTATGCTAAGACCCACACTCAATCCCTAGTAAATAAAACTGATTAATTCTTCCTTATTATATATCCTCAAAATATTAGAAACCTAGAAATCGTTAAGATTTTGTCATTTTCGGTAGACTCATTAAAAATTGTCACCATTTTCATAGTTTAGAGTTGTCTCAATTAATTATGAGTGTTGTGTGGAAAATTCGTTTTCTATAAAAAAATTGTTTCCCTTGGAAAATTTACCAAATAATCTTTAAAATCTTATAAATACTGGAGAAAATTAGAAAAAAATATAAGGAAGATAATATATTTACACTAATGATGTCGGATGATTAATCGATTAATCGGTTTAGTCGACTAATTTTGTTTAAATTTAGTCATTTTTTACTCGATAATTTTACTCTCGACTAAATGACTTAAATGATTAACATTTTTTTTTTAATTTAACATTTTCTGCATTATTTATTAGTTTCGAAAAAATGAAAACTAATAATTATCTATTTGTACGATTTTTTACTTTTATGTGAATAATACATACATTTACATTGTAATATGTAATTTTATTTATTTATTTATTTTCTTGATAAAAAAAATTAAAAATAGTAGTCAATAATTAAATTCAAAACATTGTTTTGGAAAGAGTTACATAGGTTACCCTATTCATGAATTCGACTAAAAATTTAGTCGAATAATCGACTAACCTATCATCGATATTTTCGACTAATGACTAATTTTGTCGGAATAACAACTTTAGTCGATTAATCCGTTTAGTCGATCTCCACTCGACATGACTAATTTACAAAGGTTATTTTTTAAGGGTATTAATATTTATTACTAACTGGAGGTTTTTGCTATTAGTTTTTTTTTACAATCAAAGCTGTAGAATGAACCGAAAATCTAATTTGATTTCGATACTTCAACCGAAAAATTAGTATGACCAAAATTGATTGACATAAAAAAAGTTTTTTTTTTCCGTTTTATTTTGTTGAATAAATTTCCGAAAAATATTTTTGAAACATCTGCTTGCTGATCGATGAACGATATTTTGCAAACTACAGATTTTTGACCTATTGAACTGGAACATAACTTTATGTACACAAGTTTGAATGACCAATCAATTTAATTGTTTTCTCCGATGCCCACCAATCACGTATTTAATGAATTTGTCATCACTCATACACACACGAGCCCTCTTGCCCTCACCTTGGCCCTTGCTTGCCTATACCTACGTTCTGTGTATTTTCGTGCAAACAATAACATGGTAAATTACTACCTAAACTTCATGTAAACGGGTTGTAAATGTTACATTGGCACGTAATAAGCGCCATCTGTTACCGTAAGTATTCTCCATGCTGCTTTAACTCGTTACCATCGCACCGGTTCGAGTACTTCATATTTCCCACTTACAAATCTGTTCCCGTTCCACTGCACTTATGCTGGTTTCATTTCCTCTTTTCATCGCCTTCAGACGACCTACGTTCGTATCTATGTACACTCAACAGAAAATAACGTTTCTGTTTCATCTAAAAGCAAAATACGTACGCGAAGACTACGTATAGTTTTCTCACCTATGTTGATCGTCTTTGTTATACCTACACACTAACTTGTCAGTTTTAGCGAATTTCCAGAATGGAATTCAGCTATTACAGACACTGTCATGACGTGACTTGAGCCCGGGACTATGGCAGACAATTGTTTTGAGGTCCCTAGAAACCGAAAATAATATTCAGTAAAATTTATATATATATATATATATATATATATATATATATATATATATATATATATATATACAAGGTGTTCCAGAATTATGTACCGTAATTGGTAGAGCTCGTAGTACGTTAAAAAATAATGGTACCTTTTCATGTACACTCTTTTTCAAAACTCAATAATAAGGGAGATACAACTCTGTAAAGGGGTGAAACGAAAACCATTATTTCTTAAATATTTTCCAAACGCTTTTGAATCACGGATTGATATTTCAGGGGTACTTATTTTGCGTTAGAAGGATTAAATTTATGTCAACACTTATTCCACCACTCATGACTAAGGGGTGGTTTTGGGTGGTAGGTGTGAGTTATCACGTCTTTTCTTTTTTAATTTGCAATTATTTAAACAAAATCCCTGATTATATAATTCCTCAGACAGTTTCACGCAAAAAAGGTATATTTGTTACATTTCGATAAATATTACCGCTTTCGAGTAATTTAAAGTAGAAGTATCTATTTCCAAATTATCCCCTAATTATAAGTTATCGAATAATTGATACCATAAATTTAATTATTTTAATGTTCATACGCGCCCCTAGAATATGAATCCAGTAATCAAAAGCGCCTAAAAAATTTAAAAAAAAAAAGAAGTCAGTTTCGTTTTACCCCTCTACATTTTACCCCTCTGATTTATCTCCCTTATTATTGAGTTTTGGAAAAAAGTGTAGATGAAAAGGTACCATTATTTTTGCACGCACTATCAGCTCCAGCAATTACGGTACATAATTCTGGACCACCCTGTATATATATATATGTGTGGGTGTCCGCGCGATAACTATCGAACGAAGTATCCAATTTTTACAAAATTTGGTGAAAACATTGGAAGTCCCAAACCCTTGGATGAGTTTGTCAGCCAGACACGTCGGATGCCAGGAAGATGGTTTTTGTTCTTGCAAAAAATTAGTTTTTTGCCAAAATATACACTTATTCACCATTCAAAAAAGGAGAAAAAATTACATAAAAAAGGTCTTTACACTATTTTTCTATGTCAACTAGTTTCCGAGAAAAACTATTTTTTATAAACGAAAATTCGCTATGTTATGCAGGATGCTGCGACAGGGGTATTGTTGTTCTATGAGAGATGTATGGAGTTCAAACGGATCGGCGCTGGAGGAGGTAAACCAATTCTTAGGTACCACGTCGTTAATACTTGATTAGCCAACATCGTATCACACGATTACAACGACGTACAACAATTCTCTCTGGTGTGCAAAAAATGTACTACATATTATACGAGGTCGTAAAAAGAAGTAGAGTCGCGAACTATTGAGTGATTGGATTTGATTACAGAGCTACATCAAAATTAAAAACGTCTTATAATAGGAAATTAAATCAGGGGTCTCAACAGTTTTCTAGTCGCGTGCTTCGATTTATATCGTAGAATCAACATGCAGTCGATAGCAAAAATTGTTATAATAAATTACCTTTGGAAGCTATACTATAGATTTAATGACGTGTCATTTGAAAACTAATTAACTATATACAATGGTAGAAATTCCGAAATTTATTAAGTTAATTCATAAAAAGCAATTTCCATAAGAAGTTTAAAAGATATTTTTGGAATAAATAAAATTTTTTCTGCAACTGAAATATTATTGTCAGTTATTTGATCGAAGGTTTGTACCTTTTCAAGATGAACAAGACTGTTAGTTAACTGGAGTACTCTCGGTTGACAGTTCCACTGTATTTTTTTTTAAGGATAAAAGTAGAATGTAGTAACCGCAATATTAATGTGAAATATTTAATTTGTCAGTTTTCACTTAAGACTTGGGCATCTAGAGGTATATTTTAAATTTCAGTTCAAAATACTTATATCTGAAGATGACTAAATAAACCGGAAACTGAGTCGCAAAAGTATGTTTCAATTTTCAGTAAAAATTGATAAACCTTTCAACGTTATTATTATGGATTTTCACAAAGTTAAATTACCTACAATTTTACTGTTTTATTCTTATGGTGATTCACTTCACACTTAAGCTATCACAGTTAAAGTTAAAAGGCATAATTTTCCTAAAGGAATATTAGTAACACAATTTCGGGATTGTAGTCCGGAAAAAGTTACTTTCATCACAATGAATCTGACTTTCAAATAAATATGGTTTTAAGTGTACATTTTTTCTTACAAAAGAGAGAAAAAAATATGAAATTTGTGAGAAATTATTAAAAATGTTCTCAATAAATTTTAATTTTTACCGAATATCCCTATTATAAAATCAACTGGTGAATAATATAATCGATATTATGACCAGCTTATATTTCATTCGATGAAATATCAATATCTGCCTATAGGCACCAAATGTTATCAGTAAAATGTTGTGTCATGTTAATTAAATTGAGGAAAATGTTGAAAATTTAACAACGTGTGAAATTCTTGTTACGTTAAGAATGATATAATGATAACACGTTGGCATATAGTTCGCTTCAAAAAATTCAGCTAAAATATGAATATATTATATTAACACATGATTTATTGGCAGTTACATCAATCTGAAATAAAATTTCCCACCCTTTTTTACTGGCTTAAATGATGTATTAACATCCCTAGAATCGTATTCCAAAGGAATTACAATTGCGGAAAAAATTTAAAAATAGTTTTAATGGCGATTTTTGAAACGCCTTCGAGTGGTTGATAGCGTTTAAAACTGTCGTTCTACGGTACGTAATGTTTTTGAATCTCTCAGCTTAGTCAATAACCTGTTTTCATTACTTTATTCCATTACCTTATTTTGTTACTTGTACTATATTTCGTAAATACGCACACTACTAAAAAACACCAAACTAATACACTGCAAACAGTGTGTATCTACACAAATAGAGTGGGGAGATTTACGTCATAAATTCATTACAAGTGGAACAGAGACATAGACAATCTAGTTTGACCCCTTGCTTATATGGTACATAATGAAACGTATTTACATACTCTGACTTTTTCTCACATACGTGTTTTTTGTAGTGTGTTCCCTCTTTTACAGAACATACGTAATGCTAATGTAAAGGTACAGACTAAAGTTGGATAAATTTGTGTCTATTCTCGAATTTCCAGATTGGAATTCAGCTATTACAGGCACTGTCATGATGAGACCTGAGCCCGGGACTATGACAGATTTATATATATATATATATATATATATATATATATATATATATATATATATATATATATATATATATATATAAATGTCTGTGCGATACCTCTCGAAGTATCCAATTTTTACGAAACTTGGTGAGAACATTGGAAGTCCCAAGTCCTTGGATGAGTTCGTCAGCCAGACACGTAGGATGCCAGAAACATGTTTCTTGTTCTTGCAAAAAATTAGTTTTTTGCCAAAATTTCCACTTATTCAAATATTTTTGCGAAATTTTTTTTTACACCTTTGTAAAAGAGAAGAAAAAATTAGATAAAAAAGGTCTATAAACTTTTTTTCTGTGTCAACTAGTTTCCGAGAAAAATAATTTAATGAAGTTGTTATAACACCATGATCAAATTACAGGCCATATTCGCATTCAAACACACAGTCGCAAAAAACGATGTTTGTAAAATATAAATTATATGACAGTTAAGCTTGTTAGCGCGACGATAATGTCAATTATTTAATAAAGGCCAAAATGAAAAATTGAAACGCAAATAATAAGACATCGGTACCAACACCGATTACCCAACAGAATAAATAAGGTTATGTGTCAATATTCATTTATAATAAAAAAAAAATTGTGGAGCGTTATCTGGATGATTTATGTGCCTACCTTATAATAAACACGTGGCGTCGTAAGATATACAAAAATCTTCAAATATTTCGTTCATTTATTAAATACGATTTTATTAACATGCGGGCATATGTATATAGGTACTATATACATAGTTCGTTTTTAATGATAAATAAGGACAGGGATTAAAGAAAGAGTAATCTTATCGTCAGAGGAATCTATTCAGCATAATTAGGGAATTAATTCGGGTATTGAAATTTAAAATTTTGATATGTTAAATGTCTGATCTTGGGATTAGAGTCGGTATTGTTATAATAAAACAAATATTTCACTTAGAAAAAAATATCACGTTCATTTTTCTAACTGTGATAATTGTTTCAGGCTTAAAAGCCCAACAAAAGACCATAAAGTCATACTCAAATCGGTGAATCTAATGAATTATTGATTTAAAAGATTTGAGTGTTAGTTGCTTTATGATATATTCCATGTTTGCCTGCAAAAATATCACTTTTATTGTGTTAAACTTTTATGGCATGTTTCGGTCAATATAACTATTATCAACCAAGTCATATTGACTGAAATACCTATGTCATGAGAGTGTGAAGTATGAAAAGTTGAATATTTATTCTGAGAAAAGAATTCCGAGCATAATTAATAAAGGGCATCGTATACAGTATCAACGAAAAATTTACTGAATTTTATGAATTTTTTTTGAAAACTTTGTCGGGAAAAGCTCAAAAATTTCTTCTTTCTTTTATCGCCGATTGTTACTAACAACTGAATTGTTAATTTCCTAAATATTACGGAACCGTTGGTTTTCGCTGTAAAATATTTTTTATGACGTAGGAAACAATAATTTTTATCTTTACAAAAATTATTCGCCTCTAAATAACTACTTAATAAATAAAACTTATAGTACGAAACACCATTTGCGTTTGTAATGTATGTATTTGATTTTATTAAGGGGAGGTTTACTCGAGAGTCCTTAAAAATTATGTATTTTTCTAGAATTTTTTCCTCAAGAACGGAAGTAAATATCAATTTCAAATTTAGTGCACATATTTATTAAGTATTAAGCTACATAAAAAAATTTTTTTAGAAAAAATATCAAAAAGTGTGCATTTTATAGATAGTGCAGTGTGACGATCCGAAAATCCAATGCCTTGTTGGTGGACATCCTAGCGCCGGTAATAAACCACCGAAATCCAAAAACAAAAAAGATTTATAAAATATATGAAGTGTACCGGCACCTCTACCTATAATATCAATAAATTGCTGAAAGAAAAAAAATGGCGGATGTTTGAACTTTTGATTACGATTTTTGTCTTATTACTCGCTCTCTAAAGTAAATTTAAAAATAAAAAAAAATATTGAAAGTGTATCGAACTTAGGTAGAGGTGCCGAAGAATTGAATTATCTCTAAAATAAAAAATTAAAAAAAAGGATCCATCGAATAGTTTTTGAGTTATCGTGTCCACCATTTCCAAAAATTTAGTTCCGAGATATTATAAAATACCTATATATAAAGAAACGTATTTTCAAAATTTTATATTTAATAATACTCATTATTGCGTGAACTACATTTTTTGAATTTTTTTTATAGAAAGGTGGATTCGGTGCAAGAATCTTGTTAGGCCTTCGAAGAAGAGCCTTATAATTTTGGTCTATCATAAAAATTTCAGAGGGGGAATCGGTAATAATAATAATAAAATTTAAAAAAATAATTAATGAGTTGCACATGCATATACTAGAGGGATGTCACTGTCCTTAAAAAAAAAAAAAAATAAATAAAAACCAGCCAAAAATCATAAATTAACACTTTCACCATTATATGTGACGAATACATAAAGAAAAAATGACTACAGCAATTTTACGTTTTCATAAAAGAAAGCTAATTTTTTTTTGGCATCAATTATATTGTGCTCTATTTTAGTCTTTTTGTTGTATATTAACTCTATCGACGATCTATCAACAACATCACCAAAATGAATGTACATTTTTCTTCTTTTTTATTTTTATACAAACATGTATATATTTTACCTTTTTTATCTTTTATCTACTTTTACAAACTACTGGAACTTTTTTTCTGACTGGTAATATATACTGCCACCTATTATTCATATTTGTGAACTAAATTTAAAAATATACACTGTGTCTTTTTATGTTGGTATCATATAGAAAACTTTTCTTATTAACTCCAAGAAAAAAGTAGTTCTTCCTAAAAAGTTCTGCATGGTTTAAGATCTAAAATGTAAATTGCAATCATCAGTATAAATTTTTTCAGTTGTTTGTTTATAATGTTTGTCAGAAATATGTATTTTGCTCAATATGTATATAATATGTATTTTGACAATATCAAAAATTGTTATGATCAGAATTAGAAAGCTATATATTTAGATACGTAATTATATTGAACTAGATGTACCTGCGACATCGTTCGCGCAACGCATTGTTATAAAATCAATGAGAAGTATATAAGTGTAATAATAGTGTACTGTCAAAATAGTGTACTAGTTGGGCGTTTTGTTAGGAAAGGTTATAACCATCATGGTGTTAATAAACAAAGGAGACAAATTTCCAAAATTAGAACTTAAAATTGTAAAAAGCAACAAAACGTGATTTTTCTTGTAATTCGATATAATTCCATATTCGAGTATAGTTTTAAATTCTGATCAACTTTGTTTATAACAATTTTTGGTATTAATAAAAATAAAAGTACTTTATAATATTAATAGATTTGAGCGTTACTTTACGGTATTCCATATTTGTAAATAATAAACAAATATTTTACTTCGCAAAATACCACTTTTATTTTGAAACTGTGACAATATTGTTTCGAACCGTCAGTTCATTTTCAAACCGAATATTCGAAACAATATTGTCACAGTTTCAAAATAAAAGTGGTATTTTGCGAAGTAAAATATTTGTTTATTATTTATAAAAGTACTTTACTTTTGAGCAAAGTTCATAATTTTTGATAAATCGAGTAAACGAACGAAAAAATTTGATAACTGATGATGTAAGTAAAATAATTAATGTACTTAACTCAATATTAGCAAATTTAAAAAAAAAAAAGTAGTTTGTAAGTTAAAAAATAGGTATGGCTTGTTTTCAAATTGACACCTGGTTTTTGTTATACAGGTACACCAAGTGTCAGTCAATATTATTGTTTTGAATAAATTAACCTAAAAAAAACTTTTATATGAACAGAATTTAAATGTTCAGAATATGATGATCATGATAATTGATAATAACATGGTAAGTAGATAAAGAATTAGATACATTCAGTTCAAAAATTGTTGATTATACTGTTTCTGTTTCGGTGAATTTGCAGTCGATTTGTCAAACATGGTTATGTTACTTTTATAATCGTTGTAAATTATTAAGAAAACATAAACCAATTCGTGATTTTATAAAGAAGAGCGTTCCACACTTTGACTAGTCTACTTAAAATGTTCTGTGAGTCTACTAACAATAAATCTACTAAGTACTACCTACCCACGCACTACTATTCTGAAAAATTTTATATATAAGCTACCTGTAGCTGAAAAAGTTTATAAAAATTGCAAGAAGTTATATTATGTAAGTAGAAAAATAATAATTAGTTAAAAAATTTTAACTATAATGAAAACTAAATTTACTTTTTGTCCCCATAGCAGAACTACGCGCAACACGGCGACATTGTCGCAGAAGGAGAACGGGCTCCTGCAGAAAGATTACTAATCTTAGATTAGCTATCATAAAACCAACTAGAATGTAGTTTGCAGAATGTAGTTTGTTGTGAATTTGACCGTAAAAGGGAAGGAAAAAACTTTATTTATAGTATAGTAAAAATAACTAGAACGTGAAAATATCCTTCTTTAAATCGAAGACAAGTGACTTAAGACTCCGCGAGCGCTGGCGGCTGCTAGCAGGCTGCGCCGTATTGGATATAGACGAATTAATATCGAGAAACAAGCGGTTTATATTTATAGTATAGTAAAAATAACTAGAACGTAAAAACGTCCTTTTAGTAGCGGAAGCATTGTGATCACTTTTGAAAAATAAAAAATTGTTTCTCTCCAAAATTAAATTTTTTACGCACATTTTACGTTTTAGAGCTTCCTGAACAATTTTGGTTTGGTGTCTGTCTGTCCGTCTGTGTATCTCCAATTTTGCACCAAGTGGCATAACTTCCGAACTATTCGATTGTTTTTAATGAAATTTTCAGAAATTATGCAGTTTGGCTCCGCGATGGTCCCCTATGAATTTAATCAAAATCGGAGTAACGGTAGCAATTCCGCTACCATGTAATTCCAAAATTGCACCAAGTGGCATAACTTCTGAACCACTCAATTCTTTTTTATGAAATTTTCAGAAATTATGTAGTTTGGTTCCTATATGGCCCCCTATGAATTTAATCGAAATCGGAGTAACGGTAGCTACGCCGCTACCATGAAATCCCATTAAATGTCAATATCTTATTTACTGTTAGTCCTATCTCGCTCAAATTAGGGTATTTTGGGGGTTAGTTTCTAAAATATTTTTGCTATTATTTTATAATTTAGCCTTTAAGTCTTTTGAGTTACAACAGTTTTTTATAAACTTCAAGGCGAAAATATAATTTCAGGGTATATAATACTATTTTAGAAGACTATTTTAAAGTAGAATACTATTTTAGAGTCTTTTACGACTCAATGGGGTGTGCCCACCCCATTGACAGCGTATTTATGTTTGAAACACGTACATAAACTTCTTCATTGTTTACAAATCAAATACTGGTATAAATCAATTATTCAATTTTTGTGAAAATGGAGATTAAATTAAGCTTTGACGTGCATTTGATTTTGGAATGAAGGAACATTTAATGCTTCCGCAACCTCTAAGCAAAGTTTTTTTACAAATTTCTCTGTTATAGTACTCTTTTTCTCTTTGGTTTCAAATACGAGAATTATTAATTTTTCCATATCCATTTAAATGTATCCTTAATTTATCAAATAATAAGTTTTATAGAATTGTAGTTTGGTACTACAAAAATTGTAACAAATGAAAATATCCGTTAATGGCCAATATTTAATATTTTCCTAGTTACCTAAATCAATTTTTTTTAAAAAAATAATAAGTATTGATTGTGACAAGTTACAAAATATTTTTAAATATTCAAAAATTAATTTTTATTCTATTTGATATGTTTTCCTATCAGTGACAAAGTTTATAAAGTGTATCCTATTATTTATGGTACTCTATGTTATACCTTCAGTGCATATTTCATTCAGTATATATATCTGGCATATTTGGTGAAACTTTACATTACACGTCACAACCAATAGGATCGCTCGTTGCTCAAATGTACCGTTTTGGCGGAATTTTTATTTAAGGTAGATAATTTACATTAATTTCGTTATGAAAACTAAAATTAATCAAACAAAAAGAACTGTCCTAAGAATTTGTGACATGTATAGAATATTCTAAAAAATGTTTCATAATATTCTAAAAAACATGCATATTCCCTATTATAATTTAATGCCAGATTTGCACTAAATTTAATATTAAACAGTAATTGTATTGTATTTAATAATATATTAAATGTCGAAGTTAACGTTCGATTTACAGTAAACTTACAGAAAGTTTTTGGGTTTTACACATGCCGTCGCAGAAAGGTTGAAAATGTTCTGCTTTGGGGCTTTTTGTAAAAATATGCATTTTTAGAATTTCGTAGTTTTGACAACAAGAAATTCTTATGGTTTGTATAGTCGAAACATCCATTCCTTGCGAAAGACTTTTCCGTTCCACCAAATATTGCGTCCGACGAAAGGGGTCGCCTAAATCCTGAGCGATTAGATAAATTAATATTTTTAAAGTTAATTGACATGAAATATTGGGAAATGTAATTTTTTTATTAATTTGATTCAATAAACGCATATAATTAACTTATAGTTTCATTTCCTGATTTCTTGAATAAGTTTAATTTATTGATATAAAAAATACTTCTACCTCTACTAATTCGTTATCAATAATGTTTTCTGTTTTTATTAAGCATATTTCAAAATAATCGACTACCGAATCGAATAATTAAATATCGATCTTTTAATCATCGATTTAATCGAGAACCGATTCCAGCCCACTCGATTCCAATCGAATCGGAAATCGATTTTTTTTTAATGAATCGACATGCCTACTCCACCGGAAAAATTTGCTTTAACCTTAAGGGGATGGTAATGAATTTAATTTTTTTCTCTTTTTTATACTTTCATATGATTGGACAGCATTTTAAGATTGTTGTGTCAAAATTTGAAACAAATCGGAGTAAAACTAACTAAGATATAGAATTTTGAGCGTTTGTTGCGCCAATAGGTTTTTGTATTCCAGCCCAGCAGGTACGTGGGAATCCCTGAATTCTTTTATTCATCGATAGGTCTTTGGAAGTATATTAATATATACTATAATCAATGACGTAGTTATGAATAAATTTTTCATATTTAATATTGCATTTGGTAATTATGCACCAATTTTTGGCTCCAAAAGAAAAACTAATATTCCGATTTTAATGATTTTTTTAAATGTTCATTGCTATGGCGGATTAGTTAAAAAAATACTACAACTCGATATTGTTATTGAAAATGCTGGGAAACTGTTGTTAAATTTAAAAAAAATCTATTTTTTAAGATTTCTTTTTTTATTTTGTATGCATGTATGTCAAAGTCGAAGTATATTGTCAAAACTACCTAAACTAACCTAACCTTAACTAATCTCACCATCTAGTTTTTATATCAAAGTCGAAGTATATTGTCAAAACTAACTAAACTTACCTAACTTTAACTAACCTCACCACCTAGTTTTTATAATAAAGTCGAAGTATATGTAGAAGCACGGCTCCACCTATTCTTAGCTCTAAAAGAAAAACTAATGATCCGATTTTAATGATTTTTTCTTTTAATGTTCATTGCTACGGCAGATTAATTAAAAAAAATACTACAACTCGATATCGTTACTGAAAATGCTGGGAAACTTGTTAAATTTGAAAAAATTCAATTTTTTTAGATTTCTTTTTTTATTTTATAAGCATGTGTCAAAGTCGAAGTATATTGTCAAAGCTACCTAAACTAACCTAACCTTAACTAATCTCACCATCTAGTTTTTATATCAAAGTCGAAGTGTATTGTCAAAACTACCTAAACTAACCTAACTTTAACTAACCTCACCACCTAGTTTTTATAACAAAGTCGAAGTATATGCAGAAGCACGGCTCCACCTATTTTTGGCTCTAAAAGAAAAACTAATGATTCGATTTTAATGATTTTTTTTAAAGTTCATTGTTATGGGGGATTAGTTAAAAAAAATACTACAACTCGATATCGTTACTGAAAATGCTGGGAAACTTGTTAAACTTGAAGAAATTCAATTTTTTTAAATTTCTTTTTTTATTTTGCAAGCATGTGTCTCAGAGTTGAAGTATATTGTCAAAACTACCGAAACTAACCTAACCTTAACTAATCTCACCATCTAGTTTTCATATCAAAGTCGAAGTATATTGTCAAAACTACCTAAACTAACCTAACCTTAACTAATTTCACCATCTAGTTTTTATATAAAAGTCGAAGTATATTGTCAAAACTAACTAAACTAACCTAACTTTAACTAACCTCACCACCTACTCTTGCCTCGACCTTTTGGTCTATTGTTTATTTTGGTCTATTTTATCGAAATATGCACTCAAAAGTTCATACAAACGCAGACACACAAAATGATAAAAAAAAATTTGAAAAAATTGAATTTTTTCAAATTTTAAAAGTTTCCCAGCCTTTCCATTATCGATATCGAATTGTGTTTCGCTGGTATCTATGATTTAAGGTAACAAAATATTTTAAAATAATGAAAAAAATTCGTCAAGTCCTCTGAGAAGGCCTAACTTAGTGCGTGTCAAAAAACACGCACTTGACGAATTTTTTTTAAATTATTTTCAGTAAAATCACTTTGGGAACATATTCTACACATAATTTGCTATCAATTTCGGAAAAAAAAATCGATTTCTTTATCAAAACTCAAGTAAACCTTCCCTTAAAGGGCATAGCCGGGTAAGATAGGGAAAACGGCCCTTGACGCAAAATTGATTGTTTTTATGGGAAATAGTACTTCTTAGCCCCAGATACATTCCTGTCAAATTTCAACCCTCCGAGGCTAATAGTTTATGAATACACAAACAGACAAAAATTTTCAAAAAAAAATTTTTTTGACGAAATTACTGAGCCGATTTATTTGAGTTTAATATATATTGTGTACCCACCTTAGGCTAAGTAATGAAAAAAAAATTAACGTTATATCCCTTTATTATACTAATTTTTTTAAATTTTTAAATTTAAGAAAATTTTTTTGGGACTTAGGCGTTAGCGACACCTACCATTTTTTGTTCAATAATTTGTCTCTGAGTACTCTATAACATATATTTTTATGGAAAAATTTTAGTTGGTAGAACATAGTAATATTTCAATACAAATGCATGCCATGTTCGGTAGTACATATATTACTTATGTATAAAAAGGACTATAAGGTAAAATATTTACCCTATTTCTAAAATAATATAATTACATACGTTCATAACTACGATAAACTAGTTTAAATTTACAAAAGTCCAACACTATCTGCCGTTTGTCTTTTTTTATCAACAAAACAAAATAGACATTGATTCCTCTTTTGTTATAGTTTTTTCCTTTGTAAGACGTCAAGTGAAACTTTGTTAGCTCATACACCACGTCTTACGATGTCAACAATTTCATACAAAGTTGATTAAATGTCAAAATAGTATACCAGTTGGACATTTCGTTATAATTCCCCATGACCCGTCATCGTGTTAACAAAATAAGACAGACGGCAGATAAAGCTAGACGTTTGTCTAAGCTTGTTTGTCATAGTTATGAACGTATGTAATTTTATTACAGAAAAAATCCACTTTCTGTACCTCCTTAAGAAGTGCAACAAAAACATCAAGTGAGAGGGACGAGCTACATATTGCGTAAAATTGTACACTACTTTCTTCAAGTTAGTTATATGCACATGTGATAACTACAACAGGTTTTAGCCGGATTGTTGTTATTACTATACATTGTTGAAGTATCTTGTTCGATTTTATTAAGTTAATGTTTATTTTATTTGAATAAAGTTTCTAAAACTTATAATTTTTGTTGAGTTCCATATAATTTTAATTAGTAAGTATGCTGAGATAATTTTATTGATTTCATTAAAATATTCAGATTCATGGTAAAATTAACCTTGAAAATTATTTTTTAGCAAGTTAAAACATATTTTTTATAACAGCTCAAAATATATATTTTTTTAGACCGTCACAGGAACTCCAAGAACTGCAATTCAAGGGGGAAGAGAACATTTTATTGCACTGCTTAGAGTTCTACTGTGTTTTAGAAATAAGGCTGATGCTTTACTTTATGGTCCTTTTTATACATAAGTAATATATGTAGTACCAAACATGGTATGCATTTGTATTGAAATATTACTATGTTCTACCAACTAAAATTTTTCCATAAAAATATATGTTATAGAGTACTGGGAGACAAATTATTGAACAAAAAATGGTGGGTGTCGCTAACGCCTAAGTGCCAAAAAAAATTTTTCTTAAATTTAAAAATTTAAAAAAATTACTATAATAAAGGAATATAACGTTAATTTTTTTTTCATTACTTCGTCTGAGGTGGGTACACAATATATATTAAACTCAAATAAATCGGCTCAGTAATTTCGTCAAAAAAAATTTTTTTTGAAAGTTTTTGTCTGTTTGTGTATTCATAAACTATTAGCCTCGGAGGGTGGAAATTTGACAGGAATGTATCTGGGGCTAAAAAGTATTATTTCCTATAAAAACAATCAATTTTGCGTCAAGGGCCGTTTTCCCTATCTTACCCGGCTATGCCCTTACTTTAATCAAAATCACTTTGGGAACGTATTCTACACATAATTAGCTACCAATTTCTGCAAAAAAAAGAAATCGATTTTTTTTAACGACTCTCAAGTAAACCTCCCCTTAATGGCCAAATATTAATTAAAAAAAAGTAAAAATAAACACTATTTGCGCAAGTACGACCTAAACTTGAGCGAATTTCTTCTTTTTAGCGAATTTCCAAAACTGGAAATTCAGCTTTTACGCCAGGTGTCATGGTGCGACCTAAGCCCGGGACCATATC
The DNA here is from genome assembly GCA_035578155.1 of Brachynemurus nebulosus. Lineage (NCBI taxonomy): Eukaryota > Metazoa > Arthropoda > Insecta > Neuroptera > Myrmeleontidae > Brachynemurus > Brachynemurus nebulosus. The sequence continues at coordinate 27,140,108 of JAPWDM010000003.1, forward strand.
AGAAATATGTTTTGAGGTCCCTAGAATACGAAAATGATATTCACTAAAATTTATATATATATATATATATATATATATATATATATATATATATATATATATATATATATATATATATATATATATATATATGTATCCGCGCGATAACTCTCGAACGAAACGTCTAATGCTTATGAAATTTTGTGTGCGGACTGGATTCTGAATTGGCTTGGCTAAGTTCGTTAGCCAGACACGTCGGATGCCCAGAAGTAGGTTTTCTGGCCATTTTTTATCATTCGATCCTATCATAAGGCAGTTCGATTTTTACATCGTTGAAAAGGAAAAAAAAATTATGAAGAAAATATTCTTATAATTTTCTTTCTATTTTAAGTATTTTTCGAGAAAATGTAAATTTTCACTTTTATTCTTTCTTTGTTAGTCTAATAAGTAATTTATATTTATATCTCAGTTCTTTATGAAGTATAAAAATATTTCACTTTTTTATTAAAGAATTTTGTGAGAACAAGTGAAAACTATTCACATATATGTGATATAACACACATATATGTATAGAGTTTTGTTTCTCATTTATTGCATTATAATTAGCATGGTTCTATCCCATGTTAAAAAATGTAAATTAAACAGATTTTCTAAGCTAATGTAATGAAGAATTTTTTTTTTTTTATTGAATTTTTAAGTAAACAAGAAATTGAAGATTATGTTATGATATAAATATTATTAAATATAAAACAAAACAAAATATGTACAATGTACATATGTATGTACGGAAAAATATTTTGAATCGATTTTGAAAATTTTTCCACTAATAATTAATAATGTTAAAAAATTAAACCATTTCAAATGGATTTAAGGTATTTTATGTGAGGTCAAGGTTTTTGGGACCTAAAAAAACCAGAAATTAATTAACCAATCGATTTTAAAAAATTTTTCACAGTTAGTAAGTTAAAGTATTTGAATTAATTAATTAAATGATGTCCGCAAGAAGCTTACGGACTGCCATAAGTTATATGAGATCCTTAGAACCCTTTTCTTACTGTTAGAGTACTAGACTTGTATGAGTTTCGCCAGGATTTACTGATCCCATAATTGTAAAAAATAAACTAAACGACCAATTTTAAAAATTTCTTCACTGTTACAGAGCTAAACTATTTTAGATAGATTTAGAATACATTATGTAAGGTCCGTCAGGGTCCACAGGACTCAAAAGTGTCAAAAATAAACTAACTGACCGATTTTGAAAATTTTTTCACTGTTACAGAGCTAAACTATTTTAGATAAATATAGATTACGTTATGTAAAGTCTGCCAGGTTCCATCGGATACAAAAGCGTCAAAAATAAACTAGCCGACCGATTTTGAAAATTTTTTCACTGTTGGGGAGCTAAGCTATTTTAGATACATATAGATTACGTTATGTAAGGTCTGAAGTGTCAGTAGGACCTAAAAGTGTCAAAAATAAAATAACTGACCGATTTTGAAACCTTTTTACTATTACTGAGGTAAACTATTTTAGATAGGTACAGGTTGTGTTATCTGAGATCCACAACTGTCCTGCGGATGCAAATGCGGCATAGAATGCTACACAACGGGTTTTGAATATATATATATATATATATATATATATATATATATATATATATATATATATATATATGTATATATATATATATATATATATATATATATATATATATATATATATATATATATATATATATATATATATATATATATTACATAAAGTCCGCCTAGAATATACGGTCGAGCTGATTTTTTAATGAGGTCCACCGGGATCTTGCAGATCCGAAAACGCCAGTAATAAGCTATCGAAAAGATGCTAAAAAATTTCTCACTGCTAGAGAACTAAATTATTTTAGATGGATACAACTATGCTGCACAAAATTCGTTCGGGTTCTTGGGTCCCCAAAAATACCAAAACTAATTACCCAACCGATTTTAAAAATTCTTTTACTCTTAGAAAGCTAAACTATTTTAAATAGGTAAAGGTCTTAGATGAGATCCGCCAGTGCCCAAGATTTGGAAATTCGCTATGTTATGCAGATGCTGCGACAGGGGTATTTTTTTATCTACATATTTAAATTTTTTTACCTTTACACTTGGATCTGTAGTGTACTTTAAACCATTACATTGAATATTCTTTCATCTTTGTGTAACACTCGGTTGAAAAGACGTGTTTTGTGAAAGTGTTAAACTGATTCACCTGCATGGATTGTTATGAATAAATAACCCTTAGCTATCTATTAACTACTTTAACTATTATTACACTTAATACTAAATATACAAACTATTTTATCTTGTTATGAAACTCTATGAATTCTCATCATCTTTCTTACTTGAAAACATTTATAAATGCTTACGTACTACTGTGTTAAGTCAAAAAGGCACACTCAGATTCACAAATATATCGATGTAAGTAAAAATTTCGTCAGAAAACTCTCGTCGTTGTAAATTATAGTAGGTACTTCTTAAGAAATAAATGAAACGATCCTAAGATTATATGTACATGTCGGACGTAAAATACGTTTCAAATTAATAGTTGGTGTGGAGATATTTCCTTCTGGCTGATTATGTGAACATTATATCTATCTTACAAATTATCTTGTATTTATTACGATACTTTAATTTAATAGCCGATTGCAATCAAGAAACACTTAACTACCTATATATGAAACTGTTTGTTTGTTCTGACTGTTACTTATTTATTTGTTTCTATGTAACTTGAGATATTACTATGCTGTATAGATATTCCGGGAAATTTAACTAACTAGAAATTGCTGTTTAGTTCTAACGACAAGAGTAAGATACTCGTATCTTGATTATTGATAAATATATTTGTTTATTTTTATCATGTTTGTACAATTTGATCTGCAGCAGAGTGAAATGGACTATATCAGTTGTTTACAGAGCCGCAAGAAGGGGGCTCGGAGGCGTGATTAGGGGTTCGGTGAAAATGGGAAGAGATTTCCTCGCCCCCAAATGTGGAACTCCAAAAACGGGGCCTGGAAGGTTTTTGAAAGGAGCTCGGACACCGGTAAAATGCCGACGAGGTTTATCGAGTTCTTTTTTTTTGCTCTCCAATCGTATTTTTGGGAAATATGAGACTCAAGGAGGGGGGCCTCGAAGGCTAATTAAGAGCCCGGGAAAAGGTGGATGAGCTTTTCTTTTTTTTTTGTTCGCCAAGCTATCTTTTGGCGTAAAAATGAAAAAATGTGTTAAAGTATCAAACGAAAATTTTCACCTGCCCGGGGGCCCGACATCGCTCTCGCCGACCCTGGTTGTTTAACTATAACGTCTTAATTTTCACCTGTATAAAAATTATGTACCTATATTTTAACACGGATGTTTTTGGGCTGGGGTTTAATTTTGGCATTAAACTCATCTTCTCGAGGTTCTGGGGGCATCGGATGTGCCTGGCTGAAGAACTCGTCTAACGGTTCAGGACTTGGGACATTTTGCACCAAATTTAGCAGCTTTATTTTAATAATTATAGGAAAATATTAAACTAACATTGACTATTGAGTAATTTTTTCTATGTTAAATTTTGTGCTTTTATTTCTCTGAAACATAGTGTATTATGTATAAAGCCTGCAGTTGGTATAATTTTTACTTCATCTAAAGATAAACAACTAATGTTCGAATCAATCATCACAATTAAAAAGAAAATAAAATGGTATTTTGTAAAGTAAAATATTTTTTTTATTACTTACAATAATATGGGGTACTATAAAGTAACGTTCAAACGCTAAATCTTTTGAAATACAGTACAGTTTTAAAATTTTTTGCTTCTCGTATACGGGATAGGGCTTACTCGATAATGACATGCTACTGCACCCTTACTATAATATATACCGAGTTTTAATACAAAATATGACATCAAGAATGTTGTGAATATCTACTTAATAAATTTCTAACACTGACTGACTGACAGACAACGCACAGCCTAAACCGTTGGGTTTAGAAGGATGAAATTTTGCACAGGAGTTTCTTATATAATGTAGGTGAACACTAAGAAAGGATTTTTGAAAATTCGTCCCCGAAGTGGGTTTAATAGGGAATGAAATTTTGTATGTAAATACGTCATTTTTAAAATTAGAGATATATAAAAATATGTTACTATGGCTATTAAAATAAACAAAATTTAATAAATCGTGGAAGTTGGTATTTAGGCTTTTGAAAACACTGAAAGTGAGCAGAAAGTGAGCACGAAGATGATGCCGATGGAAAAGCCCATCGGGTATACGGCTAGTAATATATATTATTTTAATATACAGGTATATAATAGCATATTAGGAATATCTACTTAATAAATTTCTAACACTGACTGACTGACAGACAACGCACAGCCTAAACCGTTGGGTTTAGAAGGATGAAATTTTGCACAGGAGTTTCTTATATAATGTAGGTGAACACTAAGAAAGGATTTTTGAAAATTCGTCCCCGAAGTGGGTTTAATAGGGAATGAAATTTTGTATGTAAATACGTCATTTTTAAAATTAGAGATATATAAAAATATGTTACTATGGCTATTAAAATAAACAAAATTTAATAAATCGTGGAAGTTGGTATTTAGGCTTTTGAAAACACTGAAAGTGAGCAGAAAGTGAGCACGAAGATGATGCCGATGGAAAAGCCCATCGGGTATACGGCTAGTAATATATATTATTTTAATATACAGGTATATAATAGCATATTAGGAATATAATATATAAATTTACATATCAAATAAAAGAATAAATATCTAGTATTAAATAATTTAAACAACATAAATATTAATCACTTAGAAATGGTCAACTACCCGTTGGTGTTTTCTTTTCACCTTACAACTCTTACGAGTTTCATTACAGCCAAAATATTATCGTTTTCATAACACCCTCGACTATGCCAGATTTCATTACACACTCTCACGTAAATTCTCAGGGACGGACTAAATTAATGCATTTTTTCTAGGTTGAGTTTAACTATTCTCCTCAGTAAGTTATTGTGTTTCTTCATGCATTACGCAAAAGTGTAATATCTATTTTCTGACTTCTACAGAGTAATATAATCTGCATCTGTCGTTCCTTGTTCAATGGTAACAGATTTAAGACTTCAGCAATGGTTAATTTGATTTCGCCGAAACGACAACGTTGCTTTTACAGATTCTTAATATAATTTTTAAATAGAGTAGGTATAATATACAATGTATGAAACTTTACGATTTCCACCTAAACAATACCATTTTATAACTCAATAAAAACAGACCCACTTCATGCATTTTTATATGAATATACTCGTATATTTTCTCCCGTAACAAATTAAAATCATTTTTTTAATTATATAATATTATTTATAATAAATATTACGATAATAAAAATAAATATAGAACATGCAAACAAGAAAATAATATTTTTAAAAGTTTTAATATCTTACATACAGTCATAATATAAAATATACAACAGTATGAGAATGTGAACGGTAGCTCAGAACGCTTTTACTTGTCAGAACAAGGAAATAAATTATATAAAAATAAACAAGATATATCCGCACTGTTCCTATTTTACGTTTTTACGTTTTTATTCTTTACAACTCTAAAGAAAACAATGAAAATAAATAAAGATAGATAGCAGCAGTAGTACAGGAACGCTTTGTAACAAATACGTACAATTTCCACCAACCTGGTTTGTATAAGCAGCGCTAAAGATGTGTACATATCTACTTACTTTATAGTTTAGATATATATTGTTGATAATACCTTTGTTTATATTTTTATTACGAGGATCCGAATGAAATGTGATAAAAAAAGAATTTAAGGAAAATGTAGAAGGTATTACGTAATCAAAATATCTATTATTTAAGACAGGGACTCCCAAACTGTGCGCCGTGGGTTTCAAGTTTGGTGAAAGTAAAAGTGGTTGTAAAACGATTTATTTTTAATCACCATATTTTAAGGAAAAAATTTTTTAGAAATCTGGTTTTCAGGATCAACGGATGCCGGTGGAAACGATTAGTATATTAAAGACGCCGCGAGTCTAAAAAGGAATCCCTAACTTAAACAGAAGAAAAAATAGTAGGTACCATTCTGTTGTCTGATTACCATAGTTACAAAAATAACAGGTCATAAAAGTTTAGTTATACCGTCGTAGGAACGTAAGTAATCGCTTAAATTATTGAATCGATTGTTCTTTAGAAATAGTTTTTGATAGAAGCCTATTATTTTGTTTTTATTAAAATTGCATTTTTCATCAATTTTATTATTTTTTATTACTCATGCGGGAGAAGTACCAACTTAGCGCACACATTTCTGTACGCAAAATAGCTGTTTGCCCACTATACTCTTCCCGCATACCTTTTGCGTGTGCAAAGTAACTTCCCACATGTAAATTGAGAATAAAACACGCAAAATTTAATCAAAACACGCAAAGCCGCCTGTTAATTTTTCATTTAATAAATATATCATAATTATTTCTATAGAAACCACCAACAAAGTAATTCAAACGATATTTAATTCAGAAAAAAGGACGGACACTTAAAAATATTATTTTAAAAAGTAATAAAATTGTCAAAAATAGTGATACTAATAGAAAAAAGTATGTGAAATTCGTAATAAAAAATAGTATGTGCAACTCGTGCGGGATTGTCGATTGTCCCACTTAAGCGAATGAGCGCATTCACTACGTTCGTGCGCTCAACTTCGCTTTCGTCGGCAATCGACAATTTCCCGCACTTATTGCACAATAAACTATTTTATACATTTTTTAATTTCACCATCTTTTATTGAAAAATAACTGGCACCTACTCAGCTCGTAAGTTTATTTTCGTTGTGTTTGTATGTTTTCAGAGTCAAACTCTCAAACTGTATCGGAATCCGCAAAAATAACACTTACGGTTCTCGCTAAGTAATATACTGTTAAATGCCTACTTAATTTTTTAAACAAAAGATAGGTACTGAAAAAAAAGTCACTACTGAAAAGAAATTCAAAATGTCCTTTGGAATATGTGAAACGAAACATGTCACAAGCAAAACAAACCGGTCACAGGCATCAAATCCGAGACCTACCAACCTGGGTACGATTACCTTAGCGCGCTTGGTCAATGACTTGGCTAAAAAAAATTAAGATACTATATGTTAATTTTAGATCTAAAGAAAATTTTGTCATATGCAAAAGAGTAGAGATAGTTTGATATTCCTAAAATATATAGTTGCCTTATAAATGGTTAGATATATACTCTTTTAACATTTATGTTAGTACCACACTTCGAAATCGGTACTTCGAAGTTAATATTATATAGAAATAACCTATGTATACGACATTACAATAAATGCTAAAGCAACAGCCCATTGGCACCATTTTTATCCTAACTAAAAAATTGTGATTAATGAGCTCTGACTCTCAACAATTTTTATTACAATATCAGTTTTTCAAAATATCGTTCTACTCTTGCAAAATCACACTTCACTTAGTTTTCTATAGAACAAAAAGAAAATCGAACTGAAAACGTGATTTCACGACAAATGAAGAACAAATTACATTCTTTGCTTCGAATAAGTTTGTTCTGTGAGCGCTTTAACGCTACGACAAAAAATACTATAGTTCATGCTACTAAAGGCTTTAATTAAAATACTGTAACTATGGTATTAAAGATTTTTAAAGCTAGTACTACATTCATCTAACGACGAATGTTAGATTAAATGTTAACTTAATATCGACTAAATGATGAGTTTATGTAATATGTATGTTCGTCGTATGTAGTTAAGTTAGCTAAGCTCTTTTTTAGCTTCCAATTATATTACGAGACGAGCAAGTAATATTCCTTGCTCGGTGTCGGATTGTACGTACATCGAGTAAGGAGTAAAGCGTGGGAGTTTTTACATTGATTTATTGTTTTTACTCGTAAGAATGATTGGATAAAGGAAGAGGAAGTTTGTAAAGATATTATGTGTAAAATATTTACGGGATGTCTCAGCGTAACTGCAATTTCGGAATAAACTAGTTTTTCGTTTTTAAAATGAAACCTTGAAAAGGTATTAATTAAAATATAAAATATTGTAGATTGATTCAAAAATTCTTGTCGATAATAGTAGAAATTAGTTTGAGTTCTTGAGAATGAGTACCCAATTCACCGTTACAAAGACCGTAATTTTTCTATATTTGGGGGTCCAACGGTGCAAACTTAAATTTTTGAAAACAATTCAGGTGATGAAATAAGAAAACTTTAAGAGTGGAAATATCTTTAGATTTAAAAATTTCCAACTCTTTCTATTTCGTAAAATATTAGCAAAACTGACTAATTAGCAGTTAGTCGTACCAAAGTACTTTCGTTTTTGTTATTGCATATAGAAATTTTCTCTATGTTAGTGCATATAATTGTAGTAGCTACGCGCTATATTTTAATAAAAAAAAAATCGAAATTTTAACCACGTTTTTGTCGAAACGGCATTTTTACAGTTGGCGGGAATTCTAATACTACTCGACTGATTTCAAAGAAATTTATACCAAATATAGTTTATATTATTTCTTTCTCTACAAAAATATTTTTTAACGTAAAAATTCTTACCAAATGCATATCTCGTTCTAAATCAAGTTTGCAATCATTTATAGTAAAATGTCGACAATTTTTTATGAAGGAAAACAGAATTTTCTGGATGGAAGCTCCCTGAAAGCCAAGATTATCTTATCAGGTTCAGATCCATTTTTTTTCTTATGGTAGAAATTTTGGAAAGCAGTATCTCATAAATGATTGTAAATAAGGACTAAAAATAATAGATTTTAAAAAGGCTAGTACATTAGTGTGCCAAATTTATACTGAAATTATAAAGATTTTGCGATAGAATTTTGCGAAAATAATTTTTTAATCATATCTAAGATAAAGGAACGACTACAGGAGACTGATTTGGTTCTTCGCATCCTATTTCTACAACATTTTTATGGAGCGGAAAATTACCCAAACAATTATTCGTAGACATCTTGTACCTTTTCTTACTATACTTGTTCTCGACGCGCAGAATCCAAAGAAATGGTTTACTACTATTCTGAGAAAAATATTTGTCCTCTCATATCTTCGCAAAAGCTTAGCCAAATCCGATTTTACTGAAAATTTCTTAAGGTAAAATCATCCTAGTTTCAGTTAACGAATTTCGAAGAGGTTATTCTAGAACATTCGGTATATGCATGTAATAACTGTAGTCAAGAAATGTTCTGTTCTTCGTCTTATTCAGTTTCTTGTTATTTACTTCCTGACGGTATAATATTAAATCGAAAACTAATTATTCCAGTTTATTTTTAATAGAATATTAGGTACAATAAGGATAATGCATGTATGTATGTAAACGTATTTTACAGCACTACACGGCAAGGATAATATTAATAAAGGATTCATAAGTTTTATATTATGTTGAAAGGTTAATTTATTTAAAAGAAATTATTTCACGAACGTATAGGTAATTTTCATTTTACAGTATCGTTAATGACGTTAATCTAAAAGTAATACGAATAATTAAAGACGACGGATAAGAACTGCGTCCTGCTCCATAGCAAAAGGAGCGACCCACTTGGCAAAATCATTATTTTTAATATTCCATACCAAAATTGGCAAAACGGAACGTTTATGCAATTGCTTCGGTATCCGTTCGTCTGTCACAGGCGATTTTCTCTGAGAGTGCTCAACATGAAGATTTGAAGTTTAGCATAAAGTATGATGGCGCGTTTGTACATGTAAAATGAAATTTTGTTTCTTTGAGTTAACAACTTCAGGAGATTAAATAAACCTAAAAAGTGGGAATGAATTTCTGCCCAAGAGCAGGGTATTAAAGGCAAACTTATTAAAGCTCGAATTCAATAATTTATATAACCATATTTTTTAATTGTATTATTTTTTTAAATTTAACATTGTTGTCTTCGACCCTTATTAGCAGGAGGATCGCTCAGAAAAATCTGAAAAAATTCTCGTACATTAAAAATAAGGTGTAGAATGAATGGAATTAAGGGGGGGGGTTCTCCAGACAATAGGCTTTTTAATAATTTTTTTAAGAAACTGGGTACATTTATTGCATCAAATGAAGTTTCATAGTATAGTACCTACATGTTATGGTGTATTCACTCATAAATTTTTATGCAAAAAAAAAAAAGAAAAAATGGCGGCACTACAGCTGCTCCAAGTTGACTCGTTTAATTTACGCCGCGGAATGCCCAGCCTCTTGTAATCAACTGAATTCAATCGGACAAAAAAATTTTATTAAAATTTTTTTCTTACGCTTTGTATATTACCTATCTCTGATGAGAACATTTTTTTTTTCATAATTTAAAATTAAAAAGAAAAAAATCTGCACAAAATTTCATGTTAATACTTTAATAACTTTTTAAGTTATGTCCCACGGCGAGGGAAAAAAACCTGTTTTGAGAAAAACGCTATTAAAAAGTTTTCGTTCTTGAAAAGTAGAGTTAGAAGCAGTTTATCGTTATCTAAAATAATTTTTCTGTTGGGATAAAAACATTAGAAATATATTCCTTAAGGTTCAAATCAACTTTTCAAGCAAAACAAAAAAGGAAAAATTTGAAATTTCTGGAGGACCCCCCCCTCAAGGTTAGATTGAACATAAAAAGAAAATTTGATGATCAACTTTGCTTTGATAAAATGTTGTTAGCCAACAATTAGCCCGAAATATATTTACATTATGTCAAACGGGTATTTTGATAAATTTTTTAGAAAACTTATTCTTGGAATTATAGAAAAAGGAAAGAATAATTGATAAATCTATATGCGAATAATATATTACAATTTTTGCACCTGAATATTATTTAATATCTATAAAATTTGGTTAGCGTGTCTATCGAAATAATAGATACAAGATAATCAAAGAAATTTATTTAAATAAATTTCTGATTTATGTAATATACCTAATGATTATCTAACACATTTTTATAATAAATATTTCATTCCGTAAATACTTATCACTACCGCTTCTGCAGTAAGCACGAATGGACTCAGGTAAAGATACGATTATTTTGAAATCGATAATTATCGTTTATTTTTGGAATAAAATTTATTCCTCAAGAAAAATATTTTTTATTACTCATACGGGAGAAGTACTAACTTAGCGCACGCATTTCTGTACGCAAAATAGCTGTTTGCCTACTGTACTCTTCCCGCATACTTTTTTACGTGTGGAAAGTAACTTTCCACACGCAAATTGACAATAAAACACGCAAAATTTAATCAAAACACGCAAAGCCGCCTCTTAATTTTTCATTTAATAAATATTTCATAATTATTTCTATAGAAACCACCAACAAAGTAATTTAAACGATAATTCAGAAAAAAAAGACGAACGCTTAAAAAAGATTATTTTAAAAAGTAATAAAAATGTCAAAAATAGTGATAATAATAGAAAAAAGTATGTGAAATTCGTAATAATAGTATGTGCAACTGCTGCGGGATTGTTGATTGAGCCCACTCAAGCAAATGAGCGCAGTCATTACGTTCGTGCGCTAAGCTTCGCTTTCGTAGGAAATCGACAATTGCCCGCACTTATTGCACAATATACTATTATCATTTTTATATGCTATCATACATCGAATGCACAAAAATAACTGAATGTACGGAGAACTGTTTGTGCAGTTAATTGTGACGTTTGTCAATTTGTTTCTATCAGACGATTAAATAAGTGTACATTTTCATGATCTAAGCAAATTTTCGGGGCAAGTAAATTTTTAAGACTGGTTTTCTCGATAAAAGAAAACAAATAGCTATATTAGCGTAATTTAAATTTTTTGGATATGGGTTCAAAACAATGAATTTTAAAAAAAAATATGAAATATTAATTGTAACTATATTTTTTCTATGCTGTAAATGGTAAATTAATTCAAAACTCGCAAAAGACTAATAAAAGTTTTAAAAATTAGGTACATTGGATTATAATTACGCAAATGTATATATAACGCATCTTATAAAACACGACCGAAAACTAAGAATAACTAAATGCTAATGATGGTTAGCTATGAGACTAAAATATGATTTTTGATTTCGACTGTGAAGTTTATTGCTTGAGGGTCGGTAAAACCAGAATGCAACAAAATTGCACTCTAGTCCTCAAATTGCAGAAAAGTTTGGTGAAGGCAAGTTTTTCTCTATTTTTTTATTCTTACAATTATAAAATAAGTTCCCACCTTATACTTATAAATACTATACATAAATTGATCCGTTACCTGATTTAATGAATCGAAAAGTACACTTGTAAAAATTTCCTTTAAATATTTTATGATTTTAATAAATTGTGAATAAGCATATTGGAGATATTAACAGAAGCACATCTATAATGATTCACATTACAAACTGCAACTATTTCAACCATTTCTTGGAATTTCAATTAAACTATATTTTCTTGCAAAAGTAGCCGACAACGTTCACGGTTAAATAATTATTGATAAATATTAAATAAAATATATTCCGTTTTCATATAAATTCTTTTAAATAGCTACATCGTAACAAATATCTACTATATCTCTCTTTACATTATACAAATATTATGAATTGAATTTCACAGTGATTTATATGTATTAATTAAATTGAATTAATTTAATATTCATATATATGTACATATATAATTAGATAGAGGTTGGTACGTACTGTATAATATATGTAGGTATACAGAAAGACTATAATATTAATGTATTATATAACAATTTGTTGTATAATTTACATAATTATTTATTCTTCATTAATTTTACATAGTGTGTGTACGCCAATTTAAACACAAATATCGGTCGTTCATTTATTGTAAGATTGAAAAGCTGTGGCGGTCTCTAATGTTTCGTAAATAAGAATGCAAAGGAAAAAATGAATCATTAAATGGATTTAATTTCCGCGTTATGCGCTATATCTTAGTTTTATATACTGTTTCTAAAGTGTTTTTTTTTATTTAGTTTTTTACATCTTTTACTTTTTAGAATAGCTATAAGCAAAATTATTTTTGGTATTTGAGTCTTTTTAATCTTCAATAGTGTTTTGGTTTTTGGTTTTGTTCCTTATGTAAAAACAAGGTCAAGATCAAAAATGCTCGAGTCTTTATTTTGGTCTTATATTTCCTCATCACTACTGCAGAGATAAAATATGAAACTAACAATATTATAATGAGGTTAGGCCCGACTAGATTTTATAATTCTTTTTTTGTTTAATAATATTATTATTTTTATTTATTTTATAGTACCGAGTTTTAGTCTTAAATTTCAATTCATAATCTTTTTATATTGTTAGTTTATATAGCCTCCGACTATATCTTTTAAAATTGAAAATTTTTAATTGTCATCATTTTTTGATTCTGGTAGTAACGATATTATTTTCTAAAGAAACATTCGCCAGTTTTAATTGTAGTTTGCAGCTATTGAAAACAGCAATATTTAGTTAAATGATTTCTACAAAATTCCATCATTTAATAGGACTTGGAGGCTTTTTCTGCTGTTAAGAATCATCAATAGTTGAAACTGATTTGATTGTCCCTAATTTTTTTAATGACAATATAATATGTCACAACATCAAAATGATTTTAATGTTAAAAACCATAAAAATAATACTTTTTATTACTCACGCGGGAGAAGTACTAACTTGGCGCACATATTTCTGTAAGCAAAATAGCTGTTTGCCCAATGTAACCTTCCCACATACTTTTTTGCGTGCAGAAAGTAACTTTCCACGCCCAAATTAACAATAAAACACGCAAAATTTAATCAAAACATGCAAAGCCGCCTGTTGATTTTTCATTTAATAAATATTTCATAATTATTTCTATAGAAACCACCAACAAAGTAATTTAAACAATAATTAATTCAGAAAAAAAAGACGAACACTTAAAATATTATTTTAAAAAGTAATAAAAATGTCAAAAATAGTAATAATAATAGAAAAAGTATGTGAAATTCGTAATAAACGTTCGTGCGATCAACTTCGCTTTCGTGGGCAATCGACAATTTCCGCACTTATTGCACAATATACTATACTTGGTATTTGATAATAAAATGTCAAATATAATTTTCTTTTCAATCACTAATATTTTAATGAATCGTCACATTTTAAACTCTCTGTTCCAGAAACTTCTTGCAACATACCATCACTGATACCAACTCACATTAAATTTAGAAACTATATGTAAATTTATTGATCCATCTAATTTAACTACATGGATTGTAGTAGCATCTATGTGTCGGTTGGTATTTCTAGTTGTCAAACATAGGTACTACTGCGTACATTACTATTTGTTTTGTTATAAAATGTATGAAATTACATCAAACGTCAAGAACAATTATAAATTTTGCCATTTAGTATATCAATTTGAAATATTATATCACATAAATATTCACGATAACCAGATAAATGTTATTAGTATTGTTAGGTGGTGTATGATCATTGTGATTGATTGTTATGCTTATGAGTTATGATTATTCTAAAAGCATAATATATGTACATAGATTATCTAACTAATTGATGAATAATATTTTGAATAATTAAATAAAATTACGCACAAAATATATACGAGGACAAAAATCTCTATTACACTAGGGTAAGAGACCCGATGACCGATCACTATTTTTAGCTGTATCATTAAATTAGCTTAAAAAAATTAAAAAATAAACAAAACACCCATTTTTTTTTCTTAATAAGTATGAAACCAAGTTTTTTTTAATCAAATGGATATGTTTTTAAGAAAATATAACCCAAAAATTTTGATTTATTAATGTTTTTGTTTTATAATTTGTTGACGTCTATGAAAAAGCGGACCCCTATGAAAAATCGCGCATTAATGTACATGAAGTGCAGTAGTACAAACCCTCTACTATCGAATATTTGAACCATTCTCTTCCAGCCACTTTGACACTCTATCCACTACTAGGTGAGGCTCTATGTCATAAAGTATTATCATAGAGTGACATCTAGTGAAACATAGAACGTCAAAGCAAAAGCCAAGAATGGTTTAAATATTCGATAAAATAAACCACTAAAATCACAATTTCGTTTCGCTCTCTGCTGATGTTTTAAAAAAACATTGTGTAAGATCTGACTTAGCCGTTAACCCTTGTGAATTTTTATACAGTTAAATTAAGTTATCTCTATGTGTCGTTTCAGATCTAATACATACATGTCATACAGATTATGTTTGACGTTTTTATTTGATAATACCTATATAAAACACAATTTGGAAGTTTTAATTCAATATTAATTATTTTTCAATTGATTTTACGTTCTGAAATAAATAAAATATTAAAGTAAAATTATAAAAACGGTTAGTTAAATGTTTTAAGCCCAAAAATTAATTAAAAATGTTTATAAAATAGATATGCAATATATAATTCTCAAAGTGCGGTACCTAACTGTAAAACTCAGATCCCAAGAAGAATCAGTCATACAAATAATATTTAACGCATATAAGATTTAATTTAGCTATCCTAATCTCTTAAGTGGACTAATAGCAATTATTTGTATACTTTTATTATGCTAATAACTTTAAAAATTCGGTGAAAAATGTTACAATTTATATATAACTCATGTGTTTTGAATAATGATCATCCATCATATTAAAAATTCACGAATTCAACAAAAATTTTTCGATATATATATATATATATGTATTTTTTAAATTAAGTGAGGAGGCATTAAATGTGAGGTGAATTTAAATTGAAAAATAATCATTCTATTAATAATAATTTTTTTTATCAAAGGTTTCTTTCAGAAATAACTTCATTAAGATATAAATGTCAAAACTGTTCGGACTTATAACCCCGATCGACAATGGGGTCTTTTACCCTACTTCTATGGAAACTTGATAATTACACTAAAAAAAGTAAATTAAGAAAACCTAAAGAACTTCGGCTGCCTGAAAAGTGAACTGAAAAGATGGAAACAAGATAGAATAGAAAAAAATAAAAATGAATAGAAAAGTAAAGAAGTCGGAGGCATTAGATTATTATTTTGTTTAACTTGGTGCAACACGGCTGCGCCCGAGCTGCTTTGCATTTTTATTTATTTATTTCTTTTTTTTATTCCATCCTGCTTTCATCATTTTAATTCAATTTTTTGATTTCGTTAATTAACTTTTTATTTTTTTTGCGTTGTTTAATCATTTGGAAGAAAAAATATATACATATACGGTATTTATAGCTGGATTTATATAATGACACTTGAGAAACATGTCGCTTGGCCCTCACAAAATATGCACCCCCCCCCCAAAAAAAAAAAAAAAAATGAAAGAAAATCCCGTTTCCATTTTGTGTTCTTTTTGCTCGCCAATCCTATTTCTCTAGGAAACTTTCAGACATTCCTCGACAAAAGTACTCAGGGGCCTCTATATGTGAAGTATTTAGGGGTCACCATATTATAGGTACTCCGGGGCCTAAGAACAAAGGTAAATCCAGCCCTGACGACATAGCAACGGTTATCAACCTAAACTGCCATGAATTAAATATATTTAAATTACAATAAGTTTTTTTTTATTATAGATTAACTTTTGGCTGCAATTTCACCCATGTAAAGTCCCTGAAAGTTGACTAATAATCTCACTATGTTGTCGTCGACTCCGCGCGGACGAAATCGTGGACAAAAGCTAGTTTTCATATAAATTTTCATACTCCGTTTTAGCCCTATATATAGGGGACGAACTTTCAAAAAAGATGGTTATGGAAGTTTTAATTTCAAAAATTATAATACGTATTAAAAACGGTCTTTACTGAGTAAATATTTTAAGTACATATATAAAATTAATTTTTGAAATTATATTTAAGGAATTCCATACCTATTATAACTCATCTCTTTTTTACAAAACTCAAAGCGTACATTATCCTCCAATTAATTTTGAAAATGTTAAAACATCTGATGTTACTTTACGTCATATAGCTAGTTATATGTATTATAAATTGCATCAATTATTCTAATTTGTACAATCCCAACTTTTATCTGAAAATACACATTTTATGTACAATTTTAGATTAGTAATATGTATAAATTTAGATTATAAATAAATAATTTACTACAAACAACCATATGGACATAGATAAATATACAGAATGTGCCAGAATAGTGTATCGAAGCGAGTAAAATAAAGTGTTCTATAAGGTTTTTTGTTTTAAAGAAAATGTTTTTCGTAGCAACACAGAATTAAAAACAGTACTAATCTTTTACAATATAGGTATGTGGGCTTGTTTTTTCGTTAATTAAAAACTGAGATGATTTGGAGTTTTACTCTAGGACACACTGTAAATAAATAAATGCACATAACTGTTTACTTAACTAATGATTCAATAAATAATTTTAAATAAAACAATAGTAATAACGTTAATTTTATCATCAATGATTTCGCATTTATATTTTGGTATTTGTATTTCAAAAATAAAAGTAGGTTAGATAATCAAATCTATAATTTGGAATTATAGCTTATAATTTTTAATTATTATTAATTAAATTTGATAAAAGTAAAAATATAGAGAAAATGGTACCTAGTGATTGTTTGATTGAGATTCATATAGAGCTCACAAAATTTAATTACTACTTAAAGCCAAACACAAATGCCTCATAATTTCTGTATAATAATGAATTTGTACGAAAAAAAAACACCAACCTAACACCCCGCACGTTTAATAAAACAAAGATGTAACTCAAAATTTGTGTGTTGGCAGATTTTCTAATAAAAAGTTTTAATTATGTAAAGAATCGGTAAAATTCGATAGTCAGACACGAATTCGAATTCACAGTCAACGTGAGCGAGATGCCCAACTGGTAAATTTTTAAATAAATACTGCTAAAAAAAATCCAAACTTTAAAGTTTTATTCCCATAAATTTTTGATTTTTAAGTTAGATCTTTTTTTATTAAAGGTACGACCTGTTTTGGTCAATTTGCCACGTTTTCGTCCTACCTCAATCATCACAATATAACTACGCTATTGTTTTATAACAATTGTAGGCAACGATCCGGACGCACATACTGGTTAAACCGGGAGTTAAAAGATTGTTCACCCTATGTACGAAAATTTTAAAATATGTTCTCAGGTCACCAGTTAATTATTGGTTTGCTCCGTATTATTTTTTTTTCTTCTAAATAATTATGTATTTTAATCGTTTTTGATGTTAAAATGGTCAAGAAAAATGGCGATCTATACTTTATTACATTTTTGTATGTCCTACAATAGAGACAAAAAATATAGTAAAACTTGAGAATATTTATTTATTCAACAAGTTAATGCACTTAATTGTCTTGGCACCGTAGTTACCGCAGTGGTGCAGTGTGCCCTACCGTACAATATACTGCACAACGGTGACATCTACTGTACTTAAACAGAGAACGAGCTACGTTTGTTTATGTACCTTATATCCATAATTGGTCTATTGTCTAGTAAAATAATGTATCAATTAGGTTTTTCATAATAATCCCTTATAACCGTCAACGTGTAAATATGACGGTTGACTATGTTCAGTGAAAGTGAAAAGGTACGGTATCCTTGTTTCTATATGTTCGGTATCTCTATCGACTATGATCTCAATGTGCTTTTATGGTATGTAATCTGATAATAAATGAAAGGATATATGAACATTCTGTGTACAAATTGAACATAGATCTATGTACAAACTTTATATAGATAGATAGGGTAAAGTTACCTACTATGAGATGGTCTCTTTATATAAAATAACAGCTTCTTTCACTTATACGATCAGAATAATTGTATTTGTGTCTCTTGCTTACACGAACAGAATCAAAACGACGAAACTTCAAAATATTTGTTAGTTTCCTGAAATTTTTGCCAATGGAATTGTCTGTGTCAACAGGTATCTGTTTGTTGGTGTTGAAAAAATTAAGAATGAATATGATTTTGTAGTTAAATAGGTAAGTACATATTGAAAACAAAGACAAACATTAGTTATACATACATCTGGTTTACACACTATCCCCATCTTCTGTACCCTGTCTGTACCCCAAGTAGTTGTTTATAGTTCAATGGTATTCAATTGTACGTAGTTTTCCACTATCCATACTTAGAATATTCGTAATCTGTACTCCATTGTACGCAGACCACCACATTTTTTTTTGATAGCTGTTTTTGACGCCGTTTTTATTAATGCGAATTTTTTCAACTTTATCCCAGCCCAAAAACGTATTCATGTTAGAAATTGCATGTTGTGGTTTCATGACAGTTTGCTTTTTCGGTCAGGTGTATACAGGGTGGAAATAGTTATTTGTGTATTAAGAGCGCAAAATGGTACATTGTCGTTCAATTGAGAAAGTTGACGCAACAGCCGTAAACATCATCTAAAAAGGTGTAACGTTAAATATTTCTTAATAAAAGACACCCAACAACCCCGTATATGATATATCTTATTTTACGAACTAAATGTCTCATTATATACAAAGGATTTACAGCAAGATTCATATGGAAACTCATTAATATGGAAACTATTAAAGTCACAGACCAGGTACACGAAAATCATCTCTCCATTTTAGTTCTTGCAAAAGCAAGGAAAAAAATGCAGCGTTTTAAGAAGAGCTGATAAAGATGATGATGAGAAGCATTCTCATTGCGTTGGATTATTCTAAGACGATGCACGATGGTCAATAGTGAGAGAAATGCTAGGGTTATTTTAGCTGGGGTCATGTTCAGTGTGAAGAAGCCAAATCCAAAGGTTTCTCTGCTTTCGGTTTAAATATTACCACCTAGCAATAGATTTCGATTAACTAAAATATTGTATATGTATTTGTTATGAAAATAAAGAATTTTTGATTGTAAATTTTTTATTTATTATTTATTTTTTATTATGTATTTTGTAAGCTTATAATTGTATGCCAGATTTATTAAGATAAAATAAATTAAGGACCTCTATTTTCATAAAGTTTTAATTAATAAAAGTATTATTTATAAACTAAAATACTTTATTTTGGTTTCCTAATAAAAGATCATTTCATAATTAGCAAACATTTTTTACAATCATTAAAAATGACGTTTTTGACCAAATCGTTTGCCAACAACAAAGTTAATATAGTTTACTGTTTCTGCTAGTAGAACTGGAATATATTATCCGTGGGTTAGAGGTGATTTCGATAACTAGAATCACATATATTTAAAAAAAATTTTAAAGAAAGGTATCTGATAATAAGCACCTTTACCCTATATAAATATAATTTTGTTACTATCAATAACTTTGCTACCATGTATCTACATATATTTGTACCTATCTATGTAACAACAATACTCCTTGCAGCAAATGTGAAAACTTTTTGATACCGAATATCATAAAATTAATTTAATGAACGTGTATGGGCCCCGGTCCATGTATGTCTAGATCGTTAACGAACGCGTATAGGTTACAAATCACGTACTGACCTATCAGCGTGAAACTAGGCCAATTATTATTATCACTAATGGTCAAACTACACCATTGTTCAAACGTTTTCGATACAAATATGTAGATCCTGTTTTATGATGAGACTTTTTGTTGTGTAGTGTACACAATGGAAGCTGGAGAATTCGCACAACATTAAGACTGCATTCTTTTTAGTGGTCAAAGAGAAATAGAAAAAGATGTACCAAACAGTTAAAATAGTTTCTTTAAAGAACGATTTTTTTGGTATGTCTGTGGTTTCTTATCTTTTTGTGTTTTAGTTCTCTAAACAACACTATATATGATTACGTGAAACTGAAACATTTCAAACTTGAAAAATTTTATCAACACTTTTAAAATAAAAAATAAAACTGATTCAGTTAGTGTTCGATCGAGTTACATTAAATTGTCGGACGACTAACAACAAAAGGATTGAACTGTCATTTTGTTATTAAAAAATATTAAAATTTTTTATCTAAGGATTTCTTAAACTTTTAACAATTGAAGGGTACAGGGGAAAAACGATCAGTGTCACAAAAAGTAAAAAATGCAAAAATTCCATGTAGTTATGTTGGCAGTATGCAGAATATTGACCCCGTGCTAACATTACACTTGAAAATCGAACGTAGTCCGTGATGTGCAGGGGAAGAACCAAATTTTTTTGCTGAAAAATGCGCATATAATACATAATTCGATGTCAAATTTTGCGAAAACGGCTAGCCGTCTATTTTCTGCTGGCATGGCGTTTTCTAGCTTACTATATTAGAAAAAACCACCGAAAGTTTAAACCAGATCCTATGCGTGGTTTTCAGGCAAAAATTTTTATGTTGAAAAATGCGACTATACTACATGAGTCACACTTTAAAGTTTAAAAACGCTCCCATGAAAAATTTACTTTTTGTGACTCTGACCGTTTTTCGCCTGTACCCTTCAATTGGTTATTAAAATAAAATAAAAATTGTAGAAAATTAATACAAAATAAAAATAAATGTGAAAACTTTCTTACAAGAGGAAAAAGAAATAGAAATTTTAATATCTTCCAACTAAAGATATTAGTATTAAGCTACTGATTTTTATTGAACGATCCAAACCAATTACTTACTCAAAACATCTCCGTCTATTTCCTCGTCTACTTCCATAAAAAAAACTATTTAAATTTGTTTTTGAGCTTTTACTTTTTTTGTGACAACAAACGCGATATTTTTTATAGTAACTTATGGTATGATATTAGAGTTGATATTTAAGTAAAATTTATTACCTAATTTGTTTATATATTGACTAAAACAGAAAAAAATTTTCAAAATAAATTTTTTTTAGTATTTTGAGTAAAACTTCCGACAAAAACTCTTAAACGGGTAATCACAGAAAAAGAAGATATTTAAATTGTACCAAGAAGTCTTTCAAAATGTACAGATAAAATATAGAAGTTATTAGCAGAGAAAGAAATTTGGAATTATGGCTATTTTGGTTACGGTTAGAAAATTTGGAGATAGCATTGGATACATGTAGTGTTTCTACGTAATTCATCAAATTGAACTGAAACTCTGACAGTTTGTACTGATATTCATTATCATATTTTTACAGTGATGACAAAACTTTCTTTTAATCTAGACCCTACTATAAATATACTGATAAAATAGTAAATAGAGTCTTCACTGCATATAATTTGAATGAATATTTTTATGAAATTAATCGGACCCCATTTACTTATTCCCCAACTACTGTTTATTTTAACAATTTCACAATTAATTTTATACTTAATTCGTCAGTAAACATTAAAGAAAAACAACCAGATAGATAGAGCTTTCAATTTATATACATATAGGCAATTGACGTGATGATAGTATAATAAATTTTAGAGCCTAGTTATTATAATTAATAATAATATACAATATATACTAATCAGATGAAAGTCTTCTCCTTATGTTATCGTTAGATATATTGCTTATGGATCAATATTAATTAACACATAAAACATCCACAACCTTATTAGATATATGTGAGAAAATATCGACAAGCGTAAAAGTAAGATATATTACGTGGAATATAATACGTACAGTGTCTTTCATAAAGTTCGCAACAGACACGTGTTTTTTTATGTCAATCGAAATATGTTTACTAGATCTGATTTTGATATGATAGGTACCAAAATTTTATGTAAGATGTGTCTAGCTATTTTTTTATTCCAACCGATGCATTAACAAACCCCACTAAAACCCGACAAACATCAGTAGTTAAATAGTTTCTCATATGGTGCGAGCCTTATGAAAGACACTGTATATATAGTGATATTGATATGTTATAAATATATAGGCCAATTTCAATTTTATATATTAGAAAGGAAACTAATTTATTATAATGTTATTGATTTAATAAGAATTCCATTTCTAAATTGGTAAATAATATTTCATATAGAAATACTGTTTCATATAAAAAGAAAAAAATGTTAGAGAAATTATTTTAAGTGCTTCCATTACAGAAAATAGTGGCTAATGGTGTTCGAAGTAAGAATATAGTGTATACTATTAAGGTTCTTAAACACCTTCTAAATAACTGTTTCCACAATAAATTTTCCACTTCAATAGAAATATATCGATTCGATGTCCCCGGATGTAGACTTTAAGAATCAATGTGTTAAATAAAGTATCGAGAACCATTGATATCTGTGGAAATGTGAACTGAAATCAACTAAACTATAACTTTTATGACGACATTGCGAGTTAATAGTATTTTTATATTAATATAGAATAATATATATTTTCTAATATTCATTTTTTAGCAAATGAAACGATTTTTTATCAGAATTTTCAACAAACCAACAATTTCGATTAATTTTAATAAAAAAGAATAAATGAAGCAGCCATGGAGTGACTTACTTAATTCCACAAATATTAATTCTTGTAAATGAGTAAAATAAATAAATTGTTACCTCTATTTTCGCCAAAAAATTTTAAACTTGTTATTTCATTATTTGACTTTATTTGGCGATAAACCTCAATATTAAGAGCAGCAGAAAACCAAACAGAATTTTTTAACCAATCTTCAACATGTCGACCGGTTTCGGTGTCTCAAAACACCATTATCAAGGCAAGAATATAAAAATCAATAAAAATAAAAATAAAAATAAAAATGGAAAAATTTTAAAAAATTTTTTCATAAACAAAAGAAACTAAAAACCTTTTAGTTTAGATCAAAACCAATCAAATCAAACAATGTCAAATATAGCAACTCGTTGGCTGCAAAAAAGGAAATACATAGGTACATCACATTTCCGTTTTCGTATATCATTTTTAGTGATGTACGTATTTCCTTCTTTGCAATTTCATTGGTTTTGATCCAAACTAAAAGGTTTTTAGTTTCTTTTGTTTATGAAAAAATTTTTAATTTTTTCATTTTTATTTTTATTTTTATTGATTTTTATATTCTTGCCTTGATAATGGTGTTTTGAGACACCAAAACCGGTCGACATATTGACGATTGGTTAAAAAATTCTGTTTGGTTTTTTGTTGGTCTTAATATTGAGGTTTATCGCCAAATAAAGTCAAATAATGAAATTACAAGCTTGAGTAAAATAACGTTTGTGTGTTTATTTAATTTTTACTAGCGCTACCATCACCTATATATAACCAGAAATTCCGAAAATTACTTATTCTTTCGAAATGGTATTCTATGGTCATAAACCTTTCTTCCCAGAAATAAAACACATTGTTCCATACCTTTCTCTGAAATCTTTTACCTTTTTAGATGAATATACAAAATAAAATCTTTACCCATACATTATATGCTACTACGAATTTATCCGGCCATAATAAAATATAAATCATCTAGTAATTACAATTAATCTTTCACGTACAAAACAATATGTGACATAGACATATCATACACAAAACTAGTAAGCTGCCACTATGAGCTGGTGAATGAACTAGGCTTTCATTAAAAACACTTTATATATCAATGATACAACAATAATTGTACACTAGGACACTAATTTTGGAAACACTAACTTTGGAAATAGTACCAGAAATACCAAGTAAGTAATTGTAGGTATTAACCACATGTGAAAAATATGATGAGTATTCCTAATTGCTGGAAGAGAACACAATAGATACCAAAATCTAAGAATATATGGTTTCTACCCACATATGTAGATAGGTTTACTTGTACATTCTTTGGTCCTGTGAGGTTTGCTACTGTTGTTGAAATCTAAGAAAAGCTTTTGATTTATTAAAGTCCAAGCGTTAACCGTAAGGACCGCAGAGACGTAACTAGACATTTTGTGTTCTAGAGCAAATTTAAGTCAAGCGCCTCCCTACGAAAAATCCTCGATTTCCCCGAAAAATTATGGTAAGTAAAAAAACATCACTTCTCTACTTATTTTCTTGCACTTCCTCCTCTGTTGCGCCCTATTTCTTACTCCTATTGTGCCCCTTTTTATCATGCGTAAGTGTTTTACCCGCTGCATTTTAGTTGCGCTTCCGTATCTAGTTAGTTCTTGAAGTAAAAAGACCTAATTAGGCCCGACTAGCGGTTCATTAATTAGGCCCCATCAGGTCTGAAACGAATTTCTACCAAGTTTTGCTTGTAATGAAAATACTCTAGATATTTGGTGCTAAAGGCCACTCTAAAATCATCTCCTTGAATGGTTCAGTTCGACATTTTAACCAGAATGAAGTCAAACTAATAATGGTTTCCTGAAAGTATAGGTATTTTTCTACGAAACTTATAAATTTCATGTGGATAGTATGTCATGAATCTGTAGCTGAAATACCGGACACTAAATAATTAAGTCACTAAAAGGGAGTCTTTACTTTTGGACCAAAAAACGGCAATTTCAACAATGTTTTTCTCAGTGATTTTATTAACTACAAATACATTGTTTTTTCCTTGCATTAAACAAACATTCAAGATTAAAAAAATTTTTTTTGACCATATCACCTTTAATATAAAGGACATCAAAGTGGAGACGCAAAAAAGAAAGTGTCTCCCTTTATTTCTACCAGGATTTGATCAAAATTAGAGAGCAACCTCCTTCAAAAACTAATTGGATGCTCGATACCAGTTAAAATTTTCTGGTCAACGCTTGGAGTATTAGATTCAAATCAATTTTAGATAAAAACGAAGGACGATTATAGAGCAACACTACTGCAGACATGTCTTTTCTAAGCAAAGCTGGTGTCCTACTGTAATATAAAATATTTTGTATAATTATACATTATATGCAATAAACCCATTTATAATGTATGTTTATATGAAGATTTAGTTAGAAGGATTATTTATATCTGCTCTAGTAGCAATAATAACATTTACTATACATACAGCATGCAGTACAATGGTTTATTTTCTTGTCTATGATATATTTTGATTGTAAATAAACAAACTTTTATTATTATTTAACGATCAAGGTCATATGTAGCACCAGTAATTTCTATTGTATAAATTTGCTTGTATGTTCGAAGTAAACTCAAAAAGTAGTGGACTAATTTTGAAAATTTTTCCACTGTTAGGGAGCTAAACTATTCCAGGATAACTTGGGAACCCAAAAGCATCCAAAATGAACTATTCAACTGATTTCGAAAATGTTCACATTGCTAGAAAATTAAACTATTTCAGATTGATATAGGCTATGTCATATGAGAATATGAGCTTTTCTAGATTCTAAAGACTCAAAATGGATCTACTCAATCGATTTTGAAAATAATTTCATTTTTATAAAGTTAAACTGTTCTAAACTGACATTGGCCATGTTGTATTATTCACGAGAGCTCTGGGAACCCCAACAGTTCCAAATTAACTACCTAACCGAATTGGCAAATTTTTTTACTGTTGAGAAGTAAAACATTTCCAGACTGATATATTATATTAGGTTACTCAGGATTCTAAAGTTTAGTCTCAAATAGTATTGAATTATGAGAGAAGTTAAAGTGAGGTTACAATTGTCCGTCGGGGTATTAGAGACTCAAAAAAAAAAAAAAAAATTAAAAAAACAACTAGACGGAACTTGAGTAGTAAGATCATAGTGATTATGGGTCACTGGGTAGTAAGGTCATAGTGATTGTGGATCACTGAGTAGTAAGATTACAGTGATTATGGATCACTGGGTGGTAGGTCATAGTGATTGTGGATCACTTATATTCAATAATGAAAATTGACCTACATTTCCGATACAGAGGGCATTCCTACGACTATGTTAATATTCCCATTCACTAAAAATTAGATAGAAATAAGTTGAATTTACCTTTATTATTATTACCTATCAATTAATATCCTTTTCAGACTACAAAAATTCAAGAAATCTACGAAGCCAAAAAAAAAAAATCAAAAATTGGTTTGTCTGAATTAACGCGCAATTATATAGTTAACACCCAATTCAGTTTTCATAAAATTCGTTTTCTTAGTTTTGTGATTAGCTTTCTTTTTATTTATGTATAAATTACTAATATATAAATACTAGGAACAAGGCTAATTGGCAAAATTTTAAAACTGATATACCAGCGATAATCTATAATAACTGTATACCAAATTAAACCATATTGGAAAGTTGGTAGTGTGAACTTCTTACGTCACACCTACACTACTATGTCATACAGTTTTTCCATTTTTAATGTCTCTGCAGTATATATAAATACAAATGAAACGTCAAAAACTGCACATGACCTTGATTACATCGTACAAAATACAATGTTCCAACATTTTGTTATTTGTTTCATATGTATTTATCTGGTATATTAAAATATATTATGTTTTATTCTGTAATAAACCATTTTCTCATTTTCATGTAGCAGTATGCATCAGAAGAGATTTGGTGTAAAATTTCATCTATAAAACAGTTACAAATAATGGGATCGTTGAATGAATTCAAACAAAATTATAAGGTATGAAAGGGTAATATGGTTACCTTAGGTTTAAACCAATATAACTAAAAACAAATAAAAGAAGGAAGCAAATAGTATCACATTAACTAATAATAAATATGTAAAACACTTTATCTTGCAAAATTGCCACTTTAATTTAAAAGTGAAAAATACAAAAAACTTTCAAGTAGTCCTTACGTCAATTAAATACTTTATTATTTACACGACTAGTGATTTATTAATATTAAAGTAAAATAGAAAAATTCACTTTTTAGTTTTCAAAAATATTTTGTTTTTTAAAAAAGTGCAAAATGGATTTATTTCCATACACATTAGGAAAATTGGCTAACACTAAGATTATGTAAATATCTTATGAAAATAAACATACCTATGTACTTAAATGTTTAAAAAAAAAACTTTATTAATGGAAAATAAGTACCTAATAAATTAGTCTTCGTCAGTTGTCTATAACGAACATCAGTATCTTTCAATGATAGTCGAATTCATATAATCGCCATACATGGAGATCCCATACAATCGTCACAGAAATGAAAATCTTGCAAAATACAAATTCTTACTTTAAAGTATGATATGTGCAAATTAATTTTTAAAAAGATTCTCTTTGGTTGGGCTTCCACCACAAGTTCAAATTGTAAATCGGCTCTGAAGGGATCATAAAAGAAATTCCTCAACTGACTTTTTGACGGTTTTTATGCATAATTTCGGGAAAAGCGAAATTTTATACGTTTATCTAGATAATCATTATTATCATTTCTTTCAACAAAAATAAACTCTATTCATTTTTTTATTTAATTATTGTATGTTCCGGATACCAAAAACTCTTAATCATATCTACACCTATCCTTACTCGAAAATACAATAATATTTTCCCTTTGACATCCGTTGTGTATCTAATTTTGGTGTATTGAAATTTATCCATTTTCAAGACCAAAACTTGTTTCTCCTGTTTGTGGACGATAATATGACAATCCTAAACACTGTCAGCGCCTACCTTTAAAGGGCCCCATACACGATGAGATCTGTATCGATACCCGGTATCGATACAGATAGCGATACATGTATCTGGTATTTGTATCAAGTTTATTTAGCACATACACGTTGCAACTGAATTGTGACAGCTCAGTATAGATAAAAAATTTTATTAATAAAGAAATGTATGATCTACGACCTGTGCTATTAGCAACTACAATTGCAGTGTCAGAGTGCTTAAAAGATAAAAAAAAAAAGAATATGGACGAAGCAACGGTTAAAAGATAGATATAAGTATACTATTTTTAATTTGATTCAAGGGTTAAAATGTGCCAGCCAAACGACTTCAGAAATTATTTGCGAATGGACGAAACACTTTTCCAAAAGTTATTAGGAATGGTAGAGTGTAGTATTAACGTAGTTGTCTATTACAAACATCTTTACATTTTGAATCCCATAAACATGAGTATAACTTATACATATTAATAAAATCTTCCCAAAAATCTCTATCTACAGACATGATTATTCAAATAAATAGCAATTTATTTATTAACTGTCAATATAAAAATGAAACCATAGTTACGACGATACTTGAGACAAGCACGATACCAGCTGATACTTGCTGATACTGATACAGTGATACCGAGACAGCCACATACACGACGAGATCTGTACCATGATACTGATACCTGTAACATGTAGCGATACAGATCTCATCGTGTATGGCGCCCTTAATATTGTTGCATGTTTAACATTTATTTGCGAATTGCCTAGAAACATTATACATAGTTTGAATTAACAAAATTCTCGCATGTCAAATGTTATTCGACCTGCCTGAATTTGAGTTTACTTTTTCATAAAATGGCTGTCTTTTAACTAAAAATTTCAGCAAATAACTATAGACACATCGTGACCGCAGGCTGATTCGACGATTGACCGCCGACATATACATGATAAGCGACGTTGATAAATTAATAAATAGCATGTTGAACCCTTTCCCACCTTTCAGTGTACCTACTATATAATTGCAAATAAACAAAAAAATCCTATTTTTCAGTTTTTATTGTCCACTAAGACCAGTTCTAAGAATTGTTTATGTTAACAACGGTTTTTGTAAATTATGGAAAAAGGTTTATATAATTATAGCGTCCATATTGATTAAGTTTTTTGTTAAATATTGTAAACTAAAAGTTCAGCGGTATAATATTCCAAGAAATGGCGGTAATTTTGATAGTTTCATAATTATACAATAGAGTGGATCACCGCAGGAAGTTTGTTCTTTTTTATGATGTAAATGCTTCCTTTTCCTATTAGTGACATTTTCCTAATAATTATTTATAACTAGCTTTGACCCGCGGCTTCGCCCGCATTGAATTCGATCCCCTCCCCCGTTTTGTATCCTCCTTCTTCTCCCGGGAACCTTCAATCGGGATAAAACTATCCCGACTAAAACTATTTAAAAATTATTACTATATGTGTTCATAGTAAATAGTATCTGCATATTAAATTTTATCAAATTCGGTTCAGTCATCCCACAGGAACCTTCAATCGGGATAAGATTATCTTATGTGTTAACTCAGGATAAATAGTGCCTGTGTATCAAATTTCATCGAATTAAGTTTAATTTTGTAGGGCGTGTTTGAAAAATTTTCTATCCCTGAGGAACTTACAACTGGGATAACATTTAGCCCATATGTTAATTCAGTGTATAAAGAGTGTGTATATAAAATTTTATCAAAATCGGTCCAGCCGTTTCAGAGATTTGATTTTGACTTAATTATGGATTCCTATAATAAGGCTATGAAAAAAATTTTATACCTAACATTTTATTGCAATAATCTCGGTGTAAGGTAATACATAAATAAATCATTAAATGGGCGTATACTTAAATTTTATAACTTCAAAAATTCATTGCTTACTTTTATCACCTTTATGCAAATGTCTCTTATGTTTTATTTTTATTGGCTTATGTATGACATTCGTATTTTGAAAATCCATCTTATTTTAAAACTGTTAATCACATGTCCTACAATAGATAGTATTTTCTATACCCAAATAAGGGATTATTACGAAAAGAAATAATTTTAAACATAAGTTCAAGTACCAAGTATAAAAAAAAATCATTTACATTATTCTCCAAAATTTTAAAATGAGTAGATAATAAAATGTTTATTGCTATGCATCTGATTTAAATAACTGACCTAATTTATATTTACACCTCCATAAATTCAATTATAATAAAACCTTATATTTAATAAATTGAGTGTATAACTAATCGTGAGTGTATAACTAAGTAATTTATTCCACATGAATCTTCAGTCAGTAATAGAGATACTCACGGGAGTGATTTTCTTAACCCGTTCCCGCCCACTCACGATTATACCCATCGCTCCCGTTCACTCCCATTCCCGTCGAAAAATTGTCACTTCTGCCCGTTTCCTTCAAATTAGTCCCGTTCCCGGTAGAACCCGTTTTATACCCATCGCTCCCGTTCAATCCCATTTCCATAGAAAATTGTCACTTCTGCCCGTTTCCTTCAAATTAGTCCCGTTCCCGGTGAACCTGTTTTATACCCATCGCTCCCGTTCACTCCCATTTCCATAGAAAAATTGTCACTTCTGCACGTTTCCTTCAAATTAGTCCCGAACCCGTTATCTTTATTTCCGGTCCCGCTTGATCAAAAAAGTTTTTAATTTTAAATAACGAAAATAAAATGTAACATTCCCAGCATATTTATTATCCACTCCCGCCCGTTTCAATTTCCGTCAAAAAATTTCCACATCTGCGCGTTCCCGTTCCCACCGGTAAGGAGGACCTTTAAAACTCTCGGTCCGATTTCTATCTCTAATCGGTAATAAATGATTCTGTATTAATTGAGAGTTAATATCTCTGTACCAAATTCCATCGAAATCGTTTCAGTGATTTTGTCGTGATTGAATGATTGGTTTTGTATCCCATAGAAACATCCTATCGAAACAAAATCATCCTAGGTGCGTATTCAAGGTAAATAGCGTTTGTATACAAAGTTTCATCACATTTAGTTCAGTCATTTTAGTGTAATGGAATAACTAATTTAGTGTCCCACGGGAACTTTCAATCGGGATAACGTTATTCTCTGTGTTAACTCAGCATAAATAGTGTCTGTGTACAAAATTTTATCAAATTCGGTTTTAGCAACACGTGACTGAGTAATTGGGATTGTATCCCCCAGGAACATTCAATTGGGATAAAACTATCCTATGTGTTATTAAAATAATTCCAGTATGTATTCATAGTAAATAGTTTTTATATACCAATTTCACCGAATTCAGTTCAGTCATTTTGCTGTGGTTAAGTAACTGGTTTTGTATCCCACAGGAATCCTGAATCGGGATAAGATTATTCTATGCGTTAATTCAGGAAAAATGTTGCCTGTACATCAAATTCCATCGGATTCGGTTCAGTTATTTGAGCGGGATTGATTAACTGAATTTGTATCCCTCAGGAACATGAAAACGGGATAAAATTATCCTATGTGTTATTAAAATAATTCCAGTATGTATTCATGGTAAATAGTTTTTACATACCAATTTCACCGAATTCAGTTCAGTCATTTTGCTGTGGTTAAGTAACTGGTTTTGTGTCCCACAGGAATCCTGAATCGGGATATGATTATTCTATGTGTTAATTCAGGAAAAATATTGCCTGTACATCAAATTCTATCGGATTGGGTTCAGTTATTTGAGCGGGATTGATTAACTGAATTTGTATCCCTCAGGAACATGAAAACGGGATAAAATTATCCTATGTGTTATTAAAATTACTCCTGTATGTATCCATAGTAAATTGTTTCTATATACCAACTTCATCGAATTCAGTTCAGTCATTTTGCTGTGGTTAAGTAACTGGTTTTGTATCCCACAGGAGCCTTGAATCGTGATAAGATTATTCTATGTGTTAATTCAGGATAAATATTGCCTGTAAATCAAATTCCGTCGGATTCGGTTCAGTTATTTGAGCGGGATTGATTAATTGGTTTTGTATCCCCCAGGAACATGAAATCGGGATAAAATTTAGCCTATGTGTTAAGTCAGTGTATAAGAAGTTTGTACGTAAAATTTTATCAAAATTCGTTCAGCCGTTTTGGCGTGATTGAGCAACAAACATCCAAACATCCAAACATCCAAACTTTCACATTTATAATATTATTAAGATTTTAATATATCGCCTTCCTAGTATGAAAGTGAGATATCTGGGAAATGTTTGTTTTGAGATAACTGCATTTTAAATTTTAATAATAAATTAGTTTAAACGATGACCTTGAAATTTGAAACAATGTCCTACAAAATATATCCCGCGAACTTCTGAAATATACTATTTGATAGGTAATTAACTTATCTATTATATGGCACTAAAACTGAAAATCGGGAAATTCCCAGATATCCGACTTTCATTCTAGGAAAGCGATATATGCGGTACGGTTCGGTAACGCATTTCGGACCCAGTTTAATTCAACGAACAGAGAACAACTAACTATAGCTTCTCCTAAAGTTAAATAATAATAAACAACTAAGCAGGTTATACTACGTAACTAACGTATTATAAGTCCTATGTTTGTTGCATAGAATTATATAAGATAAATTAATTAATTACAACAAATCTTTGTAAAGCGATAATATGAAACTGGTTATTAGCAAATATGTCGTCGTCATTTAACAAAATCTGTCGTTTCGGTGAACAAACTAATATATAACAGTTTTCCTCCAATGGTCAATCATAACACACCGATTGATTACAGAACGGCTTCTGATTCGTTTCTTAATATACGTATACGAAATTGATTATTTTGACCTGACAACCTTGTTTATGTAAAAGAAACTCCCAGAATAAATTAGAAATATTACTTGCAGACTAAAAACTTTTTAGCTATAATATGGTACGATTCTTGGTTTTTCTAAAAGGAATGTAAAGAAATTACTAATACATCAGGTATTCTATATTATTTCCAATTGTTTTTAAATTCCTTAAAGGAAATTAGATCTAGGTTGTCATGGAATCTCCACAAACATGACATTCAATAAAGTATTATGCAGACGACATAACTCAGATGTTATAACAATTAAGTATTAAGTTTGATGACAACATAATAGATTTTGAATAAAATGTACATGTGTATACGGGGAATACCCGAATTATGTTGATAGCTATGATGTTAGGTACCGGTGCTATGAAGCACACGGCACCAGAGAAGAGATGTTTTGACCACTAAAGAGATCAGACGTATTTTTGAACAACTAATTTGATATTTTTAAACAATGTAATTTTCAATAAGCATCTCTCATTTTTGTGTTGTGTTTCGCGGTTAATATACAATTATATGTAATTTTAAAAAATATTTAAATAAAATTAATTGAAATAAAAAACAATTCGACTTTTATTTATTAAATTAAGAAATTAACCAAAATATCCGTTGCGCAATACAGACCAAACACCGCGTTATGCAACATAAAATTGTCGATACTGCCAGAATTCGAAAATTAATCACGTTATTAAATATAAATCGACAAACTAAAATAAATAAAAAGTTAAGAACGTGAAAACTGGAAAAAATCTTCTGATATAAAAAAGTTAAAAATAAAGTGAACAAACAAAACTAAAATAAAACAAAGAAAATTTAAACTAAAAAGTTAAACAAAGACAATTACAAACAATTAAATAAATAAAATTTAAACTGAAATTTTTTGCCAAAATTAATAATTATAATCTACAAAAAATGTATGGGAGAAGAGGAACATTCGAACAAGGACACCGTGGTACATCGTGGAGCAGCAGTATCCAGAAAAACCTTCCAGATACATCAGGAGCAGTTGCAGTTATTGGAGAAATCAAGTAATGCCCGTACCAAATCCAGAAATATGAACAACAAATCCAACAATGATACCAAGAATTTGCATCATGTAATAAATAGGTAAAATAATTAAATAATTATAATCAAACCATGTTAAATTTTGTAAACGAAGATATGGATTTCTTAAATTCAATTAAATTTGATTTCACTAATGATCAATTAACAATATTTGGATTTTTAAAGAAAATTAAAAATTGTTTCACATCTTTAGATATTTCTGATGATTGCAGGAAGATACAAATTGTAAAAAATAGATTAGTAGGACCGGCTAGACTTATTTTTGAGAGTTCAAATCCAAACTTCAATACATTTCAGGAACTAGAAAATTTTTTAATCAATACATTTTATAGTGAAAAAGATGAACATAGAATTAGATCAGAAATTTTAGATTTCAGTCGTAGATACCAAGGTCCTGAAACACCTATAGAATATCTTTGTAAAACATTTGAAGCCGCTAGTAATTTGAGAGATCCACCATCTGACAAATTTTTAATACAATGTATATTTGCCCAATTACAAGATTATTATGGATCACATATTTTAGCATGTAATTGTAAAAATTTAATAGAAGCATGGCAAACAATAAAACGTTTTGATGATATCAAAAACAGTCAAAAAAGAAACGATTTTAACGGTTTTCATAGAAATTATACAAACAAAACAAGAAACAACTTTTATAATTCAAACAGAAATAGTTTTACTAGTAATACATATTCACTACAATCAATTAATAACAATTTTAATGGAAATTTCAACAATGATAACTTTAATTCAAATTCGAATTTCAACAATTTTTCAAATAATCTTCAATCTAATTGTTGGCGTAGGGCAAATTTAAATAGAAATAATAGCAATTTCAATGAAATTCAGTGTAGTCAAAATTTTAACAATTATTGCAATACGAATTACAATTCAAATTCAGATAAAAAATCAAATTACATTCAAAATAATAGTTCGGATAATACTTCAGATTGTAATACAAACATTTCGCAACCGAATCCTAAAACAGATGTAAATATTGAGCTTGTGTCAAATACAGAAAAGAAATCCGAAAGTTTAACCAATTCAGTTCCTACAATTGATAAAATTAACAATGAAAATTTAAATGTTACAACAATATCCGTTAATTTAACCAGTTCTGTTTTCACAAATGACAAATCTGATGAAATTAATGAAACTAACAATGAAAATGATAAAAATTTTGTACAAAAAGTTCCGTCTACATCAAATAAACCTTCTTTGTCAGATATCCGTCAGTCTGTTTTATTCACTAATCTTAATGAAATTCTAAGACAATTTAAAAAGAATATACAAATAGAATTGCAAAACACTTTCCTTCATCAAATTTTATGTAGTGATCCTTTAGAATCTAGTAATAAAGATAGTAATAATTCTGAAAATATTAAAAAAATTTCTGAAACAGAAAATATTAATCCAAAAGCAAATTCGAATATTGTTAACCCTTTGCCTACACCAAACGATGTTAATATTTCAATAGTTAAGGTTTCTAAATCACCTCCTGTTAGAAAAAATAAATGTATAAATGTTATGAATAAAGTTTCGGATATTTTACAAAAATCAGACGAATTTATAAATAATGATATTTCTAAAAATATTTATTATGAAATTTTCAATCAGAAAACTGAACTATTTAAGGAACTTTATAGTAAACATATCGAATTGTCTGTTACTTATTGTAAGGATTTTGTAGAAAATTGCGTGAATAGGAAAATATTTTTAATTCACGAGGGTCCGTTTCGTATAAAATATAATTAATTTTCTTTTGGGTTGAAACTTTAAAACGACATTGCGCGAAAAGGTAATACGAGTTTTATAGCAAATTCTTTACAATAAAACCCTAATAAGGACCCAAAACACCCTAAAATGGATTAGACAACCCAAATATGACAATTATAACTACCGAATTTTGAAAAATATTATACTTAATTATGAAAAAAAAAATTACCTTTAATATTAAAAATACTTTTGATAAGTTTATAAAAAGAAAAATTGAATATATTGTTGGTATTGAAAGAAAATATGAATTTATGACTAAATATTGTGATGTGTTATTTTGAAAAAAGAAAAAATATGTAATGTTAAAAGGAATTTATTGTTATTGAAAAGTGTTTTTTATTATTGAAAATATATTTTGTGAGTACGAAAAAGAAAAATATGTATTTTTGAATTTAATAATGAATTTTATGGTGAAACTAATACTTAGGGAAGTACTATATTTGAAAATTATGAAAATGACTTAAAATAATATGAAAAATGTGACTTCAAAAATGAAAGAAAATGACAATAATACCCAAATTTGACAGAAAATAAAGATTTGCATATTTGAAAATTCTAAGAAAGGTTGATTCTTGTTTCATAAAATGAAAAATAAAGATAATAGTTATATTTTTGTAAAGCATTTAAATACATACTTAAAAAATAATAGTGAATGTAATGAAAAAAAAAAAAAAAAAAAAAAAATTTTGAAGGCAATGAAATGGTTTAGATAATAATATGTTAAAGATTTTATTGATATGAAATTTTCATTTTGAATTAATATAAAATATATTATGTATAATATTTGATGTTTGAATGATATGTATAATGAATTCTTATGATTGGTGATAAGAAAATTTAGATTTACAGAAGCGCTGAAAATGCGTTCGTCTATTTATGACTTTGAAACAAGCATGAGAGTTCAAATTGATGGAAAATATTAATTTTATTGTGTATTGAGTTAAGTAATGTTGTTGTCTTCAATATAAGAGAAATATAATATACATTCATGTTACAGTATGTACATTTAACAACGGACATATGTGTTTCACATTTTCATTTTGACTTGTAATGACTTATAACGTTTATAGCCTCTACAAATTCTGAGTATTATTTGAAATAAGGCGTACTAATTGCAAAGAATGATCTGAGGGAATTCGGTATTGCATCCTTAGATGACGGCACTATGGAGCATTAACCGAATTTGTAGTGTAAAAACTTGAAATTTTTATGATTAATGCTTTTTCTGGATTCTGGGTGGCATACGCTTTAATCCACTTATTCGAACCATGTCGACAGTCCCATCAGGCTGGCGACGCGTGTATTACCTGATGTAAAAAAAACTTTTAAAATTTTTAGGGGGGTTAAATTTATTAGTTTCCGTTTTGTAACTTTTGCAGGTATCTGTCGTTACGTTGGCCGTCCGGTAGATCCAACCAAGTAGATTTCACAGGGGATAATTTTTGGGGTTTTTACGGTTTTTATAACCATCGTACGTCGTGAATATAGAAATTATCACTTCGTACAAAATTTTTGCTTATCCCTGTTGTTAGAGTCAAATTTTAAAGAAAAAAAAAATTCTGTTTAAAAAAAAATTATTTAATTTGTGAATGAATGTATGTTGTATATTAGAAAAGGATAAAATTTATTTTACGAACTCATGTTAAAATAAAAGAAAATTCGTTTAAAGCGGCTTCTACACGATGCTACGAACGTTCCTTCCAACATTCGATCGAACGTTTGAGGCAATTAAGTTCGATAGTTGGTGCGACGAATGTATCTGCTACACGGTGAGTCGAATGTTTGATCCAATACGAATGATGATGTGTTGGTACTCAGTGGGCGACGATGTCATCTGTCTGATGTTATCTCTAATGTTATACACTGATGTTGTCTCTCTTGTATAATGTGTTGGGACAAACGTGACGAAGATGTTATCTGTCTGATGTTATCTCTAATGTTATACACTGATGTTGTCTCTCTTCACATGAACGAGTCGTGCGCAACCAACGAACACAACCAACATTGACCTTCAAACGTTCGAAGCATCCCTTTGACTCGGTGCAAGAATACCGACATCGAACGGGACACGACCAAATGCGAATGTTTGACGCTCGACATTGGACACTCGTAGGTTCGAACAACGGCTACACGATGCTATGAACCATCCAACGTCGAATGTTGGAAGGTGTTCGTAGCATCGTGTAGCAGCGGCATAAGATCTAACTTGTCCTTATACAAAGAAAAAAATATTTAAAAATCTATTCTCACAAAATAAAAAAAAAAAAAAAAAAAATTATTTTGTTTCGGCGATCAAAAAAGAATTTATTATTTTGTCATGGAAAGAAAAAAATAACTAAAAGGCTAATTAAAGTTGTTTATTTCAAATGAAAAAGTATGTATATGTATAGTGTGTACATATACTTATCTGTGTGTATTTCTACGAAAAAGATATATGAATTCAATTGAATTTATGGGAACTAAAAAATACCTTTAAAATAATAAGCCGAAAATGACTAATACAGTGCTAGTATTTTATATATGTAGATGTATTTCGGAAATAATACTTAACGATGTCTCGATGTAATGTTTGTTAAAACTTGTCGAATACATAAGCACAGTATACGTTAATATAAAAACGAGGACAAATTGGACACGTGAATTTGACTTTATGAGAATCTATTGAAATATACAATTACATGTACCTTTTAATGAAATAAAAAATAATTTTGAAATTTTATATTTGTAACAGCGATTGAATCGTATTAATAAAGAATTGTTTTATTATACATTCTATTAAAAATACATATTAAATTGAGTTGCAGTAAAAGAAACTTTATTTTATTTTGAATTATGAAAAGATTTTCATGTTGATCTACGATTTTGATTTGAAATACAAATTTTGAATAAAGAATTTTATAATAAATACATTTAATAATAACATTTGATAGGTTATCTAATAAAATTTAATTAACATTTGTTAATTAATTGAATAATTATGATATTATTTTTAAGAGTTTTGTATCTTTTGTAAATTATATGTAAGAAAAACATAACACATTGGGGAGATGTCACAATTTTGTAACTTTTGAGAATTTTGCTTTGAATTTTGCCGAAAAAATTTCAGTTTCCGTGAGGAGGGGATTATGTCATGGAATCTCCACAAACATGACATTCAATAAAGTATTATGCAGACGACATAACTCAGATGTTATAACTAGAGTTGGGAGAACAGTGGTCCCGAACAGAATCGCCATATAAAATATTTTGAATTGGGGGGCTATAAATTTTATTAGAAGGCTGAGGATTTTCCCCTGGATTTGATGACTAGCCTAAGGAAGCTTTAAAGAACAAATCAGTAAAAATTAAAAATTACCCATTTTTCATAATATAATATATAATTTTAATTTTAAAAATAATTTAAAAAAATTAATGTTGAATAAATAAGTGGTCGACTGTAATACAAATTAATTTAAACGAATTCAAAACATTTATATTGTAAACAATATCTCTATTTCCGTTGTGATTATTTTAATAATATGTACATGTCACCTTCTTTATACCTGCTTTAACGTAAACAAAATTGATTGTGTTAGTAGATTGTATCACTCTAGTAGGTCGCTCACAAGACTGAACATGGTTTTGTTTTTGCATTAGAAAAATATAAAGATATGTATGTACATATAACAAGCAAAATGATTCATAATATTGGCAATTAAAAAACACAAACAGACACAAAATAACATTAACGATGTGGTATTAATAGTAAAACGTCGTAAAATTGATTTTTAAAAAGATTGATAATATTTTTACGTTTTATGGCAGCCCTCCAGTTCTATTCGTAGCCCCCCAGTAGAAAATATTTTATATAGCGACTCTGTTAGGGACCTTTTGTTCCCATCTCTGGTTATAACAATTAAGTATTAAGGTTGATGACAACATAATAGATTTTGAATAAAATGTACATGTGTATACGGGGAATACCCGAATTATGTTGATAGCTATGATGTTAGGTACCGGTGCTATGAAGCACACGGCACCAGAGAAGAGATGTTTTGACCACTAAAGAGATCAGACGTATTTTTGAACAACTAATTTGATATTTTTAAACAATGTAATTTTCAATAAGCATCTCTCATTTTTGTGTTGTGTTTCGCGGTTAATATACAATTATATGTAATTTTAAAAAATATTTAAATAAAATTAATTGAAATAAAAAACAATTCGACTTTTATTTATTAAATTAAGAAATTAACCAAAATATCCGTTGCGCAATACAGACCAAACACCGCGTTATGCAACAAGGTATATAAAAATATATAATTATATTCAGATCCAGAGAGGCTTTTCACTGTCAATATATGTCTATTCAATATTTTTTTCATTAATTTCAAAACGAAATAACAATATCAAAAAGAATCAACTAGCATTACTCTAAACCGAGCTTCATCAACTAGAATAGCAAGAGACGTGTATTTGAAAAATTGATACAAATTTACATTGAACAAAACCAGAGATCGATAAATTAAGGAAAGTGTTTATAGTAAATTGATTAAAGTGCAACAGACAAAGAACAGTTACATAAAATAGTGACGCGATAAAGCTTATGAAAAGTATTAATGGAAATGTATCCTCGTGTAAAAGACCCTATTATCTCAATTGATTTTTTTGGTAGAAATGCTAAACTTTATTTTACTAAAGCAAAGTGTATCATAATAATTATTTAGTGATAATTTAAGCTAGATATAATAAAAAGATGTATATAACAACGCAGCAGTTATTTAAATTTGATTTAAACGAACGAGCGAACGAACGAATTAACGAATGCACACACAGACATCACACTAAAAACGATGGATTTGGATTCTAGTAACCTTGAAACGTGGAGATATGTCCAAATTAGCGATTCTTAAAATCGGATCCATTACAATAACTTCCAATGGGAAGTTAATAATACAATATAATCTACCCTATTATTTTCTTCCAATATGGTCATAAAATGGCCATATTTTATCCAAAAATCTGGTTGTAGCTTAGCCAATAAAGAAATGTGTTGTGAATATTCTGTCCAAATTTGAGCTAATTTGGATGAATAGATTTAGAGTAATCTTGACACAAGTGTCGAAAAAGGTCATTTCGAGAACAACGCGTTTAAATTGATTTCTGATAAGTATAGCTATAAGAAACCGCAAAAACAAAAAAGTCGATTTTTTAAAGTTTCTGGACTGGTGAACCCCCTTAATAAGATTCATTTTCGATTCACAGTTTGTTATTTTCTTACTAAAATTTAAATTGGTACTAAGACGTCTACGATTCGCACCGAGAACGTCTCTGTTTTTATTAAATGTTCAACTCTTCTATCCGTTGCCATTAGTACTGTAAGCTGTTATTAAGGAGGGGGTAAGGTTAATTCGTACAAAAAGGGCATATTTTTGTTATTTTATTTTGACGACACAGTTAAAATCTCTTTATTAAAACCAATGGTA
This sequence comes from Brachynemurus nebulosus, assembly GCA_035578155.1. Classification (NCBI taxonomy): domain Eukaryota; kingdom Metazoa; phylum Arthropoda; class Insecta; order Neuroptera; family Myrmeleontidae; genus Brachynemurus; species Brachynemurus nebulosus. Next base: position 27,181,447 of record JAPWDM010000003.1, read on the forward strand.
CATTAAAGTATGACATTCGAAGAATATTGTATAAAATTTTCACGAAGAAATATTAAACAATACAGTAATGGCAGCGTGACATTCGACGTGCCTCGGAAAAAAGTAGAATTGCGGCGCCCCTCATCACTTGGTGCTGGATTATTCGAAATAAAAAAAAAGTTAAAGTTCTTTCGTTGGATAATAGTTTTCCTCAGGTAACGCTGGGAGGGTTTTTCGAAATTTCAATTTTTCACTTTTTTGGAACACTTAGAAAGGAAAAACACGATTTTTTGCGAAAAAAATCGGCTAATTTGTTATTGTAAAATAAAAATTATTAACAAATTGGAAAAAAACTCTCCAGCGTTACCTCGTAAATTATGTACAGAAATAGTGTTCAAAATTTCAAAAGGATCGATGCTGTAGTTTTGAAGTTATGAGGGGCACCGACTTTGAAAACGTGAGCTGTGGGGAAAACGCTTTCAAGTTTTGAACACTTAAAAATTCTTGTATAAAACTGATATAGAATGCTTACTGCTAAACTAAATTTTGTACCCTACGCTGACAAAATATATAGTACAGGTATAAACACGTTTGTACTTGCATTGAAATTTCATTGAAATATAACTGAGGGAGAGATATATAGAGAGCGAAACATCTGCCAGGTAACAACAAAAATGCCTATAACTTCGTCAATTTTGCTCCAATCAACTTGAAATTTTGAAACAATATTCTTGAAATATTATTCATTCAGTTAAAAAAAATCAAAAAAAAAATTATTTTAATACCTTACCCCACCCTTAATATGAAGTAAATATACATATCCTATACCTAATTATTTGTGTTATAAAGACTAAACTATTTCTTTTTTTAATTTCCTCAAGAACTGGCAAAATAATTTTCTATAGGTTTTACTGAATAAAATAGATGATTTCAGTAATTGCTAAAATTATCAATCTGATGAATTGATAAAGGTTAATTTTTTTGAAAAAAAATGACTGAATACTTACTGTGATTTAAAGATGGTCGATCTTTTTTCTTTTTTTTTAAATATTTTTTGTTGCAATAACAAAAATTTTTACTTTGTAGCAAAACAGTTCACTAGTTCCAGTAACTATCTATTGTTGTAAACATTCATAGTGTCAGTTAATAAATTTTTTATTTGAACCTTTTTAGTTATCACGACTTTATTTATAATACCGTAAATTATAAAACGTTGTTTGAGCAACTACTTCAAGTTGACTAAAATTTCTTTAATAACATAACAACAGTTCAGCTTTTTCAATGTTTGTACAGTTGTATTTACATACCTATATTTATATATTGATATAATTTGTGATATATTATTTTCCTAAGCATGCACGCATTTTATAAAGCTTATCGTATGTATACTCGAATTTATATAAACTGGAAATTATTCATTCAGTAAGAATGCACGTAAGTTTATGTATCAGACACGCTTGTAATATAGTTGTGTCTCACAAGATCTACTATCTAATGTATTGAAAAAGGGTAGAGTAGGAAATATAATAAGGGTAACTTCAAAAATATAAACTTTACCGCATCGATGCAGCATCATGACTTTTCTGATGCGTCTAATACTACATGATGCGCTGCTGATGCTCTCTTGAAATTTGATGCACATTAGATGTTTTTGAATGGAATATTGACATCATTTAGCTTCTGATTTGGCTACAGATAATATAGCAATACAGTCCTTGTATAGGTATATTATCTTTGAATATCAACTTGAAATATTGAAAATATTGAAATTATTTGAATAAAAAATATTACATACCTATTTTGAGTGCAAGATGTATTCAAATAGTTTAAACAATTTTAATCAAAGGTAAATACATTCATCTTTTTCAACAATTTGTTTTTCGGAATTATTCCTGTTGGTGTTAATACCTACATAATATGGCAAGTTGCATCTTGGACACGCATCACCAAATTTCTTGATGCATTATTTTAACGCATCAAATGCAAAAATGAACTTTTGATTTTTCGTTGTGATGCGTCTAATGCGTTTTTGAACTATTGACTTTACCCTATGCAAGCAGTGATACATTTTTGAAGTTAGCCTAACTTTTATATGTGACAAAATTTCATTTTTACATTCTTACGGTGTGAATCATTTTCATTTAATATAAATTTGCCTATATGTGTTTAGTATATGTTAATAAGTCGTAAGTTATTGTATGTACATATTATGTATGTATAATGTATGTATGCGTTTAGCCTCAAGATAACAAACACTCAAGTCGCTGGTTGTGGTAATAAGACGAAATTAAAATTCAACGTACAAGTAATGAACACAATGAGTGCTTTTACTTGTTACCTACTCATTGTGAGTTAAATGTTTCACTTGTTCGCATAAAATAACATTAAATAATTTAAGGAAAATTACTCGGTAGTTTGTTGGAAATAATTTCATTTAATTAACTGTTTGTTTAGCCTCCCGACAGAAACGACAGATTTCAAAATTCAATCAAAATATTCATTGTGAATCAACAAAAGGGGAATAAGTAAAAAACTCGTCAAATGAGTGCTCTACACGCATCATATCAATGCTATTCAATGATTAGAATTTTTCACAGTTCACAATTTTTAAATATATTCGATAACGTTTCTCATGCATGTGTTACGTGAAAGTTAATTACGTGATGTTTTAGTTTCCTATATCTCTCAAAGGATTATGAGACTTAAAAATTAAAAGTGGTTAAAATAACCTCAGCTTCATTTTAAAAGATTATTTAAGGCAATTTTAGTGACGTGTCACAATCACTGTAGTCTTACTCTATTACTTTTGGTATAGAACCACTGTAACCTTACTACTTTAGTATAAAGCTGCTGTCTGAATGAAAAATTCTAAAGAAATGGCAGCTTTAAATAATAAAATCTCACAAGCATTTTCAAAATGTGCAAATTAAACAAACTCATCAGTTACTGAAGCAATTCTTTAAAAAATAATTTACTTAATATGAAAATAACTTTGATTTGTTACTTTTAACTAAACTGAAGTTTTCTTGTAACGAGCCACCTTTCGAGTAGTTATCTCAATAACAGGTTTAACACAATTGAAAATTATTTATTATTATTACCTATCTTTCATTAATAATTTATTATTATTATTATCTTTCATAATTAATTAAAAATAAAAAACTTTTAGATCAAATTTTACTGTAATCATAAACGCAATCTGTTAAATTTTGAATAATATAATGCAGTAAAACCTATACATCGTCAAATTTAAAATAACGAACTCACATGGAACAAATTTAAAATGGTACGCATGCGCAATTTTTTTAAATGACTTTTTAATTAATTATGCTTTATCAGGCGACCCTACTAACATTTTACCGTAATATTTAGACACTACAAACGATAATCTTTCTGTTGTTACCAAAAAAAATTACATTCACGATTGCTTCCGGCTAACTTCAGTACAAAATTTTGATTATTAATTACAAATAAACTAAAGGGCTACAAACGAAATAAATATACTACAAACATCTACAAACGGCCTACAATCGATTGAAGTTATTAAATTTTGACTACAAAAAAACTTCCGGCCAGCGTCATGATGCCGCCGCTTTGACCTTACTACTTTTAAGATGAAACGCAGATTATGAATTATTTTCTTCCTATAACTACAACAGATACAATTGAACCCTTCTACGAAATTTAAAAATTTGTTGTAACCGTAAAGTAGGAAAAAAGGTTCGTTGAAGACTATGTCCGTGTTACTAAAATCTCTTTGTGGTGATCTGATAATGTAATCGTTATTTGAACATTTCGTATGTCCGATGCGATGATTATGTAAAGCAATTTTTTTTTCCTGGAGGGTGCTCACACAATTACAATGATATAATGTAAATGAATTAGATTTAAGTGGACGATTAAAATGCGTGAAATTTGAATTGTCTTCTTATCTTTGTTTCCACTGTTAAAAATTATTAAAATATATAGTGTGGTCGAATAAAAGAGTGTAGTCGCAAACATTTTTAATTTTTTGGAGCGTGCATAAAAGGAACAATATAGATTTATCTAATATCGAAATACTTAATGCAGAACTCGTCTTTAATACTCATGATCATCTACTAATTCATAGGTATTATTCGTTTCTGTTTTTGTTGCAAATAAACGTTGCACAAATTGAATTGAAACCTTTAATTGAATTCACCTGATGACAGTTTAAAAACTGAAAGACTGTTCGTACTCATATTTATATGTACTTATATATTTACGGATTTTTACAAAGTAAACCTTTCGATCGTTATTTACTTAATACAAGTATCCTATTCCCTGTTACTCATTCCCCTCTCTCCCTAGTAAAGTAGTGAACTGGATTATTTTTTTACTAGTGAAGTAAGGAGCTTGGTAGCCAAATAGGTCCACCGTTCGTACAGGATAATTTCAAGTCTTTGTCATTTTCATCTATTTTCAATTCATCTCAGAGTGAAAAACCTTGTTTTGCTAATAATGTTGGTGTTATTTAACATGCATATTTAAAACTTTAAGACCGTTTGTGTTGTCATAGATGCGCTCGGCAGGAACTTTTGACGCTCGTGTTCTGTCGGTTCGGACTCTAGAACCGCAAATTTGGAAAAACGAACGTGGCAATTTCCGTAAAGTCGACCCCCTACGAGCTTTCGTGACTGAAATGGTTTCAATTGTTAAAATTATACTAGTGCTGGTTCTGTTGATTAGGATTTTTGAGTCAGAAATATATAGAAAGTTGACCATCTTGAAGTTGCTCTCGCTCGCCTCTCATGTGAGCTACGGTAACGGTACATTGAGTTATGATACTGACGCCCAATTAGTTGGAATTTAAGAGCTAAAAATGTACTCAACACAATTCAACAATATAATGTAACATAAGAGCGACAAATTTAAAATATATTGGTTAAGTATAAGTGAAAAATTTAAAATAGTATGCATGGGTGGCTTATTGAAAAAGAGTGACCTTATCAATTTTATTGGAAAGTGGTCTAAATAATACCTTAAGATGAGACATTAATCCTTACAAAATTTTAAATTGAACATATTTTCCCACGTTATAATAAATTCGAGTTGGTTTAGGGGGGCCACTATCACCAGATCGGATGATTTGAAACTAAAATCTCCGTGTCAGTTTCACATTTTGCAACTAACTGTATGATTAAAATCGTTTTAAAGAAAACGACAAAGTTTTCGAATTGAGAATTAAAAACTTTCACAACTAAAATAAAACTAACTATTTGAAACACCATATACCACCTACGTACACCCCCGACAGAAAGTTTAATACCACTTCATTTTTTTTTTAAATGGCTTTATCTATGCAATGAAAACTCTAATTTAAACAACGTTGTGTATAGGATTTGATTACACATTTAGCTTCAAATCCATGCACCTGTTTAAATTATTTAGGTATTTCTTTGACGATCACGTCAAAGAGTGAAAGTTAATATTCTCTATTTTTTTTTTTAAATTGAAATATAATTTTTTTAATAGATAAACATTGTTCTCTCTTAATTGACGTTTCCATCATATTAAACAACACATTTTTAGCTTTCTAACGACCACCGAAAAATTTCCGAACGGTCATTAGTTACGAAGTTATGAACAGTCAAAGTTTAATGTGGGCTCTACTCTTTGAATTACTATAACTCGGTTAAAGATCGTCGTACAGCAATGGAAAAAAAACGAAATTAAATTGAATTTAATTGAAAAAATATTATTCGAATTAATAGTGAGCTTTGAACGTAAAAATTCCATTTTAAATTCTTATATCAAGTTTTTTTTCACCATAAATCAAAAACAGTAAAACATAAAAAAAATTTTAAGGAAAAATTCTGAAAGTAGAAATTCTAAGCTTTAATATTGTTTTTAAATCAACGCTCTCTCATTTTTTTGCCGAATTTGCAGGGACTTAAACATAAAACACTCTTTTTATAAAGACATGTGAAATCGTCAAAAAGTTTAGAACCATATCTAATAGTATTACATACATTTTTTGTCTATTAAAGAAATTATATTTCAATTTAAAAAAAAAAAATAGAACATATTAACTTTCACTCTTTGATGTGACGTGATCGTCAAAGAAATGCCTAAATAATCTAAATAAGTGCATGGATTTGAAGCTAAATATGTAATAATATCCTATACACAACGTTGTTTAAATTAAAGTTTTCATTGCATAAATAAAACCATTTAAAAAAAGAAATTCAAGTGGTCTTAAACTTTCTGTCGGGGGTGTATATATCGCTACAATGCCGCTACACAATTTTTTTTATTAAAGTACTTAAATCATAAGATAAGGAATTATTACTGATTAACATAACGCTTCGTTGAATTTAGACACGCCAACCGCAGGCCTCCACCATGTACAAACACACAATACCTATATATGGGAACTACCTATGTATGTATAGGTTTGTACCTACGTCCAAACCACATGACTACTACATAACACTGATTATTTTACACTGGAATAAAGTCGACTGAATCGGAGCCGACGGAGCTAAAATAAAGTGGTGTTACAGAGGTAGAGAGGCGCATGTAAAATAATGGAAAGAAAAAAAAACTCATGATAATTTATGGTTTGCTACATAAAATTTGAAACATTAATTTTTTCTAGTTACGCTCTTGTGATTCGAAAAGTTATTAAAAGTTGACGCTAAATCATTTTGACAGAATGAAAAAAAAAGTCCACAGTACGCAGCACAGAGGCGACAATTTTTAAAAGTATCGGTTTATTTTTTGTGTTGATTTTTGTGTAAAATATTTGTCTTTTCATTGGCAATGATACAGAGATACCGATTTAAATATTTGGTGTGATATTATTTTTAAAAAAATTGTGCTTAATTCTAAAATAGCTTAAATATGCAAGCACTGAGTAAAAACGTACACGGTTGTCAGGAATCGTGAGGGAGCTTTCTCTCTTGAAAATAACTCTATACATAGATAGCGATAGCTTTTGTTTCGTTTAACTTCGGATTCAAAAATTTGGACTTTTCATGAATATAGTCGAAAATTGTCAGTCATTTTCAGAAAATGTGTCAGCTTAAAAATTTCAACATATTTTTCTTAAAAATATACGCGTCCTATTGACGTTTCTTAATTTGTTAATATACTCTCTTTATAAGCTAAGAAAGTCTTCATTGCAATTAAAAGATAAAAAATTGGCGTCAAAAATCTTTCTAACATTGGCTGCAGTTCAGATTTTGGTTCCAAAATTAATATACATACCGTCAGTTGAGTATTGGTTTGTACCAAGTGCACTTCTTAAAACCTTTTTTCTAATAGTGATTTCGACTTCCTTAATGTCCAAAACAACCATCTAGAAAATATTATTTAAAAATGAACATGGAACAAGCCAATACTCAGCTGGCGATATGTATGTGTAACAAATTAATGATTTAAAACGACCCCCACCACAGGGATCTTTATATTTTGAAAAAAAAAAAATATCAAAATGTATAATTTTAGTCCTATGGGAGCTAATTATCTCTTTATTGAAAATAATATATGAAAATAGTATGTGGACATTTATATTCAGGTAAATATTACTTTGATAATTTTTGTCAACGTGTAACAAATGAAGTGCTATATTTGTTAAAATAGTTATTCACTTGTTTATAATAACAAAATTGTTGTAATATGTAACACTTAAAAATAACAACATTCAAAACAACCACCAATTTGAGTGACGAGCTACATGTACGCTCTGTGCTCATACATAGTTACTACTAACAGGGCCGGACCTACAGTTATTACGGGGATGGCGGGGTCAACTTTGCTGTTAGCGCTCTCCCCGAGAAAAACTCCAAGTTAAAAAATTTTTCCGTGCAAAATTTTAGTGACCAGCAAAAAAAAATACTTCAAGTTTGTTTTCGGCGCCCCTAACACTGCAAAAAGCAGCCCCTCAACTTGCCTTTTTGGCGCCCCTAAAAACTTGCAGAGGGGCACGTGCCCCCGCTACCCCCCTAAATCCGCCTCTGATCACTAGTAATTTATTTGTATTGTTTCAACTATATCCACTGTGGGAAGGAAGAATAATTTGGTATTTTTCATTGATTCTGTAGTGGTCCGCAAAATATTATAAGTATGATTTCTGTAGTTGTATATTTTTAGATATGTATTTTTATTTATTTATTAGCGAATTTCGAAAACTCGAAATTCAGCTATTACAGTAGGTGTCATGACGCAATCTGAGTCCGGGACTATGGCAGAAATCTGTTTTGAGGTCCCTAGAATACGAAAATGATATTCACTAAAATTTATATATATATATATATATATATATATATATATATATATATATATATATATATATATATATATATATATATATATTTATGTGTTCCCACGATAACTCTCGAACGAAACGTCTAACGCTTATGAAATTTTGTGTGCGGACTGGATTCTGAATTGGCTTGGCTAAGTTCGTTAGCCAGACACGTCGGATGCCCAGAAGTAGGTTTTCTGGCCATTTTTTATCATTCGATCCTATCATAAGGCAATTCAATTTTTACATCGTTAAAAAGGAAAAAAAAAATTATGAAGAAAATATTCTTATAATTTTCTTTCTATTTTAAGTATTTTTCGAGAAAATGTAAATTTTCACTTTTATTCTTTCTTTGTTAGTCTAATAAGTAATTTATATTTATATCTCAGTTCTTTATTAAGTATAAAAATATTTCACTTTTTTATTAAAGAATTTTGTGAGAACAAGTGAAAACTATTCACATATATGTGATATAACACACATACATGTATAGAGTTTTGTTTCTCATTTATTGCATTATAATTAGCATGGTTCTATCCCATGTTAAAAAATGTAAATTAAACAGATTTTCTAAGCTAATGTAATGAACAATTTTTTTTTTTTTTATTGAATTTTTAAGTAAAGAAGAAATTGAAGATTATGTTATGATATAATATTATTAAATATATGAAACAAAACAAAATATGTATAATGTACATATGTATGTACGGAAAAATATTTTGAATCGATTTTGAAAATTTTTTCACTAATAATTAATAATGTTAAAAAATTAAACCATTTCAAATGGATTTAAGGTATTTTATGTGAGGTCAAGGTTTTCCGGACCTAAAAAGGCCAGAAATTAATTAACCAATCGATTTTAAAAATTTTTTCACAGTTAGTAAGTTAAAGTATTTGAATTAATTAATTAAATGATGTCCGCAAGAAGCTTACGGACTGCCATAAGTTATATGAGATCCTTAGAACCCTTTTCTTACTGTTAGAGTACTAGACTTGTATGAGTTTCGCCAGGATTTACTGATCCCATAATTGTAAAAAATAAACTAAACGACCAATTTTAAAAATTTCTTCACTGTTACAGAGCTAAACTATTTTAGATAGATTTAGAATACATTATGTAAGGTCCGCCAGGGTCCACAGGACCCAAAAGTGTCAAAAATAAACTAACTGACCGATTTTGAAAATTTTTTCACTGTTACAGAGCTAAACTATTTTAGATAGATATCGATTACGTTATGTAAGGTCCGCCTCGGTCCATAGGACCCAAAAGTGTCAAAAATAAACTGCCTGATCGATTTTGAAAATTTTTTCTCTGTTACAGAGCTAAACTGTTTTAGATAAATATAGATTCCGTTATGTAAGGTCTGCCAGAGTCCATAGGATCCAGAAGTGTCAAAAATAAACTAACTGACCGATTTTGAAAATTTTTTCACTGTTACAGAGCTAAACTATTTTAGATAAATATAAATTACGTTATGTAAGGTCCACCAAGGTCCATAGAACCCAAAAGTGTCAAAAATAAACTAACTGACCGATTTTGAAAATTTTTTCACTGTTACAGAGCTAAACTATTTTAGATAAATATAAATTACGTTATGTAAGGTCTGCCAGGGTCCATGGGATCCAAAAGTGTCAAAAATAAACTAACCGACCGATTTTGAAAATTTTTTCACTGTTACAGAGCTAAACTATTTTAGATAAATATAGATTACGTTATGTAAGGTCTGCCAGGGTCCATGGGTCCAAAAGTGTCAAAAATAAACTAACCGACCGATTTTGAAAATTTTTTCACTGTTGGGGAACTAACTATTTTAGATAGACATACATTACGTTATTTAGGGTCCGCCAGGGTCCATGGGACCCAAAAGTGGTAAAAATAAACTAACCGACCGATTTTGAAAATTTTTTCACTCTTACAGAGCTAAACTATTTTAGATAAATATAGATTACGTTATGTAAAGTCTGCTAGGGTCCATCGGATCCAAAAGCGTCAAAAATAAACTAGCTGACCGATTTTGAAAATTTTTTCACTGTTGGGGAGCTAAGCTATTTTAGATACATATAGATTACGTTATGTAAGGTCTGAAGTGTCAGTAGGACCTAAAAGTGTCAAAAATAAAATAACTGACCGATTTTGAAACCTTTTTACTATTACCAAGGTAAACTATTTTAGATTGGTACAGGTTGTGTTATATATGTATATATATATATATATATATATATATATATATATTACATAAAGTCCGCCTACAATATACGGTCGAGCTGATTTTTTAATGAGGTCCACCGGGATCTTGGAGATCCGAAAACGCCAGTAATAAGCTATCGAACCGATGCTAAAAAATTTCTCACTGCTAGAGAACTAAATTATTTTAGATGGATACAACTATGCTGCACAAAATTCGTTCGGGTTCTTGGGTCCCCAAAAATACCAAAACTAATTACCCAACCGATTTTAAAAATTCTTTTACTCTTAGAAAGCTAAACTATTTTAAATAGGTACAGGTCTTAGATGAGATCCGCCAGTGCCCAAGATTTGGAAATTCGCTATGTTATGCAGATGCTGCGACAGGGGTATTTTTTTTTTATAAAAACTGGTATTTATATTTTTACGAAGTTATTCAACATTGAAAATGAATATATTTCAACTATTAATTTCTTCTTAACTAGCTGTATGCCTGATGGAATTTCCCATCGACATCTTTTTATTGGGTACTCACTTTCTACTCACTTTTAATGTTTTTCAAAAGCCTAAATCAATATCCACGTTTATAACTTCAAAAATGATGAACTTCCCATATGAACTTTCATTTTCTGTTTTAACGGCTTACGGAATAAATTTCCAGAAACAACTGACTTTTATTTATAAATAGAAGCCTAAACACCAATTTTCATAACTCCTGCGCTTAATTTCGTCCTTCTGTACCCAACAGTTTAGGTTGTGCGTTGTCTGTCAGTCAGTCAGTGTTAGAGATTTATTAAGTAGATTTCTGCCTATGCATACTTTGAGACTATGCAAACAGTAAATAATAAATAGTCAACATATTATTACCTATGTAAATAGTATAATTTTCAGAATTATTTATTTAAAGTACAAAAAAAAAAAATATTGTTAAATCAAGGAAACAGCCATTACAGTAAACCGTTAGGATATTATTTGTCCCACCTACCCATGTACAAAATGTTACTTTTAACAGTAGGAGTAAAAAAACAAAATTGTGTCTATGGCATTCTCTAATATATGTATTTATTTCTCTTTATTTGTTCTCTGTCTTACACATAATCGTTTTATCGGAAACACTTCTGTATCCTGTATGGTGTGTAGGTTGTTTTAATGTTATCATTATATTTTCAATAATAACATTTTCGCTTTGATATGTTAAACTGTTATTTTTTTTATTTTCACATGTTACTTTATTAAAGTATTTCGTTTACATTTGACAAGTGATTTTTGTAGTTTGTATGTACATACGTTGTGTTTGTGCTTATGTTTAAAGCAAATGCCAGAGTGGTAATGAGAAGGTCGGCGTCCGATACTGGGAAATAGAGAATATAGTCTATAATCAGGAGTTTGTATACTTATAGTGGTTTTCGAACTATAGTGGAGACTTACAGTTTTTGAAGCGAAAACGTATGTTTAAGTTTTCAAAAATTAGTTTTCGTTCCAAAAATGTCAGTTTTTTTGGTCTTTGTCCTTCAGTAGGCTTATAAGGGTAGACGGATGGTTAAAAAAAGCAAAAAATTCAATTAGGGGAGACAGGGGCTAGTATTAACGAGGGTAAGTATTAACAGGCCATTTTCCGCCAAACTACGGGCGAAAAAATTAAGTACGTCCGGTTGCTGTCATCAGTAGATGACCACGGACACGTTGTGACCAATCAGTCTTCGGCCGGTTGCCGCAAAACAAAGTTGTGAGTAAGGCATAGATTTTATTAGGTAAAAGAACATTTTTAAGTCGACGGTTTTTTGATTTGAAGCATGATTTTATACCTAAAAGAGACTAAATTTATTTCAAACGGTAGCATATTCCATCTGGTATTGTATTTTGTTTAAATTTTACCGCATTATAAACGTATTCTTTTAAAAAATTTAAATTTGTAAAAAATTTACCTTCGGGGCAAGTATTAACAAAATGCATGGGGTAAGTATTAACATGTTAACATTTACCTCGTTTAAATTTTATGCAACAAAGACTATGTTTTAACTTCCCTATAAGGAGGTTATTGTATTCATCCCGATTTCAAAATCCAAATATCGTCATTTACATGGTTCGAGGTTACCTACCAAAATTTTTTTCGTGACATTGCCAAATATGTTTGCATGTATGTGTGTGTACATATGTGAGTGTTAAATTTAAATGGTTTTAATTTTTATATCTTTTCTGCAGTGAAGCAGAGGAAGAGCTTTGCTTGATCTGAGTTATCATATATTTCAGGAATTATAATAATGTTAAATAAGAGAAAGACTAATTTTTTAATAAGTAAATATTTTTTAATATATAAGATATTAAACGATTGTGGTTGTCTATCGAAGACTGAAAATTTACCAATTTTTGTTTCGTTATCATGGTCAAAGTGACGTAATTTGCTACTTAATAAATACTGACTAACTATTACCTAAAAACAAAATTAAAATAATGATTAACTTTAACTAATTAAGTAAAGATAAATCTAAAATATGAATTTTCTATGTCAAATTAATTCCTTTCTAATAATAAACACGTTAAATATGATACTTTGTTTTATTTCCTATAAGTACACATCTACAAAATATTATAATCATATTAAAACTCTAATGTTAATACTTACCCCAACGTTGTTAAAACTTGCCCCAAAAGTGGGGCAAGTATTAACAAATACATTTTTTAAGAAAATAGGTTTTTCCATAGAAAGTACAAGGGATATGTAAGTTTTTTTTATCAAAAATTATAGACAGATAGTTGATGTTTCATAACGTTTACAAAAAAATCGCTAACTAGTTTCATTTCCGTTTAATATGTAAAAAAGTAAAATCTGTTAGTACATGCCCCTGTCTCCCCTATTATATGTATTTCAATGTACGAAAGCTTTTTGTATCATTACAATAAATAGTTTCTCCAAAAAGAATTCCAAAAACGTGTTTTTTTTAGCACATCACTTGTAAAAGACTCCTTAAATACCGAGATATTTTTGTGATACTAATATTTAATTTGATTTCTCATCTCTAATTACTAATTTTTATATTTATGTTGCGCTAAAATACCAACCCCTTGCAAGAAGTTGTATGTATTAAATGTTATTTCATTCTATAAGTAACTGGACTAGAATTAAAATAAATAATATGGACTTGAGAAAGTTACAGAGAGCTAAATTATATTAAATGTACTCCGACAAGCGTCCCAGATATACAAACAAACTAAATATTTATTTCATCAAAATCATTAGGGAATATTTATATCTATTTCTTCACTTGTTTCAAAACAAATGATAGGTCCCTTGAGTACTTAACACCAAACAAATTAGACGTGTTGTTTAAATCAGTCTACTCTACTTGATATACCGTAAAACTGGATTCCCGTTTATACATATAACAGTGCATTACTAACAATAAGTGCATAAAGAATCTTAAGAGGCCTGGTTGTAACTATTTATTTATTTTTATATAACTTATAACATTATTTAAAATGTTAGTCGTGTTTATCGGGCAAGAAATCGCAGGTCGAGGGCTTAGATTCTACAGCCGGGTGTCATAGAGAAAGTTATTCTCTTTGTCTACACAATTTCAGATTTGATATCAGTGCTGGCTTACTGGGGAATCCTAGGCTCAGAGTATGAAGATTCAACACAAATCACTTAGATAAAATGTGGCTCCTTACTGTGCTACAGGGTGTTTTATTTAAAAAATTAATAACTATTTTTTTCCAGTAGGTACCTACTTTAAAACTATTTGACGCATCCCTATCATTCTTTATAGGATGTGTAGGTACCGTAAACTATCCTAAATTATGTTGAATAAAAGTTTCTAGCTACTGCCAGAGGCGTACAACCGAAGCAAATGAGGAGTTAACTCTTTCTAAATTCTACGCAGAGTTGTGTCATGTGATGTAAAAAAACAGTTTTTTACATTTTTATGTAGAAAATTGTAAAATACGTAAAAAACTGTAAAAAACCGTAAAAAATTGTAAAAAATGTAAAATACTTAAATCATTTGTCATTTCATTGACTAACAATTTATTGTAACCGACAATAAAATCACTGATGATAATGATGATGAAGATGATTGATACCTTTAATAAAATTTAACTGAATAAATAAAAATCTTTGTAATATTGAATTCTTAAATAAACTATTCTATCAAAACTAACCTTTCTTTTTCCTGTTTGTCCCCATTTATATTTTTAATTTTCAAATTACTTAATTATATTACTTTGCAAATATAGCAAATACTTCAATAGCAAATATGGAATACCATTAGTAACGCTTACATATCTATTGAATTTAAAAAATTTAGTTTCCTACATTTTTTACAGTCACTTTATCAAAACAAGTATGTGTAAATTACAAAGTTTTTTACATGTAAAAAACTGTATAATTTACCCGAAGTAAATTACACGCATAACTCTGATTCTACGCCACTGGTGGAACTGGCATTTTAGCACAATTATTCGATTCACTAAGACTTTCTGTGTAAAATACCCTTTCTTCGTAACGGGTAATTTTTAGTCGAATTTTCTCCGAAAAATTAGACTTATACAGTCTATACGATAAGAGCTGCCAGAGGCGAGAGTAGGGGCGCTATCCGTTTTCGGACCCGTAGAACACGAATATGTAGAAAAAAAATGTCTGATATATATATATATATATATATATATATATATATATATATATATTCCCACCACCTTTTAATTTGTGTAGGGCCCCCCTATGGAAGTTAAGAGATGAAATTTGGTAAAAGGGGCTCATTTTCGAGGCACCTCATACTATCAAAGTGGGGTCAAATTTTGGGCAAATTTTTTTTCTGACCCGACCTTGAAGGGGATAGTGGGGGGCGGAAAAGCAATAAAACTTTTCCAAACCGGTTTTAAATAATGTTTCGGTCAATTATCTACAACATATCCAAAATTCAGCTTCCTAGGATAATATGGTGGGAGTAGAGGGGGGAAAAACGATTTTCGCTGGATCTAACAGGCCCCCAGCCCCCCAGAATTAACGTAGAGGGTTGAAATTTGGTGTGTTGATAAAGTTCGTACCTAGGTTGTGCTTTTTGGAGGTTTTAATATTTTACCCCCACCCCCCTCATTTTTAAGCTACAATTTCATGCATTTTCGACGTTTTCGAAGTTTGTACCACTCGCACAGGTCACCCGAATAAACCTAGAGGGCTGAAATTTTGTATTCGGATTGAGTTAGTATCAAGGGGGTGCCTTTTGGGGGTCTCGACTTTTAACCCCTACCGCCACCATTTTTATACCCAAAAGAACATGATTTTTCTTGTTTTTTAACAGTTTCGTTCGGGTCAAAATCTCCCCAAATAAACCTAGAGGGCTGAAATTTGGTGTACAGGTTAAGCTAATAGCCAGACACTGTTTTTTGGAGGTTTCAACTTTTAACCCTTACCCCCACGATTTTTACGCCAATATTTCCTTAATTTTTTTGCTTGTTTTCTAACACGTCTAGAGACTCCATAAGGAAACCTGGAGGGCTGAAATTTTGTACATGTATTCAGTTAGTATCCAGCTAGTACCTTGTAGGGAGTCCACAGCACTTTTCCCCCCACTTCTCCCATTTTTACATCGGAATTGAATGCTATTGTTAAATGTGTTTTAAAAGCATTATGTTTATTCTAAATACAAGTAGGCGAATAGTAATTTTAAAAAATTTAAAAAAAAGTGAACTTACTTTTATGACAAATGAAATACATACATATTAAGTAATTTAAAAATGTTATTAAAGTCACTGTTTATTTATAAATTAGGAATTTTGGATTTTTAGTATTTATAAAATAGAAATTTTGGATTTTTTTGGAAAGAAAAAATATCTTTATAAAGGCCTTCCAGTTTACTATTTAAGGTCCTTTTCTAATATTTAAAACTAAAACATAAAGGCAATTAGCGGATAAACATGGGCAGGAATGTCCTCGTACGAATTGTGTTGGTTTTTTTTCTGCTACCTGTTTTCGGCACAAAATTGAAATTTACTAAGATACAGCCCTTAAATACTTAAAACCTTTTTTTAAAGCCTCGATCAGCCGAACACTCATCACCAGTTTTGAAACCAACAAAATGACAATTCGGTTGTAGACTTTCAATCACATTTCGCTTGTAGACATTCAATACCGAAGATGAAGGGGAAAATTCGACTACCGTGATGGGGCCCCGCTGCTCACGGCGTTTTTTTTTTCATAAAGTCATCATTTTTCGAGATATTTAAACATGAAGCTGCGCAATTTATCTATAATATGAACAAAATTCAACAAACTCATATTAAACATATTAAATCTTCATAATTTGAGCCCAGGATTCTCCCGTTTAAATATTTCCAATTATTAATGAGACACCCTGTATAATCACCGTGTGAAGTAGTAGACGAAATACATTTCTTACCCTGTCGCACAATGCTTCATTACAAAACACGATTGCCGTATTCATCTGAAGTTACGCAATCTGTACATGAACACAGTGTCAACCAAATTGATGCACATAATTATTTATTAACGTTTTAAAAACACACTTGGACTGGGGGTGTTAATTTGAGCAACAAACTCCGCAACACTCCCGAATATATCCCAATCACCTGGCCACCCTATTTACAACTGTATACAAAAAAAAATTCTTTTCAACGGAATTATTTATTCTATTCATAAATAAACTAAAAATAAATGCACAATTATCTCCGATCAAAATCACAAAAATAGAATCACATTATACGTGCGGGACAACGGTAATTGTATAAATGAAATTTATGTTTATCTTTTTCCTTCAACCTTTTTCCTTCAAGTGGTTCGATCATATCATTCTAAATCAGCCCCGAGAATAATTCAATCTTGACGGTTCCTTCTCAACCTATGTGAAATATTTATTTGACTCAATCAAATTGATTTTTGTTCCAAAATATATTTTTTTTTGTACTGTGCCTTCGTAACCGGGAAAATTACAAGCTTGGACTATATAATAAACAAATCAAAGATGCGTAGTAGATGGATGGGTGACTCTCGAGGACAAAAAGGATATAGGAGGGTAGTAGATCATTATGAGCCATCAAAAAGTCAACGAAGTTATTCGATTTTCGTTTCTCTTCTGCATCATGACAGCAAGTGAATACCTGATAAATAATTTATGCTCTTGTGATTCGTAATATAGAAAGAATTTCGATGGTTTATTTACATAATGGTGGATAATTAGATTTGTTGGGATTCTTGATCTCTCTTATTAACGTATGTTCTCAGTTTGTCACCTTTCTTATATAGAGATAAGAAGACGGTACTCGAAAAACACGGGTCTCGAAGAACACGGGTACCTTCCCCCGAATTACACGGTTTCAAAAACACGATTTTCAAGTAATAAGTAAAAAGAATAAAATACATATAATTATTATGTATTCGTTCCATGTAAATAAATCGATCCGTTCCATATGGATTGGATTTACACGAATAAAAATCGTGTGAATTGAATCGGTCATTATAAAAGAAAAACTACTAAAAATTTTAGAGATTTTTATAATAGAAATGAAAACGAATATGTAGAAATTTACATATTTAAATTCTGAAAATATCGTTATTTTCGACATCGATCATTTTCGATAACGAAAAATAGGTTTTGACGGTCCCAATACGTTTAGAATACTCACAACTTGCTTCGCCTAAGCTTTCAAAAATTTCGTTATTTTTCCGCTACGACGCACCGTTTACAATCAAAAGTTTACATTTACGAAAAGTATCGAAAACTATTTTTTTTTTTTTTGAAAATATTATAATCGTCACTAAATCAATGAGACTAATGAGCCCGAATTAATCAGTTATAATCAATTTATGATGAGTAACTCGGTATCGATAATTTTCGATAACGAAAAGTAGGTTTTGACAGTTGCAATACGTTTGGAATACCCACAACTTTCATCGCTTAAACCTTCAAAAATTTCGATAATTTTGAACTACGATGTACCGTTTACGAGATATTTAGGATCAAAAGCTTACGATTACGAAAAGTAAGGAAATGTAATTTTTTTTAAAATATTCTATTGTTGACCAAATTAGAGGGACAAATAGAGCTTAAGTTAAACAATTATAACCAATTTATGATAAGTAGTTCGTTATCGATAATTTTCGATAACGGAAATTAAGATTTTAACAGTCGCAATATATTTGGAATACCCACAACTTGCAAATTAAACAGAACATTTTTTATTTTTACATTTTTATTTTTACATTTAAAATGGAATGTCTGTTTTTTTGTGGTCTTGAACAATACGGTTTCAAAGAACACGGAACCAATTAATCGTGCTCTTCGGGGGATTGCTGTAAGTGTTTAACATTTACACGGTTGAAAACATTTTAAACTTAGCTATTTAAGAGCAAAGGACACACTGAAAAAAATTTTTTTTTATCAGAATCGGAAGACTATAAAATTCAATCAACGGTAGCGGAAAATAGGTTTTAACGTTTCTTGCATATTTAGGTATTTTGTTTATGGAGAAATTTCTTCTCTAACTTTGAATAAAAATTGAAGCAAATTGGTTTATTTTTTTTCTAGTAAAGAAAGTAACGATTGGAGAGTTTAGTAAAAGTATAGCCATCCTAGAAGTAAAAACTTAAAGAGAAATCAAAGACTAGTTTAAATGACTATTTTATTAAAACACGCAAAACAAACGCGTATCGTAAAGTCGTATCAATGGTGGAAGCGTTGGGGAGAAATATTTTTGAGCTTTTATTAAATCAAACATGAATACCAACCACCTACAATGATATTGCTTTTTATATCATCCTCATCGCCATCATCAAAAATACACTTTTCTCCTTTCTAACTCTCCAATTATATCAGTGGCGTTAAAACTTTTTTACTATGCTATGTTTCTAAATCATTTGACGAGTTACTCCGTTACAAAATTACGATCTTCTAATCCTACATTTAGATAATTATGTACAACTTTGCAGTTAAATATGTTTCATTCATTTCGGAGGACAATTCTTCAAGGCTTAGAAAAATTTGGGGAAATTTATAGCCCGAGAGCCCGCCGTATACAAATCCTATGTATAAGATACATGAACGACTTTTTGTGCGTGAGTAGTACTATTACAAACCTAAAAGGAGCCACCACTTATTTAAGCCAATTTTGCTCGGATCACAGAATATGATGTCATTTCTGATTATGATTTCAAATTTTTACTTAATTCAATAAATTACATGGATCAAATCAAAATGTAAATTTCAACGTATAAAATAAGTTTATACCTACTGGGATGTCAGGCTGTATAGTAGGATGAGTTGTCGAGGAACGAATACTTCGCCCTAATACTTCACGCTTAAGACTCAATGCCGCAAAATTTTTCTGACCCATCTCGTCAAGTAACTGGTGAAATTCAAACATTTTCTTGTTCGTTTATAGGTCCGATTACACGACGACAACAGAGAAAATTGCCTTTAACAAACGGACAGACGGAGAGATACTGAAATGATTTCATTAATTTCATTTTCGTCTTGCCAATTTTAATAAGGAATACTAAAAATAATACCGAGAATAACAAACAAAATTTTTTCAATTGTAACTAAATTTGAAAATAAAATTGGCTCCCCGATCGATTGGTTGAGGACCACTGAATTGTACATTCATTTAGCATCCGTAATAACTGTCTGTTAATAAAAATAAAAACGCAGGACAGATAGACATTTCGAAATGATAATGTCTTAACATATTCAAAAGCATATAAATTTAATCTTTAGATAAAAATGTCAGGTAAGTTACGTACATAACACACAGCTAAAGTACATTTTAGTAGGCAACTCGACAAGATTTACAAGGTGGGAATTACAGCCAGGCAACGACAGCCAACCTAGTCCTATTGAACAAATGACACATGAAGACTAACAATAAATAAAGACAAACAATATCAATTGAATTATGAAAACGTGTTCGAAACAGAGATAGCTAAAATCCACCGAACACATAGATAAAAATAATATTCAATAGAATATGTCATTTTATACACATAACCTCACATTCAAACATTCATTTCATTGCGTTCGTTATCTTTGTTATACGTATGATAATATATTATACGGTTATCTTTGTTTCAGTTACAATCGAGTGTCTTATTTAGTTTTGATCATAATATTTTCTCAATAGCGTGACTGGAGCGCGTTAGTTGCTATTATCTAATAACAATAATTTTAAATTCGCCTACCGTGGCATATGTGAATGAGTTTAGAAATTCTACCAAGGTAATTTAACCGATCATTATATTTTAAAACGGTATCATAACTTATCTTTTTGTAATTAACTATTCTTTTTTCTTTGTTTGTTCAAATGTATGAACAAATTGATTTAGTGAACTTGTACTAAAAAGTATAAATCTTCGTTTCAAAACAAAATCGTAAAAATAAAATTTATGATTTGGTTGCTTACAGTAGTTGTTGTCTAAACAGGGACATAATAAAAATTATTGTATTATCTTTTTCTAATAAAATAAGAGAAAAAATACAAATATTGTAGCCATTAAATTTATTTGTCACAATAATATAATTTTCTTATTCTTTATTAGTTCAGATGTTTTATCACCAGATGGAATTAGGTGGTAATTAATGTTGTAAAATATTAATGGCGGGAGTATATATTGTTTTTATGATTTCGAAAACTTCTTTCTCGTCTGTCACACCCCCATAATTTTTATATTTTTCGGCTTATATGAACATGGAATTATGTATATACAATGCTACAGGTGTGAATGAGTCTAAAGTAATACACCCAGAGCAAAAAAAAATTATTTCTTCGGGTACTTTCCCGTATTTGAAAGTGAGTTCAAAGTTTTTTTTATGTAATACATTATTTCACTATCCCCTCCCCCTCCCCAATAACTTTCCAATCTTGGGTTTAATTTATAAATCTGATAAATACTAAACACTAGATAAGACGATTGAACTATATTTAAATCGGTTATGTTAGTAACTTTCGAAGATATTTTCGCTTATTAAGCAAAGGAAAATAAAGAATAGAGAGATATACATATAAAGAAGCAAATTACCATGTAACTAACCATTATAGTAATATTAATAACACATGTGTATGTAATATTGTTGAATATGTTGATCTAATTTTATGATAATCTGAAAAAAGTATATTATTATTTTAATATCCAGTACACACTTGACGAATTTTTATTATTACAGTTCAATTTCTTTATGAGTCCGCTTACGGGGCTGTAGGAGAATGTAATTCTAAGAATTCCTGTACCCCCGCTTAGTAGTCGACCGCCGTAACTCGCACTTCCCCTACTATTCAATCGTGTAAGTGTGTACACTTTGTTCAGTTTTACTTGTCAGGTTTCAAAATCGGCGCAGAAACCTGTTTGTGTAAGTAGTATTGTAGTATTGTAGTAGTATTTGGGTACTTAGACTCTGTACATATGCTGATACACACTAACACATATACAGATATGCGTGAGGTTCAAAGTCCAGCCGGCAAGTAGAAATGATTAACCTAAACTTATTTATAATCAAATAGCCCGGACATTTAGTGTTGTATTACTATTCGTTAGAAGCGGCATAAAATCTACCTATTTTTAATAAATAGGGTTGACCGGGGTAATTGTGAATTGGGGCAATTGTGAACGGCGCCTATAATTTCTAAAATAACAATAATATTGTTAAAATTAACTCTCAATATGTTTTTCTGTCCTTTCTTAATATGCTATTAAAATTTCATAACAATTCTCCAAGTATTAGTATCTTTTTTTTATTTTGAAAAAACCCTTGCAAAATTTTATGTATCCTCTTACTTCGACCAATCCAATACATTTTCTTTTTTTAAAAGGTAAGAAATGGTTAAAAGTACTTCTAAAGAAGTGGTCTAAACCCTGACAGGGTTCCTTATTAACTGCTAAAGATATTGGACAATTTATCAAAGAGTCCTTTTCAGAGTTGAAAATGTTGATAAAGGTGCTGGTGACCTTATTGTACAAGTTTCCGTTGTACAAACAATACAAAGAAAAACAAATTGTTGCTTTTTATTCATGTCAACTAAATGTATTTCCTTGAAAAAGTCTTATTTTCCTTATTTTTGTGTGAATACATGTAATTTTTTGATTTTTTATATGATAAAATGACAAAATATCATCAAAATGTCATTTTTAGCTTGTAATAAATTTGTTCCTACAATTTTGTTATTTTTCTTTAACCTTGATTTCTTGTAGAAATTTGAGGTATGCGTAACTTGCATTAAACAAAGAGAAATTGTGACCGCTAAAGTATGATGAAAAATTTGAAAGTGGAGTAAGTGTGAAGAATTTGAGTTGGGCTTTACTCTGACGTACCACATTTCTCTTCTAACCCATTCTAAATAATTTTTCTGATCCCATTCACTTTTACCCCGAAATTCATAAGATTTGCAAAACCGCACCGGGGAAATATGAATGGCTTACAAAATTTTTGTTTTTCATACGAATTTGCTCAAAATTTGTGTGGTGCATCCTGAATAATGTAGAATTAAAAATAAATCAACCATAATGTGATACATAAAATAAAAAATACTTAAAACAACGCTTTTATCTCAACTCATGAAAATCCATTCACAATTACCCCGGCCATCCCTACATTTACTAATATTTTCTAAGTGCGTTCTATAGTTTGTCTGGCAGGAGTTTAAACGATACCGTCAACACATATTTTCTTTAAAAAAATTTTAAAATCGTTTGTAGAAATTGTAAATGATATTGTTAGTCAAACAAAGTTTGTAATATAATCCGCGCGATGAACGAACAAAATTTGTTTTGGTCAACTACACATGTAATATGTAAACACGGACCTATAAAAAAATTATTTTAGTGAATAAAAAGATTTGGACAGGATGATTCATGATTTTCACTATTAAACATCAACAAAATGTTCCAGTCTTATAACGAGGGACTGAAATGAAATTTTTTCGGTCATGGAGGGGGAATGTTTATAGCAGAAATATAAATCAGCGGACTCGTGACGAGCGGAATCATAACGAAAGTTGGCTGTATTTATTTCCCAGAACTGTTTTCAATAACTGGTATAAGACTAATTGAAAAACAAAAACAAAATAATTTCATCGAAGTATCTAATGAATATTACAAGACAAATAATAATCCAAATAATGAGCAAGTTGGGTTCTCATATATTTGGTGCACTTGCTCTATATTTCCTAGGCGAACGCATTATTGCCAAATGTTGCGGTCATATACATAACAATAATAATAATAGTAAGTTTTACTTCAATAATAAAATGTCAAATTCTATGGGCCGTCAGATGCATTCCATGCATTCTACACATCGTATGGTATTAATGATCTCTATCTATCCATGTTTTCTATCTCTCTCTAAGAATATGTATGTGTTACTATAGGTATCGACAAAAATAATGAACCCCTTTGATATTGTTTGAAACCGAAAGGAGTTGGTAAACTTGTTTATATTACACCCTGTATACCATGTTTAGGTGGTAATTGAAAATTATTTGAATGTTGGAAAAACAAATAAACATTTATTGAAAATATAATTTTCTTCATTTTTCTTTAGTTTTTCATACATAATTAAGGCACAGATGATACCATATACAGATACGACACTGTATTATCTATCTTTGTTTGTCATGTACTAGTTCAACTTACTGTCTTTAGATTTATTAAAAATGGAAAAATTTTATCGTTCTGCGATGTCCATTACCAAAAAATAACTGTTGGTATGAAGTAATAAAACAAAATTCAATAAACAAGTAAATTAAATTAAAATTCAAGTAACCCCATTAAATAATATTTTTATAAAATTAAGAATACTAGTTACTAATAATACTAATTAAAAATACTAGCTAATAATACTAACTAAATTAACAAAATCACCTACACCTAAACTAAAAATAAAACTATTATTAATTATAAAAATATAACATCAAAAATAAAATTTATCACAAATAATTCAAATAGAACGAAACTTAAAACTATAAATCTAATTATTAGAAAAAAAAAATGAAATTTTATAATAATGAACCACTTTGAACTGAATCACCAGAGAATATAATAAAATACGATGACAATTTTTAAAATACACTGGTCACCCTTGAGTTGCAATATCCCCAGACGTAATGTTTTAATGTTTAGTGAGCCTATCACTTCTGTATACATAGTACCAACACTATTAACTATTCTGTGCTTGAGCAACCAACATTCTGACGGTCACGGTATTCATATTATGGCTCGATGTTTTTAATGTTATTTATGATGTGCAATGCCTATTTTGGCTGTTAACGATCATATTAAACGATTTCATTTACGGACGATACGCTCATACGATCGAATGAGGTTCGAACAATATGATAGTTCGTACGTTGCGTGGCTTTGGCTGACCGACCGATAAACTGTTTCGGTAATATTTCGACAATAGTGCTGTTAACAGTTAACATAAGTAACGGAATAATAGCATTGGGCGCCGACCATAGGTGAATTACGGATAAACTATACGTATTATAATGTGTGTACAGAATGTTACAGTTAATTCGGTCTTTAAATTTAAAAATTTAACAGATAGTGGTTAGATATTTTATTTGATTCACGGAGGTAATTTTACCGAAAGGCTTTTACGGCGCTCTATTGAGACGAAAGAGAATCAAAGTAATAAAATAAACAGATTAGCAGAGCCATTGTTTTATAATGAAATTTACGAACCGAGACTAATTTGTCTGATTTAAAATTTAGCGTCAGTGTCTAACGTAATTTTTAAGCAATAGCAAATATTATAGTTTAGAAGTGGTGTCTTGTTAGATTAGACCATTATATTCGTAACCAGTAGACTGCAATAAAAATCACGCTGCATCGGAAATTTCAAGTTCTGAAAGACAGGTCGTGCTCTTAAACATTCTGAAAAACATTTCAAAATATTGAATTTAGATGAAATATTTTGAAATAGGGTGAATGCGGGAGAGATGCCGCACATTTTGAAAACTCTTGATAATTCTTAAAGTAAGCATTTAATTGATTTGAAATTTGGTACACAATAAATCTAAACATTGTTCTTTACAATTATTTATAAATAATTTTAAATTTTGAGTCATAAAGGATTCATAATTAACATTTTTGTAGAGCCTGCAAAGCGGCGTCTCTCCCACACCTATGGGAGAGATGCCGCATCAAAGAAGGTGAGACGCGGCATAGTTCATATTAAAAATTTTGCATTTTACACACATCTCCATACATGATGCATGCCATATGTAACCATTTTTGGCACTTAATGCATCTTAACCAGTCAAATTTTTATTTGTTTCTGAGTACCTTTCAAAACATTCAATACACAGGCAGTCATCATTATTTTCGTTATCTTCACTAATATGAGGGCTCTTCCTGATCCATTAATGGATCTTTTATATTTACGTGGCATAATTTACAGTTCAAAAAAAAAAAATTGCATAATTAAGGTATATAGGTCTATGTTTTTAACATGTAATATGATGCGGCATCTATACCAACTTTAAATGCGGCGTCTCTCCTTTTTGTTGGGATAGATGCCGCATGTTGCTATAGCAAGCATAGTGCGGAATTTCAACCTAAAATTTTATACAGTACTTTTAGAATATACCTAAATTAATAACAAAACTCATTTTCATTAAAACAATGAAGTATACATTCTTAAATTCTAATGAATTAAATGGCTGATAAAATATTATGTTAAAAAACGTACTTTTCAATAATAAAAAGTTGGATAATTACTAAACTGATGGACTAATCATAAATATTACCATATACAGCTCAAATAAGTAACTTATTTTAAACATATAATCCATCAATAGCGCTATCTGTCAATCAACCGACGAACTATGGCTACTGCGGCATCACTCCCGACGCGGCATCTCTCCCGTACTTACCCTATATCTAGAAAACTTTTGAGAAGTGTTGGACGGAACGTCTCTTCTTTTGATGCACTTCCACAATTTTTTGAGACGTCCAAATTGAGTTCAGTGGACGTCATCAATACGACGTTTTATATATAGGAAAATTTGAAACGTTCAGGAATATTTTAAAACTATTCAGAGACAGCTTTCGTCAGTGAGTTTTCATTCAGTAACTTTTTCCAAACTAGTACGAGCCGAAAAATGCAGTAAAAATAAATTTGTATTGTAAACACTGTCAAATACTAAAAATTAACAATCGATTATTGGAATAGGTACAGCTTCCACAAATTATCTCTTTCGATATCATATACTGATATCTAAAAATTGACCAGTTATCAGACTAAAAAATGAGTCCCATTTTTTTCAGTTTTTTGACACCCTGTACATGTAGTGATAATTGTAATAGTTTACGTTAATCCATACTGTTTCTGCTACCTCAATTGTCTCATTCCATTACGTTCAGTACCCTATCTCCTGCATCCTATAACCCAGCCCACCAATATGATACAATTGCGAACACATCGGTTGATAGCATTTGGGTTAGTTATAGAATTAAACCACAAATATAACGTATGTTTATGTATATATGTATAACTATGCATGCATACCTATAAATATAGTGTACCTATACCTTGCCAAAAGTAACTTTGTCTCTGATCATGGTATCTGCCAGTGGTGCGCAAGCTCTTATAATTTATTCAATCAACTACTCTCTGACATAAATCAAATTCTTCAAACTTAATATATGATTACGTGCACTTCCGTAGCTAAATATGCTTCATTTACTTCGAGGTTTCGAAAGACTCACTATCGAAAGATCTTAAAGTAACAAGTAACTTTTCTTGCTCATTTAAATTCAAATTATATTATTTCTAGCATAGACCAGCGTTTCCACTTTATATATAGGATGACGATTATTAGTTTCCTAATAATTATTTTATATGAAAAGTGGTGTTCCGATCACTTGGCCGACCATGTAATTCAGATAAATAACTTCAAATAGAATTCCTTTAGCTTGGAATTATTTTCGTCTTTAGTTGGAATAACGTTTCATCGTGTAATATGAAATGTCGGTTTCCGACCACTTGATCTATTATGTAATTCAGATATATATCCACACTTTTGTCAACGTTAAAGGAATGTTTAAAAGCCACTCTTTAATCTTAAATTGAATTATTGCATCCTGGAATCATTTCCACCATTAATTGGTATAACATTTGGTCGTGTAATATGAAATGTCGTTTTCGGACCACCTGATCTACCATGTAATTCGGATAAATATCGACCCTTTCTGAAGTTTTAGGGAAATGTTTACAAGCCGTTCTTTTAAACATTTTCGACAAATTCGTTCAGGAAATGTGACTTCTTGTTGTTTTCACGTAGTTTTGATTTTGTCAAAAATGGAAAAAGCAGGATCAGCAATCTATGAGTAATTTCAAATTTCACATTTCTAATACTAAAGCTTGAAGATTTAAAATAATTTAGTACACGTGATGACGTCATCAAGTACAATTTACTTATTGAATTAGTGGCGGCATAAATGGAATTAGTTAAATCTTGTAGTGAAATCTGGAGGAGTTTGTTTTTTTTTGCTCTCAAAATAGCTAAGCATCTTTCAGCAAATGTGACTTATCTTCCGAATATCGCAAAGTCGCTTTGTGATTAACCTTTCGTCTTCCTGCACCATAGTAGACCTTCGTCTGTTAGTAAAACCTCTTTACGCCAAGATCGCTTTTTTCGCCGTTCTCTTCGGCCTTGCCTCAAATATTTGGGTATAAATACAATATATTTTAGTTGTATATGCTTTAGTTCGCTTTACTTACTTTACTTCCATCCACACTATAGTGCCATTCTTGATTCGATCTCGATTTGTTCTCGTTTCGATAAAATATTCTTACAGAAGAAATAATTAGTGTATTCATATTGTCATTACGATAGAAATACGGTCTTGATCACGGTCCAGTACCAATATATCATGGAAAATATTTTATCAGAGTAAGATCAGTCTCACTACGACTTGCAGTGATAGTGTGAATACTTTTTTGATCCCACTCCACTCCATAGCCATCAGAGAAAATATTTTATTAAACCGGGAATGAACCGAGAGCGACACTGTAGTCTGAAATCGGCTTTTCCTTCGAATTTGCAGTTTTCAACTATTTATTAAAGTAGCTACCTACCATGTGAAATGCTAGTAGAAAAAATTACAAACCAAAATTACTTTATATCGTAATTGTCGGTATTAATGGATAAATGTTGTCACCTGCTACTTTTCATAAGATGATGTACGCATACATTCAAACGTAGCCCGTGCATACACACTTATACCATCAAAGTTTTTTTATGATAAGTACTATGGCATCATCGTAATTTATCCAACAAACATATTAAGTGGTATGCATAAGGTTGAGCATTGTGAGACTTTTCTCAAGTAAATATGAATATGTTGTTATGTACACACAGATATACACATCTCGGATACGCACAGTACCTATGTGTATATAACAACTTATTCATAACAATAAGTATAAATTAAAGTACAAGTATTTAAATATTGAAATGAATTGTTTTCCTCGGAACAATTTACGTGTAAGAAAAAACAATTATTTAATACAGTATGAAATGAATTGATGTAAATAAAATACAGTATGAAATGAATTGATGTAAATTATAAAGATGTTCCCAGAATATTCTGTGAAAATGAAATATTGATGGTAAGATTATTTCTCTATCCATACATATTACTGAATAAAGTCTTAATACATATTTAATTTTCAATACATGATAGCATTACTGTATACAAGTAAATATGTACCAATGAACCAGTTATTTAAGTACTATACGCTTAAATAACCTTTTTTAATTTAAGTAATTTTATTTGTAATAATAATCAATTTATTGTTTATAATCTTAATTGAGTTACAAATTAACGGTATTTAATATTTTTTATTAATACCTTTTTTAAAATATTTTATAATATAAAAAAAAAATATTTATTAATACACTGATTTGTAATTGAAATTTTGAAATTCGCACTGCTGTATGCTAGTTGTAGTGTCATACAGCGTTGTCAGACTGCTTCGGTTCAGTTGCTTGAAATTGGTGTCGAAAATACTATAATTTCTCTGATGATATCTTCAATTCAAAACGATCAACAAATAATTCAATTTTTTTTTATATTAAGGACTTATTAATCTTTCTTTCCCTAGTCTTTTATTGAATTCTGTCGAGTCATTATATTGTTAAATGCAACACACGGGTAAGTAGTCAGAATTTTGAGATCTAATACATGGAGTAAATACAAACTTTAACCCTAATAATTATCTTAACTCAGAAGCGATCGATATTTCCCAAATTACAAGAACAATCAGATATAGCATTCTTCTTTATACTATTAAAATTTGAAACTATTCTGTCGAAAAGTTGAATGTCGCGGTATCTACCTTAAAGTGAAAGAACATTGATTTTTGATACAATTGGTTTATTTTGTTTGGGATATGAGCATCATATTTCTTTCTCTGTTTTGCACATTTTTTCTATTTTGCAAAACAGCGAAGGAAATATGGTATTCATATTCCAAACAAAATAAACAAACTATAGTTTCGTTATATTCTAATGCCTTAAAAGGTGAATTTATTCCTGTCAGAGTATATACACATACGTATGTATATGTTACTATTAACGGAATATTGAAGTAAGGACACATAATGAAATAGATTGCTCCACTGTGTATTATACCCAATTCACTGTATTGTTATATCGAGTACTGTTTGTATATATCGATGGATGCTATTTTATTAGTGAGAAAATATTTACAATCTCTTGGTAGTAATATAACTGATTAGGAAAAAAATTAATGTTCCGCCGCCCTCTCCTTTTTATACCAAATTCTGATTAATACATATGTTTCCATGACGGCTTTTACGGAAAGTGTGTAAATTTTTGATTAAAACATGAAAAAATTAGCATGTTAATTCGAAAAAAAGTCATTGAATTATTGAACAACACATTTTTAAGGGGTCGCACCTCTGTAGTTTGCTAAAAATTACATTACATAATGTTTAAAAATTCTGTTGTGATTTTTTGAGTGCTGCTATTACAAAATTACTTCTGTAATATGGTGAACAGCTGGCCGGATTAGTGTCCTAATTGTTACTAAAAACAAAAATGCACATTTTACTTTTTAAAAGTTTAGGTACGTCAGTTTCTAGAACATTAATGCCTGTGGTGCAAAAGGTACCTATAGGAATAACCATCTAACTCGAAAAAGTTGTTTTGAGAACACCGTGTTTAGAATTTCGAATGTTAATACTCCTTCACTGAAATAAACTGTATTTACTGTTAGTTCAAGATCCTAGGACGCCATAATTACCCTTTAATAACAATATTTCCTACCTTTTCATATGTTATCGCATTTTTTAGTCGAGGAGTCTAATTTGTTCTTTGTTAATTTCGTTGTAGAAGTTATAAGTGTTATAATTATAAAAAATAATCTTGTTATAACAAGATTATTTTTGGGATTGAAAACCTTAAGTATGTGTATTCTCAATAGATAAAAAAACAGACATTGAAATTTCGATATG
Source organism: Brachynemurus nebulosus (assembly GCA_035578155.1). NCBI lineage: Eukaryota > Metazoa > Arthropoda > Insecta > Neuroptera > Myrmeleontidae > Brachynemurus > Brachynemurus nebulosus. Next base: position 27,212,369 of record JAPWDM010000003.1, read on the forward strand.
GGTGTTACACCTTATTATATCAAAATAATTTGAGAGCGTATTGTATTTTTTGATTCATCAATACAATATTTAAGTCGCTCACAATAAAATTTTCCTCCTTTTTTAATATGCATGTAGAAATTACGTATTTTCGATTAAATAAAGAATTCATTTTTTCATTTATCATGTTCATCGACGCGTACCTTTGAATAAGTAAATTAAAGTACAAATTTAAATATTGAAATGAATTGTTTTTCTCGGAACAATTTACGTGTAAGAAAAAACACAATGAGGCCCGATTTACATTAACGCTCCGCTCTCGATACGCTCCCACTCCATTCTCGCTCCGATATAATCTTATTGTGTTCACATTAAAGTGCTGATAACATGCTGGTACCTATTCGTTCTCGATTCACATTATAATGCCGCTCTGGGTAGGCTCCTACTTCGGTCTCAGTTCGATACAAACATCTTTTCATAACAACTGAATGCAAACGGAGTGGAGTGGAATCAAAAAAGTGTTTACACTATATGTACAAGCCATAACAAGTCTGATATCGCTTGGATAAAATATTACCTGAGTGGTACTGATATTGGAGTGTCATTGGAACGGGAGCGAACCGCGATGATGTGAATACACTCATTGTTTATTATGTAAGAATATTTTATCGAACCGGGAGCGGAGTGATATCGTAGTGAGAGCGGAGCGTCAATGCAAATCGGGCCTAAATTGTATGCAGTATGAAATGAATTGATGTAAATTATGAAGAGATTCCCAGAATATTTTGCGTAAATGAATATTGATAGCAGAATTATTTTGGCATAAAAAATATTTACTTGCTAACAATTTATTGTTTTAGTTAAAAATCAATTATTATGGCAATGTCCGAAGAAAAGTGTTCTACATGGAAAATGTTTTAATCTTAAGATATTTTCTGTAAGTGTTAATATATTCTTGTAACTTTTTCTTAATAGATCCTATATAAAGTCATTCCACTAAATCTCACAATCACGTGTCCTACCGTCTCAACCAAATCATTTTGTCCCGAGTGAGATTTTTAAAAACTTCATATAAATAGTAAGTGGTATGTATAAAGTTGAGGCATTATGAGACTTTGTTCAAGTAAATATGAATATGTTGTTATATACATACACATATACACATCTCGGATACATGCAGTATGTGTGTGTAACAACATATTCATATTTACTTAAGCAAAGTCTCACAATGCTCAACCCTATGCGCACAGGGCCGTAGCTAGGGGGGGGGGGCATCATGGGGCAATGCCCTACCTTAAAATATCAATGCCCTACCTTAAAAAGTACGATAATATGCTAAGAAAATTATTTGTTTATAGTATGAGATGATGGGAAAAAAATAATTTATTACACTAGCGTAGTAACACTAGAGGGAATTTGGAGGTTTTCCTTAATTAAATTTAAATATATTTGTTGTCCATATTAGTAATAATTAAACATAACAATCAGTTTCAAATCAACCAATAAAATTTAAATGTACAATACCGTATTTTAAGACAACGGCAAAAGCTAACAATCATTTTCAAATTAGCAAATAAAACCGAAATGTATCTTGGTACTAACAGTTAAATACAGTGACTCAACTTTCTGATCATTGATCAAATGTTAATGTAAGAATTAAATAAGTCAGCATTTTACGAAAACAGTAAAGCTTATTTATTTAAAGTATATGTATGTGTTTATTTATTATATTTTCATATAATAATAAAATAATAAATTATAAATAATTAATATTAGAAAGGTTTACTTTGTGAAAATCCATATTAAACATAGGATCGTTGCTTTATCACTTTTCACAGGAAAATTGTAGAAAAACACGAGTCGACTTTCGGCTTTTACACCATCGTCAGGTGAAAAACATAACTAAAAATTATTCTTTTAGGCGAAAAGTATTTATAATACAAACTGAAGTAAATAATGTATTGGTGGGGGATGTTAGAGGCAGATATAATCAAACCAAATGTAAGGGAATTCCCAAGTTGAACAATTTTGATAAAACTAAAAATGTATTATTTGCAAAGACTCCCGTAGCGAATTTTATTTTAAAACCAGTTAAGTGTAATATAATTAAAATGGCTAGAGTATGTTGGGGAAAACCAGAAACATGAAATAGTGGTGAACATTAATTGCAAGAAAAAAGAGAATAAAATATACAGGTATCTATCTGTGTTAATTTGTCAAAATAGAGAAATGTGTTGATTTACAAGAAACGTTACACCCCCAGGTAGTTGCTTTTGTTAGACTGAAAGGATTGTAAAATCAGAAATATTGCATAAAAACTATTTTGAAATATTAATTACCAGGAATCAATAAAATTTTTAAAAATGGGTACCTGTCAGCTAAAACTATTCGAAAAACGTGAGATGCATCGTGTTATAAATTTAACAAAGGCGATTTGTTTAGATCAATTTGGTCATTTAAGATGACAAATTGCTGACAAAATATTACACATTTGTAAAAAAGGCCGCAAACTCAACATTTTGGAAGCCCTGGAAATCAACAAATTGAACAAAGACCCAAACCACGTCATCTTAAATGACCAAATTGATCTAAACAAATCGCCTTTGTTAAATTTATAACACGATGCATCTCACGTTTTTCGAATAGTTTTAGCTGACAGGTACCCATTTTTAAAAATTTTATTGATTCCTGGTAATTAATATTTCAAAATAGTTTTTATGCAATATTTCTGATTTTACAATCCTTTCAGTCTAACAAAAGCAACTACCTGGGGGTGTAACGTTTCTTGTAAATCAACACATTTCTCTATTTTGACAAATTAACACAGATAGATACCTGTATATTTTATTCTCTTTTTTCTTGCAATTAATGTTCACCACTATTTCATGTTTCTGGTTTTCCCCAACATACTCTAGCCATTTTAATTATATTACACTTAACTGGTTTTAAAATAAAATTCGCTACGGGAGTCTTTGCAAATAATACATTTTTAGTTTTATCAAAATTGTTCAACTTGGGAATTCCCTTACATTTGGTTTGATTATATCTGCCTCTAACATCCCCCACCAATACATTATTTACTTCAGTTTGTATTATAAATACTTTTCGCCTAAAAGAATAATTTTTAGTTATGTTTTTCACCTGACGATGGTGTAAAAGCCGAAAGTCGACTCGTGTTTTTCTACAATTTTCCTGTGAAAAGTGACAAAGCAACGATCCCATGTTTAATAAATTATAATTTATAAATAGTGTAGTGTACAGCACAGCGTGGCAGTTAGTTATCAACACAGTTGTTTGTTTATTAGTGTTAACTGAAAATTAATTGATCTTGCGATGGATATACGGGCTTTCTTTGGCAAAAAACGAAGAATTGAAGAAAAAATTGATCACGAAGAGCCTCATTCCTCAAAACAGATGGAAGTACAAGATACAATTGCTACACCTAGCCCTATGAAAACAAATTCAATGAAACACATTGGTATTGTTAGCCATGGTATTTCTTCTGACATTGCACAAATCGGAGAACCGATAAAGCAAGTTATTTTAGACACATATCCAAAACAAAATAATAGGGCCTTTGTAGCGGACTGGTTCAAAAGATTTAAATGGTTACAATATTTTGTCGAAAAGGATGCTGCTTTTTGCTATCCTTGTCAGCAATTTTTACCTCATGGAAGCAAACAGACTTCGTACACTTCTACAGAATTCAGAAACTGGAAAAATGCCACTAATTCGAAAACTGAGTTTCCAAAACACGAAAAATCCATTTCTCATACACAAGCCATGGCTATGTAGCAGGAAAAATTACATAGAATATCTACAACTAGTAGTGTTGAAACGTTAATACATCAAACAATATTAGAAAAAAACAGGTATTACGTGAAGTCTATTATTGAAGTAATACAATTTCTAGTTGTAAACGAATTAGCTTTGCGTGGAAATTATATTTTAGAAGAAGAAAAAGAACAAGGTTTATTTCAAAATTTGTTTGAATACACGTGCATGAAAGACCCTAGTTTAAAGGAGGCTCTCAGTCATATACCACAAAATGCAACATATCGTTCACCTGCAATTCAAAATCAAATAATTCAAGCAATGGTTCAAGCAGTACGCAGTTCCATTGTTAAAGATATTAAGTAATCTGACGTGAACTGGTTTACTCTAATGGAAGATGGGACGAGAGATAAAAATAATCGCGAAAATATTGCAATAGCAATACGGTATATTAAGGATGGAATTGTCAATGAGTCTTTGCTAACAGTTATAACTACCGAAAACCTTGATGCAGCCACTTTTACGGAATTGACGTTAAATACCCTTACGGAAAATAACATCAACCTCTCTCATATGCTAAGCCAGTGCTATGACCGCGCAAGTGTGATGAGTGGGAAAGTTTCTGGAGTTGCGACCAGAATAGAAAATAAATTAGGCCGAAAAATTCCCTACGTTCACTGCTATAACCATCGTTTGCATTTGATAGTCATCAGAACTATTTCGGAAATCACTTTTATTCGTTTATTTTTTGATCAATGCATCATGCTACATGAATTCTTTCATCATGGCAAAATAGCTGCCTTGTATGGTGGAAAAAGGATTGGCCGGCTCCTCCAACAGCGTTGGTCAGGTCATCTGGCGGTTACAAAAGTTATATATGATAATTATTCATCGATTTTGGTAACTTTAGATGAAATCAAAAATGATAGATTTAACGGTGATGACGTCGCCAAGAGTGTCGGCATTAAAAAAGTCATGCTCAGTTTGGAATTCCGAATGGCCATGATTGTCGCCAAAAAAATTTTATCAATGCTTCACCCTGCAGACGCAGCTTTACAAGCCCGAAGCACAGGATTAAAAGACGCGATAACGATCATAAAGTGCGTCCAAATTGAAATGAGGAAACTGAGATCAGATGAAATGTATCATCAAATTTTAAAAGAAGCTAAGTCTATAATAAGCGGCGATTTGGAAAATAGGAGCCAGACCCAGCAAAGACAAGTCAAAAAATCAAATCAGATGAATGATTACTTGTTATATGGCCCTTCCTCTTCCTCTGCCAGACAAAACCTAGAAGGCCTAGATGCTCTGCCATTTAAGTCTGAGTATTTCGAAACGCTGGATATACTAATTGCTGAATTGCAAAGATTTTCGGACAACGACGATCTGTTAAATTCGATAGCAAGTCTCGACGAGTTGGATGTAGACAAAATGATGCCGTTGAAAAATTTAGGTAAGTAAGAATATTAAACAAAACTATATCTCTGCTTGTAAAATACTAGTGTTATTTATTTATGGACATAAGTTCACAATTTCCACTGATTTTTTAGGTCTAACGGTTCCATCAAGAGAAGAGGCTACTGTAGTCAAAGCTTATTTGAGTCGTAGCGAGAATACAATGGAAAACACAATACAAGTTCTGTACAGGCAGCGAGAGGCGTTCAAAGATACATATGAACTTTTTGCATCTGTGGCGACCATAGGATGTAGCACTGCTGTGTGCGAATCTACGTTTTCAACTTTGACTGCAATCAATAGGCCTCAGCGACTGTCAATGGGTCACGAAAGAATGGCAGGCATGGTATTTTTGGCCTTTGAAAAGAAAAGAACGAAGTTAATTGATCTGGATGAAGTTCTTCGCATTTTTAATAATATGGCGAATCGAAAAATTCAGCTGTTTTAAGGAAGGACTAATTATTATCGAACTGAATACAATATGTTTGAAGAAATTATATATAAATTTGAATAAATAACTGCTTTGCTCTTATCTATCTGTCATCCCCTCTTGACAATTAAGTACTATCTCACTTACACATACGCAAATGTACGAGAAAAATCGATTCACTAGATCAAATCAAATAAAATTTTTACTTCCGCCCTACATATAACAACAGCTGCCCTACCTTAAATTCAGCTCTAGCTACGGCCCTGTATGCGCACCACTTAATATCATTCTCAATAATATTATTTCCAAACACTATAAATTAAACATTTCGTCTATTTATGTATGAAATATAAAAATCTTTTACCAGATATCTAAACATTCTGGAAACTGGAAGTTTTCGTACTTTAGGAGGTACAAAAAGTGTGTGCGCTTGTTAGCTATCACCCCTTTAGTATAATAGTGTCAATGTGTGTATTAGTGATGTCGAAACAACGAGCAGTTAGTCGATTAATCGACTAAAATTGTTTTTCAGACAAAATTAGTCATTAGTCGGAAATATCGAGCATTGAATAGTCGATTAATAGACTAAATTTTTATTCGAATCATGAATAAGGTAATCTCTCAATAAGGAAAACTCTCAAAAACGAGGTTTCCTATTGAATTTAATTTTTCACATTTAATATTTTTCTTTTAAGAAAAAAAAAAAAATATTGAGATATCACAACGTGTTAATCACATAAAAGTGAAAAATCATGCAAATAGATAATTATTTTTTTGTTTTCATTTTTTGAAGTCTAATAAATAGTACAGAAAAATTGTTAAATTAGTCGTTTTTATTCATTTAAAAGAATTAATCATTTTAGTCATTTAATCGAAGGTAAAATAGTCGACTAAAAAATGACTAAATGGAAACAAAATTAGTCGACTAAACCGATTAATCGATTAATCATCCGACATCACTAGTGTGTATGTGCCTAAACTGCACGTCTCATATATCCCACATCTCAACCACAGTAATACATGCGACATACTATACAATATGTACTACGTACGTATTATTGACCAATTATATTATTGAAAAAGTACCTACTATATTTACTTCGATTACAACAGAGATGAATTTTTTAAATATTTGTCATGCAAACACCAAAATAGTCGGAAAAATTAATCAAATTTTGTGCTTCTTAATAGCTGACTGACTGACCCGAGTGGAGTTTTGAAGAAAAATGGCGGCCTTAGGAATAAATCATATTTTTAAAAATTTTCTCCAAAGAAAACTAGAGACGCACTAAAAAGAAACTTTTTACTTTTTCTCGGGCCCCTTACTGACAAACGCGGATCCCTTCTTCTTCAAGTCCAGGTCACGTAACAATACCCCAGCTATCTTTACCCTCTCGTCGAGGCTGACCTGATGTGATTGACCTCGCTGCTTTTTTTATTCGGTCTTAGTCTTTTGCCATCGGTATGGTGGATTTTCGACGTAGCAACTTTAATCATTAGTTCAAAAATTACCATAGAGAAGAATGTATACAAATCTGTTGGATTCTTAGGTCAAGGTAACGTGTGGCACATCATGCTCAGGTAGGATTTCTATCGCAGCTTGTCGATCTATCAGTGCTTTGGTTTCCGTTGGTTTTATCGAAAGCGAAATAGTAAGTTTGAATGAGCAGAAAGTTAAATAATGAAAACTTTTTATTTGGAACATTTTGAAATCTCTAGCAAATCTTTTTAGGTACATTATTTATTTTTGCCCATGTATTTAACTAAATATTTGAGTTTTCCTCGTTAAAACATAAAATATCCACCTGAAATGAATTTGTATATTTAGTTAGTAAATTCATATTAAAAATTCAAATCTCACTGTCGAATTTCCCATGTTTCTTACGAAACTATTCAAACTGTTAGGTGTTTATTATCGTAGCAAACAGCCGTACCTACTCACTCTTTCGTTTATATTTCGTCTTAAATTACACAATCCGGTTATTTGTACAATTCCGTAGGTATGAATATTTTATTTGACAAAGTGCTCCCAGTTCGATTATATACACGCTGACTATTTAAATACCTTAAAATATATATTTGATCAGGTCCTGTATATTACTATTAAATGTATGCATGCAATACCTACCTAATGTCTAGCTCGCCACGGCTCAAACTCGGCCGAGGCGAGCAGAAGCATGCGATGCTGTTGAATAACTGTAGCGTAACTGTATAACATTTAGTTTGTCACATGTGAATAACCAACTATGCACTGTGTTTGTTTCGTTCGTTACAGTTTGAAATTATTCGACGATGCACAACATAAAACTATTTGTATTCGTATATATATTATGTTTAGTGATTATTCATTGTCTATTTGACAATTGTATGTATTTTGTTATTCATGTATATAATTAATATTGTCGAAATTATTCAATGATTCAACAAAATTTCAATAACAATTTTGATTTATGTTTTTGTTTTCGAGGGAAAATTACTCCTAGAAATTACTTTCGACACGTCAATGTATGTTTTCTATGTTCAACTGCATAGATTGTCCTGTTTATTGGCAATATACAGGCTGACGAATAGAAAGTTGGCTGAATTAAATGGCTAGTATTTTGTATAACTCAAGATAGAAAGAAACTAAAAACAGAGTTATAGAGCAGATTTGACATTTTTATTCCGTTGAATTAAAGGTTTTTAGGTAAATACCACTGATGAATTAACTCTTAGCACTCAAGCAAACAAAAAAAGTGAGTTGTAAATAGGCTGGTAAGACATGTAGCACATGACAACGACCGACTTTTGACGTTCTAACCTTGCTTCCCCAAAGTTGAATACTAAATGGGCTAAATACGTTCTCAATGCTGTTTTTATTAGTTTTTAATTTTAAAAAGATAATTCAACGTGATTTTGTATTATTTTATTTACAATTTTTCTAATAAATGAATGTGTTTGAAGTTATTAAATAAAATATTCATGTAATGTGAAGTACAAGCAGTCATTACAGTTCAACATTCAGTGTGTCATGTGGTACATGTCTTATGATCCAAGAGACAAAACACCTTTAAATATGGTAGAGTTAATGGACAAACCACCTTGTCATGCTGTACATGTCTTATAAGCGCAAAGGGTTAAAAAAAAGATATATGCAGTGATGGGGACTTCCGACAGAAGTGAAAACTTAAAACTATATAATAACAGATATACACAGCACTAATGTTGTATAACACGTCACCCATATAGCTACAGATATGCTGCTATTACAGCATGTCGATGACGCCAACTCACAACATTTTACCTATCCAAAAAGCGTCCAACGCGCACATCATGCTGTCGGGTGTATACAGTGTGTTAGTGTATTTATGTGTATACGTGTATACATCATACTCATAGTGACATATATTTTCCCCTATAAAAAATCACTCAACGGCCCTAAAGAAATTTTCATGTAAAAAATTACTATTTAGAGATAATCAAGAACAAAACTATCAAAAAATTTATTCTATATTATTTTCTGAAACGCTAGCAAGTAGCTTTAATATAAAGTAACTATGTTAAGATTTGTTATCTTAAAAATTTTAGCCTAAATACTTTGCGGAAAATTGTTGATTTTTTACAAGAGACTGTACATTTTAGTCACCAAGGATCTGACAATGTTTTAAAAAAAAAATTTCAAATTTGAATTTTTTTGATATTTGAAAATGTCTTTGGAAAATGCAGTTTCAGAAAAATGCAGAAGTATGGTTATGACGATGACGCATCTTCCCTGGTTGGAATCGAACTCACGATCTACCAGACAAGAAGTCGAGAAAAAATATTAGTAACTTAATAATTGCCATCCATAACTCTTCAATTTCTTGTATGGTGTCCCTTAAAAATCTAAAAAAAATACGTTGTCGACGTAAGACGTAGTATATGAGTTAGTAATTAGTGATGTCGGAAAATTAATCGATTAATTAATTTCGTCGACTAATTTTGTTCACATTTAGTCATTTTTTAGTTGACTATTTTAACTTCGACTAAATGACTAATATGGTTAACTTTTTTTTTTAAATGACTAAAAGCGACTAATTTATTAACTTATGTATATTATTTACTAGGCTTCAAAAAACAACAACTAAAAATTTATCTATTTGTATAATTTTTTACGTTTTTGCAATTGATACATTGTGATACGTTATTCATAAGTATATTTTTTTTTTTAAATACATTAAAAGTCAATATTTAAATTCAAAGGAAACATCGTTTTTGAAAAAGTTGCATCGGTTACACTATTTAAGAAATTCGATTAAAAATTTACTAAAAATTTACGGTACGCCTGATATTTTCGACTAATGACTAATTTTGTCTGGAAAACAACTTTAGTCGATCAATCGACTAACTGCTCGACAGCTGGACATCATACTGTTAGTCTTAATAACTTAAAAGGTTAATAAATCGAGTGGCGATTGTACACATACTATCGCGTACGGCATTGATAACACTTATAGTTTAATATAGCGAGCTATAGAAATATTTTTTCCAAATGAAAATGATGGATAGGAATGCACGTAAGACAGCACAGCAGACAAGCTTGTGATATAGCTATCTCTTACAAGATTTACTACCTAATATATTGAAAAAGGATAGTAAAAATTATAATAACTTTGATAAGTGACAAAATTTCATTTTTACATTCCAACTCTATGAATCATTTGCATTTTGAATAAATGCGAGTATATATTTGTTTATATACCTTATTAATAAGTACGCGGTGTACGCTTTATAAGAAATTGTTGACGTGGTACAGCGTCGCGCTAACGTGTTAAAAATACTGCCAGTCTTTAGAGAAGTTTAGACGCATGGACTGTATAGTGTTAAAAGACCCAGTTTTTTCCACGATATTTTTACGTTAAACAGGACAATGTGAATTTAATTACATTGGAAGGTATAGGCAAATTTATATTAAATGAAAATGATTCACACCTTAAGAATGTAAAAATGAAATTTTGTCACACATAAAAGTTATTATATTTTCTGCTATCCTTTTTCAATATATTAGATAATAGATCCCGTGCGAGACAACTATATTACAAGCGTGTCGGATACATAAACTTACATGCATTCTTATTGAATGAATCATATGAGTTTATATAAATTCGAGTATATCAGGGGTAAAGTAAATAATATATAATAGGAAAATATTCTCAATTATTTTTATTACAGCATAATGAATTTTACAAAATGTTATAATAATTATATGGAACAAGCTTATAATTCTGACAAGATATTCAACTGAAACGATACTCTCTCGACACTTTTGATTTTATTAATACATGTATTATTAAATTTCCTTTCAGGCATAATTAAAAGATATTTAACAAAAAACAAAAAAATTGAAAAACATTTTCCAATACTTACAGCTAGTCACTGATATGATCCAGTTTAATTAAAAATTTTGTTCATTATTAAAATCTTTTAATCTTTCAATTAAAATAAAATACAGTCGTCGGATTAAAAAAAAATTAATATTTTTATGATTTTTTTTTTGGTTTAAAAAATTTCTTTAACTTAAATTGTTTATTAATACTTCTAAAGCTATTACGGATTAAGCCAAGTTTCCAGAATGTTCGTATTTTTGTAGGCTTTCCTGTTTTTTCAGTAATGGCTAATTATGTTTTTGTGGTATCTACACGAGTTAATTCACTGATTAATTTCGGTTACAATATACAATATTATACGCTTGTAATGGTATAGCGATATAAGACGATATGTAAATCAATTAGCAACGGAAAACCACATTAATAAATAAACAAACACATGACCTGACACAAAGTTTCCTTTGATCTTCTCAATAATTAGTATTAATTAGGTTATATGCAGCTCTATCATCTAATCAATGAAACTGATCTTTTAAAGATAGGGAAACTATTAAATTAAAGCTGATTGTGAAAAATTTATTTTGAAATTTGAAAATTTTGAAAAGACGATTGCTTAAAAGATTGTTACTTATCTTATATCTCAATTGAATCTTTAATATTTTGTAAAATAAAGTCAAAAACGACCATTATCATTTTGTAATATTTAAAAACGCATGTTCAATCTTTTCGTAATACTATGCAAATTTAGTGAAATTTCCGAATTTTTTTAGGGTCCGTTGAAGTAATTTTGATATATATATATATATATATATATATATATATATATATATATATATGTATATATATATATATATGTATATATATATATATATATATATATATATATATATATATATATATATATATATATATATATATATATATAATTTAACTGTTTTCAAAACTAATGCCGTAAGATTAAGTCCCATGGTAAAATTTTTAATGATTTTGATATATGTTAGCTCTCTGACCTTCCCCAATGATTTAATACCACTTTCATAGATATTAACCTTTTATTATTAACATAATAACGCTCCGTTTACTAAAATTACACAAGGGTTGGGGAAAATGAATATAGTAATTTTAAAACCTACATTTAAAATTTATTTCAGGGTCATTATGTAACCAAGTCTTCCAGTTCAGATGCAAATGCAATTAATGTAGGAAAAAATATTAGCTTGTTATAGGTACGAAATAATAATTGTCGTTGACAATGCAAGAATTTTAAAAATATAAAGTTAGCAAGACATTGCTTAAAAATAATGCCTGTGTATATAATTATGATCTTTAGACAACTTAAGATGCCACAAGGCACACAAAAAGAAACCAAAAACATATATCTTAATTTGGTAGCTGTTTCGTTGCTGGTTTAAAATAGCAAACTCTTAACAATAGGGAATTAGTTGATAAAATTTTTAGACAAACAACATGAAAAAATTTTTTTAATTTTCCAGATAATCATTACGGTTGCTAGAGTACCCGCTATTTGAGAACTTGGGGTCTGACAGGCTCCAATAAAAGACTTTTACAGTTACCATTTTTACGTATATTGAAACAAAAAATATTAAGGTCGTGGTAAATAAAATGCCAAGCCTAAAAAATATAGATCAGTTTTTTTCTTTTTTATTTAAAAAATTCTAGCAAATGTCTTTATTTTTGCCTGTCTAATGGCATTTTTTCCCTTAATCTATCTTAGCAGGTTTACTAATTGTTTAAGCTTCCTGCAAATATTAGGAATTGAAAAATCTTCTAAAAATGAGTTTAGTTTTCGTTGGTCAAAAATAACGCTATTACTTATACAGATTTACTATTCCAGACATTTTAAAGGCAATGCAGTATCAATTTTACCCACACTCGCCATAACTGATGTTGATCTTTGTACCCTTTATTGAAATAACAGTCCATTTATTATATGAACTTTGCAAAAAGAGAAAAAAAAATGACAAAAGAAAGAAATTTTGTCAACTAATATTTCATTTTTCTTTTATAATTTTTATATTTCTTCTACATATCTCCCATCTTCATCTTACACTACATTAAATTGCATTATTGTCTCTACAGTTATTACTTACTTTGACACTTAATATTATATTTTCTATTTGTGAGGAAATTGTCAAAAGTTTTTCTTCACATTGGTGCCGGAAAAGCAATTGTTGACTTGTCTGTGTCTATTTCCACTTAAATTTAATCCTGCTCGTTTCAGTCAGCTTCTTTTCGTAGAAAAGAGAAGAGATGAGAGAAAAACACTTGTGAAAATAATGTGGCTACAACAAAGTATATAGAAGTAGTACGAAATAAAACCAAAATTTAATAATATCAGCTAATAAAAACTTGTTGAAAACTGATCTTCAAATAAACATTAATGAAATTAGATGTGTAATATAATAATATTAACTTGAAACTTCACTCCCAAACTCTATTCAATAGACAACAAACTTTTATAATCTAATTATTGGATATGCTGGGAAATTGATTGAATCAAGTTACGCTGCCATGCCGTCTTGTTAAACTATTTTGGCTAAAAGTATATACAGTACTTTTTTTACTTAGAGTGAATGCGGGAGAGATGCCGCACATTTTGAAAACACTTGATAATTCTTTAAATATGCATTTAATTACATTTGAAATTTGGTAGGTACACAATAAATATGAACACTGTTTTTTAAAATTATTTATAAATAACTTTAAATTTTGAGTCATAAAGGGTTCATAATTAACATTTTTGTAGAGCCTGAAAAGCGGCGTCTCTCCCACACACATGGGAGAGATGCCCCATTAAAAAAGGAGAGACGCCGCATACTTCATATTAAAAATTTTGCATTTTTTTGGCGCAGCGTTCTTCTTGAACACTTACTACACACATCTCCATACATGATGCATGTCATATATAACTATTTTTGACACTTTATAGGTACATCTTAACCAGTCAACTTTTTTTGTTGTTTATGAGTACTTTTCAAAACATTAAATACACAGACAATCATCATTATTTTCGTTATATTCACTAATATGAGAGCTCTTCCTGATCCATTAATGGATCTTTTATATTTACGTGGCATAATTTACAGTCCAAAAAAAAATTTGTATAATCAAGGTATATGTTTTTAATATGTAATATGATGCGGCATCTATACCCACTTTAAATGCGGCATCTCTCCTTTTTGTTGGAATAGATGCCGCATGTTGCTAAAGTAAGCATAGTGCGGAATTCTAACCTAAAATTTTATACAGTACTTTTAAAATATACCTAAATTAATAACAAAATTCATTTTCATTAAAACAATAAAATATATATTCTTAAATTCTAATGAATTAAATGGTTGATAAAATATAATGTTAAAAAACTTACTTTTCAATAATTAAAAGTTGGATAATTACTAAACTGATGGACTAATCATAAATGTTACCATATGCAGCTTAAACAAATAACTTATTTGAAACATATAATCCATTAATAGCGTTATCTATCAATCAACGGACGAACTATGGCTACTGCAGCATCTCTCCCGACGCGGTATCTCTCCCGCACTTACCCTATTTGCTTGAAGTAAATAAAAAAATAAAAAATATGCCGAACTTTGTTGTGAGCAAATAAAGAAGGATGTATGAAGTAAATTTGCATATAGGTACCTACCTACTGTTGTCGGTTTTGAATTATTTTCTCTAGACATAGATATGTACAAAATTCTTAGTATTTTTATAGTAGAATTTCCGATTGCACTTTTGAGACGACGACACTTCAAAGTTTTTGATGAGATGATACTACAAAAATTCGCCGACTACATATTGGATACGCATTAAGTTTATATTCTTCAGCAGGGCCGGACTGACATTTTTTACGGGCGGGGGAAACTTTGCTATTGGTGCTCTCCCCGAGATAAACGCCAAATTAAACATTTTGGCGCACCGATATTTTTAAAATTTTTCTCTGCAAAAAGTATGTGACGAGCAAAGAAAAAAGGGAATTTCCATTTTTTGTCGTTTATTTATAAAAAAGATACATACATATAGGAATGAATCCCAGTTAAACTCATCTATAGCTGTTATACTACAAAACGTATAATGCTTGAAATTCAACACTTTACAAACGAGCCTTAAAATGAAAAGTGGTTAAAAAACCATTTATGAGATCTTTCTAATGCGACATTATAAAGTGTGTGGAATTATTTCTAGAATAATTCTTGAAGTATGGATTAAATTGATTTGAAATTTGGTAGGCAATAAATGTAAACATTGTTCTTTAAAATTATTTATAAATAATTTTAAATTTTGAGTCATAAAGGCTTCATAATTAACATTTTTGTAGAGCGTGCAAAGCGGCGTCTCTCCCTACCTATGGGAGAGATGCCGCATCAAGGAAAGGGGGACGCTGCATAGTTCATATTAAAAATTTTGCATTTTACACACATCTCCGTACATGATGCATGCCATATGTAACCATTTTTGGCACTTTATGCATCTAAACTAGTCAATTTTTGTTTGTTTCTGAGTACTTTTCAACAACATTCAATACACAGGCAATCATCATTATTTTCGTTATCTTCACTAATATGAGAGCTCTTCCTGATCCATTAGTGGATCTTTTATATTTACGTAACATAATTTACAGTCCAAAAAAAAACAAAAATTTGCATAATTAAGGTATAAGTCTGATTTTAACATGTAATATGATGCTGCATCTATACCAACTTTAAATGCGGCATCTCTGCTTTTTGTTGGGATAGATGCCGCATGTTGCTATAACAAGCATAGTGCTATATTAATTCTAACGCATAAGCATATTAATTCTAGCCTAAGATTTTATACAGTCCTTTTAAAATATACCTAAATTAATAACAAAACTCATTTTCATTCAAACAATGAAATATACATTCTTAAATTCTAATGAATTAAATGCTTGATAAAATATTATGTCAAAAAAATTCGTCAAGTGCGTGTTTTTGACACGCACTAAGTAATGTCACCTCAGTGAAAGTGTTAATTTATGATTTTTTGGCTTGTTTTTTAAGTACAGTGAGAATACAGTCCTCTTGCGTTTATTCAATATATGCATGTACAACTCTATAATTATTATATTATATGGTTCCCCACTATAATCACGCAACGAGATTAATATGTCATCCTTCGGTGACATAAAAAATACGTATCAAGTACAAACTGTAAATCAAGGACTTTGAGTTCCTAGGATCAAAATGAGGAAAACTAGTTGAAACTCTTTCGCTGTTTTTTCTTAAAATTATTAATAATGGGACAGCTTCTAAAAATTGTTATCTTTGTCTAATAACTTATTTTAATACACACAGAGCCATCTTTACGTATTTGTGATAATTACATACTTACCGACAAGCCCACATAATTCACAGAAAAAAATATATACATATAGAATCCTATCAAAAATAGGGCCATATTGCACATCATTGTACTTTCTCCCCAACCGTAAGATGGCTCTCAGTGTCCGTTTTTTCGCTCATTTTATACCTATTCGTTTCGTCATAGTTCGTCCGTTTCCGCCATTTCAACAAAACAAAGGAGGACGTATAAGGCTGTATACACAATCAATGAAATAAGATTTAAGATTTAAAAAATAAGATTTAAGATTTAAGAAATAAGATTTAAGATTTAAGAAATAAGATTTAAGATTTAAGGAGTATGCCATCTAGTGACGTTGAATGAAACTGTTAACTTAACTGCTCATAAGTAAATGTATTTTGGTATTTTTGTACATCAGAATTCATGAAAAAGTAACGTTCGTGATGACTATTTTGTCACTAAGTGAAAAAAATCACGAATTTTGACGTAAAAAAATACCTACATATTTATATCTATGACCAGTTACGTTAAAGTTCCATTCAACATCACTAGATGGCATACTCCTTAAATCTTATTTCTTAAATCTTAAATCTTATTTCATTGATTGTGTATACAGCCTAAAACACGTGAAACACGTTTTAGCGTTTTACACATAGATCAAATACACTAAAGATAACTATCTCTGTAACCACTATTTACATGCCATCTCTCGGTCCGGAAGAAAACAAAATTTTAGGAGCGCGCGTTTGAAATGCCACTACACTCAAATTTCATCTTACATTTTTACTCTTATACGCATATTTGTGATTGATATTTGATTTAGTTACATTGAAAAAAAAAATTATTTTTAGAAAAGTACTACAAACGAGGTATCTGAAAATACAATCTAATAAAAAAAACGATGATATAATAAATACGTTGTCTTTGTAGTTTTGTGTTTCTAATAAAAAAATCGTAGTTAATATTTTTTAAACCTTTATTTATTTCTAATTTTTATTATATACATAATTAACTTTAATAAAAACAAGTCAAGTGCAAGTTGTACTTGCGCTAACAGTGTTCCGTACAATCAGTTGTTTCTAGGAATTTCTTATAACGAGATATGAAGGTGGATAAAATATTTTTCCTAATAAATGAATTTTATTCCTAAAGTATAAAATATTTTTTGATTTCAGAACGATCGTGTTCGTATGTGTTACATCGTGAACGTATGTGTCCAGACTGTTATATTTTACGAAGTTTTAGTTATGACCACTGATTGTGAGGAACATTACTTAGTGCGTGTCAAACACGCACTTGACAATTTTTTAAAGCTGCCACCTACAGTTTTTTGGAAAAACTGTCTGAGAACACTGGGATGAGGTTTTATTGTTTTTAGGTAGAAATTCGCTACCCAGTGCTGTACAAAATCTATTCTTCGACCGACGATGGGAATCATTTCTTTAATAAAATCACTAGAAAAATATTTGTTCTAATAAAAAAGAAAATTAAACATGTAGTAACGAAACACAGATAATTTTCGATATCATATTCTTGCACACTGTTTTTAAGGTTGATAAGAAATTTAAGAGGCAAAAAAATTTTAATGACAGCTTCTTGAAAATTTGACAATTTATTATTGAAATAATAAAGAATGTCCTGTCGAATTTTGAAGTCGATCTTGTTCTTAGTTAGCGAGTAAAAAATTTTGGAAGTTACACTTTCACATAGGTTAACACACATTTATATAAAAAGCTGTATCTTGACAGTCAGAAATGTTCGTTTTACATAAAATATGCATAGCAATTATCACAGGTTTATGAATACCTGCACCAAGTTTCAAAACAGTCTTGTTCTTTGTTTCTGAGATAAAAATCTTTATATAATATTAATATTAAAGTTATTGAAAATTGTAATCAGCCGCAGTAAAATGGCAATATTGCTCTATGACAAAGAAGCGATGATGGCGCGCACAATTTGAACATAGTATTACATATTTGGGTAACCCATATTTGTTTATACACTTTTATAAAATTATTAATCTTAATATTTTTCTTTTAAGTTAAAATTATTGTTATTCTTTAAAAATTTAAGATATGTATAACACATTTTCTTTATTTTATTTTCTAACACATTTAGTACATATTCCTTTATTTTGAGTGACACGAATTTTGTTATTAATTTTGCTTTATAATATCGTATCTAATTGACTTTTTTGCTATTTTTTTCATAATGTCCGAACTTTTAAAAACTTTTAAATTCACTGTCATTATTATTTTGTATTTTTTTCATAATGTCCGAACTTTTAAAAACTTTTAAATTCACTGTCATTATTATTTTGTAATTTTGATTTTTTTGGAGCATCGTTGTTGAGAAACTAAACTATTTAAATTTTACTAACGATAAAATTTCATTAACAAACAGTAATAAATTATTTAAACTTTTTGGTTAGGTTAACATTCATTTCAACATCAACATTCAAAAACCATAGAACACTAGACGCAAGGGGTCAAACTAGAATGTCTACCAAATTGTGCCCGCTGTAATCAATGGGTGACGTAATACAGCACCCTTACAATCACAACACACGATGTATGGACACGAATATACCAATGTGTTAGTAATATATTTTGATGATTATATATGACGGGCCGGAGGGAAAAAGGGAGCAAGTCACATTTTTTTGAAAAATGAGTTATTGATTAATTGTTGTAGTTCTTCAAGAGTATTATCACGTGTTATAACAATTTATTGGAAAAACGGGTCAAGTCACCTAAAAAAATCCGTTCGCAACTAGAGGCAAAGAGGGAACAAGGGATCAAGTCGGGCGCGTAGAGGGAACAAGGGGTCAAACGAGCGCGTAGAGGGAATAAGGAGTCAAGTCCACAACTTTTGTGTACTGTTGCTGACTTGGCTTACAGCTGTTTCTCAAATAAACAACACAATGTTTATAACGTTTCTTTAAGTTTTATTGATCTCCTGAAAAAATTGATTACAGTGACTTAACCCCTTTTTCTCCCTGGCCCTTCATATGCAGTTCGCATACTATATACTATGATGGCCACCGTAAGTTACCACCAGTCAACAATTAAAAATAAATTTATTTATTTTAAGAAAGATATCCCTTTATTTTGAGAAATTCTTTATTCAATAGAGACACACTTCATATTTTTTTCTGTTTAAATTTCACGAGTTGATTAAAAAAACATGATTTTTATTTTGACGTGAACACCACGGCAGTCAGTAACAGACTAAAACAGTAATGGTGTAAATTGCTAGTTACTGCAACTTTAAGATTTCACTTTTTTATACGTAGGCTTGATCTGTCTCATCTGTGACTGGAAGGAATACAACTATCTCTTTTCTGCAATCACTTATGGGTATTTATGTGCATTTTGCAGAACTATGTTGTCATTCACTTAGTAGCTACCAATGGGTGTGTTTCAATTGTTGTCATATTGTTGCCGTCATGTTGACACGGTATACGTGCATGATGCGTGCTACATGCATGTTATGTATATGCGTATGCAAGACACCCATACACACAACCATCCATCGCACTAACACACACAATTTCGCGTGCACATATATAACCAGTGATGGGCGTTTACGTGTAAACAGTCGGTGTTTACGTTTACCTTGTAAAGAGATGTAAACAGAGTAAACAACCGTAAAGTAAAGTCAACACGGTAAACACGTAAAGGGTCATAAATTACAAGTAATTTAAATTTAAAACTTTACAATCTAATTTACAATCTAATTTTTAACCTGTTTACGTTGTTTGCGTGCGCTGTTTACATATTTACATGCAAAAAATATGTTGTAAACAGAAGTCGTGTTTACGTGTAAACTATGCTTGTAAACACTGTAAGCAGTTTACGCGCCCATCACTGTATATAACATATTGGTGGGATATTTTCTATCCTTTGTCGTTACTCTGGTTTCAGTAGTATAGCGTTTGTTCTGTAATATTCTGTGGGAAAAACTATTAAAACTTTACACTGTTGCCATACTTTACACATCATATTGTGCATTGTTTTAAATACATTAAAAAATATTTTAGATTATAAAAAGTATTGGAAACAATCAAATTTGAAATATCATTATTAATAACTGTATTTCTTTTAACAAAAAAAAACATAATTTCATAAGTTTTAACGTCATAAGTTTCATTTATTTAAGGTTGGCAACAATTACGGTATCCTATGTATTTAACATAGGACAATATAGCCAACCTAACTTTCCCCACTCCACTTTCTTAAAAACCTTAAATGGAATATTATTAATTATTAATTTGTTTTTGAACGAACCGATATTAATTCTGTTTAAACGTATTTCTGTTTATAAAAGTCTAATTAGGTAAGTATTGTTACATTCTCGCATTAATTTTTAATAAAAATATTTCAATTTAATTAAATTTCTTCAAAACGTTAATTTTAATATACAGTACGATGTGTCCCATTTTACTGTAATCCGCGTTATCCGCACATACGGTGTGTCTTTGCCTAGTTATACTATGGCCGTGTTCCATTAAGGACACACGACACTGTGTAACACAATGCATTTGTTTTTTTACAAAAAACTATTTTTTTTTAAATTTTATGCTAGACTAACCTTTTAATTGCATTTAAAAGCATTTAAAATGTTAGTATTGCAATAAAATTTTTTAAAAAAGTAGTTTTTTTTGTGAAACATCAAATGCACTAGTAAGTGTTGTTTGGGATTCCTAAATGGAATACGATCGATATGTATAAGTAATATTTTTTTTTCATTACCTTGCACAGACTACTTAATAATAATGACAAGCGAGATAGATTATATATACAATTGATCTATATTAGAAGGATAAAAGATACAATGTACAAGGCGACTGTACAATTCATAAAGATAATATGCAACAAAAAATAAACAAGAGCACAATATATTTGTTTGTAAAAAAAAAAAATTAGCTTTCTTTTATGAAAACGCAAAATTGCTGTAGTCATTTCTTTATATATTCTTCACATATAATGGTGAACGTGTTAATTTATGATTTTTGGCTGGTTTTTTTATTTTTTAAGTACAGTGAAAATACATCCCCCTCTTGCGTTTATTAGTACATGCATGTGCAACTCATTAATTATTTTTTATATTTTATTATTATTATTACTGATTGCCACCTCTCTCAAATTTTTGATGACAGACCTGTGTTATAATATCACCGAAGGATGTCATCCTTCGGTGACATAAAAACTTACTTTTCAATAATGAAATGTTTGATAATTACTAAACTGATGGACTAATCATAAATGTTACCATATACAACTTAAATAAGTAACTTATTTTAAAGATATAATGCATTAATAGCGCCATCTATCAATCAACGGACGAACTATGGCTACTGCGTCATATCTCCCGACGCGGCATCTCTCCAGCACTTACCCTATCTGCGTTAAACAAAAATTTTGTCCATTTCTCAGTTTTTCTCTGAATAATACATGTAGACTTGAATTTTTGGAGGATATTTCCTAATACTGAAACAAACCTTAATACAAAATTTGATTTATGTATTGAGGAAAATTTTCTTTATTATAAATTATCTTTTCAATCTTAGAAAATTTGCTTGCCTTTATTTCCAAAAGTCGCAGAAGCAATTTAGTCGAAATATTTTTAATTAAGTATCTTTAACGAGTGGTGGCAATTGTCATTTTTTTTTGGAAAGGAAATTGCTCACTGGTGGATAATTTTTCAATTTTTGTCGTCAAGAGGTTTCTGCATTTAGAAATCTGCATAGGCGGAATTTCAAAAAAAATATTGGTGGGGGAGCAATGAATATATTTAATATAAGAGCCATCTTGGGAGATTCTTAGAATAGCAAACTAGTTCAGGTCTACAAATGCTTAACTTAATTTCGGTATCCTTACCTCGTTTCTTCTGCCATATCATTTTAATAAATCATGTTCAAGTTTTTAAATTTTTATTCGCACAAAATCTGCAGCAGAGATTTATAACCAAAAATTTGATAATTTAAAATTGATGCACCAAACTTTGTTAAATTTTTAATGACCTCATTTCATCACCTTTCAATATAATACTTTGTAAAATTGGAATTGATATTTTCTTTTAAATCGTGTTAAATAAAAATTGTGTAATATAAAAACACAAGTACCAATCTAAGGAATTAAAAACACATTTTATGAAAAGTTTAGAAATAAAATTATATCTATTAGCAAACATTGTGTTTATGACAAGTTCTATTTTTAAATACATAGGTATACTTAAAAATTACTTAAAAAGTAGTAAGTTTTAAAAACCATTTTAGAAACGGAATTTCATTAAGTAGTTAAATAATTTCCTAAGTGTTAATAAATAATTACGTATAAACAAAGAATTCAGTTACATTTTCATAATTATCAAGTTGAAAATGATTTTTTTCCTGACCTAATTTCCTATTCAAAACTTTGTTTATATGTATTTACATGTGTTGTATGTAACAGTTGTTATCACTGTTTAATAAAATATAAACAAGAGAGACAACAACAACACAAATATGTACAAAAGTTTAAATATTAAATTCTTTACTAACTAAACTGGTAGAGGGTACCTAAAGAACTTTTTTAAAAGTGAATAAGTTTTAATCTTATAAAACATTATTTAACTTTTAAATGTGAGTTAGTTTTCAAACATACATAATACTTATTCGTTTCATTTATTATCATTCACTTTTTCTGTCTCACTTTTAAATAAGGATGTTTGTATTGTAAGGTGTGATAAAGAGGATGTAGGGTTGGAATTATTTTAGGCTCTGTCTAATTGAAATTACAGATGATCAGAAATAAATCATGATAAATTTTTTTATAAATAAATCTATTAACTGTATATTCGTTTGGGTCGTTGCTTAAGTACCGATAGTTAATCGTTTTTAGTTTATTGTCTAGATCCGTGCTTTTCAATCGCCGGCCCGTTGACTGGTGTCGGACCGCGACAGTATCTCACTGGTTCATAGAAAAATGTATGAATTACAGTCAGTTACAAAAGTGGATAGGTATAATTTTTATTCTTTATAAAAATTCTTTATAAACATAAAATGGCGAGGCTAGCCTTATGAAAACTTGATGGACACATATGGCCATCTAAATGGTTGGAAATCGATATTTCATACGCGAAAATGATTCCAAGCTACAAGACTTCTATTAAGAATTAAAGAATTGCTTTTAAACATTTCTCTAACGGTAGAAAGAACTTAAGAAAGTGTTGATATTTATCTGAACTACAGGTTCGACCAAGTGGTCGGGAAACGACATTTCATATTTCACACCAAATGTTGTCCCAATTAATGGAAAAAATGATTTCAAGATGCAAAAATTCTATTTAAAATTAAATAATGGCTTTTAAACACTTCTCTAATGCTTAAAAAAGTGTCGTTATTTATCTAAATTACATGGTAGACGAAGTGGTCGAAAAACGACATTTCATATTACACATCAAATATTATTTCAACTACTTAGTTAATAGAAGAAATGGTTGCAAGGTGCAATAATTCTATTTACAATTTTATTAAAGAATAGTTTTTAAACATTTCTCTAATGTTTAAAAAAGTGTCAATATTTATCTGAATTAATAGTAGGCCAAATGGTCGAAAAACGACATTTCATGTTCCACCACCAAATGTTACTCCAACTAATAGCGAAAATGATTTCAGAATACAATAGTTCTTTTAGAAAATCGTCACAAACATTTGACGATAAAGTTTTAAATGAAATCAAGCAAAATCAAAAATCAAAAAACATGTCTACCTTTTTCGAGGTATCAAACACCATTTTTAAGACAAACGAATAAATAAAAATAAAATTTTTCAGTTTAGATCCAACGAGCAAAATAATAAAATCAATTGTAACAACCATTTGGTTGTAAAACCATTTCAATTCGTATATCATCTCGCAATTAAAATTTAAATGTAAAAAAAAATATATAAAACATCAAGTTTTAAAGACTAACAAAATTTTTACAATAATTCTTTAAGAAACAGCGCAACATCTGTAGGTCTCCCAACTACTTCCTCAATCCGCACATTCCAAGCAATTCAAAGGAATTTAGTCAAAATTAATTTTGAACTAATAAAACTTTATAGTTAAAAACTGATTTCGACTAAGGTGTCTCATTACTTTCGTGTCAACCTAATATATATATCATGCATTCAAAAAAACGATTACTTTCATGCATTTGGGGTATTTATATATCCATGACTCATTTTCCCTTTCTAATTTTCGTCAGCATCCAAGAATATTCTACTTTAGACGAATTTAATTCCACAACCAAACTAAATTAGCATTGACGTCTTTAGGATATATCAAATGCCCTTTTTTCGCTGAAAATTCTTGTATGCTACTTTCATCTGTGTCAATCATAAATTCTGTTTAAATTTATTCAAGGAAGGAAAAAAAGAGACTGAACCGTTGCTTTCGTTTTATTATTTTGGTTATCATTCATGAATATTGAAATAGTTTTACTTTAGAGCGCCTGACGTACACAGTGAAAAAAATTGTGTCAAAATTAACACATTTCACATGTCCAGAACGGTCCACTCGATTTTTTGTGTTATTTTAAAACAATGCATATTTGTCAAATCTTTACACAAGATTTGTGTCAATGATTTAACACACAAGAGGACACACATTTTGTGTTAATTTTTTAGATTTATCAGAGTTAGTTGTTAAACTTTTTTATTCAATATATTACTTCAACTGCAGCAAGATATTTGGAAAATCGTCAAAATTTATAACGATATTGTTCATATATTATTATAAATAAGACTCAATGAACGGAAAGTAAGTCAGTTCTTTGTAACAATTCTTACTCGTGTCCATATATATCTACGAAAATATATATAATAAAAAAGATGAGAGTAATTCTTATTATTAAACGAAACCGAAAAATTGTAAGTTTTTTCACTTACTGACGAATATAGTTTTATTAGACGTTTAAGAATGAAACAATTTTCTTACGTTTTAAGGTTATTTTGTTACAGATTCAGTTAATAAAAATCATGTAAGCTTATCTGAGATTGTATTTTATAATATACAATCTTACATGTAATGTAAGTAAGCTTACATGATTTTTTGTAACCGAATCTGTAACAAAATAACCTTAAAAGTAATAAAATTGTTTCATTTTTAAACGTTTAATAAAACTATATTCGTTATTAACTGAAAAAACTTATAATTTTTCGGGTTGGTTTAATAATAAGAAATACTCTCATTTTTTTTTATTATATACCTATGTTTTTGTAGATACATATTCTAGTCTAATTTACTTACTTATAACATTCTCTTGCTCTACACACATATTATGTTACTTCTTTGTTGTACAAAACAGGTTAACATTTTTATTCTCTTAAATCGAAATTTGTGTTAGTATTTTCATTTAACACATTTACGAAATGTTACATTAACGCAGGATTGTGTTACTAATTTAACACAAAAATTTTAACGACTATTTTTTTTTTTTTACGGAGAACGCAAATTTTTTTACTGTGTATAGTTCGCTTGTGTGCTCATGTGCTCATGTTTAACTTAGTGTATTTTATATTTTATAAAATGAAAAAAATATGTCACTATGTGTCAGTAATAATGACAACAGATACAGGGAATATTATGACACTGGTATGGCATACCTAAATTAAGTAAGGTTGACAAACGGACAGGTAATATCATACCTCACATATATATAAAATAGAAAATTTAACTGAAACCGTAACCTTTATTTTACTTGTAAATTTTCATAATTTTCTGTTTTTATTTTTTTTCTGCCTGTGAAACGTACCTATTTCTTTTAATATACAAAAATAATATAAAAATATTTTTATTTTTTTCAAAAATGCTTGCGGAATTTTATATTTGCACGGCAGTTAAAATGTAAATGTAGTTGTAAAAGCAAAAAAAAAAAGACAAAGTATATTTTTATGATTTTTAAGATTTCGTAGTTCTCACCAGGAAGTCCTTATAGTAAACATTGCGTAAGGTGGTTTACCTGCCCTTGACACCTTCATATTAGTCAGTGTTGTCGAACCTTACAAAATTTCGAAACTATTTGTTGTCTTTTTTTTAAAAATATTATTGAAATTTGTTTAACTCATGCAGAAAGTAAAAGGTTTAGATTAGCGTTTCTCAACCTTTTTCAGTCAGTTGTGCGGACCGATCACATATAGTTTGACACATGACGATTATCAGTTTTCTAAATTATCAGAATTCTAATTTGGCAGCGACAACTTGGCCAGCCATGTAATTCAAATAAATATTGGCACTTTCTTAGCCATTCTGAAGTGTTTAAAAGCAGTTCTTTAATTTTAAATAAAGTTTCTGTAGCTTATGACCATTTTCATAATCAACTTTAAGAATACTTTAACTTTAAGTTTACTTAAAAAAAAAAAAATTATTTGATAATCAAATTTCACTACTTTAAGGGTCCCTTAAATTAAAGTTAGCGTATCAGTTACTTTAATGAACTTTACTAACTTTAACGTATCTAACTCTAAAAATAAAACCGAATAAATAGTTTAATGAATAAAGAGATTCATTAAACTATTTATTCGGTTTAATTAAAGATTATTATTTCAAAAAGAAAATATTTATAAAATGAGAACATCGTCTTCATTATCAAGTAGTAGTGACTCTGAAAATGATTTCTTAATTATTAGAAAACCAAAAATATATAAGCAGCGTATAACAAATTTTGATGACTGGACAGGCCAAGAATTTTATCAAAGATTTAGATTAACCAAAGAAGTGACAATACATATTTTGGAATATATTAGGGAAAGAATAAGAGCTGCTTCAAACAGGTTTGTACTAACTTTTCAATATTTAAATGCTTTTATTATACATGTTAATAGGTACTAAAACAATTATTACTAAAGCTGAATTCTTCGGATTTAGTAAAGTTTACTCCTCTGGACCGAGAATTATTTTCAGCCATTATAAAATTATTGGCGTAATTAATATTTAATAATAATAATTTATTAATTTTAAATAGCAAATGATGGGCTAGTGACTGCTAATTATTGTTTATTTTTGTAAGTATAACAACGATTCATAGCAACTGAATCAACCATAGGTTGTTATAGTTATTTTTTAGTTCCTTGACTTTAATTAAAGTTGCACTATAATTTTTTATGAAAATGAAAAACTTTAAAGTTAAATTAAAACTTTAAAGTCGCTTTAACTAAAGTCACTTTAAGACAAATATTATGAAAATGGCCGTAGAGTCATTTTCGTCGTAAGTTGAAATAATATTACGGCATTCAATAGGAAATGTCTTTTTTTGATCAGCTGGTCAACCATATAATTCAGATAAATGTGACACTTTCTTAGGCGTAACAGAAATGTTTAAGGATCGTTCTTTAATTTTAAATAGAATTACTTGTATCTTTGAATCATTTCCGCCATAAATTGGAATAGCATTTGGTGGTGTAATATGAAATGTCGTTTTCCGACAATTATGTCTATCATATAATTCAGATAAATACCGCTACTTTTTTAAGCATTACAAAAATACTGAACTACGAAATCCTGATTTAATGTGTGTCTTACACGCAATTGCCAAAACTTTTTTAAAATAAAAGAATGAAATAATATTTGCATAATTCTATTAGTTATAATAATCTTTTCAGGAAACTCCCACGTTTTAATATAAAATTACAATTTATTAAGTTAGAATTTCCATTTATGAAACTATAAAAAATGCATTGTTTTAAATTTATGTATAACAGATACTGTAATGAACTGTCAATTGCATAAATTTGATACTGTACAGACATTAATTTCATACACATAATAGTTTTAGGTATGTTTGTTTGGTAACGAAAACCTAGTTATCCTCTAAAATTTTGTAATCCTGAATATTATTATTTTGCTTTTCAAAAACTATATAATTGAAATATCTACTCGTTTAGAGTTGAAATACAATTTTATACTATAATACTTATGTTTATCAAAATTGGTTTTGCCAATTTCGCTCAAAATGTTTACATTACAAGAACTCAAAGTAGTTGTTAACGGATCGTTACGTTTCATTGTTATTTTAGAATGTTTTGTTAATTTGCTCTCCACTAGACTAATCGCTCATTTGAAATATACAGAATGTTACAGAAATAATGTGATTTAAAATTAAATATATCCTTTCACAAGTTATCTCAAATTGATCCATTTGAATAATATTTCAGAACTGATCTTTTCAAAAACGGTCTCACAACTAATTCTTTACAACCGCTTTTATCCGCCTTATATAATTTCTTACAAAGATTCTATAGAACGTCGAGGAAGATGGCTGTATAATTTATTTAATAATTTAAATAAGAGGGAACAAATCAAGTCTTATTGAAAATAAACAAATTGTCGTCTGGAAAATTTTATTATTCAAATCCGATGTAGTCCTGTACGTATCTAAAACTTTCATGCTGTAAACGGGATCATCATATCTTACTACATTAACTTAAAGGAAAGCTTAACAAAAACTTTTTTATATCCTTGATTAAAGTTTTACACGGGCTGATAAAAAACCATTACCACTGACTCATTGTATAATTCGATTTCATATTTAAAAATTTCGAATATAATTATTCATTATTTACAAAGGCTCATTTTAAAAAAAATAATTTTAAATATTTTCGAGCGTTCACTAAAAATGCTGCTGTTATGTTAAATCATACATTCATATAAAAAGTACACCAATACCTCAATTTGCGTCGTGGTTACGTTCCAAAAAAAACACGACGACAATTGAAACGATGCAAAGTGAATTATGATTTTCTATAGCAAACCGTGTCAAGATCGAAGATAGGTTTCAGGGTTACGAAAATACTACTTTTTAAAAAGAAAAGTGAACCAAGTAAACATTTAAAAAACAAAAATAATATAATACGCAGGGCGAGTGTAACAATTCGTATGAGTGAGAAATAAGCTTTTCCCACGTATTTTACACTATACTTTTTCTAGGAGCACATTTTTTTCGTAAAATTAGCATAAATAATTAAAATAAAATTTAAATAAGTAGTAAAAATTTTTAAAATTTACAATGTCAATGCTAAGATGTTCAAATTTTTGCCAAAGCATACTTTGAAACTATGGAAACAATAATAAATAATCAACATACATAATATATGTATATTGCTTCCGAGACTACTAAAGTAGCGGAAGCAATGTGATCACTTTTGAAAAATAAAAAATTTTTTCTCTCCAAAATCAAATTTTTTACGCACATTTTACGTTTTAGAGCTTCCTGAACAATTTTGGTTTGGGCTGTCCGTCTGTCTGTCCGTCTGTGTGTCTCCAATTTTGCACCAAGTGGCATAACTTCGGAACTACTCAATTCTTTTTTATGAAATTTTCAGAAATTATGTACTTTGGTTCCTATATGGTCCCCTATGAATTTAATCGAAATCGGAGTAACGGTAGCTACGCCGCTACCATGAAGTCCCATTAAATGTCAATATCTTATTTACTGCTAGTCCTATCTCGCTCAAATTTTTAGGGTATATTGGGGGTTAGTTTCTAAAATATTTTTGCTATTATTTTATAATTTATCCTTTAAGTCTTTTGAGTTATAACAGTTTTTTATAAACTTCAAGGCGAAAATATAATTTCACGGTATATAATATGTATATTTGGTAGAATACTCTTTTAAAGCCTTTTACGACTACGAGGAAGCTGTGTGCCCACCCTATTGGCAGCGTATTTTTTATTATTATTATTATATATTAAAACTAACGGAACAGCCTACTTTTTTATTATATTAAGGCGTGGGAAATAATTTCTCACTGTATTTCCGAACAGTGTGGGCAATTGTTAATTTTTACATATAGTTAGCCGTGCACAAAATGTTACTTTTAATAGTAGGAGTAGAAAAAATTTTATTACAAACATACGAAAAAAAAACAGATTCAATTAAAACAAAATAAAATAATCAATTAAGTTATAAAAACAAAGTAAAAATTAATCACTGTCTGATGAGTCCATAGTGGCTGTTGTCGTAAGTCAGCAAAATTTCGAAAAAAAAAATTAAAGACTCGAACCGAAAACAACGCAATTTCGAAAATCTAACGACGCACAGTGAAAATTAGTACTAATTCAGCAGCGACGCAACTTCGAAAAAACCCAAACCGAAACGGCGCAAAGTGGGGTGTTGGTGTATAACCCGTAAGCAAACAAATCTATACTGACGTTAAGTTGTTACTTTTACTTATACCTAATTTTTGCAAAATAATCTCCTGTTTCTTAGAGTGCTAGCCGCTCATTAAATAAACATGTTAATAATTATTGTCTATATTCCCTAATATTCAATTACATATTAGGTTTATATTTCACACACGTTCCTATAAATTTACTAACACGTCTCTTTGCAAGTCTTTTTTTACAAGATTTACGCTATGCTTAATCAGAGATGTTGTTTGTTGTTAGTTATGCACAGTCACTTTTACTTCAAAGGATTTCACTATATAAGTTTTATTATTACGAATATT
Organism: Brachynemurus nebulosus; assembly: GCA_035578155.1. Taxonomy (NCBI): domain Eukaryota; kingdom Metazoa; phylum Arthropoda; class Insecta; order Neuroptera; family Myrmeleontidae; genus Brachynemurus; species Brachynemurus nebulosus. The sequence continues at coordinate 27,243,174 of JAPWDM010000003.1, forward strand.
CAAATTACAAAAAATAATATACGTCAAGAATCGAACCTGTTATAATGTACAAGTTGTTTTCCTGTTATGCCCAAACTTAAGAGGAATGAGTCCAGGGTTGTCTCAGGTTGGGGGCTCTAGGCTTATGCCTTACTTGTTTTTTGCATAAAGTCGGCACTGATCATATCTATACATATAATAAAACTGTAAATCTATCTCTGTCTGTCTGTCTGTCTGTTCACGCATCACGTAAAAACTACTGGATGGATTTTAATGAAATTTGGTGTGATGATAACATATTACCTGGGTCAACGTCTAAGATACTTTTTATTCTGGGAAAATATTTCATTCCCACGGGAAAATGGAAAAACTATTTTGAGCATCTACACACATTACGCCAATTTACCTACATATTTCATAAAAAATTTCATAACTATAGCAACAAAAATTGTAAATAAATTTTGTAGTTTGGAAATTTTTCTGAATTTTAAATAAAAAAAAAAATGTTGCTAATTGTGTACCGAAAAATACAATAAATACACAATTGTCAATTTGGAGACAATTTAATGCATTTTGTGTTGCAAGAAACTACAAATTGGAAAAAGAAACTACTCAACGCTTCGCGTGAACAACATCACGGGTACAGCTAGTTGTCAATATGAGAATTATTGAATCACGCAGTATAAACCAGTACAACAGTATTTGCACACCCTACATTTTACACCACCATACCAGGTGGACGAGCTCTAGAAGATAATCTTTTGTTGTTACAAATCGAAATTACATATTATACATCTAACTAACGAGAAGGTAACACAAAATACCTATACAGTTGTTCGGTAACATAGAGCAAGTGTGTTATTTATACTTAAACAAGTACGTAATAATACCTCGAAAACTTCGTTTACATACGAAAACCAACAAGCAAATTTATTATCAATGATGTCGTCATCATTGGTAGATACTGAAACGGCGACCAAGAATCGAAGCAAGGAGACAGGTCCGTTTAGAAGAAAGGAACAAACACAAAGCATAACAAATTTAACAATGTAAATGTTATTGTTGCTACAAAAGATAATCCGATTACAATAAATTTTACACGTCTCATGGCCTCCACGGGTTGGTGACGGTAATATGTCCATGTATTTACACCAAACAACAATTTCCCTTCATATTGTACACCCCTCAAACATTCCATCACTGTTTGGTCGTGGTGTTTGTCACGTCTCGTTTCATCTTATGCGACACAATTGTATCTCTGTTTCATTCTATTATATATGACACACACACAGAAAGAGAGACACATGCGAAGAACAAATCTAATATTAACGTGTTATATGTAAATAGTCTAAAATATAACGCGTATATAATTTATACCGGATGTTCAGTATAAATTATAAATTTAATATTTTATACGGTAAGGTGGTTTGGACAAAATTTATTGTTTTGGTTACTTTGTTTAGTGGTCCCAAAATGTAAATAATATGTTAATAAATTTTAGTTATGAAGCGAAGTAATTGTTCTAGTAAAAATATGTTTAGTAAAAGTCTAAAAAAAATCAAATATAAACGATATATTCATGCGATTGTAACAACTTTAAATTATAAGGACGATTCTGAATTCTATGAATATATTGTTATTTTCTTGAGGGACATAAGCACGAAAATTTTCAATGATTTTTCTTCTATGATTTTATGTGATATTTTTTTAGATCAAGTTCCTTTGCACGGGTAATGAAAGAAAATCAAATGTTTAGGTGTAGGTAATAAAAGTTTCAAAATTTGAAACTGGTATAACTCGAGTAAAAAATATGTAAGGTTGGAATGGAGCCCAGATCCAGTTTACCCCATTCCAATTATGAGCCGGATCCGCTATGCATTGCTTAGTTTACCGTGGTAAGATTTTCGATATCCGATTTTGCTCCGATCTTTATATAATTACCTAACAGTGTCCGCCCTTACATTCGATATGCCTGTTGCAGCCCAGACCGAATTGGGGCTTGCCCAATTTAATTTTTACTTGTGAAATTGCAAGACTTACTTATATCAGTTGCAGTACAAGTTTCGTTCAGTGAGAATCGCTATTATCAGTGCTTCCATCTACAGCAGCAATGTTATCCAAGAACCTTACTGCTAAAGGAAAAGTAAAATACTTTCCGTAGCGGCGTAGCCTATAAGTACTATAATACAATAATAAAGATGGAAACACAACGAACCCATTATTCAATTCAGACTAGCAGACTTATTCTTGTATTGGCAGTAATTGCTTGCGAAAAATATACTGTCTTGTTATCATCGTCATCATTTGATGGTGCCCTGATTTAACAAATTTGTGATTGGTTTCATTAATGGTCTTGAAATAAAGAATTCATTTTAAATAACGAGAAGAAGCTAACAATCTTTACGATATTCTACAAAAAAGTATATATTAACGTATTTCACCATAGTGATTCATAGGTTTTTATTTGGCCTACAATTCATTAAGGTAGAAAAAAGTCTAAATGAAATCGGAACCGTATTTTAAGATTCTTTTGTTAAACACCCTCTATAATTTATTTACACTGATGGTCATTCATATAACTGATGACCCAGCTATTAAATTTTCTTTGTTTGTGTAACATATTTCACTGTTTGTTGACATCATTTTTAAATAAATAAAAGGTTATCCAAGTCACCTAGTCACACTATATCGATATTAAAACAAATACACAAGTAAAATAAAGAAATACAATCATTACTACGTAAATATGTATGGGAGTGTACACACATACATAGGCGTAGGTGTGTTTCGAAAGTAGTGGGAGGAAACTGAAAATTTCTATCTATATTGAAAAACATACTCTATATGGATTGACCCGTAAACTTAATAACTTTTTTTGTATTATTATACAAATATTAGTATTCTAGTTTGATTAAAAATATGTATACAAATTTATGTTTGGACGAAATAGAGTAAGAGTTTTGTATTGTTACTTTAGATGTTTATTTACACGTCTGTTTCTACAATGAAAGTTTTCGAAAATATAAAATTTAAACGTATATTTTAGATTCGAAATTATTTCATCTACAATACACTTAATAAAATGACAGAAGCATTTACAACTGCTTAGAAAGGCAATTTTCATAAATACAATTACATATTAATTATTTTAACGTTTCGAAAATTTTTAGTTCCATATTTAGGTCACTGTTGTGCTAAAATAGATAAAAGATAAAATTAGTTTTATACAGTTATGAACAAATTTAATAAATTAATAATCATAATTACAATCTATCAAACATGTGACATTTCTAAATTATTACAATTATTGCTATTTATACAATATCCTTTTTTTATTCGGCGTATAGAATAGGAATCGCATAAAAAATCCACCAAAAAAAAATGCAAAAAAACAAGTATCTTCGAAAATTTCATAAATAACTATAAAAAGTATAGCTCGCTCCAGATTTAAAAATAAATTAAAATAAAAAAAAAAGTTTTTTATGAAAAAGCTTTTATCTAAAAATGGGCTAAAAAAAATAAAATAACTTTTGAGTGAAGTTTGAAGCAATATGCAACATAATTTATAAAAGCTTGAGGCGTTATCATTAATTATTTCTGTTTTGGATATAAGTGTAGCTATTTTACTTTTCAGTACTTACCAAACTTAATTAAACGCCTCAGGCTTTTATAAATTATGTTGCATATTGCTTCGAACTTCACTCAAAAGTTATTTCATTTTTTTTTTAGCCTATTTGTAAATAAAAGCTTTTTCTTAAAAAACATCTATTTTTACTTTATTTTCTACTTTTTAGTCTGATAACTATTAATTTAAGAAAAGAATTAAAGAAGTAATTTTTTTTACCTATTTTTTAATCGGTTAATTTACCCTAATCAGACATAACTATGGAAACAAAAAATTGCAATGTAAAATCAATGGACAATATTTGACAATTCGAAATGTCAAAAAGTTTCACAGGACTAAAAATCAACAATTTTGGTTTTGAGGCGATTTTGGACAAAACTAATTATACAATATTGCATTGTCATCAAGGTTAGACAGGTATGCAAAATTTGCAACTTCTAGCTCAATTAGAACCTGTCTAAATTTTGATTCCAAGATTTGATCTAAACCAACGTACTAACATAGCAAGTTAAATAAAGCTTTTAAAAAAACAAACATTTTTTAAGCGGTGGATCGGAACCGTATAAAAAAGTTTCATGGTAAATATATAATTCAAAACGCTAAGAACCTCACAATTTCCTTAGAAGTTGCTCTTCTAAGCAAGATAAAGCATTAATTTACGCATAGGATCATTTTATTTAATCAAGATCAAATATTATTGCTTATTTCAAAAAGAAATCTTAATGATTTAGGTCATAATTATATAGAAAGCGTACAGTTGCACGCACGTGTATTGCAACCGCGTGTACTCTTTCTACATAACCACGGCTTTAAGGACGTTTGTGCGTCAAACCTAATAGGAGATAAAAATTTTAGTTTCAAAGAATTGACAAGTTCAATTACATAGTTAGCTTCCCTCAAAGATTTTAAGGCTTTCATAGATCATTTCTTAAGGTAAATGACGATTAAAAATCGAATTTTTAACACAGAGCTATTAGGAAAAAATATTCTATACAGCATTTTTTCTTTTTAAAAATTATAGTAAGTATATTATAAGAGTATAGATACCATAATAAAAAATGTATAAAAATATTCTTTGAAATATGCAATTTATATAATTGCACAAAAAAATCGTGTTGACGAACGTTAAAATGAAATATTAATTATTGAAATTAATATTCGGGTAGATTTTGATGTGTAAACGTACATAATATACATATAAGATCAAATCAGACTACTAAATTTCAATCAACAACTGTGTATGCATTGATGTCATAGATCAGTACATAGGCGGTACGTATAGCAATCACCCATATACACGACACATTATATATGACTATATGACACATGCACAAGCACAAGCTCTGTATGCACAACATATAGGTATAGTGTTTTTTGGTAGTTGCATAACATTATTCTGTAGTGTTTTGTGGACGCGCTCGAACGTTTTTAAGTTGAACTTAAAAGTTATATAATTAAAATCCTTGTATTTGAAGTTTTATGCCCTGACAGTACTCTCTACTTTCATATGTTAAATATTACATTAAATTCATAAAAATCACTGATTGTACGGGACACTATTTGGACAAGTACAATATGACTTGCTTTTTTTGACAATTTTTCGATATTTCACCCGTAAAATAACTTTGAGATTTTATATGTACCTAGTTTCCCTTTTGTTTCGTCTGACTGACACTTTGATTATTAATTCGTTTCGTTCATATTCATTTATTTAGTTTTGTTGCTATTCGCATATTGGTTTTTTTCTTTGTTTCGCTGCTCGCTCGTTTGCTCGCGGCTATCGAAATAGCAAAAACAACACGCACATAAAATAAAGATATTGATTGAAACGAAATAGAGGTTTACATCGTATTCAATACAATATAACAATAGATAGTCTATTATTAATTCAATTTAATCAATGGATAGATGGTTTTTATGTCACTTAACTAAATTGACGTGACGATTATTATAAAAATTTTGATAAGTAATCTTCGAGTGAAGAAGGTATGTGAAGTTAATTTTCTTTAAGATTTTGTTTATCATATGTTGTTTAAATTCAGTATTTGTTAATAGTACGTCAGATAGAAAAGAAGGTTGTAAATATCAATTTTAGTGTAGTCTTTAACGCCTTCTATCCTTTTGGTTTTGCCTGATATCTTCAAATTTTATATAGGAATATGAACTTAAAATATGAAATAGCTACGTGAATCCAAAATCTTTGAAATTCGAATACTGGTAAACATATAAAAACATTTTGAAACTTCGTTCCTTAGGCTATGCGTGTACACGATCAGTAATACTGTCAGTATTTTAAACTTGTAATTTCATTATTTGATCCAATTTTGTTTGGATTTTGTCGCGCGAAGAAGTCCGTTCCATGAGATTTTTATTTTTATTGAAATAAAATTGAAGGTAAATTACAATTAAAACTGTGTACCTTTGCATATTACGTGCCATAAATTGTTTTTTTACGTATTTTTATAGCATTTATAGCTTGAGAAAAAAAAAATTAAAAAGAAAAATACTGACGAATATTGAGCTAGTGGACGGACAGTAGACATATCATTCCGGACGAACGACAAACGTGCGTAAGCGTCTGAATCAAATATCGCACGTTTCGGCATCCAAAGGACGACCAGCCTTATACGATCTACAATCGATTTGTATTTATGTCGGCTGGTACCGTTGGTACATAATATAATATACGATAAATAAGTGTTAACGGTTTTAACTGTCATTAATGTCACTGTCCCTTCCACGACTTAGCACTGAAGTGAATACTGATGGAATTATAAGCCATTCTTCAATACTTTCATCATTATTTCAGTATCGTCAATACACGATCAATAAAAGTGTCAGTATTTTGAAATACTGACAGTATTACTGATCGTGTACAGGCAGCCTTAGAGAGAATGAAAATTGAACGTATTATTAAAATTCTACCTACTGGCATAATTTATTTTAAAAGAGCAAAATTTGAATTAATTTTTCACAGAAGTGACTTACAAGTAAAGATCCCGAGGCCGAATTTATCGCTTTTGACGAAATTTTAATATGTAATAGAATACTAAAAAGTAAATGACGTATGTTTTGTGAAATCGCCCTGAAAAAACTGGGGTACAATTTAATTTTTTAAATATTTCGAAAGCGGTAACGGATAGAGCAAAAGTATAAATTAGCAATATTGCTATCTGATATGTAATTTGTTCAAAATTACGTCAACAGTGGTGGTTGGGGGTTAATTTTGCGAAAAGAAAGTGACAAATAAAAAAAAATTTCACTTCCAATTTCATTTTTACGCAGTTTTCTAATTACAGTATTAGCACCGATAATGGAAACATCAGTTTTGGAAATTTTTTGAGAGCATTAAATTAGTCAACATCATTTTTGGAAAATTGCATCAAAAATGTCAAGTACATAAATATTAAATCCATGTGCAATAGACCATGACGCATGATTTTATCAAAAGAAAAAAATTAATATATCGGTAAGGGTAGTGACAAAAAACAAGAGTCCTCAAAGCAAGCCCTAAGCGTATGTGTAAAAAATTGTGGATAGCAGTGTGCCTGAGTGTGGTTCGATACCGCTTAAGTGTGTCAGTCACACAACAACTATAGTCGTGTTCAGATCGATTGTTATCATTCACTTTCAACAATAAGCTTTTGTCCACATTAAGAAAGCTAGTATAGAAATACGAAGTTTGTTTCTGAATATTCTGTGCCTCAAAGCGTGGGAATGTGAATTTAAATTATTGTACATAGAATGTTTATCTATATTATGTATTCTGTTCTGTGGAGGTTTTTATTATAAGTAAAATGTAAACAAAATCATTTCAAAGCAAATTAATAAAACGACAAATGAAAAAATATTTTCTGAGATAAATAATTTTTAATTCTTCACTTTTTTTTCTCTTATTCACTTATTTTTCTTAAAAAAAAAAAAAAATAATTCAAAACATAACCTCACGATATTTGTTAATCGCCCCTGGTCAAAAAGCATCACTTTTGTCAAGCACCATTTTTGGAGACTACTTTTTCTTTACAAAACTGGTACCCTACTGTAACTCTAGATGTAGTTAACTAGGAGGTGACTGTGTTAACATAATCATACAATTCAAGTAATTCAAGAATTTCTTATTCATAGAAAATAATCTATGACAATTAGAATAACGTAGGAATAAAATTCTCGAATTCAAAATTCAGTTTGAGCAACATCGGTGAGGGGGGCGAGTCACCCTCTTAGATTACATACATACTAGTTTCCATACACTCATTTTTACTATTAACACACTGGCGCTGGGTACTAATGTCACAATAAACACAATAAATGCCTTTGAAATTGAATTGTCGTATGTTAGGCTTTTGTTATATTTGCTTTTAAATGACGCTTTCCATTATCGTAAACTTTTGATCATAAATACCTCGTAAACGGCTTAGTAGTTATTTATTTAGTTAAATAAAATCTTAAAGTTTGATTTTATTTACTTTTATCCTTTTCACAAAAAAAAAAAAAAAAATTCTCACAGAGAAGTCTAATTTTTTGGTAAGCTAACTAAATATATCGTCTTAAGGGTCAAATATAGCAGACAAATAAGCACAGAAAACAGAACAGGTTCCAGTTTTGAAACGTAGGAAGTTTCCCAGCAATAGAGCTAACAGTGACGACGGTTTTCATCACTACAGCAGGGACAGCTCCCATACGGTTTCTAACAGTAGTTCCCGTAGGCAATGTATGATGGCGAGCATTACTTATTATAACGTAGATTTCTTCTTAACCACAGAGTTGGTAGACGTGCCCCGTTCAAGGAGTTAAACATTCGACCAAATAAAAAATCGTCCTGTATACAAAAATTGTCGTGATATGTATATCACGTAGATAAATATACATATAATAATAGAGAGTGTACGATGAAAAGGCGTGGTGATTAACCTCTTTGCCAATCAATTCGTGTATCCCACGTTCGTATGTATCACCCCACAATCATTCATTCACTCTGCTAGACAATCATTCCATAGTCACAATAATAATTTAAGCTTTTATTTTTTATTTGGAAAATAGCAGCGGGGCAGACCAAACCAAATTTTACATAGCACATTAAATACACAGATAATTTATGAGTTGACTTGTTGTGTGAATTTATTTGGAAAAAAAAGATTTATCAAAGGTAATTAATTAAATGGAAGAACCGGGAAAAGGGAGCAGTGTTACGAGAAGAGTTAATCTTTTTGTAACGTGCAGCAACAACAACAAAAAAAAAATGAAAATAAAAATATCGATTTCGACTTCAAAGTTAATACGGTGAGATTTATTTCGTTACCGTAAACAAAGTACCTTACCGAGAGTAACTAACGTATGAAAAATAGCTGGAATGTAAAGTGGGTGGTCTTAGGTTGGATTTTAAAGGTGTTGTCTTGTACGTATATTAAATATGTACATTAAGCAAACAAACTATGAATATCTGTACATGGAATACTTAATTGTAATTAACCTTCAACATTCAAGCTGGGGAAATATTTTATAAATTTTTACTTCAGACTATCATATATAGTGACAAAATAACTTGAAAGCCTTTTTTAACCCTTTTAAATCCGACAGTTGACACTGTACAATTCACGCGTCTACGCGACGCTGTACCACGTTAACAATTTTGTATAAAACGTAGGTACATCAATAAGGTATACAAACATAGCTAGCCGTTTCTCTAGTTGCACATGAGTAAAGAAGTAATGCGATGTCATCTATAATATATTGTGTATTGTGCAGCAAACTTGTTGTATCTACACACCTATTATATTATGTATTATGTTATTCGTCTATAATGTTTACAGAAGTCATCGTTACACTGAGAGTCCGTTACTTAAACTACATCACACACATTTGCGATTTGATCGCCATCGGCTTCTACAGTTGTTCTGGCTATGACATAGGTGTAATGTTATCGAACTATAAGGTGTTAAAATGATAATACGACCGATGTCGTATCAAATTTTCTTACGCCTCTCTCATAGACTATTCAAAGAACATAAAACTTCAAAATTACAAAAATCGACCTGCCAGACTCGATTGTAAACGATATGTATCAAAATTTGATAAATAAATGTATCTTAATTTCAAATATTATCGAGTGCTTGTGAGACATTGCTAAGTATGGCAAACTTTTGCTCGTATTTAAATATGCATTGTATTCATATTAGAGATGATCGATATATCGATAACTGTTATTTTATAACTAGTATAGAAAGATGACAGTTATCGTCAATAACTGGAATACCCAGTAACTGGTTACTTAAATAACTCCTTTGGAAATATCGATAACATAGGTCAATATTAATATATTCGAAAGCAAGGATCACAGTAATTTATTTTAACCACCTATGGAGAATTTCAAAATAATAACGCCCCAGGCAAGTTACATATATTGTAGCACATTTAAAAAAACTCTTAAAAATGAACTATTGTCTATTGTACAGTTATCTATTTGTATTTGTAATTTTGTATCCATAAATCCTTGTATAGACAAGTATTTGAACAGATATTGCAGTACAATACAGCAAAAAATATTATTTAGTATCCGTCAGTATTATAGATCTGTGCATATTTCACTAACAGAACCGTTTATACGCATATCGAATATCTTACAATATGTTAAAATATCCAAATACCATACCAGTTATTACAATAACTGTTATAAATAAGTTATTTTTCAATAACTGGTATAAATAACAGTTATTTTTCAGTAACTGTTATTACAATAACAGCTATTAGAAAATAACCGTTTAGCTCATCTCTAATTCATATACTCACTTAACGTTCAGCTATACTGATCTTGAACACTCGATTTCCTTTGGTATGTATGATCGAATCCATATGTTAGTTAAAAATCACATATTGAAACACATTATCGAACTGAGAGATCCTGGGTTCAATTCCCAGTCAATCAATTTTGCTAATTTTTTGATCACTATATGATTTTTAATTAAATCATATAGTGAATCGATGATCATGGCATACAGTATTAAAGGAAAATATGTATATCAAAACTAGGAATAAAGCAAATCCAAAATTTTACTCTAATATTTAAAGATGGATTTTATTCCCTGAATAATTTTGACAATTGATAGGGACCTATTATGTTTGCTTGAACAAGACATATACCAAGTATCCTTGCAACAAACTATAAAACTGGCCTCAGAAAAAATAGTTTCCTTGTTAGCATTTTAAATAAAAGTTTTTGTCTAATGCTCAGGAGAGACTTAACCAGATGTTAGGTTTTAGAGCGATTCTCAAGTATCTAAACTGTTTTTTTTAAGTAGAATAAACTTTACTGTAGTACCTATAAAAAGGAGTATCGTAGTACTTACTAGTTATGATATAAACTGGAGAGATTCTGACAAAAAATTTGTGTGGTTTCTTTCTTGAACTAAGCACAATATGTGCTTACGAACTAGTTAAAACACTTTCTGTTAAAAATATAACAATTGTAATTTTGTAAGTATACTACAATAAAGAGGTAGCCGACTGACAAGCTATTCAAAACAAACATATTATACATTAAAACTAATCTCACATAAATTTTTCAAATAAATCTAACGACTAAAGCCCCAGTTAACCGTCATCATAAAAATGTTAAAAATACTTTCTCTTTTAAATGATAAGAATTTTTATTTCCGGCACAAAAATTTTTCAAGCAACAAACGATTTAACATTCAAAAGAGTACGAATCGTCACATATTCAAGATAACGTACCGGTATATCTTTTAAATTTCAGAATTGATATTTATACAAATATATGATTGGCCATAAAAATTGGTTCATCGTAATAACATTAAACTAGAATCGTACATTTTAACTTTTTTTATTTTGCCCTGTTTTTAAAGAGGAATAACGGGAAGCGTCTGTGCACACTAAAAAGTTTCGTGGACTTTGGCAAGTATAATTTTCATTCTGTCTTGCGCAGAGAGTAGAGAAATTAAAAGAGTAGTTCGACTTTATTTTCTTATTTTGGGCATAACACTAGCCGTTGAAATGTCAGAATATTATGGTCTCGAAAATAAAAATGTCTCGAAATTAGAAAATTAAAAAAATAAATAAATAAATCAAGATTAACTACAATTTATCATTGTCAAAGCTAACTTAAAAATTATATACATATTTTAATTCAAATATTAATATTACACGATTAATTTCTAAAAATAAAAAATAAAAATTTATACCTTGAGAACCCATAATTCAGGAAAAAAAAATCGATTAGCCATATTTCTATGGCTCATTTCTTATGACATAAATTAGCGTATCAAAAATATAAGCGTATATATTTTCGGCCGTTAGTTAAAATTAATTAGTGGGACTAACTTTGTTAAGAACTGATTCAACACATGTCAGTTTTTTGTGCAGTTGTTTTTTCGGAATCACCAAATATTAAGAAACTTAGCTATACTCAAGATTATAATATAAAAAGTATGGTTTTATATAACATTTTAGTTAACTGGAACGAAATAGGCGAAGTAGGCGAAGCTCCCACTGGTGAAATGTAATTTCGAGTAAAACACGTCATGTCATCGAGATCTAAGTTATACCAATTTTTAACAGAGTTGAAAAATTCGGTGATAGACGAAGATATGAACACGAGAGTGATCTTACGAGAATTATGCCTTTTGTCTTAAACTATAGAATCCTAAAAATGATGGGCGTTAAACCAATTTAAGCCATTTTTGTATAAAAAAATAAAAAACGATCTGGTTTCTTAACATATACTAACAGGGTCGAATTTATTTTTAAGAAGCCTTGAGGCACTTGTCATGTGGAGGTCCCTAAGTAATTCACATATGGAAGCCCCTGTTAAGGCGATGATGAAATTTCCAAATTTTTCCATTTTCCCCAAAGGTTCCTAGAGTTGGCAAGCAAAAAATTTCCTGTTTTGAAGGATTCATTACTATATAATTTTTTTGAATTATCTCTGTACACTACAGGGTAACGAAACAGCATAAGAAATAACTGACTACTTTCCGAAATCTTTAAAAATTTCAAATTTTTAAATATAAAAGTGAACATTACAGTATTCTTTTCCCGAAGCCGACGCCGTATTTGTTGGTCACTGCACATTTTATTTTCATTCCAGAGGCTCAGTTACGTTTGTGTTGATACGCGCGAAGGGTAAAACAAGAAAACCCAACACACAGCTACAGAAGAGCAAAAAAACATAGAATTTTATTGATCTATATTGAACAAGTTTTATTACATGTTTTACAATCTAAAGTCGTGATTATATTAGCAAAGTAAATATTATAAAATGGAATCATTGGTAAGTATACGATCAGTTAGTTATCTTATCGTCTAATATTGATATTACATATCATTGACAAAAATATATTTTAAATCGAGCTCTACTATAGCTATCACATGGTCCTGTGCCGACGAAAATGAGAAAAGTGGGTACCTATTCACGATGAGCATAAAAACATGCCCCTCCCCTTCGTCCGTTATGTTTGTTGAAATCAACTCCCGCAGTTATGTACAACCGGGGATTTTATTTTTATGGCTTATGTGCTGCTATTATTATACAAACAGACATTTCATTCACAATTGACAATCAAGATTTAAACATTTTCTTTTTATGCGTATTTTATAAAAAAAATAAATTCGACAAGTGCGCGTTAGACACGCACTAAGTCAGGATTTCGTTGTTTGGTAGCTAGAATTTCTTACAATTCTCGAGATAAAATATTTCTTACTTTGTTAAAAATATGATTACCTATGTGAACTTTTTTTTGTATCAGTTAAAAATATTTTAAATTATTTTTAAAAAATGACACAGTTTCTTAAATTGCGTAGATCCGTCACTGAATACTACCAAATTGTTAAGTGCGAGTAGATCACCTAATGAAATGAGAGAAATGATAAACTCATAATAATTTCCTTGTGGGAATTATTAATTGTAAGTCCTAAAAAGTATATAGTTGACGGTAATATGTATTTATGGTGACGGTGAGTGACATTTCAGTTTACATAATCAGGGACTTTGTACTAATTTTTATCATTTTTGATTGGGCATTTACTCTACTATACTCATATTTAGTTATTGTAACATTAAAACGGGTATTTAAACTACAGTAACACTTGGATTAACCGTCACTCGATGATCCGTTAACGCCTAATAAAGAAAAATGTCGTCTCTGGCATTAAGTATAACAAACCTATTTTCCAAACGTATACATAATTCAATAGAAAACAAATATTTTCTTAAAGTAAAGAATATGAAATTATTGAGCCAATTCGTTTCGACGTAAGCCAAAGCCGCTAGCTCTCGTTTTGAATCAATTTGCACTTTTCTTGAATCACAGTTAGCTTGCTTTTGACATTTTTGTATATTCCTGTCTCATTTTCCATGTTCTAGAGAGAAGGGTCAAGTATTAACGTTCGATATACATCGTATACACTATACGATGTACACCGAACGCTAACACTTGACCCTTCTCTCTAGAACATGGAAAATGATAACAGAATATACAAAAATGTCAAAAGCAAGCCAACTGTGATTCAAAACATGTGCAAATTGATTCAAAACGAGAACAAGCGGCTTTAGCTTACGCCGATACGAATTGGCCCATTGTATATTACTGATCGTATGCAGAGGTTTTACCATTTTTTCCTTCTAGAAATTCAATTTTTTTAAAATAGCTTATTGATTTTTTGATATTTTAAATTTTATTTTGTATGACAATTTATTATCTATTACCCGATATAAGAACGGCTTTATTTACAAAATATAAATAAATTACAAAAAAGTCGAAAAACAATAGCAAAAACATTTTGATCGATTCAATTATAACAAAAAAAGTAATACAAAAAGAGCCACGTTTTAGACAATAACAATTTATTGTATAGAAATAAAAAAAAAATCATTTAGAATTAAAGCTAAAAATATACAAATTATCATTCATTTAGAAATTCGTAATTCTATAAATTGTTTTAATTGATTCTGCTCGAACACTTGATAGATAATTAACATGTTTCGTCGAACATGTTACGGGACAATGTGTATTTCAATTGGTATCGAACTATTTTCGAAAGTTTGTAATTAATTAATTAATTTTGTATTTAATTTAAAATTTGTCAGACTACTTGAACCAAACTTAATGAACTAGTTTGGTGTACAAATTGTTTTACTTATTGGTAATACTAAAAGTTTGATTGCAATTAAAATTTTCATTTGAATTTCTAGAATGTTGGAAAATGGTGTATATAAAAACTTTTCTATCTATTTTCTATTGTCTTTTTTTGGAAGAAAGTGTACATAAATAAATTATACATGTAGAATTGTATTCTGATGTGTGATAAATTTTTTTGTCATATTATTACTTTTTAGTCGAATTTTCTCCGAAAAATTAGACTTATACAGTCTATACGATAACAGCTGCGAGAGGCGAGACCAGGGTCGCTATCCGTTTTCGGACCCGTAGAACACGATTATGTAAAAAAAAAAGATGTCTGATATATATATATATATATATATATATATATATATATATATATATATATATATATATATATATATATATATATTTTCCCGCAACCTTTTAATATGTGTAGGGCCCCCCTATGGAAGTTAAGAGATGAAATTTGGTAAGTGGGGCTTATTCCGATGCACAACAATACTATCAAAGTGGGGTCAAATTTTGGGCAAATTTTTTTTCGGACCCGACTTTTAAGGGGGTGGTGGGGGGCGGAAAAGCAATAAAACTTTTCCAAACCGGTTTTAAATAATGTTTCGGTCAATTATCTACAACATATCCAAAATTCAGCTTCCTAGGATGATTTGGTGGGAGTAGAGGGGGGAAAAACGATTTTCGCTGGATCTAACAGGCCCCCAGCCCCCCAGAATTAACGTAGAGGGTTGAAATTTGGTGTGTTGATAAAGTTCGTACCTAGGTTGTGCTTTTTGGAGGTTTTAATATTTTACCCCCACCCCCCTCATTTTTAAGCTACAATTTCATGCATTTTCGACGTTTTCGAAGTTTGTACCACTCGCACAGGTCACCCGAATAAACCTAGAGGGCTGAAATTTTGTATTCGGATTGAGTTAGTATCAAGGGGGTGCCTTCTGGGGGTCTCGACTTTTAACCCCTACCCCCACCATTTTTATACCCAAAAGAACATGATTTTTCTTGTTTTTTAACAGTTTCGTTCGGGTCAAAATCTCCCCAAATAAACCTAGAGTGCTGAAATTTGGTGTACAGGTTAAGCTAATAGCCAGACACTGTTTTTTGGAGGTTTCAACTTTTAACCCTTACCCCCACGATTTTTACGCCAATATTTCCTTAATTTTTTTGCTTGTTTTCTAACACGTCTAGAGACTCCATAAGGAAACCTAGAGGGCTGAAATTTTGTACGTGTATTCAGTTAGTATCCAGCTAGTACCTTGTAGGGAGTCCGCATCACTTTTCCCCCCACTTCTCCCATTTTTACATCGGAATTGAATGCTATTGTTAAATGTGTTTTAAAAGCATTATGTTTATTCTAAATACAAGTAGGCGAATAGTAATTTTAAAAAATTTAAAAAAAAGTGAACTTACTTTTATGACAAATGAAATACATACATATTAAGTAATTTAAAAATGTTATTAAAGTCACTGTTTATTTATAAATTAGGAATTTTGGATTTTTAGTATTTATAAAATAGAAATTTTGGATTTTTTTGGAAAGAAAAAATATCTTTATAAAGGCCTTCCAGTTTACTATTTAAGGTCCTTTTTTAATTTTTAAAACTAAAACATAAAGGCAATTAGCGGATAAACATGGGCAGGAATGTCCTCGTACGAATTGTGTTGGCTTTTTTTCTGCTACCTGTTTTCGGCACAAAATTGAAATTTACTGAGATACAGCCCTTAAATACTTAAAACCTTTTTTTAAAGCCTCGATCAGCCGAACACTCATCACCAGTTTTGAAACCAACAAAATGACAATTCGGTTGTAGACTTTCAATCACATTTCGCTTGTAGATATTCAATACCGAAGATGAAGGGGAAAATTCGACTACCGTGATGGGGCCCCGCTGCTCACGGCGTTTTTTTTTTTATTTAGCTGGGTGCCAGCTACTGATGTCCGAGAAAAAATGCGTTTTGATTAGTGCTTATTTTTATGTTTTGTTTTTTTTTTTACTAGTTTTAATAATTTTTATTTTCTTTGAAAAGAAAAATGGAAATATATATTTCTGTAATAAAATTGGTAAAAATTGTTGATTTGTTTGAAAAAAATTGATGTTCCAAATTAATCAGTTTTATTTTATATTTCTTTCACTAGGTTTTTGTGTTTCATGTGTAGACACTGAACGTAATTCCTGATATTTTTTTAACCTTCATCAGTTACTCTGGGCTGTTTACCTAATATTAGGTAAAGTAATATAAACCGATTTTTAAGCATACGTAGTATTTATTTAAGGAAAAGCCCATTTTGTAATTCCCAAAAAGAAGTTCTTTTAAGAATTTTTTAAAAGTAAATTCGAATGATCGACTTTTACAAAACACTTCCGTAACATTCCTTGTAAGAGGAAATCGTAAGTACCTAGTTGTGAACTATATAAATATATATATTGGGATATTTTTTTAACTAATTATACACAATTAAATCATTTATTTTTGATAATTTGCTCTTTTGAAATTACATATACTTAAGTATGTGTATTTAGCTACTAGAATAACAAAGTAACTATTTTTTACTCAGAAATATTAAGGGGAACCCACTAGTGTGATATTTTGAAACAATTGGAAAAATTTTTTGTATGTTTCGATAGTCTATACCTTTAAAAATAAAATACTAAAATTTCAAGTGCATATCTCAAATAGCTTCTGAGTTACAGCCATCTGAAGAGCGGATTCTGATTTTCATTGTTAACTTTGAAGTATTGAGAAATGTATGAAGGTTGCTAATTCGGGAGTTTCTGGACGTGCTATTATATTATAGTGAGTACATAGTAAATAATTTTTGTAAAAATTCTCAGTGATTAAAACTAGAAGGTAAGGTAAAGAAAAACTACATTTTTCAAATTCGCTGCAGTAATAACTCGAAGACAAACCATTTGATCGATTTGATTCTTATTGTAGCTTCTTTTATATATGTTTCTTCGTGCCATGAACCTCCAGTTTTCCGATCGAATAAAAAATGTAATTTTTGCAGGCCAAAAATCATCAAATCTTCGCGCTAGATTTGAAACATTTTTTTTTAAAAACTTCACCATTTTGTTAAATTTCAACTTTTTTTTCGATTGAGGTTCATGGCACGGTCAATACTTTCTAGTTTAATAGGCTTTTTGGTTGTTTTAATTTCAAGTACTGTGAAGGTCACTATTACTGCAGCAATGGGCGGAATTTTTGCAATGGGAAGTTAGGAGATCGCGAATAACCAATTAAATTTTCAATTTTTTGGTCCAAAAATTTTATGATGAATTTATCATATATCAACAAATATATCTTTAAAATATTAAAATATTCCATACAGAAGTTTAATTTCTTTAAAAAAATTCCCAAAAATCACCTTTTTTCAGACGGTCACACTAGTGGTCCCCGTTAAATGGAAATCGGCGAATACAATATTTTGGGGAAAATTTAGCCGTTTATTAAGTTCCCAGTTCAGTTTAGTTTTACATTGTAAGGGAGCATATTATAAATATTAACGTATTTTTAAATACGAACGAGAGTTTGCCTTACATTGATAATATCACAAGCACATCGACAATATTGTAATATTTGTAATTAAAATAGCTGCTTCTCGTAACTAAGAGAGTAATATATGTGACTGATGAGTGGCTCTCGAAAAGGCATCACTAGTCTAGTGCTAAGACGCTTGGGTAGTTAATAATAATAATAATAATAATAATATTTCTTTATCAAGAAAAAAGGTACTTTTTGGCCGAAGAATATTAAAAATTTGCTTTAAAGTTAGCGAAAACAGTCTCAACGAACAGAAAAATAACTTCTTTCTATATCCCAATCAAATCTTGATTTGTACCATCCCCGCATACGTGCCGTAAAGTCGGTTGGAGAATAGACTTTAAATAATATGTCTTTAAAGAAATTAGTTTATCTAAATTATAAGCGCCGCCCACAATTCATTTGAAAAGACTTTTGTGTGATAAAATCTTAACTTGAGAGAATATGTCCGATCAGCTTTTCATATTTTTTACTATTTCTGTTCTTAAATATCAGTATCTAACCCTAGTAAAACATTCTGTTTTTATGTACAAAAATATGAGGATTTCTTCACACGCTACATATTTTTAGGTGGAGCCTTTTTAGACAGAAAGGAAACATAGATTTTGAATATGAAGCCTATCTGTCATTCTTGTTTATCTTTCAAATTTACATTACATTCATTTTTAAAATTTAATTTGTACAAGGAAAAGTGCACGGATTGTCAACATTATTAGTCTGTATTTAATATCAAGTAGAGTGGTGTCAATAAAATTTTGAATTTGGTAGTCATAGATGAAAATGTTTTATCATACATTTGACGATTTTTAATCTTGTATAATTATCGAACTTATTACTTAACTATTTGCATGTAAAAATTGTTTGTTTCGGCATTGATGACGTCAAATACGAGTCTAATGGCGATTGTTAATGCTTAATTACATTATTCTAGTCATATAATATTCTGATATTCGCGTGTCTGTCTCTTTAAAATGTTTCGATCACATTTTAATTAATTATGTACTGCTAAATGAAAAACGATATTTTGTCTGGGAAATTTGGACAAATTATTAACCTAGGTCTCGAACTGCTTTTTTCAGAAACTTAAGACCCTATACAATATCCGTAAATGAAGAGTAGACGACAATTCTTAAAAAAAGAAAGTTATAATTTTTAAAATATTTTTATAATCCGAGCCCACAACAATATACACATATGTATGTATGTAGTTTTAAACTGTTACTAACTTACTAATGAATGTTTGGTTGGTTTGAGTTTGAGGGGTGAAAGCAGTGCAATAGCCAATAACAAAAGATAATATATAATTTATTAGGTTGACACATAAGTATATCATGTCGCGCGTTCTCTGTCCCAACCTCGTGTATCAAAAATTACATGTCTTAGGACACAAAAAACATTAAATACTGTATTTATGTATATACTTTATATATATATATATATATATATATATATACATATATATATATATATATACATATATATATATATTATATATATACATATATATATTAATATATATATATATTATATATATACATATATATATATATTAATATATATATATATATATATTATATATATATATATATTAATATATATATATATATATTATATATATATATATATATATTATATATATATATATATATATATATATATATATATATATATATATAATATATATATAGGTAGCCAACATCAAAGGGTGTAACTAGCATAAATCTTAAGTTCATTGTGATGAAAACACAGACTTAAATATGTTTTTTTTGTATGTCCAAAAATTGGGAGTTTTCAAATACAAGGTTGGGACAAAGTACGCGTTATATGTAAACCATCAAAAATCAAGCTTTTTTATTTTTTATTTTTTTATATAAATAAATATTTTATTAAAAAAACTAAATGTGCGAAGACATGTCTTGAGTCTACCAAAAAAAAAAAAAAAAAATTTAATTCAAAAATTTAATTCATAAATGGCGTTGAAATTGATATTGGGAGATTTTTTCACCTTGATGGTTTCGCGCGTTCTGAAATTCC
This sequence comes from Brachynemurus nebulosus, assembly GCA_035578155.1. Lineage (NCBI taxonomy): Eukaryota > Metazoa > Arthropoda > Insecta > Neuroptera > Myrmeleontidae > Brachynemurus > Brachynemurus nebulosus. Next base: position 27,263,499 of record JAPWDM010000003.1, read on the forward strand.
CAGTTAATTCAAATCAGTTGTGGCACAAATTAGGGGCTAAGAAAAAAAATAAAACACCAGCGAGAAATCACATTTTCAAAATAATTCATCAAAAATCACGGTTTTTTCTCGACTGTAAATAGCCGCCATTTTAAAAATATATTACGGAACCAGAAGATCCTAGTTTCTGCCAAAATGACGGTATTGGGGAGTAATATGCATTTTGATTTATATCGATACCTCAAATGCTTTTTGAAATTTACCCGGAACCATGTCGAAAAACATAGTTTCCAGGGAACTTAAATTTTTATGTCAATGAATTATAGTAAAGTGCGCGCAGTAAAATGCCCATAACATTTTGATTTTTAATTTTTTAAAAATAAAATTTTAGGTGAATAAGTATTTCTAACATCTTAAAAAACATAATTGTGAAAAAAAACTTTTGATAATAAATTGATTTTTATAGATTTTATAAGCGTTTTTTGGTCAATTTTTTCAAAAAAAAAAAAAAAAAAAAAAATTCAAATTAACACGCTTTTTTAAAAAACAATTTTTAGAAAAAATCCTACGACCTTCGCTAGATTTTGGACTACTTATATTTTAAAAAACTTTTTGATTTTTTGTTCCAAATTAAAAATTATGACCTGTAGCGGTACCCCCATTTCGACCGTCCGAGATCTTTTTTCCTTGCGTGCGCTGCTGTGCCGCCATTTTAAAATTAAAATAAAACATATTTTTTGTAGTTAAAGACATTGTACAAAACCTCATATCTCTATCTCTTTCCTATCGTTTGTGGACTCGTGGTACGTCTCAGAAAATCACATGAAATTTAGTGAACACAAGGTGATATTACCCCCTAACTCTAAATATTTAACAGGCGGTCTGAACATAGTCTTGTCAGTGAAAAAAAAACTTAGATGTAACGACAAAAAACATTAGGTTTTAAGAATTACAGGTAACATTCAAAACCTCATGATTTCCTTAGAAGTTGCTTTTCTAAACAAGATGAACCATTAATTTGCACATGAGAACTTTTTATTTCATATTTATAATATTAGGAAAATGGTGGAAAATACATCTGTAAAAAAACTTAATGATAGTTAATGTCTAAGTTTCTTACTGTCTCTTGATTTTGATTCGCATTATGCATTTTAATAGTCATTTTTTTTTTAAAACCGTATAAAAAATTGCATAAAAAAATCGCATAAAAAAGACCGCATAAAAAAGGTTTAGCTGTACTATATCCACCAGATACGAACTCATTTTTAGTAGTCATAAACTACTGGAATATAGGTATTATGGACCAATTAGACTGGAGTGGGCGCACGGAACCCTGTCCATAGTTCAAAAATATGTAAAATCCGACAAAAACAGATATTTGGAAATATCTGTAAAAAAATGGCCCAAGAATATTATGTATTTGTATTTAAAAAAAAAAAATAAAGCTTTGAAAAAATAATTGAAATCCATTGCTATTCCAAGAACAGACATAATTATAATAACTCAGCTAACGTACAGATAGTACTTAAAAAAAGAATCTAAAAAAAATTAATACTAATTTCCGAAATAAAAACTTTTGTTGTACTTGGCTCAAGATTTTTTTTTGATATTAATAAACAAAACGAAACAAAAAAAATCTTGAGCCAAGTACAACAAAAGTTTTTATTTCGGAAATTAGAATTAATTTTTTTTAGATTCTTTTTTTAAGTACTATCTGTACGTTAGCTGAGTTATTATAATTATGTCTGTTCTTGGAATAGCAATGGATTTCAATTATTTTTTCAAAGCTTTATTTTTTTTTTAAATACAAATACATAATATTCTTGGGCCATTTTTTTACAGATATTTCCAAATATCTGTTTTTGTCGGTTCATATAAATACAATTATTTTTGTTGAATTGCGTCAGACAGTAATTTAAATTTAAACTTGTTTGTCCAAGTTATCAAGAGATCCTGAGTTCGAGTCCCAGTCGAATAATTTTTCAATAATTATGTGATTTTTAATTAACTATTATACAATCGGAAAGAAATTTTCCTATAATCTATGACTTACAATTAGTATCTATTAATCCCTATAAAATCAAAATTTAATTTTAGAAACTTAGCCTGATCAAGGGGAAACGGTTAATTTTTTGCAAATTTTGCGCTATCCATTAAAATAACTGAATTGAATTGGCTTTCAAATGATACCTAAATACGATATATTAATTAAAAGTTTTCTTTGGGCCGAACTGACACTTCCATTTTAGTCCCCAAAAGATTTTTTCCTCAGAGTAATCTTATAAGGGTTTCGTTTTTCCTTTTAAATTACAGAACCCTAGAAAGAATAAAATCACAAAATACAAATTTTATTAGTGCTTTTTATTTAGTTTTAAATACAGATAGAGTCTAATTGAATTGAATTTCAGAGTATGCTGATTAAAAACACTTAAGTTTTTTCTACCGCTGCAGGTTGCTTCTTCTAAAAGCCGATTATTAATTTTTAATTTCTCAAGTTAAACATTTCAAATTGCCATAAAATTATATCCTCAAATATTTATCCAATTTAAAATCCAATTACTATATTCACGTTCTGTACGTAGTTATATACATAGCAACAGACACTACCAACTTTTTGACTTGCATCTAATTCTTTTAAAAAATGTACGCCTTAATGTAATCTTATGTCCAATGATAAATTTATATTTTACTAGCTTCGTTCATTGCTACTCTCATTGTTACGGGAAAGATAATAAGCAATTCACTAGAAGAAAAACGAAGAGTCATACGGAACGTGAACGAACTCAAGTGAGAATGAAGAATCAAGACAGAAAAGGGCAAAAAAATGTGTGAAGAAAAACAGAGGTAACATTCCAGTCAGTGCCGGCTAACATCTGTAGCAGCACATTTACGTTTCTTAATAATGAAAAATTGTGATACATTTTCGTTATCATTTTCCATTTTCCTTTCTTTTTCTTGTTACGTATGTCTTGTGTTTTCACTTTGTTTTTAGATATGTACATTTTTTTCGTTATATGTACGTGTCCCGCATAAGAACTTTTTTTTTTGAGAAGTTTTGTAATGTTTTTTAAATATTAGGATTTACTAAGAATTGTGACTGGGAATTTTTTGGTATAATATCTGTTTTTAAATATGTTTATGTAGTGAAGTTTTTGTTTAGGTATTTAATTATTTCGTATTCGGATAGGTGAGAGTAGAAATCTTTCGAAAAATCAATCTTTGTCTTCTATTATTTGTAAGATTAAGGCTTATATACCAGTACTATGCATAACCTAGTAAAACTAATACCAAAATTATAAATATGATTACGGGACCAATAGCAAAATTCAAGTAAACAAGATTAAGAAAAAAGCAAGAATTTTGCAAAAACATATTAACCGTATTTACCAAATTCTATGGTTCAAATTTTTAAAAAATCTCAAATATACTATAATTTTCATAATAACTTCGACAAACTACAAGAGTGAGTAAAATCAGTCTTACTCGTGTACCATTTTTAAACCAGAACAAAATCAAATTCAAAACCAAGATTGAAGATTTTTAACGCAAGAACAAATTCAAGGCCAAGCTTATTACTAGGATATTGGTCTTAGTCTTGTATCTGTTAATGGCTAAATCTGAGATTTTTGAAGTGCACCGATTTGAAGAGGAACTATATTTCCTGTTTAGACTATAATCGCACGCAAATCACTTTAAAACATGACTTTTTCTATCTGTCGACAAAACCGTCTGGTTGACTAGACTTTTAGTGATTACAAAGAGATAAACGTTTAAGTATAGCGAAAGGTCTTTCTTTCTTCACTTATTTCTCATGTAACATTTTTAAGTACCTTCAGTGAATAAAGCTTTTTAAATTGACGTATGTTTGGTTTACCGAAATCAGTTTGTAAGCCAGTCTAACGATTTTAATAATAATAAATTTAATGCTTTGTTTTCTTTTTTTTTTTTATTGAAGTTAACATAATTATTGTACCATAATGAAATTTTTTACGTGTTTATTAAATATTCTAGTTTTGTATATTCCAAAAAATACGAATTTGAGAGGTATAATCCATATTTTCGCATTCATAAGAAAAAGACGTATCATGGATATTGTTATGTAAGGAAAAGTAAGTATCATATGCGTAAAGTACACGAATGGGGTATAATATGCACAACCACAATGGTTGTGTTTCTCCATCACAACTATACGACGCCCGGTTAAATTTATTTTCCCAATTTAATGCTTTTTTGTCTACAGCTATTCAAATATTTTATCCAATATCGAAATTGTCCCCGTTGTCGACGCTGTTCGTTAATTATTCTAAAACCACCAAATCAATAATCGTATTTTATTATTTTTCTTTTTATTGCGCTCATAAATTTACCATTAAAAATTCATTATGATGTATTTATTGCTAGAGAAAAAAATTATTTTATTACTATCGCTATCAAGTAACAGTGGTCGTATAAATACAGAAATGAAAAAAATACTGTTTTTTTAAACTAATTTTTATTGTCAGCATATAAAAATTTCATTAAGAAGACAAAAATAATAATAAAAGGCATTTATTTGAAAAAAAAAAATACATTTTATGATATTTTCATAACATTAAAAATAAGTGTAACTACAATATATAGGAGTCGCAAATTAAAAAAAAAAACGACCATATTGAACCTCCTGCCTACCTACACGTGAAAACCAAAGTAAAGGTAGGACTAGTAAGTTAAAATTTAACACCATAGTAACATTCAATCGATTTCGGTCATACAGTAAAAACAGCTATATTTAGAAAAAAAATTATAAGCATTAATATTTATACAAAGCAGAACTTTTACTTGTACAATTATTTCTTTTGTGCGACCTTTTATATGCAGTTTTTTAAAATACCCATTAAAGTGCATAATGTGAATAAAAAAGAAAAGAAAGTACAAAATCTAAAGATTAATTATAATAATTTACTTTAATAAAATCACTTATTAATTATTATTTTTAAGCATTTAATCAAAACACTGCGTAAAAATTGTTATTGCGTTATTAAGTCCTTTTTTTATACTTACGTATTTATCGCAATTTTTATAAGATTCTTAACGCTTTATCTTGCTTAGAAGATCAAATTCAAAAAAATCATAAGGTTTTGAGCATGTTGAGTTACGCATTTTCTCAGATTTTTTTTTATGCGTTGGAGTGGGACCGCATAAAAAGGATTTTTACATTCTGGAGGAAACTAAACTTTTTATAGCTATTTATAAATTTTTTGCCTATGTAAGGCATAAAAAAAGGTTCAGTTGTATTAGCTTGAAAATGTAATATTTTCTAATTTTGATTTAAATACAATACTAATTGATTTTTCAATATTGAATTCCATTTTATTTTTAAATTCCATCAAAAATTACTCGTTTTAAATAAATTAATATTAATTTGAACAATACTACACAAGAGACAAAGGTACAAACAGTAACATACTTTCAATAGAAAAATTTCTCATATAATACACACAAACAATACTACATAAAACATAAACAAATGTGACTGTTAACCCTGGAAGTCTCATCTTCACATTTTACCTGCAATCAATTCAAAGTTATTACAATCTATGATGCAAAATTATAATCGTAAATTATCCCCGTTTTTCACTGCCATTAATTTGTTCAAATCCTAACGAAAGAAATATTTTAACTATATTAGCGCAGCGTTTAACAGAATATGAGAAAATTTTAGAATTTGACCAATATTTAAACATATTTGAATCCGTACAAATTATAGCTATAGGTTACATGAATTGTTCAACATGTGATAATGTCGAATCTAAACTGATTACCCGAACTGCCCTGTACCTATATATAATTATTTATATGTAACAAAAATTGAAATCATTAAATTGAAAATGATTATAAGTGCACTTACGTATATAATTTATGACTTTTTCATAAAATATGTGAACAAGCACAATTTTGTTATTAAAATATTAATAAAATATGTTGTTTGTTGTATTTACAAAATATTCTATTCTATTCTATTTACCGATTTTAACTGAGCCAATTTTTGTAAATAAATTTAAATTAATTGTTTGTTTTGTTTTCATTATTATTTTATTTTTATAACAGATATTAATTTACACTGGCAGAGAGGGCTTTGATTTTTTTTTTTTTTTAGGTGCATCGGCTGCCAGGGCCATTAACATCGTTTGTAATATTACATAATTATGTGTTTAACATTAATTTTTTTTTTTTTTTGTATGCTTGGCTTTGATTGTAATAAACAAATATGGAATATTAACTGTAAAAAAAATTGTGTTCTGCGTAAAAAAAACTAGTGGTTAAAATTTTTGTGTTAAATAAGTAACACTACCCTGCGTTAATGCATATTATAATATTATAATATACAATCTTAAGAAAGCTTACATGATTTTTTTAATCTGTAACAAAATAACCTTAAAATGAAGAAAATTGTTTCATTTTTAAACGTTTAATAAAACTATTCATCAATAACTGAAAAAACTTATAATTTTTCTGTTTTGTTTAATAACAAGAACTACTCTCATCTCTTTTATTATATATATTTTGGTAGATATATATGGAAACAAGTAAGAATTTCGTTACAAAGGACTGATTTTATTTGCATTCTTTGAGTCTCATTTTTAATAATATATGAACAAAATTGTTACAATTTTTGACGATTTTCAAATATCTTAAGCTGCAGTGGAAGTAAAATATTGAATAAAAATTTTAACAACTAACTCTGATAAATCTGAAAAATTAACACATTTATACTGTATATACTCTTGTGTGTTAAATCATTGACACAAATCTTTGTGTAAAGATTTGACACATATACTTTGTGTTAAAATTACACAAAAAATTGAGTGGACCGTTCTGGACATGTGAAATGTGTTAATTTTAACACAAATTTTTTGACTCTGTACTAGCTGTATCTAGCTATCTATAGTGTTTCGATTCAGTCGTTCAACGATGTAGGTCGAATTATTGTTAAATCGAATGTTCCAAATTTTTATATAAAATTTCTTCCTTAGGTATAGTTCTTCGCTTGTCATACAACCCTAAAGTACCCATATTCGTATATCCAATATTCTCACCCTGAGACTTTTTCGTAGATATATTCATATCGATGGTAATAGTATATTACTTCGCAAGAACCGAAATTGTTATTTTTGTGGCCTCGGAGGTTGAAAACCGAAGATTCTTAAGCATCCATAACCACAAATATAAACTTATGGACCGAGTATGATGAAATTACTTTTTCAACAGAAGAAACTTATGAATAAATTGAAAAAAATGAAAAAAAATCTATACAAATACTCCAGGTCTATTAGTCTATAGGGTGTAAAACAAATAACTTTCGTCCTTTTGTGGGGTGACTCATAGCACCCTGTAGACACTAAAACCGCAGGAATTTTTTCGGAATTAACAGTCGCGTCACCCCTCAAATGGATAAGAGTTATTTCCTTTACACCCTGTATATAATATACACACACCCACACACACACACACACACACATATATATATATATATATATATATATATATATATATATATATATATATATATATATATATATATATATATATATATATTATATATATATATTATATATATATATATATATGTGTGTGTGTGTGTGTGTGTGTGTGTGTGTGTGTATATTATATACAGGGTGTAAAGGAAATAACTCTTATCCTTTTGAGGGGTGACGCGACTGTTAATTCCGAAAAAATTCCTGCGGTTTTAGTGTCTACAGGGTGCTATGAGTCACCGGTGCAAGCCGGTGCTATGAGTCATATATATATATATATATATATATATATATATATATATATATATATATATATATATATATATTTATATGTATATACAGGATATAAAAGAAATAACTCTTATCCTTCTGAGGGGTGACGCGACTGTTAATTCCAAAAAAATTCCTGCGGTTCTAGTGTCTACAGGGTGCTATGAGTCACCCCACAAAGGGACGAAAGTTATTTGTTTTACACCCTGTATACAAATACTCCAATAGAAAAATCTATTTACTATTGACGCTAAGCGATTACTTATGTTCCAGCGAAGGTAAGTAAATTACCTGCTTACGTTCCTAAGAAAGTAATTGTTGCTTAGCCAACAAGTCACCTGCTATGTAAATGCCAACTTATGATTCAAGAGATTGAAAAATTTTATAACATTTAATAAAAGCTAAAATATTTAAAATTATTCTATATATACTCAGGATTTGTGTTTCGTCGTGAAACTCCTGGTGATTATCTATTTACATTTTGTTATATATATTGGGAAATTCGTTAGGCGACTTGACGGGCACTCGTCAATGATATAATGGTTCTGCTTGTTATTTTATTAACACTGGAAACATTTATGAGTACATTCTGAAAATCTCACATACTATCGACTTGAAATTTGGTGTGAGTTACTGACTAATTCAATTAATTATCCTCGAATAATTTCTTTTAAGATAAAAAAAGTATTACAACCTAATACTAAGGATTTTAGGTAGAATATATTCACTTTTTTTTAAATAGAGTCAATAGTGGTTGTTCTTATTCTTCATTCTTAAAATAAAAAAATAATTTTGCGTGGAAGCCGAAAATAAAACTAAATTGAGATACGGAATATACCGATAATCTTTTAAATTTTTCATAAAACTCAGCCGAATGGGGTGATTTGCGTTAATAAAGCTTGCATGCATGCATCTATTCAATCTGAATAATCTTTGATGTTTCAAATCTCTAAGAAATAATTGTTAATATTTTACCATCAAAGGTAACATACAAGCTACATTGTATAATAGACATTGTACACATTTTATAAAACGGTACAATGAACCTCTGTTCATTATTTTGTTAAAAGTAAATTACAATTACAAGGTACGTGATTGTACTCTATACTATGTTATGTGCAATATGTTATAAATACTGCTATAAAAGCCTCAATAAAATATTGACATCGGTAAGATATAGCGATTGATAAAGGACCAAACAGACCAAGACGGGCACCCGCACCATTGATCGCAACTGTAATATAATTGTATTGTACTACTTGAATTATACTCACACTCAAGTATGTTATAATTTCCCAACAATGAAACCAACTTTTAATATTCACTTAAATTTTGTTGGTTAATAATTATTATCTACTTTAGTTTGGGTAGCCAATTTTTTTTATTCCTGTAATAATTTATTACTAAATATTTTAGTGCAATTTCAAAAACCAGACAGAACAAAAGTGTGGCAATACTAACTTAAGAACGGAACAGACCAGTACGGACTACCGGATCATTTGCACGAAAAAGTTATTAAACCATAATTATAGGAGAGAAAATTCCTATAAAAATTACTGTGCTCAGCACTACAATCGACGTGTAAAAGGCGAACATATTCAATTCTGTAAGGTAAAAATATAAAGATTATAATTAATCATAAAAAATTTAAAGGATGGAATGTTCTTTTCGTAATATTATCTCCGTAAAATTTGTAAAACAGCACAGTAAAAAGTTCCATTACCGACAAAAAAATAATTTTTAATTATTTTTATTAAAAAAATTACCATGCTAACATGCTAATAATAGAAAGAAAAAAAAAACAGAAAGAAGGTTGGTTGTGTTGGGAACGCTGTAATGAAATGTACCTCACTCAGCGAGTTACATGCGAGCCATAGGTGTGGACTGTGGAAGAAACTTTGTCAGACAGTTCGCACCAAGCACCTTGATTTATCAGACTGTGTTACAAGCAGCTAGCACAGCTAGTAGTCAGTTTCTTTTACACTCTCTTAGGACGATGTCATCGTTTAATTCATCTTTTTGTTATTTACCTATCTTTAGTATATGTATTAGAATATATTGTTGGCAATCATTTTTGTATACATGTTTTTACAGGTACAGTGCAACCAACATAAGGTCGCGAGTCAGATGCGCAAATGAAAGAGTACAACAACAAGAATTAAACTATAATATATATGCATAAGAGTGTGATAAAAGTTGTGTTAGCACCACATTAAATTTTACCATGCTATAGCACATATTTTTTATTTTGGTCGTCGATCGCGCACGGATTATAGGGGAGCATGGTAATTTTTCTGAAATTTTCTCTACAAAAATTATAGGATTTTTCTCTCCGTGTACTATATTACGTGATTGAGGTTGTAAGTTGCATATTACACACGAGCGAAAAAGTTACGTAAGAACCGCGTAGCGGCGAGTGTGTAATATGCCTTATAGCCAACTTACGTACTATAGCTTTACCTACGACTAACATGGAATTCACAATAAACGATAAAAATTTGATACAAATACAATATATTAAAATTATGTAGAATTAGGAAATAAAAAACAAATTTAAACATTCAGTTGCTACTGTTGCTAGGTAAAATTTTTTGCAGATTCTCATATAATATAACGTAAAAGCCCCCATTATGGAACGGTATTTAATACTGGAACAGTTTTGACATTTACATATTTATTTCTTCAATTAAGTAAGGAAACATTAAATGCGAGGTGAATTTAAATTGAAAAACAATCATTCTATTAATAATAATTTTTGTTATGAGACGTTTCTTTCAGAAATTACTTCATTAATATGTAAATGTCAAAACTGTTCCAGTATCCGATACCGTTGCATAATGGGGGGCTTTCACGTTACCTACAATATAAGAATTAATAAAAGTGTAGTAGGCTGTGATACTTTACGCATACATGCGTGTAAATAGGGCCGTTTTTTGTACAGCTGTATATAAAACATAACTTACCTAGATAGTATTTTGTACAATAAACAAGCAATTTCATTGTAGTCATAGATAAAATTTTCTTTATTGAAAATCAGTATCTAGTTGACTTTAATTGTCCAGAAATCATTGTCTACTTGAGTTGTTCGACATGTATAATAAAATTATATGGCACCCCCACTCAGAACGCAAGTTTATTGCAAAACGAACTTATAACTTACTGATAAATCATAAAGCCCGTCTTTTCACTTATTTTATTATATCTATTTCCGATATTACCTACATGGAACCGTCGCGTCGCGTCGATGCCTGAGTCTTACTTGTACTTCGCCGAATTTGTTTTTTATTGGAACTTATGCATAGCATATCATTTTTACATTAACTAATACCATATTAAACTGTAATAAATCCTTAAGTAGTAACTTTTAAACTCCCTCTTACTTACAATACCATTTTTTCTGAATAACAGCAGTTAAATTATGAAACATAATTCTCTATTCTATGCCCGAGGGCAGACAAGCATAATATTCTTGACTCGCTATTGTACAGCTTTTTACAAACTATCTCAACAAATTAAGATATTTATTATAAACTCGAACTACAACTTCTGGTGAGAAAACTTATTATAATAAAGAAAAGAATCAGCAATAAATTAAACATTAACACAATTTTTTATGTTCTCATATTACGATGTAAAATAATAACTAGGATGTTCTACTTTCATGGATAATATATTCTATTAAAATATTGAATATCTTGGAATGAATCTACAAATTTTATTATGTGGGAACAGTAACGGCCAAAAGTGGGCGACCTACCTCTGAAGGTCATATGCATCTAGTAGTTTTGTACATAGCTGGTAATAGTTTATTTTTTCTTTTTAAAGCATTTACTATCTCTTTTGTTCGCGCACGTCACCGACCAAGTTAAGTTTGGCGTACAGTAAACTCTGAAATTTAAAATGTTTAAAAATCAATATCATGAAAGCAAGAAAATATCCCACGGAGATTAAAAAACATTGTTCATAGGAGCTTTTTTTCCACTCCTCAACGTAAAGGAATGAACAAAATAATTTTGTTTTTGCCGAGACAGAAACAGGTTGAAAATTAATTAAATTTTAATCACATATTATTAAACGAAAGGTTTGTATTTTTTCGAATAAATTTATTTGCCGTACGAAAAGTTATCTAGCAATTTAGCGAAAACTTGCAACTAGCAAAAACATGACAAGGTAATGGAATGTTCTTGATTCGTGAGTTCTTCGAAATAAATGGCTTTTTACAGTTTTAAAAAATAGAAAAACTCGAGTGTAATACGTGTAATAAGTCAGTATATATAATCCTGAACCACTGAACAAGATAGCCAAGTGATATATTTTTCCCATTCTGATGTATCTTATTTAGGTAAAATCTTTTTATTTATACAAAATGAAATAAATCCCATTTCCTGTAATAAATTCGGAAAGGGAGGAAGCAAAGAATATGAGTAGCTAAATATTTACATTTTAAGTAAAAGGATACTCCCACGTGCCTTTCTATTAGAACGCTGGTATATTAAGATGTGTGTACTTCGATAAAATTAACAAAATCTTAGAAAATGAGACGCGCAATGCCCACTAACTGAGGCACGATTTTATTTTTCTCATCTACAATTCTACTCCATTAAAACGGAGTTCTCATCAAACTAGCTAACAAAAATAAACAAGTTATGAAACAATAATTAAGATTCTTACTTTACCAAGCAAGAATAACTGTTACGTCAACTAAAGGAGACCATGTGGTACAAATGGGAGAATTGGAAGCAAAAGAAGGATTACTTAACGACTCAGGAATAGCAGATTAATAATAAGGTAAATTATTTCCCCATTCATTCGCGAAGTTTAAAATCGAAAATTTGCGAACTAAATCTTCAAGCACGTTTTTTACTAAACCCCATTTATCGAAGCCACGTGGACGGCAACTCAATGGATCGACTCGATTTACTTAAAAATATTTTATAACATTTCAAAGAGCAAAAAAGAAAAAAAATAGAATAAAGTGGAAGCTTAAATTTCGCACATTCACCATTTAGTTAATTTTAGATTTTTAATAACTTTAAAACACTTTCACTAAAAGGTCACCACCGCAAGTCAGACAGTTAAAAAGTTTAATAAATGAGCGTACGGAGCTGCGTTAATAATAGTTAACTGATAAACTTTTACTGAACAAGTATCAAAATTACTTAATCATCGTTTATGTTTAAGTAGTAAATGGAAAAATAACGGAGTGATATCTAATCGGACAGCATTAGGGTTGATTCACACTATAGTGCCAATCACAGTCCGTTTTCAGTTCAGTCTCGCTCCGGTAAAATTCGATTACATTCACATTTAGGCTCCATAAATGGTACGGTTCGTTCTCGATCCAATGTCATTTTACCATATTCATAGATATTGTCATTCACTATAGAAGTATAGATTATATACTTATTTATTAATTTTTAATTAATAAACCGTAAAACCGTCTAGACCCGGACAGGGGGTCTAGACCCGGACAGTTTACACCAATCTTCAAAGTAAGTAATTTCTACATTAACCTGCTACAATAAACATTTGTTCTTGATGTCATCAGAGAGAGAAAAACATCCTCTAAACAGCTGTAACAATAAAAACTACAGATTTCAACTTTTACCATCTCATTTTACAGGATTACTATTCTCCAGTTTTTCAAAGAAATAAAATGTGTGTCTAACTTAGACATGTAATTTTCGTCATAATTGTCATATTGTTTTAATTTTGATATGTATGTGTTCAGAATTTTATCGCACACCATTTAATGATGTTTGAAGTTATATTCGATGTATATATAAAAAAATATATGCTATATACATATATCCGTTTAGACCCGGACACATCAGTTTATTACACTATGGCCGCGATTGGCACTGGCTGTAACTTCCTCTATCCATATGTTATATTCCCGCCAGAATTACGCAGTTTATGCCTCGTTATGATGTCATATCGCATGTTTGCTTCATAGAAAGGCATACTATGTATGACCCCTCCCTCTTCCCATAAAATGTTTTGAAGTCTTTGACAGGTTCAAAGACATCAGACGATATAAAACACTGTCCTAAACCCGACGGGAGAGGTTAGTTTGCATGTTATTACATTATTTAAGTAAGTGTTCGGGTCAAGACGGATTTGGGGTGTAGACCCGGACACTTACTAATTATTTTATATTTTTTGTTTATTTTTACTTATAATGAAACAAATGGGTCAGGGATATAACAAATAATATACGCTCTTTCTAATGGTAATACTTTTATTGGTGATATCTATGAAGGAAACATGTGTAAACATAAAATTATACCAAAAAATGTAAAAAAGTGTCCGAGTCTAGACGGTTTTACGGAATATTTATCTCTTTTTCAAAATTTCAATACTTTTCAGTTGTCATATTGCAAAATTATAATGAATAAAAATTCAGGATTTAAATTAGATAGGTATACCTGTCAAATATTATAAGTGACACCGACTAACTGAAGCCAGTGAAACCATAGAGAAATATAACGTACTTGTCCATAGAGAAATTGCGTTATTATTTCTCTATGGAGAAGTCCGTTCTCAGTCAAATATTCTTTAGAATGAATCGGTATTGGACCGTGCTGGACTGGCACTGGACTGGTGTTGATAGTGTGAATACAGTTATTATCTATCATTTAAGAATATTTTACCGGAGCGAGACTGGACTGAGAACGTACTGTGATCGGCACTATAGTATTGATCAACCCTTAAAATCCCCTTCTTACACAAGAGATTACACTACTGCTAAGCAATCTATATAAAAAATATTCACAATGTTTCATTGTTTACCCCCCCCCCCTCCCCCTACACCCAATAATGAACGTTTCGTACAGGGAACATATCAGAAATATCTTCGTAAAAGTGGTTCGAATTTACAGGAATGTTATTAACGATACGTTCGGGAATATATGAGAAATGGAGCTGCAAGTAAAAGGCTAATTGGGAGTGGTAAGTTTACAAGGTGAACAATAAATTATTGTGAGTTGTACCGCGTGCAGTAGTGTATAATAATTTATAGGTAAGTAAATTATTTTCAACAAGTCAAAGAAAGCTATTTTCCTTTGAAATAGATAAAAGTGTGAAATGGAGTAACCGCACAGTTATTCTGGTAAAGTTGAAATACAGATATTTTATCCCTTTGTTATACCTAAATAATAAACAATGCCGGTACAAAAATATTATTTGCAACGACCACTTATTAAATACATCATATTATTAACTCAAATTAATAAAAACATACATAAAATAACGAATTCGTTTCTTCAGTTCGACATAAATTTATTAAATCCTTAAACTAATTGTACTTTAAATATTTCATTATTGCTCACACGTGCTCTCTTTGTTATATTTCCGTGAATATATAGTCGGTTAAAAATTGAACAAAATGTTAAGCGGCCCCCACACGCTCAATAATATTGCACAAAATCTGAGATGGCACAATATTATTGATCGTCTGTAGGTTATATTGAAGGGTTGTACAATATATTGTGCTGCTCAAAAACAGTTTGAAATATATTGTGCAATGAATGAATATTGTAACGTCTGTAGGCTTTGAAAATATTATTTCGCCATACGAATTTATTTGTTTAAGTTTGATTTGTTTGTTATTTTGTAATGTCACATTTGATGACTATTATTTGAACCAGTTTGAATTATTAATTTGCAAGAATAATTATTTATTGCTTTGCAACATTTTTTTAATATTTAAAGTTAAACAACAATTTAATTAAGTACAATTCCTACATTCAGTTTATTGCAAAAATTTTAACAATAATTATTATTGAATGGTCTGGAGGAACGTTCACTAAATTGCACAATATAAGTTGATTGCACAATATTATTGAACGTGTAGGGGCCGCTTTAGACATTTCATGAATTCTGAATAATTTTACTTGTTTTAAGAGTTCTTGTTAACTGGAAGATTTAAATTCATAAAGATTATTTTTATTGTTAAAAAGGGGAATTAGGTGATTTGGCTAGATAATTAAAGAAGAAATTTTGGAGAAAAATCACCAACAGTTATTGATATAAAATGGCTATTTATTTGCGACGTTTCAAAACCATGAAAATTTCCTCACCAGACAAAAATTTTTTTACTAAATACATATTATAAAGAAAAATTACTGAAAAATGAAAATAAAAAGTATATATGCAAAAACTGACATGTGTGGTGATTGTCATGATTACGATTGTTATGAGTTAAACTAGATTGTTAAAAATTATAAAATTTATAAAATATACATTAAAACTATAAAAAAGAAGAATTATTTTTGATATATTCAATGAAATGAAACACAAAATTAAATACATAAAAGTTGATAGGCCAGAACAAAATAACCTAAATTTTTGTTGATACGTGTAATGCCGCTGCTACACGATGCTACGAACACCTTCCAACATTCGACGTTGGATGGTTCATAGCATCGTGTAGCCGTTGTTCGAACCTACGAGTGTCCAATGTCGAGCGTCAAACATTCGCATTTGGTCGTGTCCCGTTCGATGTCGGTATTCTTGCACCGAGTCAAAGGGATGCTTCGAACGTTTGAAGGTCAATGTTGGTTGCGTTCGTTGGTTGCGCACGACTCGTTCATGTGAAGAGAGACAACATCAGTGTATAACATTAGAGATAACATCAGACAGATAACAGCGTTGTCGACTGAGTACCAACACATCATCATTCATATTGGATCAAACATTCGATTCACCGTGTAGCAGATACATTCGTCGCATCAACTATCGAACTTAATTGCCTCAAACGTTCGATCGAACGTTGGAAGGAACGTTCGTAGCATCGTGTAGAACCCGCTTAATATATTATAGTTTATTTTAGTAGTTGTCGTGCGGTACGACAGATGGATTCGTAGTTGCTGACGTACGAAATGTCATTTTGATTGTTTATATTTTGGCGTTCAGTAGCAATCCACAAATTTTCGATGCTGCATCGTCTTTTATAATTTTCTCCTTTTTGCAGTGCCTATGCTGGCACAGGAAAAATCAAAACCAATATATCTGAATATGAACATCTTAGGGAATCCCTAAGATATTCAAAGCTTTTTAATCTTGAAGGTCGTTCTAAGGTTTGTGTCATTCCAAATTGTTTACGACTTTTTTTTTGTTAATTTACTGCAGTGTTTTTCAACCTGTGGGTCGCGACCCCCTGGAGGGTCGCAGTTACTTTAAGAATGAAGCCACTCTAGTTCAATATATAATATTTAGTAAAGAAAAGGTTTATTAGTTGTTACATTAATATGATAGTATCATACTTTCGCGCGATAAAGTTTCAAAATTGAAGCTTATTTTCAATAACAGTAAATCCGAATTTTAAATAATTGTCGTCATATAGACTCTTTTCCTTTGGTTTTGTTTTATTACTCTCATTGGAACTTGAAGTTGATGGTTGTACATATGTTTCCAGGAACTTATCCATTTTCAGTAATTACAATGAACACAGAATTTAGAATATTAGACAATAAAAGGCAACTACTAAACAAACAACAAGGCAATTCAATAACTATTGTTAAACAATAAGTTTAAACACTAATACGAGTTTACAATTCAAAGAATTCAAATGGATTACGCTCGAAAGTGTTAAACGATGACGATCGTCGCACGTGCGCTTGTCACTATTTAGAAGCTACTATAAGTCGTCAACTTCGATGTCGAAATAAAAATATGCCTGTTTCAAGTCCTTAGTTACTTATTTAATTGATACTTTACTATAAAAATAATCAATAATGATGAACGAATTCGATATTTATAATATAAAAAAAAATAAAAGTTAGTAAGAGGAGAGGGTAGGGGGTCGCGAAATATTTTTCCATACCAAGGGGGTAGCACCATGAAAAAGGTTGAAAAACACTGGTTTACTGTAATGTAATTAATTTTCCGAGTGTAAGAAAAAAAGGAAGAAAAAGAAAGCGATTACGTAATTTAAGAGTTTAACGAAGCGAAACAAATTAAAATTATTAATGTGTTAGTTTTTTGTCAAAAATAATTAATATTTAAAAAGTGCAAATTAGGCGGTTAATTAAATTTTTTTTCATTTCATGGAAAAAATAATTTTATTGTTCGTCGCGTCGTAAATTTAGAATTTTTTCGAAGAAATAATACATAGTACTCTCCCATAACAAACGCTCCCATTTAACAATTACGTCGCACACAACATGTGTATAATGGCACCCCTCCGTGTTTTAAAGCGAATATGTTTGAATGTGTTAGTGTCTAAGTAATAGTTTGTAACAGTAAATCATACAAATATATAAATTAGAAACATTGACGCCCAAGACCTTTGACATTCTCATTTAACAATTTCGCCTCAGTGGATTGCGTAATGGGAGAGTACTATGTATTTTTTTTTTTATTTTAAGAACGAAAATCATTAAAAAAGTATTTAAAGAAATCTACTTTTACGCTCAAAACGTTTAATTAAGGATATTCACCCCGAGACTAATTAAAAGTAACATTTTGTTCAAAAATCAAAATTTTCTTAGTGAAGTATCTTTTGAGTCAGTTGAAACATAAACTATGACAAAGCATAAAGAGGATTTGAAAAATGTAGAATACAAAATCAAATTTCGAAATCTAGATCTTTTGTAATTTACACAACTAAGTCAATATAATTTTTTATTCACCAAATTTCTGTTTAAAGAGGTGATGGTATGTATACATCAAAATGAGTTTTGGACTCAAAAACGTCTACTGAGGGAACTACGAGGCACAAGCAAGCTTACCAACTTTTCAATTTTTGATATACGGGCATGAAAATTTGTTGTGGAGATGAAGCTGTGGTAATAATTTTTTTTTGTGTATACTCCATTGGCTGTTAAAATGAAATTGAGTTTCCTTCTACAATTTTTGTTTTTACTTTTAGACATCGTTTGTTGATTACTGAACTTCAAAGTGGCGTTGTTTTGGTCTCCCCTTATTTTGTAAAAATCCTTACAAAAATTTATCTTTGACATAATTAAAATTTTAGTGTCAGTTACCAGCTTTGGTTCTCAAATTCTACTGACAAATTCTTCTGTGATATTACTTTTGCTTAAAGCAATATAAGTATAGGTCGCCATAATCAATTACATTGTTTCTTAGGGGACGTTATTAGTCAAAAATACTGAATAAAAAATCTTAATCCAGCTAAAATAAAATCAATAAAAAATTTCCCTATTCTTAAGACACAGAAAGAAATAAACAATAGATTTCTTGTATTAGTTGTATACTGTAGTAAATTTATAAAAGGTATCAAGCAGGAGATACCTAAGAATGCACACATATGAACACACAGGCATAGCTTTTTCAAATAGCTCTCGAAACACTATAAACACAGTTTAAATAATAGTTTGTTTCATAAACAGTTACGAAACGAGATGACGTAAGAGTGTCATTTGGAATTCAAAAATTCCAAAGGGTTACCCATGTTATGTACCTAAATAATGCATAACATTATGCATACCTGAAAATATCACTAAAGTAAATTTAATTTAGAAAAATAAATTTGCAGGTCAAATTATTTTGTGAAAATTTACAGTAAGTTGATAATTATGTAAATTATTTAATTTTGTCTAAGTTTCATTGACTTTTTTAAAATTTTTAACAACGATGGCAGTGGAATTTTAACTGTCATTAAATTTTTTTATTTAAACCTTGCCATCAGTTATTTTTGACATTTTCTTGTAATTTTAATGTGTTTTGTGATTTGTAAGATATTTCTGATATGTATTTAATTATTATGGGGGCTTAAAATGTCTGGTGATAGCTCTTGTGCTAAGTTTTGTTTAAATCATTCAAAACAAAATTTCAATTAATATTTTTTCTGAGTGCCGTTTAAAGCAAATTTGTAAGTATTATTATAATTTAAATGCTTATTTAAAAATACGTTAAATAATAAAAAATTATTAACATTTTATAATAATTCAGTTAATATTTTCGATTTCGACAGTGGTTGGTGCTAATAGGTCGTGACGATCTAAATTCTCGTGTTGAATACTGTCATCAATTTCGCGTTTGCTCAATTCATTTTGAAGAAAGTTGCTTTTAGTTGTTCATATAATTTAACATGACCATTATCAACCCTCAGTCTCACATGTACAAACACATACAATCACATAAGTAAAATAGGACATACATGATTGTTTGTACTTATATCAAAAAAGGATAGAAAGTGCGTGTCGCTACTGCCTATGGTAATAATCTTTTATTTATTCTGTGCCCTCAATTTTAATAACTCAATTTTTTTTTTATCTATTTTGCAATTTACGAAATATATTACAACTCTTCGCATAAAATTACTAATATAATTAGGACAGTTTGGTATGTAGAATTAAAAATAATTGTTTAGATATCGGAAACCTAATTAGTACTCGTTTTTTAATTAAGATACAAAAGTCTAATGAAAGCTTTTAATTACAATTCATAACTATATACAATTAATATATAAATACATATATATGTATGTACACATATATTTATACATGATGCATGACGTATCCGTCTAATGTTTGTTTGAATACATGAATCAATGTAAAGAATATTCATGAAAGGAGCGGAAAATTAAGTTATGCAAAGACTTAATAATAAAGTTTTATATAATATACAAAGATGTACAAATATAATCTATCTACATTTCATATATAATATGTATTTTCTGATAGAAAGTTAAAAAGGATGAATATAGGATGCTTAAAAGGAGGAACGACAATCATTAGAATCATTACATAACACATTTCTGGAAGGATTTTTTACAGAAATAGTTCCAGTCATTGGGAATAAACATACAGATTCAAAAAAAAGTTTTTTTTGAGAATATGTTCTTAAAGTCGCATAGTGAAATTCAAATTCTTTTGGCAAGGAATTGTTGTTACCAAGAAATTAAAAACAAAA
The DNA here is from genome assembly GCA_035578155.1 of Brachynemurus nebulosus. NCBI lineage: Eukaryota > Metazoa > Arthropoda > Insecta > Neuroptera > Myrmeleontidae > Brachynemurus > Brachynemurus nebulosus. The sequence continues at coordinate 27,284,141 of JAPWDM010000003.1, forward strand.
ATTACAAAAAAAATTAACAACTATTTATTTTAGCTGTTTTAAAAAAATTGTAATTTTAACATAGTCTAAAAGATCAAAATGCCCAACTGGTACACTACTTTGACAGCTAATACACTTGATTTGGAATTTTTGATGTCCTACGACGTGAGTTGGTAATGTTTCACTTGACGTTTTATGACTTCAATGGACATCAAGATGTTAAAGACCCACAAGTGGGAATATTAGATATTTTACACAGGTTAAGAACTTTCAGTCAAATTTATTCTAGAGAAATATTAGATTTGTTTAGGACTGTACGGTTAATTTATTTATTTGTATATAGATATAATAAAACTGTAACGAGACCGTTTCTGTACTTGGAATATTTTTTGAAAATTGTACCGGTACTGTAAATAGTTATCGATGTAGATATCAAAATAGCGATATTTAAAATTCTTGTCTGTCGTATGCGTGAACGACTTCGCGAGTACAGCTAGTAAGTACACGGTAAAAAACATTTGTGTTTGTGTACAAAAAAACCAGTGGTTAAAATCTTTGTGTTAAATAAGTAACAAAACCCTGTGTTAATATAACATTTCGTGTTTGTGTTAAATTAAAATATTAACAAAAATTTTGATTTAACAGAATAAAAATGTTAATCTGTTTTAAACAACAAAAATTAACATCATATTTGTGTCAAATGAAAAATAACATCATATTTGTGTAGTTTCAACACAAACAAACTGGTTTTGCGCGCTGGTTTCGTATGGTTGAGTAGCTATGACAATACCGAGTTGGTGAACACCAACAACACCAGTCAAATAAATTCCTCCAACGGCGGAGGTACATTGGCAGAATAATACAATATATAGCACACACATTCATATTTTTTCATATTCATACATATGTGCTTAATAATTTTGTATTTTCATAGACTTAATAGTCATTACATTATAAATATTCTAATTCGAAGCATCAAATAAACAAGTTATTTTTGTTATTAAATAATAAATACGTTCATTGTGTTGTTCCTAACATTTTATCAAATTGGAGTCAGATACCGCATTGCCAGTGTAGCAGTCAGCTAATTTCCATCAGCCACAACAGTGAAACCGACAAAAATCATACAGATATTAAATATTCATTATTAGGTAAGTTAATTAAAAATATTATAGATTGAATTTTTATAGAATAAATTTTTTTCTTTGTTTGCAGAATTTATTTCAATTAATTAAAAGATTATCGAATATTCGACGTTTAAGTGGTACGTTCCATTTTGTCTTCCACGTTAAGTTTGACAACGATCTTCACAATTTTTGGGTATTGCTTCAACATTATTTTCATCAAATACCAAGTGAAATTCACCAATATCATCGTCGAAATCTTTACAAAAATTGTAGAAATATTAAATAAAAAAGTTTAAGTACTGAAAAATTATTTTTTATTTTTTACTATTTCCTTTCATTTACATAATAAATAAATAACAAAATACCTATACCAACACATTTATTGCGTAAACTTCTACATTCTAAATCAGTTAGTTTTACACATCATTGTGTTAAAAAGATACACTAAATAATGGTTATATTAACATATTTACTGATAAAATTATAACTAAGTAATTGTGTAAAATTAACACAAAATATATGTCTTCTTGTGTGTTAAATCATTGACACAAATCTTGTGTATAGATTTGACACATATGCTTTGTGTTAAAATAACACAAAAAATTGAGTGGACCGTTCTGGACATGTGAAATGTGTTAATTTTAACACAAATTTTTTGACTGTGTAATATGGTGTTAAAAGTTTATAAATTTCCTATATTTTGCTCAATGATTTTGTCAAATGTTCTTCATGTTTTATGAAAATTTACTTCATCCTTCAGAGGCGATTTAGGATTTTTATTTTGGATATGCTCGAATAGAAAAAATACCACTGTCGCAGCATCCTGCGTAACATAGCGAATTTCCGTTTATAAAAATTAGTTTTTCTCGGAAACTAGTTGACATAGAAAAAAAGTTTTTTATGTAAGACCTTTTTTATGTAATTTTTCCCCCTCTGGATGTAAAAAAATTTAGCAAAAATTTTTGAATAAGGGGAAATTTTGGCAAAAAACTAATTTTTTGCAAGAACAAAAACCATGTTCCTGGCATCCAACGTGTCTGGCTGACCAACTCATCCAAGGATTTGGGACTTCCAATGTTCTCACCAAGTTTCGGACACACTCATATATATATATATATATATATATATATATATATATATATATATATATATATATATATATATATATATATATATATATATATAGTGAATATTATTTTCGGTTTCTCGGCTTCAAAACAAATTTCTGCCATAGTCCCGGGCTTTTTCCCTCGAAAGTATAGTTGAAGACCGTCCGGCACAAAGGCTGTAAGTGTCATAATTTACAAAATTGCGTTTATTAGTGGAAAATCTTGTCAGCACCATCACCAATAACATATTAAAATCTGAAAGTCCTAAGTTTGTAGCTTCAGTAGTTATAGTCATATAAAAATTGCATTTCATGTAAGTCTAATTTCACAGTCACAGTCTAATTTCATGCATATATACCAGGAGCGTATAAAGCCGAGCTTCTTGAGAGGGGTCACGTGGAAAATAAAAGAAATTTCTGAGACAAAATTAACAAAAAATTATTAAATTAAACTTCCTCCATACCCTTGACGACCAAAAAAAAAAAATAACTGGTAAATTTACCGATATATTGTTTAAACTTAAATAATACCAAGTTCATATTTTTAATTCTCGGGGGAGGTCATGAGCTCTTGACCCCCTCTTGTATACGCGCTTGATATATACTGATTGTACTTCCACCATATTTGAATTTTTAAACTGTAAGCCTAACAAATCTTTTGAATTAATGATATTACACTGAATCATTGTAATTTTTCTATACAATTTGTTAAGAATGAATCCAAATTTTTGTTTTCATTTTTGATAAATTTTTTCACATTTGATTTAGTTTTTATGTCACCGAAGGATGACATATTGGTTTCGTTGTGTGATCATAGTGGGGGAAAAATTAATAATAATAATGATAATAATAATAATAGTAATAATAATAATAATAAGTAATAACACCTTCAGCCAAAATACTACTGCCCTACTTACAGAGCCACCATCACCTTTGGCTCAGCCGACTTTAAGTGTTTCCTCGGAGCACCCTTTGGGGACCACTAAAGCTGGTAAGAAGCGTGTGCGTATGCAATGGACAGATGAACTGATTGAATTCATCGTACGCACATACTTCCAAGTTACTAAACTTGAAACGGACAAAACTGGTTACCGTACGAAATTACATCAAGAGTTCGCGCGCACCTATCCTCACCTAAATCGCGTCACTGAACAGAGACTGGCAGACCAAAAGCGTGTCATTTTCACCAATAACCTTATACCTTCTTCCCTCATAAACACTATTAAAACACAAGTCGCACATCAATTTGCTCAAAATGAAGAAAGTCAGGCCGACGAGGGCCCACCAGAAATGGGGAGCCCCACACAAAACGACACTCAACAACTTGTCGAGAATGAGCCTAACTACCATGAAACAGCAGTAAATGACACCCTACTGCAAGAGATCGAACTGGAATTTAACACAGCGCTTACTGAATTCGAAGGGACGGACCCCACACATCGGTACTTGTTGCCTAAACAACACACCTCACGTAGATTGGCTGAGATCGTTGAGATATTAAATAACATAATACTGCCTCAACACTTGCAAACTTGTGACAATTTTATCGAGTTACACACAGCTATCTACTGTGGAGCCGTTGCAGCAATACGTTGTAACGGGTCCGATGTAACACCACCTGTAGCGCACAACTCGAAGGAACACAAAACCCCTGCCTGGGAAACACGATTGAATAAACGCATCAGCACCATCAGATGCAACCTCGGCAGGATCACCCAATACCAACAGGGTACGAGGTCCAAACGGCTCAACAAATATATACACGACATATTACACAAACACACAGTACACACACAATACGAGGAACCCAATAAAACACTCACAGAGATCAGAGATACGCTTCACCAAAAATTAACAGCACTAGCGAAGCGCTTACGAAGATATAAGACCAGTACTGAACGCAGACGACAAAACCAAGCGTTCAGCAGAAACGAGAGACGGTTTTATCAGTCTCTAACGAACAGGGTAACTGACAGTAATGGTCTACCGGACAAGAACGCACTCCATAGTTTCTGGGCGAATATATGGTCTAACACCATTGACCATAATGACAAAGCCAGCTGGATCGATACAGAGTGCAGGAATAACGAACATCTTCCGGAGATGCCCTATACGGACATTACTACAGAGGACGTCTCCAGAGCTTTACAGAGATCGCATAACTGGAAGGCACCTGGCATCGATAACATACAAAACTACTGACTCAAACACTTTACATCAACACACAAGTACCTCGCTGAACAATTCACACTATTTATAAGAACACCAAACCTGACACCGAAGTTCCTAACGCAGGGTATCACATACATGAAATCTAAAAACAGTGATACAAAAAATCCTGCGAATTATAGGCCTATCACCTGCTTGCCTACAGTGTATAAGATTTTGACGTCCTGTCTGGCAGAAAAGGTCAATGAGCATTGTCAGATTAACACCATACTGACAGAAGAACAAAAGGGATGTCGAAAGAGGTCACAAGGCTGCAAAAAGCAGCTTCTGATTGACTCCGTAGTACTGGAACAAGCGAAAGGGAGACAACGTAACCTGTACACAGCGTTTATTGATTACAAAAAGGCATTTGATTCGGTCCCGCACTCCTGGTTACGGAGAGTATTGGAGCTGTACAAAATACACCCAAGTATCGTGAACTTTCTTGGAACGATCATGTCCGATTGGCGAACGACCTTACATTTGAGTATTGGTAATGAAAAAACAGCAAGCGACCTTATTCAAGTAAGACGCGGCATATTCCAAGGCGACTCATTGAGTCCATTATGGTTTTGTCTCGCAATGAATCCACTTTCTCGCCTGTTAAATGAAACCAAATACGGTTACAATGTAGGTACGCAAACGAATTCGCGCCATACCATCTCACATCTGATGTATATGGATGATATTAAGATCTATGCAGCTACTAAACATCAATTACAGCAGCTGCTGGGACTTTCCAAGGAGGTTTCGCGAGACCTCTGTATGGAGTTCGGGATCGATAAATGTCGAACACAATGTCGTTCTGGAGGAAAACGAGATGCGGTCGCATTCGAACTCGAACCAGAGTCTGTTATGCAGCCCATGGACGAGGGAGAGTCGTACCGGTATCTCGGATTCAATCAGGACGAACGTATAGATCACAGCGCTGTAAAACAACACCTGATGCAGCAATACCTAACGCGTGTACGGAGATTACTGAGCACCCACCTTGATGGAAAAAAAACCATCAAAGCAATTAACACCTACGCAGTTCCGGTGCTAACGTACTCATTTGGGGTAATCAAATGGACGCCTACGGACTTGACAAACATCGAGATCAAGACCCGCGTCCTTATGACCAAATACCGAATTCATCATCCCAAAGCAGCGATAGAACGATTGACGCTGCCAAGAGCCGAAGGGGGTCGGGGTCTTATAGACATAAGGAACACGCATAATAAACAGGTTCATAACTTGCGAGAATACTTTTACACCAAAACACACACATCACACTTACACAATGCAATAATCCAAGCCGACAAGGCATACACACCATTAAACCTCTCACACACAGAAATGCCAGATAGTTTTTGCCGTTTGGTCACGAAGGAGGACAAAATTCAGCAATGGATTCGGAAGCCTTTACATGGGAGACATCCACATGATCTTAATCAGAGTAACGTCGACAAAGCAGCGTCGCACGCCTGGTTGAGTCAAGGAAGTCTTTTCCCGGAGACTGAAGGATTCATGCTAGCTATACAAGATCAAGTAATTCATACAAAGAATTACTCAAAATACATACTTCGTGACTCGTCAATAACATCTGACTCATGCCGGAGATGCCATTCCAAACCTGAAACGATCCAACACATCACAGCTGCCTGTACTCAGCTCGCTCAGTCCGAATACAAACACCGTCACGACCAGGTTGGCAAAATCATATACCAGAAACTAGCGGTTAAGCACCACCTTATAACCGATAAAACACCTTACTACAAGCTCACACCAAAAGTAGTAGCGGAGAATGACTCCTGTAGACTTTACTGGGATCGGTCGATTATTACAGATAAGACCATAAATCATAATCGACCAGATATCACCTTCGTAATGAAAAACACTAAGACAACCTATCTGATCGATATTGCGGTTCCAAATACACACAACTTACAAAAAACACACGCAGTTAAACTGGATAAATACACTGACCTCGCAGCCGAAATAAAACAACAATGACGAATGGAACATGTCCACATTGTTCCAATAGTGCTCAGTGCCACCGGGGTCATTCCACACACACTACATAATAGTTTGAGCCTCTTGGGTCTCCCAAAATACACATATGTCACTATGCAAAAGGCAGTGATCATAAACACGTGTCGTATAGTACGGAAGTTCCTCAGTAATACGAATCCGACTGCGATATGTGAAAGCACAAGACTAGGTTCTACTCCATCTGAGCCATCTATAGTGAGCGAACAATACACTGACACTCATCCTACTGACACACAACACACATACATAAACACACAATACACTAACACTGAAAGACAAACACTTAACACACATACAGATCCAGATTCGTCTGATGGAGAGGGGGGATCGAACAACTGCCGCACTGTCACTGTTACCGCTCTGGTGCACAATCCTCCCCAATTCAATAACACACAAGGTCCGTCAACCTCTGCACCATCTAAACGCGCAGTTCCAGGAACACCCGATCTTAATGAGCAATTTGATGAACCAGAAAACATCTACACCAAGAAACGTAAAATAGAAAGACACATCCACACACATACACAAACACACACACAAACACAAACAGTCCTTTCCCTTCCCTCTGTCCCTACTCCTACCTACCATTTGAGGACACGAAAACGAACTAGGCTTTCACAGCCCTCTGTCATTGAGCCAACATCTACGCTCCCACAAAAGTCTCGCCGTACGACCCAGTGTACACCAAAATAGACGAATAACACCTCGTTTCAAGTAGCAATAACAACAATATAGGGAGTGATGTGACGAACCCGTCCGTGAATGTACTACGGTACTTTTACGGATTGGTTTGGCACATTACCCTTCCACAGAGCCTAATACCTTGCATAATGCCGGTATAGGTGAATGTTACCCAGTACTGTCCTACTGAGTAGTGAGCGCCAGGTTGGCGTAAAAGTCTATAATAATAATAATAATAATATATAATAATTATAGGGTTGTACATGCATATATTGAATAAACGCAAGAGAGCTGTATTCTCACTGTACTTAAAAAACGAGCCAAAAAATCAAAAATTAGCACTTTCACCATTATATGTTTAACTTACTTTGCGTTTCCATAAGGACAGCTAATCTTGTTTTTGGCAAACAAGTAAGTACTCTTGTGTATTGTATATATCTGTGAACTCGATGGTTACACAAATGTAACAGTACGGCCATCCAGCGGTATAAATATATAGTTCAAAAATAACTGACATCCGGGGACATCTCTTACTAACATTTCATAATTATCTTACTTAATTTTAATTAATTTGGGGTTTACTAAATTTAATAAGTTTACTATATTTAACAAGTTTACTAATTTATTTATTTGCTTATATCTATTATTTTCTTATTACTTATTGCAGAAAAATGCTATTAGCTGTGTTTTTATTGATTTCCCGACAATATTAAAATTGGTACTTTCAGCCTTTGTGCCGGCCCTGGCACCTTCAGTTGGTGAGAAGAAAGAATTCCTTGATTAATTTATTTTAATTTGTATTGACTTACGATCATCCGTTATATCTTTTTTTAATTTTTCTTATTATTTTTTTTAGTTTTGACAAATTTTAGATAGTATCCTACTTACTTGGCGCGGCCTGCCCTGAAAAATTACCACTATTTTCCTCAGGTCTTAGAAATTTAACAAAATATCATTTTCCAACTTTTAGTGCAAAATAAGCTTTGCCTTCAACAATCAATCAACAACTGAATAACAGTAAATAAGGATAGAGCACCTGATCTAGAGGGCTACCGAAGAGAAAAAAAATTAGAAATACATTTTTCTCTACAATTTTTCTTCAGCTTAGGTAACTTGACTTACTATACGTACAGTGTTAAATATATCATTCAAAATGAACTGATAAAAACATGTAAGACTACTTAAGCTTTTTAATATAATGATAATAGGCGACATTAATTATTAATGATCCTCTTATAAATATTGTTGGATGCACCCGATATAACCATCGATATTATATTGAATCCTTCATTTTTCAACCGCATAGAAACTTTTCCGTGCCTTTGAACGAGAAACGAATACCGTTCTACTTATTATATACGTACATACATATGTACGAGTATTATATATACTCTACAAGTCTACATACATATTTATTTTGGTGTGGATTTAATGTCTGTCAAAAACTAACTTAAAACTTGGTAAACTGAAAACTGAAAAAAGAAAACGAAAAGTGAGGAGATACGTACCTATGTATGTTGTGTCCTTTTGCTGAATAGGAAAAAAAACGGGCTTATAATATTCTTACAGTTCTTAACTAAGAAATTAAAGGCACCAAGAATTGTATCGAAGAACCAAACTGGTTGAATGGCGTCTATGTGATCACCATTTGGCGCCTATGGTAACATTTAATTGAGTGATGGATTAATACATGCTTAAAACTCTTATGAGGGCGACGACTTTTACAAACAGAAGTTCAGTTTAGCATTGGACTTTTTATCACAACCTATTTACAAACTCCGAGAATTTTAGAGTGGAGTAACATGTGGTAGGGAAATAGGAAACACTGTGTCGTCATCAATATTAAAATATATGCGTATTTTAACTTATCACTATTGAACACATAAATGATTATAATATTAAAAGCGAAACTGTGGGTTATTTTGTACAATTATAATATATTTGTACCATTCAGCACAGCAAATTATGACTTGATATCTATATTTTCTACTTTCTTGAGAATTCCCAATCATTAATCTATTCGATATTAATAAATAAAACACTTTATTTTAATAATGCTTAATAATAATACCATTTTTTTTATTGTTTAAACTCTTATGAAATGTTTCAATTAATATAACCATTATTAAACAAGTGAAGATTAGATACATTCAAATACATGCCTATATGCTAAAACACAACCCATAGATGGTAGTAGTGTATCATGAAAAATAGTAGAGATAGAAGTAGTGGGAGGAATCAAAGGTAAGAAAACAAGTTCAGACGAGTTGGGTACATGTGACAGCTACACATAGAACACGAGAAGCAAACTAATATCAAAAAAGTGTAGCTCGCTTGGTTTCATTTGTTGGCCAGTCACAGCTTAGGTGATTCAGTCGTCCACATCACTTGTAGCGGTTCGGACATTGATTGTTGCAGCAATGCAATACATGAATACGTAAGCCTAAAATACATACATATTACACCAGACATTATGTGTACGTACCGTTGTCGAGTGTGTATGTATGATGTATCATCTCCCTCCAGTCACCGAGCTATAAATACATACGGAATATCATACACACTAACATCCACTACATTACACATACAAACACAAACTCTAAATATATATATATATAACCATAGAAAGTGGAAAAGCTCTAACTATCATAGTGGATACTAACTATCATAATATAGTAGTTTGGCCCCTTGCAACTACACAAAAAATTAAGAAATACAGTTGTTTGCAAAAATTATTAGATAAGGAATTTTTTGGAAAAAAATCAATTTTTTTTACTTATTTATTTATTTTTCGTTACGCACGTTTACTTGATAATTTACAAAGAAAATTCTTGATATTTTACAAAAATTATAAAACAGAAAATAAAATAAATTGGGTCTGGGTCCTTTATCGACTATATGTCTGGTAAAAGCAGAGTCAGATATCGTGTTTTTGTAGGATTTGAAGTGTTCTATTCTGCATGTTTCAAATTTCTGCCAGTTTTGCCGATATGGAAACTATCACATTCTTGACAGTCTAGTTTGTAGATCCCCAATTTTTTAAATTTATCAATTTGTTTTATTGTAATAATGTAATATATTAATTTTTCTAAACTAAGATTCGGTTTAAAAGCAATAGTTAAATTTGGTTTAGCTAGAACAGACAAACATTCGTTTAAACATTCATACGAACTATTTTTAAGCGAAAAAAAAAACAGATATATTTCAAACACTATTATAATATACAAGTGCAACAATGGCATAAAAGGTAAGCTTTATGCTTTGTCCTTGTCATCTAAACTGAATTTTAAAGGTGTCGTTATTTCGTAATGTGTAAAAATTTTAGCTCAACTCTCAATTCTGTATATATACAGATCTGCCGTGACTAAAACGACCCGATATCTTATCTCTATACTTTGATCTATCCTTTTTTTTGCAGTTTGTCTTTTTTTATATTTATATAGTTGCCACAGTTAGATTCCAGTGACCACCAAACAGTTGTGAATAGAAATTTAAAAAAAAAGATAGATTACTCTTTTTTGTTAATTTACGGTTCCTTATATTCTCACTTTAACAAAACACAGTATAGTAAAATATTAAGTATTATTTTATAAACTCAATTTCATAAAGTAACGTTAATATCCATTAAATATTAAAAAAAGTTTGGTTTGAAAACGAATTAAAATAAATATAATATTATTTGATAAAAAATTAATAAATAAGAATTTGATTTAACTTCAAAATCAGTATTCCAGCTTATTATTGATAATACATATGTTATTGATAATATGTACAGCTGGCCCACCGATTGGTAATCACAGATACAATGTTTTGTGTACGCTGTTGGGGGTTATTCATACTTGTATTCACTATTCAAACTCTTCAAAATTTTATAACAATACAATACAACAACAATAAAACAACCATACACGCTCTGTATAGCTGTATAAGATTACAAAGAAAATTAATTAAAAAGGCTTAATTTCGGTTAGAAAAATACTTTTCGCAAGACATACTACACCCATAAGTTAAATAAAATTGGTTTTTAACCTTTTCCTTTTGTAATTAAAGTTATATTTATAAACGTAATTGGAAAATACATTAACTCTATGTGTAAGTGTACAAGCAATTCTGTAAGACATTATTTCCTATGTTATGTATGGTTGCTTTACCTCCTCTCTTTCGTCACTCACCCGACGAAATTGGGTCCAAATAGTCACGGCACATCTGTACTCAAAAATTAACGGTATATCCCATACCTAACTTGATGATTACGAACTGTAGTAAACGATGTATATAGTATGTATAATATATAGTTTAATATTTTCTTTCTCTTATATATGTGTAAAGAAGAAAAGAATAAGGTTTAATTCCATTTTTAACAAGTTTTGAAAAAGTTCCTTAAATAGTTTCATAATTCATCTTGTTGAGTAAGAAAAAACTTCATATTGGAAAGTGGATGCTAGGTTATGTAAATCGATTTCTCTCATATTTAAATAAACCTACTTCATTTTTTATAATAATAAATGAATTTATATACTGAGGCAGAGCATTCATCAATTTCTACCCCAAAAATTAATTGTTTTCGGGATTAATTTTTTCATATGTTTTGGTTACCTACCGATTTAAAAATAAATTTCCATCAAAAAATCTCATTTTAGCGAATTTCCAGAATAGAAATTCAGGTATTACCGTCGCTCTCATGACGCGACATAAGCCAGAGACAATAATAGAAATATGTTTTGAAGTCCCCGGAATCCGAAAATGATATTCACTAAAATTTATATGTATAGATCCGGGTTCGATTCCCAGCCGATCTTTGATAATTTTTCAAACACTGTGAATTTTAATTAACATAATGAATTGGCCATTTGCCAAAGTACATCGAGTGTTCAAGTATCAGCTAAAGCTGGACATTAAGTGAACATATGAATATTGGTGTATGTTTAAATACGGACAAAAGTCCGCCATACATTACTAATGTTTCACAGGCACTCGATAACATTTGAAATTAAAAATAGATCCGGATGTGTTTATCAGTACCTATTACATTTAGATTGCATTAAAATATTATTAAATCATTATATGTTAATAATTTTTTTTGTCATTTAAAACAATTAAATTTAAAATTAGGACTTGTTCGTGAACGTTATATTTTGAATTTATTCATTAAAGACATTTCATTATTTATCAATTGACATGTGTAAAAAATTTAGAAAATCCATAATTGAATGAAGAAAATTCGTGAAAATTTATGGACAAGGAGACTTCATCACGGTTACCTATTTGATTAATTTAAAATTATATGGAAAGTAATTTTTGATATCTTTTTTTTTTAGTTTATAATTTTTTAATATTGAAGTGTTGTAATATAAAATGTTTTTCTAGAAATAAGGTAAAAGTAGTCAAGTAGAAGATCATAAATATATCAACGAAATGAAATATATTAGAAATTTTGAGAAATTAAGTCCCTACAACTTTCATAATTAATATAAATCTGAACAATCTTAATTTTTCTAGAAGTAAAAATGGAATGTATTGAATAAAAAAATTACAGATGTCTATACTTGAATTTTTTATCTAACTCTAAATACATTTATAACATTAACGGCAGCAACGAATAAACATTTATTGGTAAAATTTTTTGTTTTGAACCTCAAAATTTATCCGTGTGCACTTCGTTACTTCGTACAAAATAGGTGTAGTTGTCTTAATGTACATATGCGAGACAACACTATTAAAAAATACATTTTTAACGAAAAATAAGAATCCTGTATTAAAAGAAAGAATTTTGAATTGAGTTATGTAGAAAAGTGAAATTTCACAAAAGCTCAGTTGTCTTTTTATTCGTTGCTACCGTCAACATTGATGACATAATAATATAGATTAGGCTTAATATTATGTCTACGTACAATAAAGATTTCAGTAGGATATTAGATGCAAATAATTCAAATAGGGATGTGAGATATAGTAAGGGATATGATACTACTGTACTTAGGAGTAAAAATTGTAAATAGTTACCCTTTGCCCGAAGATAAGGCACTCTCGTCAATCTTTTACTAATTTCTATCACTAGCCAAAAAGTTTTTGGTTCCAAATATACAGAAAATTAGACGCAAAAAGGTATGTAATAAGAAAAAAGTATGGTACCTTTTAGTTAGAAATACGTCATCACCGAATTTGAAAATTTGTTCATTGTTAGAGAGCTAAACTATTTTAGATGTATCAGGTTGTTATATGAGATCTGTCAGTGTCTAGTCTTTGGAAATTCGCTATGTTATGCGGATTCTGTGATAGGGGTATTTAATTATATATTTCGAGAAATAGTTTATACTTAATTTATCTTACTTTCGTTACAAAATGTATTTATAGAAAACATTCGTAATAAGGCTCTTTTGATATTTCCACGCGTCGTATATTTTTTCTTTTTTTACTACAATTGAAATACTAGAATTGTGAATAATAAAGCACAACGAATTTTTTTTTAAATAACTGGAAGCTCTTATTACACAAGAGAAATTGGATAGGTTAAGAATAATCTTCTCATTTTTTTTTTTTTCGTAAAATAGAAAAAGATGTTTTTTATGTTTTTACGTTAACTTAATAATTTCTTTGTGTCACTCTCTGAACAAGTCATTTATCTTTGTGAAAATACTCGGTGTTTTTTTCCCGTCGTCATAGATAATTTACATTTTCATGTTGTTTTTCTCTGCCCGTTCTCTTTTTGAACATTACGAAATTTAATTCATCTTAACGGATAATTATAACATAGCAATGAAATTAATAATATGACACGAGTAGGAAAAAACAAAAGGAAATTACGATTATTCCACGTAATCGGACCTTTTTTGTGACAAAAAATTTTTGCCGAGTATTATCAGTTAATTTATAAGTATGATAAAATATGTAGGTATGACTTCACCTCTTACCAATAACTGGGTTTAATGAAATATAATTTAATAAAAAATGAGAAAAATGATATAAGTATTTCATAATTTAATGGAGTTTCAAAAAATGTAAGGTAAGACCACAAGTATCCGCCACTGACCTAATAGTGTCAAGTCAAACCTAAGTAACTACGACACAACGATGTTTCGCTTCAACAGTTCTATATAAAGTGCTGGCACATATACCCCTAAGTTTCTTGGGGGTGGTTATACAAGAAATTAGAGTTAAAATAATTTATTACCCTCTATTTCTCCCCTAAAAGGGGTTCTAGCTAAGGTATATTATTTAGTTTTAGTTAAATTTAGTATAACTTTGGCTTTACAAATTAGTGATATTTTTGCTTTTTGGGGGTATATTATGAATCTAATTTTGTTAAAGAATAATCTTTATTCAAGATAATCCAATAGAATTTTTAAAATTTGGATAATGAATACGGGCAACTAAAATGTAGCCCCTTCCCAATAAACCGTTATAGTAACGGTTATTGTGACATCAAAAAATAATTTATAGACGCTGCAGCGCTTTTTATCAAAGATACGCTTAGCTCTAAAAGAGTCTACCAAACAGTTTCAGAGTGTTTCTTTTTTCTGTTAATTATGTGTCCTAATTCACTAAGTAATTTATGAATTTTCTAGATAATCATCAAACATTAGTTGAATAATATCTACAATATAATTAGGCGAGAATTCATTCGAATATTCATTTATCATCGTAATAACTATCTTAAACTAACCGAAATGAATTAGGTGCATGTATTTTATATACATACACCTAATCAATATATAAACAATAAATATATAGATTAAATATATATAAACAATAAATATATAGATTAAATGATATAGATTTTATTTTGTTATCGCATACACTGTCATGTGTAAATTATAATCATTTGCAAACGACAGACAAATTGTTTTAAAATTATAGAAATTTATTCATATTGAAAATATTTATTGAAATTATCCAAAGTATAAATATTGATAAAATATTGAAGTATAATTGCCTTTGAGATACAAGTATCAATAACTTGTAAAATTAATTTTGTATTATATTATTCTTAAAAATAATTTCTGCTTACACTGAGAAAAAAGTACGGTAATTTTTACGAAAATTTCTAGTAAAAATTACGAAGCTCTCTGGTAATGCGGGCATAAGTGACAAGCAAAGGAAAAAGTACGATGATCATAGTAAAAATTACCCTATAGCTCCGTAAAAATTTCGGCGCTGTACAGGAAAAATTCTATTCTCTTACCGTATTATTTATAAGGTTTTTTATTTTTTTATTTATTAATAAATAATTGAATTAAAATAGTTTAAAAAGATATTGATAGAAGGGTAAGGATTAAAATCAAATTATTAATATTGAAAAAATGTTCTGTGGTTTCTTATTATTTGTGGAAAAACATTGTTGAATCACGTCCTGGTCACCAAAATTATGTTCAATTACGTTCTGCTCACCAAAATTATGTTGTGATTTTGTCGGTTTCACTACTGTGATCGATGTTAAAATAAAATAATAAAAACCCACAGAACATTTTTTCAATATTTGAAATGAATGTAGGAAAAACACAATGATGTATTTATTATTTGATAACAAAATAAATTGTTTATTTGAAGTTAAAATTGTAATGTTTGTAATTATGAAAGTACAAAAAGCACATGTATTAATATGAAAAAATGAATGTATGCTGTTGTGTTGTTATAACCAATGTACCGTTGACTTAGTGGGATTATTGCACTGTTGCGACCGACTTGTTCTATATCTTGTGTACAACTGATCAAATGGTGTGGTCTCTGGTGCTCAGGCCACAGGGTACCGATGTCGTTGGTATCACAGCTACTGAGCACACCGGTCGCCGGTCCAACTACTAGTAAGTTATTCAAAATGACCTTGTGTGATGTTTCAAGTGATGCTTGTGTGAGAGAGATGCTAAAAGACACGTTTCAAGGAGAAAATAGAGGTAACAAATACCGTTTAAACAAAAATTAAGTAAATTTTCCTGGTATCCACTTGAAATTTTACTAACACATCGAATTTTACGGAGCTGTATAGGAAACATTCTTAAGCTGTACAGGAAAAATTTTCAAATGAATCGTAAAAAATAATGTTGGAAAGGCATTTTTTATATTTTTGCTTGATAATTTCCTACCGACTGGTCACCTGAGCCTGGTTTACCGGAGGCAGCTCCGTAATTTTTATTGTAATTTTTTCTCAGTGTAGCTATTTCTGTTCACAGTTATTGAATGAGTGTTTCTATTTGCTATGTTATTCCCCCATTTTTATATACATTCCCTGTGTACACGTCCCATGGGATCATTTAAAAAAGTGGCATAGAATAAGAGGAAACAATGAATAGGATTAAATATAAAGGTTTAGATGACTATAATAGTGAAATAATGGAAATATTAGGAGTAAAAATTCATCAGGAAAAATAAAATAAAAGAATAATTTAAAAATTGTGCAACCGGTTTCGGAAGAGCGTATGCTTCCGTCTTCAGGCGATTCCTTTAATTAAAAATAAAAACAATATATAAAAATACAATGCATATTTATAAAATTATTGGTAAACAAATAGTTGTCAAAAGCATGCATTTACTTACATGAAAAAAAATATCACAATAGTTATTTTCGATACATATGCGTAAAGAGAGGTATTCTAGTAGGCTTAAATTCGGGCACGAGTCTAAGGGACTGACGTATACACAACGAGATCGAGTGCGTAAGCGCACGAGATCTCGTTGTGTATACGTCAGTCCCTTTAGCGAGTGCCCCAATTTAAGCCTACCGAATACCTCTCTTTACGCATACGTATCGAACATAATTTTTTATAACGACGGCTTCTAAAGTTTAATAGAGAGAAAAAAATTAATTATTTTTAAGCAATTTTTATTAATTTGTAGAACGTTGTTTTTTTTTATTAATTTGTTGATCGTTTCCATGTTAATTTGAATATGATTATCATTGATAAATGAATATCATTATTTTCTCGCATAGTTTTAGCTACTTTCACGCACACTTGTACTTTCGCGCACAGTTACTGTCATTTGTTTTACAATGATATAAAAAACTGCTCTTTACGCCCACTACACAACGCTCGAATATTGAACTTTAGAAGCAGGTGTTATAAAAAAAATTTTTTTTATATGAAATTAAAATTTAAAAATTAAAAACTTTAAAACATTGTTGTACAAAAGGAAAAATTATTTGTTTATTAATTACATTGTGAATTAATTTTTTTTTAAGATATAAAATTAAGTTACAATGTTGGCAAACGAAATGACAACGTGCGAAAAAAGTTGGTGGTTTATGTATGTTTCGGCAAAGTATTGGGCGCGAATTTGTTGAAGGTATGATTGTAGTGGCTGTCAAGTTCAGACGAGTCGGTGGCAAGGTTGGCGTTGGGATGTATGGAACATATCCAGCAATTTGTATTATTTCGGTGATTTCAAAGTCAAAGCGATGGTTGTTGTGCCATGAATGTTGTGCTCGGCCGGAGCTAGTGTCGCCACGTTGGACTATCCGACGATGCTGATCAAGTCAGTGCGATAGTTTCTCTTTGGTGTTTCCCACATAGGCCGCATCATAATCCCGGCAACGGATCATATAAATCACATTTTGACGGTTGTTCGTGGAGGTTGATGGTTTTAAATTTGAATAAAAATTGTTGAGGTTTGTAGAATATTGGAAAGCTGGGTGGAGATTAAAAGGCTTTAAAATTTTGTGCTGTCCAGTAAAAGGAAGAGAAAAGTAATGTGTGTTGAGCGTGTTCTGTTTAAAGGATTTTTTAGAACAATTGTTGAAAAGTCTGTGAGTCAATTTTTTAGTAATATTCAGTAATAATTTTTTCAGATAGTTATTAAGTGTTAAAATATGTTAAGCATTTTTCAGCGCACGGAGAATTATTAATGAAAAGAATTGTTCACTAACTGGTTTTTTCATTTCATAACATTATTGCGGCTCTGTTTGTATCTTGTTTTTAACAATAATTAATTCAAATAAAATTAGTTTTGGGTCAATCCATTAAAAATGAACCAGCTATATTATTCGACATTTTTAATTTTCCTAATTTTTTTATTAGTTGCTCATCAATAATACGTGAGCATAAAACGAGGGTTAAAAAAATTTTCAGACTCATATTTTTTTTAGCGGCCATTTCGAGTTTGTTTTGGGAACGTTTTTTAACTGGAAACAAATTTTGCCCAAGTCTATCTAACTCGTTAATTTACAGATATCGAGACAAACTAAAAACCAAAATTATAAGAATGATCGATCTGCTCTACATTTCTTTTGATTTTACATTATATTATTTAAGTAATAAGAAAAGAGCAGAAAAAAATTCATAAATATAAAGTAAAAATTAGTCTAAAATGAGAATTTTTAAGCTACAAAATTATTAAAAAGAGGAAAGATTCACCTTCAGTTTTTTTTCTTGTATAGACTACTAGCTGTAGATGTTTCAAGCTTGAAAACTTTGTCCTATTTTTTATATGATTTTTAAAAAATGACCAAGGCCGTATTTTAGGAATATTTTAAGTAGAATATCTCAAAAGGGATTGAATGAAATATTATGAAATTAATACAGGTTACACCTTCTTATGATATAGATCCACGATACAAATTTCGTGAGGAATTAAAAGTCACACTTTAGTTCCTTGATATACCTATAGGTAACAACTATTTCAAGTGTTCGTATCTGAACTTTCAGTAGCTTCTTTCTTTTGTTCCGAGGTTGAAAAGTTATTTCGATGGTTAACATTTCGCCTTCAGATTATATATAGTAGCAAAAGTATTCTCAATTCTGCGAAATTTTTTTGATGATACTACATACAGTTGGACTACATATATTGTAGCCTCGACTTGCAGTTTCATGTCATTGATCCAGAAATGTGCAAATTATATGAATATAACTGACGGTTGAATATCATGAAATTTCCAAAATTCTCATCGGTTCTAAGCATTGATGATTATTGTTGTTATTACATATTAACAAAAAAGTTACTTTAAAAAAATCGCCTCTAAAGGAGGATCTTAAATTTTTTAATACATTCTAATAATAATAGTCATTTGAGTCAATGGCATTCAAACGACAAAAATTTATTATACATATAAATACACAGAAAGTTAGATAATTATTATTTAAAAGTTTCCATCTCTATAATATATAAAGAAAAAAAAACATACTGAATCTTACTTTAATACATAATTTTGCAAGCTGAAACTTTTCTTATTCATAAATAATGTAATATCTCATTATAAAATTCTAACTTTCGTTGAAGAATTAAAACAAATGACTTAATACACAGGGAACAGAAGAAATTCAGTGACAAATGAAGCTCTTCAAAACAAAGAAAAAAGAATATTTCATCGAAACGACAAAACAGCAGAAACAACAAAGATAAATAATATCGCACACTAATGTATAACTAAAGGACAAAAGATAATGGACAGATAACAAAAAAAAGTTGTAAATGTAAAATGGGGAAAACAAATGACAAAGAACCAAGCAAAGCGAATGGTCGAAACAAAATATGAACGGCAAGAAAAGTTGACAACCGTAAATTATTCTCAAATTTCATCCTACTTACTTGTAATGTAAAATGAAATGAATATCGGAAGTGAAAAATCTACTCAAAATTATTTTGGCAGTGAATAATATAATGAAAAATAATATAATACATACTTTAATAATATTTCCTTATCATTTCCTTGTGATTTTTCCTTTTTTGCTTCTGTTACACTAGATGGAAGATCTTTTTGGATGGTGAACATTTTTCATATCTTTCTGAAGTTGTTCTCAATAATTTGGTGTTCCGAAAACATATTTTTTGCTTCGTTGATTTCGTCTATCAAATATGTTGCCAATTGCCAAAACTAGAAAACACCAAGTGTGTGTTCGGCACACATCAAATTAGGGCTCCTCAGTATCACATCGATATTCTCACAATATCTTATGTTCCAAAAGTATAGTTAAATATATTAATTGACAATATTCCCGTGTGTTTAATATCATTATTAGGGTCAATATGTGATAATTTGAGTCACTTGTGATAACGTGATTTTGTAACGATGTATAGGGGCAACCGTCTATTTTATGAGCATTCTCAAATGGCCCTTATGTTGAAATTTCCTTTCTTAATAAATAATAATAATTTGGTAAAGTGCGAGTTGGACTCGTGCATCATTGTTTCCGTATAATATCTGTATTATATCTAATATATTATAATCTATATTACATAATAAAATAATAAATCGAGTTGAACGCGATTGACGCAAAAACTTTTGCATAGATTTTGATAAAACTTTGGAAATTTATTCTCCGGAGGCTTCTTTGACATCTCCAGTCAAATGTTATCACAATATCCCTCATGAGAGTTGAACTAATAATATGTAATAAAAATGAAACAATAGGAATATTTTATACTATACAAAATTATCAAGATTAAAATGAATTGCAACAGAGATTATTCCATTTATTATTAATTACGCAATAAATTTATACCTATATAAAGGACTATAGAAAAAATGTCTTGTAATATGCCAAAATAAAAGAAATTTTGTTATTCTATATTTTTTACTTCAAATGAACGACATTTTATTTTCAATTATTTTTGTTAATGATGGCTCGTGTACAAATCGATATTAAATTAGAAAATAAGACAAATATTTTTTCTTTTAAAATAATACGTTTTGAGAAAATTTTAAGCTTAATTTTATATGTCCTTGTAAATAATAAACAAATATTTTACTTCGCAAAAATACCACTTTTATTTTGAAACTGTGACAATATTGTTTCGAACCGTCAGTTCATTTTCAAACAGAATAAATAGTACTTTCGTTACATGCCTTATATACTAATTTTATCTCTAACTTATCTCTTTTAACTATCTACTATTTATTATTATATGTTCGAAACAATATTGTCATTCTGTTTGAAAATGAACTGACGGTTCGAAACAATATTGTCACAGTTTCAAAATAAAAGTGGTATTTTTGCGAAGTAAAATATTTGTTTATTATTTACAAATATGGAATACCATAAAGTAACGCTCATATCTATTAATATTTTATGTCCTTACTTTTTTGTGGTAAATTTTGTTATTAATGTAAGAAATTTGCCTTAGAAGTATATAAATCAAGAATAATTTTATTCAATTTATTGTACAATTTGTCCGTCTTTAGTATAACAAATAATAAATAAAATTACACATGACATATAGTAATTGTGGCAAACGTAGTAATAGTTGTAAATCATATTATAGGGATGTATATAAAAAAAATATAGGTAATTCGAAATAAATCGACAATAGTTTAATAACTGAATAATTCTTCTTATTATTATAATATTTGCTTTTTTGGACTGTACCTACATAATTTTTTGAAATTATCTTATATTTGCGATAATTTATCGACAAATACAATACAAATGTAAATTTAAGATTGTTCGGTTTGTAAACTTGGGAGGTAAGATGGGGAAAATATTATCGTACACTTTCTTACGTCACCAAAAACTAAGGTGACTTAAAATTAAGAAAAGAAAAAAAACCTGATTTTAAAATGTGTAAAAAAAGCTCTGTTATATGATACCACACTTGACCATGGTATCGTATTTTTTTTTAAACCTCATTTCTAACCAATTTACGAATAAGAATACAAGTATTTCTGAAATTCTTCCACCTATAATAAGTGTACCACCTACAAACGACTTCTAACGGCGTGTCAAATTCCAGTACAGTATCATACAAGTTACTGAGTAAAATAGCCTTAAGATACAGATAGACAGACGGACAGACTTTGTAGTCTCATTATAACAGTTCCTTTTTCACTTCTTTTACGGAACCCTAATAAAAAAAAACATATCTAATAGAGTAATTACATCATGTGTAGTTTCCAAATAAAATAGATATTTTTTTACTACATTTTATTAAACTGAATCAAAGTTTCAAAGTTATTACACGTTATTTATAATTTTTTTCTGGATAAAATTAGAAAATAAAAATTAACAAACATTAAACAACAAAAACAATGTTTAGTTTGTAACCTGTTATTATTGTATTCTTATTATCAGGTATCGGACTTTTTTCGGATCAGACAGTTTCGTGTTTAGTATATGCAGGTATACATATTGCACTCAATGTGATTAAAAGTTCAGAATATTTTGGTAAAAACAACGTACACAAGTTATACATATGTGTATCAAAATGTTATTTATACGTATTTTATGTAAACATCCTTTTTAAAGGGTATTACGGGATAAGAATGGCCGGTTGGCCCCCAGACGAGATTTTCAACGGCACTTTGGCTACTATAAGGACAGTTGATAAGAAGTCTTGCGTGCAAGTTTTAGCCTCATATCTTGGGTAGTTTAGAAGTTATTTGTGATAATATGTATTAAGCCCATAATTTTTTAAACCTTTATATCTCGTAAACTATTACAGATATTGAGATAAACTAAAAACCATTGAGTAGGTCTAAGTTAGTACTATAATATATATTTCTTTCAAATTTTTCCGTTAGTAAACAGTCATAGACAATTCGAGAAGAAAAATAGAAAAACATTTTTTTAGTGGTTCCTTCAGAGTGACAATCACGAAAAAAGTCTCAAATATTGTACACTAGGTCCTGTTTAAGTACTGCAAGTTTCGTTAAAAACAAAGGGGTGGAACCGGGTCAAAGAGGAGAAACCTCGATCGAAGCCACCATCGGAAAGGTGAATTTCATAATTCCGTTATGTTTTTATGCCGTGCGCACAAGATTAATTAGGAACCTGGTGATGTTTTAACGATATGTACCGATATACCTATCATGACTTCCAAATATACAGTGTGTTCAAGGTCATGTGGGGCCAATAAATAAATATGTAAAAAATATTGTTGGTAGGATAACGGCCATATTTCTTGAACGATAGAGCTGGTATTTGGTATTGTAACTGTTTACGTCAAGTTCTAGGCTAGATTCATAGATGGAGTTGATCGTCAATATGGGATGGTTTCAAAACGGTGACTTTTCATTATCACTGAATTTGTTATTATATTATGAAATTATTGCCAGTTTGAAGCTATTCAACGAAAAGAGCTCGTCTACGAACAGCTTGAACCTTGACACCCATTATAATTATAATAAAATTAAGCTGTCATCCGATAAAAAGGTAACCGCCTCCACAACTCTCATACTTCAGTATACATTTCGGAATTTGTCTGCTATACTATGATTGTATATCTATCTAAAGTTAATGATAAGTAGCTATTAACTAAAACTGAAATTTACCTCGTAGATAGGTACAACTGATTAAATAGTTTTTCAAATGACAATAATTTTAAACTTAAAATTCTCAACTTTTTGAAACTATCCCATATTGACAATCAACTCCATCTATGAATTTAGCCTAGAACTTGACGTAAACAGCTACAATACCAAATAGCAGCTCTATCGTTCAAGAAATATGACCGTTATCCTACCAACAATTTTTTTTTTACATATTTATATATTGGCCTCACATGACATTGAACACACTGTATATTTGGAAGTCATGATAGGTATATCGGTACACATCGTTAAAACATCACCAGGTTCTTAATCTTGTGCGCACGGCATAAAAACATAACGGAATGATGAAATTCACCTTTCCGATGGTGGCTTCGATCGAGGTTTCTCCTCTTTGACCCTGTTCCACCCCTTTGTTTTTAACGAAACTTGCAGTACTTAAACAGGACCTAGTGTGCAATATTTGAGACTATTTTCGTGATTGTCACTCTGAAGGAACCACTAAAAAATGTCTTTCTATTTTTCTTCTCGAATTTTCTATGACTGTTTACTAACGGAAAAATTTGAAAGAAATACATATTATAGTACTAACTTAGACCTTCTCAATGGTTTTTAGTTTATCTCAATATCTGTAATAGTTTACGAGGTATAAAAGTCTAAAAAATCATGGCCTTAATACACATTATCACAAATAACTTCTAAACTACCCAAGATATGAGGCTAAAACTTGCACGCAAGACTTTTTATCAACTGTCCTTATAGTGGCCAAAGTGCCGTTGAAAATCTCGTCTGGGGGCCAACCGGCCATTCTTATCCCATAATACCCTTTTTTATTTATTAGCTGCACAACTGAAAAGTGCGACTCTAATTTTAATTGACTCTCAAAAGTATTTTTGTTTATTGTATGTATGGTATGTATGTGATTTATGTTTACATTAAATAAATTCATCTTTTTTTATTGTTTTCAATTTTGAGAGATAGAAGTATAGTTGCTTATTAAAAATTTGTTTTTCAGTAATAAAAAATCTTAGCAATTACGTACGTCTTAGCTATTATAGTGCACCGTCTAAATATTCAACAACTTTTCAATATATTTTACAAAAATTTTTTCAGATTTTTTGAATTTTCTTACTTTCGTCAAATAAAAAATGCTGTTAGTATTTTAAATGGTGAAAAATGTAATTTTTGGCCAATTATATTCATTCAAATATGCACAATTTCATGTAATTTAGTTGCAAAATTTTATTGCAATAAGTACGGCCCTGACCTGTCCGAAAAAACGCGGTACCTACTTATTATTAATATAATTTTTTATCATAAATAATAAATAAATTTCAATATCTTGACATTTATGACGTGTAATATTATTAATTTTTTTAATAAATACATGAATATACAAGTAAGGTGAGCGTAATTAATGAACAAAAGTGTAAACTTATATTAAACTCGAATGAATTTGAAATGAGAGACTTCCCTTATAACACTGATCTAAACTACAGGACATGTGCACTCTATAAATTAAAACTATGAAGGTCACAACCTTTCATGGCAAAACACCTAATTGGTACACTATTTTGATAGCTAATACACTTTATATGGAATTGTTGACATCCTGCGCCGTGGTTTGTGAGTCAGTAACGTTTCACTTGACGTCTTATGATGTCAGTAACCATCAGGGTGTTAATATTGTGATAAAATTTTTGTCATAATTCTTAAAATACTTTCTGTCAAAAAATTTCGAAGAATCTTAACCATGAAGTTAAACTCTCTGCAGACTGTATTCTTGGCGCTACTGTTATTGCCTACTTACTGGATATTGTTAAACAGTAAACTTTCAGACACAGTAAAAACGCAAACGATTGAAATTTCATGTTATTTAAAACGATTGAATGTTGCTAATAAATGATTGAAGTAAACACGGTAACAATTAGAGATGACAGAATATGATAAATTTACAATGGGTACTTTCTTTTTCTTTTTAGTTGTCCCTTCTTTGTCTCTCTGAATTATATGCATGTGTATGTGGTTGTAATGTTCAATCATTACCAAATGTAAACCACAAAATGTGTTACATATGTCCCGTAATATTAATGCAAACCGCTGAAATTATAAATGACTATTCTCATTTAGTTTCGAACGTTCTACGTGCAACAGAAATTAAAATAGTAATCGATTTATTCATTTTTGATTATAAATTATGAAGCTACATCTGGTTGATTGGGTCTAATAAATGTAACGTCCTTTTTTTTATAATATTACTTTAGACTAGTTGAACCATTTTCTCAATTCCGATTGATTCAAATCTGAAGAAATGTTTTATTCAGAATTTTGCAAATTTATAGGGACGTTTCGTCTTTTAGGGCTTCCGTGGTTTAATCTAAAAAGGAAAACAGTGAAAACTCTAGGCGTCTGCAGCCATCTGTTTAGAAGGAATTATGCCTATATTTATCCAAAATTGTCGAGAGAAATTGCTACAAATCTTTATGAGCTTAGGTGGCCCCGGAGTTTGAGCCTCTGTCTTACCAGGGGTATCGGTTGTTAAGTAAGCTCGGTCACTAGACTCGTAAATATTTTTATCGTAAGAATGTAGTAATACTAATAATTTAAAGGATACCTATAATATTTTTTTTCTACTTCTGTTGAAGAACACACTCATTATATATCTGTTAAGAATGTTGGGCACTCACTATATATTGTTGAGAAAGTTAGGCATTATTCAAAGGTGTGAAGAAATGACCATTACTCAATACCTTTTTGAACAATGAAATCACAGTATTAACCATTATTCAACGGCTTTGCGATTATTTTGTGACTAATTTTTGATTTAAATTTATTTTCGATTTTATTTAAATCAAAAAGAAAAAAAGTCGTAGAAAAAATATCGTATTCTACTCGCTATACTCTTTTACTCACTATTACTCACTCAGATGCATTACGACTTTATTATTACAATTTCATCTTCGTGAGTAATTAGCAATCATTACTAGCTCGTTGAATAATATACTATTTTTGAACTCCTTGAACGATAATTCCTGTATGTGGTTCAAAACTTTGATTTGAAGCGACTTCCTGACAGTTTTACCAATCTCTAGAAATATCAAGAATATACTAGACGAATAAACATTAAGGACTTTAGATTCCTAGAATCAAAATAATGGAAAACATTTCAAACTAACAAAACCAATTATGGAGCAAAATGTATATTATCAAAATCTGTTTAAACACGTTATCGAAAAAAAATTAATTCTAGGAAAAAATGAGTTATATTAATCTAAAATCTGGTTTCTTCCCGTCAAATGGGGTCTGCTAAAAATTCAAAATGAAAATAAAGTCATATGTAACTTACAAAATCCCAGTTCAGCGCGAAAAAATTTTGCAAAAAGCACATATTTTTTACCGACTGTATACAAAAATCCGATTGTACGGCCTCTACGACGTTAAGTATAAAAGAAAAACGTTTTTTTAATAATTATTTCTTAAAGACGACTACACGTAGATTATTCAGAAGTAATTTTTCATTTACTGTTTACTTACTACCATAAGGTAATTAAGTTTTGTTGTAAATATAGTAACAAAGTAAATATTATGATTGAAAAATAAATTAGCATTAAAATAAAAGATTGATTTCAATTTTTCTTCGACACGATAACGTCACATGTTGTTTTAAAAAATAAATCACGCTAACGATTGTTTTCACGTAATAAACACACAAGTATCGAGGCAAGTTAACTAGACAAGTGCGGGTCGATGACGACCGCCTAATTACTACAAAAATAGAGTAACTATTTTATGTAGCCTATACTCGTAATATACATACATAGATGAAAATGTATGCGCGAATTAAATTACTTGCACAAGATTAAAGGAAAATTACAAAGAAAGGTTATTTATGATTAACGCGGCGCTTTTCCCTTATCGATTGTAATACCTATATAAATTTAATGATGGTCAGATAATATTTATTAATTAATTAAAACATGGGTATTAAAAATTCAAATTAATATCGCTGAGGTTAATTTAAAAAAAAAATTATGTTTTCCACTATGTTTTTCCACTATACAGCTGAACCTTTTTTGATGCGGTGTCCAGCAATGGATAGGGACCGCATAAAAAAAGTTTCATCGAAATTGCTTCGGAGTCGCCTAAAATGAAAAAATAATTATTTATGTACAGTAGTCTCTAGTCTTTAAGGACACGCAATGGGAAGTTGATAGTGTGGGTAGACCTGCCCCCCAATTTTTTTCATTTTTTTATTATGAAAATTGTGAATAATACTTACGTCTGTAAAAAAAGTTAATGATGCAATAATTTAGATTCTTATGCAATGTAATGATTAAATGCTTAAAAACCATTAAAAAGTATTTTTATCAACGAAATTTACTATAGTTAATGTTTAAGTTTCCTACTTTCTCTTGATTTCGATTCACATTCTGCCTTTTATGACCCTTTTTTTTTAAAACCGCATAAAAAAGTCACAAGAAAGGACCGCATAAAAAAAGGTTCAACTGTACATATAAGTATTCATATATCTTTTTTCAGAAAATTAATTACAGGATTTTGATTTCGGTCGCTTTCAAAGTTTGCATGGCACATGTCACATGGCAGTTGACGCATGTCACATGTTCTGTTTTATATATTATATAAAATTCTTCCTATACTCACTATTTTCAAGGTCCATACTATAGTAGGTATCTATGAAATAATAAATGAGTGCATTCACACTACCAATATCATTCCATCTCTAGTTCGGTCACAATTAAACATTACATCACTGATTCTTAAAGTGGGGGTCGCGACCCTCAAGTGGATTCCGAAACTATTTGAGGGAGTCGCAGAAACAATTAATTTCAAGTTACATATATAAACTTTTCCGCATATTTCTTACCTATTTCTACATATTTAAGGCGTCTTTTAAAATCTTTAAGTTCATATGGACGTCGTGTATTAGTAAGTTTGAGAACCACTGCTCTATACCTACAGTATTCCATATCTGCTAGAAATTAATAAATCACTATTACCGTATAGAAATACCACTCCTGATCCATATAAAAATCATTTTGGTAATGATTGTATAGGCCGAAACAAGTCACAAAAATAATTATATAAAAGTGGTATTTCTATACAGTACACTGTTTTGTTAATTATCCCTTTCGGTCCCAGTGGTTTCACCGTAAAACCACAAATTAAATATTTTATTTCTTAATTTCCTACTGGTTTTGCAGTGAAACCATGTAGTAGATATCATTCAGTATACTGCCATCTAACGTTAAAAAGCATAAGTTCGTGGTAAATTCAATTTAAGCACGTTGTGATGTCGGTATTTTGGCGGTAGTGTGTTGTTAATATAACGGCTGTACAGTGGTACTTTATAAAACTTTTATTTGCAAGGTTTAATCCTGAAATGGCAGATATGTTATTATCTATTTTTTATTGTAAGATATTGCTAAGCTGAATTAGGTTTACTGTAATTGAAATAATTCCCATAAAATGCTAATTTTTAGTAATATAAACGGATGGTTTCAGCATGTGACCACTAGGCACGTATAAAAATGCACTCATTTTTTTTACGTGTTTTGAACAAATTTGAAATTTTTTAAGATATTTTGTTTTATAGATTTAAGCGTTACTTTATGGTATTCCATATTTGTAAATAATAAACAAATATTTTACTTCGCAAAAATACTACTTTTATTTTGAAACTGTGACAATATTGTTTCGAACCGTCATGTTAGTTCAGAACTGTAGTAAATGCCTACATATTTTTTTAAAAAAGGATTACGTCTAACATGACACTAAAGGAATTTAGACTTTCGGTAGCTGCTGGACTAATTGGTGTAGGACCAAACTCCAAAAAAGGACGTCAAGTAATGAAAGACCTATAAATCATTTCAAAACTTTTGTATCGTTAAAAAAAAGATATGATAAATGTGCGTATCTACCTGTACATGGAAATTCTTTGCGATTTAGTTATTACATATATTCTATGCGATTTAGTACTACCAAGGAACCACATCGTACAAGATGGAAGTGCTCCACTTGTAATGTTGGCCCATGTCTGAACGATAAAAAGAACTGCTTTTTAGGTTTCATAAAAAGTAATATTACTCCTTTGTATTACTATTAGATTTAGTTGCCCAGTGGTTACGTTGTGAAACCATACCATAAGTCTATTTTCAAAAATAAAAATAAAATAAAATACTGTTTTTTGTATTTTTTAAGCCCCAATAAGAAAGTTTTTTCTCAAAAAACAAAGTTTAAATAAAAAAAATTAAGTTGGTCCCGAAAGGGTTATAAGGCAACTATAGCATTTTCGTTCCATTCATAGATATTTTAGGCCAATAAAAATATGTAATTCAAAAGTCATTTAATTAAAAAATCGAATCCTTTAATAAAATTTTAGATACATATGTTCAACAGCAATTGCATTATTTGATTAAAAACAACAAAATTGAAAACTGAATATATTTTTTACACGTTTTATTTAATTATCATTTTATTAATAAATTTTATTGTAAAATAATTTAATTTTCTTACTCACACATAGATACAACAAACGATCAAAAAATACATATTCAATCATTTTACCAAAACTCTCTGTCTTTCTCTATCTTATGTATGTATAAATCAATTTGTGTACTGTACTTGTCTCTGGTTATATATTAAAGAGTTGAAAGGGTTGTCGAATACAAACCATCAAACCATTTTCGAGGGATGGTTAGTTACGAACATGTTTCCTAACCACACACTTTATTTATAAATGTGTTCTCACAATTTAATCTACTTCGTCATGTACAATATACTTAGTTTTAATGAAGATATAGGGGATGATCCACTTAAAAATACAAGCAAAAACACAAAAATTTTACTCTGCAGATACAACTTTATTTTCAAATCAGAAAGTCTGTGACTTATTAATGAACACTTAAAGGGGACCACTAGTGTAACCGTATGAAAAAAGGTCATTTTTGGGAATTTTTTTTAAAGAAAGTTACTGTATAGAATGTTTTAATATTTTAAGGAGATATTCGTTGATATATAATAAATTCATAATAATATTTTGGGACCAAAAAAAGAAAATTCAGTAAGTTATTCGCGATCTCTCAAGGTTCCAAAGAAAAAACTTCTCCCACTGCTGCAGTGATAGCGACCTTCAAAGTGGCTGGAATCAAAAAAACCAAACAGCCTCTTAAACTAGAGGGTATTGCCCGTGCCATGAACCTCAATCGAAAAAAAAAGTTGAAATTTAACAAAATGTCAAAGTTTTTCAAAGAAAGTTTCAAATTTTGCGCGAAAATTTAATGATTTTTGGCCTGCAAAATTTACATTTTTTATTCGATCGGAATGGTGGAGGTTCAGCGCATGAAGAAACATGTATAAAAGAAGCTGCAATAAGAATCAAATCGATCGGAGGATTTGTCTTCGAGTTATAACTGCAGCAAATTTGAAAAATGTAGTTTTTCTTTACCTTACCTTTTAGTTTTATTCACTGAGAATTTTTACTAAAATTATTTGGGATGTATACCCACTATAACGGTCATAGTAAAACTAGATGAGTCGTTCAAATGTGTCCGGGTCTAGCTGCTCTACAACATGTGATTGGCAGCCACGTCCAGAAACTCCCGAACTATCAACTTTCATACATTTCTAAATACCTCAAAGTTAACAATGAAAATCAGGATCCGCTCTTCAGATGGCTGTAACTCAAAAACTATTTGAGATATGCACATGAGATTTTAGTATGCTAAAGGTATAGACTATCGAAACATGCATTTTCCAATTTTTTTTAAAATGTCACACTAGTGGTCCCCTTTAATGAACAGTAAGTCAAAGCTAGAACATTGCTGACTATAGTGATGAGCAAAATTAGTCTTGGTCTTGCAGTCTTGTCTTGGTCTTGCATTTTTTGCAAGACCAAGATTAAGACCAAGACTATGTATACCAAGAGCAAGACCAAGACCAATACTATAATTATGGCTGCAAGACCAATACCAAGACTCAAGTGAACAAGGCCAAGACAAAAGCAAGAAAAAAGCAAGACTCTTTCTAAGCTATTTAAATAGTTTGAAAGTATAATTAATATGTAAAGATAGTAAAAATTCTGATTTTAGAGGAAAAAAAAATCACTAATAAAAAAATGTAAGAAAGTGTAAGATTTTTTAGCAATAACAAGACCAAGACTCAAACTGCTCTAGCAAGACCAATACCAAGACTCTTAATGCAAGAACAAGACGAAGACCAAGACTTCCAAGTCTTGGTCTTGGTCTTGCATTTGCTCATCACTAGCTGACTAAAAGGGAAGTGGTATCTTCAATATTTTGAAAACGCCTTTGAATTCTAAGAGTGGTATTTCTTTAATAATTATCCAGAAGCTAATTTAAAAGTGTACATTCCCAGTGCTTGTCGATAATATTTTGCTATTAGTCAAAAGAGTCTCAGGGACAAGAGACTATTATTACACAGAGAAAAAATTCCAGTAAAAATTACTGAGCTGCCTCCGGTAAACGAGTCTTAAGTGACTAGTCCGTAGGAAATTATTAAGCAAAAATATAAAAAATGCGTTTCAAACATTATTTTTTACGATTCATTTGAAAATTTTTCCTGTACTCCTTAAGAATTTTTCCTATACACCTTAAGAATTTTTCCTATACAGCTGCGTAAAATTCGATGGGCTAGTAAAATTTCAAGTGGACACCGGGAAAATTTACTTAATTTTTTGTAAAATATACTGGACATATGAATAATTTTTACTGAGTCGTTGTGCATTTGTTATTTGTCACACACCACTGCATAGCCAAGCATCACATAAACTGAGAATAAATAAAACAAGCATGCGCAATAGCACCGAGCATGCGCAATAACACGACCAACACGACTTCAGACTGCAACTAACCAGGACTGGTTCATTTAGTTGTTCAATAACCAACGTGACTGGATGTTTATATAGTGTTTTTTTTTTTTTTTTTTTTTTTTATAATAAATTTTTAAAACAAAAAATTGTTGTTTCATGAATTTTTGTATAGTTTTGATATGTTAATTGAAATATGTTTTTATACAAATTATTGTAATGTGCTTATTGTTAAAAATTTTTATCATGTAATACCTATGTCAAATAAAGAATTTATATATTTTTTTCCACAAATAATAAAAAACCACAAAAATTTTTTTCTATATTAATAATTTGATTTTAATGCTTACCCTTCTATCAATATCCTTTTAAACTATTTTAATTCAATTATTTATTAATAAATAAAAAAAAGCCTTATTTATAAATAATACGGTAATTTTTACTGAGCTATAGGATAATTTAAAATTTTTACTATAAATTATCGTATTTTTTGCTTAGCCTGTCACTTATGTCCGCATTACCAGAGAGCTCAGTAATTTTTTACCAGAAATTTCAGTAAAAATTACTGTATTTTTTTCTCAGTGTAAAAGTAGTGCGGTTAAAATTAAAAACAATAATTGGAATACTATTTACTCGATGGTGTCAAATCTGTTTCTAGTTTAAAGACGAAATATAATTTAATTTCAGTGAGCATAATTGTTCTTAGAGTGATATTACATTCTGTTGATTACTTATCTAGAAATTCATTACTAGAGTATAGATTTCATTGCACATGGAGAAACTAATACTGCAAATATTTCTCGCGAAATTTTACTTTCTATACGATCTGTTTATTATGAGTTATAAAACATCCTGTATGTGCAAAAACCAAATTGAAAGTGACATGATAAACATCCTTTTATAGGTCTGCGTAGCATATACAATAATTTATTACATATATTTTAATTATATTCAAAATCAATTTTTCATTAGCCAGCCCAAACATGCATAAATATTGTATGGGTACAACATAAGGTCCATTCTAGTAGTAAACAATGCGAATTTTTTTCTGAATTTCCCCACTTAAAAATATTTTATCATAAAATTTTAGTTTTGTTGTACTACCCTCTAAAGGAATCTCCAAATGAACTAAATGAAATATTTATTTTTAATGAGACATGTGCAAGTTTAGTATTTTACCTCTCACTCCTCATAAAGCCATCCAAAAAATTTGTTGCTGTCAATTCCGTCTTGACATTTTCTTCAGTGAGTATTTCCAATGATGTTCTATGCTGTCTAAACCCGGCTCCACACCTAAGCGATACACTTTGCTTCAGTAGGTACATTTAAACTGTATCGAAAAGACAAAATTGATGCACACCTATACACAGATGAGACAGATCAAGCCTATATATAAAAAAGTGTGGTCCGATAGTTGCAATAAGCTGCATTTTATACTGCTTACCAACTAGACGTCCATCGGCTCTCCAAGAGTATACAACCATTGTTAAGTGGTGGCTCTTGATTGTTACATCGTGTTACTATTCTAGATCAATCTCATTGTCAGAGAGGACAATGCAGCATACGAACATAAGTCATGGCACGAAAATTCGTCTTCCAGTCCACAATTACGGTAAAGAGAACTCTCTCTTAGTCCTCTGATAAAATGGTTTTTATTCAAAACATTAGCTCTAGTAAGAGTTCGAAACATTGAGAACTTACTCAATAAAATTCTATAAATTTCTTTTCTTGTTGTGATAATCCTGTGCTAACTAGTGTAGAATCACATTGAGAATTAATTAAAATATGGATATTGATGCACTTTTCCACTTTGAGAAACCTTGTGAATTGGGCAAAACCACTATTTCCCTTATACATGTGCAAACTTACATACTGATATGATATTTTATTCCTGTATCTAATTTGATCCAATACGGGACATAATTTTTAAGATGATATTGTTCAAATAAGTTCTTGTGAAACTTTTTTTACCGAAGCTTATTTGCCCGTGCTTATATTTTCACAATTTTTTTCAACTCACATTGTATTTGATATTCTAATACCTTTTTTTCACTAGTTTTCGTATCGTTTCTATTGTAAGGGTGACGAGACTATTAGCCAAATTTAAAAACATGTCAAACATTTTACGTGCGTCCTTTTAAATTTCAACCATTAGACATGAAAGTCATTTACCATAGAGATGATATTATATTTTATGGCAATTGACTGACTAGCAGCGCTCTGATTCCAGTCATTCATAATCGCACACCCTCATGATCGTTAATATGAATCATTTCCATCATGACGTCATCATCATTCATTTATTTGAAAATTATGTGGGTACGTATCGTAGGTAGATACACATATGAAAATGTGAAAATGTACGACATGCAATTTGCACACTAATAATTAAGTTTTATTCGTTTCCTGATGGAAATCGTGTACTAAGTTTTCCAATGAAACGAATTTTCTCACCAACAGATTGCATGTGTGTAAGTACTTCTTCAAAGCGTACAAATTAATATGATTGGTATTTATTACGGGTGATCACTGTAAATTTTCTAATTGCAATATTAACTAGTGCTTTTTTACAAAAAGATTTCATTAATGCCTTGTATAAGGTTCCGATTACTGTGCAAGCCACTTCCGACGAACACAATCACAAACTTTCAACAAAGTAACCATTAGTCGCTTGTAGTTTAAACCAGTCTTTTAAAGCTAATTTGAACATACGTTTTTTGGTAGCGACAACTGATGAAAATCAAATTGGATCAGATCTGTAGAATATGCTGAATTCCTCCTGTTCAAGCTCCAACAGTGTCTTTATTAACGACAATAAAACAATATTTTATAGTTAATTTGTTAATTCTTCAAATAGTTTGTGATCATTTTCCTGAAGTTCGAGTTTAAAAACCACTATTTATCTGGCATTTTTCGTTTTACTCAATTAAGCTTGATATGACTATAAATTTTCTAACATAATACTTTTCGAAAGTATACGTCGTGAAATGTCTTAAATAATTTAAAAAAAAATTAATATTAGTAGATCTAAGCCTTACTTTATGGTATTCCATATTTGTAAATTAACGTCCAAACTATTAATATAAAAATTGCGAGCAAGCATGAGCTTTTGTTGCAAAGTAGAATATTATTATTTACAGAGAAACTAACGGGAAATAATGCTATAGTGTGAAGTCGCGTATTTAGTTGCGACTATGTAGGGTAAGTGCGGGAGAGATGCCGCGTAGGGAGCGACGCCGCTGTAGCCACAGTTCGTCCGTTAATTGATAGATAGCGCTATTAATGGATTATATGTTTAAAATAAGTTACTTATTTAAGCTGTATATGGTAACACTTATGATTAGTCCATCAGTTTAGTAATTATCCGACTTTTTATTATTGAAAAGTAAGTTTTTTAACATAATATTTTATCAAGCATTTAATTCATTAGAATTTAAGAATGTATATTTCCTTGTTTTAATAATGGATCAGGAAGAGCTCTCATATTAGTGAAGATAACGAAAATAATGACGATTGCCTGTGTATTGAATGTTTTGAAAAGTAGGGGAGGGGTGTGTCTGTAGTAACAGTGGGTCAATTGTAACTTTGAAATTTGCGAGACATCTATCAACCCTATTCAGGAGTATTGCGTATCATAAGGTGGCTTCTGAAGTTGTGCTTTACTGACAAAACTCTCAGTTAATACCATGTGGCGGTTTTCTCTCAGCAATGCCAAATGTGTTTATATAAGCTAATTGTAAATTTTGAGTTGGTTGACAATTTTTTGATTTTTACAGTAAATACCTCATCACCTGGAAGTAAAATAATTTTATTGAAAACACAAGCAAACAAATAATATTATCAAATAGGTAATTTCGCTTTTTTAACGATAGTTAAAATTTTACGAATTTTTTTATAAAATTAAACAGCAATGCAACAATTGTAACAAATTCAGTAGTGTCAATTGTAACATGTTACAACTGACATTCCAGTAGTTTTATATATATAAGGAACTGAACACATAGAGTCGAGAGTGAGTATAGGGTTTAAAAAATAAAGTTTAAAAACTCTGCAGTTTTTCAGAATTCTAATTTTTTTTAAATTTTATGGTTAATAAAATATTTTTTAGTTTACATTATTATTTTTCTAAATAATGTTTTGTATTGCGTTAAAAATTTATGTTAAACAAAATTAAACTCTATATTTCAGGTATGAATGGAATGATAAAGGTAAACGGTTTTGATTAATAATTTAAAAAAGAAAAGAAAAATACCTTCCATTAATGGTTATACTTTGGCAAAATGCGTTTCTTTTTTTATCGATTTTCGGTTACGGTTGTCGTTAGATTCAAAGCTACCACGATTAGTTTTGCCTGTTGGATCAGTCCCTAATCTAATTCACGCTGTTTTACAATTCAAAAAAAAGCTATATAAAGCAAAACATAAACTAGGATAGGAACCGTATTCGATAATGTATACCTTAATGTACTTATAAGAGTAATAGAAGGAAAAAAAAAATCAGGCCTGTTTCCAGAGACTGTGGGATTTGTCACTTTACTCACTCAATATGTAAGGAAGAATTTTGGAAACCAAATTAATTATAATGAGTAACATGTAAATTCCACTAAATAATGAGTGTTACAATTGAACCTAATGCCTGTAACAATTGGTCCTCTGACGGTGACGATTGTAACATTACACTTTGGTTCACATAGATGCAGTTATTTCAGTTATGAACCAACATAGAATATTTTTGTGCAGCTGATTCAAAACCTGAAAGATGTTTGTATCTTATGCCAAAAATTTAATTCCCTGTGACTAATAAATACAAAGTTACTAGCCTGTATATTTTTTTTGTTACTACTGACACACCTCTCCCTTACTTAGAAACAAAATAATGGTTGACTGGTTAAGATGTATAAAGTGCCAAAAATGGTTACATATATCATGCATCATGTATGGAGATGTGTGTAAAATGCAAAATTTTTAGTATGGACTCTGCGGCGTCTCTCCCATAGGTGTGAGAGAGACGCCGCTTTGCAGGCTCAACAAAAATGTTAATTATAAATCCTTTATGACTAAAAATTTAAAATTATTTATAAATAATTTTAAAGATTAATGTTTACATTTATTGTGTGCCAAATTTCGAATCAATTAAATGCATACCTTAATAATTATCAAGTGTTTTCAAAATGTACGGCATCTCTCCCGCATTCACCCTAATTACCTACGTAATAATAGCCCGAATTTGGGCGTCTATACGCGAAAAATAATTCGCTTCCACTGGAATAATTATTTGTATTATTTAAATTTATGTTAACTTCATCGCGATATACGTACATACATACTAAGGGCAGCATTCCACTACCAAGGGTCCTATTTCGAATGCATTTGTTTTCTAATAATAATAAAGATAAATGTGTATTTTACGTACCAGGAGCATTCTTACGACCAAATTTATGTTTTTGTTCATAAAAAATCAAATAAAAATAAATTCACTTTACTTTCATAAAGAAAATTTAAATTATTTTAGCTCCTAGATCCTAATGAAATGCCTTCGAAAAGATATTTTATTACTAAGAAAAACTACCTTCCAAAAATTTACAAGTAAGTCCACATGACACGTGCCTTTCTTGAGTAACTTTTGCCGATTTTTCAAAACACACCCGCAATTCTGTTAACCACATCCCAATAACGTTGTTATTATTACAATTTTGACGGAACGTAGGTGTTTACATGGGGCAGATGTTTGTGTGTACATTATGTAGGTAATACATAACGCGTTTCGAGTCTTCAATCATTTTCACATTTTGTACAACTATGTGAGACTCCCACTGTTAGCAGATGGCACCGTATCCGCAAGATCGGTTAATTATGAAATTTGGCGAGTTTTGTTTTCATATAAGTATGAAAAATATTTTTTATTAGATACTTAAACCGTAGCGGTGAATCATATCGACTAACACGTAAAATTTTTGAAAATAACAGAATTGTTAAAATTTTTTAATCGAATATAGGTACCGACTAAATGTGAACAAAGTTGATTTTGTTAATTAAAAGGTAAAAAAATTTAAAACAGATCTCTGGATTTTGACAAGAAAAATGGATCGTAAGCATAGACTAGGGTAAGTACGGGAGAGATGCAGCGTCGGGAGTGATGCCGCAGTGGCTATAGTTCGTCGGTTGATTGACAGATAGCGCTATTGATGGATTATATGTTTAAAATAAGTTACTTATTTAAGCTGTATATGGTAATATTTATGATTAGTCCATCAGTTTAGTAATTATCCAACTTTTTATTATTGAAAAGTACGTTTTTTAACATAATATTTTATCAGCCATTTAATTCATTAGAATTTAAGAATGTATACTTCATTGTTTTAATGAAAATGAGTTTTGTTATTAATTTATGTATATTTTAAAAGTACTGTATAAAATTTTAGGTTGAAATTCCGCACTATGCTTGCTATAGCAACATGCGGCATCTATCCCAACAAAAAGGAGAGACGCCGCATTTAAAGTTGGTATAGATGCCGCATCATATTACATGTTAAAAACATAGACCTATATACCTTAATTATGCAAATTTTTTTTTTTTTGGACTGTAAATTATGCCACGTAAATATAAAAGATCCATTAATGGATCAG
Source organism: Brachynemurus nebulosus (assembly GCA_035578155.1). Lineage (NCBI taxonomy): Eukaryota > Metazoa > Arthropoda > Insecta > Neuroptera > Myrmeleontidae > Brachynemurus > Brachynemurus nebulosus. The sequence goes on from JAPWDM010000003.1 coordinate 27,322,938, forward strand.
GAAGAGCCCTCATATTGTGAAGATAACGAAAATAATGATGACTGCCTGTGTACTGAATGTTTTGAAAGGTACTCAGAAACAAATAAAAATTTGACTGGTTAAGATGCATTAAGTGCCAAAAATGGTTACATATGGCATGCGTCATGTATGGAGATGTGTGTAAAATGCAAAATTTTTAATATGAACTATGCCGCGTGTCACCTTCTTTGATGCGGCATCTCTCCCATAGGTGTGGGAGAGACGCCGCTTTGCAGGCTCTACAAAAATGTTAATTATGAATCCTTTATGACTCAAAATTTACAATTATTTATAAATAATTGTAAAGAACAATGTTTAGATTTATTGTGTACCAAATTGCAAATCAATTAAATGCTTACTTTAAGAATTATCAAGTGTTTTCAAAATGTGCGGCATCTCTCCCGCATTCACCCTATCATCATTTGTATTCATGTAAATATGTCTTGTTGCAATGAAAATTTAAAAAATTTGTAGCAACTAATATTGTAAGTGTTAAAAGAAACAATTTGAATTTTAAAAAGTAGCGGATCCTATAATACTCGTTTTTCAAATTCATTAAAAAATGATGTATAACTCCACTGTAGTACTGGCTGAGTCAAAAGTAATGTATACTTCCACCAAGGTATCGTGTGGGTCAATAGTGGCGAATATCTGAATTGACAATCTCGTCATAATATACAGTAGCCGTCCAAGATAGTCACACAAATGTTCCTCTAGTAACTATCTTGGAAGTCATAGACGTCCATCAGGTGGGGTAAATGTTTAGTTAACATAACAAATTGGAATTTTTTCAATAATATTATTATAAAAAATTATGTTCAAGTCAAAGTAGGTACACTACATTTGAAACCAAAATAAGCTTTTTTTGCGCAATTCACCATTTACGTCATAATTACGTCACATATTTGAATTTTTAGAAAAAGACAACATTACAAATATTTATTATTTAAATTAGTATGAATAGTGAAGACATTGGTCCACACAAACTTGTTCCTAATTTTTTATAGTGGATTCTAGCACACACTACGCCGTCAAAAGTATGGCGATACCTTGACCCAGGGGGGAGGGTCCCACACTTTGGACACGGCAGTGTACCACAATCTGAAGTACAGTACCGCGTCAAAGCTACCTCACAAAGTACCACACGGCAGATAGACGTGATATGTATGCAGTGAGTATGCAAGTATTACAAGTAACGCACATGTGCGTATAGACAAGAGTAAACATAGTATGTGGATGACGCATGTGTATGTCTATTTCACTCGAAGTGTGACTATCTTGGAAGTGACTAGCTTGGACGGCTACTGTAAATTTTTTATTGGATCACGATCTCAATCTCACATATCAAACATTTTTATTTAATGGCCTGACTACAATTTTTGCATCCTCAAGTGCCCCCTTCTCAAAAGTTTATTTCTTCCCTAAAAAATACAATTGACGAACAAACAAAAAGAAAATCTCAAAAAAATTTATTTCCCCTCCCGTCTCATTTACCTCTCCACTTCTTAATTTACTCCTAAAAATATAAACCGAACTAAGCCGAACTAATGTGTAGGTACTAAGCTTATGAATAGAGTATACATTAGAGTGATTAATATTTCCATTAATAATTCCACTTGCCAATATTTCCTTGATTTTTTTGCTTTTTTTCTAACACGTCTAGAGCACAGTTTAAATAACAGTTTGTTTCACAAACAGTTACGAAACGAGATGACGTAAGAGTGTCATTTGGAATTCAAAAATTCCAAAGTGTTATCCATATTATGTCCATGTTATCTAAATAATGCAAAACATTATGCATAGATACTAATACAGTGAAAATATCATCACTAAAGTAAATTTAATTTAGAAAAATAAATTTGCAGGTCAAATTACTTTGTGAAAATTTACAGTTGATAATTATGTAAATTATTTAATTTTGTCTAAGTTCCATTGACTTTTTTAAAATTTTTTAACAACGATGTCAGTGGAATTTTAACTGTCATTAAATTTTTTTTATTTAAAGCTTGTCATCAGTTATTTTTGATATTTCCTTGTAATTTTAGTGTGTTTTGTGATCTGTAAGATATTTCTGATATGTATTTAATTATTATGGTGGCTTAAAATGTCTGGTGATAACTCTTGTGCTGCTAAATTTTGTTTAAATCATTCAAAGCAAAATTTCAATTTATGTTTTTTCTGAGTGCCGTTTGATGCAAATTTGTAAGTATTATTATAATTTGAATGCTTACGTAAAAATAAGTTCAATTATAAATAATTATTAATATTTTATAATAATTCAGTTAATATTTTCGATTTCGACAGTGCTAATAGGTCGTGACGATCTAAATTCTCGTGTTGAATACTGTCATCAATTTCGCGTTCATGATACGTAAGGATAGTAGGATCACGAGTTCCAATCCCGATATTATTATCCTTACAAAACGTATTCCCCTCTTGGTTAATAAAATTTTTACTTCAAACGATCAGTGTCGAGAAATATATAAAACTTAAGTCATATTACTAATTTCTTCCACTGATTTCTGGGAGCCATCTAGTTTGCGATTAAATTATCACTAAATTAAAACACAAAACAGGCACATAGCATCGTAAATATTTAAACTTTTATTCGGTCGTCACATATTTATAGCTCCATACATAATCATCCGTCTTCGTTTATTTATATCTTGTACAACGGTAGCGTAGCGTTCCGTCACTATTCAGATACATAATAACAATAATAATAATAATATAATTATAATACGTTCACTCAATGATATATATGTATGTATGTACATAGTTCATTTACGAGCCGTTTGTTGCTGGAGAAAATTATTCAGATATTTCTAAAGTGCCTTGTGTTGTACCTAGGCTGTTCTGTGCCTAACAATATAATCGTTATATTATACACAAAACGTTTAAATCCATTGAAATTTACATAAAACCCTCCATCTCCAATTAAAATTATCTATCTCTTCATTCTTCTCCTTCCTCCCGGTGAACATAGGTTCATAATCTACCCGGTTGGTTGCTCGATTCGACTTTGCACAGTTATGTGTATGTGTATTGTGTACTTACTAATGACTTTAAAATATTCTCAAGTTGTCTGTTTATTTAAATTTTTTTTTTTTTTATTGTTTAATTTTTTTCAGTATTTTTAGTCGAATTTTTCTTTGACTTATACAGCCTATACGATAAGAACGGCGAGAGGTGAGAGTAGGGGCGCTATCCGTTTTCGGACCTGTACAACACGATTCTGAAGAAAAAAAATGTCTGATATATATATATATATATATATATATATATATATATATATATATATATATATATATATATATATATATATTGCCGAACTGTAAGTTGGTAAATTGTAGGTATACGACCTTCTATTTCAAATATCGTCGAATAGTCATTGCTAATAATTCATTTACTCTAAGAATTTTTTTTCAAAAACGCTTCTTCTAATTTTTTGCAACTCTTTTCACCAAAAATTATTCTCCATAAGAGTACGTGTAATTCTGTCATATCATCGTTATCAAACCAAAATCCGCTACGTGCAAAAAGTATACTTTTGAAATATAGTAAGAATAAGTTTCCTTGTAAAATTCTAAATGAAAGTAAATTTTAAAACTTTCTTAGTCATAGTTTTATATGCGATGCCATGTATAGTAGAGTCGACCATAGTTAAATAAAATGAGTTATGTGCACGTTTGTCAAATAGCAGTTTTTATTAAACAATATTCTAGCAGCTGCACATTGGATAATACAGCGTTTCCGAAACTGTATTCGGCGGAACATTGGTGTTCCACAAACGGTCGCCAAGTATTCGCTATGTTATGCAGGATGCTGCGACAGGGGTATTTAATATTAAAAAAAAAATAAACACAAAGGGTATCGGCAGGTAAGCATGGGTAGAAATGCCCTTGTACGTATGTTTCTATTGAATTTGAATTGTGTTAATTTTTTTTTGCTGCTAGCTGCTATCGACATAAAATTGAAATTTACAGAATTTCAGCCATTAAAAACTTACCCCTTGTCGGTAAGAAATTATTTTTTGAAAGTCGAAAAATCTTTTGATTGGCTTGATGTATTTGGTTGATGTTTTTATATGTTTAAAATACCTCTATGGTATGTGTCAGAAACAATTTTCAGCTTCAAAAAAAATATAACCTCCTCTCGCTTCCAAAAAAAAAAAAAAAAAAATTGGTTAAAAACTTTTTAATTTTTTTTTTTTATCAACTTGTAGCTATGGTATAATTGTCAAAATTTTTTTGCCACCTTCTTACTATGATCCATGCAACATATAATTTTTTCAGAATTAATTTTCGGGTGCGTCATAGTTACAAACAATAAAATGCCTGGAAATATTTTTTTAGAGGCAGATATACGCTTCCGGATACTCAGCCGATCGGAAATCATTTACCAATTTTGAATATGTTCATAAGAACGTTTGTGATTGCGCAGTTTCCGAAAAAAAGAAAATAGTAGATTCAAGTCTTATTAAGTTCCTCGATCAGCCAAACACTCATCATCAGTTTTGAAACCACCAAAATGACAATTCGCTTGTATCCTTTCAATCACATTTAGATATCTTGAAGATACCGAAGATGAAGGGAAAAATTCGACTTCCGTGATGGGGTCCCGCTACTCACGGGTTTTTATTAATATATATAACAACCATCGTCCTCTCCATAGTTAAATATGTTGATTTATATTCGAAATCAAAAAGGAGAGATTCTTATTCGTTTCAATAGATTTTTAATTTTGTTGAATTAAGGAAGGTAATTAACTAGAGTACCTACCTACCGTTTAAAAAATTTGAATGTCAAGTCCTTATCAACAAAATGGACGGTACACTGAAAAATATTTTTAGTTATGCCAACCGAAAAACTACTAATTTTTTTTAGTGAAATACGGCATTGAATTGCTATAGTTAAAGAATAATGTTTTTTTAATGACTACAAAAAATTTTTGAAGTAAAAATTGATTCGACTATATATAATCATATAATCATATAATTAGGCAGATAAAATAATTTCAGTAAATTATATTATTGTTATACAAATGATTATATTCTATTGTTAATCATATATGAGCCAATAAGTTTCTTACAGTATTAAAAATAACAATTCGTGCCAAGCTTGATAGATAACGTTTGGGCTCTAGAATGGTATTTTTTAATTTTTCTTTGTTTTAATGAATTTATTTAACTTTTGTTATCTCTTTTAACTACTTACTCAATGTTTACCACCAGAGTTGTACCATGTGATGTAAAAACCAGTTTTTTACATTTTTATGTAAAAAATTGTAAAATACGTAAAAACTGTAAAAAACCGTGAAAAATTATAGAAAATTTTAAAATATGTAAAATACTTAAAACATTTGTCATTTCACTGACAAACAATTTATTTTGACGGTTATTACTTGTTTATAAGTTCACATGAAAAAACGTGTAAACAAAATGTCGACAGAAAAATGATTTTCTGCTGGTGGAAGGCCATCCAAAACTGACTACAAAGCTTTAAATTTCCAAATTAACAAACTGAGTTTTGACAGATCAAAAAAACTGCTACATATTTATCTCTCTTTAAATTATAATAACAATAAAATCACTGATGATAATGATGATGAAGATGATTGATACCTTTAATAAAATTTAACTGAATAAATAAAAATCTTTTTAATATTGAATTTTTAAATAAACTATTCTATCAAAAATAACCTTTCTTTTTCCTGTTTGTCTCCATTTATATTTTTAATTTTCAAATTACTTAATTATTAAGCTTTAGTTTGCAAATATAGCAAATACTTCAATAGCAAATATGGAATACCATCAGTAACGCTTACATATCTATTAAATCTAAAAAATTTAGTTTTTTACATTTTTTACATTTTTTAAAGTTTTTTTTATCAAAACAAGTAGGGGAGAGTTGCCTAATTTGAAACCACTTTGTACATTTTCTGATTTTATGGAAATATTTTCAAAAATTTGGCAAAAATTTTATGTTGGAATGAAATTTTGAAGTTTTTTCTATCCATCCTGTCATGTTTTAATAAGAAAACTAAATCAAAAATGCTTAAAAAATGTAAAAATTAAGATTAGTGCAATTGGTATCAATTTAGGAAACTAGATTCATAATTCGTACCACGAGATTCTTAAGTCGTACCAACGAATATTACTTAAATAAATGCTATTAAATTTTAAAAACAGAATTTGTTTTAGACATAAAGTGACAAAGGAAATATCCTCATATTTTTTAAAAAATCATTGTTTTATTAAAAACAAAAAAATCAACAAATGCGAATTGGGATATCGACTCATAAAACAGTAGACCCACTTGTTCTCAACCATTACGTTACTTTTGTTAGAATTATGAGGAATTTTGTTTCGTTTTACTACTTAATATGTTAATCCTCGTACATCAAATATGGTAAGGCCAAAGAAGCGTTCTTCAAATTTCAGTATGTAGCCTTCTATTTATTTATTGAAAATTATGGGGCGTCCTGTTAATATTTATGGTCCTTAACTCCAAAATTTAAACATTTTAAGTGCCTTTTAAATATAGGTTTTAGAATTTTATATAAATAACATAACGTTCATTAGAGCCATACATCTTATTTCAGTATAATTTTAAAGCAATCTCTATATCTGCTTCTGACCAATTGTAATATTTTCTTTTCTCACACATATTTATTCTAAAAAACAGAAAAAAATTTTATAGGTATTATAATATATTCTAAAAATATAATAGAGGTTACAAATGCTAACGAAATAATTTTAGTTATTTTACTTTCGCAATTTTTTGTTAATACTTTTTAAGGGTACGATTTAGGTAATTACGTGTTATCAGTTTTCTGTATCGTACCAGTACTAGTACAATATAGGCAACTATGTTACTTTTTGAAAAAAAGAGTATATTACATTAACTAATGAGGTTAGGAAAATAAAAATTAGTTGAAAATAAAACTAATGTATTACTTTACTGAATAAATTTCAAAATGGTTGTTAATATCTACCATATTCTTCAACAAAGTCTTATAAAAATGACTCAAAATTTACATGAAACACTAGTCAAAACTTAAAATTGTTATAAATTTGTGTTTCGGAGTTTACACTGCTAGCTGTTAATTTTTATGACAATTATTTTATAAAATAACTTAAATGACAACAGATAGATGTCAAAAAAATACATTCTAATACGAAATTTTGCCATGGTACGATTAAGGCGACGGTACGATTTATGATACTTTCCCCTATTTGTAAATTACAAAGTTTTTTACATGTAAAAAACTGTGTAATTTACCCGAAGTAAATTACACGCCAAACTCTGTTTACCACGTATTTAAAATTAAATTGATATCGAAACATCTACGATTCGCACCAACAGTATCTATGTTCTCATTAAATATATAAGGCTTTTACCGATTACGTCATAGGACCATCAATACCATTTTGTCTGAAATACACAATACATAATTACTTGTACTATGAAGAACTCATGAATTAGTGAAAATCAAAATTTCCAAACTGCTTATTAATATTTACTTCAGGAAGCGTACTATTTTAATGGATTTATATTGAATCTCTATAAATGGTGCAAAAAATGAATACGTGACAGTATTAAACGCATGTTATCGTCATTCTCGAAAAAAATATATATAATTAGAAATACTTGTTTATCTGCCCTAAAGTAAATTGAAATTATTATATGAAAAAACAAATTATATCTAAAAATTTCAAATTTAAGATGGATATTCTTTTTGCCTTGTAGCAATTTATTATATAACGATATTAATATACGAAGAAAAATATTTTTAAAAATACACAAAATTCTTTAGCAAAAAATATATTAAAACAAATTAATACTAGGAAAGGTTCACGTTATTTTTACAAATTCGAAAAGAATAGCATATTATTCACCAAGAGATTCGAGTGGATCAAAAGAGACACTTTAGCCCCGTGGCATATATATTATTTTTGCAATTCCGGATAATGTAAAATTATTAAATTTAAGATAAAAATATTATTTAAATGTCCTGTAAAATTATGTCAAAATTATATTACCTGCTGTGAACATACCAATCAAGTTGGAGTAGTTGAACCATACTATACTTCCTTTGTAATGTTACTAATCTTATGTGATTTTTATTAATAAATTTTTCTTGAATCACTTCTTTGAACTCGCTCACTGATCCTTTCTCAACAACTTGTTTGAAATCTAGTTTTCAACTTTCCAAAAAAAAAAAAAAATCTTCGGTATAAAAATTGACATTCAAAACATGAAAACATACACTGATCACCTGTTTGCTTTACGGATACGGATATTGAAGAAAAATTCGTTTATTTTTATCGAACAATATAATTGTAAAAACTTATTTGTCGCAATAAAGCAAAGGTTTTCCTACAGAATGAATTTGATTTGAGATTTACTTTGATATATACACACATAGAGTGGAAGGAGAAACTCAACTGATAGATCTGATACTTTGTTGCTCCGTTTGTTGTCTGTATTGAATAGGTAACAGTTGACATTTCGTGACTTGAAAACTATTATAAAAATATACAATTGTCAGTCAGTCAGAAAAGGTATAGTTACGTTTATTCCTTGGTACGATTCAAACAGAACACATACAATGGAAAAAGCTGAAGAGAAATGCACAGGTTGTCGTCGCTCTGTAGTGAATTAAGGCTGCGGTTACAGTGCAAGCGACTTACGCGAACATATTATGTAGTGCAAATAGTTGCGAATAGCGCCACTTGTCGCTTGTAGTTCTTTTTTCTGAGTGAACTTGAAGATACAAATTTAAATTTACATTGTTTCTTTTCTTTTTATTTCGTATTATATGCTACCGTAAAACCGTCTAGACTCGGACAGGGGATCTAGACCCGGACACTTTGGACCAATCTTCAAAGTAAATAATTTCTACATTAACCTGCAACAATAAACGTTTGTTCTTGACGTCATTAGAGAGAGAAAAACATCCTCTAAACAGCTATACCAATAAAAACTACGGACTTAAACTCTTACTGTCTCATTTTACAGGATTACTTTCCTCCAGTTTTTCAAACAAATAAAATGTCTGTCTAACTTAGACGTGTAATTTCCGTCATAATTTTCATATTGTTTTAGTCTTGTTTAAGTTAGTTTAATATGTACTTTTATAAAGGCATTGACTGTCATTTATTGAGCCAGTTTTAAATCAAAACTACTAAGCTTCATTCTTGCAAGAGGATCACAGTTATGATCTTTACATTTTCAGCAGGCATAATTAATGAGTGATGAAAAGATGATAGGTTACTTTCCATTTTTTTGAAGTAGATAAATTGCTCTTCAAACTTAAAAATTATACTTTTCCTACTTGCAACAGTATTTTGTTTGTAGCTAACGATACGATGTCACAAATTGATTTCACCAAAACCACTGTAACTGGGACTTAAAATATTGTCGATGGAAAACAACCAGAAAAACAGCAAGTCGTAAGTGCTTTGTTCTTGTGAATGGTTTGATTAAATTTAAGAATTGTTTACAATTTATGATCATGTTATGAATAATAAATCAAAATGTTATTTATTCATTTATTTGTTTAGATGTTCATTTCTTTTTCCGCTTTTCTTTTATTCTTTATTTTGATTTTATTTTGTTATTTTATGCTGAGAATAAAAAGAGTAAAATGGAATTTTTCTTTGCCTTTAGATCGAATCAGTTCATTTCTTTTCATATTTGAGCGGCACAAAGCTCAGTTGAGTAACACGTGGCATGGTTCTCATCGTAATCATGTGTATTCATTCATGCTGAAAGTATCGTAAACATTTTGATAATTCTATTTAAGTATCAAGTCAATTAAATTTATTGCGAAAACAATTTTCTTTGGTTATTAAAGTCGAACATAGACTATGAAAGCGTTTGTTTTGTTCACAAATTTGCTTTTGCACAGTTTCTATTGAAATACTGCAATGGAATTTTACTTATGGAGTAAATAATTTTATAGATAGATTGGTATATTTATGGTGTTGATCTTCCCAGACATATTTTTAATATTTTTATAAGTCAAGGATTGCATAACTTGGAAAATAAAAGGATAATAAAATTAATTTGGCTTAAGATAGTAGTTTGTAAGTACAATCTGATTTTTTGTACCCGTCCATATTGCTTAACATTTTTTGTTTTCCTAATTTTTTTACTAGTTACTTTCGGTTAGGTACTAGGTGAGTGCCAAACTAGGGTTAAAAATATTTTTAGTGTCGTACTTTTTTTGGTGGAAATTTTTTAAATTTGCTTCAGTACCGTTTTTCAGCTGAAAACGCAAGTACTGACCGTTTTATTGTTTTTAGTTTTCACAAATAAAATTAGCACCAATTAATTGCATTATAACGGTCGGACACTCTCAACATTTTTCAAATAATTTGACAACCCGCACTTACCAAACACAACAAAAATTACGTTCCGTTACTCGAAAGAGTATAAAGTTAGGATTTAACATTATTTAAAAAAAAATATTTTAATATGTTGAAAAGAAAATAGTAAAACTTAGAATCCATATATGGCTTCGTATGCGATAAGGCGTTAAGCAATATTCTAGCAGCTACACATACGATAATACAGCGTTTCCGAAATTTTATTCGGCGGAACATTGGTGTTCCACAAACGGCCACCAAGTATTCTGCAAAAAAATTTTGAAACTAATGTTAGAGAACAGCATTTTGGGCTTTTATAAGTTTAACATAGATATAATACAAAAGTTTAGAGTAAATTAACGGTGTTTTCTTCTAGCGTTGGAAGAATCTAAATTGAAAGGAAAGACGTGGGAGTTATTCTTTTTCTTTTAAGTGAATTTAATGGGAATTATTGTAGTTATCTTAAAGTAATTTCCGGTATATGTTCATCACAACTTGTAAATCTCCTTCTATATGTCTAATTTCGAATCACGTTGTAAGGTAACTGGGACCTTATTTCGATAATTATACGAGTTGTGTTGGTGGTCTATCGATATAAGCCATGGATTTTACATGTCTCCAAAGAAAATAATCCATTGGTGTCAAACTACAGATTGTGGAGACCAATTCGCGAACAGTTTCTCCAAATAATGTCTGTTCACAGTTTTTTTTTTCACATTTTTCATGTAAAAATTCGGTTAATAAACTAGTATCAGTGGTCAAAACTTAAAACTTCAATAAATTCTTGCATCTTTTTCAACAATAGGCTTTGCTAATCAACATGAAACTTCAACGAAATTTTTTTTTGTTCCAAAAATGGAATTGTGTTGTACATATTTAGGTAGTTTTCACCATTTTCTGGTACTAACTTATCCTCATTAAAGTGTTTGTCTATGTGTCTTCAATCATTCCTTATTTCTAAATATAAAATAATATTTAATTTTTAAATAAATTTCGTAGAAATCGACAGAGTTATTTAAATAATTGATTGTAATTAAATTTAATTTGAATTTCGACTGTTTTTTTTATCTGAATTTTTTCTATTGAAATCTATTTTTGAATAAAAAATTGATTAAAAAAATTTTTTTTAGGTTCCGGTTTTTTTCTTGTTTGATTTATTAAATATGTATGATAAACGAAATATTAAAACAGAAATTGGTGTAACCGTTAACACACAGCATGTTTAAAAAGTACGGTGAATTAATCACAACACGTGAACTGTGTGTTTTCCACAGAAGATTTCATCATTTAGAAAGTCATGAAAGGAAAAGCTGTCCCTATGATCAGGAATCGGGATCCCTACTTTAAACACTTTGTAGTTTCTTTAAATCAATGTAAGTAGGAGATGGTAGGGCAATGTGGCCACCCTAAGGTTTGAATTGATATATTTTCCAAACGATTTTAATAAATTAACATTTCTTGACATAATGCAATTGCAAATTTAATATAGTCTTTATTTTAGAACATACATACCGTTTACATATTCAAAGTAACAGAAAATTTTCAATTATTTTGTAAGTGACAAAGTGACCACATTACACACCTTGGGTAGGTAAAGTGGTATAGTATTATTAATATTAAAAATTAACATAAATAAAATCACTTTTTAAATGACTTTTTAATTTTTTGATGAAATTATAATTTTTAATTAAAAAGATGACAATTTGCTACTAATTAGTAATCATTAAAACAGTTTTTAATTATCCAAAGTACTCAGATTGTAGCTATTCATTTTTAAGACAAAACACAAGTAAAATCATCTTCCTCATTCCAACCATAGCAAGCTTCATTGGCTCATCTTTTGCATATCGTACATCGTACCCAGTCATCTTCTGCTTTTCATTCCTATTATAATTCTGGTATATTTATTCTAAGAACTTTTGATTTCTTCATAAGAACTCCTAAAACTTTATTTAAAAAGAAAGGGGTTTATATTTAATTGTTAGAATTTCCGGAAGCAGAGGTTGCTACCGACGATGTTGCTAATGCGGCCCATACACGGTTCAACTTGTTGTACTACCTAGTTGTACTACAAGTTGAACTGTTTGCCATACACTATTAAACTATTCATTCAACTTGTTGTCCAACTTCAGTTATTCACAACTTTTGAAAAAGAGAACTTCGTTAAAATTAAGGATAAAATTCTTGCCTTAGCAGTAATTGCAGAAAGTAGTGAAGAAAGCGTGAGTAAATGAAAAAAAAGAAAATGGAGCAAAGAGTGGTTTGGAAAAAAATTTTCTAATGAAAACCTATTAAAAAAATTAGTGAATGTGAACCTATTATAAAAATTATATGTGAATGAACGAAGAAATTATTAATGAAATTTTAGTAAAAATAACACCTTTAATAAACAAAGAAGATACGTTTATGCGTGATGCAATTTCTGCAAAAACACGCTTGGGAATTACATTAAGGTTTCTTGTAACGGGAAATTCTTTTGAAGATTTAAAATTTTCAAGTGCGGTATCACCGCAAGCTATTGGAAATAACAAAAAAAAATCAAATATTTAAACTTTCCAATTGTTATCGCTGTAAATTTTTTATTGATTTACACCCTTTACACCATATATGTACTGGTTTTGTTGTTTAACTACCCCACACACAGTACAACATGTTCAATGTTCATAGACCATTTTGTCCGCCCACGTAAAATCTAAATATTTTGATTTTACTTCAATCGTTTATGCAACCATCAAAATAGTTGACCAACTGCCCCACACACGATTCAACATGTTGTACAACTCAAGCAAGTTGTACAACAAGTTGAACCGTGTATGGGCCGCATAATAAGTAGCTGATGTTGTTGGGAGTAATACGTAGTAGCGAATATACCTAATTATTTTGATAATTGGCGTTATGATAATAAGACGCTATGTGTATTTCTTTTATTTGATTCCGGAACTATTAACTAAAGTAACGACTATGAAAAATTTTTCTTTCCAAAATAAATAGTTTCATACATGTTTTAGATCTGAATAAATTATAGATACTGGCACTTAATAAAGGCCTTCAACTAAAACTATTTTGGCCAAATTGTGATGGTAACTTTCATAGGTAGAGGCAATCCAATATTCGAAAATTAAAAAAGTAATTAATAGTGTCGGGGAAGCAATTTTTAGTTAGCGAAATTTTAATTTAATTTATGTTTCAATTACTAGCAAACATTTCTTAGAAATTCAAGTCCAAACCAGTAAAGGAAATGTTGGAAACTAGTTTTTTCATAAGTTGCTCCAGAAATTCTACGTACTCTATAGTGTGGGATATCGTTAGGTAGATACTGAAGTTATGATTTCTTTAACCACTTATAATTTTTAAGCGCAAAGTATTCGTAAAAAACCTATACTTTAAAGCCTTAAACCTATACCCTGACTCCGTGCGTGTCAGGCACGCACTTGACCAATTTCTTCAAACTAATGTTAGTTCTAAACACCACAATTCCAGTCTCATGTCATACGAATATATTCAAATAAAAAATTGGCTCGATCTGTGTCGGAGCAGCAGAAAGAGACAATAAATGGCAACACATGTTTGTATAGTATGAGCCCTTAAATACGCATACTTAATTTACGAACTAAAGAAACCAAGTCCTAAGCATACATATAGAAAAAATGTGGACAGTAGGAGGCCAATCGAGCCCTTCTCACTGTTTAGCTGATTATTCTCTCATGGGCGGTCTGCCTATGCACGTCAATTGTTATTTATTCTTAAAATCATTGTTAGTTACACTGCATGGATCTCTGTTCGCATGTACGTGTTATGTAGTTGTGTGTGCGACCATTGACATAGAAGCAAATAACAAACACACACAACTACAAACAGTGTGTACCTACACAACATAGTGTAGAGAAATGGTAGGGATTTTTTGTCCACGCTGTTGATATCACTAGCACAGACATAGTAAGCTGGTTTCTGTATTCTGTGAAAGAAACCAAAGCTTCATAATTCTATTAAAGTGCGAGGCCCCTTGAGACGCGAGGTTATTTACTCAACGTTTGCACCTTTTCTGATTTTGAAGGCGTTACGATTGAATTGTAAACAATTATATAATCTTTTCAAACCGACCATTTATTTCATATAAACTAACATAATATGATGTATACGCTGGCTTACCTATACATATTACACCCACATTCACCTTTCTGACAGTTAAATTAGTTAGCAATAAAAATCTGTATAAATAGTTCGCCCGTATTAGACACTACATCTACACGCACACGAATCAAATGGATGCCGAAGAAAAAAAAGCCTGAAGTCGATAGAAATAAAAATCAAATAAGGCACCTTTCACAAACATATGTACGGAACTTACCTTCGGCGAAAAAAAATCAAGACATAATCAATAAATCAAGTGAATGAACGAGAGAATAACGGGTGGCACGGCAAATGGGAAAAGGACATTGACGGAAGGACGGGAAAGGCTGTTTGTATAGGTAGCGTCTTCGTTCGCTCATCTGAAAAGACACAATTTAACTTTTTTTTTCTTTTAAGTACAGGTAAAAATTCTCTTATATGGACCATTGATTGTATGTCACAATCAATTTTTAATGGAGTTTTCCTGTTTTGTGTCCCATCTCACGGTGTTTTCCTTCCCGTTTTCACAGTTTTATTTCATGCTCGTCTCTTTTAATAATAATAAAAAGTATTTTAAAAATCAGATCATCAGATTTTATTTCATGATTATGTGTTCTACGTTGAATAATGTATTTCCTTGTGCAATTTATTGTTGGGAAACCAATTCTACTCGACGAGTGATGGATGTATTTATGTCAAACATAATTATCCTGATATTGAAAACAAAAATTTTTCAGTTTTGAACAGGAAGAAATTTGTTTTTTTTTTTTTTTTGAGACAATATCGTATTTTTTTTATTTGTTTCTCTTCGTTATTTCTGTGATACGCAACCAGAATAAAATGAATAAGAAAACGTAACTTTTGAAATAATGCCATTTATCATTTGAAATAATAATATCATATTAAGTTTTATTTTAAAAACTATTTTAGAGTACTAGTGGCTCGCCTGACAGACGTTCTTCTACCTTTTCCGGTAAGTGGACCATTAATTTTTGGTCCAAATTTTGTGGCATTTTCTATAGCACTAAACCAGCATATTATACTGGTTGAGATACATTTTTATTTATTTTATTTAATCTATTTTTTATCCATGATCCATTGTCTTAACAAAACAAATAAATGCACCAACAGATGCACCAACGATTATATATATGTATAAAACGAGGGTAGAATAATATTTTTTGTTTTATATATTGGACACTTAATCTTAGTGAAGTATCCTAAGTTTAATTTGGCTAAATTCTGAACTTATTTATATCTTAAATCTTCCATTTATTTTAGTAATCATTTACGTTTTTTTGGTTTTGTACAAAAGATTATTCGAATTTCGATTTTCTGTTAACGCTGCGCCATAAATTTTATCAAAAATGAGAAACACGTCCCGAAAAACACATTACTCTCCAAATTTTATTTCTATTCTTTTTATATTTTTTTCTTACCTTGCTCAATAAAAATTTTTTTTTTCCCGTATAGGAAGTGATAATATTTTTAACTTTAAGAATTTACTCTTCTTACAGGAATGCCAGAATTTGACGACGACGACAATGCTATACCACCAAGATTTTTGTCACGAAGTCAAACTTTCCGTGCTGTTATCGGTGATACATTGGTTTTACCGTGCGAAGTAGAAAATCTTGGTAAGTTTTATTTATTACTGTTTCCTTTAAAGGATTTACTCTATTTAATAATATTGAATAATGGTGACATTATTAACACTGATACGCGACAATATTCTGATAAAATTTGAAATAATCAAGTTTAAATGGACTGATATTGGAAAGAGTTCTGGCGTTAATTTAAGCTTTACTTTTTACAACTTTTGAAATACTTGAAAAAACTAAATTTTAATCCAAATTTTGAATACAAAAATATTCTTTATATTCACGACCCTATAGATTTTGACAAAAAAATAATATATTAAAGCAGAAAAAAAATTGCTAGCGACAATCGAAAATTTTTTCTTCTTAAATAACGTTTTTAAAATCCGGAAACTCTCAGCATTCTTCTACAAACCAAATTTAGATGTTATTAAACATGCAACTTAATGGGTTACATCACTCTGAAATGCCCCCCCCCAAAAAAAAAATTAAAATAAATAGAATAAAAAAAATTATATTAAAAAATATTTTCAAATAAGATTAAATTCCATCAGATTGGAATCAGAAGCCATAAAATTGAAACTATGCCTCAGTTTAATAATTCTGTTAAAGTATCCGCAAATATTTCTTTACTTTTTTGTCATTTTATAAGCACAATTCTATAAGCACAAGTGATATATAAAAAAAATTATAACACTGTTTTAGAGAGAGAAAAAATATTGACAAATATGATATTTTTGAATGAATACGTAGACTAAAATCAAACATTTATAAGAATACTTGTCAAATTATTTATTTTTATCAATTTTTAGCATTGAAGCCGTGGTTTAATAGAAAATAGTATTTGAATTTTATATTTTGTTTTAAATTCTGCATCGATTAAAAAAAAAAAAACAGCCACTAGAACGCTGGTGATCACTTTTTC
This sequence comes from Brachynemurus nebulosus, assembly GCA_035578155.1. Lineage (NCBI taxonomy): Eukaryota > Metazoa > Arthropoda > Insecta > Neuroptera > Myrmeleontidae > Brachynemurus > Brachynemurus nebulosus. Next base: position 27,339,964 of record JAPWDM010000003.1, read on the forward strand.
AATTTCTAAGGATATTTTTAAGGGTTAGTTTCTAGCCTAAAATGTTTGATATCAATTAAATACATACTAGATGTAATTTAAATTGTTTTTAATTCTAAATTTATTTTGATTTATTTCGGCTCTATAGTTAGAAATGATTAACTTACAGCCACTTGAGTTTGTTTCATTTTGGAGCCATGGAAAATTTCATCACAGCCAAAAAATTGCAGATTTTATTACACTCACACATTACAGGGTTACCCTAGATATAGAAATTTCGAAAATGATGTAACCCCGTTATCCTGTTTTTCAGACACACATCTGAAATATGTAAATAAATTACTATGCAAAAGGTTACAATGTATTTTTATTATTTTTCACTTTTATTGTTGACATTTACAGTTTTATATAATATAATAAAAAGTTTTCAAAAATTATAAATTTCATTATAAGAATTAAGTTTACAGCAGTAGGTACACGTTAAAAAATAATTTATTTATAACCGGTATGATATTTTTATTATGGAAATTTAATTAATTAAATTCAAATTTGTCGAAATAAATTTTTCTATTTTATAATTTGCCAGTTATTTTTCAAAATAAAATTAATTTTTATTTAAATTGAATTTTGATAAAAAATATTTTTCGGCACGAAAAATGAAATTATAATGCGTTTTATTTTATTGTCAGTTTTCTGGTACGTTCAATGTTTATTTTATTTAGAGATAATGGTGGTACTGAAACTTTTCCTGTCCTCTACTTTTTATTTTATTTTGAACATTCATTATACAGTATACAGAAAGGAATATATTATTAACTTTTCAACACGGATATGTATTTTAGCTGACGTATAGAAGAAAACCATTTGTAATGCTTAATCACAATTCAGGACGATAACTTCAGCACCAGGAATTTCAGCTTGGTATAGTCATATATCGCCACTGAGAGTCACATACTAGTGATGTCGGATGATTAATCGATTAATCGGTTTAGTCGACTAATTTTGTTTAAATTTAGTCAGTTTTCAATCGACTATTTTACCTTCGACTAAATGACTAAAATGACTAATTTTTTTTAAATGACTAAAAACGACTAATTTATTTTTTTTCCTTTATCATTTATATAAAATTCATAAAATCAAAAACTAAAAAATTATCTATTGGTACGATTTTTCATTCTTCATCTTTATAAAATAAGAACTATTAAGAATTAATAATTTATTCAAATTAAGGTTACCCTACTCATGAATTCGACTAAAAATTTAGTCGATTAGTCGACTATTGCTTGCTCGATATTTTCGACTAAAGACTAATTTCGTTTAAAAAGCCACTTTAGTCGATTAATCGACTAATTTCTCTTCAGCTCGACATCACTATCACATACCGTTACGTCCGATATGCGAAACCATGTTTCATGAGGATTTTAGTCAAATGAATGAGTTTTCTACCAAAATTCAATAATTTCGAATTTATTTATTTATTTTTTGAAAAAATTAGTTTTAATGAATCTCCATTCTGGAAATTCAGCTATTACTTCAGCTTAGTAAGATTTTTGCCCGGGGTAGAAAATCATCAACACTAGAAAAAAGCTCAGTTCCGGGCTAAAATCTCACCACAAGAGTTGCTGTAATAGCAAAATATCAAGACAGAATTTCGCTAAAAGCAGTCAAAGAATTAAGTTTTCTCTAATTTAGCTAAAAATTATTGTAAATCCTTACAGAAATCAAATAATACCCACTGAACTGAATGCAATCTTCGGTTAGAATTGTTAGATCTCTTAGCAATGAATACATTTTATAAATTGATTTATTCACTGCATACGAACAAGTTGACATTTTTTTGTCCAAATGGCACTATTAACTAGTAGTTTAGATTAAAATCGTCAATTGCAAAAGCATATTAAATTATAAAGAAATAACTCGATTAAATATTTAAACTGATCTTTTCAGCTTCATATAATATTCCTTTTTAGTATTGCATAGTTTTATAACTCAAATAAAAATTTCCGTCTGAATTTATAGAGATAAAATATAACGTTTCTTGTGTAACTATTAGTAGTATAATATGAATTGAAACTAATGTTCGAGTAACTAACACTAAAATATGTGACCATTCAATATTCAGTGTGTTTCAAGAAAAACTTTTAACCAACTATAAGTGCTTATAATAAAACAGCTATTGTAAGTTAAAATTATCCGACGTATAGAAAAAAATATACTTTCATTATTATTTAACGCGTTAATATTTGACGAAGCCTGATACTAAGTTAACTTGCGAAGCCCTGAAACAAATTTCGTGCAACAATATAACAGTATATTGCATTTTGTTTCTTTTCTCTAGTCAGGTGTAGGATGACTACTTATATGGAAACAATTTGGTAATTCTGAAAAACTTTAATATGCAAAATTTCAGCTGAAAATTCACTGTTTGGAACAAGAAACAGTTGCTCTCGTTTTTTCATATGTTTTTCGCATATTCATCTGTGATTGTTATTTCGTTTTTGTAAATCTGTTGGTACAGAATCGCTGTAATCTTACTACTTTTGGTTCAGAATCGCTGTAACTGCACTACCTATAGTCTAAAACCGCTGTAACCTTACTACTTTTGGTATAGATTTGATTGTAAATTGGTAGATTCAAAGTGATATTTTATTATCTTCAGTCTTGAAAAGGTCTTTCTGTAAATATAGTGGTAATAGTTTAAATAATCAAGTTATTGTACACGGAAAAAAAGAGTTTAGTTCAGTGAAACGAAACTGCGTGTTTGGGAAATATTATTTCGTCCAAATAAAATTTTGATCACTAAAATATTTCTCTTATTTCCAGGAATCAATTATTTTGTTTGTGTTTTTTGATAAATTTCAAACAAACACATTATTTCAGTTTTATATATTGTTTATTTGTTTATATTTTATTTCTGTGTATCATATTTAGCTTCATGCACACCAAAGTTTATTTGGCTCAAACAATTAGTTTGTTTGATTCAAACAAAACAGTTACGACAAAAACAAAATAATTACAACGCATGCGCGGAAATGTGGTCACGTGTAGAAGCCAAACCAAGCCAAGCAATGTTATACGTAGGCCTAGTTATACGACTTAAAGTACATAAAAATATTTATTAACCGACATCTTGGATCTTGGTTGAAAACTTTTAATTCGAAATTAAATTTCACTATGTATACCTACATTGTATAAATTGTTTTAGACGTATTTAGCTTTTGTTTTAATATATTATGTAATAATTGTTGATACGACGGATAAAAAAAACTGAAAGAGATTCTAAAAGCTGATGTTTGAAGAAAATAACCTATATTTGTTGGTAAGTTTAAGTAACACATTAATTATTTTAATAAACAGTAGATATACTAAGCGCCCATATTGTCCATAATAAATTGTATTGCTTTTTTTCAGACAATATACAACATTGAAAATAGCACTGCCGCGACAAATGACATATTTGAAGGCCTTGGATATTTATGTTTGTGTTTGTGTTAATTGGGTTGTGTCCTTGTGTTATGTGATACTGATAAGTGATACTGATAAGTTAACGTTAATTTAGCGTTTATTTATGTAATACTAAAAATATGTGATTCAAAAAGTATTAAAAGAACAAACAACCAAAGTTTTATTAAAGTATTTGTAAATTTTAAGAATTTCATTGTTTAAAATTTATTTTTGAAATTTTTTTATATGGTTGTTTACGTTACCTGTTTGAATGTATGATAGTTTGCTGTTTATGTTCTGGAAAATGCATAAATTATACTACATTTTGAACTTGTATGTTTTATTATTTGATTGTAATAATTAATATTAATAATAATAATAATAATAATATGGATTACGTATTAACAATAAATAATAATCAGTGTGCTGATAAATTGATTTTCGTTTATTATATCCAATATATATTTATTTTTCAGGTAAATAAAAATAAAACTAAATTCAAATAGAAATAAAATTCACCAGAGTGAAAAATTATTTGATTTAAATAAGAAAACTGAGTGCCCTAAATAATAAAGTGTTTAATACAAATAAAATTATTATTTGCAAAACAATATATTTTGTTTCTACTGAAATAAAGTAAGAAGTTCCATCAGAACAACGTTCAAGTTCACGTAAATAACATTTTTATTTGGTGCAAATTAAAAATTTATTTAAATCTCAAACGAAAAATTTAATTCATGGAAATATGAAACTTATTTGACGGTATACAAACAAGAATTTTATTTGGTTTGAATAAAATTTATTTGATTGAAATAATTCTTTTTTTCCGTGATAGTTGAAAACAGAAACAGAATTTAGACACAGTTAAAATAAATTACACTACTGCATAATTAGTTAGACCCCTTACTAGTTGCACCTGCGTGAGAACTTTTTTATATAAACAATAACACGTTTACAGTATTTTTAAACAAAAATCATTATACAGGGTGTGCTTTGCAAATAATTATACTCTGGTTGGTAAATATTATTATTTATCTGAATTTAATTAAAGCAAAATTATCTTAAGAGACAATTTACATCTAAGATTTGGTTGTGGTAGACACAGGTAAACGAATGTTTTACTAATGAATATAAGTGACGACTTTTAAAAAACTAGTAAAAATATCGAAAAATCAACTTCACTATCGTATTAATCAGCTTAAAAGACGCCAAATAGCAGAAGCGGACGAAAATTCTAGAATATTCTGTTCGTGAACTAGCAGAGACACAAAAAAACAAACTTCACTATTGAATTGAGCACTAAAAATTATATTAAGCAACGCAATTTGACAAAAATTCTAGAATGTTCTATTCTTCAACTAACAAAGATATCGAAAAATTGATTGCATCATTTAATTAGTCATCGAATAAAAGACGAAATATCTTATTTTGATAAATGTTCTATAATATTCTATTCGTCAAATAGCAAAAAATGTTTGTCAAAATGGGACATTTAGTTTACATTTGTTTAATTTTGGTTGGAGAATTAAGTGGTGTAATCGATTTTCCAATATCTTTCCTAGTTAACAAATAGAATATTCTAGCGAATTTCTCAAAATGCGCTATTTGGTCTCTTTTTTGGTAGCCAATGCAGTGGCGGTGTCTGTTTTTGGATATCTTTACTAATTGATGAATAGAATATTCCAGAACAATGGTACAATTGACTTTTCGATACCTTTGCTAGTTGACAAATAGAACATTCTAGAATATTGGTAAATCTACACTGTTTAATCACATTTTTAGTGACAAATTCAATGGTCAAGTCTGTTTTTTGATATCTCTGCTAGTTGACGATTAGAATATTCTAGAATTTTATGTTACTCATTTTGCATGTGCATTTTGCATATTGCGTATACAGAATATGTGTATATATACCTACATAACTGCAGCGAAATTATAAAATTTTTTATATTTCCTTTACGCAGTTGAAAATAGGTATTTTAATTTATTTTTAAATACGTATGTATAGGTACGCCCAATAAGATCAACCTGTATTGTGCCTTGATAATTATACCTTAGAGTGAGACTCTCCACACATGGGGGTACATATAATGAGGATTCAGTGTACAAGTTTTTAATATAATACAGTGATCATTAATTACAAAATTTCCTATTAAAAAAATATTGTAACACATTTCTGTAAAATTATCATTCTGGAACACAAAACTCTATGACAAAGTTCATATTTAAGGAATTATTCGATAAACGTCGAAATTTACCCTCCAACCACTAATTTGAGTGCAGCAAGGGGTCAAACTAGAATGTCTACCAAACTGTGTCCGCTGTAACGAGCGAGTGATGTAACACAGCACACATACGACCAAAACACATGATGTATGGACACGAATATACCAATGTGTTATTAGTATGGTATGTTGATGATGATGTATGCAGTACGCATACATATACTATATACTATGTATGTTACCACCAGTCAACAATTAAAAATAATTTTATTAATTTTAAGAAAGATATGTCTTTATTTTGAGAAATTTTATATTCAATAGAATTTTTACACTTAAATACGACACACTGCATATTTTTTCTGTTTAAATTTCACCAGTTGATTAAAAAAACATGATATTTATTATGACGTGAACACCACGACGGTCAGTAACAGACTAAATTAGTAGTGGTGCAAATTGCTACTTATTGCAACTTTCCGATTACACTTTTTTATATGTAGGCTTGATCTGTCTCATCTGTGGATTGCAGATATTAATTCTAGTTTTGTAGTTAAATGGTTGCTGAGTTGGATAAATTTATTGCCGTTGGGTTAAAAGCTGCCGCCATTGAAAATTCACTGTCATTTGTTGAACCCTCTTAAAGAAATTTTAGATTCCAGGATTCACGGAAGTTAAGTTTTTTAATTTTAATTTTTCAGTTTCTCAAAACTATATAATTCGGGAAAATTTTACGCATTGTACATGCGCATTGAATTTCTGACTACAGACGCACTTTTTACGTGAATATATCGTCGTCATTACATTTTATTGTATTCATATCTGAATCAAATTTTTCATCGAACATACTGTAGATTTTATACGTACGATATTATTAGACGAAAACATTTCATATTTGGATAATTACTTGATATCTTACATCTAGATATCTATGAACCGATGTTAGTTACATAGACATATATGTATTATACGCCGTATTTACATACATAGATATTCCAGATAGATGGGTTCAGCCAATTCAGTTTTAATATTTAATATTAATTTCAGAGTAATGCTAGTAATTTTACATATAATAACTGATAGAGACGGCGAATACAACAATCAAGTTATTACATAAATAATTAAGTTTTAATTTATGTATTCTATCTTTGTTTAATGGTAGCCATATTGGTAGTAAACGAAGATAGTATTATACAACATTGATATGTGAAATTATATTTTACATTTTACAATATTATTTTTACTCAGGCAGTCGATGTTTAGGTACCGATGGATGCTTGCCGGTTACTTAGTGAATAATTTTATTAATAGACGGGTCGTTATAAAAAAATTACAATCAAATCCGACGAATACAACAAATAACAATTCCGAAAATAACAATTCCGATTGCTACTACACGGAGAGAAAATTCATAGAAAAATTACTGTGCTCAGCACTACAATCTACGTGTAAAAGGCGAACATATTCAATTTTGTACGGTAAAAATATAAGAATTATAATTAATCATAGAAAATTTAAAGTATAGAATATTCTTTCCGTAATATTAGCTCCGTAAAATTTGTAATAGGAGAAAGAAAGAAATAGAAAGAAGGTATCAACGCTGTTGAAATGTACCCCACACATACATGCAAGTCATATAGCCGGGCTGGTGAGTGGTGTGACGACCAACTTGGTCGGACCAAGCACCTTGATTCATTAGACTGTCTTACAAGCAGCAAGCAGTTTTACACTGTTTTATAGGACGGACTGTCACCGTTTAATTCATCGTTTTGTTACTTCACTATCATCAGTATTAGAATATATTGTTGCCAATCATTTTTGTATGCATCATAAAGAATCGAAGGTCGGAAAAGATCGGGCATCTTCGAAGTTTCTCGAAGCAGGTTTGAATACGTATATTGTTCCTCAGTCCGTACAGCCTAACCAACATAAGGTTGCGGGTCAGATGCGCAAATGAAAGAGTACGACAACAAGAATTAAACTATAACATATATGCATAAGGTTTCAATTTAATAATATTTACATGATCGTGAAATATTTTTTACTTTGGTCGTCGATCGCGCACGCATTATATGAGAGCATGGTAATTTTTCTGAAATTTTATCTGCAAAAATTATATGATTTTTTTTTAAATTTACTTACTATATTAATATGGAACAGTTATTTTTTGAAGCGGTAATATTTCTCTTTTCACAAATTTCCATAAGGAAAATTTAGCTATTACAGTGGATATCATGATGAGACTGTATACGCACAGATGATATAATAGTGTCATATACCGATACGACACTGTATTATCTATCTTTGTTGGTTTATATGTTAACTCAACTCCCTTTTTTTAGGTTAAAGAAAATGTATAATATTCCATGTTTCAGGAATGTCCAAATATTTGCTAATATGAAGCAATAAAATAAAACAGTCCAAATTTTTAATTATAGTCTATTATTACGTTATTTAGTATAAAAAAAATATATAAACTAAATTAAAGTAAAATTCAACTAACCGGATTAAATACAATTTCAATCTTTAGGAAACAAAGTTGAACCTAAATTAAAAATAAAACTACTATTCACTTCAAAAATATATTATCAAAAATAAAATTTATTACAAATAATTAAAAAAAAACAACTTGGAACTACAAATTTAATTAATAAAAAAAAAATTAAAATTAAACTGCAATATTAAACCACTGTGAGTTGAAACATAAAACACAATAACGATGTTTCAGATGTAATGGTTACCTTTGGGTTGCAATATCTCCAGACGTAATGTATTGATATTTTTATGAGTGTAACTTCGGTATACGTAGAGAACTATTAAATATTCTGTGATATAAGAATGACATTACTGATCAAGAGTTTTTATTAGGTATATTCCATTTAGTATACAAATTAGGATCTTTAACATAGTACATAAATGTATCACTTACTTTTGTTACAACTTTTGTTAATTTCAATTTCTTCTTTTAACTTGATCAATCTTTTTTTAATCACCATCCAAAAGTTGATCTTTTTTAGAGAATCGACATATCTAATAAACAGAAGTATATAATTTTCTGCCTTTTAAATTGAGGATTTGTTAATTCCATACTGGTTGAATAAACTTAGTAACGTCACAAAATTTTTTTTGTAGAATCTAAAATTTTTGAAATGAAATTTTCTTGTATCAAGTTTTTCTATAGTTTTCAATTGAATTGAAACTGAACCTTTAATTTAAATTTTCAATTCAACAGATTTCTCTTATAAACAAACAAAAAAGTTTCAGTATCACTGACAATATTTTACTAATACACTCTTTCTCAATATATATCCATCTTTATTTTACACTAAACATACATTGAATATATAAACAAAAAATTTGATATCCTATCATGAAAATCTGTAAAAAGGGTACGGAAACACTCATTCAGCTCATTCCCATATTAACCATCCATTTCAAAAAGGGATCATACCATTCAGTGTAGACAATGGGTAGAGGATAATGCGGTGGCGAGAAGTAGGGTAAATTGTAATCATTGAACGAATTAAAATGGCCAAAACAGAGATTATTATTATTTGAATTTAATTACAAGTCGTACACAGAGATGGGAATAACAAAAAAAAACAACCAAATGATCGTTCGATAGACAGAGATCGAGATTGAAAAATTTTCGGATTAGATAAAGAGGTTGATATTAAGCTTCCAAACTCCTATAGTGAGTATATTAATTAAAATTTTCCCAATGAGATATTATTTTATGATTTGTTTCCGTGATTCGAATATAATTACTACTTTGCTAGTTGTCTTTATGGCTGTTTGGGGGTGTGGTAAGGGTAAATGAAAAAGACTGACAAAATGAAGAATAGAAGTTGATTTATATAAATCAAATTAATTAATTTTTTTATTACTTTTATTGAAAATGATTTTAGAGAATTTGTGTTTTGTTAAACGATTGAAAAATATAATGTGAACTCAAACGATGATTTGTTTTGTCAACAAAATTGATTATTATAAATAATTCTGACTCCGCATGATGGGACTGAAGCTAACAATTTTTAAGGGAGAGTTTTTTTTAATCCAGTTTTTTTAAATATTTATAATTTGTAAACGAAGTAGGAAAAAGGAGCGTTCTTTCTGCCCGCGTGGCTTTTCGTACAACGATATCTCAAAAAGTAATTAACTTATCAACCTAACTCTTGGTTTATTGTATCCATTTTTGTATTGCGCTGTGTGCAAACTAAAATCGTGGCTTAGTATGCACTTGTTTGATATTTATCGCTCCCCATAGATGCATTTTTATGCTCCAAAACGTAATATTTTTTAAAGTGCGCCACATATACAATTTTTAATTTTGACTTTATTCTAGTTTGCACACTGGCGAAGACAATTCTTAATAAATGTTGTTTAATTTTTTTGTTTTAAATTTTCTGAACCAGTATTATTTGCATTATCATGTGCAACTTCCTTTTGCGGCCTCCACTTTGACACCCTTTGTAATAAAAATCATATGAAGGAAAAGAAAAAAAATTTCTGTAATCTTTAATGTTTGTTTAATATAAGAAATGATTTTTTCTGACAAAAAATAGAATTGAGCAGTGATGTATGTCTAAAATAAGATGAGGATTTTATTTAATAAGCACATAATTATCGTATTTTACTACGTGGGCGTTTTAATAATAATAATAATAATAATAATAATAATAATAATAATAATAATAATAATAATAATAATAATAATATGATTTATGGTCTGTTTTTTAGACTTTTTCACCTATAACAGACGCCATCCACATCATTATTTGTATCTTTATTTTATTATAATCATAGACTTGTTACAATACTTTTTTTACAATATACATTTTTGATGCGAATGATGACAAGAAAAGTGTTAGGGAGCTATAGAATTTGGTTGATGGAAGTCTAGAACCAACTTCTTCACCTGCCGCTATTCACCTAGAATTGTGAAGGCAAACTGCAAAAAATCTTCACGAATGTAGTCGGCCGCGGTATCTGAACCGTCGCCTAGTCGGCAAGTACGAGTGCCAGTGGCTAAGCACCCTCAGTCACTTCGCTCACACTTAGGTGTTTTATAGACAGAAAAAAATAGAACTTGTGTAGAGTCTCTTCAATAAAATTTGATTAAATCGTACTGGTTAGCAACTGTTAAAATAAAAGTAGTTCCTATACTATAGTTCCTATAATAATTATTTTTATTAATCTGGATGTAATACGCAGCCTTAAAAATATCTGATATAATAAGTATTTTTTTTTATTTGCACAATACAGGAAAGATTCTTTTTATAATACATGTGCGAGAAAGGAAGAAACATATTTCGTAATCCTTTTAAGAAAGAAAAAAATATATTTTTAATTCATATAAACATGTACTACGAATATCTAATTTGTATACAGGATGTTTTAACTATTAAAATGGATTTTTAATACGAAATACATTTATTTTTCATAAAATCATAAATATTTAACTGGTTATTAAATATTTTGCACTAAAATGTATTGCAAACAATTATCATATACATTTGTATTCTATACGCATTGAAATCGCAAGTCATAGTTATCAACCTGTATATTCTCAATTTGTATTTAAAAAGAGATAGCAATATAATTGCATTTCTACACGGAGAGAAAATTCCTATAAAAATTACTGTGCTCATACTACAATCGGCGTGTAACAGGCGAACATATCCAATTTTTTTACGGTAAAATTGGATATGTTCGCCTGTTACACGTCGATTGTAGTATGAGCACAGTAATTTTTATAGGAATTTTCTCTCCGTGTATCTGATCAGGGTGTATTATAAAAAGAATCTTTGCTGTACATAAAATATAATCAATGACTTTTTATTACTATAGCTAACAACGATGTGGTATAGTGCATACAGAAGACTCTTGCGCTGCTATAAGTTTCCCATTATTGACGGTAATTAACTAACCTAACATTATTGTCAAACAGTTTAATTAACTTATTATGATATTAGTTTAGAATACCAATTAACAAACTCTCATAGACTAACAGCTGGTTTTATTTGTAGTGCCGTGACATATAAAAAATTGTTAGAGCAACATTTTCAAGATAATATTCTGTATGCAGTTCAGTATAAAATTCTAGAAATTCTACTCTTACGGCTACTTGTATGGTAAGAGTCAAACCCGGTACTACGACAGAAATTTCTTTTAGGTTCCTTAGAATCCGAAAATGATTTTCAGTCAAATACTATAATAACTTGAACCAAGAAACTTAACGTTAGCTAATATTTATACGAAATAAGCTCGAACGAAACATCCAGTGTTTATGAAATTTAGTGAATACATTGGAAACTCCAAATCGTTGGATGAGTTCGTTAACCAGACATATTGGATGCCTAAAAATTGGTTTTCGGGAATTTCGAGTCAAAAATATTCAATTTTTAAAAAAAATTTTACACCCGTCGAAAGAGCGGTTAAAACAGGTACTTATTTGAATCATTGCTCTAAGTAAATTACTTTCTGAGGAAAATTAAGAAAATTCTTAAAAAAATTTTAAAAACAAATTTTGTCTCTCTCAGACCCATAAGTAAGTTATTTCTATATCAAGTTTTACGAGTCTGGATCAGATCTTACGCACTTTAATAGACACTGTCGTTTCTCACCAACTACAATTGATTTTTTTTTAGCTTAAAATATTCAACAGTATTTGAATTACTTTGCTTATTGATAAATTAAATTCTGTACACGGAGAAAAAATTCATATAAAAATTACTGTGCTCAGCACTACAATCGACATGTTAAAGGCGAACATATTCACTTTTGTACGGTATAAATATAAAAATTATAATTAATCATAGAAAATTTAAAGGATAGAATGTTCTTTCCGTAATATTAGCTCCATAAAATTTGTAAAACAGCACAATGAAAAGTTCCATTGCCGACAGAAAAATATTTTTTAATTGTTTTTTTTTACAAAAATTACCATTCTGTCTTAAAATAGAAGAAAAGTAGAAAAAAAGAAAAGAAGCTAATAGTAGAAAGAAAGAAAGAGAAGGCATCACATAGCGAGGCAAGCTGCAAAAGGTAACAACACAATCATATATGGAAGGTAACATAGCCAGACCTGGTGGTGTTACCACCGCACCAGCTAGCTAGCTGGTGTGATATTCTGTGGTGTGGAACTGTCGAAGCAGTGTTCAATAGAATGCCTCACAGGACGGATGGTCATCGTTTAATTCATCATTTTCTCAATTCCGTATTACAATATATTGTTGCCGATCATTTTTGTATGCATCAATCCAAGGTCGGAAAAGATCGGGCATCTTGGAAGTTTTTACAGGTACAGCCCAATCAACATAAGGTTGCGTGTCAGATGCGCAAATGGAAGAGTACGACAACAAGAATTAAACTATAACATATATGCATAAGAGTGTGATAGAAGTTGTGTGTTAGCATATTAAATTTTATCATGCTATAATATATTTTTTACTTTGGTCGTCGATCGCGCACGGATTATAAAAGAGCATGGTAATTTTTCTGAAATTTTCTCTACAAAAATTATAGGATTTTTTTCTCCGTGTAATCGCTGATATAGGTGGCTTCTGTATTAGACAAAAATCTGAAAAACGGACGTAGACTCCCACTGTTCTTAATTATTATGTCTTTGAGTATTTTGAAAAATTACTTTTTGAACTGAAATAAATTAGTATAAGGGAATTCGCTATGTTATGCAGAATACTGCGACAGACGTATTTATTTTTTAACAACAACAATTATACAATTTTTTTTAGTAATACCTACTTTTCGATATAAAAATATCTCGATATTGAAAATCTCAATAATTTAACTCATTATTTAGTCAATCAACGAATAAAATTTACATCATATTGACGAAATAAAAGACCGGATAAACATACCGTAAAAGCTTATCAGAAATTTTCGTACCAATTTTGCATCAAACAAAACATTAAAACACAAAGTAAACGTTCACATTCATATTATTATCACACTAACACAAAATGTTTAGTTTGGAAAACTTTGAAATTTTACCCTCCCACATATACCGTCATAGACCTACATGCCACCTATAGTTGTTAGTTGCTTTCTGAAGAAAATCAGATAACAGAATAATTAATTAAAATTATCAGATGAAAGTGTGATGTTTGATAGGCATTTGATCGATGGGCTATATAGTTCATGAGTTATATAGGTAAATAGGGGAGCGGGCTTATAAAACGTAAGAGCTCATATTATTGTACGTTTATGTCTAACATTAAAATTAATTTATTCTCAGTAAATGTGCCTACTGATATTTTATATGGCATGGTGTGAGAGTGCACGTATAACAGGGAGTAAAGATGTGCCAACCAGTCATTTTGTATTACCGTTACCACCGTTACAGTTACGTAAAAGAAATCAGTTAGTTACAAGTAACCGTTACAACATCCGTTACACATTACAAGTAACAAGTATTCTAGGAGGCAGATATTTATATTCAAACTATACAGATATATGTATTATACAATTTGTCATAACTTTCGAAAAGATTGCATGAACTGGACACTAGGCCAACTCAACTACATTTAATGTTGCCATAAACCCCCACTACTAATGTTGATTTGCAGAGCCGTGGAGAGAAATGGAGGGCCCGGGAATAAAGTACACCTCTTAAAAATTTATCTCCGAAAAATTAAGTGACGAGCAAGAAGAAAAAACTCCGCGGCCCCCACCGGCCGCTACGAACCACCTCTTCCAGCCCTGGGGTTACAACCCTGGGTAGTGGCTACCCCATACTCTCATCAGGCCTGTCGACTTGGCACCAATTTCATATTTTGATTTATCCTGTAATTATTTTTATCTACGACTACCATAAAAATTGCTTGTTTATTATACAAAATGCTATCTAGGTAAGCTATCTATTAAAAAAGTTTGTGCTAAATTTTGTACTTTATGTATACGTCTGCGTGTAAATAACCACAGCTTATTACACTTTTTTTAGTTTTGATATTGCTTACTATATTAAAACCTGTACAAATTTTTTATTTAATAACTAAAAGCTGGCATGTGTTTTAAATAAATTTTAAGTTCTATAAAATTTTATTTTATTGTATCCGTAGCAAATTTATATTAAATATTGTGAATTTCATGCTAGTCGTAGATAAAGTATAGTACGTAACACGGTTGTAAGGCATATTACACGTTATGTAATTTTTTCGCTCATGTGTAATGTGAAACTTACAACCTCAATCACGTAATACATTATTTCATACTTTTCAGTGTTTTTAGAATTCCGTGATCAAAACCATTATGTTCTTGCCATTCTTTTATTATTTTGAAGTCAACTTTGTTTTGATTTTTCTTAAAATGGTTAATTTTTTCCTTTTAAGTAGCCTTGACTTTAGAAAAAACGACCGGTTGAACACCGAAAGGCTTTGTGACCGATCACTGCCTATGTACAATAATCTAGGTACGATATGTGTATTGTCTGTTCATCGTTGGGAAGTTCCGTGGTGATCTTTTGAAGTTCATGAACAAATTTTGATTTAAATTTATATGAGATCACCTCGAAGGGATGCACTTTCAAACAAAAAATTATCGAAATTGATGCATTTTTGTTGGAATTATAAATCAGATAAGTTTATGTAAGAAACGAAATCTAATTTGGTAATATAGTAACTAGTTAGAAATCAAAAGACCAACTGCGGGGAAATTACATATTCAAGGAACAAAACGTTCAATTCGAAAACGACAAACCCGCAAATTAAAAGATCAAAAAATCAACACATGGGTGAATCAACAAACAATAACAGAAAATTCATAAAAATCAAGTTTTACTAGTTTCAACCGTTAAAAACGGTCATCTTCAGGAAATAAAGACTCTAATCGTCAATCAACTTTCATAAAATGGGGAAATTTAAGTTTTCAAAAAATATATTTGTGAAAGGTTTAAAATAATCAAAAACAACGATTAGCAACATACTTAAGAAAGACTATATGGTATGACAAAAATTATTAAATCAAAATCCCAAGCTTAAAAACTTTAAGAAAAATTTCGAATATAATGGAACAAAGGATCTTAAAAAAGATCCGCCCAAGTATCAAACAAAGAAAGGTTTCACTAGTTGCAATATAGTAACTACTGGTTTTATTTGGTACTGAACTGAAAAACAATCTATAACGGTGTAACGGTAAGTTGTCTGTAACCGTTACATTTTTGAAACGGTTACAGTGGGTATAACGATTACGTTACATTTGGCACATCTCTAATATGAGGCGTACAAACACGTAGGTATAGTTGAGTTATATATTGACTTGATTGAGTCAATGAACGTCTCCTTTGTAATACTTACGTGCGTCAGTGAATGAGTAAAAGCCATTAACGCTATTGTATGCTGAAGTTTATTAAACATATCATAATAAATTTCATAGTACCGGTTGTTCTACTTGTAAATTTCTCACTTCAAAAAAACTTGTTATACAAGAAATAAGAAATAAATCATGTGACCATATTGAAATAATCTTTTACTGTATTTTACGATAATTTTTAAGGGAACTATCTGATGACGTACGGTCAAACAATGCGTACAATGAAATCAAATATTTATTTTTAATTTTAAAGGTATAGCCAAAAATATAAACCATATACTTTATTTATAATACAAGTTACGTTATTGGTTAACGAGGGAAACTTTCTTTAGCAATAATTTATAAGTAATATCCGGTCAAAACTTTTTAATTAAATAATAACAGTGCATCCAACAAAACTAAACATCACGCAGACACGACATACGAACATAGTAACAACAAATAAATGAAATTTTCATAATACATAAATTTCATTACGGCATTATTGAAATATTAATTAATAATTTCCAATTTCCTCCTTCAGCTCAACTAATTCCTATTCTATATAGTTAGAAAATCCTTGATGGAAGAGGGTAGATTGTTTTAAGTGTTTTGTTTTCTAAAAATATTTGCAACAAGTGAGATAGAATAAAGGTAAGATAGGAAAACGATGAAATTAGTAAGCTCTAATTTATTATTGTTAAAGTCTATCCTGACTACTTAAATTAGAAATCGGTTATATTTACCATAGATTTGCACAATATTTAAATATCAAAAACAAAACAAAACAAAAACAAGTTTTTATCAAAATTTTTAACATAAGAATCAGCAGCTAGTGGGACGCCATAATTTTAACGATGATGGTCTTGAAGAATATTATGACGAAATGACGATCTGATACACTGTTTTGACAACTAATATACTTAATATGGAATTTTTGACATGGTATAGCGTGGTGTCGAGGCTGATCAGGTTCCGCTAGACGTTTTCTAGCGTCAGTGACCGGTTAAGTTAGGATCTGCAAAACGAATGAATGCTGTAAACAAATGCAAGTACGCTTTAATATACATATATATATATATATATATATATATATATATATATATATATATATATATATATTAAAATTGTGTAGTCTTGATTTATTAACAAGATCTTAATTTTCATAATTTATAACAAAAATAGTGTATATTTCAATTGAAAATTTACATAAACTATTTTTACAAATTAATTTGTACAACTCGTCGATAGAAAGTAACATCAGAACAAGTATTTTCAAAAACTTTTCAAAAAAGAAAAAAGTTTCAAAAAAGAATTCCTGATAGCAAAAAGGATTTACACTATTTTTTGAAATACATAATGTTAAACCTGGTAACAAAGGTCAAGACAGTTACATATAGGTATAAAGAAATTGTTTTTTAAACGTAATTAGTGTAACCATATGGTAACAAAAACTTTAAAGGATTAAGTGGTTAAATATGCCTATTCCTTTTGAAAATATTTATTGGTTTACACTGTTGTTTTTTTTTAAATATTTCTCTTTTGAGGGAAAGGAGAGGGAATGAAGACTTTGTGGGACGTCTAAGAATATTTTTCTTAAAAGTGGCTTGTTGCTATCCTAAAAAAGTAGCTCACCCTTACCACAATGTAAGAAAATTTCTTGTAATTAGTTTTCTTCATTTTTAAAAAATAAATTTTTTATGGGCTCTGTTGCTAATCCTATTTGTAGCTGAAGTGTGAAAAAATTCTTTCAATATTGGTAAAAATAAATAGGTATGTTCTTAGATGGAAGTATTACTGTTTAATGAACAAATTACCAAGACAACTAACACCTCCTCTCTTGTATCTCACAATAAAAAAATTTAAATCTCTTATTAATTCATTACAATATTCCGTTTATTATTCCATTAGTATACCTATACACACGAAAGTATATACACAAAAATATTCCTAACGAATAGAGAAATTAAATAAATAATATTAAGAATATAATGAAAAGGAAAATTGCAAAAACACGAAACAAGGCAAGGCCAACATTAAGGACGGTACGCGAGAAAATTTCCAAGTGAAATTGTCTTACCAATTTATCATTATGAGACTTATCTGTCTCTTTGTCTGTCTGGCTGTGTGTATGTTTGCCTGTTCCTACGTTGATTACACTAATACACACAAATTGAAAAGGCATAGGTATTATACATACACTGTAAACGTAAGTGTGTGTAAAAGTATGCTGAAAGTGATGTTAACCTTACATGCAAAATATTAAAAATGCAAAATATTGAAATATATACATTGTAAGTGTGTTAGGTTAATTTATTTTATGAAAAGTTTAATAACTACCTACCTACTTATTCAAAACTAACGATCCTCATATCGTAGTTATAGTTAAGATTTTTTTTGAGTTAAAAATTTATTCAAATTCTCCATAAAAATGGCGTTTGTACCTACTGGTCTAAATGAAAAATTACTCCTGTCACAGCATTCTGCATAGCATGGCTCGAACTTGATCACATAGAAAATAATAATTCACCAGTAGTTGCAGACTGATAGGATGCGGGTTCGACGCCCGTAAAAATTTCAGATGAATATGGACATAGTTCCTTTAAAGAAGTCGGTTGCAGATGCACACTTTCCAAATCTCTATCACTTTCCTTGTTCTCCACTCACATTTTTAAAAGTATAATGTAATGTGTATTCTAAAAGGTGTGAAAAAATAAATACAAATAATGATATACGTGGCGTCTACTATAGACTAACTGTCTTTGAGCAATGGAGTTAAACCTTATTATTATTATTGTTTCCATTAATATATAGTAGGTAATTTTGACATTATTAGAATTAATTCCAGAAATTCATACAGTTGTTACATCGATCTGTGCAACAGATCGTAAGATTGCGGGCATCTGCGTAACTGTTGACTGAGATTACTGATTTGAGTAATATAATTCAAATAGTTTTAATGTAATATGCCTAAAGCTGGCAGAATAAAGTAATTCAGAATCAATCCTGAGCGACAGTTTTACAGGAAAGAATAAAAACTGTCTACATTTAAAATTGTTTATATTTAATATTTATTTATTTAAGATATTCTTCAACTGAAATGAAACTGTCACAAATGTAATATATTTATTTACCTGCCAACTTTTGGAAAAATATACACAGTAAAAAATTTGTGTTCTGCGTACAAAAACCAGTGGTTAAAATTTTTGTGTTGAATAAGTAACACAACCCTGCCTTAATGTAACATTTCGTGTTTGTGTTAACCCATTTAAGACTAGTAACAAGCTCAGCTCGTCATACTAATTTTTAGAAAAAATTCAACTGGAGAGTGTGCATTGTCTTATACCGATAACTGGAGGCTGTATAGTAAAGAGCGGTCATATTGTAAATAAATTAAACAAAACCTACCAGACTTGCAAATATACTTGTAGAGATATTAAATTTTTTATCTAAAATATTGGAATATACGGTTAAATGAAAATATTAACACAAATTTCGATTTAACAGAATAAAAATGTTAACTTGTCTTGAACAGCAAGGAAGTAACACAATATTTGTATAGAGCAAAAGAATGTTATAAGTACCTAACTTACATTAGAATGTATATCAACCAAAATATATATAATAAAAAAGATGAGAGTAGTTCTTATTATTAAACAAAACCGAATGTGGTTTTATTAAACGTTTAAAAATGAAACAATTTTCTTACGTTTTAAGGTTATTTTGTTACAGACTCAGTTACAAAAAATCATGTAAGCTTACTCGAGATTGTATTATATAGCATACAATCTCGTAAGCTTACATGATTTTTTTAACTGAATCTGTAACAAAATAACCTTAAAATGTAAGAAAATTGTTTTACTTTTAAACGTTTAATAAAACTACTCGTATATTCGTCAATAACTGAAAAAACTTATAATTGTTCGGTTTTGTTTAATAATAAGAACTACTCTCATCTATCTTATTATATATGTATATTTTGGTATATATATTATATGGAAAAAAATCAGAATTTTTACAAAGGACTGACTTACTTTGCGTTCTATGAGTCCCATTTATAATAATATATGAACAAAATCGTTATAACTTTTGACGATTTTCAAAGGTCTTAAGCAGAAGTAAAATATTGAATAAAAAAGTCTGACAACTAACTCTGATAAATCTGCAAAATTAACACAAAATGTGTGTCCTTTTGTGTGTTAAATCATTGACACAAATCTTGTGTAAAGATTTGACATATATGCTTTGTGTTAAAATAACACAAAAAATTCAGTGGACCGCTGTGCACATGTGAAATGTGTTAATTTTAACACAAATTTTTTCACTGTGTAGCTTGACTTCTATACTAGTCTTTTTATTGACCATTTGACAATTGTTATTTCTTCTGGATATTATGTAAAATGTAACAGAATGCCTTAAAAATAACCACCATTTACTAACATTAAAATGTGTTATTGTATTTAACACATTTATATTTACTGTGTAGCTCGCAATGTATTGAGTACCAATCCACCTATAGTTTACTCACGCGCACACTTACGTACAGCAAGCAACTTTCACATTCAATGGAAAGGTATGGTTGATTGAATTTTATAAGTACGTGGCGCGGAGAATGGAAAACATACTTATAAGAAGGTGTGACGTGAATTCTTCTATTGAATAAATTCAATAAGGACTCGCATGTACAGATTGATCTATTAATAATTGAACGTACAAAGTTCATGTACACGTACGACGAATAAAATTGGACGTTGAGAATAGTTTTCGTGATGAACGGACGAAACGAATGATTATGATTTTTATTTCGTTGTGGACGAATTTGGAATATTTGGAAATAATATAATCGGAACTGTGAAAACATAATAAATTTTTGACTCTGTGAGTTGTAAATTGTTAAGTTTTCAAAAAGAAAAGAAAAACATTTCTGTCAAGTATTTGTACAAGACGGGTGAAATTTCCCTTGAAAATTTGGATGCAAACTCCATTGATTAGATCAGAATAAATCGTAAAGTTGCTAACTAAATAATAAACAAATATTTTACTTCGGGAAAATACCACTTTTATTATTGTTTCGAACCGTCACACAGTGGTCCAATTTCTAAAAAAAAAGAGGACAAAAATGAGAAAGGTGAAGTTTGTAATTTTGAACTTATTACCCCGTAATACCTTAGGGGGGATAAGGGAAGGTCAAACATAGCTAACTGAGTACCGGTCTCGTACGCATCTTTTAGTTGTTCATTAATAACTTTTGTTAGCATGTGTGTTTTTGAAATCAAATGTGACGGAAGTTGAAAATAAAGGTGTGTAATCATTATGGATATGTGGTAAAGGATAATTTAATATTTTTATAGGGTGTACTTATTACAGGGGAATATTGGATTGTTAATATGTTTATTTATAAGAAATAGTTGTGAGTTTGATCGAGTTGGATGGTTTGCTGCTCTTGCAAGTATGAAGTATGTAGGTTATTTTAAAAAACAAAATTCTTACCCCAATGTGCCCGTTTGTTTTTTACACCAATTTTAAGTTTTTTCTTGTCTCACTTCATATTCATAATCAGCGACCTTGAAAACCTTTATATACCATTTTTTTGTTTCAATAAAACTAATTTTTTTATTTTTGCCCCCCATTTTGGATTCGCCGTTTTCAATTTTCAAAAAAGTAATATCAAATTCATAATCAGCGACCTTGAAAACCTTTATATACCTGTTTTTTCAATAAAACTAATTTTTTTAATTTTGCCCGCCATGTTGGATCTGCCATTTTGAATTTTCGAAATAATAATATCAAATTCATCATCAGCGACCTTGAAAACCCTTATACACTAGTTTTTGTTTTACTCAAACTAATTTTTGATTTTTGTCCGCTTTTTTTGGAAAATGGACCATTGTGCGCTAGTTAATTTTTAAACAGAAAATTTATATTCTGTTTGAAAATGAACTGACGGTTCGAAACAATATTGTCACAGTTTCCAAATAAAAGTGGCATTTTTGCGAAGCAAGATATTTGTATAAAAGTGGTATTTTGCAAAGTAAAATGTTTTTATTTATTAATAACGTTAATGTTTGTCTCAATTAACGCTAAGAAGAAAATTTGAAATATTATTTTACAAATTAAAATTCTTTGCTTTTCTTGTTAGTTGTGCTATATCATCTGAGCCTTAACTCCTGTACACAAGTAACTTAACATCTTTTCCGTACTATTTCTTCTTCATGCTTCAAATTCTCACATACAGTCTATCAAATGGTCATTTCTATTTTCTAACTTCAATTTAGAATTACATTTAAGAGTAAAACCACTCAAAGTTTAGCTGGAAAACACTGTAATGAAAAAATTGTTTGTCACTGAGCAAAAATGATCTAGAAATTTTTCTCAATTTTCATTAAAAAACAACGTTAGTACCAAAATTAATGTCGATGTCGTTTCAAATCGTCTTGAATGGTATATTCTTAAGATTAAAAAAAAAAAAATGAAGACATTGGCATCAAACAATTACAACGTCACGGTAAGTATTAAAGCTTCCTCTTCATCATCAATAAAGATTTTCTATTAAAAAGAACAAAGCCGAGAAAATTACACACATCAAATCTAATTACGGATCATCTATAGAAATGAATAATCAACAATATTAACTGAACGAGAAAAAAATACTTAGGTATAATCAGGATGGTGGCAAGAGTGTGGGTGAACGCCACGCCAAGCAGAAAAAAAAATGCAGAGAAATGTGAGAATAAAGATAATGTGAACAAGTTTATATGAAAATGCAATCAAGTGTTACGTAATCGTTGATTGAAATGAAATCGATTAAGTTTCACATAAAATGTTTTCAAGACACTAAGCAAGGCCCACAGTACCCGCTATACTCACTTCATCCACGTGTATATATATACTACAAAGATTGGTAGGTACTAGATAGGTATATCTACTGTGACAGGAATAACATTGCCTCAGAATTATACAGACTAAATAAAATAATTTTGAAAACCCACCACACACTAGTGATGTCGAGTGGAGATGCAGTTAGTCAATTAATTGACTAAAGTTGCTTTTCCGACAAAATTAGTCATTAGTCGAAAATATCGAGCATAGATTAGTCGATTAATCAATTAAATTTTTAGACGAATTCATGAATAAGGTAACCTATGTAACTCTTTCCAAAACAATGTTTTGAATTTAATTATTGACTTTTATTTTTAATTTTCTGTCCTTAACTCTGTGAAAATTATATTGTTAGAAAACTCAAAAAACCAAAGACTCTTGCTCCTGACACAAATTGAACTGAAAACTGTACAGTTGAAGCCCCACACACGTAACAATCAGTTAAACTTTTCGGTTCAAAAAATTGAAATTTCATTCGTCTCAGTTTAACTGTACAGTTTCGTTGAACTGAAACTGAAATACCCACACACGTAGAGGTTAAACTGTATAGTTGAACTGTTCAGTTCAAACTGCCAGTTGAAACTGTACGTGTGTGGTGGGCCTTAGGAGAGCACAAAACGTGTATAAATCTGCTCCATTTGTGGGTAAGAATGTTGAAGTTTTTCTGGAAAAGCAGCACTCACAAATTACTGGAAACATTGGACACAAAAATTGAAGTAAAGATTTTTTGAATCGACGGTCGATGCGCATGTCACTTTTAGTGATTTTACTATTCATTTCAATAAGATACACAGTGGGATTGTGTAAAATAATCTCTTGCTTGCAGATCACATACATTAATGAAATGTATAATTATTACAACTCCGAGCTTCAATAATATTATCCCAAGTGTTATCATTTCAGGTTCAATATCGATTGAACGTATTTGCGACTCTGTTGTATTTTTTCTTCATATATATTTTGTATGAAAGTAATTTTGGTTTTGCTTCTGTTCCATTTATGATAAGGCCAACATTAAGTCAGCCAATAATAGATTTTTAAATAATTCTAAATGTTACATGTACAGCAAATAGGTATTTATAAAACAAGTACATAATTTTATAAACGAGCCAATAGCACAGAAGGTGCGGTCATTAAGTTAAATTACATACCAGCGCCTAATAGTAATGCTGTAATAAAGAAAAATTATGGTTGTGAAGTGAAACAAACTCTATAGTGATTAGTTGATCATTGCTATTGGGATCTATCCAAAAGGAGGAACTTCAGAAAAATGGCTGACAAAAAGTACATTAATATTAGTTTTATATATGGTAACCAGTGGTATGTTAAGAAAAAATGAGAAATATTAGAACTATTTGTATTTGGTAAGTCCAAAACAAAGAGATTTTGTTGAAGGAGAGAAAATTTTACATCTGTAAAACAGTTAAAATGTGGCAAAAATATGAAAAAATAGATAAATGAGTTAATAAATAATTCAATTTAGAGTATACAAACGTCAAATTTAAATAGCAAACGTCATAAAATAACTGGAGAATTGTAAATGAATGGAAAAATCAAATCAATTGTATATGTATTTTCAGGTCTACAAAATTCAGCTGATAAATGAGATTTCAACAAATCCACTTTAAGAATAGTCTTTTTTTTCAACACTAGATGTCATACCGCCATTCGACAGATGCCAATAAATAATTTAAAATGATATCTGAATATAAAATGGGAATTTCTAGCATACACATTTTTAATATAAAATTATAGCAGGAAATACAATAACAATAAACTAATAAAAAACACAAACATGTACTTTTACAATTAACAAATACAATAACAAAGAATTAAAAAATAAAAAAATTAATCATAATATAAAATTATACTTTTATGTGTTATTCGTTTACAAATGTTATAGAAATCATCACACAGAGAGTGTGTTTATTCTTGGTCATACCTGTTTGCGGTATCATTGCACACATATATGATTCTGATCACTGATCGCGATCGTTCTCTACGATTGTTCCGGAGATTTCACAGATGCTGTGTGCTCGAACTGTAAAGTGTTAATAAAATTCTGTAATTTTTTTGAAGATTTCTTAGTAAAAAATATTAATATTTCAAGAAAAGAGAAGTTTGGAATAAATATTAATAATAGTACAAAAGATGTAATTAATATTAATTATGTATAAATTTATTAATATAGTAAATATATAAATAAAGTTAGCGTTTTTTTTTTATTGCCAAATTGAAATTGAAATTTATTAAGTAGACTGTTTTTTATGGCACTAGTGCTTTTTGCTTTTTATTTTACATCTAGTTCCATACTAACAGTATGATTTCTATGACTGAATCGTAGGTACATAAAAAACATTTTTTTATTTTGTGTTTTAAAACTTCTACATTTATAAATAGGAATTAACTTATATAGGTATTTATTACTAAAAAGAGTAGTAGATTATACATATTAAAATAATAACAAAGAGACGTCTAAAGAAAACCACCGTTACTCTTCATAACAGCCAAACACTTAACATTGTATGATAACAAGCCTAAAAGATAAATCAGTTATTTCATTTTTTGGAGACAGGCTGATTTTTAAAAACTTTTATTTAACTTGCTATGTTAGTATGTTGGTTTAGATCAAATCTTAGAATCAAAATTTAGACAGGTTCTAATTGAGCTAGAGGTTTCAAATTTTGCGTACGTGTCTAACCTTGATGACAATGCAGTATTGTATAATTAATTTTGCTCTAAATGGTCTGAAACTAAAATTGCTGATTTTTAGTCTTGCACAACTTTTTGACATTTCGAATTGTCAAATATTGTCCATTGATTTTACATTGCAATTTTTTGTTTCCATAGTTATGTTCGATTAAGATAAATTAACCGATTAAAATATAGGTAAAAAATTACTTCTTTAATTTTTTTTAAATTAATTGTGATTCGACTAAAAAGTAAAAAATAAATTAAAATAAAAAAATGTTTTTTTAAGTAAAAGCTTTTATTTAAAATGGGCTAAAAAAAATAAAATAACTTTTGAGTGAAGTTTGAAGCAATATGCAACATAATATATAAAAGCTTGAGGCGTTTAATTAAGTTTGGTAACTACTGAAAAGTAAAATAGCTCCACTTATATCCAAAATAGAAATAATTAATGATAACGCCTCAACCTTTTATAAATTATGTTGCATATTACTTCGAGCTTCACTGAAAAGTTATTTTATTTTTTTTAGCCCATTTTAAATAAAAGC
Source organism: Brachynemurus nebulosus (assembly GCA_035578155.1). Lineage (NCBI taxonomy): Eukaryota > Metazoa > Arthropoda > Insecta > Neuroptera > Myrmeleontidae > Brachynemurus > Brachynemurus nebulosus. The sequence continues at coordinate 27,366,035 of JAPWDM010000003.1, forward strand.
TTTTTCTTAAAAAACATTTTTTTAACTTTAATTTATTTATTCTAAACTGAGACATCTCTTTTGAGAATACGATCCTTGAATTTGTGAACACAAAGGACTAATACTTAATTTAAAAAAATCACCAGAAATTCTTAAATATTTAATTCATTTTTAACTAGTTACACGTAGGTATTAGTCCTTAATGTTACAGCGACCATAGTATAAATCAACCAATAATACCAATATTTATTATTATCAATAATAATTTGCATTCTATAATTCAATTAAGCTACGAAAATTAATATGAACACAAAATTATAGAAACGCGAGACAAAATCGAGACGCACGCGGGGCAAAATGGAAGAAATTTAGATATTGCAGTGAATCGTGAAATGTTTGGGAATTATAATTGGAGTATCTTCTAACACCTTCACCAACGACATTAAAGTCATACATTAGGTACATACAATATACAATCAGCCACATCACTCACCTCAAAAACATAGTAGAGAGGGAAGGGGGGGTCGTGAACACATACATATATACGTAAGCCATCCATTGCAAAATGTTTGCAACAACGCTATTTTCTATCATTCTGGCTTATAATTAAAACAAACATATTTAAGTGGGAGTAAAGTATCATCACACTTCTTACTTATACAGTGGAACACGTACTTCATAGAACAATTACAGTCGAATCTCTTAAATTTTCCGTGAAGAATCTGGCTTAAGATATCATATACATTAGTATACACGGGTGATTTGAAATAAGGAAAGACAATTGACATAAAAGACAATTGACATAAAATAAATTGATATTTAAGGGGGGAGAGTCCTCCAGAAGTTTCAAATTTTTCATTTTTTATTTTGCTTTAAAAGTTCATTTGAACCTTAAGGAATATATTTCTAATGTTTTAATTCCAACAGAAAGATTATCTTAGATAACGATAAACTGCTTTTAACTCTACTTTTCAAGAACGAAAACTTTTTAATAGCGTTTTTCTCAAAACAAGTTTTTTTCCGCGCCGTGGAACATAACTTAACAAGTTATTAAGGTATTAACTTGAAATTTTGTACAGATATTCTTTAAGATTTTGCATAAATTATTACCATAAATATTGTTTATAACAATTTGTTTATAAAAAAAAAAATTAAATTTCTTTCTTTTTGATTTTAAATTGTGAATAAAAAAAATTTCTCATTAGAAATAGGCATATGCAAAGCGTAATGACTTATTTTAATAAAATTTTTTTGTCCGATTGAATTCAGTTGATTACAAGAGGTTGGGCATTCCATGGCGCAAATTAAAAGAGTCAACTTGGAACAGCTGTAGCGTCGTCATTTTTTCTTCTATTTGCATAAAAATTTATGAGTGAATACACCATAAAATGTACTATACTATATAACTTCATTTGATACAATAAATGTATCCAGTTTCTTAATAAAAATTATTAAAAATCCTATTGTCTGGAGGACCCTCCCCTCTTAAACAAACGATTTTTATATATATATATATATATATATATATATATATATATATATATATATATATATATATATATATACAGGGTGTATGTAATTTGGTTTAACTTTTGGTAAATTTTTATAAAAATCTTTTACTTTTGGTGAATTTTGATAAAATTTTACCCAATTGTTTGGAATTAGATTCTTATGTGAACATTATAATGTTTGTACTGCTACTGATATAAGCGTTAAAGTTCGTATGACATATTTATGAAGTAATACGATAGTTCCGAAGAAAGCAAATATAATAAGATTTGAAAATTACACCCTGTATATATAAAATGGTTTGTTTATTTTAAAAGTTGTTTTCAGTACCTGGTAATTTAGCCACGTAATTGCCTGTTCTTTTCTCAAAGTATTTTGATAGTGGTGAAGTGGTGTACTTTTAATAAAATTTTAATTGTATTATTGATAGGTTTCACTGCAAGTGACTGCAATATGTAGGTACATATGTACATATCTATATAAATGCTTAGATAATATTCATGCTCTTCCTATTTGATATTATTATTGAATATGTATGAATGGAGATGAATAGATGAGTGCGCTTCTAAGCTATGAATATTACTGAAATTGAATGGGAATCGTCAATAAGTATAATATTATGTATACTTATGCTATGCTTGTTCGTCGCTTAAGATTAAATCTAATGATGGAACATGATCGCAATTGAATAGTGCAAATAAATTGGATTTATTGCTATATGGAGTGAATTAAAAATTTTGTACCGTAGCTAGAAAAATAAGAACAGCCGCGAGCAGTAGAGCCCCATCACGGGAATCGAATCTTCTCCTTGTTTTCGATAGTTTTGATACATCTAAATGCGATTGAAATTTATGCTTTTGTTGTTTAAAAATTAAAAAAAATTTGGCGCAATAATGGTGGCGGTGACGGTTAAATATTGAAAAACCACCAAACGGCAAACTCAATCCATATAAAAATTTCAACCCTTATATTAGATTTATTAAAAAGCATGAAACTTTGGTGTAAAAACCCTGGATATTAACTCAATTCATATTCAAAATTTTAGACATCCACGTTTATTTGAGCGGCCTATATCCGTGCCTGGTTCTCGAAAAACACGAAGAATCGTTGTGTAATAATGACATAGACGGATATAAGAAAATGGATAGATTAATAAATTATTGTTTTATTATATGTATATGCAAGTGTATTTTTAACCCTTTCGAACATTTGAATCACTATGTAAAATATTAATTTTCATTGCTTTCTTATCCATAGGTACTTTTTCAACCCACATTCTGATGCTTGTGAACTAAAAATAAATTTTAATATTATGGCTACATTTAGAAGCAGTGCAAATGATATCGAATTATCTATTGCTTACAATATTTAGCGTAAACTTTATTAGATAGTCTCATAGGTAGTATATACAGGCTGGCCCAGAATTTTATGCTATAATTACTAGAGCTGATAGTGCGTTCAAAAATAATGGTATCTATTTATATAATTATATCCTTTTTTAAAAACTCATTAATAAGGGAGGTACAATCTTGTAAAGCAATAAAATAATAAAAACAATATTTTTTTGAATATTTTTCATACGCTTTCGAACAACGGATTAATATTTTGGGGGAGCGTACTTTGTGCAATTATGATTAAATTTATATTAACACTTGCTCCATCATTTATGACTAAGGGGTGGTTTTGAGTGGTAGATATAAGTTATCACATCTTCTCCTTTTATAATTTGCGTTATTTGAACAAAATTCTTAATAGTTTGATTCTCCAGATAACAGTACTCAAAAAATGCATACCTGTTACACTTCGATAAATAATACCGTTTTCGAATAATTTAAAGCGTACACCGCCTAAAATTTATCTCTCCTAACATTATCCCTTAATCATAAGTGGCATAGATAATTTCCATACACACTCCTAAAATATGAGTCTATTATTTAAGAGTATCAATTTCCTTGTTTTTAAAAAGTGGTTTTCTTTTCTCTCCTTTACACATTATCTCTTTTCTATATATATATATATATATATATATATATATATATATATATATATATATATATATATATATATATATATATATGTATACACCAATATGCATATATATATATATATATATATATATATATATATATATATATATATATATATGCATATGGGAGAGAAAAGAAAACCACTTTCTTAAATAAAGAAAATTGACACTTTTAAATAATAGACTCATATTTTAGGTGTGTGCATGGAAATTATCTATGCCTCTTATGGTTAAGGGATAATTATCTATCTATCTATCTATCTATCTCTCTCTCTCTCTCTCTCTCTCTCTCTATTTATATATATATATATATATATATATATATATATATATATATATATATATATATATATATATATATATAGATTGAAAATAATAATGCTACCGATGTGATACTTTATAATCAATAAAACTAGAAAATTAAATTATGCCCATTATAAATGGTTATGAAAAGTTTTTAATGGTCATTAGTGGATGATAGTTTAATAGTTATTGAATCACAACTTACTATCAGAGTTGCAACAGTAATTAGGGTTATTAAATTATAAATTTTTATCCTGGATTCTACAAGTAAAATTTTCTGTTAATAGAGCAACAGTCAGATGATAAATTAAAGAAATTTGAACACCATATTCCGTTTTTATGTTTAAAAAGATTAAAATACACTCTTACAAAACATAAGGCAAAAAAATCACCGACGTTCCATTAGTTAAATCCAACACGAAGCTGAGGCACCTTAGAGTTAACTAGATTTACAAAGTAAGTAGGCCCCAAGTGATTTTCCGCCTTTCCGGAGTGTCTTTATTAGGTTTTTAGTGTGTTAACTATATTTTTTTACGTAAGTTTTATTTAAAAAATTGTATATAAGTACGTATATATTCAACAAGATTAATTGTTTCTAGAACATAATATACCTATGTTACTATTAATAGTTATTCATATTATAAAAAAGATTAATTAAATTTAAGTATTACTTTATTTTAATTTGTATTACTTTTTATAATTATGAATTACAAAAAATATAAAAAACTTATATAACTTATATATTAATATAAATATAAGTATTTCATTGAAATGAAAAACAATGAAATATTTAATATTTTTATATGTAGGTACCTTTTATTTAAAATATTCCGTTAAAAATTACCATAACACTAGTACAGATATCTATTAGAACATTATCTACACTAGTGAAATTTCTATATTACAACGAATGAGAAGCAATATCAAGTAAGGAAAATATGTATGTAACTATATATAATAAGTAAATATGGTATAATCAACAGCAGTTAATACATTCATTACTGAAATTCAGTGTACCATGTCTGGCGGTAACAGTTAAAGAGAAATTTTCAAATTAAATTAAAATTTCAGCAATATGTTTAATGTAAAATTTAAACAAATTAACGTAACATTTGCTGTCGGCATTAGGGGGACAAGAATGTACATGGTACTTGTAAATTTGTTAAATGAAAAGAAGTCAGAAAAAACCCATAATTATATATTTTTAAGGAGAGTATATTAGCAATAATGTGCTTAAAAAAACCAAATAAGTATAACCCCATAAAACTCTTCAAACTTACACTAAAAGAAATACAAACAAATTTTCAAGTGTACTCTGTTAAGTTCTTTTTTTTTGTAATTTTTATTGTAATATTTTTTATTGTAACTTTTGAAAATTCATTGTAAATTATTTCGTTAAACTACATAAATTTTCTCAAGGCAATAGTCCATATATTTTATTTCATTCAAGTAAGTAAATTATCAATTATGTATACGAACAAAGTGTTATAATAAAATTTCTTGCAAAGAAATATTTACGTTAAAGCACAGTTTTATGAATAAATTATTTTAATATTGCTCACTAGCGCGCTCTATTATAATTTTTGAATTTTCATTTACCTTCGTACGTATGCGATATATACATACATTATATTATGTACAATGCAAGAGTAATATCATGTTCTGTAATGATATACTGATAAGTGTAACATTACATATAAGTTGCGCAGATGGGCGAAAATACGAAAATACTTGTTGCAAAAATGTCCCAGACCCGTTGTGTCAGACAGCCAAAAAAAGTGAAAAATGTCACTGCTTCTAACTGATATTGGTCTGGTATAAATTATTAAAAAATTTTAACTATTTTCCAGCCATCAAAAAGTGCTAAAAGAGCTAAATTTATTTACATAATTCATCGAAATATTTTCTTTTTTTATGTTTTATTTAAGAATTGTATGTATATGAAATATTAAAGATTTATATATATTGTTTAAAAAATTTTACATTAAATATATATTCAATAAGATTCATTGTTTCTAGTACATATATTTTTATTAATAGGTATTTATATTATTAAAAGGATCAAATAAAATTGTATAGTGTTTATTTAAATTTTTATTAATTTTTATAATTGCAAATTACAAAATAATAAGCACTTTTTAAATTCTAACAAAAAAAGTAAATGTCAATAGAGAGTTGGTCTCACAAGTACCCAGGGCCGGATCTACAGTTATTACGAGCTGAGACAAATATTGGCGCCCTCCGTGACAAAAATGCAAAATTAAAAATTTTGGCGCACCGATATTTTTAAAATCTTTCTCTGCAAAAAGCAAGGAATGAGCAAAAAAAAACAAACGTCATCACTTTGAATTTTTGCGCTTAAGTTGGATTTTGGCTCCTCTAATACTACAAAAAGCAAAACTTCAGCATTCGATTTCACCGTTTTGGCGCCCCTCAACTTGCGTTTTTGGCGCCCCTAAAAGCTTGCAGGGGGACACGTGTCCAGCTGCCCCCCTCCTAGATCCAGCCGTGCAAGTACCTACTCTAACAATTTCGTGAATTTAGATGAAATTTTAACAATATAAAGTCTTTTCGGCAAACTATGTACGTGAACCTACAAAAAAGATAAACACGTACATAAAATCAAAATAGCTATTTATGCAACATGTACATAATGAAAATATTTAGGAACGAGTCATGGGAAATCTCTTCGTGAGGAAAGATTGGCCTCTACTTAAAATTTGAATGGTATTTTTCAGTGGACACGATTTTTCAAAAACTAGTGTACCGACCTTATAGAAGTTTTACACACTTCTTCAAAATGCATTGACTAGTAATTGAACGAAGGTTTTTTTTTCGATTAAAACTAATTTTACAAGGTTACACGTAGCGAAAATTGTACCAAAAATTGAACTTTTTTGGATACAACTCTGTCAGAAACTCAAATTTTTATTTTTTTTTAAATCCTTTGTTCAATCACTATAGGGGAGGGGGCAAAACGGGGTACTTAAGAGACCGTTATGATTTTAAGGACTGAAATATGCTGAATATTATTATTTTCAGTCGTAATTAAAGTAAAATAATCAAATTTCGAGCTGCCTTAGGAAAAAAATTTCTTTTTTGCGGAAAAAATGGGGGTACCCATTAATAATGTAAGATTATAAATATATTCATAAGAAAACGAAGGTACTAAATAATAATATTTTTTTAGGAGTAATTTACGTAAAACGAATCACCATTTACTTATATTAGTAGTGGATGCAGAGACGAAAAATAATTATTTTTTTATTGATATATTACAATATATTTATAATATACTATAATATATTTATCTGGTTTTCAATATTATCAAATTTTAAAATATAAAAATTTTTACCAAATTTTTCGGTTACCCCATTTTGCCCCCCCCCCCCTCCCCTAATTATACTTATCTACTAACAGAAAAAATTTTGTTTTTTAGTTTTCGATAAAACTATCATGAGTTATCGTGATCACTGCCAGGATACTTTTTTTTGAAGTTTCCGAAAACCAAGTATCACCAGCTACAATTTTCAAATTTTTTTGACGTATTTTTGAAATGTTGCTGTTTCATGTGCTTAACATTTTGAATAAAATGATTAGCGTATATTATATATTTTTAAAAAAATAAAGAAAATACTTTCTTTTCGGCTTCGAGATCCACGCACCCCGTTAAGCTCACGTTTGAAAATTTTGATTCATGATCATAACGCATTCGATTTTCAAAGACTTAATAATTATTCATGTCGAAGAAGTACGGACGCGACGTACGTATATTGAGCGGGACTTGTATCGTTCACGTATGTATATTATAATTACGAGAGTAAGTTTTACGTAACTGTTCACTCTGTGCGCTCATAATGCATTTTGTTTTTAATAAACTATGCGCTTGTATACGACTCCACAGGCTATACAGGCTATACGGGGCTACACAAACCAGTTACATATGATATTACAATATTATATTGTGTATTTATTTTAATTCTGTATAAAAGTTTAGAATGTTATGAACATAAAACCGTTGGATATTTCATTTTTAGTACATATGTTTGTTTTACGACCATGTGTCGTGGTAGATCATATTACTTACAGCATATATATCTGCGAAAGCTATGTAGTCAGTAAATTTTTAATGAACCCCAGGATAAAAGTGTGATGTGTTAAGATTATAAGTTGTTATAGGTATTACCAAATATGAAATAATCTGATGAAAGTACACGATATGAAGCGGCCGCAAGAAAGTGTTTAAACTGGGTTATAATTATACTAGTTTATAGTTTCTTAACTATTTTTATATACCTCGAATGAAACCAACTTTTACCGAATTTCCAGATGGAAAATTCACTTGTCACAGTCGCTGTTATGGTGGGACTTAAAAGACGGGACTGGCATAGAAATTTGTTTTGGTATCTTCAGAACTCGAAAATCGAATAAATCGAGTTTGGCTATAAAAAATGTAATTGTTAATTTTATTACCTAAAATATAAGGTACAGAAAATATCAACTCCATATGATGTTTGACGAAACTGCCATTGTAACCATTGAAGAAAATTGAAGAAAGGCACTGGCGTCTTGAATTGGCAGGATTTCAAGTAAAAATTTTGAAAGAAAAGATATAATATGTAATTTGTATGTACCTATAAATACTTCCAATTTTATTAAAATATCTCAAATAATCCCTAAAAAAATATAGTTGTAACGTTAAGGGTTGCCACCCGTATTTTCTCCCTACTATCGAGATTAGAGTTCTGAGATTAGACGTACGGATATTTTTGATGATGGACAATAAATATATAAGATAAGACGCCTTCATCAGGTGCTAAACCATTCTCATATGTTTATCCGGCTTGACCTTTCTGTTTTTATTTTTAGCATATTAAAATGTCATATTTGATATTTCTTCAATGTGAACAAAATTTTTAAAATCTGTAAGACTTAGGATTTTCACTTTAGTTTAGTTGTAAACTAATAGAACACATAATATAATACATATATACTTTTAGAGATAGTGAACCTTGGGTTTTTGGCAAAATCAGTGAAGCTAAAAGACGTGCAGAAGGATCTTCATTCATATCCATTTTATTTAAGTCTTTTTGAGGATCGTAATCATCGTCACATGAAATTGGACCCCTCAGAGTCATATTAGAAGCATAATAATTACATATATGAAATTTGACGTTTAAAAAAATATTTTTTGAGTGTTTCCTTCTTCTTCATATCTAAACTTTTATTTTTGCAAATTATAATGAAATACATTTAATATTTCGTTAAAAAATGATTTTATCACATTTTTGTAAATGTTTTGACCATAATTGAAGCATCAGCAAATGAATAAATAGGTAAAGCTCTGGTCAGATATTATTATGTTATGTACTATGAGTGTAAACTTAAAGTCTTAATGCATCTTAATTATTTCGGAATTGCAGGTACAGTAATTTCAAAAATAACAAATTAATGAAGCATCCTATATGCTTCTGCATATTTTCTTACGATGTTCCTTACATTTATGACAAAGAAAACTTTCGTATTCTTTCGAACAAGAATTTTCAATTGACATACAAAATCTATCCTATAAATATTCTGTTTTATTTTCTTCGTGGCGGAACCCTTACAAAATTGTTTAAATACTTTCAAAATTTATTTTTACCAAATATTATAAAATTTTTAGTGGAAAGAACTTTTAATGTAAAAGTAAAACAAAAAATCATTTTATCCAAATCTAAATACCATATTTAAAAGTTTACAATTTACAGAAATAAAATAAGTTACGAAAATTATGTTATTGCCAACAGTTTGACAATATTTAAACTCTCAAACAAGATGTTGATTTTCTTATAAATTCTAATTTTTGGATAAAATATTATTCCGGGAATATTTTCCATTAAAAAGTTTTATTGGTGCAAAATATATAACCCAACAACAATGTCGCTTTACATGCATACATATATCTACACTTAGGAGTATTACCTCCCTATATTCCCTCCGCCATTCTCTGTTTAGTTAGTTAGTTGTGTGTAACATTAAATGGAACACAAGAGGCAAAGAGGCAAGAGGTAAATATTTATGTAAGAGGCTGACTTGGTAACCAGATGCGATGGTAAATACTTTACTTGCCATTTTATTATTGCCAACATAGAGGTACCTATCATATGCTATCCTGTACCATAGTGGGGTATGATTATATTATGCAGGTTAATGTTAATATCCCAAGCAAATAACATTATAAGTACGTATTGTGTTCGTACCTCGATGTATGTAAGTATATATTTTGAAATAATTATGTTTGTATAAACCATATTGTTCGAGGTACAAGCCAATAAAAAAATATTCGAGTATATAAAATTCTGGTTAGTATCAGACTGCTTGGATGCGACAATGGAAGCAGAAGAAAAACGAGTTGATTTACACTTGGGGAATTTTAATATTTAAAGTTGGACTTACCCTTTAGCAGTTCGTCGGTTTAGAGGGCAAATAGTTTTTGCACACGGTTAGAGCAAAAAGTTTTTTTGCTTCTCTTGTAAACTTGCAAAGCAAATATGAGTTAGTATGTTTACACTATGTGCCGGTCTATTACCTATTCTAATTTACCTATTGTAGATATAGATTTTCCGCCAAACCGCGTATATAGCAAGGTCATTGCGGATTTGATATTTTAAGGCAGGAGTCGGCAAGCCGCATGCGGTTCGATGCAAGTTTGTATGTGATTCACCAAACAATATAAATTTTCGAACAATTTGCTCTGCTTATGCAGAAATGAGCATACTTTGTGCTTTTTTTTATTCTCCGATGTCATTATAAATTATAACATGTAAATAACACTTACTAAAATTTGTTTTCATCTTGATTTTTAATAATATTTATATTCTGTTTAAAATATTTCGTTTTTCTCGAAATCTACTTGATATAGAATTATTGTTCAAATAATTTTTCTTTTTAGGCGATTTTTCTCCTCTTTCCAGCGGTGTAAGGAAACATGGCAAAAACTTGAGGAAATTTTGGCAAAAAACTTATTTTTTCTACAAAATCTTTAGGCATCTTTGCATCGTTTCGGCAATCGGACGTGTCTGACTTTTTAGACTTCCAACATTTTCACTAAATTTCGTAAAAACAGGATGTTTCATTTAGAGTTATCGCGCGGAGTGGCGTCAGTGGCTTTAATAGCTAAATTTTTGATTCGAAAATTTGGTAAAGAACCTATTTAAGCTACATGCTACATTACAAAATATTTGACTGTGCGGCTCGCTAAAAATAATTTTTAAAAAATAATAATTGTAAGCGAAGTTTTCGGGCTCTTTTCACAAATATTATATACACTATGCTTTTTTAAGGCTTGACTTCATAAAGTATATTAAAAATTGTATCTATATTTAACACTATAGTTGCCGCTACTTGTAAGGTGGTAAATAAGGTAAACAAATTCGGGATTAGTTATTGCGATCGGCCCAAATATATACCATATTTGATACGTAGTTATAGTATACGGTAGTAGAATTCAAGGTGAATGTGTGTGTCAGTTTTAGTTAAAATATAAACTAATTAAAATTTTTGTTACATTTAATTCGTATACTTATAAAATAATTTCATTAAAAAATTTGCTAAAACCTACAATCGTATTGTAACCCCCAATGATTTAACGGAGTATTTAGACCCGCATGAAAACAAGCACAAGCAAATAAATCTTTCACTGACAGAGGCGATTATATAATCTTGCTTTAGAGAATTAGTCGGGTTTTATTTTTGTCAGTGTCAGGGTTTACTACAGCATTTCCCCGTATTCGAGTTGGTTACTTACCAAAATTATATTTATCCAGCGCAAGCCTGTCTACGATACAGAGTCCAGTAATTTTCTTAACAAAAGTTCTTACAAAAGCAACCTTCAAAATACGAAAATATACAGTTTGGGTCAAGTCATTTCACAGTGTTGTTGACTTAGTCAATTCGTAACATTTTTAAATCGTTGTTAAAGCTTTGATGACACTGAGTCCGTCTACAAGCTACAAGTTGGCAAGTTTAGAAGCTGGCGACTCAGTTATAGTGCGATAGTAATGATAATGAAACAACTACCGACATACTGACAGCTAGTTCATTAGCAACTATGATGACACACGGCTAGTTTACTAGCTAACAAGCCTACACGCCAGCGAGTAGCGAGTAAAGTAGCCTGGCTTTCAACTTTTGTCGCAGCTTTTTTACAAGCTGCTAGTTGGCTAGTGAACATGATAACATTGGGCGAGTTTACTAGCAGCTTGTAAACTCGCCGGCTACTAGCGAGTAAACTCGCGCAGTGTCATTGAGGCTTAAGTGAAATACTTCTAATTTACACTGTTACACTATAAAATGTTAAAACTTCCGAATTTTTGTCACTCACTGTACCTGACTAGAATATAATTCTAGGTATTTAGTTTTATGAAAATATCTTTGTTCTCTCTTGTTTCCGGCACTATAGACGTACTTAACGAAACACACGATAGGTATATACTATATATATACAATATTAAAATGATGCAGATTTCTTCATTTAAACTTTTAGTATTGAGATTTATATAATTTTCGCTCGTTTATGGCAAAAAAGGTTAAATTTACTAATAATAATTTATAAAGAGTTGTGGCGGTAAATGTTGACTAAGTCGACTAATTTCTAATATTCCTAGTGTTATAATGAGCCACGATGATTTTTAGTACCTATAAGGCAATAATCTTAAACACTTCCTTTTAGTTAGGAAGATTAATAAAAATATTTGTACATGCTGGACAGAAGTACCAATTTTTTTTTATTAACTAATCATGCCCTAAGCTTCAAACTTTGAGTAGGATCCATTTAAAATTGTCAGCCACATGGCGACCATTTTAAAATATATACCTACAAATTCAGATTAAAATATTTTTATTGAATTTTCCCATAGCGAAATGTGTAATTTTTATGAAACATGGTATAAACATACAATGTCACATAGCCTAGGTTAAGCCCCTGAACCAAAAAGATTGAATGATGCAAAAAGGGTTTATCGCAGCTTTTTTTCCTGCCAAAACTTTTTTTTTCATTTTTCAACTTTTTTTTCCATTACAAATATGTAAATTTAAAAATAACCAATTGATAACCATTAGCCATGGATATTGTAAAGAAACTTTCTTGACATATGCAGCTGCAATGTTCTGTGTACTTCCAGTCTTTCTTTTTACTTAAGTTTTCCACTACAACCATTCTTCCTATTTTACAAATAAAGCCGATCATATTTTACAGCCGAAAGCCTTCGCTGTAGACTTTCGATGCCACAGGTAATCTAATTCAAATTGCAACCCAAGTTTAATTACCTTCATCAAGGAAATGTTCTTATTTTTTGACCAAAAAAATCACAATTTCCAATCAGTTTTTTCTCACTGATTTTATAACGAGAGGTACATTTCTTTCCTTATATTAAACAAACATTTAAAATTATAAAATTTTCGTTTACTTTTCCTTCATTTTTATTATAAGGGGCGTTAAAGTAGAGGTCGCAAAAGAGAGGATGAAACTGTAACATCGGATCCAAGATATTTGAAACAAAAATTTCAAATGGCATTTTATTACAAATTGTGTTTTTTAGTGTGCAAATTAGAATACTGTCAAAATTTTAAAAATTGTAACTATGGCGCGATACGTCAATCACGTTTTAGGGTATAAAAATACATTTACGGGAGGCGATAAATATTAAACAAGTGTATATTAAGCCCACGATTTTAATTTGCATACTTTCAGTTAGTTTCATAAGTTAATTATTTTTTGAGATATCAGTATTACCACATTAGAAAAAATTATTTCGCGGAAACTCCGCGCGTGCAAAAGAAACGCGCCCTTTTTTCTTACTTCGTTTACAAATTATAATTATGCAAATATCTCCAGAACCGTTAGCAATTTTCATTCAACTTTATTTTTGCGCTTTCCATTAAAATTATGGGAAAAAAATCGATTTACCAACTTTGTACTTTGATACTTTGATTTATTTACTTTATAGTACAAAGCACTTTGATTTATTTAAAATGAAATTTGATACAACGTAAAGCTTTTTTATAAACATAATAACTCAGAAGTCAAATTAAGCTCAATACACAAAACTAATATGACTTTAAGTTATACCAATTGGGGTAAAAATTTAATTTTTTTCAAGTATCTCGAAAACGGTATGACATAAATAAAAAGTTTGAATTAGCCATATTGCTATATTTAAAGATCTAGATATTGATTAGAAATTACATCAACACAGGTGGCTACGGATTAAAATATAGGAGTTAATTTATTAAAAAGAGAGTAAAAAATAAAATATATTAAAATTTTGTTTACAGATTTCAAACCTACGTAAAAATATCTAATTGACGTGTTTTTGCCTAATTTCCTAATATTAAGTCTAGGGTTAGTTAATTAGAGGGTAACCGTGTCGACATAATAGTACTATTCGAGCAATTGAAGAACTTCTTCATGAAAAGTAGTTTAAGACAATTAGAATAACGTAGTATTGAAATTAGGCTTGTTCTATAACATATTCAAATTTCATCAGAATCGATTAGGCTTTGTAAAACAATTAATAATTAAATTCTAAAAATGATGAAGTAACAAAATGTATGTGCTGAAGTAGCAGATAACATAAAAATATGTTTTTTGATAAGCTGATTCAAAATAAAAATTTTAATGAATAATTTCACACAACTTTCTGCGGACTGACGAAATACTTTCGCGGACCGACGGTTGAGAAACACTGGTGTTTCTCGTGCGGGCGGTTGAGAAACACTGGTGTAGATTGTGACCGATATATGTATCAAAACAGCAAATTTTGAGAAAGCGAACAACGTCGCGGGCACATTTAGCAAGTATATTTACTTGTCAATAACATTATAGGTTCTTGGAGAACATTGCTCAAGATGGCCGCTTTGTAAGTGATGAAACTGAGTGGATCCTACTCAAAACTTAAAGATTAGAACTTAACCAATATGTAAACCAAAATTGGTGCTTTTGTCCGGCGTGTCCACATCAAACCAATATTTTGCATTAATCTGCCTAACTATTTTAGTTACAGAGGATATAGTTTTTTTTATTATGCTATATTTGGAATTTAGGTACAGCTTCTATTTTAACAGATTGTGCTTTAAGTGTTAAAACTCACTCTCAAAAAATGTGTGTGATTATGACATTTGCTGTAATAGTTGTCAGCTTAATTCATCAATTAGCATAAAAGTGGTATATTTAGCTAAAAATTTACTTACGATGGCATCAACATCTTTAACTTTAACTGAATGTAAATTTACAACACTATACCTTGTGTTAAAAAATTAAAATTTCACGGCTTATAATATTTGCAGCATCAAGATAATTACAATATTTGCAGCACACAAGAGTGTCGTCTCCATATTTAAAAGAAAAATTATTATTTCTCAAAAATGAATAAATCGACTTAAAGTACACTAAAAGCACTATTACGCATTTACTTAGTAAGTTGTCCAGACTTCATTATTGTCGAGAATTTGTGGGCACCGTTTTGGCATACTTTTTCTAAGATTTTTCGCATTTGTTGCGGTAACGACCGCCAGAGAGCTCAGATATGGCGGCACACCTATTTTAATAAAAGACCAAGTATATCTGGCAGAAACCCATGTGTAAAAACACGCTTCATCGGTAAAAATTACATTATTCTAATCACGATTCAAATTTTGCATAACCCACAAGCGTCACTTTTTGACATGCTCCGATCTGAGGAAAGATTTCTGCATCGTACTACGCCAAGAAATATTTGCTTCGTTTAGTCGCCTATTCAGAGTCATTATGCTAATATTTACTTCCTTTTTAGCCAATAACTTTTGTCCTTATCGCAGTGTTAAAAAAGGTTTTCGTTGAAATAACTTGAAAATGGTTTTATCTTCTTTTTCAAAATACCCTCGTATTTTTTCTTTCTCGGGAAAATTGTGGACGTTTTTCTGACCCTTATATTGCAACATCCACTTCCATACAATGTCTTCTGACTTGTGCATATATTAAGCAGTAGCTTTATAAGTCATTTTAGGTCTTTTACCGTGAATACACAAGAACATATTGCCTCAAAACATTTTGCATATGACGCACTCATTTTAGAAATGTTGTGATCTTATCGCAATATAAAGTAATACTGGCGTCTCAGGCACAAAGCATAATAGTCTATCCTACCCTTCAACGAATGGTACAATAGTGGAGTGTCCTAATAGTTTTCTCTTGAAATTAATCGACGCTCTTTTGTGACAGACTGTATTTCAACAAAAAAAAGAAAAAAGAACTACTAATGTTCTATTTTATTTGACATTAGCAGCCGTCATTTTTTTTTAAAACATTACCTAGCTGATGTGATACATTCCTATTTTTCATACATTCAGTTCCCGAAGAAGCGATATAATTAGACATATTTTATCGCCTTGACTTTGTTTTGTTGTTCGTTTGGTCTTTATTGTGGTATTGTTTATCTAGGTACCTATTTAAATTTTAGAATTTGCACGCAGTTGAATAGAAAAGTTTGAATTATTCCAAATAATTCTATAGCCGATTTTCCTAAACAATCTTGTATACTCACTAGCGTACATATAATTAACGTATCTTTACAAATTCCAATAGAGTTATAGATGAAGTAATAATTACGTTTTACATCATTAGGTGCAGCTACTACTAAGTAAATTTATCAAGTGAAACCTCATTAAATCAATAGGATCGTCATCTAAATCAATTGATCTGGAAGACATATCGTCAATGTATAAATTGTAAACTTTAATATTGACAAACTTCAACTGAATTGGGAAATCTTGTTGGTTTATCAGTTTCGTATATCCGTTTATAGATAAATGTTTTACCTTATAAAATAGTATACAGTGTGTTTTTTATGGAAAACTCTTCAGCTGTTTGCACCGATTTTAAAAATCGTAACGTAACGTAAGCTTAACTAAATTTTAGAATTAAATTATGGATGTGGCTATTTATACATACAGTATGTATACGCAATTGGCTATTTATACATACAGTATGTATACGCAATTGACTATTTATACATACAGTATGTATACGAAATTGGCTATTTATACATACAGTATGTATATGAAATATTTTGTTTAAACATGCAGTATGTATACGCAGTTGACTACTTATTCACAATTACCGTAATTTCTGATGTATACTGCGCACATTGAGCACCAAAAATATCGTCCAAATTTCGTGGTGCGCGTATTAAAATGGACTTTTCCACTGGTGACAGTAAAATAACTTATAATAACAAATTTATCGATTCTAATAATAACGAATTTCTCGCGTACCACCGATTGAATTTGGTATAATTTTTTTAGCTTAAGAACGGATTTTTGGGGGCGCGAACCGGAAGTTGCATATCTGAGGACTAAAAAAAGGTTTTCTTTATTATTGTAATAAAAAATAGAGGCAGATTCTTATAGAATTTGATAAGTGGAACAAAAAAGGAAGAACAAATTTTTTCGATATCCTGTTTAGTTTTCGAGATAATATGTGTTGTATTTCTAAAACTTACTATGAGATAATGGATTGTGTATTACACACATACACATACACATATACGTAGTATCAATTTTTACGAATATAAACTCAGTTTTAAATATAATTTTTGAATGGTATATTTTGGTTTTTATTCATGGAAATTAGTGAAAAATGAACGGGACATCACCAATGAATCCTCTTTCTTGGGCAAAGGGTAATTATTTATAAATGTGTCTCGGCGTGTAATCACTTCAAAATTATTTAATTACCCTTTTCCTGAAAATGAGGTTTTAGTGATGTCGTCCGGTCCATTTTTCACATACTTCTATCAATACAAGCCGTAATATACCTACAATAATTGTCTATCCAATATAGTAATTTTGGCAAATTTGACACGTAATATCACGAAAACTAAGCAAAATATTGAAAAACTTCATTCTTTCTTTTTTGCGCTACTCACCAAGTTCCATAAGAATCGATCTTTATTTTTTGTTACTATGGTAAGGGGAAACATCTTTTAGTAACCCTTAGGCTTGAAATTCGAAGGGTAGAAAAATACCCTTCAGGTCCGCGTCGCCAAAAATCCGCTTAGGGGATAACTACTTAAGCCAAAAAGATTATGTAAAAAAATAATTCAGCTCAATCGGAGGTATTCAGTTATTATAATTGTGTAGTTATTATAAAAATATTAATTGTAATAATAGCGCATTCAGTCAGTATGTATAAGTAGCCAACTACGTAATCAGTTTAGTTTAGGTACATAACTACATACTGCAGGTTTAAATAGCCAATTCAGTATACACATATCGTCAGCTAAGTATTGGTTTGTACCAAGTCAACTTTTTAAATATTTTTTCTAGATAGTTGTTTTGTTAGTTTTGGACATTGAGGAAGCCGAAACCTCAATCAGAATTTTTTTTTTTTAAAAATTGACTTGGTACAAACCAATACTCAGCTGACTATATGTATTAAACAGCCAATTTTATATACATACTATATATGTATAAATAGCCAATATCGTATACATACTGTATGTATAAATAGCCAATTGCGTATACATACTGTATGTATAAATAGCCACATCCTTAAATTATTGGAGAATGGATTTTGTAAGATTTTGTACAACATATTTCATGACTGGGCGAAAGTGTTATATTTTTCTTTTACCTACGTTAATTAAATCATTAAAAATATAAAGAGAAAATATGAAAATTATTTATACATTGTAGCGAGACCCAAAAATTCGCGTTAGTATTTGATATTCTAGTTTTCAATTATCTTGTGTTTAGAGTTATCAGAATCAAACTTACACATATTTTGTAATGTAGTATGTAGCTTAAATAGGTTTTTTTACCAAATTTTCGAACCGAAAATTCAGCACCATATTAAAGCCACAGTCGCTACTCCGTGCGATAACTTTCAAACGAAACATCCTGTTTTTACGAAATTTAGTGAAAATGTTGGAAGTACAAAAAGTTAGACACGTCCGGTTCCCGAAACGATGCAAAGATGCCTAAAGGATTTTGTGGAAAAAATAAGTTTTTTGCCAAATTTTCCTCAAGTTTTTGCCATATTTTCTTACACCGCTGGAAAGGGGAGAAAAGTCACCTAAAATGAAAAAATATTTGAACAATAATTCTATATCAAGTAGATTCGGAGAAAAACTAAATTTTGTTAACGGAATATAAATATTATTAAAAATCAACATGAAAAAAATTTTTAGTAACAGTGTTATTTACATGTTATAATTTATAATTACATTGGAGAATAAAAAAAAGCACAAAGTGTGCTCATTTCTGCATAAGCAGAGCAAATTGTTCGAGAAATTATATTGTTTGGTGAATCGCATAAAAACTTATAACAGACCGCATACGGCTTGCGGGCCGCTGGTTGCCGACTCCTGCCTTAAAATATCAAATCCGCAAGTTTACAAATATATGAATAGAAGTGATATTTTTACAGAGTTTTATGTTTTATTTACAATATAATAGTCTATGTATTATAATAAAATATAAAAATATGTAATTTATTTGAACTGTATCCAAATTTTGCTAATATTGTGAGAGCTATATTAACTTCTACAATTGATCTACTACCATTGTATCTACAGATCATTTTTAAGACTGAAGATAATAAAATATTGCTTCGAATCTGCTACTAGTCAAGATCCATTTACTTTTTCAGTAATTTTATCTGTCTTTCTATACCAAAAGTAGCAAAGTTACAGCAATTCTATTTCCAAATACTGTTACGACGGATTTATACCAAAAGTAGTACGGTTACATCAGTTCTGTATCAAAAATAGTAAGATCACTGCAATTTAGTACGAAAAGTGGTAAAGTTAAAGCGATTCTGCCCCAAAAGGTTTGTTAATATTTCTGTAAGACTGTTTACATTTGAACATAATAATAAATTTCTAGCTAAAGGGTTATTTCAATATTATCGACGTCCTCATATCTTCATACTTTGCTAGTTTCACGACTTAAGTAATTGCTGATTTCACATACTAGGGCATAGTATTGCTTATCTCATGAACTAAACAACTTCACTAATTTAGCATAATACGTACATTATATCTAATGTGATAATAATTCCATAAACATTATCACAACGAATTAATTATGTTTTAGAAAACACAGTCACTTTTCAACTTACGACGGGGATTCGCAAAAAAAGGACGGAAGATAACACAATTGATTGCCGAGGTACATGATACAAATTTGACGAAAATATATAATAAAAAAAATTATACCTTTTTTTTTATAAAGTTTTTTCATGGTAAATGCGAATGGTCATAAATTGAGAAATTGCTGTATTTTAAATAATTCGATGTCAGCGAAAAATCCTAAAATATATTTTTGGCTACCCATGCTTTCCTACATTTTATAATGTTATACTGACTGTTTTAAAACCCTCGGTATATTTAAAGTAAGAGAAATTAGTTTGGTCGATGTAATTGGTATACTCAGTAATGAAACGACTACAAGAGTTTATAGTGACTACTGTGTATAAGTATTATAGTATTTTGTTCCTATTTTTCCAATTACCGATTCTTTAATTGTTTCACGTAAATCAATACGTAGAGTTAAACGAATTATCGGCTAATTGATTTTGCTAGGTTCACTACTGATTGTAATGGTAGTAGTTTAATTATGCTAATATTTTGCTTGCAACGGTAAAATGTTATTTAAGCTGCACAGAAATGTGGAGTATGGAATTATACCTGTAAGTTAAAATCGTTTGCTATCCTCTGTATTTACACAGATTGATAAAGTCGTACCGTTATAACTTTTCTATTGATTGTAATGTAACGGGGCGAGTAATGTAATTTTAATTTAAACGATAATCACTATAATTCATTAAAAAAATACAATTGATAAAATATTATACATTGTTTATTAGGATTCTGAAGGAACCGTAGTTGTGTCTAATTTAAGATGGATAGGCTAGATCATGACTAGCTTGACTACTTTATAACTTGTAACATGCTTCAAAATAAAACGTAGAAACATATCCAGATTCGAGAAAACTAGTATCAGATTGTGTTAAAAATTACAGACTAATCTAAAATGTCGGAACTGGGTTGTAAAATGTAAACCGATATTTTTTGGTGAACTTACCAAAAAATATCGGTTTTACACTTGCCAGATTGCGTAAGGAGGCTTGGACTGTTGTGGACTTGTACAAGTTTTGAATATGAAAATATCAATGGTCAACTATTAAAATCAATTCATGGCACAAATCATGTGGCCACACAAATTTCCAAATCTCATTATAGAATTATAAATGTAGTTCGCTTTCTAGATTATTTACCAGACGATACAATTCGTGAATTTTGTATAAGTAAAAAAAAACAAGTCAAAATCATAGAACAAGTTGCTGAACATTGTTTTAGTGTTGGTACTTATAAACGTCTAAGTCCAGTACCAGATAATCTTTATAATCAAATTCACAGTACTACTGACCTCAGTCATTTTAAAGTATACAAATATTTCAGATTATTAAAAAATAAAACCCTATATATCTCAAATGTACCCAAAACAGAAGCAAACACAATCATATGTGATACAATATTTAGAAAATAATGAATTAAAATTAGGATTAAGTTATTATTTTATTAAAATTACAGATTGTAATAAATTGTATCAGATTAACATGTCGTTGTACCGGTCAACATTATGCAGTGATGTCCAAAATAATTCCAGAATCACATTTTATTGCCGTAGGAGATCGCTTTCAGTTTAATAGTTCCGGATTTTTAGACAAATGCTCTATAGAAGAAAATGACATATGTATAATTAATATAGAATTCATTTCAACATTATGTTTTATAATGAATATTGGTGATGAAATGTTTGTTGGCATCCCTGTCAACAAGTTTGAATTGGAATAAAAAAAATATAATATTCGATTTAATTGTTTTTATATCCTTATTTCTGTATTTGTCGAAATAATTTAAATGAATTGTAATGACATAATTAACATGTTAATGACTATGTACTCTAATTTGATTTACACTGTATTTTTTATTTGTATCGTGTGACCCTGTATGGGCATGATAGTTATTACGCACGTCCTGTTCTGTATTTCTTTACCGTTAATTTGTTGAGAATAAAGTTTACAATTTACATATTTGTCATTGACATATCGTACCTCGACACTAACAGGGCCACATCTGTACATACAATTTCATATATGATGTGACCCTGTTATTACCGAGGTGTGATATATGCATTATTTTGTTTCATATAACTTTTTTAAATTAACAAAATGTTTTGAAAGACTATATCCAACCTGATCAAACCTAATATTTAATTGTCTTTAAACTATCAAATAGCATTAAAGTAGGTGGAAGGTTAAGTATCTTTAATATAGGGCTACTATTTGAAAACATTGCGTTTGTAGGTTCATTGAGGGTCGATACAGATTCATTTAGAGTGGATATAGGCTCATTTAGATGTTGTAAGGGTTAAAGTAGTATTTAAATTCTGACTCGGGAACACTTACAGATACCCTAACATTTCAAAACACTATTAAAATTAGTTACAAATTTCATTCGTGTTTCGAGAAAACTGGTGGATGCATTCTTATGCCATCCAATCTTATAAAAATTTAAAAAAAGTATAAAATAATATATAATTTTTCAAGGAAATTATTTAATAAATTACCAACTCGTTTTCGCCTCAATACGTATTTCCTTTTAATAAATAAAAAAGAAAAAAATATTGCTATTCTTAGTACCGTACAATTTTTAAATAGACCTATAATTTTTTTTATATAAAATTTTCTGCAAGCAATTTAATAAACCAAAAAGAAATACGTAACAGCTAATTTGTGTCATTATAATTTCTGTAATTACGATTTTATGTTACTTAAACACGATCCACACATTAAAAATAACTGGTTAAAATATGTAGCAACATAAACATTACCTACACTGAAATTTCTTTCTTGTATAATATTTTCAATTTTCTGAACCATTTCGTGTATCATATATTTTTCCTTTTTTCCTATAATTTTAACCATTTAAAATAAGAATAAAACTATTGCTTTGGGTTACGTCTGTAAATCAGTAAGTTGCACTGTTTCAAAATTCGAAAAAAAAAACGTTCTGACTGTTCCTCGAAAAGTTTGAGTTTTTATCGATCCAAAAATAATTCCATCGTTTAAAATGCTCAAGACATGCGATGGAACTATGAAGGGGCTAACTACAATTATGTAAATTAATGTGTTACAGAAAAAAAATTTTTGTAGATAATTAATTCGAATGACTACTGCAATTTTCTTCTAAATTGCAGGATTCAGACAGAAATAGCGTAACACTTTCACTGTCAATCTAAAAATATGAGATGACCAAATATTTGATGTTAAATAAGTGGGTTATTATATTTGTCACGCGCAAATGCGTGATTGGCCATATAGTAAAGTAGCAGTATCACTCGATATCGCGTTATCGGCAACGAACGTATTAGTTTCGATTAAATTTATACTATGACAGATTTAGGCTAGAAATCAATTAAAATATTTTACTTTGTAAAACATTAATACATTAATTCTTTGAATATCATTCTAATTTTACACTCTTAAAACGATTTCTTTATTCAAAAAGTAAAGATTTTTTGATTTTTTTTCTTAATATTTCTTTAAGGGGTTATTCAGGGTTGCAGAAAAAATATTCTAATTTTTTTCTCTAATAATTTTGTTCCTTTATATCCCAAGAATCATCAGTTAAAATTTGGAAATGAAATATGAAACGGTCGTCGAGTTATATGTACACATACGTAATAAAGTGGTTAAATTGTCTTCTTAGATATGCGTGTGTCTTTTTAATGGATCTTTTTAAAGGATCAAAATCATTACATAAATAAAAGAGACAACGAACGTATAAAAATTTCGGAAAAACGCTACATTGCAAAATCCAAGAAGGCAACGACCGTTGAAAACAAATGATTGTTGAGCAGGAAGAATTGTATGAAGAAACCTTTGGGCTCCTGTATGGTCTTGGGATAGTGCACTAAATAAATGTAAGCAATTTCTTTGGATTTATTCGATTTCAATACAAAAAATTAGAAAGAAATCTTTTAATGCCGGTACACAAAACTACATGCCTAAATCGGCTGCCACGTTGCAGCGCGTAGCTCTCCAATAATGATAACTCCCTAATGATAGCTCTCTATTATTCTCTGAACCTAAAAAATTCACTCGGTTTAAATTTGAACCCTTTTTCACAGACAAAAATAACCAAAAAAAACGGGATTTTTCGATTTTTCGATGTAATTTTAGGTTAGACGACTCAGAAAACTTGTTTTCTTCAAAACCCTGTCCGATTTTCTAAGTTCTGACCACCCGTTGAAGCTGTGTGCCGGCAGCCAAAAACGATGTTTTTTTGAAGTGTCGACTTTGAGACTGCGTATAAAATGCATCGTCATTAAGAAAACGGAAATTAATTTTTTTTTTTTTTTGATAGTCGAAGGAATGCCTAATAGTGTCTACATAAGGTTTCAGATTGATTGTATATAAGGGTTTTTAGAAAAAATTATTGAAAATGTGTCTTTTTTTTTAACTTCTAACCTTGAATAACCCCTTAGCTATTAAAGAAATGGAAAATATTTTTTTTGGGGTATACTGATGACCACAATGTTATTCGACGTACTAAAAATTAAATTAGGATTACATACAGAACCACCGAATTTACATTATAAGAAAAGAAAAAAACACAAAAGATTCTATGAGACTATAGAGAAATGTTTTGCAATTGCACTTTTTCTGTAGCTAATTGCATTATCATTGACTGATGCCACAGGTGGAACAAACTAATATTGTTCAAATGTTGAAAGCCTTTCACTTAACATATTTTTAAAAATTCAGTACAACATTTTATGAATTACCTACTTTTTAAATAGTTTTACTCTTAACTAATTTTATTCCAATATTCCTACAATACATCTTTTGTATGCAGTGATAGAAAACGAAAATATTTCGCCTTTTCAAAACTTAATCCTCTTCACCACACTAAAACGGTTTGAGATACGGATATTTTGAAATACCTTATTTATTTTTATACCGATTTTATTGCAATCAACATAAAATAATAAAAAAAAAAAAAAATGATAAATTTACGTTCTCGTTCGATGGTAATTTATTCATTCATATAAAAAAAAAACTTATCTTCCCCAGCACATCCGCACGTAAACTGAACATAAGACTGTAATAAGTATTTATTTATATTTCGTTACGTAGGTACCTTCCAACGTAAGGGCCTCGGCTGTACGTACGAAGGGAACGTAAGAGTTGTACACCGTAATGAAAGTATTATAAAATATAACTCTAGTAAGAAAAAAAATTGTAATATATTTTTATGATGCTTATTTGTAAAATAATACTGGGCAATTTCCTTAAATTATGACCGGAATATTTTGATAAGATATCTATAAATACTTTGCGTTTTTATTCTGGGAGAATTATAAAAGTGTAGTTTTGATATTTGTTTGGCAACCTTTGCGAAATATTGCGGGTCAGGGGTTCCTGAATTGTAGCCCCCGTGGTTCGAGCTAAATGTGGCACGTGAATGCAAAAAATGCGGTCTATGATGCAAGATGGTATGAAATCTCAAATTCGTAAATATTATTTTCCTACACTTTTTTTTTTATAAAAATTTTATAAA
Organism: Brachynemurus nebulosus; assembly: GCA_035578155.1. Lineage (NCBI taxonomy): Eukaryota > Metazoa > Arthropoda > Insecta > Neuroptera > Myrmeleontidae > Brachynemurus > Brachynemurus nebulosus. The sequence continues at coordinate 27,391,502 of JAPWDM010000003.1, forward strand.
TCTGACTCCATATTTCCATTGGAAAATATAATTTTTGATATGGAATATTGTATCTAACTATACATGGATTTTATATATCAGTGGTGTTCAGCATTAGTTTTCATGCGAATTGCTTTTCTATTATAATTTGTTTGGTGATCTACGTAAATCACGTTCTTGGTATAAATAACCAAAATTCAAGAAAATATAATTTAATTTCCGCCTGTGATTTCTCTTATCTTTGAAATTCAGAAATGAAAAAAGCAGTGTCAAAAACCTATGTACAGATTCAAATTTCATGTTTATAGCATTAAAATTACGGTTTTTGGAGCATTTGAAAAATTTTGTGTTCGTGATGACGTCATCAAGTTTAAAATTAATAGTCAAAGGAATGATACGAATTCGGTCGGTTGGTGATAATATGGGTAATCTGAGTGCCGAATTTTTATTTTTCCTGTAAAAATAGTCAAATTTTTTATAAACTTTAGTGAACTTACAACTTTCTGAATATTTTTTTGTGCGATTTTTCTATCTGGGTCATATCTACTACATAAGAATAGTTTATGGTCTTTTTACAAGTTTGGTCCATTGGTGTCACAGACATATAGAGATAACAAGCTGCTATATCATAGCTGGCATGACGGCTGTCGCCAGAATTTTACGTCATGATTACGTCACAGTGAGGCTCCCCACTTTCTATGGTTATATACTAATTTAGAGTTTGTATTTGTATGTGTAGTACAGTGGATATTAATATGGTGATTGCTGTTATGTATCTGCTGCGGACACGTACTTTTATATATATATATATATATATATATATATATATATATATATATATATATATATATATATATATATATATATGTACTGTGGAATTACTGTATGTATGTATGTGGTAACAATGATCTAACCACGACTTCACAATCAGTAATCACGACCTAACAATGCATGTTTATTATTGCAGAGCTGATCTATGACTAGACCAACAAATAACTCCAAGCTAGCTAAACAATTTTGATTTTAGTTTCCTTCTAGTGTTATGTGGTTAGTGCAAAACTTTGGGAGCCCCTAATCTAGGCAATATGCCGTCAATGAGGTTAGAAAATATAATCACAAACCTTCTGGGTCTTCCCAAGGTTTTGGGTCTTCCCATATTTAAAATAGAAAGTAGGATACAAAATAAAAGACAGGTATAAGTAAATAAATAAAAATATGTATCAAAAAATAGAACACAATATTACAATGTAATAAGTCCAGAGATGGGAAGAAAAGGTCCCTAACAGAGTCGCCATATAAAATATTTTGTACTGGGGGGCTACGAATAGAACTGGAGGGCTGTCATAAAACAAAAAAATATTATGTTTGTGTTTATTATGTTTGTGTTTTTTAATTGCCAATATTATGAATAATTTTGCTTGTTATATGTACATACCTATCTTTATATTTTTCTAGTACACCATCTTTATATGTTATATGTACATACATATCTTTATATTTTTCTAATGAAAACCATGTTCAGTCTTGTGAGCGACCTACTAGAGTGATACAATCTACTAATACGATAAATTTTGTTTGCATTAAAGGAGGTATAAAGAAGCTGACATGTACATATTATTTAAATAATCACAAAGGAAATAGAGATATTGTTTACATTATGAATGTTTTGAATTCGTCTAAATTAATTTCTATTACAGTCGACCACTTATTTATTCAACATTAATTTTTTTAAATTATTTTTAAAATTAAAATTATATATTAAATTATATATTATTAATTTTTGATTTTTACTGATTTGTTCTTTTAAGCTTCTTTAGGCTAGTCATCAAATCCAGGGGAAAATCCTCAGCCTTGTAATGAAACTTATAGCCCCCCAATTCAAAATATTTTATATGGCGATTCTGTTAGGGACCACTGTTCTCCCAAGTCTAGTAATAACGCAAACAACAATAATAACAATAATGTAGTAACTAAATTGACAATCCTACTAAAATGAATATTACATTCTCATAAATTGTTATGTATGTATATGTATTTATATCTGGATATACCCGTTCAACAAATATACAATACCTACATATGTGAACGAACGAGAGAGACCAATGGCCGAAACAAAAAGGTATTTTAAAGCTGCAAAATAAACTTAAACTAAATAGGTGAGGAATGGAGATATTAGTAGGAACAGTTAAAATGAGAAACACCAAAGTAAGTAAGAGCAAAATAACAATTAGGTACGATAAATAAAGGGAAGAGATAAAGAAAAAAATAAAAACAAACATATTTGATATTTATCTGAATTACATTGTAATAAACAGTGGTCGGAAAACGACAATTCATATTACACGAACGAATGTTATTCCAACAAAGAGTGGAAATGATTTCAGGCTACAAGAATTCTATTTCAAATTAAAGAATTGTTTTTAAATATTTCTGGTGAATTTAGATTTGTAGTCTTCGGGTTGTAAGGCCGAAAATATGGTTGTTGCGGTGAAGGACTAACGTGTTGTAGAAACAATTACAACTCGATTTTTTGTAAAATAATTTATTCTTCTTCGATAGCTCGTTGATTTATTTGAATCTTTAATCACAAAAAATACAGAGTAATGTGGATGAAGTACACAGAAATAAAAGAAAAAAAAACAATACACTTTGTATAAACAATGAATTAGGACCAAAACAGTTGTGTATGTACTCTGTACGTTTTAAGCAAGTGAACAATACGTGTTCCCGGTGTGGTTAACTAAACGCGACTCTGATAAGTTGTGTTTCGTTTGGTGCGCTGGGCTTGAGTGATACATAGATGCGCGCGCACGTAAAAAAGGAAAGAATTATATTAAACAGAATGTTGTTTAATTTGTATTATTAAGCAATTGTTTAATTTGTATTAAACAATTTCTCTAATGCTCAAAAAGGTGTCGATATTTCTCTGAATTACAGTGCAGACCAAATGGTCGGAAAACGACATTTTATAGTACACGGCCTAATGAAATCATTTTAGGCCACAAAAATTCTCTCTTGGTTTTTTCCGGTAAAATCTGTTACATTCACTTATACAATGGTTTTGATAAAATACAATGGTAGATTCGAAAAGAACAGAAAGTTTTACATAGAATATGATACATTTTGCGTATTTGAGAATCTCTTGCTATGAACAAGTCAACTAACAGCTTTGGCTCGTCGTATCTCCAAAACAAAAACTATGCTCAATTTGAAATTTTTCTACTTCAAAAATGTTGGCTGTGATCCTCAAAAGACGCGAAATTTGGAACCACTTTTCCTAATTTTCAATTTCGTAAGTTAATTTATTTACATTATGATATTTATATGCTATATCTGGACCCGCCTACTATCTCCTATATTGTTCCATTGTTTATATTATTTGAAGTAACAGCAGTATTTGTGTGATAAGGTAGAAACCATTATAGTTTCAAAATTTGCTTATTTTCGATAAAACCACACTAGTACCACATTTTACACCTAATTAGCTTTCAAAATATAAACAAAAATATTGATCGGGTTTAATGAGAACGTTACCTTAAGTGTTAACGTCATATAGCGACGTGTCTCTTAAGTTTTTTTTTTTGTTTAAAGTTGCTACTAACCAAGAGTATCCATATCTGAACAAACTTAAACGCCAAGGTGTATATAGTTACGTTCGTTGCCGAGTCGTAACAATAAAAAATAAATTTTATTTTTAATATTTACAAAGTTTTATTTTAACGGATTTCAATTGTTACAAATATTTCTATGCAATTATGGTACAAACTCCAAAAGACTAATCAGTAGCTTGGCGGAGCCACGTATTTATACTTTTATTTCAATGTTCTAGAATATTCGTTGTGCTTATTAAGCTTTTGGTTTTAATTTACATTTTGTGCTCAGCCAAACTATTACAAATATAATATAATATTTAAGTTAAAATTGCTTATTAAACACTGAAATATAATATTATTACTATTATTTAAAAATTGTTTACTTTAGATAAGGAAATATATTATAATTGATAATAAAGTGCTGATCTAATTAATAATATATTATATTGATACATTTTTCCAGGAACGTAACTATATACCCCAAAAAAGATTTATATACTTCATTTTCCTGAGATTATTAACGATTTATTAGAAAACCGAAGGAGTAATAAACTGGAGGCTTATATATGTATATTCTTTATTAGATCCAACGGCCGGTTTTACATTCACATTTAAAGCTGACTTTAACATTAAAGCTAACTTTAAAACTGATTTTTATTGCTTAAAGTCTGCTTTAACACATTTGTCATTGCTGATTATTATTATCATTGAATTTTGTTTATAAGCGTAATTTTTCTATAAAATATTCGTACCTTAAATAAATAAAATAAACATGTTGTTTGCTTATTTTCAATAATACTTTTATTATTTTTGCGTCCTGAATTAATATCAAACATTCTTTTTGGGTTAAACTAGCTGAGCGATTTCCTTTATGATCGATGGTACTTCTGATATGTATAAATTTCTTTTAAATAGAAATAATGTGGTGGTTTTCTATTCCAATCTCACTGGCAGTAGCGAAATGAATGAAATGCATTTTTTTTTTTTTAATTCAAACAGGTTAACATTTTCGTTTCTATAGTTATTTCTTATAAATTTAAGATTGGCTACGATCATTCATAATTCGTTTCATCCGTGCAACATTAAAAGTCCTTTAACAAAAGTAAGCAGATCTAATCATTGTAAAGCAGAGCTATAAATAAAGTCGACTTTAAATTAAAAGTAACTTTAGTTAAAGAGCCTTTAAGATTATGAATGTAAAACCGGCCGCTAGTCTGAAATGTATCTCGTTTCTAACATCGAGTTGATTTCTCCCAGTGATTCAATCTACTTTTTCCAACATTATACATACGAATATATTATTAGCATATAAATACAACACTGTTACTGATAACAATAATGGTATAATGGTCCATAGTATGTAAGAAGACGTCACTATTGGGACAATAGAGAAACAGGAAAGAGATAGTAGATGATATATGTCACTTAAATGTTTTAGTATTATTTATTATAAATAGAATAATAATTCATCTGAGAATTGTACATCATACATTTTGGGGGCTGCCCTTCGACAATAATATGCAAAATATAGTAATGCTGCTATCTTTCACTAATATTTTAATTTCCAAAAAAACTTCCAGTTATTTTCAATTTAAAATATTTTATTTAAATTAGTAGTAGAAGGAATTTTTTAATTAAACTTAAAATTTAATTTAGCGACGGCACATATGTCGTGTCGTGTCGACTACGTGGGCATGATACAAGGAAAGATTATTTAATTCTACAAAATGTTTTTAATCTTTGTCAAATTATCAATACCTACGTTTAAGACATAAGATGAATGCAGAGTTAGAGTTAAAGCATTTATTCATTGTCTCGTCGTTCGTGTCTGCCTTTTACTTAATAGTTTTGAATAGAGAATTGTTGAACAGTGTCGGTTTCATGTAAAAAATTTGGAGTCTCAGTTTCGCTAATTCCTTTTTTGATAACTGTGTTTTCTTTTTCTATTTTTTTTATTTATTGCTTATTAGCTACAAACCATTTGAAATGATTATGTTAATACTGTGCCAAGATATTTAATCTCCTTAAATTCTCATAACATTTTATTCTGTGTCCTAGTGCCTTGTGTAGGCACTAGTGTAAGATAGGTATATTTGTCCTAAATCAAGGATTCTTGCAATGCGAACTGTGAACCCTAGAAATGTGGTTTACTCTCAATAGGTTTATACACGGAGAGAAAATTCACAGAAAAATTACTGTGCTCAGCACTACAATCGACGTGTAAAAGGCGAACATATTCAATTTTGTACGGTAAGAATATAAAAATTATAATTAATCATAGAAAATTTAAAGGATAGAATGTTTTTTCCGTAATATTAGCTCCGTAAAATTTGTAAAACAGCACAGTAAAAAGTTCCATTGCCGGCAGAAAAATATTTTTTAATTGTTTTTCTTACAAAAATTACCATGCTGTCTTATAAAATTTCAAATGCTATCTGCTAATAGTAGAAAGAAAGAAAGAGTAGGTATCAATGCTGTCACACAGCGAGGCAGGCTGCAGAAGGTATCAACACAATCATACATGAAGGTCACATAGCAAGGCTGGTGTGGCAAGTAACATAACCAGCCTGGTCACTGCTGGTGTCGTGTCGTGTACAAACAGTATTCATTAAAATGTCTTACAGGACGGTCACCGTTTAATTCATCATTTTGTTACTTCACTATATTCAGTATTAGAATATTGTAATAAATACCTCTAGGTTTTGATCGTATTTGTGTACTAATAATTTCGTTCTTGGTATTTCTGGTACGTAGATAACCTTAAGCTTGATTTTGGTTTTGAATGCCTGTTTTTGTGAGTCTTGGTTTTGATACTGCTGAAAAATATACTACAAGTAATTTCATTCGGACTTGCAATGCGGTTCTTAGAATAATTTTAAAAACTGTAATTTGTTTTTAATAGGTCATAGTAAAGATTTTTTAAAAATTTGAATAATATTCTAGAAAGGGTCTGGATCTTGTTCATTTGAATTTTGATATTGCTCTTGCAACCAGGCTCATAAACTTGATATTGATTTTATTAGAATATGTGTAATATTGGTCTTAGTTTTGATCTTGTTAGTATTGAAATTTTTGTAAGCCGAAGGGTAAGGGTCCAATATCAAGATGGACTGCCTCATTACTAACTGTCGACAAAAATTTACTATATTATCCAATTACTTTCAATTTTTCCGTAATGTAAATTATTTTCCTTTTTTCATTTGCATTGATTTTATATTTTATACAGTTTTTTATGCCACCGAAGGATGACATATTAATCTCATTGTGTGATTATAGTGGGGGAAAAATTAATAATAATAGTAATAATATATAATATAATAATTATAGAGTTGTACATGCATATATTGAATAAACGCAAGAGGGCTGTATTCTCACTGTATTATAGAGTTGTACATGCATATATTAATTGAATAAACGCAAGAGCTGTATTCTCACTGTACTTAAAAAAACGAGCCAAAAAATCATAAATTAACACTTTCACTGAGGTGACATTACTTAGTGCGTGTCAAAAATACGCACTTGACGAATTTTTTAAAGATTTACATCGTAACTTTCCCAATTATCTGTAGCTTGGCCCGTGTGGTGTCTGAAATTATGACATCAAGTTTTGAGTATAATGTTTACTTCGTATCACTACTGCAAATAGTTTTTGTTTCTTCGGGGTTCTTTTTTCCTTAAAATAGAATGTTTCCTCGGGGTAGATATAGAGCTTATAATCTATTCTGTTATTTAAGCTATCTATGTGCAAAGGTTTGAATTGATTGGTGAAGCTGTTCAGGCGTGGAAGCAGGGCAAACAATCAATCAAACTCACTTTCGCATTTATAATATTAGTAAGGCTTCTTGCGAATGCAAAATAAAATTCTACAACAACAGTATTCATCTACTTCTTTAGAATTTGCGATACATTGCAATTTAAATATCATATTTTACAGTTTTTTTAAAAATTTACATCGCAACTTTCCCAATTATTTTAGTTAATTAGAAAAATCCCATGTATTTTACCCAATTTCAATGCTCCTTATAGTAGATTTATCACTTCCTTAATCACAGTGTTTTCATTTACCATTTACCCACCAGACTTTAAAGCATATCTCAAAATAATTCAGTAATATCCCAATTCCCAAGGCTATTTAACCTCTAAAATAAAAGTAATTCACGACAATCAATTTAGAGCAAAAGTCATTTCGTTCCACCTTAATAATATTAAAAGACTGCTCTGGCGTACTGTAATGGAAACATCAAGACTATAAGCTTAAAAAACGTACCAACCCAAATGCCTGTTCCCAAAATCAGAACTAATGAGCCGCCATTGAATAAGACGTATAGCAATCAAATAACTAAGTACAATATTCACAAAAGAGCATTAAAACCGGAAATTCCGTCAGTGTTTGATGATATGTAGAACATATTAAGAACGAACTATTACCGATTAAGCCGTAGAAACAGGTAGAATGCAGTATATATGATACCTGAAATGTTTTTGTCTTTATCATACGTATTATATGGTTGTCTATTGTATTCACTTGGGAACAAAGATAACAAGATATTAGCGTAGACAAAAAGGTCGAACGAGAACGTACTGTATGAATTTTCTGTGGATTAGAATATACGTGATTATATAAGTAGATCTCTGATAGTACATGACGTAGTGGAACTTGCACGGAGATGACGTAGACAAAGTCATGGTAATCTGCATTCTTCCGGTACAATATTAGATACTGTGCCGACTGACTGTATTCTTGTTATCTGCGTATAGGTGACTGGCTGTGTGTTGTCGACCTCAAGAAAATCGTATGCATATAAATGTGTAGGTACAGTGTCCTGCAGATGGAGTCAGATACGAAAAATTAACCCTAGAATCATACGTACTCGTCAAAACGACGAACGAACTTCACTAACAGCTCCAATACTACAACTTGTCGTTGCCGGCTTGCTGTGAAACTTCTGTTATCTAATTTATTTGTTATTATAACACATAGGACGTATAAATTTTGTTTATAAGTATTGTAGTTTTTTTTTTATACTGAAATAGTGTGCGTCAAAAGGACGACGATGTATGATTAACCCATATTTTTTTTAAAAGATTTTGTACTCCACATATAAAAGTTTCCTAATTTTTCTAAAATTTATTAAAGATATGGATGTTATAATTAATTTATTCAATGATTATGATAATGTGAAAGATGATTACAGCTGTTTGACTTATAGAGACGACATAATACTGAAGTTTTAATATATTGAATCGAAAACTAAAGAATGTGTTTCAAGTGACTTAATAAAAGGTTAACAATTTATTTTATGGAAAATATTTTAATTTTTATTATTTTTTGAGATCTTATTCTAAAAATTACTAACAAACTTTAGAAAATTTACAAATGTGCCTAATGGGGAAATAACTACATATCTATAGGAATATTTATAATTGAGAAATTTCACATTCTGTAAAGTCACACATGTCCACCGACTCATAATAAGTAGTTCATAAATTAATTATTTGAAAGACATGTTTTATGATACAATTGATGTATTTATCTATTTTTTAATTTTTATAGTGAAAATATGCTTTGATAAAAATATTAAAAAAACTAATAAAGATTTATATTAAGAAATTTTTCCAAATCCAATTTTTTTAAATATTTTGTTCGCTTTTGTAGTATTGTTATGTAAAAAAAATGTTTTTTGCAAATAAACTCTAAAACTCCCCGTAAAAAGTCTATTCGTCGAAACGACGCCGATGTATGATTAACTTGACTCGTAGACCAACGTATGATTCTAGGGTTAAAAAGATTTTTATTCACTTAATTTAAAAAAAAAAAACATTGTGACGTTATTTCCCTCATTGCATATTTAATTAATAAGCCTAAAAAATTATTCTGCATAAGTAAAATATAACAAATTACAATCTCTTATTATATTGGTCCGACCAGCAGACAACCTGGTAACTCGACCTCACTGTTTCACAATGTGTTCCAGGTTAATCGGACCATACAACAGTCTAAAAATTAATTTGGCAATGAATAGGAGGCACAGCGAAAATCCCACAACAGTTTTTAAATACAAAGAATTTATCTGTTAAATTTGAACAATTCTATAGTCAAAAAAGAGACGATGATGTTAGAAAAACGATTTTGTATTTTTCAGAGCTAGACATTATCGTAGTAGATTTATAGTAAATCGCAGGTAACATTTTCAGTATTGTTGTCAACCCGTTCTAATTCTTTTTAAAAGTAGGATTCTTTAAACACTTTATTATCAAAATCGAAAATACCATCAAGTGCTAAACATCAAGATTCTATCATTTAAATTGACGACCATTTAAGGTAGCAGTCTGGTAACTCGCTTTATTTTTCATACCTATTTTTAGGGGCATTTTTTTTTTTTTTTTTGAGAAAGAGTAAATGAAAAGTTTTGAATTTTTAATGTTTTTATTTACATCTTAAGGTACCTATCAAAAAAAAAAAAAAAAATTAAACTAATTAAATTTTGTTTTATTATTATTACTTGAAGTTGACGCCTCAAAAAGAAGCACCTGGATGGCCCGCGTGAATTTGACTCTTCGGGACATTTGAAATCAAAAATTCTTAATTAATCTTAATCTATAGATATGTCATTCTGGTCGGAACTAGAATCATGAAATTTTATCGAAAAATAACCAAATGGCGGACTTCGAAAAAAAAATTGAAATTGAAATATTTTTCGAATAAGGTACCTGAAGATGTAAATAAGAACATTACAAATTCAAAAATTTTCATTTGTTCTTTCTCAAAAAAAAAAAAAATTCCCCTAAAAATAGGTATGAAAAACAGAGCGAGTTACCAGATTATTACCAAAAAAAATTTATATTGGTGAACATACCCTTTACATCTTATATTTACATTTCTACTCTTTAGTTTGGCAAACGCTAAACTAAAAGTTGTTTCTATTCAAAGTTTATATAATTATAACAATTATGTGCACCTAAACATATCATAAATATTTTCGAAAGTTTCGAAAGAAAATTCAACCAGCTGTTTAATAACAATTTTCAAAAGAATAAAATAGAAATTAATCGTTATTTAGTACTTTTAGTTTTTTTTTCTTCGAACTTTTTTTTCCAAACACCCTGTAGAGCTCCTAAAATACCATTTAATAATACTTAATAACAGTATCAATAGTTACATAAATTGGTGCATGTGATCGCGTGTTATTTTATACCCAACATAACATGAATTTAAGAAGCGAATAAAAAAAAATTAATTTCATTTTCTCAAATATTGAACGTTCAACCAATCCTCATAGCCTTTCATTCAATAACAATAAGTATTTATTTCGAACGAATTAAAACTTTCGTTTTTTTTTTTTTTTTTTGTATTTTCTTTAGGAAAATTCAATGCAATCAATAACAGTGTAATAACCGTATGATGAAAAATTGTTTTGAAAACATACAAATGAAAACTTTTTTTTCCCAACTTGACTTGAAGATAAATCAAATGAAATACGAAATAGGCAACCGAATAGAATGAAATGAGACAGAAAAATAGAATGAGTTATTATAGAATGCGCGTGTGCGTGCGCGTATAAATACGTATATCAGGAGCCTATTTTCAAAAGTGGGTCATCTCAAGTTTATGATATTAAGAGAAAATCACGTGATTTTGTACGAGCTTTAAAGAAAAGTTAGGCTCGCTAGTAAACATTTTTTTATCTAAACATCAAGTAATATAGAGAACTCTAAAAAAAAATATAAACCTTTACAGAGATTACAGGAGAAAAAAGGAATTTAAAGGTGGATTTGATTAATTTTGTTTATTACAGGGCCAGCTTAGCCAATAGGCCACCCTAAGCCATGGCCTTTTTAGGGGCGGTAAATTTTTAAAATAGGACGGAAAAATGAGTAATTAACGTTTTTATATTTTTTATTTTTTTTTTGCTCGCCGCTTATTTTTTTTGTTTGTTAAATTTGTAAAAAAAGATTTTAACAAAGAAAGTTTGTAAAAAAGGTAGGAAAAGTGGCGGCAAATTTTGAAAACAGGGCAGAAAAACTTGTGATTGACGTATTTTTTTCTTTTTTCAGGATTTCCTTTTTTTCAAACAAAAGGTAGGGGCGGCATTTTTCAAGGTGCCTAGGGGCGGACTCAGGGTTAATCCGGCCCTGGTTTATTAGGTAGAGATTTGGACAAATTTGAAAATAAGAGAGTGGATTTGACCAATTATCGCGCAGATCGATTAGGATTTGACTATATTTGAATGACTATCATTAATATCATAAAAATAGAGTCAGGGTTGTAAAAAATTGTATTAAAACAAATAAATGAAAATATGTAATTTGTACATGTACACTTTTATTAACTTTTGAATATTGAACAGTTTAAAAGAAATTTCTAATAAAAATTTATATATAATAAGTGATTAAAAAAATTTTAATCTATTACCTGGTAATTATTTTATTTCTATTATCCATTGATAACAATATTTAATACAAAATAATTATAATATAATATATTATATACAAACTTATGATTATGACTATATTCCTATTATAAAATAAAAAATTTTATCATGAAGTATGCAACCCTAATCTTTCGAACCTATAAGTGCATGAAAATAACGTCTTTCCCTTGAAAGCGTTTATTCTTTTGTAATGTTGCTATTCTTTTCCTGGATTGATGAGACAGTACTTCTTCTACGAACTTTTCCATTTTATTGCATAAATCTTAATGATTTTAAAAAGAAACCAGTTAAAGAAAACAAGTCTACAGAAGTCTGAATCATGTTGTAACAAACAAAATTTTAAATATGGCACCCACATTTGCGATCACAGGATTGGTTGAAATGGACTTCTGGATTTGGCTACTATTGAAAGTCAAATAAAGATAAATTTATATTTTACACGCTTAAGTATATGAGATTTTATTAAATTTGAAAGTCACAGATTATGAAGAATGATATTAAGTACCATATACCGCTTTCACTTGAAAAATTATCAATTTGGAATTGACCACTTTTGAAAATAAGCTCCTGATATGTGCGTATAATAAATGAAATTTATATATGGAATTAAATGGAATGAAAAATTGTAATAAAACTAGAAGCGAATCAAAATTGAAGGACAAAGGAAACGCACGGCTTCAGTTGATCTTATCAATCAAAAAATAAATCTTATTAGTAAATAGTTTGATTGTTGATTCCTTTTGTCGAGCACTGAACTGAAATTGAAAATGTGAACTGAAATCTTTGGTTTCATTCGAGGCATAAATAACCGGTAGTTTTTTTTAGAATGGGCTCGAGTGGCTAAACCACTAGCGTAACAAAAAGGGTTAGCGTCGAGTTGTCTTTGGCGCAATAAATGAATTGTATAGTTTCTGATAATATTCGCACGTATCGAAATTTGAAACTATCGTATTCTTTTTAATCGAATTTTTTTCATTATGGTTAACATTTTCTATACCATGGTTCTGCGTCTACCAGTTCATTATACTTGGGGTGTACATAGGTATGTTCTCTTCAATTCAGTAAACTTTTGGTCTCTTTCAGGAGACTATTTGGATGTAATATAAAAGGTATTTTTTATTCTGATAGGAAAATGTGCTCTTCCTTTTTCCGAGACCATTAAAATAAAACAAAGAAATTTTTTTTGTTGAATCCACGTTCTTATCCAATTTTTTTATTTTATCACATTGAAACATGATGAAAACCGCCATCCTTTCTCTTCAAAATTTGGTTCAATTTCCCTCGATCATAGTAAAATATCTAATGGGGTATTTATTTCTAACTTTTTTTGATTTGTATTTTTACTTGGCAGTAACTCGCGCATGATACAGACAGATATATTTTTGAAAATACATTACAGGTAAAATACAATAACATCTAAAAAATATCTAGGTTTAAATCATAATAAAAAGAGACACCTTTTTAACAAACATATTGTTCTTTTCCGTTCTCTCTTTTATTACCTACTATTAGATGTACGTTTTAAATCCGTTTTCTACGCACTGCCAAGTAAAAAGGCCTAAGCTATAATCCTATTTATGCATCTTTTCTATTTTTTATAGGGTCATCTGTAACCAATTAAAAGTGACCAACCACGAGGTACTCACGAGATAAAATATTTTGGAGAAAAAAAATAGCTAACGATGAGTTCAGTATTAACCAATTTTACCAGCTAGTCACCCTGAGCCAGTGATTGGCCACAATCTAAGAATTCTGAGACTGAATTCTACTCGGGTTATTATTATTGTACAGCGGACGGACGGGCAAGAAGGATATGCTAATTTGATCTCTAAAAAAAAGTATGAGATTACAACAAAATTATTTATTTATCTCAAGATAACAAGTCTTCAGTTACTTAAGATTAATAAAAGTAAACAGAAAATTAACAGAAATTCTTATCTTACCACATCAAAAATCAATTGAAAAAAAAAGTTGCAATTATTCTTTTTGCCCTACTAGGGCGGGTAAAATGAATATCTTGGACGGGCAAAACTAATACTAATGAAAATAAATAAATTAATCGTCACAATTATTGCAAATAGACGACGACGACGATCGCAAAAGGACGATCGACCTGTGTATAAAGAACACGCTTCATGGGTCCATTCCTGGCAAAAATTATATTGCATCCAGTCTTCTGTTGCGGAAGTATGTATTTTTCTTGATAGACAGTACAAAAATAATTATCTTTTTGATTTTTTTGATTGACACTATCTTTTTTAAACGAATTTTCTTTTCTTTTTCATTGGAAGGTCCGGGATTAATTAAAACAATTTTCCTTTTGACTAGAGAAGCTCCATTTTATTAATCATTTTGCCTGACTCCATTCTACCCGCCAAGCACATTTTTAACTAACTTAACCTACAATTACAAACTAATAGATTCAAATTAAATACGAACACGAATTTGTTGCCCGTAATTATTATGCAAATTACAGATCATTAAAAATAAATAACTGGCATACGCAAAGAAATAATTCGTAAATTACTTACCCCTGTTTATTTATTTCTTTCTCGTCAAAATAGGACAGTTTTTCGGTCATTTCGGTCATTTCGGATCTCTCCGTCTTGCCCGTCCGGCTCTTGAGTTGAAAAAAGATTTTTAGCAGAAAGTCAGAATTTGTGTTTATCAATGTTATTGTTAAAAAGTTTCTTATTTAGAGTGAAGTTTTATTTACCTATCTCATAATAAACATTTTTCACAAATTTACCTTTTCTTTTAAACTTAACATGAACAATTTTGTTCTGTTTCCATTTTATAAACCCTTAAAAATGTTTTTAATGATCGAATTTATATTATTTGTGCATTTGTGTATTTGTGCAATCCTATTTTTATCCTATTTACGATTATTAAGAGGTGACATAATGCTGAGTACTACATGGGTTGTCAAAGCAATTATGGATTCTCAGAATCGGAATTTGATTTCAAGAGAAATTAGAAGTAAAATAATATTATTTTTCAACCTCTCGAATCGTTAGGTTGGTATTTACATAGCAGGTAACTTGTGCGTAAGAAACAAAGTAATTTATTTTCCTTCCTAGAAATGTAAGTAATCACTTACCGTCAATAGTAAATAGATCTTTCTATGAAAACAGTTTTTCATAGACACCTATTATTCAATTTTATTAAAATGGGATTTTCCAAAAAAAAATTATTATTTTTGATTCATTTTTTTTTAAATATATTTATTCATCATTTTTTTCGGCTGAAAAAATAACTTACTCATACTCGAGTTCTAAGTTTATTTTTGTGGCCGTGGATGAATAAGAATTTTCGGCTTTCAGTCTCGGATTCTCAAACTGGATTCGAGGCCACAAAAATGACACTTACTAAGTAATATACTAACTATTAACCATTTCTGTAGAAAGGAATAAAACAATTGATATAGGACAGTTATACTATTAATATTCAAATGAAAGACTCTATTAAGTTAGTTGGGGCAATGATCGTTCTGTGAGAGCTTCTCTCACTCCACTCCAAAAGTGTGAGGTATTGATAATATTGGTGACCGATTATCTTCGAACTCATGACTTATCAGAAAATAATTGGAATTCCTAAACAAAAACAACTTGATATCAAATTACCCAATGTGTATTTTTTTTTGATTATTTATTAATTTTTAAGTAAAATTAAAATGATAAATTATGGTAGAAATACATGAAGCTAGTAAGAATCAAAATTAGCAGAACTAAATAAAGAACAATCTTGAACAAAAACTGTTCTTGTTAAAAGTCATTATAATTTTATGTAATCATATCAATAAAATACGTTGTTAATAACTTTAAAAGCAAAACCTCTAAAATCGCCAAAGTTGACAAATTTTAAGCTTTAATTATAAACGAATTAAGAAAGCCATTTTTCATAAGAAATGTTTTTAATTTCTGTTTCAGTTAATTCTTTTTAAATTATCCTTAAAAATACCATCGCGTTAATTATCAAAAATAATTCTAAACACAAATTTCAATATTTAACCGACATTAGCAACAGACTAATGCGGTAGTTTTCGAATTATGTAAAAGAAAAAACAGCAGAATAGTGCGTAAGATCATTAGTGGTAAAGAATTTATTCAAGTGTAAATGATCCTTCGAATAGATTAGATTTAATCGGTAGATAAACCAGGCAGGTCAAATGGCCGTCTGTACCTATACGTAAAGGAAGGAAAGTGAAAGCAAATTCTACACACTACATAAGGTGAAAAGTTATCGAGGGTGGAAAATATACGAATATAATTTAATTATACGATGGAATTTCATGGTAAATTTCACGGAAGAAATTTTAGTAAGATAAACTATGACACTTGGCTACAAAAATATGGGTATATCAAACGTCAAATAGGAATTTTAAAGTTTATATGGTATACTTCATTTAGGTGAATTATATTTTTCTGTAATTGCACGGAAATTAAATACATTTATTGTAATGGAAGTAATATTTCCTTGTTGTGTTCAATCAAATACTCCAGAAAATTTTAAATTACTATAGTTTGTTAACGTTAGGAAAAATTTCGTGGCCTATATTCTCTTTCTAACACAGATTTTGTACTAAAGTGTGTACAGCTGAATTCTTCTTTATGCGGTCTTTTTCTGTACAATTTTTTTTTTGTGCGGTTTTTTATGCGATTTTTTTATGCGGTTTGGAAAAAATGGCCATTAAAATGCATAATGTGAATCAAAATCACGAGACAATAAGAAACTTAAACAATTACTATAATAATTTGCTTTGATAAAAATACTTTTTAACGGCTTTTAAGCATTTAATCAATACATTGCATAAGAACATAAGTTATTGCATCATTTAATTTTGTTAAAGATGTATTTTTCAAAATTTTCATAATATTATAAAATTGAAATAAAACGTTTCTACGTGTAAATTAATGCTTTATCTTGTTTATAGAAGCAACGTTTAAGGAAATTTCTAAGTTTTGAGCGTTTTGAGTGATGTTTTTCCGTTGAAACGTTTTTATGCGGTCCCGACCAACCGCACAAATAAAGTTTTTTGTACAATCTGGATCGAACTATACTTTTTATAGCTATTTATGTTATTTTTGAATATATATTTTTTTTGTGCGATTTTTTTATGCTGTCCCATCCACCACACAAAAAAGGATTAACTGTACTTTCTTTGAATCTATACGGAATTTAAGCAGAGTGGAGCACACTGTGCGCATATTTTGGTCTGCTCTCATATTTCCGTAGAAATGAATAATTAATTTACATTGGATAACTGTAACTTTCGTTAAAGCGCGACATCACTTTGGAGAAAAAAAATCTTCCGTTTTATTGGCTTAACGATGTTTGGGAAGTACAATCGGAGATAAAAGTACATGAAATTAGAAATTCGTGAATAATTGCGTTGTATAACAAACTATGAGGTAAATAAATAGTTATCTTTGTTAAATAATAGCTATTACTACAACTGATTGTACAATACACCAAACTATAGCTCTCAGCTGACTACAAGAGCTGAGTACATTCGAATTTTTCGGAGGAATTTCAAAATGCTACGAGACGATTAAAAATTTAGTAGAATGTTCCCCATTAAATACTAAGGCCCCTGTGAAAATTTCAAACCGATGCACTAAGCCGTTAAAACGTTATTAAAAAAAAAAAAAAACTAATTTTAAACGTACTCTTACGGAAATTCGAAAACAGAACAGATTAAATAACTTTTTAACGGCTTAGTGAATCGGTTTGAAATTTTCACAGGGGCCTTAGTATTTAATGAGAAATATTCTACTAAATTTTCAATCGTCTCGTAGCATTTTGAAATTCCTCCGAAAAATCCTCAGAATGTACTCAGCTCTTGTAGTCAGCTGAGAGCTATAGTTTGATGTATTGTACAATCAGTTGTAGTGATAGCTATTATTTAACAAAGATAACTATTTATTTACCTCATAGTTTGTTATACAACGCAATTATTCACGAATTTCTAATTTCATGTACTTTTATCTCCGATTGTACCTCCCAAACATCCTTAAATGATGTATCAACATCTCTAGAGTCGTTACCATTTTTATATCGTTCAGAAAAATTTTTTTTGGGAAGGTTTAATCTTTTTTTTTGCTTATCAGCTATAAGTATTGTTGAGGAAAAATCTGCTTTATCCTTGGAACTTTCCATTTTTCTTAGTAACAGCACTGTCCATAAGAACTTAAATACAGTATGCATGCGACAATTAAATAAAAATATTTGTGGTTACAGAGTAACAAATAAAAAATAGTTAATGTAAAATTTATTACACAAAACCGTTTATAACTGTTTTAAATAAATTTTAAACCGTATCCGTTTATTTGGCCAACTAGAAAAAATCCTTCACTGTAGATACGCAGGTCATAAGCATAAATATCAAAACGTCACGTTCCGTAGGAAAAGTTTGAACTTTTCATAATAATGACGTTTTATAAAACTCTAAACAAAAGCATGAAAAAGTTTCCTCTTTGTTGTTATATATCAAAACGAGTTGAATAGTTTGACTGTCACTTTAATTTGATAGAAATATTTTTCCAACATCATATATAATTATCTATTTTTCATGCTAGATTTTCAAAAGCTTTTAGAAATAATTAAATAAAATAAAATTATAACACTGCCTTATATTAAGATATATTACGTTATATAATCAATACGGTCTATAATATGTCTACTAATGTTTGGAAAGTATATCGGTTTTTTATTGTAGCGTGCGTCTTTAACGAAAATAAATAATAATAATAATATCCATTCTCTAATTTCATTTCACTGTCAAGATGAAAAACAGCTTAGTCATTGTGTCGAATGTTGACGACAACGCCCCTAGTGACTATTTTCCGATATTGTAATAATAATGATTATTATATAAAATATACGTACACAATACTGTTCACTCACACACTGCACGAAATGTAATATGATAACACAAAACGTACATTTGAACACAAAACTGAAGAAATTTATTGCATACTAGCCGTACCCGTGACGTTGTTCACGCGAAACGTTGAGTAGTTTCATTTTCCAATTTGTAGTTTCTTACAACACAAAATGCACTTTTCGGTACACAATTAGCAACATGTTCTTTGATTTTAGATTCAGAAAAATTCCCAAACCGATAGTACAACATTCAATTTATTTACATTACATTTTGTTACTATAGTTATGAAATTATGAAATATGTAAATTTACGTAATGTGTGTACATGTTCAAAATGATTTTTCCATTTTTCCATGGGAATGAGACATTTTTCCGAAGTGAAAAGTACTTTAGATGTTGATCCAGATAAAAATGTATCATCACACCCAATTTCATTAAAATTCGTCCAGTAGTTTTTACGTAATGTTTGTACAATGTACATGCTCAAAATAGCTTTTCCATTTTCCCCTGGGAACGAGACATTTCCCCGGAATAAAAGGTATCTTAGATGTTAACCCAGGTAATAAGTTATCGTCACACCAAATTTCATTAAAATCCGTCCTGTAGTTTTTAAGTGATGCGTGAACCGACAGACAGACAGACAGACAACCAGAAAGAAAGACAGACAAAAAATTTAAAAATCGCTGTTTTGATATCTACATCGATAACTATTTACAGTACCAGTACAATTTTCAAAAAATATTCCATGTACAGAAACGGTCTCAGTTTTATTATATGTATAGATTTTTGTTAAATTAATTGAGTTGTCACTAGGAAACAACATTTAAAGCTAACAATTTTTAATTTGATTTTAAGCAGACAATCGACGATTGTATTGTTCTAGTACCCACCTTAAGTAATTCTGTTTTGGAAAAAAAGTAGAAAAATATTACAAAAAGTACGAAAAGTATAAGATACCGATAAACTGACAATAAAACGTATATAAGCGAACCATCACGACCTACTATAAATATTGAGTTTATTTTGTAGGTATTTTAATTTTTCTTAAGCTTGTCTCAGGCACTCCCTTGAATTAGGAAAATATGTCACAATGATAAAATATGCCACTTCTAAAATATCCGTTATTAAAGATTCATTTTAAGGAAACTGAAAAATGAATTTATATAAAATTAGCTCAGTTTTAAATTGACTAGCTAATTATGTTAAAGGAAAGTACATTCTGTTTAGGATCGAGTAAAGACAAAACCAAGGCAAAGAGCGTAGTAATACTGGCCTGTATTCTGCTGATCCAAGTATAATTTTGACCTTGGTCTGGTTTTCGTCTTGACTTTAACTTTGTTTCAAAATATTGCAAAGGCAAAATTGATCTCGTTAACATTGGTGTATTTAAATTATGTGGTGATGAAAATTAATTAGAAATTTACAAAAATTATAGTAAATTATCAACTGCTAAGCAAAATCAGAGGTTTTAATAATTTTAGGGAAGAAGATTTTTGAAAGATTCTTATTATTAAAAGAATTTTAATAATAATATCTAGTAAAATTATATTGTAGCAACTGTATCTTACTAAGGAATTTTAAAGGTTATTTTTAGAGTACAGATGGAAATCTTGCATTCAAATTACCGAGATTTCACCAACAGATCCAGTTCATTCCATTTTTATAGCTGTCAATTTAAAAAGAAGAAATTGTACTTAATGACATCATCATGTATGTTAAACTTTTTTAAAAGGCGCAAAAATTGTAATTTTGATTCTGGAAACATTATAGATGTATAAAATCAGAATAGTAAAGCCAGTAGATAAATCGCACGCGGAAATTTGAGACCTAATTTATGTAAAAGAAAATCGCCGAATAAATTCTGATAAAAAAGTAACTCACATAGAGCATAATAAAAAGTTTGGCCACTTTTTATAGATAAAATTTAGGTAATAGCAATAATATATTCCATAATATGAAATTTGATATTTTTGATGGAATAATATAGTCCGTTTTCTGAATTTTGAAAATGTAAATTATCTTTACGAACTTAACATTGCAGATGATTTGGTACGTAGGGCACACTTTGGGAACCCCTGTGCTAAAGTATGCATAGCTTTACCAAAGTAAGACTGATCATTAATTCTGTCGCACCTAGAACGCTGTTAATTCAGCCAGTATCCCCCGAATTAATTTGGTGGTTGGCAACTCAGCTTCTTGTTTAGTAGATTATGAGTTCACAATCAACTGGACTGTATCTATCATTCTACATCAAACACAATACTTCATATCAATTTACAGTTACCATACCACCATAACCAAAAACTATAGTAATTCCCAAAATGGTGTATACAACCCTATAGCTGTTGCGAATCTAACCAATAGAATAATATTCGAGTATTCTTGACCCTTGGGTAATTTTTTCGTGAATATTTGTACGAAACGTTCAAATATTCAAGATATATTATATCTGCATCATCAAACTGGAATTGTAGCATTACTTGGTGATCCAGTGTAAATGCTATTCTCGCTAGTAATAAATTTATTTCACGGCTGTTTTTTTTTCTGTGTGTAATTATTTCATGTAATGCCAAATATAAATTATCTGAACACACATTATAAACAAAGACGTAAACATTGCGTTCAACCGAATAAAATATGTTTATTACTTTTTCACTCTTACCAGCGCCTACGTACAATTAATTACAACCAGCTAACTAGATAATTTTGTTTACAAAATAATTACAATTAACAAATTATTAAATTAGGTTTTGGTTCGGTGTTTTCCATTTTTATTTCACTGAATCAATTCAATTATTTGCAAAATGAATTGGCGGCCACATTGAGATCGAGTCGGCATGAAACGGAAATGTAACGTGTATGACCAGATTAACACACAAATTCACAATGTTACGGTCTGGTCGCTCGCCTGGACAAACAGAATACATATAGGTATATAGACAAAAGCACGTGATACGACCGGCAACAATGAGTACTACTGTATAGTTGCCAATAACCAACCAATTGGTTAGTGGTAGCACCGAAAATTGCATTACTATGCAAATTTTAACAATATATTTGGTTTACAAATTTTATCATTTCAAATATTATGAATTTTATAGATTACATGCATTCACATGGTGTTTGTGGATACAAAAGACATACAAATTACAGTAGTGGAAATGACTTTTTGTTACTCATGCGGGAGAAGTACTAACTTAGCGCACACATTTCTGTACCCAAAATAGCTGTTTTCCCACTGTACTCTTCCCGCATACTTTTTTGCGTGTGGAAAGTAACTTTCCACACGCAAATTGACAATAAAACACGCAAAAATTAATCAAAACACGCAAATCGGCCTTTTAATTTTTCATTTAATAAATATTTCATAATTATTTCTATAGAAACCAACAACAAAGTCATTTAAACGATAATTAATTCAGAAAAAAAGACCAAAACTTAAAAATATTATTTTGAAAAGTAATAAAAATGTCAAAAATAGTGATAACAATAAAAAAAAGTATGTGAAATTCGTAATAAAAAATAGCATGTGCAACTCGTGCGGGATTGTCGATTGCCCTACTCAAGCGAATGAGCACTTCGTTTTCGTGGGCTATCGATAATTTCCCGCACTTATTGCACAATATACTATTTTATCCTCAACTTACGTCGTTTTCACAATATTGACAGATTTTTTCCGTTTTTTTTTCTACTTTTTTTTTTTTTTCTTTTTACAAAACAACGTCAATTTTTAAAGAAGTTAGCATTAAAATAGCTATTTATACAAAATGACGAAGAACTTTATGAGCGAGCTTGCAAGCGAGGTCAATAAAAGAAGGCGAGTTCATAAGGGTAAATATGTACAAGTTGCATATGAAAACATTATGTTCGACGGCGAAAATTTCTAGCTATTGATAAAAACTGAATTTATAAATCTGATGTCTATTTGCTGGATAAAAATTTATTACAGATTGTTGACATAACAAAGTTAGGTAATATATATTAAAGCATATACTTTATTGTTAACAGAGGGGACAAATGCAAAGGCTACTTTTTACCCTGGGAAAACATTTTATTTTTGTGAGGAAATTCCAACGAAAAAATAACACTTCTCAATAGCCACACGATATATTTTATAGCTGCTAATTTAATGTCATAATTTTAAACACCACGCAGGCGAAACCGCGGGTAAATGCTAGTATTTTTATAAAGAAAATTGCAAATACCTACCAAATTGCTGGATATCAAATCGATAAACAGACCGAAAATTAATTGTTGGATTTTCCAACATATTTTATAATCATAAGGCAGCACGTATTGGGAAATGCATAAAAGAAATTGTGTCAATTCGTCAGGTCTAATTGTTTTACTTTTTTGTATTTATTCTTTTAGTAGGTACTTTAAAAAATTACCAGTAAATTACCAACAAATCGATTTTAATTGAAAAATATACAGAATTACTGGTAAATAGAAAAAACAGTAAATTTCGATAAAAGATAGTCATATTGTATATAATTTGATTGTCCACAATTTAGGAATAAAAGAGTAGATTAACTAACTACTGTGGTGGTCAAGATCAATAAATCATTAAAGAATTAATTGGACGAAGTGTGCTCATGGATAGCCGAACTTATTTCATATGAGTAACAAAAAATACCCTGTAGGTGTGTAGTATTATTGAAAAAATATTATATTTTATATCTACATTTGGCCGGGAGAAGGGAGTAATAGTAATTATTTTTCATGTTTTTCTGTCTGGTTGATATCCTATTATCTTTTGATGGAAATATTGGTATATCAACATTTTTTTGGGGGTAAAAATTCCGATAAAACTTTGACTAACAAGAGAACTGTAGGAACTTGAAAATTCAAAAAAATTTGAAACTTCGCCCGTATCTAAGCAGAGAGTGACAAACTAATAAGTAATAACCAAGCCCGAAGTGTATGTACAAAAAAAAAAAAAAAAAATGTGGATAGCAATGTGTCAGAAGTGTGTCAAATACCGCTTAAGGCATTAGTCGATCGGTGTCGGTCACCGAATGCACGACAATTGTTATATATTGTAATACCATTATTGCTTGAACTGGACGTTGCTCTGTTCGCTAATAGATGTTATGTAGTTGTGGTTGTGAATACTAACACAGAAGCTAACATCAAACCCACACCGTTACAAACAGTGTGTACCTACACAACATAGTGGTGGGAAGTAGAGGGGATTTTTTGTCTACGCAGGTATCAGTAGTACAGAGATAGCAAGTTAGCTTCTGATTATTCTGTGGTAAGAACATAATAAAATATTAGTTGGTGATTTTAAGGGGTGGGTAATAATTTTGTTTATTTATACTATACAGAGTAATTCTAGTAACAAATAAAACATTATTTTTTGTGTCTACACATTTTTAAGAAATGGTACCACCCTTACAAGTGTGAACATAAAAATTTAAAAATTTACGGATTTGGTTCAAATATAACATAGAGATCTTGCAGTAAATATATTATTAATTTTTGTTTTCACAGATTTATAGGGGAATAAAACACCTTCAAACTGAAACTTAAAAATTTAAAAATTTAAGAAATTTCGGTAACGTATGCTACACAGAGATCTAGTAATAAATATAATTATTTGGAATAAAATTACAACTTCGAGGTGGTCTTTCACCCCTTAAAATTTTTTTTTATATTATTAGGTAGTAGCACTCTACGAAAATCAGTTTATTTTCAATTTTTTATAGTTCCTCTGTAAGCTCTCTATTCCCATTTTACTTCGTTCCCGAAAATTGTCTTACTACATCGAAGACTATTTGTTTTTCACAAAAACGTTTTTATAAAATCAATTTTTCTTCACAAACTTCACAACAATGTTTTGTATTGTGTATAATTAAAAGAGAAAAAAATAAACTTTTCCTCTTAATCGAAAACTTAACAAACAATTGAAAAGTTTCTTCCTCTTTCGACCTCCTTCGAAATTCTTTTCAAATATCATTGTGCATTCTTCTCATTCCAAATATTAATCACAAATTCATTGTTTTCGAGAAACATTAAAATTATGCCTAGCAGACGAAACAAACGAGTGAAACTGACTTTTTGTGTAAATAAAAAATGAGTTTATAATATTTTTTTTGAGGAACTTTTGTTTGAATGTTGTTTAGTTGAATTAAATTTTCAAAACGAACACACCAAAAAAGATAGATATTAAACTTTTTTTTTGCCGACGTGTGTGTAATATGAACACAAACTTTTATTGCTTGTTAGTCTTCCGAGTTTTCCACGGAAAAATAAACATACGTACACCTATGTAAATTTTCCAAAACTAAAATTGAATTATGAGAAAATGTTAAATTTCATATTATTCTATGAAAAGCCGTACATTTTTGCTTAGTTGATTCAACTAATTTTAGAATTAAATTAAGAAACTTTTATATTACATTGACCATACCATAAACCACACAGTATGTTATAATTGTATTTATTTGTTAATTGCAGGTACATATGTGTTAATATGGCGTCGGGGCAGTTCTATTGTGTCCGCCGGGCCGTTAATGGTGACACGTGATCGTCGGTTTCGGTTAATGAACGGATATAATTTACAAGTACGCGATGTTGGACCACAAGATGCTGGTGATTATGTTTGTCAGATTGGTGATCGAGAGACACGTGATCAAATACACACGGTGGAGATTATGGGTGAGTATTCTGAGAGAGGGTGTTATCTAATAAAAAAATTTCAGTAACATTTAATATATTTTTAATCCTGCAAATATCTAGGAACGATTGATTTTTTAATAGAAACATTATGACAATTTTTTTTCAATAAAAGGGTCACTTTTTTTTTTTTTTAAACACCAGTGAGATTAACAAATTTTAGATTGTCCTTATTTTGACAATGCCAAATCGGGACACAAACCGAAATAAAATTGTGAGTGTGCTTATTGCCCTAAATCCGAAATGAAAACTTCTATGGCGATCTCGTAATTGATTCGAAGTAACATACATAAATATATTCTGTAGATAGAACTTTATTAAACCAGTCGCGATTGTGGATGAACGTGCGAAACCAATAACAGAAATGCAGAGAACCAATAATAGTAAATTATTTTCAAACGGAGTTCAAGATCTATTACCATCAAATTAGAACCAGATTCCATAAAAAGGTAAAGTATGGCTCAGTTCAATAGATAATTTGGTTGAAGTATCCATAAAAAATTTTTTTTCTTCCAATACACAGACACTGTATCTCATTCCCGTAATAGTATTATCCAGAATCGAGGATTAACTATTTGTTTAAACTACGAAGAACTCAGAGAGAATTCATTAGCCCCAGCTGCTATACTGTAATTGTTACTCGTATATAAATAATAACGAAAGCTTCTCTGAAGCTTCAAAATTTCAAGAGAATTATAATTTTAATGATTGCCTTTGGTTTAAAATATTTTGAATACCGTAACGATAATGTAATTTTTAAAAAACTTCTCAACGATAAAGTAACTTATGAAAATCATTAGCCAGCCATAACGGAAAAAAGCATAAAAAGAAGTAAAAACTAACATATCGACTGTCGACTTAAAATATTGCGTCAAAAATCCAGTTATCAAATTATAAATTCGTTGTAAGTACTGACAAATATAAAAAAAAGTTTTTCTTCCTCATAATTTTCCTTTCTATCCTTTTATTGTTTGTACGAAAATACATTTTTAGGTCAAAATAACTACAAAATTATCTTTCTGTAGTTAATTATATTTCAAAAGATCAATTTAAGTTACAGAAAAATTATAATAAATGATATTAAAATTACATATTATTTGTCGAACAAAAATAAAAAGAAAAATCAATTTTCAAACATTTTCCGTTTCTTTAAGTATAACCATAAAAAAACGTACAAGAATTTAAATATTATTGATTTTTCAAAATGAATAATTCTCTTTTTTAACTAAAATTATAGTAATTTTTTTCTAAGAGTCATTTTCCAGCTTGCTGCATAAGTAAGTCTACATACCATTATTTTCTTTTGTTAGTTATATAAAGAATGAAGTTGGTGAGTACCCTTTATGATGAGACATACAATATTAAAGAAAATAATTTTTCACAAAGTATAATAATTGATGCTTTTAATGTTAATTACTTCTTGCTTTTATATAATAAAACGTCCTAATTTTATATAAGATTTCCCGTCTCATGTTTATTAAATAAGTGAAAGAGAAGAAAAAATTGGATGTTTCTTTTTTTCTTTCGTGAAAATTATGTGCTAATGGAATTTGTTTCTAATTAATTAGACATTTTTTATACGTTTCGTTGAAGGAGACGTACGTAGATGAATATGGAAATTATATATAATTTAAACTGACGAAATTACAAAGGTTTTCAAATTAGGTATGTTCCAAAAGTAGGTAGCTGTGCATTAAGAAGTATCTATACTATAAGGCGATTTTTCCATAAAAACTTAATTATATTAAAGTTGAAACCAGTGAACTGAAATAAAATATTTTGGAAACGGTGTTGGAACGGCTGGTTTCAAAATTTGTAGTACAAGAAACTTTCCGTGAATCAGCACCATAAATGTCAAATTTTTAGAAATTTTTTTGAAAGAATATAAGCACCATCCAAAAAAATGCCATTACCTGTGTATTTTTTCGAACAAATTTATGTTTGTATATAACAAAAGTTTACATAGGCGAAATTATCTAAACTTGGTCTGACGTCATTAAATAAATAATGCAAAAAATAAAGCAAAATCAGACGATTCAAATTTTCTATCTCTTTTCTTTTTTGTATTAAGATAACTATAATAACTTAAAAATGTACGTCTAATATTGTTGTTTCATTTGTTAATGACGTTAGACCAGTTTTAGATAATTTCACCTATATCTAGCAATTTAAAGAAATGCTTGAGTATTTTTGGGTTGACAATTGAAGACATGAGTGGATAAAGATGTTATATAACATTTTTATAATTTTACAGTAGAAGGGTTTGAAAGTTTTTATTTACCTATACTTCCCATGCACATGTTTATTATTGAATTTCTACAAAAATATTGGATCTAATAAAATCAAATTTGAATATATGATACTTCAGCACAAAATATTTCAAAATTTTGCAGAAAAAAAAATTTTAAAAAATTTATTTTCTTTACCTTTCACCTTTATCCACTCAAGTCTTCAATTCAAAAATTCGAGTAATAGTATATTGTTTAATAAGTGCGGAAAGTTGTCAATTGGCCACGAGAGCGAAGCTGAGGGTACGATCGAAGTGAGTATGCTCATTTATTGCTCGAGTGGGCCATTGAGTTGCACATAATATTTTTTGTTGCTAGTTGCTCATACTTTTATTATAATTTTTTATTACTTTTTAAAATAATATTCTTGAGTGTGCGTGTTTTCTTTCTTTTCTTTTTTTTAAATTAAATATTGCTTAAAATATTTTGCTTCCGAGACTACTAAAGTAGCGGAAGCATTGTGATCACTTTTGAAAAATAAAAAATTTTTTCCCTCCAAAATAAAATTTTTTACGCACATTTTACATTTTAGAGCTTCCTGAACAATTTTGTTTGGTGTCTGTCTGTCCGTCTGTGTGTCACTAGTTTGCACCAAGTGACATAACTTCTGAACTATTCTATTATTTTTAATGAAATTTTCATAAATTATGCAATTTGGTTCCTAGATGGTCTCCTATGAATTTAATCGAAATCGGAGTAACGGTCGCTACGCCTCTACCATGTCATTCCATTAAGGGGGGGTAAGGTTTTTAAACTTTCTTTTTGCATTTTTTTTAAATTTTTTTTTTTTTTTTGAATGTACAACATGTCGAGCGTGTTGTGTCAAAATTTCAAGTAAATCCGAGCAAAACTAATGAAGATACAGCGTTTCAAGCGACCGGCCCTCATGCTCGATTTTTATACCTGCCTGGTAGCTGCGCGACGCGCCTACCTGGTAAGTATAAAAATTACTTTAATTTTATACTTACAAATCTTATACAAAACAAATACTTACTATAATTACCCGCTTAAGTATAAAAAATTATTTCATTTTATTGATGCTTAGTTTTGGATTTTTGAGTATAAAAACTTTAAAATCCTTTTTCTCGCAAACAACATTTTTGAAGTTCGTGAACATCATAACTCAAAATCTACTTCACCAATTTTGTTGAAATTTTGTACACTGTTTCTACACATAAATCAACAGGTAATCATTTTTTTTTTTGTTATTTTTTTCCAGTTTATAATAATAAATTAACCGAAATTTTTAGCAAACATTGCGTTTTTCACTTCAAAATGCTGCCAAAAATAAAAAAATCGAAAAAATACAAAAAACTCTTGCTGACTCCCTAGGGAAACATATCGCCTTTTAAACGCATTTCGATTTTTTTGTCTCGGATGATCCGGTACCAAGTTATGATGTTCACCGCGAAACAACTTTTTTTCGAGGCGCCTCCGGAAATTCGCTGTCACGGACTTATTTATCGATATTTGTAATTGATCATTTTTTCGAAGATACTTCAGATGTTATACTATAACGTGTATATGAAATTGATAAGCCAACATTATTCATATCTCCAAAAAAAAATCATGAAAATATACCTTTTTTTCGCTTTTAAAACCTTACCCCCCTTATACTAAATGCATCAAGTGGCATAATTTCTGAATTATTCAATGTTTTTTTTATGAAAGTGTCAGAAATTATGCGGTCTCGTACCTGGTTCCCTACAAAGGATGGTGGACAAGATGGTTCCCTACAAATTTCATTGCATTCGGAGTAATAGTAATCCACGGTGCTACCATGAAAACCCATTAAATGTCAATATCTTATTTACTGCTAGTCCCACTTCGCTTAATTTTTTATGAATCGTTTTGTTTATTTATTTTTATTAATTTATATACCTATATTAAATTATACAAAGATATATTGTGCATTAAATTACCATGGTGCTTTTACTAATACGAGGAAGCTGTGTGCCACACCCCATTGGTAACGTATTTGTTTATGTATTTATGTAAAAATGATAACAAGATATTTATTAAATGGAAAATTAAGACATGTTTTGGTGTGTTTTAATTAAATTTTTTTATTACTCAACCGATGTAAGTACAATATTTGCGCACGTATTTCTGTTCGACAAATAGGTATTTGCCTATTTTTACATTAAGCGTATTTTAATTGCCTTTTGGCTTGCGTAAATCCCACTTTGCGCACACAAATAGACAATGCAATAATGTGTTTACTTATATATTGGCTAGTGAGGCAACCAGACTTACCGCAAACTACTCTCCCAGTTTCTTACCTTTTCTTACTCTTATTCATGTTTGCACGTTAATGGACATTTCTTTATATACCACAAAAAAAAAAATAATTATGCAAAAACGTAGCACAAAAACAGGTTTCAGTGCACACAATGGTTTGGCAAAAATTTTCAATTTTCTGCTTGTTGTTTCTTCGCGAAATTATATTACGTATATAATGACATGAAACTAGATAATATTTCAATAAAAATTTGCAGCTAGCTACCTTGCATGACGTGAATAACATCCTCAACCAAATAATATCATTAAACTGAATTTATTAGACGCTTGTGTATATAAACAGTTGATATATCCGTGCAATGTTCAAGCCCATAAACACTTCTAATCTGATCTATTGGATAGCATGCTATTCTACACTCTGTCTGCATATCAGTTTCCATCCAGAACCAAAGCGCAAATAACCCATGCATTGCATACGTTTAACAACATACATATATAGGTACTACTGTTGAACGCTACCGAGCCATATACAACAGCATTATTCGGTTATTATTGTTATCAAAATTGGTAGGTCTCATCGACTAGACTCGACGATGATGGGGACGTAGAAAGAGATGGAAGCACGTAATGTGCCATTATTGAAATTCCATGTCACTAACAATTTCATATGTTGATGTTATTATCGGAAGGTTCTTTTTGATGAGATATTTCGATAAATTTATTCATATAAGAATAGATAACTTTCAGATTGAGACGATTAAAGAGGATCAATACAAAGAGATCTATTGTATGGAACGAAAATATTTTTTTTTTTTGTTATTAAAACGATAAGTAGTGATATATAAATTTCTATTCATTGAGGTTATTTATTGTTGAATCGTTGGTGGTATAATAATTTGGATTTTTCTAGTTGTTAAGTTGCAATAAAATTTTTATAGCATCTGGTTTTTTTTCCAATGAAATTGATAAAGTCAATAGTTTTATGGATATTTGACGATTCAATTTTCGAAATTTTCGATTTATTCATTGTACTTGTCAAAACAGTTTCATAAATTTTAGCCAATAAATCCTAACTTTTTGAAAGGGGAAAAAGAAAATTTATATTTTTAATAATTTGCGGAAGGCTAGTAAATAAGTAATGTCTTCTTCCTCTTTGATTGCCTCTGTAGCAAGAGACTTTTCGATTTTGTATCTGACGAGGATACAAAATCCTTTTATAGGTAATATTAAATCAGTTTTTTATTTTCATATAATTAATGTTTTCCCCTTAGGTTCCTCAAGAGGAAAACTTTATTATTATGTATAATCCAGCCCATAGTCTAGCTTAATATAGTTATTTAACTAAATTGTTTGCTATTAAATAATTTTTTGACATTTCATTAAAACTAATAACGAATATTTTTATATTTTATAGTTATATATGTGGTTCCTTAAGGGGAAAATATTATTATTATGTATAATCCAGCCCATAGCCCAACTCAATATAGTTATTTATTCATGAAAATCGTCAAATAACAGTGGATCGAGGAACACTGTCCTCCCATACTGACTTGATGATCATATCTTGATAATTGAATCATCTGGATCATATCTTCATAATTCTGCTTACTCGATGAAACCACATTATCAACAGAGTCCAATAAATGATTTGAAGATGGAACATTCTATTTGAAATGTAAAAAATTTACACCCAGTTATCATCCACCTTCAAGAAAACTATTTAGCTTTCAATGATGTTAATCTCACAATATTAGCTACAATGCTGGGTTAGTAAAACTTTCAATTACTGGCTTAAAATCACAGTAAATGAATTAAAATTCCTACGAATCTAGCATTACGAACGAAGTATTATCCTTAACACTAAAATAAAATATTACAGAAGGGTCAGATTTCTAAGATATTTCTAACGGAACCACAAACACTCACATTGTTCCATCACAAAACCAGAATATTAATGACAACTAATTAGTGTTTCGCATTTGATGAATACATTAAGCCAATCACAATCGATTCCTGTTGGTGTTACACAAACTTAGTAATATGTATATTTGTGTCTGAATACCGAGTGTCCCTAAAAATGGTAATGGCCTTACAACTTTACA
This sequence comes from Brachynemurus nebulosus, assembly GCA_035578155.1. Taxonomy (NCBI): domain Eukaryota; kingdom Metazoa; phylum Arthropoda; class Insecta; order Neuroptera; family Myrmeleontidae; genus Brachynemurus; species Brachynemurus nebulosus. The sequence goes on from JAPWDM010000003.1 coordinate 27,423,703, forward strand.
AAATAGAACCGCTGTTTACAATGGTGAATACTATTAGATAACTGTCCGTCCAACAATTATTAAACTTACACTACTCTAGATAACAGAACAACTTTGATGTTACTACTTCGTAAAACAAAACTGGTGTGATCTTACACTGAATTGGTGGAAAATAGGATTCTTGGGCCCGCCAGACACGTACAGTTTCAACTGACAGTTTGAACTGAACAGTTCAACTATACAGTTTAACCTCTACGTGTGTGGGTATTTCAGTCTCAGTTCAACGCAACTGTACAGTTAAACTGAGACGAATGAAATTTCAATTTTTTAAACTGAAAAGTTCAACTGATTGTTACATGTATAGGGGTTCAACTGTACAGTTTTCAGTTCAATTTGTGTCAGGGGCAAGAGTGTTTGGTTTTTTGAGTTTATTAACAATATAATTTTTGCGGAGTTAAAGACGCTGCTGGGTGAAATTGTCCTGCTGTTTCGAATCCATGGTAATAACTGAAGGATTGAACTGTACGTGTGTGTACTTCTACAGTGTACAGTTTCAACTGTCAGTTTAAACTATTCAGTTCAAACTGTCAGTTGAAACTGAACGTGTGTGGTCGGCCTTACTACGTACTATGTACAACAAAATCAGTGTGACATAATTATGTCTGAGAACAGAACCGCTGTTCCTTACTACTTCACAGAACAGGATCATTATGGCTGTTTACTGCTGTAGGGAACGGAATCGCTGTGACTTTACTACTCTATGTAATAGATCTGCTGTGCCTTTACTACTTCGAAAAAGAAAACGGCTAATGGATACGCTAAATCAATGGCGGTCGATTACTGTTTGTGTCATACAAAAATAGTTTTGTTTAATATTGAATACCGAGTGTCCAAAAAAATTGGCACCATTGGAAAAATATTTTAACACTAATTTTTTAAAAAAATCGCTACTGTTAATTAAGATGGGTGCTTCAAAATTAATTTTATACAATCCTTATTTGAATAGATACCCGGCTTAGATATGGGAAATTTGTATGTGTGCAAGTTGTTGATACGGTTTAGTGGATTGAAACATTTATATTAATAATAGTAAGTATAACATGTTATGTGTATATCACCTACAAAATTACTATCATAATTGTAATCATATTAGATGGCGACACATACATAAACACTCTCAACTCACTCCACACTCCAAGTTTGGGTCTCATCGTTCCTTCGGTGTTCGTTAATCGGAATCAACCCATTTAGTTGTCCATAGTTACCTCTCCAATCCGTCTCTTTAATTCTACGTCACATACATATACGCTTATTTCAGTTATACATCTAAAAAGGTAAGCATTTAACAGATAGAGAGCTTTGACCTGCTTTGAAATTGCTGTAATTATTAAATTGTATATGTGTATATTAAAAGGTACGAATAGTAGCGGTATATGGGAAATAAAGGTTATGTCGTTGAAAATATAAATAGAAGTGATTTTTAAATCGTTTGCTTTAAAGCAAGATACATTTTAGGTACTATCGTTTTAGACTACTTTGAAGTAGGAGCAGTTTTTAGAAGAAGATTTACAAACTCAGATGGGTAGCAATGGCGGACATCGTGGACAAGTTTTTCGTCATGCATTAGACTACACAGACCCAAGATTTCTAAGATAACAACAGATTTGTGTTGCCTTTACTACTTCGAGAACTAAAACCACAAATTAGTGCTTAGAATTTGTGTATATATAAAACATTGATAGTCACATTGATACACTGATTGCTGTTTGTGTTACATAAAATCAATTTAATGTTTATATTTGAATACAGAGTGTCGATAATATTGACAATGATTTTACTCTAACAGAAAATGGAACAGCTGCAACCTTGCTATTTCGCTTACTTTGACTAATTAATAGTTTAATTACTCTGTTGATAATGTAATTTTGTCGAACAATCCGAATTGTAAAAATATCATTCATACCATAAAGTTAATGTTGCCTCGAGATGAGGCTACTGTTGAAAAATTTATTGAACAACCTGAGCATCAAAGAAAGTCCAACCCTGATCTTTTCAGTAAATAAAAGTATTACTAATAAAAATTAACTATGATTACCGACCAAGTGGTCGAGAGTGCTAAGGTATAATAGCACTTAGATTATTAGTAGTCGTCCACACTGCGTGCGATACTGAACCGAGCGTTACCGTGCCGAGCGAAACCGAGCGAGTTTGAATCGAACTGGTGTTCATACTGCTTGCTGTTTTGTACTGTTTATGATTTGCTGAATTTGACAGATCACTGCAATTGTCAGTTTATTTCCATAATTATTATACACATCGGAATTTTATTAAATTGAATAATGTTTTGTATACAAACGTTTCTGTAATAGGGTAAATTATTTAAAATGAACAATTTTATTTTATATACTTATTTTTTGGAAAGTAATATAAGATTACGTTTAGGACAAAAAAGGCTCTTTAAAAATCGTTCGCACCGGGTCCATGAAATAAATAATAATAGGTACGAACGTGGTGAATTTTATCATCTCTTATCTCAGCAACGACAAGATCCATAAAAATTTTTGAGAGTACTTATACTGACTTCCAGTGCCTTGGATTATATTTTAATTTAATTACCAAATCATCTAAATTTAATTTTTTTGAAATATACTGCCATAATCTGCCAACAAAATCTCGGTTGTGGTAATTCCTATATTTTTGATCTTACAATGTTTGGCGTAAATAATTTTAATTTATTAATAATTCGATGTCCATTTTTATCTTATTATTATTATATATTATGTTTTAAATAATACAAAAGAAATATAATATAATTATGTATATATTACAACGCAGCAACAATGGACAAAAACGATAAAAACGACAAAACACAACAGAAAGCACAACAAACGAAATCAGCTTCAAAACGTTTGAAAAATATCAAACTTGTTTGACATTAGAAAATCAGCTCGGTCCGGACTCGCATCGCATCGCTCGGCGACGGTTTGAATCGACCATGTGTTTGAACATATACATTAAAATGTATGTGTTTAACAAAATAGCATGTACTCGCTCGGCATCGCTCTGCTGTTACTCTCTTTCTGTGTGCACGTACACTTAGGCCTATAGTTTTCAGCCTTCAGGCCCCTTCAGGCTTTAGAAAAAAGTCGGCATGATTTCTAAAGAAGATGCTTGTACACACATTCTTTCCAACTGTTAATCCTCCCTACTTTCGCCAGTTATAGATTATTTATTAGTATGAACAGCAAACGATAAGTCCTATTTGAATAAATGATTCCACGCAAATCAAGTATCAAAAAACCCAATCAACTACCAACGAAAAACCCAAAAAAAGAAATTTAAATTGATAGGCAATAAATTCTCGTGACATAAAAGACAAGTATAACGTAAGAGCCCCCATTATGGAACAGTATCTAATACTGGAACAGTTTTGACATTTACATATTAATGAAGTTATTTCTGAAAGAAACGTCTGATAACAAAAATTGTTATTAATAAAATGATTGTTTTTCAAATTAAATTCACCTCGCATTTAATGTTTCCTTACTTAATTAAAGAAATAAATATGTAAAAGTCAAAACTGTTCCAGTATTAGATACCGTTCCATAATGGGGGCTTTTACATTATTCGAAAAAATACAAATTTCTCGTGTAATAATAAGTGAATATTATTCATTTATCGGAAGTAAATTTGATTAAAATATTCAAAAAATTAAACCTACATTAAAAACTGGAAATCTTACCATTCATGATCACATTCTATACACTGATATTATTTTATTTCATTATCAAACACATCAGGACCAGGGGCCTTTCAAAATTTTATATAATATGAGATTTAGATTAAAACTAATGATATTTTAAACTGAATATATATCCCTCATTTTATTCAAATTAGTATCTCCCATAGATAATATTACGTTACGCAAATCTGATATTCATATATATATATATAGACGTGGATCTTCAGTAGCGTAGCCAAAAACTTTATTATAGGAGGTTTGACATAATTTTATTTGATTTTATTTGATTATTTTTAATAGAAACATATATTGGTTTTTAAATACCCGCTAGTGGTTACGCTCGGATTTATATATATAAGTACATGTGCCATTTAAAAAGTGAAAACGATATTTACAAACGTACTAGAAGCGTCGTAATAAGCAATTATAACCTTTCTGAAACATTTATATAAGACAGACAATCAGATAACATTCTAATTATTTTTAAAATAATCTATATGAATATCTATTCCATGTAATGAATGAATATATTATGGACTGAAATGTTTCTATTTCTTTCTTTTCGAAACAGAAAACAAAACATGAAGGGCTTTTCAGTAAATTGTTAGCACCTTTCAAAGGAAATACAATTTCAGTTTAGAAGCGCGACTAGAAACTTGTGAACCTAAATACAAAATTTAAATTTATTCCAAATTAACAAAAATTTTATTTTTAATTGTTTATGTATTTTGATACTTATTACTCATGCGGGAGAAGTACTTACTTGGCTCACACATTTCTGTACGCAAAATAGCTGTTTGCCCACTGTTCTCTTCCCACATACTTTTTTGCGTGCGGATAGTTTACTTTCCTCACGCAAATTGACAATAAAACACGCAAAAGTTAATCAAAACAAGCAAAGCCACCTCTTGATTTTTCATTTAATAAATATTTCATAATTATTTCTATAGAAACCACCAGCAAAGTAATTTAAACAATACTTAATTCAGAAAAAAAGTCAAACACTCAAAAATATTATTTTAAAAGTAATAAAAACGTCAAAAATAGTAATAATAATAAAAAAATTTATGTGACATTCGTAATAAAAAACTGTATATGCAACTTGTGCGGGATTGTAGATTGCTCACACGAGCGAATGAGCGCACTCACCACGATCGTGCACTCAACTTCGCTCTCGTGGGCAATCGACAATTTCCCGCACTTACTGCATAATATACTATTTTAATTCTACAAAGGAGGGGTATCGATAAGGACTTATTTCCGCCCCAAAATGACGAAAAACAAAAATTTAATGTTTTCTTTATATATCTTGAAAGTAGACTATATGCCTGACAAGAAAATATGTATATAATAGAGAAATACACTGCCAATAGGGTGGGCACACAGCTTCCTCGTAGTCGTAAAAGGCTTTAAAACAGTATTCTACCAAATATACATATTATATACCGTGAAATTATATTTTCGCCTTGAAGTTTATAAAAAACTGTTGTAACTCAAAAGACTTAAAGGCTAAATTATAAAATAATAGCAAAAATATTTTAGAAACTAACCCCCAATATACCCTAAAAATTTGAGCGAGATAGGACTAGCAGTAAATAAGATATTGGCATTTAATGGGATTTCATGGTAGCGGCGTAGCTACCGTTACTCCGATTTCGATTAAATTCATAGGGGACCATATAGGAACCAAACTACATAATTTCTGAAAATTTCATAAAAAAGAATTGAGTAGTTCAGAAGTTATGCCACTTAGTGCAATTTTGGAATGACATGGTAGCGGCGTTGCTACCGTTACTCCGATTTTGATTAAATTCATAGGGGACCATCGCGGAGCCAAACTGCATAATTTCTGAAAATTTCATTAAAAACAATCGAATAGTTCGGAAGTTATGCCACTTGGTGCAAAATTGGAGACACACAGACGGACAGACAGACGGACGGCCCAAACCAAAATTGTTCAGGAAGCTCTAAAACGTAAAATGTGCGTAAAAAATTTGATTTTGAAGAGAAAAAATTTTTTATTTTTCAAAAGTGATCACAATGCTTCCGCTACTTTAGTAGTCTCGGAAGCAAAAACTACAATTGGTATTACCTGTAGGACGCCAAACTTTGGTCTAACTGTGATTTTCGTTCAAAATAACACTTTATCAACACTTTTTATTTTTTGTTATTTTAATGTTCTCATGTTACTGTATAATTTATTTAAAAATTACGTTGCTTCCACTTTGCGCTCATAGGTAAACACAAATAAAATGATTTTACAACTAAAAAATTAATCATCATATAATTGCATAAAATAAATTTATTGAAGTTCTACCACGGCACAAACTTGTTGGAACATGTCAGTTCGTTGTTTTAACGACGAACAGGAGTGACACAAATGGAAATTTCCCACTTTTACATAGATGACCAAGGTCTTGATAAAATATTTTTACATAAAGAATCGAGTGATATTTTAAGAATAAAAATTCAGCCTAGGCACACAGCTTCCAAAATATACTCCCTTTGCGTAGAGTACAATCCCACCACTGTACTTACCTGGTACTGTTCGTGCAAAGTAGGGGCAAGACTTGTTGGTTGTTGCGCTCATATTGCCTCCGTAATCTGGTACTTTAGTTACAACAGATATCAGGATAATACTACTCGAAGAGTCCCGTGCGATTTCAAAAAAATTTTAATGGATGCAGATGTTGCAGGTAATTGCAATGACGAGATTGAAGACCAGATAAGGAGTGTAAAGCTTAAAAATGTTGAAACTTTCAAAATTATCCAAATAAAGTTGATTAATTTCATAATTTTGTCTTTTCATAAAACCTTCCTATAATAATAAGATCATAATATTTATTCCATTTTACTACTTACCTGCATGTAAACCTAATGCACATATAAGAATTCATGGAGGGGGTGGGGCGAAAATAAGGCTTTATCGATACTTCCCCTTTAAGGCGGATACATGGCCAAAAACAAAAAAGTTTGCTTTTGCAAATAAGCTGTAATAGCCAATAAGCCCTTAGATTTTGAAGATGAATGATATGAACGCTTTCAAAGTACCTATTATGTTCCACTAGGGCAGGGGTTCTCGAAGTGCGATTTATGAATCAAATGTGGCCCTTAAAACCCGGCTCATTTTCTGCCGTCAAAACGGCGACACGTTTTCTGCCGTCAAAATTCACCCGTTGAAAAATATCAAATTTCTTATACAATATATCTTGTTATTACATATGCCGATTTTATAATTCAGTGGTGTTAAGACTTACACCTTATGCAAAATAGTGTCTTATACACCAAGAGACTAAGGTTTGAGTTTCAATCCCGGGTGTGAAGTTTGTTGCCAGAGGAACTGTAAAGTTCCGAAGGCAACAAATCACACGAGGGATGAAAAAAAAAACACTATAGTCCTATGGTTTATATCCTATTTATTACAATTCCGGAGAATTTAAAATTATAAAAATTACAAAAAATTACTTAAATGTCATTCAAATTGTATGTAACAATATTCCATCAAGTATACCTACTTTAGATAAATCAATCGAATTGTACAATAAATAATATAACTGTTTGTCTTTATCTACAAGTTTCAATTTGTTTATTATTTTTAATTAACTAGCAACGTTATTTAAGTTAAATTTCTGTAAACTGTTCTTGCTGATTGGTTTAAAAGCAGGAACAAAATAATTTTTTAGTCCCTTGCGACTAAAAGTGGCACTTTACTCCCTATTATGAGGGACTGAATCATGTCTTTTAGTCCCGGAATTGAAAAAAAGTTCCATTAACCTCCTCATTCCAAATACTTTAATATTTTTTTTGTTTTGTTTAACTGAATGCCGACTATAGTAGACATAAAAAGTTTCTGGCGTTATTAATGACAACCAAACTCATGAAACATTCTAAACGAATATCTAATTTCCTTCTCTGGACATTCGTAATAACATATTAACCCTTATATATTAAAAAAATAATTTATTGTTTTATGTCGACTGCAGTCGACGTTTGGAACGAGAAGGTTAATAATTATGATTTAACTTCTTTCTGCATGTAATATTTCTGTTTTGTGTTTTTACAATTTCGATCTTATGAAAACTGAATAAATGCATAGTATCAAAAATCTATAATAAGCTTCAAATTTTAAGTTTCTAATACCGAAATTATGGTTTTTGGTGCTTTTAAAAATTTGGTATATGCGATGACGGCATCAGGTTTAGTTCTTTCAAGTTCAGTTAATTGCTACGAAAATGAAATAAATTAGATCCATTGGTGAACTTTGGATAATTTGCGTGATTAACGTCATTTGCGTTCATTAAGAAAGTGTGACTTAGTTTGAGTTATTTTCGGGATGTGATTTTTCTGTTAGGATATTCCCCTGTTTTTAATAATAGGAGATCGACCAAAATTAGCACTATACGATCGACCGTCGATCGAATCTGCGCGATTGACATATTGAATACCTCATTTAAACGTGAACAACACTGATTGGGAGTAAACATGCGCATTTTACTCTTGTGTCCTTCCTTATTTTAAAATTCTTTCTTATTAATCTACCTCTTTCCAAAAAAATGCCACCTCGAGATAAATACCTCTGACGTTTAAAGTACACTTACTTGCCGTAGAAGTGTCACTTCAAAACCATTATATTTAAGGTAGTAGTGTGGTAATTTGCGCTGTGTTTCATGCCTATTTTTAGAGGCATTTTTGGGGGGGAAAGAATAAATGAAAAGTTTTGAATTTCTAATATGTTTTTATTTATATCTTAAGGTAACAAAAAAAAATTTTTTTGAATAAATTAAATTTTGTTTTATTATTATTATTATGACTTGAAGTTGGCACCTCAAAAAAAACACACCTTGATGGCCCGTGTGTTTTTGACTCTTCTGGACCTCTGAAATCAAAAATTCTTAATTAGTCCTAGTCTATAGATATGTCATTCTAGTCGGAACTAGAATTATGAAATTTTATGGAAAAATAACAAAATGGCGAACTTTAAAAAAAACCTTTTTTTGTTACCTTCAGATGTAAATAAAAACATATTAAAAATTGAATACTTTTCATTTGTTCTTTCCCCCCAAAAAGAGCCTCTAAAAATAGGCATGAAAAACAGCGCAAGTTACTAGACTACTACCTTAATCTTCACTTAACAAAAATGGATAAACTTAAATTTAAGCCTTTGAAGCACCCGTACAACCACCTGAACCCCCGGGAAAATTTTTGTTAAAAACCGTTAAACGTATTGACAAACTTATGCACACAAGGTTTTAAAATTTTTTAGCAGAACATACAAATTGAAAAAAGAATAAGTAAACATTTTTGCGCAGTTAGGTAACCTATATACAAAATTTTAGCTATCGCCTGTGTTTACCTTTTAATAACAAAAACAAACAAAAAAGTTTGAAAATAAAAATTGAAAAACCCAATTTAATAGACATAATGTTTAAAATTACATTTTAGTCTTAAAATGGGGTCATGATTGTTTAAAGTTTTAAACGTTCATTATTTCCAACAGAATTTCTGCATTAGGTTAACATAATACACAATATTCATTTTTAAAAATTCTATTTTTAGATTGTGCAAAATTAATTCTGCAATGGAACGTTACTAATCAATGTTGACAATAGATAACTGAACCAGGTGGCGATACATTAAGCAACTGGAAACTTTACTTAACTAATTAATTTACCTATCGTATCAATCTATAATAATAATGGAGGTAAAACAACAACAAGAACAACAGTATCGTAAACTAACAGTAACAGGATAGGTACATGCTGCTATTGTCTATCTTGCATCCAACATTTTAGAATATTTTCATGACAGTAGTTATCAAGATAAGTTTGTTACACAATATGAAGGCTACAAGTGGATGTATGTGTGTATATAGGTACATCAAGTTTTAACGTACATAATTTATTGCAGATATTTGTATTTAAGGGCACTGAATAATACAGGGCGTTGAGAATAATTGATAGGTTATTAAAGACGTTCAGATTCAAATGGGTCAAACTGTTAAAAGGTAAACTAATCTGGGAAATGAAGCAGATGTTCCGACTGAGTCTAGTTTCCAAACAATATATAATGGGCGCAAGCTAAAAAGAACTTTTTTATCTACATCTGTGTTTATCTTTGTCTATCATATTAATAAATAGAAGTTTACTCACTCACTCATAGAAAAACATAATTACCTGATTTGGTTGGTAACTGTGGAAATAATACAATTTGTGTTCCTTTCACCTCAGCTTCTGGAGGTCTTTTGAGCTTGCGCCCATAATATGTATACTTTTAAAATCGACATATAATAGCTTAAGCTGCATGCTAGTTCAGCTGTTGGTCAATGGGTCTACTTGCATTTGCGACAACAATTAGATCCATTTGTGCCTTCCTAACGTTTCCACTAATGCGACAATTACATTTCAGTTATTGAAATATTGCATCAACTTTACTTTATCAAATTTTTAAACACATTGCTTGATCATCGAAAGTTTCTAAACAAGTATTTAAATTAACTTTTAAAATGTTTTCTTTGTATATTTTCAACTCAACATTTTGTGTTATAGAATTAATTCGAGCCGAAACAGTCCCAATAATGCCAATATTAAATAATTAAAAATAATACTAGGTTAAGTCTAAAACTAGGTTAATGGAAAATTAAACTATAAAATCAATAATTGCCATTTACAAAAAAAAATTACGTAATATCTCTAAATTTTCTAAATACTAAAAATTTCGTCAGATGGCACAAATATATTGTTAGTAGGATGTTTGGTCAAAAATGTGTTACACCATATAATTATGTAATAACATTAAAGTATCAAACACCCAGTAACTGGTTGATAACGACGTAGTAAAATGGTTCATGGTAGAATATGGTCGATACCTACAATATTAGAATGACTGTGTAACATAAACCTAACATTATGTGTGACATTATAGCCTTTGACAATCGTATTTTCACATAAAATAATAGTTTATAATCTACAACTATTTATACAAAATCTGGATGAAGCTTCCTCTGTCAGTCTAAATGTGTTCACAATTAATCAAATCTTCACTACAATTAGATGATGAAAAAATTTCTTATAATTTAATATCGACTCCAGAATTGTTAACAACAGCAATGATATTGAAGTCAAAGATAAATATATACATGTGAATTTTTACCAGGAAGTGAATTCTTGAATATGAGTATTTACTTTTGGACGCTCGGCTAGTCTGGTCGTTGGTGTTTTATGATGTACATATAATTTATAAGTCAATATATGGTCAGTTAAAAAAAAAAACAGTCTCGTAAGAATTTATTTAAAACACAAATTGTAAAGAAATTATTTGAAGTTTTTTGAATAGTGACGTAGAAAGATCACAGTGGTTCCGTTTTCTAGAGTAGCAAGGTTACAGTGATTTTAATTTCTAGAGTAATAAGGTTATAGCGATTAGCTTCTCTAGAGTAGTAAGGTCATAGCGATTATGTTGTTTAAAGTAGTGTCACAAAGGTTCTGTTCTCTATGATAGTAAAGTACAATAATTCTATTCTTTAGAGTAGTAATGGCACAGAAATTTTGTCTTCTAGAGAAGGTTATAGCGATTCTGTTTTATAAAGTGGTAAGATTATAGCAATTATGTTTTCTAGAGTAGTAAGTTTACAGTGATTATGTACGCTAAAGTAGTATGGCCATAGTGGTTATGTTCTCTAGAGTAGTAAAACTCGACTAGGTTGGTTTTCTAGAGTAGTAAGGTCATAGAAATTCTACTAGCTAAAGTAAGATGATGACAGCAGTTTTATTCTTTAGAGTGGGAGGATCAAAGCAGTTCTACTCTCTTAAGTAGAAAGTCACAACTGGTCTTTTGTATTGAATGGTACGGTCACAACAGTTTTCAAAGTAATAAAGTGATCGTAGTTCTATTCTGTGAAATTAGTAATACCGCAGTTACTATTTTTCCTAATTTCTTGCCTTACTTTAGTACTAGAATTTTCTTCTTTTTATTCGCCTCTTCTCAAAATAGATGGTTCTCTGCTCTACAAAGGAACTTAAAGAGCATTATACGATACATTTTTATTATGAACTACTTACAAAATAAAATAAGCAAGTACATAGAAAATAAGATTCCTTATGGATTATTGTATTGTGGTTTTATGTGAACGTAATATATTTTTATAGGATCTATTAAATATCCTTAGTTCTTGTAATGTTTCTACTATGTACACCTAAATTTTAACGATCTTTGGTTTTTCTGTAGGAAGTCTTTAACGGTTAACTTATAGGCAAAACGGATTCAACTGGTAACCAGTAATATAGTGTTTTCCTCCGCCATTCTTCTGTCACAAATCCATAGTTATTACTTTAACAAGTGAATTTTGTTTTAAATATAAAACTAACTAAATATTCAACAATATCTATCTGTTATGTTAATTCTAGATTACTTTCACAATCCTCAAAAGTTCTACGAATTTAATAATAGATATTAGGGGCTAGAATTTTCTGTATAATAATAATATGATTATTATAAAATACACCTGTACGTTTTATATCACTTCAATAAATATTTGTTACAATTTGAATGTTATCTCGTCTATAAAATCATCAAACAATAATAATACCAACGTATTGCAATTCGTACATACAGTTATTTGAAATTTTGCCAAAAATCATGAGTGTTCTACGGTTACGTACCTTGAAAGCGATGGATTACATTTAATATTTTGCATAACACTATCGCATTCATATGGTAAAAGATATCGTTTTATTGTTGACTAGCTGTTGCCCCATTATATTATTACAATTGTACATATATCTTAATGCGATATGTAAGAGCATAATTTTTATTGTGTAAATTTTTTTTTTATTTTTGCGATCGAACCAAAAGTAAATGCTTTCAAATCAGTTTACTCTTAATGTCACCAAATAAACGGTTTAAAAGAAAAGAAATAGAGTGGCTTAGTGATTGACGTCGCTCTGAGTGAAAGAAAAAAAATTTTGTAACGGTTTATTTCGAATATTTATTTTAAATAAAAAAATATTTATATAAAAATTTTGAAGTCTACAAGCCTTCTGCCTTTACACTAAGACGCTAGGCATTTTCTCGGAAAATTGCATTATGTAATTGATTTATAATAAGACAAAAATATACTATACCTAATTATATTACTGTAGGGTTTGAAATTTTCTATTTTTAAATACTTCCTATGCAATAGATTATTGAATGTTTACAAAGTTATTGGTAGTAATGAAACCAAAGCTAAATACATGACACATTTAGTTTTATAAAAGGATTTTAAAATATGCGAAATGATTTAAATAAAGCCCAATTTTGCAAAATTATATTTTATAACTAAGTAAAAGTATAATACTAGGGGAGCTAGAGGCTTGTTGTAACAGAGGTAAGTAGTAACACGCAATTTTTAGTGGGAATCTGAACACTTTAAACCCATAGTCTTTGTTCAATTTAATTCTTATAGCATGGCGCATCACGTCATTATAGCCAGTATTTCGTCCGGTGACGCAGTAAGTGGCGGTATACAAGTGCTTCATTTTGGTTAGATAACGTAAATTATTACTTTCCTAAAATTTGATTCTTCCAGTTTATTATCGATTAACCTAAAAATTTTTGTTTCGCATATAGTTTCAAAATATACCTACTTATTGTTAGTTTTAATACTCTTTAAAAATTTCACGTTTCTTCAGCATGATTTTATAAAAAATTTGTTAAATCTAGAAAATTAGGTTACGGGCTTTGTTGTGACAATATGTTGGGGCAAATTGTAACATATTATTTGTTACTTCCATGAAGGCTGAATTTAGTCATTATAATAAAACGTCTTTTTTTTTTTCGAAAGCTGATAAATATTTTTAGATAATTCTGTAGTTTTTTAAGTAAATGAATGTAATTCAAAGTGTCATATTGATTATATATATATAGTTTATTTAACTAAAAAATGTTGTTGTTGATTTTCCTGTAGAAAAATTTTTTAGTTTCATAATTGTTGACAAATATTAATAACGTAAAATTGTATGTTAGTTTGGGAAATGACAAACTAAAACTCAAAAACTTTTCAAAAATGACTTTACTTTTATCGTTACTACTTACCCCATGGCTGTTACATCTAGCCCCAAACACGGGGCATGTTGTAGGGCAAAACTTGGCTAATCGGTGATAGTTTAGTTATTTGGCCACAGAATTTTATTCCTGCATCAGATCAATTAGCAAATTGAATATGTAAGAGTCCGTAAAGTTGCCTTCCATAGTAAATATCTAAAAATATTACTAATACATTATTGGCCAAATGAAAAACGTTTGAATATACACAACACAAAATATGGTAATTCGGTGATATCTAAGTTAATTTGTGATATAGGCTTGGTTATCTTAAGATATCAATCAGGTAATTATGTGGTATTAATGACAACTTTAAATAAAAGAGCAGAAATATAATAATCAAATGTTATATTTAACTTAAATCTCTAATAATTGTGTAACACTTAAGAAATTTTAACAAAATTGCACAATTGGCTTTGGTATCTTATTTTTAATTACTTTTATAGTGACAAAAAAATTAATAAAACTAAAATTAATCTGAAAGTTCACAATTTGAACACAAGAAAAAAAGGGGATTGATAACATTTTGGCATTTAACATGATACCATGTCTTACAAAACTGGCATTCAATCCATTCTTTACCATTTTTAAGTTTAACATCTCGTTCGAATGTTCCTTTACAAGTTCCACAAGTGTTTGAATCTTTACTGCTCTGTAATTGCTTGGATGAAGTGGTCTTATTACGGTTTGACGGAGGAGATGGTGCATAAACTTCTCCTTTTTTTACTTTTTGTTTGACACTGCTTGCCTGCTTTTAGTTTGACACTGCTTGCCTGCTTTCTTTTTTTTTTTGCTTTCGGAATAAGCAAAATATCTTGAATAGCTTCGTTGCACTTTGAAACTTTTGAACAGCTTGGCTGTGGTTCTTCTGAATTATGTGATGTGTTAGATTCTGATAGTGGCTGATGGTTCTCTTTATCTTCTGTATTTAGTAATATTAAGTCACTGGGTACTAGATTGGCATCTTCACTAGGTCCTCTGGTATCTTTGCTGGAGTCGCAGGTAACTAAAGATGGTGCAATTGCATGATCAGGAATTGCATCATAATTTATAGGATAAATTCCTGCTTTTGCGAATGCTTTAACTATCAGTGACCTTTTATCGATGGTTTCTTCATATGCCTTAGAGAACATTTTTAGAAAATCATATCTAGTTGGCTTTTCTCCGGGATGTTCTATTTGAAAGCTGTCCAAGAGGTTTCTCCACTTTGCTTTCATTGGGCTAAAAATGCCCACGTCAAGAGGCTGCAATAAATGTGTCAGGTGCGGAGGATATGTAACAATGTATATTTGCTCTTTACTTGCAAGTTCTAACACCTCTGGAGCCAGGTGTGACTTGTGGGAATCCATGAAAAGCACAACAGGTCTAGCCAAAGGGATGTTTTCTATAAAATGTTGAAAAAATTCTAGGAATAAATCATTGTTAATCCAGCCATTTTCACTAAGTTTAACAAGACAAGGAAATTCAGAACTTTTCAACCTGTCATCCCAACGCTTCCCTTTAAAAATGATCATGGGCTGAATAGCATCTCCAGCGACATTCACACATGGCAAAACTGTAGTCGTTGTACCTCTTTCTCCAAATGTTTGTTTGTAAACATGTGTTTTACCAGTTAACGCTACAATTTTCCCAGCCCTCATAACAAACATGAAACCTGTTTCATCTAAGTTCCATATGCGTTGTGGCTGATTCTGAATGCCAAATCTTGCATACAATTCTTCAAGCATTTTGTAAAATTAATTTATAGATTCTCTTGTGGCTGACTGAGCTCTATTCATAGACAAACTTTCTGGTGTTCGCAAACTCAGATTATAACGTTTCTTGAAAGAAGCCCACCAGTACCAACCTGCACATTGTTTTATTCTAGAAAAAGGATGTTTAATCTGTGCCTTTTCAGCTAAGCGATAGGCTACTATACGGATTTGCTTTACCGTCAATCCGAATCCAATTTCTTGCATTTTATTAATATAATTTAACAGTTGTATCTCTATTTCAGATGGCAAAACAAAAGGTTTACCGCGTTTAAGCTGATATGATGAAGTAGGGTCATGGCGATAGCGGCTACAATATGATTTCAGGGTGCTCCAAGAGATAGAAAACCTTTTTGCTACTTTATAGACTGTACTCCCATTGTTAACTTCCAATATAGCTGCTTTTAAACTTGCTTCATTGTATGGTTTTTCGGTTTTTGAAGGCTTTTTTACTACTTTAGGCTTTAAATATTAAAGAAAATTTAATAGTTATTTAAATCTTTCTAATAGATAAATTCATACAATACACTACGTTTGGTTATTTTGTGATACAAAAAAATCTTTAACACAGAAAAACACGAAAAATTCACCCACAGAACTTAAGAATTTTTAATATAAAAAATGACATTTCTTTAGATCTAAGATATATAAATTTGCTGAATAACTCTTACCTTATCTATATTAGAAGTTGGTTTTCCCATTTTTAACTGCTTTCTATAAAAAATCAGCTTTTATTTACGCCCGATCAATTAACCAGTTGAAAGTAGGGTTAGACCATCGAACGAGCAATTGACGAATTTTTTTTAATTTCTGACAAAGATTTCGGATCATTCTTTATGCTATAATAAACTTTGAGAGTAGCGCCATCTCTCGTCAATATTTTACAACTGTAGATTATAGAGTAACTATGCTATAGAAGCCAAATAAAGTATCACAGAATTACTGCATATCACCGATTAGCCAAGTTTTGCCCTACCAACGATTTTTTTTTTAAGAAAATGACTGGCGTGAAGCACATGTTAATAATTTTGATCTTATTTCTTTTGGATATGAGAGAGGGATAGTTAAACTATCGACAAATACCTTTCTAATGCTAAAAAGACTAACAGATATTAGATTATATCATTTTTCCTGAAAATTGTTACAACAAGCCCCTCTTTCCTCTAAAATAATCATGGAGTTATGTGTCAGTTTTTTTTTATTACAGACTTCATCCATTCAATTATTTTTCTATTTAAAAGTACACAGAAAAACATTCAAAAATGATTTGTTGCACCTTTCGTCTAACGTGCAACGATTTTCATATACAAAGTCTGAAGAAAATCAAAAAAACTTAAATTATGTCCTTTTTTCCAAAAAATTTTAAGACAACTCTAGAATTACCGACCGAAGTGTAACAAAATTTTGCTCCTTTGAACACTCCATATATAAAATTACTTTGAGCCTATTATTTTGAGAATAACTTTTTTAGCATCAATAGATCTGGTGGTATTCATTAATTTACTCGCCGACATACGTATACATATGTTCGAATAAAAAGTCCAGTCTTAGAAAATTTCTATCAGGATTTTTAGTTTTCTGGTTCTCTTAAGCCCCAGAAGGTCAAGACTCGATGAAAACCGCGTATGCTAAAATTTGTCTGATTGTCATATTTTCCATTTTTATTATAACTTCGCTACATGGTCTATATGAGGGAGGCGAAGTAAAAATAATACTTAGTGACGCATCTGTTAAATACACCAAATGTTGCCTCCGCAATGATTCTTTACAATTGTCATTATTGTCTTTTATTATTGTTCAACCCGCAGTAATAGAAAACCATAATAGTATTTGTCACAGAATAAATTTTTTACAACAAAAAAAAAGTATTATCCATCAACAATATTCAATTCACTGTTTGAATTTTTTACATATTTCTACAATAAATTTGTATTTAAAGCAATTGGAGCGTACCATTTTTATAATATAGATAATATTTTATTTACAAGAGCGCATACAACAAATGAAAAGTAATATTTATATACACTACCGTCCAAACCTTTGGAAGCAAACATAGTCTTGCAGATTACAAAATTTCTTTTCCAAACATTTTAATAAATAATATTAAATTATTTCGTACCACAATAACAACTAAAATAAAAATTATCGAAGCTTTTACATACTTTCGGCCGGTAGTCTCTCGTATTGTTTTTAATCAATGCACATATTTTATTACCATCTCGTTAATGGCACAACAGACAGCTGTATCCTAGCACAGCTCTAGACATTCTTAAAAGATGAATGGAAAAATTGGAGAAAGAATATTTTGATAAACGTCTAAATTGATTCGCAGGATTTGTGAATAAGTCACCAAGAAAAAAGGTTTGGTTAAATATGATTAACATGTCCAAATAAAATTTATATTTTAAACCAAATAAATGAAGGATAAAGTTTTGGAGAAAAATCACCAACAGTTACTAATAAAAATTAAGTATTTATTTGCGACGTTTCGAAAACATTAAATTTTCATCATCAGGTCAAGTATTTTGTTTTGAAAAAACTAAATATATAAAATAATTTTTAAGAAAATTAAAAAGAGAATGAATATATGCAAAGTTAAATATTTACATGTGCTAGCGATTGTCATAATTAAACACAGAAAAATACACATGAAATCAAAATGATAAAATATTAGAAACAAAAACTATAATGTCGTCAATATAAAAACAAAAGTTAAATTGTTAAGAATTATAAAATTTATAAATTTTTTTGAATATTGCAATATAAGTAAGATGAACATTTTTGGTGTATTGAATACAAAGCAACACAATGAGTTTTGATAAGCTAGAACAAAGAACTTGGATTTTTGCTTATGGGCGTAATACATGGTTTATTTTAGTAGTTGTCGTGCTGAACAACAGATGGACTCATAGTTGTTAATATATGAAGTGTCATTCTGGTTATTTATGTTCTGGCTTTCGGTAGCAATCCACAAATGCTTGATATTGCACCGTCTTTTATAGTGCTCTTCTTTTTGTAGTATGCTCGTGTTGTTAAAATCAAAACGATGATCCATAGAGATGGAATGTTGGGACAGGCCAGTTCTTTTTCTCCTCTTTTGATGTCCCATTAGTGTTGTTTGAAACTTTTTTAAGTAGCCCTGAAGTTTGCCCTACTTATACACTTGGGCAAAATTGGCATACCACTTTGTAGACTACATTGTTTTTCATGTTGGTAGGTGTTGGTGGTTTTAATTTTTATTACCAAATAAATGTGATAAATGTCTATCCACTGATGATTTTACTGAATTTTCTTAATGCTTCCAAACTTTTGGACGGTTGTGTATATTAATATTCATTTCATTCATCAGTTTTTATTATTTATATTTGTCCACGACGAAGATCAAAAAGTTCAATAAAAGAATGGCAGAAGTAGGTCACGAGATTCCGATCACATTTCAAGTTACTTAATTGTTTTGTGCGAATGCTGTCAACTGAAACGGAGTCGCGTATTTAATAGAGTGCCTGGCCCACATAATATAATGTACCTTCTATAAGATATTTAATAAAACATCAAGCAGGGTCATTCAATAAAAATAAAAGTTATTCTTTGATCATGGTTGATGACTTTTTCCGCCAAAATAGCAGCATATATAAATATCTTAGCATAGGGTTTATTAAAAAATGAACAAAATGTGAATTGATGTATTTGCTGAATGGGTTAAGAATCAATTAGCTAAATGAAAAATTGATGTTGAAATATGAAAAGGAAATCTTTTACTTTTAAAATTTTAGTTAGTGAAGAATTGTTGAAGTATTTAGTACTTAGCTATTAAGTATTTCTTTTCTTCAGCTAAAGAGGATTTTTTTAAACTGGTAATCAATGACAAAATGACCAACTAATACACGATTTTGACAAATAATATACTTTATATAGCCCAGGTGCTAGGTGATATTGAGTATGCACTGAAAGAGTTTTATAGAATTTGACTTTACATTATTATTGTTAGCGGGTTTTAGGTGAGTATGAAAATGCATGTCGTCGACCTCTAGGGTGGTCGACAACTTGGGGGGAGGGGGAATGTTGCGGAAAAAGCCGATCAGGAGATCGCTTATTTCTTGCTTATTATTGATCGTAAAGTGATGATTTTTTTAAAATTTTTTTGCAATGAAATTATCTAAAATTTATGTTATATGTAAGCTCTTGATATACCTAACGGTTTTCGTGTAAAAAATGAAAATAGAAGGCAACGTTAAGATTTAAGAATTTTTAGTATACAGGGCTACTTAGGGCTATATAGAAGTATAAAAAAGTCAAAAATCTCAGCGGGAAAGCATTTTTGGAATAAATGATGAGAACAAAAGTTTCACCTTTTGTTACGGCACATCCGATGATGACCTTCAACTTGACCTAAAAGTTAAAGTTCAAGGTCTTACCAAGGCCAAGTCCGTTTTTTTTTACCTACATAAATTTTAGATCATTTCGTTGCAAACAAATTAAAGAAAAATCATCATTCTATGGTCAATAATAAGCAAGATATAAGCGATTTCATGATCGGCTGGTTCCGCAACTTTCTCCCCCCCCCCCCCCCCCAACCACGACATGCGTTTTCATACTCACCTAAGACCCGCTAATAATAATCAAAAGTCAAATTCTATACATCTTTCAGTGCAAACTCAATATCACCTAGCACCTCGTCTAATATTGAATTGTTGACGTGGCATAGCGTAGTGTCGCAGTTAGCCAGGTTTCACTTGACATCTAATAGCGTCAATGACCGTGAACTAGTTAAAAAAAAAACAGTAATATCACTTAGATATGACAGCTTTAGCAATATGTATAATGTACCCTTTATATTCTCGCTGAGGTAGGACGAGGTTCCTCGTTGAAGTCCCTCTCTGAGGTTTGCTGAGGCGTGTAAATAGCGTTATAACACCAACCACGAGGAACACCAAATTGACCTGAGATACTCTCGTACTTCGCGAGAATTTAGTTGCCACATAAGTAAACAAGATTAGTTTTTTGAAAGTTGTCATTTTTGTTACGGCTGAACTATTTAATAAAAAAAATTGTTGTATTAATCAGCAAAGTTTATTTTTCATAAGATACGATCACATTTATCAATACTTACCTTTATACTTTTGTATTAGTAATTTCTTACTATATCTCGCACGGTTGATAAGATTTAATTTTTTTCAAATATGAAAACACTTAAAATATTTGCAAATTGAAAACATACTTTATTAATATATATTTCCTAACTAACTAATAATAACATGTATATATACATGTAAATTTTGAACATGAACAAATTTTCAAATAAGCTTGTTTTACATGACTGTTGAACTATATGAATGTAAGTGAAGTTGTACGTAACACACCAGTCTTCTACGGACAAAGTTTCCCGAAAACTTTTCAATCTACTCAAATATACCTACTAACTAGTCTACAGTTTTAATGTTTTCAAAATCAACATATGCCGGAGTTGTAAAATGGCTGGCTTGTCTCATTAAATTTGAAATTTAAGTAAAAGTTTGGTGGAAAAATAATAGAGAAAAATGAATTTTGAAGTTAAATACCGAGAAATGCCCCGAGTGGGAATTTTTTAGGGCTGGAATAGGGCTCGGATTCGGTTTGTGGGACTTAAGGTAGGGTCCTGACCAGGAAAACTATATGAGAGCTGGACCAAAAATGTACCGCTACTTAAACTCCTACCCTGATCAGGCTACAATTCAGTTTACCGGACTTAAAGTAGGGCCCGGATCAGGCAAGCCCTAATGAGGGTCACACCAAAAATACAACGCTTTTTCAATTCGGGCCCTGATCAAATAGCCTTTTCTCGTCCTGATCAGGCAGCCTGTCCTATGACCTATGTTAGGATATCTGTATATGTATAACATGTACTCACGTTATTATTGTAATACTTAGTCTTTATGATGCCAGCTTACAGCACATTAACTTATACTAAATTAAAAACGCAACGGAGACAGACTGAATCATATAGGACTTGAACACGCAACATTTTGTATGCAGCTTATTTATACACTACTATATTCACTGGACTACTGAATTTGATATTGTTATGTTCTTAATTCTTAATATATATATTTTTAAGTTTAAAAATTATAATAAATTTTATATTGAGTTGGATGCGGCATGGTAGGACGATATTATTTACTTTATACAAACGATAATTTCATTTCTAAAACCAAAATTAAATAAGATACCTATATCAGGGATAAACGGGATCAGGACCGGAACAGACATACCATAATAAGGAAGACATCCGTAATAAGGATATAAAATCAGGGCCGGATCAGGGAAGTAGAATTAAGGCTCTAATAAAGAAATGAAATCAGATCCGGATCGGGAAAACCATAAATAGGCCCTAATAAGGAAATAAAATCAGGGCCGGATCAGGGAAGTTTAATTAAGCCGTTAATAAAGAAATGAAATCAGGGCCGGATCTTGTAAGCCATAATAAGGCCCTAATAAAGAGATAAAATCAGTGCCGTATCAGCTAACCAGGCCCTAATAAGGCAAACGAGGTCAGGACCAAATCAAACAAGTAGGGCAATCCTTACGCTGCACCCTAATGTACAAATCATTCCCTCCAAAATATCGAGTAAAACAAACAAAAATTACTTTCACCGCGCCTGAAAATATTAACCTTTTTTTCTCTTTTTCAGCGAGACGGTCGCATCCTTTTGTGATCCTTGGTGGTGCGCGTGGACTTTGCGGCGTACAGTTTGGGAATATTTTAGCAAATTTTAAAATGAGTAAATAAAAACCGAAAGGGTTCGCAAATCTCGGAGGGTTAAATATGTCAGTAATATTTTCAGGTCGCTCACAGGTAGTAACTTACTCACTCACTCTTACTGTCAGCAAATCTCCGGATACATAGTTTATATTCTAGAAAATTATGGTTATGGCAAAAAATTGCGACCGCCCATAATAAAAATGATTTAACTTTACATCGTTTGATAATAAAGAAATAGAGACTTTACACTCTCATACGATTGGGTGAAAAGCTTTACAATTTCTTTCTCGCTTTAACAGAAAGCCCCTAAAATTTTTTTTAATTCAATTAACTTAATAAGAAAATTAAATTTTTCTCTAAATAAAATAAAATAAAAATGTACTCTGTGTTCTCACCTCAAGTATTATTAAATTTATTTGTATTTCAACTTTTTAATATATCTTCATTTATCCCACATTTCGTTCCTTTTTTTCATGTTGGTGCTAAATAACATTTCTACGTCTGCAGTAGGTACTAGCTTAAATACCCTGCTGCTTCACAAAATAATATTATTTCATTTAATGAAAATAAGATGACTGCCGCATTTATTCTGCTTGTTGTTTAAATAAAAATCGCAATACAAAATAATAAAATTGTCTTTCTAAGAATTTATTGGGTGTCACAGAAGAGTAACCCAAGCGTTATGAGTTAAATAACGTTCCTTTTTCCTTCACACATTACAACTCTAAAAAGTTAATTGTGTTATTCCTACACGTACAAGTTTTTAAAAATATTTTGCACTGTTGACTTAAAAAATATTATATATTAGAAAATATTTTCATGAAGCCTGTAAAAATCGTAGTACATTTGTAAAAATATTACGTTAACTCAGGGCCGGTTTTAGTTTCATGCCGCCCCTAGGCTGCATGAAGCCTGCCGCCCCTTCCATCTGCAACCGTCCCATCCTCAACTATATAAGGAAAGAAGTTGAATACACTGAGAAAAAAATACAGTAATTTTTACTGAAATTTCTGGTAAAAAATTACTGAGCTCTCTGGTAATGCGGACATAAGTGACAGGCTAAGTAAAAACTACGATAATTTATAGTAAAAATTTAAATTACGCTACAGCACAGTAAAAATTACCGTATTATTTATAAATTAGGTTTTTTTTTTTTTTTATTTATTAATAAATAATTGAATTAAAATAGTTTAAAAGGATATTGATAGAAGGGTAAGCATTAAAATCAAATTATTAATATAGAAAAAATTTTTTGTGGTTTTTTATTATTTGTGGAAAAAAATATATAAATTCTTTATTTGAAATATTACATGATAAAAATTTTTAACAATAAGCACATTATAATAATTTGTATAAAAACATATTTCAATTAACATATCAAATACTTAAATAATAATTTATTATAAAAAAAAAAAAAAAAAAAAAAAAAAAAACCACTTTATAAACATCCAATCACTATCATTGCTATTGGCCAACTGACGAACCAACGGTTGCCACGGTTGCTGCGTCTGTAACTCGTGTATTGTCTAGCACGCATGCTCTCTGGGCCTCAAGGTTGCGTGGTGGTTGCGTGCTTGTTTTGTTTATTCTGTTCTATGTATGCAGTGGTGCTGAAATACACACCGACTCAGTAAAAATTATCCTATGTCCAGTATAATTTTACAAAAAATTAAGTAAATTTTCCCGGTGTCCACTTGAAATTTTACTACCCCATCGAATTTTACGCAGCTGTATAGGAAAAAAAAACGCCGTGAGCAGCGGGGCCCCATCACGGTAGTCGAATTTTCCCCTTCATCTTCGGTATTGAATGTCTACAAGCGAAATGTGATTGAAAGTCTTCAACCGAATTGTCATTTTGTTGGTTTCAAAACTGGTGATGAGTGTTCGGCTGATCGAGGCTTTAAAAAAAGGTTTTAAGTATTTAAGGGCTGTATCTCAGTAAATTTCAATTTTGTGCCGAAAACAGGTAGCAGAAAAAGAGCCAACACAATTCGTACGAGGACATTCCTGCCCATGTTTATCCGCTAATTGCCTTTATGTTTTAGTTTTAAAAATTAAAAAAGGACCTTAAATAGTAAACTGGAAGGCCTTTATAAAGATATTTTTTCTTTCCAAAAAAATCCAAAATTTCTATTTTATAAATACTAAAAATCCAAAATTCCTAATTTATAAATAAACAGTGACTTTAATAACATTTTTAAATTACTTAATACGTATGTATTTCATTTGTCATAAAAGTAAGTTCACTTTTTTTTAAATTTTTTAAAATTACTATTCGCCTACTTGTATTTAGAATAAACATAATGCTTTTAAAACACATTTAACAATAGCATTCAATTCCGATGTAAAAATGGGAGAAGTGGGGGGAAAAGTGATGCGGACTCCCTACAAGGTACTAGCTGGATACTAACTGAATACACGTACAAAATTTCAGCCCTCTAGGTTTCCTTATGGAGTCTCTAGACGTGTTAGAAAACAAGCAAAAAAATTAAGGAAATATTGGCGTAAAAATCGTGGGGGTAAGGGTTAAATGTTGAAACCTCCAAAAAACAGTGTCTGGCTATTAGCTTAACCTGTACACCAAATTTCAGCCCTCTAGGTTTATTTGGGGAGATTTTGACCCGAACGAAACTGTTAAAAAACAAGAAAAATCATGTTCTTTTGGGTATAAAAATGGTGGGGGTAGGGGTTAAAAGTCGAGACCCCCAAAAGGCACCCCCTTGATATTAACTCAATCCGAATACAAAATTTCAGCCCTCTAGGTTTATTCGGGTGACCTGTGCGAGTGGTACAAACTTCGAAAACGTCGAAAATGCATGAAATTGTAGCTTAAAAATGAGGTGGGTGGAGGTAAAATATTAAAACCTCCAAAAAGCACAACCTAGGTACGAACTTTATCAACACACCAAATTTCAACCCTCTACGTTAATTTTGGGGGGCTGGGGGCCTGTTGATCCAGCGAAAATCGTTTTTCCCCCCTCTACTCCCACCATATCATCCTAGGAAGCTGAATTTTGGATATGTTGTAGATAATTGACCGAAACATTATTTAAAACCGGTTTGGAAAAGTTTTATTGCTTTTCCGCCCCCCACCACCCCCTTAAAGGTCGGGTCAGAAAAAAAATTTGCCCAAAATTTGACCCCACTTTGATAGTATGAGGTGCCTCGAAAATGAGCCCCATTTACCAAATTTCATCTCTTAACTTCCATAGGGGGGCCCTACACAAATTAAAAGGTGGCGGGAAAATATATATATATATATATATATATATATCAGACATTTTTTTTTCTACATATTCGTGTTCTACGGGTCCGAAAACGGATAGCGCCCCTACTCTCGCCTCTCGCAGCTCTTATCGTATAGACTGTATAAGTCTAATTTTTCGGAGAAAATTCGACTAATTACGCAGCTGTATAGGAAAAATTCTTAAGGTGTACAGGAAAAATTTTCAAATGAATCGTAAAAAATAATGTTTGAAACGCATTTTTTATATTTTTGCTTAATAATTTCCTACGGACTGGTCACTTAAGACTCGTTTACCGAAGGCAGCTCAGAATTTTTACTGGAATTTTTTCTCTGTGTGCAACATAGTAGTACAGTCGCATACTTTGCTTAAATGTTTGATAAATGACCAATTTTTAATAACAGCTTTTACCACAGTAAAACAAAATCATTAATGAATTTACTGGTTAAAAATAACTACGGGCTTTAAAGTAATTATTATTTTTTAGGTAAGTAGGGTAGACCGAGGTCAATTGAACACGGGGCGGTTGAAACAAAGCTAATAATTTAGAAACTATTAACAATACACGGAGAGAAAAATCATATAATTTTTGTAGATAAAATTTCAGAAAAATTACCATGCTCTCTTATAATGCGTGCGCGATCGACGACCAAACTAAAAAATATGTGCTAGCATGGGAAAATTTAATGTGCTAACACAACTTTTATCACACTCTTATGCATATATGTTATAGTTTAATTCTTGTTGTCGTACTCTTTCATTTGCGCATCTGACCCGCAACCTTATGTTGCTTGGGTGGTACTTGCAAAAACCTTGAAACTGTAAGAACTTTATGATGCATACAAAAATGCTTGCCAACAATATATTCTAATACTATAATGAATTGGCCATTTGCCAAAGTACATCGAGTGTTCAAGTATCAGCCAAAGCTGGTCATTGAGTGAACATATGAATATTGGTGTATGTTTAAATACGGATAAAAATCCGCCATACACTAATAATGTTTCACAGGCACTCGATAACATTTGAAATTAAAAGTATAAAACTGCGTCTCGCATTAGAGAGAGGTTGTGTTTGATTGATTACTGAATTGGAGTGGCACTCGAACAAGTGATCGGTGGCCTAGTTGGTAAGGCGTTTGGCTGGTAACCAAGAGATCCGGGTTCGAGTCCCAGCCGATCCAGTTTGGTAATTTTTCAGACACTATGTCAATTTTAATTAATATAATTTTTATATTTTTACCGTACAAAATTGAATATGTTTACCTTTTACACGTCGGTTGTAGTACTGAGCACAGTAATTTTTATATGAATTTTCTCTCCGTGTAGAAAGGGCCATGTAATACAAGAAAAACTCCTCTCAAGTATTTGTGTTAGAACCTACAGGTTAATGTTTGATGTCGCTTCGAGCAAACCACACGTCTATGAGAAGGTTTATTGTATTTTTTCTAGGAGAAGTAAATATTTTTATTGTTGTTTTTTTGTTTCTTAATTGAAAACTATACTGGTTTCGACTACTAAAGTTTTAACATAAGGACTCTGATTGTTAGTGTTCAAATTTATGTAGTTCGTTTTTATCTACATTCCATATTTTAGAAGTTACAACGTCAAAATTTTTAAAACATGTGCCGGGGACGGTTGCAACATTTTTCACGGGGGGGGGATGAAATATTTCAATCGACCCTGTTTCAAACGACCCCTATGTATTTCAAAACGATTAAAGTGTTGTTTTGCTTCCTAGATGACCGAAAAATCGTGTTAGGAAAACATCTAGAGGGTCAAAATAATATATCTCAGTTTTTACAAGCACACGAAGACTTAAAAAAGGTGTTAAAATTTATACAAAATATGAAAAACAAAAATAATAAATTATCCATATTAAAAACAACAATAACTCTTAAATAACGTACAACAATCTAGATATTCTAAAACGAATAAGTTAAATCACACTTAAAAGTAGGAGTATTTCTACTTGGTCTGCACCGAAAGTGATGGTTCTAGTAGGTCGGGGACGATTGGATGCAATGTGTTGTTTATCAAATGTGGGCCCATGAGGCTAATACAGACTTATTTGTGTCATAACTGTGAATCTAACTAATTATTAATAAATTTTGGTTATTATTTTTATCTGAATTATTGCAAAAAACTATTTTGTTACTTTTTTCATTAAATAAGTGTTAAATTTTGTTCTATAACAGTTGGTTAGTTTTGTGACTGAGAATTTAATTGTTACTTTTATATTTAGTTCTGAAGTTTTATTTAAACTTCTGCTACTAGAGTACTGAATACCTACTTGAAAAGGGTAGCAAAGATGTGATTTCTGATTTACCTTATGCGTTTTAGGATATTTTGTTTTACACTATTTAAGAGTTGTTGTTGTTTTTAATATGGATTTGTTATTATTTTTGTTTTACATATTTTGTATAATTTTTAATTTACATGACTATTGTTTGTTTTCAGACGATTATTATTTGTTTTCATTTAGATAAATGCTTGGTACAATCAATTAGACTGATTCATAAACATAAGTATTAAGGCGGTTATTTCATACCTTATGTAATATCCATATATGACTATATTTTATCATATTGACTTAATAAATAAATATATAACTACATATTCTCTTTATTTTGCTACTGTTACACTTGACCCCAATCACTATTAGAAACGCCTCAGGTATGGGGTTAGTTTGAATATTTTCCTTGGTTTTGTAAAATTGTTTCCAGTAGATAATATCCTTATACCCTCATTGATCTGTAGTCTGATAATTAAGGGTCAGTTAAAGCACATTGTTAAACACACCAAGATAAAAGCCTAGTTGTTGACAGCGATTTTGTCAAAAATGTTTCAACCGACCCCGGTGTCCCCTACTAATGTATAGTTTTTAGTTAATAGTACCTACGTTAGCGCCCATGTAGACAATGGCAAGAGTTTTTTTTATCCCAACAAAACACTACCATTAAGTATAAAATACACCCAGGCCCACAGATAAACTGATTAACTCATAATGTGATTTTTATTACAATACATTGCATTTATTGATAAATTATACACAGATTTCAGATTAAGTTATTGACTACACATTTTAAGTATTGTTAGACATACAATTGTATATAATAAACCAAAATTGAGCATCGATTGTTGACACTGAACGCAAGGAAATAATTGAAAAACTTTCAACCAAGATCGCAATATATCAGATACTACATATATCTTAGAATTCTAGATATGTTTTGAAGCAGCCGTGCAATATTTTAAATAGATTTGTCTGTCAACGAATTTATAAAGAAAAAAATTTTTCAAAATTTTCCGCTCACATAAATTTGCCGCCCTAGGGTACAGCCTACTTAGTCTATTTAGAAAATAGGCCCTGCGTTAACTAATGAATTTTCACTTCATAGCTTCGCCTACACATTAAAATTATTGAAAGATTTTATTTAAATAAATGTACATACAAGCTTATGAGGTATATTGGGTATATTGATTAGTCAAGTTGAAAATCTGGGGCTGAATATAAAATTTTAATCACTATAGTTTTGAAAATGATTATAAATCGCTTTGAATAATTATTTTTAGGGCTAATCTTACCCGAGTACTATCGAAAGGTAAAAGAGAATTAATGAGAAATCAACTCAACAAATTTTTAAAGCCAATTTAAAACATTTTTTCATGAAAAATTCTCAAAATACGAAAAATTATTTATTTAGTAAAACCATTTTATACAAAGGAAATCAGCTTAAATCATGCTAGTACGAATATCAACTGATTGTGAAAAAAATATCAATGGGGACTAGGCTCTGAAAAATTATGTAACAAAGATTAAAAATTCTGAAATGATACTGAAAAAATGCAAATAAGGAATATGACTATTTTTTTCGAGAAATATTTTTAAACTGCCTCAATAGGGGTGGATGGGGTTAAATTTTATTAAATTAAATAATAGAAATTTGTAATACAGGGGCAAGATATAATAATAACTAAAATTTTGATGTCAAATTTTATTTTCATAATTTTGTGGTCCTTTCATCCCTTTAATTTTAAATTGCCAGTCAATGTTATTCACACACATCAGTATGAATTACTACAGGTAATCAGTGTTAAAAACATTGAAAATATTTAAGCTGAAGTACTTAAATTGTAGTTTAAACCATGATTCAAGCTGATTTATTTTATAAACTATCCTTAAACTGATTAAATAAAGTGTATATTGAAAATTTTTCATGAAAAAATTTTGAAATTTGGCTGTAGAAATTTATTAAATTAATTCCAAATTGATTTTCTTTCACCGTTTGAAACTGATGAAGCCGATTCATAAGCTTTTCAAAAAATGACGATTGGAATATTAGAATAGAAAATTCATTTACCAGGAAACTATTGGGTTTTTTTATGAGTGAATATGAGTATGCTACTTACGAACGTATACTATTTATTAACGATACCGAGAAAAACGAGTAGCATGATTTTGGCAGGTATAGGTCTACACATGGATCACTTTACCCACATGTACTCTATAGAAACAAACACATATCGCAATGTTTATAGCCCATCATATCTACACAACACTTATAGATTATATAAAAAAAAAATAAAAACAATCATCAAGATTTAAAACGATGAATTTTGAGTGTCTCATTTTGCCAGAGAATTACCCTTTTATATTTAAACAATATATCGGTATCTATAACAAATTCCGATCCCGTGAATGAAATTCTTATTTAACAATTGATTGTAGCAATAAAATTAAATAATGCCATTTAAATTCCAAACGTATAATAAACGTTAAATTTTCATTCGACGCAAAATATTACCTATAAATAATATAAGTATTTTATATAATTTTTTTTTTCCACCATATGAAAATTGTATCAAAATAGGTAATAAAAATGTACCTTTACCTTGAAATATAGGCAACCCATATAATATTAAATGAATATTCTGTTAACTACATAAAAAACTGTTTGATATGAATAACTTGAACTCAGAGTTTAAGAATAAAATTGAAAATTGAGAAACTAGAATCAATGTAAATTATGTAGATAGGAAGTATGTCTAAGAAGATTCTAATATGTGTTTAGATCTGTCTAAAATTCGTCGTATTGTGGGAAATTTTTCATTTTTTCATTAATTTTCAAGGTCCTGCTCCTTAAAAGGAAAAACGTAACGTTTATAGTATTACTCTCGAGTTTGCTTGTCCATTTGTCGCAGATTTTTCTCGAAAACGGCGACGTGCAAATTTAAAATTTGGTATAATGTTAAGTCATGATCACACGTGCAGATAGAACATATTCAGTCAATGATTAGAAATAATTTATTTTGGATTAATATCGGGGGTCAGTTTGGTATCACAAAATTGTTTTAATTAATACATTGTGTGAAGTACCATTTGGAAGAATTAGCACTAAGAATTCTGAAAATACTTTTTCTGTAACTTTTAATCCTATAGTTCCAATGACAGGTCAAAATTTACTAAAAGCTTCAATTTTCATTTTAATAGGGATAGCAGGTAGATACTGAATGATAGATTACATAGGAAAACTCGATTCCTCAACAATGAAGCAGTTACTGTAAAAATTTTTATGGCAATGAAGGAGACAGTAATATGCAATAATGGGTCTGTTGAATAAAAAGAAGTATTTGCTTTTATTTCCTATTTATAAGTTTTTACTTAAATAAAAACTTAAAAAATAGGAAGTAAAAGTAAATACTTCATTTTATTCAATAGACCCAATGTGTTTACTAATATTTCAATAAAATGTGGGGACAGTTCATGCTTTTCTCAATTATCAGATGGAAATTTGGATAAGATTACGTAATGTATAAATCAAAACAAGAAATTATTTAGTTTATTGACTACTCGCTGTACAAAACTCTTATTGTGAGAACGCGACGACTCGATCTTTGCCAATTTTTTCTCACTTTTTTAAAATGTTTACGATTTATCTATAAAATTGGTATCTATAAAATGTAATAGTACCTTCAAAGCATCCCTAGATCCCTACTAATTTCGATTTATATACCAAGCATACAGTATTGTTCTTTATGATGAAATTAAACATACATTTTAGGTACTAATGAAATTCCACGCTGCAGGAATTTTCAGCGTACCCACTTATTAACATAATAGGTTCTACTTTAGCCGCATAGAACATCCTCTAGAATACAATTATACGTGTCAAAGTGTGAGGAATAGATGCAGTGTACCTATAGTGTTGCTGAATTATAACGAAAGTTCTTTGTCTAACGCCTTTTTTTCTTTCATTCTACTCTCATTTAAGGATAGTTTCTACCCGTGATGAATATATAAAATTTAAAAATCGTAAAATTATAATTGAAAATTTTTTTTATTATGTTTTAACGGTACCAAAGTTTTCGTGCGAAAATATAAAAATATACCTGCTTTGGTAAAATATTTAAATATTTTTTTATTTCTTATTATTTTTTTCTTGTTTCTTTTTTTTTATTTTAACGTATGTCCTTAACAGTGTGTAAGAGATGATATATTTACAAGCGGTAAAAAATTGTGGAGACATATTACTAGGTTTCTCATTATAGTTACATAATAAATAGTTTGGTTTGATTTTCAACTTACAATTTCTTATTCGGATTGTATTATTTATATAGGAAATTTCGTAAATATGTTTCGTTGGATACAGACTTGGATAAAACATGATCCATAATTTTATGAAATAAACAGAAATAATAATCGTAGAGTCGGTGATATTTCCTTTCGACAGTTGCAGTCAGTGAATTTTTCTAGATCCTAGGGGCTACAATGAAATATCCTATAAATCGGCTTTATGCGCTGTCTATTCTAGTAGAATATGATAGTGTTCATTATTCTATAGTCAAAATAATATTTCTCTTAATAAACTGAACTAGTCTTTCCATTTTTCATATTTTTAATATTCTTTCAGAAATGTGAAAAATATTTTATCCAGTATGTGCAAAATAAGTACTTTTTTCAGTCGTCAAAATTATTCAGCTCGATTTCTGGTTGGGCAAAAAATATTGTATGCAACGTGTGCAAAATAAGGTGCTTTTTTACCTGGTCATAACTGTCCAACAAGGCAAGCCTCGTTTGGTCATCTATTACATCTTGGAACAAAAAACGTTTCATTTTACAATTTGCAGTACCTATAAATAACTATTTTTATCATTCGACTTTTTTTGACGCAAATGGAATATTACCGAACATGAGTTCGGATGTAAATGTACTTTAATATTTGTAAATATTTAAGTACTTTGACAAATATTAAAGCACAAACATTACTGATTTAGAAGTTACAAATACTAAACAATATTTTTTAGTTTTCTATATTGTGACTTGGGTTTGAAACTATCAATATCTCGTTTCTTTATAATTTTTTATAACACCCGCTTCTAAAGTTCAATATTCGAGTGTTGTGTAGTGGGCGTAAAGAGCAGTTTTCATATCGTTGTAAAACAACCGACAGTAACTGTGCGCGAAAGTACAACTGTGCGTGAAAGTAGCTAAAACTATGCGAGAAAAAAATGATGTTTATTTGTCAATGATAATCATATCCAATTTAAACATGGAAACGATCAACAAATTAATAAGAAAAATCAAAACGATCTACAAATTAATAAAATTTTTTTTATTACTCATGCGGGAGAAGTACTAACTTGGCGCACACATTTCTGTACGTAAAATAGCTGTTTGCCCACTGTACTGTTCCCACATACTTTTTTGCGTGTGGAAAGTAACTTTCCACACGCAAATTGACAATAAAACACGCAAAATTTAATCAAAACACACAAAGCCGCCTCTTAATTTTTTATTTAATAAATGTTTCATAATTATTTCTATAGAAACCACCAATTTAAACTAGTAATTTAAACGATAGTTAATTCAGAAAAAAAGACGAACACTTAAAAATATTATTTTAGAAAGTAATAAAAATGTCAAAAATAGTGATAATAATAGAAAAAAGTATGTGAAATTCGTAATAAAAAATAGTATGTGCAACTCGTGCGGGATTGTCGATTGCCCCTTTCAAGCGAATGAGCGCACTCACTACGTTCGTGCAATCGACAATTTCTCGCACTTATTGCACAATATACTATTTCAATCAACCTTATTAAAAAATAAAATTAACCCTAGTATTTTCTAAAGTTACTTAAAAATAATTAATTTTTTTCTCTCTATTAAGCTTTAGAAGCCGTCGTTATAAAAAATTACGTACGATACGTATGCGTAAAGTGAGATATCCAATAGGCTTAAGCTGGGGCACTCGCTAAAGGGACTGACGCATACACAACGAGATCTCGTGCGCTTACCCCCACGAGCCGTCAGGCGAGTAGGGGTATAGAGCGCACTCGATCTCGTGGTGTATGCGTCAGTCCCTTAGACTCGTGCCCCAATTTAAGCCTACTAGAATACCTCACTTTACGGATTTGTATCGAAAATAACTATTACATAACCTCAGTCTCGTGTCTGAAAATCTTAAAAAATTTCCATCTAAATCAATTCAAAACCGTACTCAATCAATTTTTCTTGTTTTACAGTGCCGCCGAGTGTTCGTATGAGTCCGGCCAGTGGTCAGATCACCGCGCGAAAAGGTGGAACGGTTACGCTTGAATGTAAAGCTTCCGGAAATCCAGTACCATCAATACGATGGACAAGAAAAGTACGTAAGATCACTTTTTTTCCTCTGCTTGTGTTATTTTCATTTGTACACAAGTTCGTTCATTGGCTACATACAAGCAGCAAAAGTAACTAACGTTGTTTATCAATGTCACGTTGCGGTCAACCGTTAAATGAACGTAAAATAAAAACAAAAACGAAACACACAAAAACAAAAAAACAACAGAAAAAACAAAACTGAATTGAAGAAGAGTAAATAAAAGTTGAAATGAATTTACGTTACAGATAAATGAATGGGTAAACAAACAAACAAATAACCAATGGATACCTCTTTTGTGCACTAACGTAACAAGCACCGTTACCGGTGAAAAGTAAAGAAAATTAAGTGTTTTAAAATGTTTTGTGGGCCATTATATCATTGTTTTTGTTTATGAGACTTAAAACTTTGTATTCCGTTACAAATTTTAATTCCGAAGAATACTTTTCAAATGAAATCGAATCTAATCTTGACATCAAAGTTTAATAAAAATATTAATAAAATGATCAATATCTTTTTAATAAGAATTTGTAGGCTCACAACTTCCTAATTATTAACAAGTAAACTGGTGATTCTTAATAAAAACAACAACAATTTTCGTCCCTATTTGGGAGTTATCCTTAACTTGAAATTTTGCCTACTTTAAAGTTTCACCATCAGCTATTATTTAGATTTTAGACTATTTTTGAATCGAATTCATGAGAACCCTAAAAGCGGGGAATCTGTGAGTCATTCTTCTCATTGGGAATACCTCAAAATATATCCAACCAACTATAGGAAATGCATAGGCAATGCTTAAAAGGTTTCAAACGAAATTATGAATGGAGCAGCACTGACGGAAAAAACAACCCTAAATTAAATCGTATACAACTGTATATTTAAGTATAATTAAAAAAATTATTGAAAATTTCAAGAACTTCAATGAGAATCAAAAACAAAATCATCATGTGGCCCGTGGATGAAACGCGAAATGTATTTTGCTCCGTGTCATACAAAAGATCTCCGACTCTTACTTTAGATCGCAGATCGTATGTCCAATTTCAATTTTCATATTTTCATAGTAGAAGGAACTAGTTTTTCACCGATGTCTGTAGAGTTTTCCATATCTACGAAGTAGCTGTAAAAATTATTGTATCAATCAAAAGCAATAGTTGAAGATAAATATACGAGTATTCATCCCTGTGTATATAAATATCTAATATTTACGAGAAAAGTTTCTAAGAAAATAGTTTTTTCTTTTTTTTGTTCTTTATTGATTTGAAAACATGACAGTAAATATTAACCTCATCTCTGTATATCTATACTTAGAGTTGATTTTTTGCTTTTTAACAAAATTGACTTAACTAAAGTAAGTTTTATTGAATACAATTAAAGGGAATATAACTTGTGTTTAAAATAAAGCAACAAAAATTTCCAACAACCACGACTCTCGATCTCACTCCAATAGCTTTACATGAGAGGGATAAACAGATACAAAGGAGAAAAAAAAATAAATTTCAAACAAAATTCATTCCAGTTGTTGGAAGTAATTTGAAGTTATTATTTTATTTGGCTTCCATGCAGACGATAAGAAATACGATTTGTAAAATTAAAGTTGAAATCTCTTTTATTAGCTCTAGTTTTATCAGTTAATTTAATACCAAAACATTTAATAGAATTACTTCGAATAGTTTTTCTTCAGTCTTTCCGTTGTTCAAAAAAGACAAAAAAATAAGAGAAATAATTTTTATTTAAAATGGGTGTTACGTAAGTGTGGTGGTTATTAGTTCTAGTAATAAATTGAGTCATAAATATACTTTGTGAGTTTTCTATTATACCTCTTTTCAGATAAAATTGATCATGAGTTTTCGTTAAAAAATTAAATAATTCTTATATTCGAAAAAAATAGATTTTCTATTCTTTTCTAAAAATAAACTGCAAATTTAAAATTTACATAAATGCAATAACAAAAGAGATAAATCCAAGAAAACGGAAATTATTTAAATTCAAAGTTACGAAGCATGGTTAAATTTAACTGAAATGAACTATACATAACTTTATCTAAAAAAATATTGTCTAATTTAAAAAATAATTATGGTTATGGAACGATTTTTCAACGTTAACTGCATTGTAACATTGCATATATTCTAAAAAGATTCAAACATCAAATTAAATGCTTAACATGAAATATAAGCTTTTCGGACGGTTTTTGTACTGAATAAAATAAAATATTGAGAAAAGAAGCATATTAAAAAAGATGAAAATATTCTTTAAAAATATTGAAAATTAGAACCTTTGAACTCATACAAATTTCAATTTTAGTATGTAGTTCCCATTTTTAAGTGAATTGTATGACACAAATAGAAAACTTGGGTTCAAATGACCGTCTAACTCACAAAAACATTTCGAATACAGGCTCTATGCAACGAGCAAAGAACTGATGACAAAATACTATGTTGAAGTAGTAGTCTTTCCCCAGAATTTTTTTATTTTTGTTATAAGATTTTTTAGAGCCTATAGTCTCCATTGATTTTATTACACAGATGATATTCGCACTAACATGATTTAAGTCAATTTTCCTTTGTATATAATCGTTCAACTAGATAAATAATGCGTATTTTGACATTTTTATAAATTGTGATTAAAATTTTGCTACAGCCCCAATTATTAATAATGTACCCTGTGATTCATCAGAACATTTCGTATCCGGGTTCAGTGCAACGAAAAGAGAACTTCTGAGAAAATAGTGCCTTGAATAATGTCAAGTAGGTACATAATTTATTACTACAGTGTAGTAACAACACATATTCATCAGTTTGGGTGTTTCTTATTATTTAACTTTAAGAACTTTAAGGATATGGTTGTTCTCTATTCGTTATATTAAACTGAATCCGAAGTAGAGATGTCACTATGAACAACTTTTTGGTCCCCTTTCCGTCCAATTCCGAAACTGATTTGCATTCACGCCCGCTCCCAATAATTGTTAAATCCCGCCTAATCGCACTCCCGTCCGATTTATCAGTTTTGATCCCATTCCTGACGGGACGCGGTTCTTACTCCGGATCCTATTGGGAGTTACATTATTTTTAATGTCATTTCCGCCGGCTTCTAAACACGTAAAAATTATTTATTGCCGCCCGTATTTTAAAAAAAACTAACCCCGACCTGACGGGAACAATCCCATTTTTTCCGTCCAATTAACATCCCTGATCCGGAATGCTTCACTGAGTCGAACCGTACATAATTTTTATTCGAAATTTGTTTTTAAACGGAACGCCATCGTAAAGTACAAAACCTTGTCAATTTATTGCACTCATAAAGCACACCCGCTCGATAAAAAAACAATTACCACACCCAAAAAACAAAAGAAAGAACGCTTCAATATTTTGTATATGTACATTTGGGAACACGAACAGTATTTTCAATTTTCCTACAGACCCATTCATCCAAATTATTTTCCTATAAATGAACGAGAAAAATATAATAAAATACACGGCAGTGTGCAGAGAAAACGTCAAAATTTATTTAAATACAAAAAACATATTCCTGTTCAAAAATGGAAAATCATTTAAAGAAAAAAAAAGAAAAGAAAAACATTAAGTTTAAAATCAACCACTGCGTTTGCATTGCTTACTGTAGAGCTATTGTTGTTATCACGACATCTCCAACAGGAATTTACTTTCTCTTGATGATACTCCTTGTTGAAATAGATGATGTTTAACTGAAATAAAAGCCATACCTACTTGAGCGGTATGTGATTCTTCGAAGCACAGAAAAAAAGAATGTTCAGCGAAGCATATACGTACAGTTTATCCAACGTAATGGTATAGAACGAGAAGTTAGTTTGGATCATGTTTTATTTTTTTGTTCAATTGTAAAAAAAAAAAAATACTTGAAAATTATTCAAGTTCTGAAAATATTTTTTGAAAATAAATTTGAATATTTTCCAAAAACAATAAGCAAATACTTGTCATTCACAAATTTTGGAGTCATATTGGTTTTACTTTAAAGAAGTGAAAGAATTTGTTGATACACTGTTTTGTACACCATAGAAAGTACAAATTTTAAGTTACATACATTTTATATATATGTTCAAAACTAAATAGCCTAGTCAAAATAATTTTTTTCCCGAAATTGGCTCAGTTTTTTATTGATACCAATAGTGAAGAATATTAAATAAAAAGACTTAAAAGATTTGAGATGATCTTTAGCCACTGTCTTGAAAAATATATTCATTTTTCATTTTTATTACTTTTTTAATTCATTTTTCTTATATTTTGTTAATAGAAAAGATTAAGGCATCTGCAGTTTTTCCATTAGAAAATATTATATCGTATATAATATACAATTTCTCAAAGCTGTTTTCTTTTAGGAACGCCATATCTCCCTAAATGTTTCATCAAAATTAATAACTGAAAATCATTTTGAAGATTGCGTTCGCTGCTAATGACGAATAATAAACAATTTGTTTAAAATTAACGTTTTCGTGGAATTGGGTAATGTGGAGTTTGCCATCTGTTGGCAATCTGTTTAGCTAATATGCACAACAGCTGTAGGCTGAAGTTGTTTAGGTTATTTAAAAAATGTTGAAGGTGCAATCTGTTGAAAATCTGTTTAACCATAATCAATTTCCAGGTATCGGATTTCTTTCGGATCAGACAGTTTCGTCTTTAGCATATGCAGGTATACATCTTGCACTCAATGTGACTAAAAGTTCAAAATATTTTCATAAAAACAACGTAGACAAGTTACATACACACACATACATATGTGTATCAAAATATTATTTATAAGTATTTTAGGTAAACATCCTTTTTTTTCTTTTATTTATTACTATAGACCGGATGAAATAATTTTTCACAGGACTGGCTTAACGATTTCAGTGTAATACTGTTAGACTGTTTGTATTTATGTATGAGTCTGCTACATCAGAAATAACAGAATCCTGAAAATTTATTGAAATTCAACATAGAGAAGCAAAAACTTTTTAGAAAAATTTGATTATGTGAGATTTATATCAAAAATAAAAAGGGGCCCCAAATTTTGTTGAATTAAAGTTTTGCAATATTTATTTGTCTAACTAGCTGGCAGGTACATATAAAACAAAATTTATTGTCTTCTTTCCCACCGGCGGCTGTCTTTCAGTATCAATTGATAAACAAACTCCTTATCTCTTTTTAACTTTTTAAAATTTAATATATGTACCTTGTTTACAATTTTTTAAAATTTTTAGTTTTCTACATAGGTACATACACATGCAATGTAAATCAAGCAATATTTAATCTAGTTGTCCATTTCATTCAAACGCATGAACAAAACATCATTTTGATGACATCGTACGTGTCGTACGTATAAATATGTACGTATGTATTATTTGTATTTAACCACAGATACTATTGATATTAGAATATTTGTATGGACCATACAATAGAAGTTTTTTAGATATTATTTTTTTGAAGCAAAATCGTCATATTGATTAACACCTTTTATAATCTACAAACACAGAATACCTACAGACTATCGATGGTAATGAATATTTTTTTAATTTTTATGTGATTTTTGTTGTAATTTGAGAGTATTTATTAATAAATGTTCTAAAAATATTTATACTAACAAATATAACATCAGTTAATCTAGAAAAATTTTAAATCCCCTCTTGTTTAACCATCCATATTCGTCAACACTTTAGTCACTTTTCATTTTCATATAGATTGTGTATATAAGTGTATTCCCACTATTTATTCAATGCTCAAAAGTATATACAAAAAAAATATTTGTTAGCAAAAATGAAATAAATACCTACATAATATTTTATTAGATAACACATTATTAACGTTACATCTTTTTTTCTATGTATACTTTTATTTGTGTATAGTTTGTTGGCAAGATATACTAGTTTTGTATGAACATTTTTTAAGGAAAAATTAGTAATAGTTTCTAAAACATATTATGTTAATTCGATTTAATTTAATCAGTTTATGTATGTATGTATGTAAAGGAACATTATTTGCTCTAGCAGACTCATACATAAATACAAACAGTCTAACAGTATTACACTGAAATCGTTAAGCCGGTCCTGTGAAAAATTATTTTATCCGGACTATATTTATTACCTGCACAATTGAAAAGTGCCACTGTAATTTTAATTGACTATCAAAAGTATTTTTGTTTATATTATGTATGTGATTTATGACATATCATTTAAATTAAATAAATTCATCTTTTTTTATTGTTTTCAATTTTGAGAGATAGAAGTATAGTTGCTTGTTAAAAATTTGTTTTTAAATAATAAAAAATCTTAGTAAATACGTACGTTTTAGCTATTATAGTGGACCGTCTAAATATTCAACAACTTTTGAATATATCTTACAAAAATTTTTTCCGATTTTTTGAATTTTCTTACTTTCGTCAAATAAAAACTGCTATTAGTATTCTAAATGGTGAAAAATGTAATTTTTCACCAATTATATTCATTCAAATGTGCATAATTTACTGTAATTTAGTTGCAAAATTTTATTGAAATAAGTACGGTCCTGACTTGTCCGAAGAAACCCGGTACCTATCCATTTCATACTGGAAGGGTACTGTAATGGCTTTCACACAATGAATGAAATAAGAAATAAGGAATAAAAAATAAGAAATAAGGAGTGTCGCCATCTAGTAACGTTGAATGGAACTTTAACTTAACTGCTCATAGGTCTGCGTAGGTATTTTTGTACATCAAAATTCATGAGAACATAACATTCGTGATGACTTTTTTTTGTCACTTAATGATAAAAAAATCACGAATTTTGATGTACAAAAGTACCTACACGTAAATACCTATGTGCAGTTAAGTTAAAGTTCTGTTCAACGTCACTAGATGGCGACACGCCATATTTCTTATTTTTTATTTCTAATTTCTTATTTCCTTGATTGTGTGAAAGCCATAACAGTTACTGTAACACAGTAACTCTAAATTAGTAAAGTTTAATCTTCTTTTTTACTCAAAATCTTTTAATAAAAAATATTTATGTTGTTTTATTTTTAACACATATTTACAGATATTCAAATAATTACTCTTTTGACAATTATTATTTTACAGTGTATCGCTGTACCGCTGTACTGTACTATTTGTGAAACCACAAGTATGTGGTTGTAAACCACATATTCTCCAGTGATGATTTCTGCAGATTAGAGTGTCATATATAGTAAAGAAACAGTTGATTTTATGAAATGAATTTGTATGTGACGCTTTCAAAAACTCATATAAAATTGGTTTCATTATGCTTCACAGAATCTGTCGTTTAAAATAATTTTCTACAAATTTGTCGAAAACCTAAAAAGTGAAAATGAGTACAGAGACGTCTATTATGATATCGAATAAGACGTTACATATTATTGCGAAGAGATCGGAAATAACTGATGGTGAATATCTTTTTAAAATTTTCTGCAAAAATAATACAGTCATACAATTACGCTTGTATTGTGGAAACAGTCGATATAACTGAGGTTTAGGGAATGTTCAGGATATCTAACGACATCAGTACAAAGGTACTTA
This sequence comes from Brachynemurus nebulosus, assembly GCA_035578155.1. Classification (NCBI taxonomy): domain Eukaryota; kingdom Metazoa; phylum Arthropoda; class Insecta; order Neuroptera; family Myrmeleontidae; genus Brachynemurus; species Brachynemurus nebulosus. The sequence continues at coordinate 27,465,399 of JAPWDM010000003.1, forward strand.
TAAATATCTTAACAGAACCGTGGGAGAAAATAGCGAGCCTTGTGAATATAACGTATTTATTTAAAAATTTCGTCCCAAAAAAATAGGTAGTGAACAAAAAAAAACAACTTTTTTCCTGGGCTCATTACCGATGGTTACCCTGGCAACCCTGGCTACCACACCCTCTCGTCGGGCCGGTATCTAAAAGAACAATATTGATAATTCAAAAATACATAAATAAAGATATTAAAAGTCTTGGAGAACAGGGCATCGACTGTTTTTCAAGATACATATATGATACTTCTTTTCGTAAAACCAAATTTCTAGGAGCTATTTTGAAGCCAGAGTATAAACTCGTCATTCATATGTAAGTATGCGTTTTCGATAATATTCCAAAAATCCAACCAAATAATTTTTCAAAAGATTTAAGTTGAATTAACAGAAGATAACATCTTATTTAGGTACTTTAAAACAGCATATTCCGACTAAAAAGAAACAAAAAGTTAAGAAAAAATTAAAAGATTGTGGTAGCATAATTGTACGTGCTAAACATCAAAACACATACAAATTTGTAACATAAAAAGAAATGAAATTGTTCACGTCACAATATGTGGCATAAGTTACGCGTTACCAGTACAATTTACTCCACATTTTCCCTATTTATAAATTGTGCCGTAACGTAAATAACGCAGGGATATGAAACGTTGTTGCAATCCCCTTAACAAGATGTTTAAATAGATTCCCTCCATGTAAGTTATCATTCTTGAAAAGAAAACACTCTAGGGATTTTTGATTCTACATTACTTGATTAAAAAAATTTAATTTATGGGCGAAAATGATGATCAATTTTCAATGGTAAAAAATTATATAGAAGACTCATGATTGCTATGATTGAAAAAAAATGATTGAAAGTTTAGACTGCCGGTTATTCTATGTTGTAAAGATACAATTATTCTTGATAATATCGAACCATTACCGCCGACTTATCGTAAGCAACAAATATCAAATTTTACAGGGTAAGGTTTTTTTTTTTAAAAATATTTTTACACAGAAATGTGGAATTAAATTTAAATATAATATAGAATTATGATTTTTAGTAATTTGTATATAATAGTTAAAATGTATTATGAATAATGGGTTGTAGGGCTTTTTATATATTCTATTAGTTTATGGATAAAATGTGAAAAATAGTTGTAATTAATGGATTTTAGAGGGAAACGTTAACAATGCTTGATACGTTACTATTTAAAATGTTTTCAATTTTGATAAAAGTGCCGCTTACGATAAGTCGGCGGTAATGGCTCGATATTTACTTAAAATCTTACTTGGAAAATCAATCATACTTTCGACTTTTACATATTTTTTCTTGTTTAAAAAAGTTTCTAACACAGATAATATCATTTTCTTTTAAATAATTTTTGTATAAAAAAGTTTTCTCCTACCTTATACAAGTCTTTTTTTCTGCTGTTAAAGAAGTTCAAAATTTATTTTTGTCAGAATTTTGTTGAGCTTCCCAAAATAATTTTTGTATTTATTTCTCTTATAAATAGAAATCTAGTAAGATTATATTGTATTTTTAGCGTTTCTTTATAATTTTAAGCGTAATGCATAATATACATTAATGATCTAAAATTATTCCCTCAATTTTTTCATGATAACGGACCTCTTAGAGAAATTTTTATCTTGCCGTAATAATAATGAAATGTTCTAATCTGGCCCAAACTGAATTGATTTTCCACATGAATTTTTGAAAAATATTTTCCAGAAGGGTATTAAAAAAATTTGGGGAGAGTGGAAACCTTCGTCTAAATTTTTTTTGCCATATTCAACACTAAATACTTTGTTGGATTCTAGTATATAAAAGTTAAATAAATATTTCATTGGATCAATTCAAGGAATCATCGAATCGATCAAGCAGTATCTCCAAAAACCAAACTATTATTTTACACAGATGTTGTTTTGGGTATGTTATTTCGTTGCGTGAATATTGATTTTTTATTTTTTTCCATTCAAAGTTGGTGGTACATGCTGCAAAGTCCCCAACTGGGAATAAAATCTGACTTCAGGGTTAGTTACTCTCTAAGCCACTTTTAAGATATTGTCTAAGGTAATAAAAGTTGTTTAGCACTACCGTACCATGATATCTCACTGGATTTTTAATATTACTTTTTCATCATGTAGAAGGTATTTCCAATCTATACGACTCATTTGGAGTCTAAGTTTTTGGGGTACCTATATATATATATATATATATATATATATATATATATATATATATATATATATATATATATATATATATATATATATATATATATACATATATATATATATATATATATATATATATATATATATATATATATATATATGTATATATAAAAATCAAAACTGACTGACTGACTGACTGATCGATCAACGCACAGCCCAAACGGCTGGTCCTAGAAATGTGAAATTTTTGCACACGGATTCCCTATACAACGTAGGTGAGCACTGAACGGGATGTTTGAAAATTCACCCCCTAAATGGGTAAAATAGTTGATGAAAATTTTCATAGAAATCTGTAATATTTTGAGTTAGAAAAATGTATGGAAATTGGTGTTAGGCTACTGGTTTGAACACAAAAGTTTCAATGCTTTTAAAAATTCATCCCTTGTCGTTTTTACAATTAGAAATGTGGAAACTGATACGGTATGGCATGCTGGTGATTTTAAAGTTCTTAAAAATTCATTGTTTAACGTTTATAAATGCGAAATTGAGTTTGTTGATTTGTTTGTTTGACTTGCTTTTACGCTTCAACGACTTAACCAGTCAACTTGAAATTTTGCACAGACATAGCTTTGGAGACGGAGACGGTTATAGGCCATCTTTTAACCCGGGAAAATAAATCATTCCCGAGGAAAAATCTATGACAATTATGACAGTTGACTATTAAAAAGCCGATTACTGGTTTCAAACTTCGAATATTATTAATACCGGGCTGAAAAAGAACATAGGTGACTTTTTACCCTGGGAAAACATCTCATTCCTCTGGGAAATCTCATTTCTGTGGAAAAATATATTTTAAATGAAACAAAAAAAGATTCCTAGAGTTTTTTTGAACTCTGTTTGTTAGCAGATAGAACGATATACAGCAATAAACATAGGCTTTTACACCGAGAAAGTATCTGATTCCAGAGGGAAAATGTTTTTAAAATGAAACAATGAAATAATGACAACTGACTGTTAAAAAAATGGAAGATTGATTTTAAACATTGCATATTATTTACAGCGGGGATAGAAAGGAACACAGACTACTCTCTCCACCGAGAAAATATCTGAATCCTGCGAGAAGTTTTATTCTCGTGGGAAAGTATATTTAAAGCGATAACAACAAGATCACTGACTTCATTCGCATTTTGCATATTGTTAAAACAGTATTATAGTCTACTTTTTACCCGTCGAAAACATTTTATTTCTGTGGGAAAATTCCCATGGGAAAATGAAAGTACAGTTTATACTTTTGAACTAGATGTCATAATTTCAAAAGCCACGAATAGAAGGGCTGAGCGGGTTCCAGCACCCACTACGTCGTCACAAGTATGGGCACACATTGACTCAAGGTATTTCCACACTTTTGACGAGGTACTGTATTTAATGTTTGGGTATATTGCAGTGTCAAAAGTATGGGGACCCCTTGGGCTAAAATGTGCGCATCATTTTTACGACGCAGAGTGTCCTAAAACCAGCTTAGCCCTTCTGTTACAACGCGGGCGAAGCCGCGGGTAATTGATAGTTTTAAATATTTGAACATCTTAGATAGTGGACTTGTAGGATACAATGAACCTTACTTTATTCGCGCGATTTGTACCTACTTGACGATTAATAAAAGTTTTGAAATGTTGCATGTTATACATTTCCAGCGTATTGTTAGTATTGGGAGCTTTAGTAAAAGATACACAAATTAAGACAGTTAGCCATTACTCTTTAGTGACATTATCGCTCCAGCATATCCGTGTCACAATTTTTCATTGCTGTGTTTCATACATAAATATTACAATAAAAACTAATTATTATTCTTTATACAGTTCATTTTCATAGTATAAATAAGTATATCTCATATGCGCGTTCATGTAATAGTTTGAAAGATGAAAAATAATCTTTAAATGTTAGACAAATTATTTGGAACTATATCAACTTTCCATCCGCAGCTTTCCTCCCCAATCCAGTTTTGTTGGTACTGTTCCCATTTCTATTTTTATTTCGCTACTATCTTTCTACTTTTAATTTATGAAATTGAATACGAACGATATTGGATGAATGCCGCCCGCGTTGGCCGTTTACCGACAGCCAATCTAATAAAACAACTCCAAGTCTTGCATGTAGCACGTTACCCCCTCATATACTAGATAGAACTTATCTATTCTTTTGTTTTAAAGTTTTGTTAATAATAGACAGGGATGGAAATATATTTTGTACTTATAAAACTAATTTTGTTATAACCTCTTTTTTTTGTTTAAAAAAAAGGGAATAGACGGCAACCAATCGACAATATATAATTTATTACGATGAAAAAATTGAAGAAAATATATTGTTTGTGAGTTTGAAAGATTGGTTGTTTTTTAAAAAATAAATATTTCGACGTTTAAGAAATTGTTTTCGGAAAATGGATAACAAGTAATTCTGTTCTTACACGAATTTCGTTTAAAATGATTTTAATTTAACACGGTTTAATATATTTCAATATTATTTTTATGGAAGCATACTGTCCTTTATTTGTTATTTGTATTTATAACTTCTAACTATTGAATTGCTACAAACGAAATGTCCAATGGCGATCTGTTATAGAGGCGGCTTTAGTATGGTGCGAACGGTTTAATCCAGGCGCAACCGTAGATCAAAAAGCGAAGCTACATGTATGTAGAGACAATCGATCAACACCATCGGCTTTCAGGTCTCTAAATATGGGAATTTATAGTTGCACATAAATATCTAATAGTGTATGGGCAATCAGGAGATCGCACCACCAAGAAAATGATCAAGAATCGTAACTGATCTGCTATCTAAGTTTCAATATCAATGACTGACCGAATGTTTCTACATTTTAATAATATTATTATACTAGCTGTATGGCGTGTACTTACCCGAAGGCAATTACCATCGACAACATCTCAGGATGTCAGTCAGTGTTAAAGATTGTTAAAGATTTATTAAATATTATTTATTTTAATAGCAATAGTAACATATTTTTATACAATATCTCTGACTTCAAAAATGACGAATTTTCATATAAATTGTCATCCGCTATTTAACCCACGTAGGGGTTGAATCTTCAAAAATCCTTTCCTGGTGCTCACCTACGTTACGTAGGGAACCTCTGTGCAACATTTCATTCTTTTAGATCCAACGGTTTAGTCTGTGCGTTGTCTGTCAGTCAGTCAGTGTTAGATATTTATTAAGTAGGTAACCTGTGGGTCGCGAATTTCAACCTGTGGGACCCCCCCTGGGGGTCGCGAAGCCTTTTTAATAGTGTCGCAGTTATCTTAAAAATAATATCACTGTAGTTCAACATATAATATTTAATTTAAAACCGATACCGGTAGCCTTTAAAAGGGGAAAAAAATCACACTTCTGTTTTCCTTGATGACCATCACTCCAAAATATCCTTAAAAATATCCTTAAAAATATTTAATTTAAGTTAATTGATGTCTACATTAATGTGATAGTTTCATACTTTTGCGCGATAAAGTTTCAAAATTGCGGCTTATTTTCAATAACAGTAAATCCGAATTTTAAATAATTGTCGTCATTTAGACCCTTTTTCTTTGGTATTGTTTTATTAGTCTTATTAGAACTTGAAATTGACAGTTGTGCGTATGTTTTCAGAAACTTATCTATTTTCAATAATAACAAAGAGCACAGAATTTTGAATATTAGACAGTAAAAGAGAGTGAGCAACTACTAAACAAAGAAGACAATTCAATAAATTTAAACAATAACGCGAGTTCACAATTCAAAGAATTCAAATGGATTACGCTCGGAAGTGTTAAACGGCGACGACCGTCGCGCGTGAGCGTGTCACTTTTTACGCCAAGCACGCGTTCAGAAGCTACTATAAGTCGTCAACTTCGATGTCGATATAAAAATATGCCTGTTTTAAGTTCTCAATTACGTATTTAGTCAAAACCTAACTATGAAAATAATCAATAATGATGAATGGATTCGATATTTATAACATAAAAAAATAATAGTTAGTAATAGCGGAGGGTAGGGGGTCGAGAAATTTTTTTCATACTAAGGCAGTCGCGTCATGAAAAAGATTGAAAAACACTGGTCTAGATAATTGACATTCTTGCTTAAGGGGAGGTTTACTTGAGAGTCCTTAAAAATTATGTATTATTATTAGCATAACTATTACACGTATGAACAACAATGTCTGTTGTCTGAAGAGATTACACTGTAAAGTATTATATTGATGTACAGAAATGTTCAGTCAATCGAAATTACCCATATCAAACAATCATCGAACATTTCAATTACAACAAAAATATTTAAAATTTTTACTTTTGTCTAAAACAGTACTTACGATTTGCAATATACCGCGATGTCAAGCGTGATATTTCTGAACTTATCACCCGCGTTATGCAAGTATAAACTATATACCGAATCTATTAATACCTTTTTCTTTCTTTGTCGGTGTTACAGCTACGTGAACTATTGTCGGTCATGTTAGAACTAAGACTTACTGAAAGATCATGTTATTTAATTTCCTTCTAGAGTAAAGAAAATCAGTTTGACACACCATAACTGATTTTCTTATAACCTATTAAATAATCTATTTTCGTATTTTGTTTCAAATTATTAATTTTGGTAACAGTTCACCGGCTGTCGTTAACATATTTCACTGTAAATTAATGACAATTTTATTATTAATTATCTATCAGATGCAATTTATATCCGTTGCCTATTAAATAATGAACCGAGTATAAATTTCCGCTCTGTATCGTGTAGCAAGCTACATGTGGATTATATGTGTAGATACTTGAACAGCAGAGACGCTTGTGTATGAAGAATAAATCATTTGTCTATTTTGATGGAGTACATATATTCCAGTGTTAGATTTAACTAACGGTTAAAGACTTTGTTGTGTGCTTAAAATTAAAACCACATACAGTGTTGAAATTCGCAGCTTTTTTGGAAAGCCTTCTTCCGGAAATCTATATACACATTTATTGTCAAATATGATTTTATTGGGGCGGAGTGAATGAAGCGAGCGTAGGTAGGTACATAAAAAACCAAGCCATAGACAGAAGTGGGAAAAGAGTCCATTTTTAAAAATTTTGCCCCCTTAAATGGTAACGAGCAAAAACAGCTTCTATTACTTTCTCCCGGGCCCTCTACTTATAGCTACGGGCCTCTCTTTAAGTCCGGACCGAAAAAAATACCCTTGTCGCAGCATCCTGCATAACATAGCGAATTTCCGTTTATAAAAATTAGTTTTTCTTGGAAACTAGTTGACATGGAATAATAGCTCAAAGTTCTTTTTATGTGATTTTCCTTACTCTTTCCAATGGTGTAAAAAAATTTCACAAAAATTTCACGAAGAATTTTTTCAACCTTCTCACAAAAATTTATAAAAGGAAATTTTGGCAAAAACCTAATTTTTTCACGAAAATGCCAAAAAAAACCATTTTCCGGACATCGGATGTGTCTGGTTAACGAAGTCGTCCAACGGTTTGGAACTTATATATATTTATATATATATATATATATATATATATATATATATATATATATATATATATATATATATATATATATGGTCTATTTCAGTTAAATTTAACCATGCTTCGTAACTTTGAGTTTAAATAATTTCCGTTTTCTTGGCTTTATCTATTTTATTATTGCATTTATGTAAATTTTAAATTTGCAGTTTATTTTTAGAAAAGAATAGAAGATCGATTTGTTTCGAATATAAGAATTATTTAATTTTTTAACCAAAACTCATGATCAATTTTATCTGAAAAGAGGTATATATATATATATATATATATATATATATATATATATATATATATATATATATATATATATATATATACACAAAGAAGTAATATAACATAAAAGAAGTAATATCTACTTATAATAAGACTGTAACAAGACCGCTTCTGTACATGGAATATTTTTAGAAAATTGTACAGGTACTATAAATAGTTATTGATATACATATCAAAAAAACGATTTTTAAAATTTTTGTCTGTTCGTATGTCCTTCAGTCTGTCTGTCCACGCATCACGCAAAAACTACTGGACGGATTTGAATGAAATTTGGTGTTATTATAACCTATTACCTGGGTCAACATCCAAGATACTTCTTACTCCAGGAAAGTATCTCATTCCCACGGGAAAATAGAAAATCATTTTGAGCCTATGCACACATTTCACAAAAACTATTGAACGGATTTTTATGAAATTTGGTCTGGTATGAACTTATTACCTGGGTCAACATACAAGATTCTCTTTACTACGATAAATTGTCTCCTTCTCACGGAAAAAAACAAAAACCATTTTAAACATGTGTACGCATTGCGCCAAAAACTATCGAACGGATTTTGATAAAATTTGGTGCGATAATAACTTATTACCTGCAGCAACACTTAGCATACTTTTTATTACGGGTAAATATTACCTTCCCTCGAGAAAATACAAAATTCTTTTTGACCGTGTGCATGCATTATGCAAAACTATTGTTCTTTGCAAATGCTTTATAATTATTATACTTACATATTTCTCATTGATTTTATGCGCAAATAACGTCGTGGGTATAGAGCTAGTAAATAAATAAACAATTGTAACAAAATATGTAATTAACACAGTAAACTTAAGGATAGCTTTTTTTCCATTTAAATACTATGTATTCATAGTACTTAACTACTTAATATAATACATACATTGTATGACCATAGATGGTTATTTGTTCATTTGCTATTGCCTCAATTCAGGTCAAAAACTATGGTTTTTTGTTTTTAAAAATCGCAATTTTAAAAATTTATTTTTTTTATTTACGGTACATCATAGCATATGTCCAGCACAATATAGCACAACCTATTTTATTTGAAAAAAAAATATCTGTATATATTTCAAATTTCATATAATATTTGATATTTTCCAACGGCAAAATATTTCATTCGAAATTGTATAGAATCCGACATCGCCCGATATATTCGGGCCGGTGATTTGCGGGCCCCCGAACTAAAGCATTATTTAATTTTCTCTTCGTCGTCAAATAATGATGATGATGAAAACTGCAGTATAAAATTATGATAAATTGACTGCAAATTGTCAATTAAATTTCATAATTAATTGTTTCATATCGAAATTTATCATATGTGGGCCCACCGCAGTAAATGATGTGCAATGTCATCCTCCATCTGTAATAGTGCATCAACTGAACCATCTATGTACAGACAGACGTATGTATTATGCACGTTCACGATGCATAAACAGTTGGTGGACCTATATCATTTTTTTTCTATATACATAGGTATATGTATGAAAAGCTTGACAGTTTCACATATTACTAAATCAATCTTATTTGACATTTTCCGATTATCTGAAATGTATAATATTCATTTTTATTTTTGTTCATTATTTACTTTGTTTCTCATCGTTTGTTTTATTCAATATGTCAATTGTTTTATTTTTGCATTTGTTTATTTTCAATAAAATATATAAATATACAGTGTGATTTCTGAAAATTTTTACTGAGCTTTGTCTTTTTGAATGCACTTAATCCTTCTAATTAATTCGTGCCGGTACTTTAGGTGCGGTATTTTATAAACTTATATACGAGTAATTTTGAATATATTTATAACAGAAATACTGACAATTACTTTAAAATATAACGCCGGTAATTAAATTGATTTTGGTATCTTTTTTCTCGTAAAAGTTTCAAAAGAACTAACAAACTTGCTTGAAACATTCGGACGTTATACGAATTGGTACATCAAACTACAAATTCAGAAAAAATGGTGAAGTTTCGATTTAAAAATATTTAACGGATCTAGAACGATGATCTTTTAATAATACAAATACGTCACTGCATCGTGAGGAGCCAATCACCAACCGAAACTTGTTATAATTTTCCGATTCCAAATTTTCGTGTTCTTTTGACAAAGCATTCATTCGATCTGTAAATTCGATAGATTGTTAAAGTACAGGTTACTCTATACAAAAGAAATTTTGTCAAGATCTTAAAATGACAAATGATTTTTGCTAAATCGAGTTATTTGCTGACTTCGTACAGTCCTCGTCGTTGTTAAGTGCACAAGGCTAAAAGCATATGAGTAGTATATTTGATATGATTATTTTTGAAATTTTTACTTCGTTAGGTACGTTAAGGGGGGAGTTCAAATAAAAAAGCACTTTTTTTTTATTTATGATTCTTTTGCTTGTTGAAATTTTTTTTCAAATTAGGAAGGGTTTCAAATAGAAAATTTTGTTTTTAAAACATTCATTACTCTTCCCTGTGGAGAGAGGGGGCCCTTTTTCACAAGTTTTTAAGCGTTTACAAGGGACACCATATCTCAAAAAGTAATGAATATTTTTTAAATATTTTTTCATTATTTTATTCCTAAAGAACCTGTTCATAAAGCTGAGTATGGGTTTCAGGTAATTTTAAAAATTAACTATAAAATAGTAATCTCAAACTTCTAAAAATTATAAAAAACAATTTTTAATTTTAAAAAAATGTTTAAAAATAGTTACAGTTGTTCAAATGGAAAAAGCATACTCCAGTTTATGCGCAATATATTTATGAACAAAATTTAAAAAAATTTAAGTCTCTATCTTTCCTAGAACTTGAGATATGATTTTCCTTGTCGGGAAAAACACAACTTTCAGGAAATAGGCAAATGACATTCAAAGCAGATGTTGAAAAAAACAAATCAACTTTGAGAAAATACGTCTACATAGGCATACAAATAAAAGAACATTATCTCAGTGCATACTATAACTCATGTACACACCAAAACTAAATATTACTGATCAAATCGCGAAGGGGGGGGGCGAGCGTTGTCTGCAAATCAGCAGCAACTTGGCTGTGCAGTGGCTCACAAATAAATATTTTTCTTCTTGAAAAAAAAATTTTTTGTCATGTTTTATATATTACCGTGTTTGTAAAGGACCACAGAACAAAATAAAAACAAAAAACGAGATTCGAAAAAAATTAGTTTATTAGCCGTTTTCGGCGTGAACTCCCCCCCTTAACTTTTGTAGATAGATATAATATAGGTCCTATGCTTATGGACTTTTCGTAAAAATATTTGAATAAAACAATCTTATTATACATGAATTTCATGTATCACAAATTAATTAATCCATGAACATTGCCTCATACATAAAACCTGGGTCCTTCTCGTAAATTACTAAAGCCGGAACTAAATTTCTTCAACCACAAGAAGAAACCTTTTTGTATTATGTAGTAATAAATCATAAAACCGAACAAAACCAAAACATGCTGTATATTATTTATTTACTTGTTCACATATTATATTTTCTATCCTACAATATCGTACATAATAATAGAAGTGAGTACCTATATACTTACATATATTATATCCTATACACGTGGTATATATTATGTATGTACAGTAAAACTTTATTAAAAAAGTACAAGTACATAAATATTTTTATTCATATCATCATAAATATTACGACGAATATTCTTTTATTCGTCTAGTTGTTACTAGTGTACTGGATAGGTATTGCCCGACTGGACCAGCCATGATTTAGCTTTCATATTACACGTGCATATGAAGTAAAACTTTTTAAATTTATTGTTCTAGAAGTAACTATTTTCTCCCGTTGTAAATCTTCTTCATTTCATATACAATGGATTCCTGTTTTCCTGCTTTTTATTATTTTTAGTTTATAGCGTGTGGTTTATTTTTAAAAATATAATTCACTTATGAATTATCAGTATCTGGGAGGTTTCATATAGCACACTACCTATTTATATTTAAAATATAATCGTCGTTTTGAATTTTAGATGATTATTTAAATCTATTAAATATGGCGTTATTTTACTTTGTATATTTTTGGAATGATATCCAGGAGGAATAATGATTGTGAACATATTTTAGCAATCGTTTTTGAAGTGGATTTCAAAAATAACTTAAAGCTAAAGTTAAAAACCTTAAAAAATCCCCCTCCTCTGCGTGTAGCTTTGAATCTCTCAGCTTGGTCGATAACTTTCTGCCATTACAACTCAATTATATTTCCATAAATAACTGATAATTGACATTAATGATAGCTATAAACACACAAAACAACTCTCTCCAACAACTGTTAACCTGTGTCTTCGTAGATAGATTATTTAGGCTGGTACACAGGATTTTTGAAATTAACAAATTAATTTTTTATAAGCAAGTGTATACCGCCTAAGTAAGACTAATATCAACTGTTAAAAAAATTCTGGCTGTAGTTTTAAAATTGAATCTGCGGTCATGTCGCCATTTCATTTTTAAGTTGAAATTTTTATTTTTGGTGTACCTCATACCACGTAGATATGTACACGTCAGGCTGTCGTATTTGGAATGTTTTGATCGTACCGTTGAGTAATTTTGTAAAATTAAAAATCTGAATGTAATCTTTGAAAGACGATATTGATTTATAAAACAAAAACTCTAAAAGACAATATTGATTTATAAAAATAAAAAAAAATATAAAAATTAAATTAAAAAAATGTTTTTTAAGAAAAAGCTTTTATTTAAAAATGGGCTAAGAAAAAAATAAAATAACTTTTTAGTAAAGTTTGAAGCAATATGCAACATAATTTATAAAAGCTTGAGGCGTTATCATTAATTATTATTTTTGTTTTGGATATAAGTGTTAAGCTACTTTACTTTTCAGTATTGTTACCAAACTTAATTAAACGCCTCAAACTTTTATAAATTTTGTTGCATATTCCTGCAATAAAAAATTATTTTATTTTTTTTTTAAATAAAATTTTTAAATAAAAGCTTTTTCTTAAAAACATTTTTTTTTTACTTTAATTTATTCTCTACTTTTTAGTCTGATCACAATTAATTTAAAAAAAAATTAAAGTAGTACTTTTTTACCTGTATTTTAATCGGTTAACTTACCCCAATCAAATATAACTATGGAACAGTGATATACATGGATGGCCAACTATGTACCTATTTTTGAAGCAAGTATGTTGTACACAACTAGGATTATATCTCTATGCTATGGAAACAAAAAATTGCAATGTAAAATCAATGGACAATATTTGACAATTTGAAATGTCAAAAAGTTGCACAGGACTAAAAATCAAAAATTTTTATTTGGGGTGATTTAGCTCAAAACTAATTATACAATATTGCATTGTCAACAAGGTTAGACACGTATGTAAAATTTGAAACCTCTAGCTCAATTAGAACCTGTCTAAATTTTGATTTCAAGATTTGATCTAAACCAACATAGAAACATAGCAAGTTAAATAAAAGCTTTTAAAAATAAAAAAAATATTGTAACTTGACCACAAATAAACATTTGTCGTGGAGTTTTGTATTCTAGTGTCGAAATTTTACAAATTTGGATTACAATATCTATTCGAAAATATGTAATTTCTTTGAAGGGTATCAAAACTGAAGTGAATAAAATATTACTTCAGACCTACTGTTAGTCAATATCGATTTACCTCCTCAGTAATTTTTGTTTATCAAATTTTATTACCAAAAGTAGGGAAGTGAGAATAGGTCTATACCAAAAGTAGAAAGGTTATAATGGTTCTATACCAAAGATAATAAGATCACAGCAATTCTACATCAAAGTCGTTAGGTCGCAGCAGTTTTAAACCAACAGTAGTAAAGTTATAGCAGTTCTGTACTAAAAGTAAGGTTACAACGTTTTTGTATCAAAAATACCCAGTGAGATTACAGTGTTTTTTTACCAAAAGGCTTACGAAAATAAAACAAAAATCATGAATATGCATTTTTCCATTACAATTATAACTTGTGCGTGTAGCGAAATTAACTTCGAAACCACGCCTGTAAGCGTATTTCCTAATAATAATAGATTAGTAGGTTCTTGGGAGACGTGACGAAAGTTAAAAATTAATGGAAAAATCTTCCCTGATAATAAAAGGAGACTCTTCCCTCTTTCCTGAACCAAGTCATAAGGAGATGGCTCAGGGAAGCGACTTGGTCTCTTCAATGTCAAAACATAAATTATTTCTCTATTAACGCCGAAGTAAGTGGCCAAAATCGTTCCTAGCACTAATAAACGTTCAAGGATAGCTAATCCTGAGAACCAAACATTTATTTGCCTATGAAGAAGGATCCAAGCATTAGCTAAGGAAGATAAACTTGATGGCACGATGTGATTTATACAGGCCAATCAAGTAAACGATACGACATTTGTTTGTCTATGAAGAAGGATCTAAGCATTAGCTAAGGAAGATAAACTTGACAGCACGATGTGATGTATACGGGCCAATCAAGTGGAAGATAGGAGACTGTTCTGCGATTCAATAGTATTAGTATAGTGATGAGCAAAATTAGTCTTGGTCTTGCAGTCTTGTCTTGGTCTTGCATTTTTTGCAAGACCAAGACCAAGACTATGTATACCAAGAGCAAGACCAAGACCAAGACTATAAGTGTGGCTGCAAGACCAATACCAAGACTCTAGTGAGCAAGACCAAGACAAAAGCAAGAAAAAAGCAAGACTCTTACTAAATTATTTAAATAGTTTAAAAGTATAATTAATACCTTAACCTTAACCTTACTTAAAAATATAATTAAAACCTTATAAATAGTTTAAAAGTATAATTAATAATAAATAATTTAAAAGTATAATTCAATTATTAATTAATTATTATAATTCTGATTTTAGAAGGAAACAATTCGCTAATAAAGAAATGCAAGAAAGTGCAAGATTCTTTAGCAATACCAAGACCAAGATCAATACCAAGACTGCATTTTGCAAGGCCAAGACCAAGACCAAGACTCAAGCCGCTCTAGCAAGACCAAGACCAAGATTCTTAAGACCAAGACTTGGCAGTCTTGGTCTTGGTCTTGCATTTGCTCGTCACTAAATAGTATTTTAAATAACATTTCTTGTTTAGAGGTTCTTATCAGAGATATTTTTATTTTAGTTCCGTAAACCTATTTTAATTCGGAGTGTTTTATTTTTTATATTTCCTAGCCTTTGGCTATGTGTATCTTTTTATTTAAAATATATAACACATTTACTACTCTAGTCAAACATTTATTCGGCAACAAAATTTGAAATTACATCAACATAAAACCGATAAAACGCCATTCAACATCCTCTATAAAATATAACCCAACTTTTTCTACTATCATTCAAAATAATCAAACGATATAAAACAATATTACTCACCGAAACAACTTACATAGGTACTTGTTTGTATAAGATGATATGATATCTCCACATAAGTGCAACTTGTGTATTAGAAAAATGAGATATTTTATAATATGATGAAATGGATACAAGAAAAGAACACGAAAAACATTTTTGTAAATCATATTGTAAAGTTGTTTTTAAAACACCTGTGCACAAAAGATATACACCACGGCATCTCGACAAAACATATACCACCACGGTACTGCGATGGCACCCCCACCAAAAAAACCTCATACCGCTGCCGGATAAACCGCAGTCAAGTTCTTTCCAAGACCAACTTATTCATATTTATATTTATAGACCTGGTAATATTAGCTTTTACTTAAGAAAACATATACTATACAGTTTTTTTCTGTGGTAGATACATGTATAGAGTTCTTTTATGATGCTGGTTATGCTTGTACGAACAGAAATTTTTATAGTTCCATTTTAATGAAATGGAGATATTTTGCAAAATAGATTTTAATAAAATTTTGCTTAAATGAGATTTTTTTTGTTCGAGAAAAACTTTTTCACATTATAGATAACGAATCTCTTTCATCATGAATAATTTTCATTTCGATTGTATTGTAAATAAAGTGGGTTAAAGAGTTTATTGACATAATTGCCCGGTTTGATGAAAATAATCATGGAACTTTTATTTTTTTATGTGTAGTGTACCTACAGCTGAACTCTTTTTTGTGCGGTGGATAGGGGGCGCATAAAAAAAGTCGCACAAAAAAAATATATTCAAAAATATCATAAATAGCTATAGTTCGATCCAGATTGTAAAAAAAGTTTCATCGAAAAAACATAACCCAAAACGCTAAAAACTTAGAAATTTCCTTAGAAGTTGCTTCTATGAACAAGATAAAGCATTAAATTACACGTAGAAACATTTTATTTCAATTGTATAACATGAAAATTTTGAAAAATACCTCTGTAACAAAATTAAATGATGCAATAACTTATGTTCTTGTGCAATGAATACATTAAATGCTCAAAAACCGTTAAAAAGTATTTTTATCAAAGAAATCTACTCATATTATACTAAATGCTTAAGTTTCTTACTGTCTCTTGATTTTGATTTATATTATGCATTTTAATGGCCATTTTTTTTAAAAACCGCATAAAGAAATTCGCATAAAAAAACCGTACAAAAAAAAATCGCACGAAAAAGGACCGCATAAAAAAGAGTTCAGCTGTATATATTTTCTTTAAATGAAAAAAAGAAAATTGCAATTAAATTATACACAGAAATCTCTCACCTGGAACTGTATTTTCTTTACTAAGCCACTTGTTTTGTACTGACTGGTGCTGATTGACATGATGCCTCGAGTTCTATTTATTCAGACAAATTTTAACTTGGCAATACATGTTGCTTTATCGTAGGAACTACGGATATTGCAATATTTTTAACTTCCCATAGGAAGTTATTGTAATGGGTCCGATTTTACGAATCGCTAATTTTGACATATCTCCACGTTTCAAAGTCACTAGAATCCGAATCCATCGTTTTTAGCGTGATGTCTGTGCGTGCGTTCGTTAGTTCGTTCGTTCGTGAATTTTTTTTCGTCTCGCATATCCCGAGAACAAATGATGATATCAATTTCGGACTAATTTCATTAGATGCGTAATCAAAAAATAAAGACCGGATAATGTTTTCAACAAATCCGGAATAGCGGTTTGTTTTTTGTGATAAAAAAACAGAATTAACTTTATTAAAATAACATATGTAGATTATATGGATTTTTTACCATAACATTATTATATAATGGCCTAAGAACCTTCCTTGATGTTAAAAATGCCAGTAGATTATTATAAAATTAAAAAAAAAAAATAACGAGGTACGAAACTGTCTTTGAAATATATTTTGTCTCCCATATCTTGAGAACAAATGATGTTATCATTTGTTTGATAAGGGTGGACCCCCACCCTTAGGTACAGAAGGCGAAGCCCCCGGTATGGTGCAAGGGGCAAAGCCTCTATCGGGGCCCAGGGGAGAAGTTGGCCGAAATGAAAAAAGAATTATTTATGTACAGTAGTCTCTAGTCCTTAAGGACACCCAATGGGAAGTTGACAGTGTGGGTAGACCTGTCCCCCAAATTTTAAATTTAATTACTTAAAAAAATTAAAAACTCTCCACAAAATATCTATAAGTTTTTAAATTTTCATTTATTTTGTATCAGTTTTTTTATATATTCTTAGAATATGAATAAATAAATGGTAAAAAAATGGAGAATAAAAATATTAATAGTTTTATTTTATTAATTCCCAAAAAAGCCGAAATATTTGCTATCTAGACTGGAACACCCCTTAAGGAAGTATCATTAATATATTATATTCATTTTGTTTACAATACCGCTGAAAAATGTCATTTTGCACAGAGTAAATAAGAAACACTGGTAATAGTTTTAATTTAAAAATAAAAACATACAATGTAAGCTTTATTCTTATAAGTTATAACCGTAATGAGGGTAATGATAATAATAATTTGATACGATTGTTGCAAACTTAAAGTGTAACGTCTTCTAAAACTTTGCATTTACCGAACATCAAATACTTGAATAGACTTCAAGCGGCCCCTACACGCTCAATAATGTTAAGCCGGTTCTACACGATGTTACGAACACCTTCCAACATTGGACGTTCGATGGTTCATCGCATCGTGTGGCCATTGTTCGAACTTACGAGTGTCCAATGTCGAGCGTCAAACATTCGCATTTGGCCATGTCCCGCTCGATGTCGGTATTCTTGCACCGAGTCAAAGGGATGCTGCGAACGTTTGAAGGTCAATGTTGGTTGCGTTGGTTGGTTCGACTCAGCAGCTGCACGACTCGTTCATGTGAAGAGAGACAACATCAGTGTATAACATTAGAGATCACATAAGACAGATGACATCCTCATCCACTGAATAAACGTTTGTACCAACACATTATACAAGAGAGTCAACATCAGTGTATAACATTAGAGATAACATCAGACAGATAATAGCCTCGTCCACTGAATAAACGTTTGTACCAACACATCATCATTCGTATTGGATCAAACATTCGATTCACCGTGTAGCAGATACATTCGTCGCACCAACTATCGAACTTAATTGCCTCAAACGTTCGATCGAACGTTGGAAGAAACGTTCGTAGCATCGTGTAGAACCGGCTTTACACAAAATCCGAGGTTGTACAATATTATGGATCGTCTGTAGGTTATATTGAAGGGTTGTACACTATATTGTGCCGATCAAAAATAGTTTGAAATATATTGTGCAATGAATGAATATTGTAACGTCTGTGGGCTTTGTAGATATTATTGCGCAATACTACTTTATTTGTTTGATTTGTTTGTTATTCTGTAGTCATATTTGATGGCTATTATTTGAACCTGTATGAATTATTAATTTGCAAGAATAATTATTTATTGCTTTGCAACATCTTTATCGCTTAATATTTAAAATTAAACAACAGTTTAATTAAGTACAATTGCTGCATTCAGTTTATTGCACAAATTTCTTTAACAAAATTATTGAACTGTCTGGAGAAGTGTTCAATAAATTGCACAAGTTGATCGCAAAATATTATTGAGCGTGTAGGGGCCGCTTTAGTACACTGATCTTTGGAGTGTTCTTACTAGTGGTGGCTTGTTGAGGATTTCTTCATTGACGTAACCAAACCGTTTTTTTTTTACCGTTAGAAAGTAGAAAAACTAGCTGACGTTGTTAATTGTGATTAATTAAGGTCGCCTATAAATATTTTACAGTTATAATAATTATACTCCACAAACGATGATTCTGGTTTATTACCAAGAAAATTTAAATTCGAAATGAGTGGTGAAGGTAATAGACTGAAGTTATCAATTAATTATTTATTAGGTAGTTAGGTACTAGTTATTAATAATAAATTAACAATAAAGAACTACAAGCAAACAAAAAGACAGGGCTAGTTTACATACATTTAGAAGATAATTGACACAGCCGAAGTGAAAGGAAATTTGAAAGAATAATTTTTGACAATTTAAAAAAAATTTTCATGCTGCTCTTAATATAGTTTAATTTCCAACCAGTTTATCTATAAATGAAAAGCAATTAAAACACTGACGTACAAAAAACGATTGAAAAAACTAGTTTGTTGATTCAAAGCCTCTTTTCGAAGTAAATCACTAATAACTCATTAATTCTTTTTTATAGCGCTTGGGACGTCCCATCATTTGTTTACATTCCAATTGAAAACACCTATACGACAGCTTCGATATCTTTGATATTCTATTATAAATATTTTTTCTAACAATTTTCTAAATTTGTAAAGCTGTCATATTTTTTCCCATGTTACAAAAAGATATGATAAGTATTGGCAAAAAAAAAAAAAAATGAAAATATAGAAATCGGGTAAGAAACCGAACGAAACACAACCTGTACTATGTATAGTCGATAAAGAAGATTTATTAGAATTGTTAAATGAAGCGTTCTAAAATGATAAATAAAATGTCAATAACAGATGTCAGTTCAGTCTTTTCATGATGATATGAGCTTTACCTAAGTTCATACATATGTATTTTGACATAAACATCATTGCCGACTATTTCAGGGTATGTACGTACCTTTATTTAAGGGAATTAGATGCGTACCGATGGGTAAAATGTTGTTTTTGTTTATATCGTTTTGTTTGGCAGGGAATGAAGGTGAGGGATTTTATATTATTTAATTTATTAATATAATAAATGTCATTTAAAAGTCAACAATGGTGTTTACATATGATACAATTTATGATGCGTTTACGAAAATTTTTATGATATGTGTATTGAAAATAGTATATGAAAGTTGAAGATTATGAGTAGATGTTTATCTGGTGATAAAATTAATAATTGCTAAATATGTTATTTAGAATATGGCATTTAATAAATAAAGTCAACCCGTTGTCTTTTAGCAATATATTTATTGGCATTTTCCATAAATATTGTTATATTATCTGCACGTGGAGTGCTGCCATCACATATTTTTTAAATAATAGAATTTTTCCACTGTAAATAATAAATATGTTTTATAGTTCAACACACAAAGTCACAAACACATAGAGACAACAGCAAATATTAGCTATTTACCGCACCACAGCCAAGAAACATATCCGTGTTAAAATTTAAAAGAAAATATAAGTATACAGAATGATATTTTTTTATTGTTTCTTAACTGTGGTACACATGATCGTAACTATAATAAGAAAATCAGATAGATAGCATATATACTACCAAGAACGGGTGGCACACAGAGCTTCTTCATTCTCGTAACAGAATTTTATCCTATCTTCGACATTTCTAAATATCAGATAATTTTTGAAAAATTAAAGTTTTTTTTTTTTTATTTTCGTAGTTGAAGCCTTTTCGACAATAACAAGAAAAAGAAGGAGTATAATCCATACACCCAACCTTTAACATATCGCTCATTTGCGAGAAGTGTGACATAACTCAAAAATCACCCTTATTGAGTTAAGGGTACAGGCGGTCACGGAAAATGTCATTCTTTTTGCTAACAAAACGACCTGACGCTAGCTACATAAATGAGAAAACGAGAGAAGTTATGACTTTACACTCTATCGCACTTTTTCATCATACTGAAAAACAGCTTTTTCTGAGTTATGTCAACCTTCTCGCAAATGAGCAATATTTTACGTTTATGCATGCATAGTACCCCATCATTACTCTGATTGTTATGAAACTTAGAAGGGATATAAATAAGTATATGGCCTAACTCTCAAATTCTCTCAAAAATTTTCATCACAAACGACCGGACTAAGATTCGGATTTGGTGGGATTTTTGTACTCACAGACGGACCGACAGACAGACGCGAAACTAGAATTGCTCAGAAAATTCGTAAACGTGGAATGCGCAAATGAAACGTACAATTTCAAAAGTGATTAGAATTTTCCTGCTACTTCAGTGGTCTCGAAGCAAAAAAATATGTAGTTTATTTGTACGGTTGGTTCAACACACCTACTTTGCCATAATTCAGAAACGTATTCTTTAAAATAAAATTTTAAAAAAATCATCATTATCATCACCACAAATTTTCCTTGTGAAAATTTATCTATCTAATAACGACATCATAAATTCTCATTTAATAACAAACGATTCCAGTAGATGTAGCCAAATATCTTTTTAAAGCACTTACGAATACCTTGATAGCTACCTATAGAGAGCTACACACTTAATGTCTAAAGTAATTTAATAAATCTTAATATTTTTTATGGAAAATTAAATAAAGAACGCACACTTAATACAACATGTACACACCAGACAAAGATGACAAATACCGTCACCATCCCCGGTGATGTAAGTAATAAAAAACCGTACCGCGAAAAGAATATTTTTAATCGCTTCCTTCAAAATCTTTTTATAAGCCCATAATGGAAACAACACGATTTTATTATATAATACATGATACAAACTTATAATTTTTTATTATTTTCCAAGTGGGGCGTATTTGCGTGTTCCTCCACGGCCTCCCTGGAACACCAGCTGTGGTTGATTCTGTGTTAGTAAGGCGTTAAAAAAAATAATAATTTCAGTTCAGGTTGATTACCTTTTAATGTACCATCTATCTTGTATTTTCGTGCCGATATATATACGCCTCCCACCCCCCCCCCGCCCTACACTACCACATTTATACACGAGATATCTGATCAAGTGAGTGGGTAAATGTGTATGTATGTTGTAAGTTTATTACAGTTTAATGAGTTATAAAGCCCTTTTATAGTGGAAGAATTAGTGGATAAAATTCATTGATACTATCCGGCCTGTCTGTTCGTACATGTTTTAAGTAAACCAAGGTTGGGGTAGCTACTGTAATAAAGTGGGGTGTTGTTTGTTGGATGTTGGATTATTGATGATGAGTGGTTTTTTATGACATTGTTATACCAAATTGAAATGATGTTTAATATATACATAAGCTGCTTTTAATTGAATCTTACGAATTTTAATATGTTAAGAAAGTTTCTGTGCCCCTTATGTCAAATTAAATGCAAGAACCAGTAACTTACAGAAGGTTTTCAGAAACTCGAAGAAAGAACAGAAACATTTTTAATTTAGATATTTCGACACGGAACCAAATTAATTAACGCTACATCTTTAACTCTAAATTACTCCTGTAAAACTTTTTTTTTTGTACGATACCGCATCGCTGGGGATTCTGAAACGGATCATAGAAAATCTATTTCCGCAATCTTCTGGAAATGATCAGAGCTGAACTCATAATTTTTTGCTATCTACCACCGTTTTCTCCAAACAATTTTGAACGGATAAATCTATAAAATCCATATTCCATTCTTATAATACATATTAAGATAGACAAATTTTATTCTAAACCTGATTATTTTTCTAAATACGGAGAGAATTAAAATATTGATAGGAATTAAATAGATTAACATAAAAAATTTGTCTTACTTAATTCAACATATGTTCAGTTTACTGGGCATTTTGTTTCCCACATCTGCTTAGGGTACAAATGTAAAAAAGTATGTACCATCAGTTTCGACGAATCTGAACAGTAGGAGCGAATCTAGACACAGCTGCCCCTCGATATTTCTTCGTCAGTGTTATGACCGTACAAGGTCATGGATCAATCTATGCTACTGAATTTTGTCAGTTATGAGTTAGTCATCAAAGAAAAGCGGTGAAAGTGACATCTTTATATTTTGTTATTTTACAGGCGCATTGTTTATAATTTTTAAAATTAACGCGCGTTTTGATATATATATATATATATATATATATATATATATATATATATATATATATATATATATATATATATATATATATATATATAAGGTAGTGACTGGCACCAAATGTTTGGCGTTTTGTTGACAATATATGTACCAAAAAGCTGTATTGTGCTTAATTTTTTTTTATAAATTAATTAACAAAAAATTTTCTATAGGTGAGGCGAATTCATACACCATGGTGTGTCAATATAAAAAGAAACAGGGTATCAACTACATGAACTGTAGTCTAGATAACATAAAATCAGCTCTTTTCGACGGAGGCGCAACAACCGGGGAGGTCCAAGAGGTTTAGGGACGCCCTAAAATTACCTGGAAATTTTCCTTTAATTTATTTTATTTATATCAATATCAAAAAGTAAAATTTTTAGTGGTTTACTAATATTTTTTATTTGAAAATCCAGTTTTCGGAGACGACATTTTATTACAACATTTTCCATTGTTATCGGAGAACTGAGTTATCAAACAATTTGATTATTTAAATTTTTGTTGGACCCCCTGTAGATATGTAGTTGTTGCGCCCTTGCTTTCCGATATTAAAAATAAAAGAAAATCGCTCGGACAAGCTGCTGATTATTTCCATGTTCTCAACTCGATTTTGCATGATAGACTCAAAGGCAAATCGAATTAAAATTTATTTAAATCCAAAATGTTTTATTCCACCCATCAAAAGTCATTCGCTGATGCAGATATTTATGTTAGCGAATTTCCAGATTGGGAAGGCAGCTATTTTTATCTTTTTATGTCGGATTTCACCCATATGCATAACTGAATGTGATTTATATTGCAAATAAAGCACTATCTAGATTCGCCCCACACGTAGGGGCAAATCTAGACACAATATAACCAAAAAAAAAAAAAAAAATGTAGTACCAATTTTGATATTTTTATTACTGCCCTATATGCTCGTGATATTAAAGCATTTAAATAACTTTTTTAGAATTTTTTAGATAATAAATTCTAACCAATTCATTGCCAAAAAACTGAAAAAATTGTCCAAATTCGCCCCAACTGACGGTACCATGCCACTTCGAAAAATTGAAGCTCTGTGAATGTTCCAACTCATTTTAGTCGCACAACTAATTAGGTGTATAGGTATATATTATATAATTTGAGTGTAGGCTTTTATAATAATTTCGGTCGTATACCTACACACAAAATTATGAAAATTTGAATATATTATATATTAATAGTAATCTACAGTCACCATTTTAACGATTTCGTTTATGTGTTTATGTTTATATATAATACCTAAACAATTAATATGACAAAGATAACATTATTATACTGATCCTTGTTTTTCTTTAAACAATCATAGTAGATTACAATTGCGTATGGAAGGTAATAATTTTCCTCTGAATTTGTGCAGTTTAATCAAAAGCAAAAAAAAAATAGGATTCTTTAAATATTGTTGTTCTCCTCAATTTCTATAATTTTAATTTATTCTGAATTATAAATAAAAATCTGTGCGCCACGAAACTAAAATGCTTTTTGCTCTTGTTTTTTGATCTTCATGTGAATCGCCGCTCTTAGGGCTTTACAAGTGCTCTGGCAACAAACTTTTCACTTTGGATCAAAGGTTACAATTTATGTAGTTCCTTGAAGTATTGTAAACTATTGTTAAATGTTATCTATGATTAAATAGTAAATTTCAATATCAATTTAATGTTTATGTACTTATTAAAATAAATTTGCTTCTATTGACTTTTAACTGTTTTAAAACATTATATTGCTACGGTATCATTTCATTTGATGTTAAAAACTCAGTAAAAATGGAACAAAACACCTTTCACCACGACAGACTTTTCTCATGTATTAGTTGCTTGAGACACTCTGTATATAAAATTATTTAATATTGAATAAAGTACCTATGTACCAATACATTTGGAATAATGCAACCGTTTTGTATTCAGTATATTGTTACCAATATGGATCTTATATGTTAGTCGAATTTTTATTTACAGTATTGGGAATTTACATGTAAACATTAAATTAACGTGTAATAACGAATAATAAAACGTGTTAACTGTGTATTAAGAAATATACATAAACAAATGTAAATAATTTATCAATAAATAGCTTCCAAATAAGTGTTGTAACCAAGCCCTAAGCGTGTTTGTAGAAAACTGTGGATACCAGTGTGCCAACGAGTGGTTGATACCGCTTAAGGCATTTAGACAGTCGCTGTCGGTCACTCAATGCACAACGCATTATGTTGTATTGTTGGACCATTGTTAGCTTGGACCCCACCTTGCTCCGTCCGACAATACGTGTTTTGTAATTGTGTCTGTGACAACTAACACAGTTGCAAAGATCAAACCAATACCACTACACACAGTGTGTACCTACACAGAATAGTGGTGGGAAATAGAGGGGATTTTTTGTCTACATTGGTATCACTAGTGCAGAGATAGCAACTTGGCTTCTGATTATTCTGTGGTTGTAACATATTAGTACTGATGTATTTTGGTAACTATGTGATATGGATTTAAAGACTACTATCACCTTGTGTTCACAAACTTGGCATGCCCACAAACTTACGTCATAGTTATACCTATTCTTAAATTTATTTAAAAGAAATGAAAGGGATTATTGATATTTTGTTGGGTACAAATGAAAATACAAGTCTTAAGGTGAAGCAATATTCTCAGACCTTAGTAGTCGATCCGTCATTAAAAATATAAATTAAAAAAAATTCTCTAAATATTTTTAATGACTAAATGATAACGCCGCTGCTCTCACTAAACAACCACATTTTCCTTTCTTGTAATTTCTTTGCAATTTCTTCAATTTTTATGCTATTGACTTCAAATTTTGAATGTAGGTAATTGAACAGGGTTTTCTCAAATAACTGGTTTTTGAGATGAAGCAAATCTTGACGCACTACTAACAATAAGTTTTAATATATAATAAGAAAGTTTTAAAAACTCACGACGAAAAGCGCTCAATAAAATGTTTTAAATAAAAGTTCCTGGAATTTCATTGTTCCAGACTTTATTCTAATCTTGAATAAGCTAAATTTCATCCGTTGTGTGTTACATGTGTTGCTGTGTAATTTATAGCTAATGTTCAAAATTGTCAAATTAGGAATATGGAATTCCGGAAAATTTTATTTAACTTTCTAGAGCTTTTTACGCCGTGAGTTTCTGTAAGTATTTTATTTGAATTTTTTTTTAGTTTTTACCATGTATTCTTGAAATTTTGAATTTTATTTTCTTGAAATATTTTTTTTTTTTTGCTTTTTTTTACCTTTATCCTGGAAATTCTGAAATATTCTGGAAACGGCTGAACCAATGTTTATCAAACCTGGTTAAGAACCATCCTGGAATTAACAGCTTTCAAATAAAAAAAAATCGTTTTAGAAATTAATGTAACAGACACGAAAACGCAAAAAATGCTTAAAAGAGATAAAAAATTACGATTATCTAATTTTGTTTATGTACCGAAAAAATTTATAATTACCTACTGTATAAGAAAGATTTAGAGGACTTCAGATTTTTTAGCGCGACTTCCCTAATTATATTTGTATGGGAACTCAAGTACACAGTGAACAAATTTGTGTTAAAATTAACACATTTCACATGCAGAACAGTCCACTCAATTTTTTGTGTTATTTTAACACAAAGCATGAATGTCAGATCTATACACAAGATTTGTGTCAATGATTTAACACACAAGAGGACATACATTTTGTGTCAATTTTTCAGATTTATCAGAGTTAGTTGTTAAACTTTTTTAATCAATATTTTTATATTTTTATATTTTTATTTTTATCAATATTCCACTAAAAATTAAAATATTTGAAAGCCGTCAAAAATTATAACGGTTTTGTTCATATATTATTATAAATGAGATTCAAAGAGCGCAAAGTAAGTCAGTTCTTTGTATGGTCAATTTCACTTAAATTTAACTAAGCTTCGTCACTTTGAATTTAAATAATTTCCGTTTTCTTGGCTTTATCTCTTTCATTATTGCATTTACATAAACTTGAAATTTGCAGTTTGTTTTTAGGAAAGAATAGAATTGGTTTGTTTCGGATATAAGAACTATTTAATTTTTTAACGAAAACTCATGATCAATTGTATTTGAAATGAGGTATAACAATTCTAACTTGTTGCCATATATATATATAAATATATATATATATATATATATATATATATATATATATATATATATATATATATATATATATATATATATATATATGTATGTCTATTTTCAGTTATTGGTGAATATAGTTTTATTAAACGTTTAAAAATGAAACAATTTTCTTACATTTTAAGGTTATTTTGTTACAGATTCAGTTAAAAAATCATGTAAGCTCATTTGAGATTGTATTATATAATATAGGTACTATCTTACATGTAAGTAAGCTTACATGATTTTTTGTAACTGAATCTATAACAAAATAACCTTAAAATGTAAGAAAATTGTTTCATTTTTAAATTTTAATAAAACTATATTCGTCGATAACTGAAAAAACTTATAATTATTCGGTTTTCTTTATTAATATGAACTACTCTCATCTTTTTTATAATATATATTTCGGTAGATATATATATTCTAATCTACTTCACGTACTTCTAATAACTTTCCTTTGCTCTACACAAATGTTATGTTACTTTTTTGTTGTTCAAAAACGGTTAACATTTTTATCTTGTTAAATCGAAATTTGTGTTAATATTTTCATTTAACACAAACACGAAATGTTACATTAACGCAGGGCTGTGTTACTTATTTAACACAAAAGTTTTAACCACTAGATTTCTTTTACACAGAACACAAATTTTTTTGCTGTGTAGGGCACCTTAAATATTGCTTGACTAAGCACGAATAATTAATATTTCGATGCAAAATTTTCATCGTGTTGTTCTAATCTGACCACTTCATTTTATATATTTATGGGAAGAGAATCGTGCAAAAATGTTTTTGTATAATTTAAGTAAAATTTTCACAGGTATCCAAATCAGTAACAAGTTCCTTTATTTTTGTCTATGATTAATTGCTGTTGAATACAAAATTTAACAAAAAAAAAAAAAAAAATGTAAGAAAATTATGAAAACAAAACGTACTGGTGGGCGCCGTTAATTACGAGTTGATATTTAACATATTATTTTTAATAATATTTAAATTAAAATTTATTATTCATCACGTAAAAATGTTGTTAATTTCATCGTTTAATTTATTTCGAATGTTATATACAGAGTGTTCCATTGTCGACGGTTTCTAGATACCGTAAAACCGTCGTCATTAGTCGTCATTAGAGAGAGAAAAACATCCTCTAAACAGCTGTAGCAATAAAAACTACGCATTTCAACATTTACTATCTCATTTTACAGGATTACTATCCTACAATTTTTCAAAGAAACAAAATGTGTCTAACTTAGACATGCAATTTTCGTCATAATTGTTATATTGTTTTAGTTTTGACATGTATGTGTTCAGAATTTTGTCGCGCATCATTTAATGATGTTTGAAGTTATATTCGATGTATATATAAAAAATGCATGCTATATATATATAAATATATATATATATATATATATATATATATATATATATATATATATATATATATATATATATACATATATATATATATATATATATATATATATATATATATATATATATATATATATATATATATATATCCGTTTCGACCCGGACACATCAGTTTGTTACACTATGGCCGCGATTCGCACCAGTTGTAACTCCCACTGTCCATACGTTCATATTCCCCCCAGAATTACGCGGTTTATGCCTCCTTCTGGTATCATATCGTATGTTTACTTAATAGAGAGAGATACTATGCATTGCTCCCTCTCTTTTCCCACAAAATATTTTGAAGTCTTTGACAGGTTCAAAGACATCAGACGATATAAAACACTGTCCTAAACCCAAGGGGAGATGTTAGTTTGCATGTTATTACATTATTTAAGTAAGTGTCCGGGTCTACGGTTTTACGGTAATAAAGAAATTGAAAGAATTCAGTTACCGAAAAATAATTCAGGACGGGATCACGACGGAATTTTCAAAAACTCATGGAAGGGCTTTGAAATCATTTTTTTTTTTTTAAATAACAATAAAAAAATACAATAACTTTTACCGTTAAAACCCGAAACTGTTGCAAGTAGTGGAAAGATTAAGCTTAGCCAATCCGACTTTTAGAGCCAGCAACTTAGCACAAGAAAAAGCTATCAAAAAAGTCTATACATATATATTTAAAGATTTGCATCATTTTAAAAATAGAAATAAAACTAGACGGATAAAAAGACAGACAACATGACGAAATTATAACAGTTTCGAAATTAATTTCTTCGAAATCATAAGATCGATTGTACATAAATATTTTTGCTCGCTTTTCAGAATAGAAATAAAACCATCTTCTGGACTTGTCAAACAGTGACTCCTTTGAAAGTGTTTTAGTGATGAGAAAGTTATCAATAACTAGTTACAAAGAATTTGACAGAAACGTTGTGGAATATCTACTTACTGCAATAACCCTATATTTTTGTTATATACAAAAAAAAAAAATTGAAATAGGTTTGGCAGGCGAGTTGATTTTAGACTGGAAGTAGCAAAACTTGATCGATAATGTTTTAGAAATAGGAAAATTCTGAAATTTAATTTGCCTTACTTGGACTTGAAACTCTGAACTAAAATTTTATGAATGCCTGCAATTTTTGGATTGCTACTTAAATTTGTGTTAGTAAATAAATTTACCGTCTGATAACATTATTTTTGTTTATTTATTTAATTATTATCAAAAAATGTTATATTTCCCATTTTCCGCATTCCGACCCAAAACACTTGCAATTTTTAGAATTTAAGGCTCCCCTTCATTACGACCTTACGATAAGGTGGCACTTGCTAAAATTTTGTGGGGTACATTTGTGGGGTGCGCACATTCAGTAATAGGAGTGTTACGAAATGTGATTAATTATATTTCATTTACCATAGGACATGTTTTTTTTTCGTACAAAGCCATCAAACATGGAAGGCTTTGTACCACACCTATATTTCCTGTATAATTATTATATTGTTTGGTTACTATATCTGTACTTATAATACCTGTTCAGTGCTAAATTTATACAAAACATTATATAATATGCAAAACAAATTAAAATAATTTTTAATTTCAAATATATAAGTACATAAATATCTACCTGTACATTCATCTAAACAAAAATATTACAGTAGAGTACAAAACTATTAAAACACAATGATAAAATAGTTTTAGACATTGACTTGATACATTTTCTAAATGCTATTTTATAAGTTTGCTTATGGAACTTTAATAACTTGTAACAATTTCGGTTTCGAAATAGATATCTATAGGTACCTATACTAATATAATAAAGAGAGAAAATTTGTATATATGTCCGAAGTAAACTTAAAAGTACTGAACTGATTTTGAAAATTTTTTCACTGCTACAAAGCTAAACTATTTTAGATTAACAAAGGATATGTTATGTGAGATCCCCTGCGCTCTGGGACCCCAAAAACGCCTAAAATAAACTACCAAATCGACTTTAAATTTTCTTCACTGTTAGGTAGCTAAAACTATTTCATGTTAACGCAGCAATGTTGTATGAGCAAAACAGGGGAACCTGGGGCACCTAAAAACCATCTAAAATAAACTATTCAACCGATTTTTAAAATTTTTCCACTGTTAGGAAGTTAAACTATTCCAAAGTGGCATTGATTATGTTGCATGAGGTCCATCAGGATCTTGTGAACGCCAAAAGCTTCAAAGTTTACTACTCAACTGATTTTGAAAAATTTTTACTCTTAGGAGGCTAAACAATTCTAGGCTCACATAGGTTATATTATATTACATTACCTAGAGTTCTGGAGACTTCTCAAAAAATTTTGAGTTATGGGAGAAGTTAACATGAGGTTAGAATTGTCTCAGTATTATAGACTCAAATAGAGATTAAAATAAACATCTAGATCGAACTTCGCTAGTGAAATCATATGATTATGGATCACGGGGTAGTAATAGTGATTATGGACTACTGTATGGCAAGATCGTAGTGATTATTATTCACTAGGTAGTAAGACCTAATGATCATGGACTACTGGATAATACAGTCATAGTGATTATGAGCCACTGGGTAGTAAGGTCATAGTGATTATGGACTACTGGGTAGCAAAATCGTAGTGATTATTAATCACTGGGTAGTAAGGCCACAGTGATCATGGACCATTGGATGGTAAAGTCATAATGAATAGGGATCACTAAAATTGCGAAATAAATTTTTATTCTTTGTAAATGGTCTTTTAATATTTGGCTTTAACGTTTAATTCATAAATTTTTATGTATGAGTCCCTTATCAGCTATCGGCTCCAACTCCTCCCTTTCGGAATGAGCGGGAATGGAACCAAAAATTACTTCAGGTGGCATTTCTATTTTAGAGTCAATTAGCGAGCGAACCTAGTCACTGTAAATAACATTTCGCATAGAATTTCGGAATCTTTGATTTAAAAGTAATTGATCTCAGCTATAAAATATGTATAACTATAATGGTAGTTGTAGAATATAAAATATGTATGTAGGGAATTATATAAAACACGAAAACGAAAACAAAATAGACACCTGTGCGAAGCCAGAATTGGCTGCCAATAATTCATATTTTAAGATTCGGTAACTACCGTAATGTTGCCGAAACTTTTATCATCGTAAATAGATAAAATAATTTTGTATTAAAAGGTTTTAAAACACATATGCAACAAAACGGACTTCATGCTGACAAGGGCACCAACTGTATGGTGGGCTCATCAGAAAAACAACGACCTAAAAAAGTATTGTGTATCTTGAATTATATTGGACACTACTGTATCAGTATAAATACTATGGCATCATTATGTATTCTATATTATTTTAATCTCTATTTTATATTTAAATATTAATATGTTACAATTAAAATAAATTTCAAAATTAATTTCGTGTTGAATTCATGAGAATACCGAACAAAGAGATTTCCATTTCGACCATATTTACATATTACAATCATTGTATCTTATACGATTTGTGTCCCAGTTTTTGTTTCAAAATAACTAAAATACATATAATGTAGATCATTGGTTAAATTGTTGAATGTATCTGGTGAAAAATTAAATTAAAAAAAGAGCATTTATTTCGTTATTTCAGCGAATTTCTTTTTTATTTTAATTTTATTTAATATAATACATAAATAAATAATCAGCTGTTTTGTATATCTAATAGTATTTAAAAGCGCTCCCTTCTGTCTGTTGAAAAAAGCAATTTTGTCATCTTTCATATTCAAACTAAAGTATTGATCGTAATTAACTTCATCATATTAGTGAAATCGATAATTTATTTAAAGCATTTCACTGTAACTAAATTATAAAATGTCATAAAGAACAGTCGTATGATAGTGGTATTAAAACAATTAGAAAAAAAACTATCCTGAAAACTATCTCTCTGTCTACTGCTTAATTTAAATGTTTTTTAGAGTAAAATGATTTCCTTTTACAAATGCGGCAAAAGGAATAGATTTTATCTGTAGTGTTGTAGTATGGAGTGTAATTAGAGTTGTTTCTTTAAAAAAATTAATAATCTCTAGTAAATCTCTGGTTTATCTATTTAAATTATTTTGTTTCTAACAATGAGATGAAAACTTAATTGAGTTAAAATTATACAACACAATTGTATCTCATTGTATAATTGTACATTATTAAATTTGAGAAAGCCAATTGCTTCACATCTTAAAGCAGACAGTGGCATTGGTTCTTAAAACAACGGCAAAAATCTCACGTTGCGAAGGGCTCATAAAACTTAAATTCATGTTATGTTTTAATTATCTTTTAAACCTTAAGGCGTAAAACTGACAAAATTTTCCCTATCAAATAGCTGCTATAATAGTGATGTCTGCTTTAATGCCATGTTTTAATGCATTCAAAGCATTGATTCATACTAAAAATTTAGAAATCCCTATTTTTTGTCAGAAAGTTCAGTCAAAGTTTTTGCTTACGACCAGGGCCGGCGAGAGGGTAGGGTAGGTGGGGAAATTTCCTGGGGGGCGTGCCTAAAAAGAGGGTACGCAGCCTCGAGGCCCGGAGGAAGTGAGACGTTCTATTTTTTCTCGTCAATTGTATTTTTTTTTGTGCCCGGGGGCCCGTATTTTCGGCAGCCCTGCGTGTAATTGACACCATTAGTTACTAATTTTTCCGCAAAGTTTATTTTGAATAACAAGTATCGTTTTTTGATAAAATTGCTTCTTTCTAAAAATTCACCAAAATAGTTTTTTAAATGCGCGTACTATATTCCGTACAATTTGCTGTTATTATTTGATAGGCTATGACAATATGGCAATAGTATATTATTCATCGAGCTAGTAATGATAGCTATTATTCACGAAGATGAAATTGCGACTGTGATATTGTCGTAATAGATCTGAGTGAGTAATAGCCACTGCAAGCGAGTAGAATACGATATTTTTTCTACGAATTTTTTCCTTTTTTTTATTTAAATAAAATTGTTAATATAAATTTTAAATCAAAATTTTAATATATTTCTAATTTCATTAAATGTTTGTAAAATATGAATAAAACGATCAAAACAAAATATAAACTACTTTGTTTACTTGAACGTTACTACGCAACATATATTAAATTAAAACTGGACTTCCCCCACACCTTTGAATAATACCTAGCTTTCTCAACAATTAACAGAGATATAATGAGTGTGTCCTTCAACAGGAGTAAAAAAAATATTTTCCCAATGAATAAATTGTATTCATGAATTAAACTATAATTCTTGATTTACGTTTATCAAAAAGAATATAGAAATTTACTGAAATTTACAATCAATAATAAATTGTTAGCGATACTGCCTGTTATAAAACATGTTCTGATAGATAATATTTTAATTCTGCAATTTATTTAATAATTTTTATTGATTCCAATTTTTTATAGCGGGTTCTAGCATACACTACGTCGTCAAAAGTATGGGGATACTATAATCCAGGGGGCACACTTTTGCGCGGTACTGTACTTAAGGTTGTGGTACACTTTCGTGTCAAAAATGTGGACCCTCCCTGGGTTAAGATGTCCCTATCCTTTTGACGACATAGTGTATGCTAGAACCCACTGTAAAATATTGGTCATCTCATTTGTGCGGAGCAATATCCTCACTCTAGTGATTTAGATACAGGATAGGAATAAAGTCCGAGAACGGTTAATTACTTCCAAATATAACTAACCTTGAAAATCGACTACAAGGTCAACTTCAAGGTCACCATCAAGTGTATCATTCTGAACTCTACAACTTTTGTCCTAAGTACTTTTTTCAGAAAATGTATCGTTTCAGAAATAATTAGCCATAATTGTTTCCACTTTCAAGGGTTGAGGGATGTTTTCTACCCCTAAGCAGCGTATTCAGCCGAAACAAAAAAACACATATTTAATATTTTTCGATGCTTAATAAGTATGTTAAGTTTCATTCAAGTCGGTGAGTGTCAATTGGGTAGTGTTACTTGTCAGACACAAGCCGCACCTTGCCTGTCTATTATTAACCTGGCAATACGCAAATAATTTATTTGAAAAGTATACATGAAGTGATGATTACATATAAAACATAAAATAAACTTGTCACAAAATTTGAAGGTAAACTCACGACTCCACACACAATTTGTAAACACACTGCGTAACAACTAACCAACAACTAAAAGTGCGATCGACCTGACATTGCTCAGAGACCTTCGAACTAAATGATGGATCACACTGGGAGTCGGTATTATTGCACGCTAGTTCAGGAGCGTAGTTCAAACTTTCCGTGGGGTGCGTTATGACCCCAGTCATGAGCTCGAAGGTTAATGTTCATGATTTTTTTAGGTTTTTCTGAACTATTTTTTTCTATTTTCCAGGTTATCCCCTGAAATTAATCCCCAGAATCGAAACTCAATTTCACATCTATAATTGGGTCCACATTTTTATCTCTATACTAAATTACAAATTTTCACGTCGAATCGTTTCAGAGGAAATCACCAGTGCCAGACGCACAGACACGAAGGTGACTCGCTAAATGTTCTTTTTTGCGAGTTTCTGACAAGAATCTTACATAAGCGTAGAATTTACTGTTTTTCTTAATTATAATTAGAGACTGCGAATAAAAGTCTTTTAAAAATATTATTTCGTTCACATATCAGGGCTTTCGCAAGACATCTTATTCACATCAGCCGTCCGTTTTGCTATTGCACCTACCACAAGATATTCTAAAAATTTGATGCTCTATAACTTAAAGTGGCAACGCAAATAGCTAAATGGATTTTTGTTTTAACATCGTTTCAATATACCTACACCAATACTTCGCTTTGCGTCGTTTCGGTTTTGCGTTTTTTCGAAGTTGCGTCGCTGCTGAATTAGTACTAATTTTTACTGTGCGTCGTTAGATTTTCGAAGTTGTGTTGTTTTGGGTTCGGGTCTTTAGTTTTTTTTTTGAAATATTTTGGACAAACGCAAACATTGGACCAGTTTTTTGTGAAAGAATGCCGACTTACGACAACAGTCACTATGGACTCATCAGACAGTGATTAATTTTTACTTTGTTTTTATAAATTAACTGATTATTTTATTTTGTTTTAATGGAATTTTTTTTATTTTTTGTTTTTTGTATGTACGCAATAAAATTTTAGATTATTTTTGTTTTTTAAATGTTTACTTTGTTCAATTTTCTTTTTAAAAATAGTATTTTCGTAACTCTGAAACCTATCTTCGATCGTTACATGGCTTGCTATAGAAAATCATAATTCACTTTGCGTCGTGTTTTTTTGGAACGTAACCACGACGCAAATTAAGGTATAGGTGTATATATAAATAAATCAAAGAAACATAAATATATCTTTAAAAAAAAAAAGAAAACATTTTGTAACCTTTTTAAAGCAAAAGATTTTCAAAAAAA
Source organism: Brachynemurus nebulosus (assembly GCA_035578155.1). Lineage (NCBI taxonomy): Eukaryota > Metazoa > Arthropoda > Insecta > Neuroptera > Myrmeleontidae > Brachynemurus > Brachynemurus nebulosus. The sequence goes on from JAPWDM010000003.1 coordinate 27,501,465, forward strand.
TTATTTTCGTATTTATTTTAGATCGTTGGGTTTCAAAATTATGGAATAATTTATTTCGTTCTACATCAAAAAGGAAAAATCACATTTTTATTTCAATTTTCACAGAGTGTGTAAATAATATTTCAAAGTAAATTTTAACTCTAACATGTTTTTGATTAAAAGAGAAAGTATTTCTAGGGATTTTGTCGAAAAAAAAATATTTTATTTTTTTCCTTCTCAAAAAACATATTATATTTAAGTGAAACATTGCAGTTATTCTGCAGTAAATCTTTTCATCATTTGTTATTATTCAGAAAAATCTCTGGATAAAACATCAAAATTACATTTAAATATTAAAATATAATACGAAAATAGATACAGGTGATTTTAAACTTTGTTATTCTCTTTTTTAAACATACTGCATTTATATGTTACCGCTATGGTCGGTTTCATAACGTAGCTTAATTTTTTTATTTATAATCACAACGACGCGACGATGATAAAAATAAGATTTTCACATATAAATAAACCAAACTATTAAAATCTGTAGGTACATTAAAAAACTTAAGGTCAAAGGGATTCGTTCAGTGAATAGAGAAGTTAATTTCGATTAAATTAGCCTAAGAATTTTCGTCCATGGTCCAGTAACACTGTTCGTATTTCAGTAAAATGATTTACTGTAAGAACTTCTGTTGGCCGTAGAAATGGCAAATGATTATTTTTCTAGTGCCCCTGTTTAATTATACTGTGTTTTTATCGTACCATGGAGAAGAGTGATGTAACCACCTCCCAATTATTCGCTGTAATTGTAGGGAATACGAGCACGGAAAAATCAAAACCAAGGCTAATGTAAAACCAAACTAAAAAATGTTTGATTTTTTCGAATTTTCTTTGCTTTTCTTTCCTTCTTGTAGTCGATTTTACATTAATATTTGAATTCAGCATTAATACTAAAGCCGTCTTAGGTATATCTACTATAAAACGGATGTAATTTTTGATATTGTTTTGCATTCAAAAGAGCCCCGTCAGATTAAAGGCCGACTTTAAACTAAGAATTATCTCGCTTTTGACTATTTAAAGTTGACTTTAACAGGCCCGTCGTTGCTTACTATTATGATTGAATTTTGTGTACGAACATAATTTTTTTTTATAATGTATTCATACTAAGTAAATGAAATAGAAATTTTATTTGCTTTTTTATTTTCAACTAGCATTTACCCGCGGCTTCTTAGCGGGTTTTAGCACACACTACGTTCTCAGAAGTATGGGCACATCTTGACCCAAGGGCTGCCCCTACTTTTGACACGGCAGTGTACCACAACATTAAGTACACTACCGCGTCAAAACTATGGACACATCTTGACTCAAGGTGTACCCATACTTTTGACGACGTAGTGTGTGTTGGAGTCCGCACAGCCCTTCCACTCGTGGTTTTTGAAATTATGACATTTATAGTTCAAACGTATAAAATGTACTTTGATTTTCTCACAGGAATTTTCCCACATAAATAAAATATTTTCTCCGAGTGAAAAGTAGACTACAACATTGTTTTAACAATATGCAAAGTTCGAATAAAGTCAGTGATCCTTTTCTTATCGTTTTAAATATATTTTCCCACGGGAATAAGACTTCTCACAAGATTCAGATATTTTGCCGGGGTATACAGTAGGCTATGTCCTTTTCTATCCCCGCTGTAAACAATACACAATGTCTAAAATCAACCTTCCATTTTTTTAACAATCAGTTGTCATTATTTCAAGGTTTCATCTTAAATACATTTTCCTTCGGGAATCGGATACTTTCTCGAGGTAAAAACCTATGTTTATCGCCATATCAGTTTCCACATTTCTAATTGTAAAAACGACAGACTTCTACATAAAGTTTCTTCCCCTGTGTCAACCCCCTAAGGTATGAATTTTTAAAAGCACTGACACCTTTGTGTTCAAACCAGTAACGTAACACTAATTACCATATTTCTAACTCAAAAAATTACAGATGTCTATGAAAATTTTCATCCCCTATTTTACCCCTTTCGGGGATGAATTTCCAAAAATCCCTTCTTAGTGCTCACCTACGTTACATAAGAAATCCCTGTTCAAACTTTCACGTTTCTAGGCCCAGCAGTTTAGGCTGTACGTTGATCGATCAGTCAGTCAGTCAGTTTTGATTTATATATATATATATATATATATATATATATATATATATATATATATATATATATAGATAATATTTTTGATTTTTGTACTTCTTGAATTAATAACAAAGATTTTTTTTTGAGTAAAGATTGAGAATTTATGATATCTATAAATTCCTTTAAAAGAAAATAATGTAACTGTTATGTGGCTTCCTATTCCAATCTCACTGACAGTAGAAAACTGAAATTTTGAAATTCAAACAGGTTGATATTTCCGTTTCAGTAATTATTTCTTATAATTAATAATAGTAAGATTGATTGCGCTCATTCGTAATTCCACACATAATCCGCTTTAAACAGGCAACACTTAAAAGCCTTTTAACTAAAGTAAGCAGACTTGACCCATTTAAAACAGAATTAAAAGTAACTGGAGTGTTAAATTATGCACCTATGAAGTTACGAATCGATATTCAATGATCAAAATTCCGCAGAACCACTTTGTCACTGAGGCGTAATGAGTAATAATTTTATCTGTTAATCTTTTTTTTTCAAAGATATTTATTTCCACATTCAATCTGGTTAATCTCTCCTTGGATAATCGGGAGTTGACTACATTTAAATTTCCAAATACTAATCTCTCATCCTGTATATATTATGTCACTATTGTTGGCTGAAGAGTGATACAACATCAGCTTAAAAGCATTGTTAGTCTCGCCGTAGATTGTATGTTTTCCTTAACTGTAATTTACTTTTTCTTTATCACGTTTCACTGAACAACGACACCGCATACACACCAGTGTCATCTATGTACACGTACAACAAACCTATACGTGTATAGGATATTTTGTTTTAAATCGTGTCGTGTTTACCTCTTAGGTACTGTTGTGCTCTATGATGCTTTATCATCAAACAAGTATTTTAATTTTTTTTTTGCTTCTTTTCTCTGTTTCTCTTTAACTTTACATTACGTGCGATTATGTTGCGCTTTGTCTTGTGCATTTTATATAATTGAATTTTAAAATGTCACATACATATTATAAATGCAATATACCTTACATACCTTCTACAGAAATTTGTAGAAATTTTAATACATGAGAATACGTAGTAATCTTAAACTGCGAATAAATTCGTATTTACTAAAATGATAATATTTTACTAATTTTGTTGACAACAGAAAATTATTCAATATGCAAAATAGTAAGGTTACAACAGTTCTGTACCAAAAGTAATAAGGTCCTACCAATTATGTACCAAAAGTAGTAAGATCACAGCAGCTCTGTACCAAAGGTAGAAGGTTACAGCCGTTTCATACCAAAAGTAGTAAGGTTACAGCGGTTCTATTCCAAAAGTAATAAACAGTGGTTCATATAATTGTAACTTTATAGAATAAAAACGGAAACAATTATGCATTTCGTTCAAGGAGTTTATTACAATGGTCCATTTCACTTAAATGTAACCATGCTTCATCACTTATGAATTTAAATAATTTCCGTTTTCTTGGCTTTATCTCTTTCATCATTGCATTTACGTACATTTCAAATTTGCAGATTGTTTTTAGAAAAAAATAGAAGATTGATTTGTTTCCAATATAAGAATTACTTAATTTTTTAACGATGATTCATGATCAATTGTATTTGAAATGGGGTACAGCTGAAATTTTGGTATATAGTGTGTCTAGTTAAATCAGAATCATGGAAAAATTTTTTTGTTATTAACTTTACGAGAAAAAGTTATTTTTCATAAAAAGCTATGGTATAAAACCTAAAATTAAATTATGAGATGCCAAATTTTTTCAGTCGCTTACGAAAACTGTCGAAAAATGTGAATTTTTCCTCGAGAGTAAAGTCGATTTATATTTGGTAATATCGAGAATTATTATAAAAAAGTTTACCAAAATTCAAAATTATATTCAAACAAGCAATTACGTAGAATTGTCAAGACAAACATTTTGTTATTAAAGTTACGTGGTCACAACCATGTAACTTTAATGCATTCATGTCAGTAGTCATTCTTCATAACTGATCATTAAGTCCCTAAATTAATCGGTGGCGCTTTCCACTGAAGTTAAAAAAGTTATCCAGCTAGATATTCTTCGTTTATACAAGTAACTTTACTCTTGAGGCAAAATTCATATTTTTTAACAGTCCTTTTTTGTCAAATATATATTTGTTTGAAAGAAACGGTTGAACATAAAAAAATATGACAGTATCCTCGTTTTAGCGAATTTTCGAATCGGAAATTCAGCTATTACAGCCACTGTCGTGACGCGACTTGAGCCCGAGACTGTTGTAGAAATTTGTTGTGAGGTCCCTAAAAACTGAAGTCAACATTCACTAACTATATATATATATATATATATATATATATATATATATATATATATATATATATATATGTGTGTGTGTGTGTGTGTGTGTATGTGTGTACGTACTATGATTATCGAACGAAATATTCTACCTTTACGAAATCTGGTGAGTGTTGGAAGTTCGTTTTTGCAAAAAAAATATAGTTTTTTGACAAAATTTCCCCTTATTCAAAAATATTTTTGACATTCAATCACATAAAAATCGTCTTTAAACTATTATTCTATGTCAACTAGTTTCCGAGAAAAACTAATTTTTGTAAACGGAAATTCGCTATCTTATGCACGATGCTGCAACAGGGGTATTTCACTTTAAGGTAAAACTTTTTGACATAAAAAGGAAATAATGTAAGTTAATTATCATATTTCTGTCCTATTGCCAATGTCTCCAAAATTTTGTAGCAAACATTGTGGATCATTAGCTTTGTTCCTTTTCCAAAATGATGAACGGTTTAAATAATAATGAATTTGTCAAATACGCATGATCGAACTGAATTATTACTTGAACTAATAATTCTGAATTTTTAAAAAGGAACGCAATAAATTCTAAAAATACTCTATAGAGGGCATAGAAGTGTGACACTACCATCATAGAGAAAAGCAACAAAAATCTCGATGAGAAACAGGGTTATAGATATAATATATATTCAAGTAGCATCAGTGTCAGTCGCGTCAGTTAGCGTCAATTATTTACAATTTATATTCAACAAAAATATTTTAATTATTATTTATAAAAAAATAAATTTGAATAACTTTGCACTCGTATGACAACGTTACCACGCTAACGACGCTAACCGTAGATATCGTAAATATGCTAGATAATGGGTAGATATCGTAGATATTATTCTTCATTAACTTTATTTTTGATAATTTTTTTCAAAATTGTATACAAACTGAAATTCTAGTTCAAATTCTTGGCAAAAATCCCGGATTGATTGAACTGTTTTGAACTCAGTTCAAATTCAAATTCATAGTAAAAGGAACATTAAACTATCAGTACAAGTAATATATTTTTTTAAAAGGAACGCATTATTTTCAACTTTTCCAACTGCGCATGATTTTTACTGATTTGAACTAAAAATTCGTGAAAAAGGAACAAAGCTATTAAAAACCGTGGTGGAGTATGGTTATGTTGAACAATCTCCTATGTTTCCAGTTAAGTGACAGGTATCGTAAATATATTATACTAGCTCTTATTGAAATAATACTCTTTTCAGTTCTTATTATATGCTTCAAATGACGTTCAATTAATACAAAAAACTATTCAAATTTTAGTAACTAGATAGACCTCAATGTAAATAAATGTCAAATTAAATAGAATATAAATGTTTGGATAACGAAACGAAATAGAGCAGCGATTCCATTCGAATGAATTTGAATAAAAACAAACAAAAAAGAATGTTATGACATTCAATTTTTTTCTTCTATCAGGGAACAAGGGGGTACGTATTTTTTTTACTATAAATACCTACATCCTTTTTTACTTTTTTACATTTATTTATATTATATAATATGACAGTGCAGACTGTCGTGGTTTTGAGAAAACCAAGGGAAAATATTCACGAAGTGTACTGCTGGCCACGCGTTGAATCAGGGTTCTGTAGACAGTAGTTAATGTTTATTATGAAAATGGATAAATATGTTCGACCTTGTGCCTTATGCGTATGCCTTCAATGCATGTGTCCCTACGGAGTCAATTATGTGAAAATTTGTTTCTTTATATTTCTAAGTTATTGTCACAACTCCTTGAATTCACAGATGGAAATTTCGAAAGGAGAACATATCAAGTTTGCATCGGACATATTTTGCCTAAAATAACCGTAAAAAGGTCAAATAAACTTTAAAATTATTACAACACTGAAAAGTATGAAAAAATAATTACGTCCTAAATCAAAACATCACTATAAATAGGGTTGCCAGGCGTCCGGATAAAGCCGGACACAGTCAGGCTTTTTGATTGTGTGTCCGGCCAAATTAAACGGTGTTCGGCCTGTCCGGCTTTTGTTAAGCTTTTTAAGCTTTTTAAATTTGACCATTTTTTTTTTGCACTTATCATGTGTTGGTTTTCGCTCCGCCCGTGATTTGATTCATGAATCCTTTTTAATTTTTTTTTTTTTTTTGTAATTCAGATTGCTTTTTAGAATACCTTACTATTTGTCAATATTATTTCTCCATTCCGGGTCATAATGCAAAAGTTGAAAGAGTTTTTTCTTTAATAGGTCAACAATGATCAGAAGAACGTAACAAATTAAATGTTCATACTATAGCCAAAATGTTGGTTGTACAATTTAATTTTAAAAATTTGACTTGTAAAGAGTTTTACAACGCAATTTTAAAAGAAAATGCAGTTTATATTACAATTAATTTAAAGTTTATTTAGTTCATTAGTGTTTAGTTTAATTTTGTTTTATCATTGAAAATTGAAATAGTAGTTACAGCTATTATTGCATAGCAGTTATTGAAATTAATGTTGTAATGAATATTGAATGATTAATAATAAAGAAAACTATTTCATTTAATTTTATTGTTGTTTCATTAGAATTTAAGAAAATTTTATAGTAACTGATAGAAAAGCCTTGTTTTACTTTAAAAAAAAAATAGTTGTTTTATACTAAAACTAAAAAATTAAGGGTGTCCGACTTTTTTTCCAAAGTTTCCGGCTTTTCGGTTTTAAGACCTGGCAACCCTAACTATAAATAGACAGTTTTTGAGTTGGTGCCAAGCTACCATTAGTAGTTGAGTTTGAAGTTTTATGGTAAAATTAAATGTAGTTCAATTGGTCTGGCATCAACTTCAAAAAGAGGTTATAGTTATGTTATGATTTAGGGCATAATTCATTTTCATATTTTTCAGTGTTGTTATTAATTTGAAATCAGTTTTGTTTTTTCCTTAAAAAGTTTTTATTATAAATTATTTTAAGCAGGTCGCAGCTTTTTAATTGTTAATGCTAATTTTGATAAAATTACTACTCACTAAATTTATTCGCAAATAAAACATTAAAAACGATACACGAAGATTCCATTGTGATTGTATTTTATCTCAAAGAAAAATCTAGTTCAGGGAATACAGTTCTTACAAGTATACCGCACACTATATGCACAACTGCTGTACTGAAGATGTACTTACTTATATTCGCTGCTCTGCAACAACTGTTTCTCCAAGAACACTTTAACGATCTCATGAGACAATTTTATCAAAAAAAAGGAACAAAAATTTTGCACAAAAACGAAAAGTAAATCTTGAAAATGAAGAATCATTTGCCCTGTTATGTAACATCGTTTTGTAGCTTTATGTATAAATAGGTTTGACCTTATTGAGAGAGCTCTGTTTAAAGGGATTTAAGAAACTATCGCTTCGTTCCTACATAATGCCATTGTATATGGCTGTTACATATATGTATATAGTGTGTAATGTTGTGTAGTACTTTTTTCCTTTTTTTTGTAACTCTCACAAGAATAAAAATTCTTTTGTGTCTTTTGTTGTATATTTATGTGAAGTATCTGTTGGAGAGAACATTAGCGAAATGATAATAAAATTTGTACAAGATAAAAAGTTCGTTTGATGTAGAAAGAAGAAGTCTTTATTTATAATAGTAAATATTATTTCTTCTACAACTGATAATAATTAGACTGTTTAAGTGTTTGCAATTTATGGTGAAAATAATCAATTTGTGTGACATTTAAATGAGGGGATTTGTTTACAAATTCCCAGACTAAATATTTCATGGAGAAAATATTGCACCAACGCAACGGAACAAAAAAAATAAACGATTTGATTTTAATTATGAGCGAAATCCGTCTTGGACTTGGAGTCTTGTCTAGGTTTTACATTTTTTGAAGTAAAAATGTTATTTATAAACGTGACGGATTGAGAAAGGACTGCAGGCAGTTGGACCAAAGCTTTTGTTGCCCTTTGCCCGTTGCTTTGGGGGTTGTTTTAGACGTGCTTTATGATATTTTTAACATTCCTGGACCTTCAGCGATCGCAGAGGATATTTCTGAAGAATTTTTAATGATCCCTTGATAGTGAAAAATCAAAAATTTTATTAAAATGGCCAGTTGAATAATAAGTAAAGCCAGTTGAATAATAAGCAGACATAGTGTCTTCAAAAATTGTACCAGAAGTTTTTATAGTAAATAAACAAAAAAATACCCCTGTCGCAGCATCTGCATAACATAGCGAATTTCCAAATCTTGGGCACTGGCGGATCTCATCTAAGACCTGTACCTATTTAAAATAGTTTAGCTTTCTAAGAGTAAAAGAATTTTTAAAATCAGCTGGGTAATTAGTTTTGGTAGTTTTGGGGACCCAAGAACCCGAACGAATTTTGTGCAGCATAGTTGTATCCATCTAAAATAATTTAATTCTCTAGCAGTGAGAAATTTTTTAGCATCGGTTCGATAGCTTATTACTGGCGTTTTCGGATCTGCAAGATCCCGGTGGACCTCATTAAAAAATCAGCTCGACCGTATATTCTAGGCGGACTTTATGTAATATATATATATATATATATATATATATATATATATATATATATATATATATATATATATATATATATATATATATATATATATATATATATTCAAAACCCGTTGTGTAGCATTCTACGCCGCATTTGCATCCGCAGGACAGTTGTGGATCTCAGATAACACAACCTGTACCTATCTAAAATAGTTTACCTTGGTAATAGTAAAAGGGTTTCAAAATCGGTCAGTTATTTTATTTTTGACACTTTTAGGTCCTACTGACATTTCAGACCTTACATAACGTAATCTATATGTATCTAAAATAGCTTAGCTCCCCAACAGTGAAAAAATTTTAAAAATCGGTCGGCTAGTTTATTTTTGACGCTTTTGGATCCGATGGACCCTGGCAGACTTTACATAACGTAATCTATATTTATCTAAAATAGTTTAGCTCTGTAAGAGTGAAAAAATTTTCAAAATCGGTCGGTTAGTTTATTTTTACCACTTTTGGGTCCCATGGACCCTGGCGGACCCTAAATAACGTAATGTATGTCTATCTAAAATAGTTAGTTCCCCAACAGTGAAAAAATTTTCAAAATCGGTCGGTTAGTTTATTTTTGACACTTTTGGATCCATGGACCTTGGCAGACCTTACATAACGTAATCTATATTTATCTAAAATAGTTTAGCTCTGTAACAGTGAAAAAATTTTCAAAATCGGTCGGTTAGTTTATTTTTGACACTTTTGGATCCCATGGACCCTGGCAGACCTTATATAACGTAATCTATATTAGCTAAAATAGTTTAGCTCTGTGACAGTGAAAAAATTTTCAAAATCGGTCAGTTAGTTTATTTTTGACACTTTTGGGTTCTATGGACCTTGGTGGACCTTACATAACGTAATTTATATTTATCTAAAATAGTTTAGCTCTGTAACAGTGAAAAAATTTTCAAAATCGGTCAGTTAGTTTATTTTTGACACTTCTGGATCCTATGGACCTTGGCAGACCTTACATAACGGAATCTATATTTATCTAAAACAGTTTAGCTCTGTAACAGTGAAAAAATTTTCAAAATCGATCAGGCAGTTTATTTTTGACACTTTTGGGTCCTATGGACCGAGGCGGACCTTACATAACGTAATCGATATTTATCTAAAATAGTTTAGCTCTGTAACAGTGAAAAAATTTTCAAAATCGGTCAGTTAGTTTATTTTTGACACTTTTGGGTCCTGTGGACCCTGGCGGACCTTACATAATGTATTCTAAATCTATCTAAAATAGTTTAGCTCTGTAACAGTGAAGAAATTTTTAAAATTGGTCGTTTAGTTTATTTTTTACAATTATGGGATCAGTAAATCCTGGCGAAACTCATACAAGTCTAGTACTCTAACAGTAAGAAAAGGGTTCTAAGGATCTCATATAATCTATGGCAGTCCGTACGCTTCTTGCGGACATCATTTAATTAATTAATTCAAATACTTTAACTTACTAACTGTGAAAAAATTTTTAAAATCGATTGGTTAATTAATTTCTGGCCGTTTTAGGTCCCGAAAACCTTGACCTCACATAAAATACCTTAAATACATTTGAAATGGTTTAATTCTTTAACATTATTAATTATTAGTGAAAAAATTTTCAAAATCGATTCAAAATATTTTTCCGTGCATACATATGTACATTATACATACTTTGTTTTGTTTCATATATTTAATAATATTATATCATAACATAATCTTCAATTTCTTGTTTACTTAAAAATTCAATAAAAAAAAAAAAATTCTTCATTACATTAGCTTAGAAAATCTGTTTAATTTACATTTTTTAACATGGGATAGAACCATGCTAATTATAATGCAATAAATGAGAAACAAAACTCTATACATGTATGTGTGTTATATCAAATATATGTGAATAGTTTTCACTTGTTCTCACAAAATTCTTTAATAAAAAAGTGAAATATTTTTATACTTAATAAAGAACTGAGATATAAATATAAATTACTTATTAGACTAACAAAGAAAGAATAAAAGTGAAAATTTACATTTTCTCGAAAAATACTTAAAATAGAAAGAAAATTATAAGAATATTTTCTTCATAATTTTTTTTTTCCTTTTCAACGATGTAAAAATTGAACTGCCTTATGATAGGATCGAATGATAAAAAATGGCCAGAAAACCTACTTCTGGGCATCCGACGTGTCTGGCTAACGAACTTAGCCGAGCGAATTCAGAATCCAGTCCGCACACAAAATTTCATAAGCATTAGACGTTTCGTTCGAGAGTTATCGTGGCGACACATATATATATATATATATATATATATATAAATTTTAGTGAATATCATTTTCGTATTCTAGGGACCTCAAAACAGATTTCTGCCATAGTCCCGGACTCAGATTGCGTCATGACACCTACTGTAATAGCTGAATTTCGAGTTTTCGAAATTCGCTAAAAAATGTAAAAGGTCAAGACGTGACATTATTATTTGTTATTTTACAAATTTAGAGACAATACTTCACACATCAGTTTTTATATACGTATTACAATTTAAAGATGTTTAAAGTTTTTTATATTTAAATTAGGTCTTTCTTAGATCTTTTTTTATATCTAAATTTAGTCTTTCCATTATTTTTTGGAGCTAATCTAAATTTTGAAAATTCTCTTACTGATCCACTGCCAACTGGTCTTGTTGAAATATACAAAGTTCAAAGTAGCCGGCAAGAAATTATATGAAAATTGGCTCTAATACTAATTTTAGAAAACAGATTCGACTATAAAAATAGTTATGTTTTCGCAAATAGGTATAAACGAATAATTTATAGTCAAAGATTGGTAGGTAATGTTGTTTTTTTTATTTTTATTTTGTAATAGGCGGATGCATGAAGCATGTACAAAAAAAGATGGTAAAATGAATCTCTTGGGAAATAATTATTATTAGCTCAACGAGTTTTATATTAAACTTACTCATAATAATAGCTTTAAATAAATATTCATCAGGATGTGCTATGAACCTGGTACCTCTACGCTAACTTGTGTACTACTGTACTATAGGTATACTTGAAATTAAATAAAAATAATATGACGTCAAAATGAAGCAAAATCAATAAGGCTCGATCCACATTAACGTTTCGCTCTCGGTACGATATCGGTTGGCACCGAATTCGATAAAATATTATTACACAAGAAACAATGAATGAATTCGCATCATCGCTTCGATACCGCTCCGATATCAGTCGCGATCCAGTCCCGCTCCAGTACTGCTCCAATACCAATACCACTCAGGTAATATTTTATCGGAGCGATATGAGACTTGTTTGTTATGACTTGTACCTATAGTGTAAACACTTTTTTGATTCCACTCCGCTCCACTTGTATTCAGTTGTTATGAAAACATGTTTGTATCGGACTCTAAGCGTACCGAGAGCAGCATTATAATGTAAATGGAAAAGCAATGGGTACCAGCTTAGTATCAGCACTGTAATGTAAACACAACAAGAAACACAACAACGGAGTGAGACCGGAGCGGTAGCGTACCGATATCGGCCCTGTAGTGTGGATCGGGCCTAAAAATGTATATCAGTTCATTCTGTTTGCTGAAATGAATTTTTTTTCACGATCGTGTATTTTCATGCATTTCCCGATGCTGTTTTAATGCAACTAAATTACATTTCCCGAACGTTTGTTGATATTCATGATAACTAGAGAGCGGAATTATATGCACAAAAATATTGAAAAATATGCAATATAATATGCACGATTTTATGGTAAAATATGCACCAATTTTTTCAAAATATGCAAAATATGCAGTAATAAATGTAAAAATAAGGTTTAATAATTTTGATGTAGGTAATAATTGTGATGTAAAATAACAAAAATAGAATTTTTTCTAAAATCTAAAACAGAAATAAGAGCATAAGGTACTTACAAGCAGGGCCAGGTTAACCCTTAGTGCAGCCCTAGTCACCGTGAAAAATGCGGCCCCTGCCTTTTGCTTAAAAAGAAAAAATCGTAACTTTTCCTACTTTTTTTCGAATTTTTCCTAAAAAAAAATTATTGACGAGTGGGTAATCCGGCCGTGCTTACGGGTTTTCCACAAATACAGAAATCAGTGTTATTTCTTGTATCAAATTGAAGTTCTGGGATAGATTTTTTCCAAGGCTGAATTAATAACATCTTTATTTTTGGGATTCTAGATAAATTTTTTGCAAGCTCCGTTACAAAACGTTTTGGAATAAAATTTTCTTCACGAACAAAAGTAATATTAACGCTTTTGTTTCCAAATTTTTTTATTTTTGAATGTTTTTAGCATTAGGAGTACTAAATATTTACTTTTCAAGAATTATTCTGTTGATTTCAGTGTAAAATAAGAAAGCATAATTCTATGTTTTGTTAAGGAATTTGTATTTCTTTTATGAGAAGTGCTAAATTTGGTGAAAATATGCATATTTATGCAAAAAACCTTGAAAATATGCAGAATTTTGTCAAATATGTAAAATATTCAAATTTTAAATAGTCTTAATCAATTCGAAAAGTGGAGATTCGGGTACATCCGAAGTTTTATTGATATATGACCATAACTTATCGATATGCAAAATATGCAAATTCCGCTCTCTAATGATAACCTACAAATAACAGTGCGGTAAGTAAATAAGAATACGGGAAGTAAAATCAGCTTATAAATAATTGTAATTATTTATTTATATTGAAATTAAAAGTACAATTAGAACAACTACTTATAAAAATTAATTAACTAATATTAGAACTTTCACTAATTTGCAGAACGTTATTAACTGTTAGTTTTATAAAATTGTCTCCATATCTGGACATTTCAAAATGTTGTTTAGTCATTTATTAGAAATATTTTGCATATTTTCATTTCGTCAATACTGACAATTATTATGATGCTTATTTACAAATATAGTTGTCAGTTATCGTTACATCGATTTTTTATAATATAAATCAACTAGAAATGGTTTAACTTCTTTAACAAAATTGGACTTACATTCTTAAGTTACTATAGTTACTCTAGTATAAAAATAAAAAAAAGCAAAAGAGACAAAAAACTATAGATTCGTCTTATTTGTTTTATGACACCAGACTATTTGAGGAGTAGTAGAACAGAAAGTAACATTTCCATCGTTGCTTTTTGTTCAAAAATCACTAAAATGTGATTAAAGAGTAAGCATTTATTTTTAAAAATATTTTGTTTACTCAAAATTGTACATTGAAAAAAGTTACCTTACGTCACTGTTTTGTCAATTTAAAAACTTTCATATTACAGGAGATAACTGAGTTTGAATTTTGGAAATGTTACTTTTTGTTAGAACTAAAATAATACATTTTTAAAGAAATGGATATGTTCCTTTTTGTTCGAAAACCGAGATTGGGACTCGTTTTTAGGGGAGAATTATTGCTATTTAAGACGCCAAATTCAACTAGGATGTGTAGTTGACAGATATAAGTACGATCCTGCAAAAAAAGCAAAAAGCCAAAAAGTGGAAATGTTAATTTCTGTTCGACTACTCCTCATTTGTAGTTGATTTGACCTACAATTTTTCTTCATGATATTCTATGTGATAGTATATAAATTTAAATTTCACGTATATTTTTGAGTATTGTTTTAGGAGCGTTCTCACCATGAATAAAAATCTCTAATTGATTTGTACTATATATATATTTCACCCTTTACGGTGAAATATATATAGTACAAATTAATTAGAGATTTTTATATTCATGGTGAGAAAGCTCCTAAAACAATACTCAAAATTATTTGTGAAAAACTCAACAAAAACCATATTAATAATTTCACGTATATTATACAAATTTTATTTTGTATTTGATATATATTTTCCCTTTAATTATCTCAAATTGATCGTCCAAAAAATATTTCGCAATATACGGTTCGTTAGATGCCTATAAGTAATAATTTCGAAAATTACGAAAATTCGACCTTTTGGGGCACGTTTCTGTTACATTCTCAACTCAAATGTTAAGATTTCTTAAGTTGTGGTCAATAATTTTGTTGAAGTGTTCATCAGTCTTCATCATTCTTCAGGTTCAATTTTTGCGCTAGGATTACGTAAAATTTGACGTGTAGTAATTATATTTAGTTTTATGAGTATTTTTCTTTATGTAGAGATAAAAAGAAAATAAAGACCCAGAAGTTGTTGAAGAGGCAAAATCAATAGCCGACCGTATGACCTAAATAATTCGGAACAGGTAAAAGGTTGCAAGAACCAATGGACTCTGCATTGATAATTTTTTGCCTGTAGAAGTTACCGTGGTAAAATAAAATTTTGTTATGTAGGTGCTATCATGTCAGAAGAAAATTATCGAATGAACAAGTAATGCGTCCCCAACGTGCTCAAGTGAACAAATTTCCAATATTATCCATTCGCGTACAATTGTCACTAAAATGTGACCATAAATTCAAGTTTGGAACACAAATGTTTTTTTTTTTTATTCATTTTTATTTTTTTGCGCAACATAATTTAGAAAACATTAAAATTCCCAAATGAATATCCCTACAACGTTCTATTTACGATAACGTAAACAGTAAATTAACATTAATGAAGTTACTCTTTAGAGCGAGACTGAACGGCTAGTGGATAAAGCTATGCAACTATGCGAAATATTTATCTCTTGTTAGAGTTATTTACCTGTTAGGTGTATAACTATATGTATGGATATGTTTCTGCACACATCAACCTATTTTAATTATTTAACGCTATGTGACTGAGTAATATATCCAAATGTAAAAATGTCAGTTACAATATTGCACAAAATCCGCGGTAGCTTGCTAAGGTTGAAAAGTAGGGGTAAAAAATTTTGTAGGTTATAGTCTTTGTGCTTCGGGTTTATAGAAATCCTACTTGATAGAGGACGAGTTTGATTAATTTTACATTAGCAGGCCCCTAGAGAGGTGGAAGTTACCCTCTGCTTGACGGGGAGTTTTTACTGCAAAGTGGTTGTTGAGCATAGCGGCTCTCAACGGCTTTGTCTATACCCGTCTTAAGTGTGGAAACGACCACCAAATTCAGTATTTGAAAAACGTTTAAGACCGAAGAGATACACCTGTCAACGAATTTGAGCTTGGACATCGTACAAATGTACAGAACACAGAGTTTGGATAAAAGATGAAGTTAGGCAAGATACATACGAACCATGTGAACAGTAAGAAACCTTATCTCTTCGCCTAGACAATTTTGACGGTAAACAAAATTTAGTTTTAAGGATTTTGGACTATTTCTTTGCGCTGGTCCAAAATTAACTGGTGCTACTTTTAACTGAATTATGAACGAAAGTGTGACCTTCAAAGCTGTGTTTAAATACTGATATTTTGGCAGAAAAGCTTTCATTATTGGGTACAAGATTGTATTTCTCTTGCAAGCGAAATAAGTAAGTAAAGCGTATCAGTAAAAGTAATAAAATATTTCGTGATAAATACATAGAAACGTCGAGTTATCGGTTATGCTATCGATAGAGTCGCACCTAATAATAAATAAACATACTGATTGTTTACTAATAAAGAAAATAAATGGTTAACAATGCATAACAGGAGAGAGATTTGAATTCCACAGTTCGAGTGCATTTGCTATGACTGATGTATTGTTTATTTATTAATAATGACATGGAAATCGAAATGTATGGCTTCCCCTGTATTAATTAAAAAATTAAAAAGAATAGGCTTAAAAATTGCACACTAATAGTATAATTGTTCATAGTGCATAATTTAATAGAACCGTATATTTTATATTTATTGAATAGTTCTAAATTTTCGTTTAATTTAATAATGGACGCCGGTGGTTTTAGGATTATTATAGGATAATAATAAATATTGTAGACATAAAGTTACAGTGTTACATCACTTTGGGGAAAAAAAAGTTCGCATTTTTCCTTACTGACTTAAATAATGTATTTAATATCTCTAGAATGTTATTCAAAATAGAATATTTAAAATTAAAAGTGCGGAAATATTTTAATAATCGTTTTGAAGCCGGTTTGGAAACCTCCCAGCTTGATCACTGGCTTCAAAGTGGCTAACAAATGTATTTTTTATAATCGAATTAAAGTTGATTTTTTGGTCAATTTTCAAAATTCTTTTTCAAATTGGTACCAAATAACGGAAACTTAAAATTTTTTAATAATCTTGTGTACCGCTTTAGTAAAACTAATCTAAATAATGAAAAAAGTTTATGTTATTTTCTAGTTGCCGTTTGAAAATGGTTTTACTGCCCACCATGAACGTCTTCGAAGAAAAGCATCTATGTTCGACCCGCACTTGAGCTGCCTTTTTGTTTTGTAAATTGGGAGAAATATTTTTTTTGTTTACCCCAAATCACGTATAATACACTTTAAAAGTTTTATATTGATTGCGTTATTCTTTACGGAAAAAAATTTCTCGAAGAAAACGTTTTTTCCTGACATTTTAAAGTGATGTAACGCCTTAATGCCCTTAATGATAATCATAGCAGCCCAGTTTAGATATTTCAGTTTTCTACTAAAGTGTTTATATTTTCAGAACATGTTTATTATTTTTTTTCTGTTTATAGCCATCATTAATGTTAGCTGTGAGTTATTTATAGATAATAATATAACTGACCTGTACTAAAAGAAAAGTATTCGAACAAGCTGAGAGATGCGAAAAAGCTACGCGCAGAGGGTAATAATTTTGAATGTTTTCAGCCGAGATTTTAAAGATGTTAATAGATTATAAATAAAACAAATTTTTATTACTTTGCAAAATATCACTATTTTATTTTGACAAAACTTGTTACACAGTTGACAGGACTTGTTACAAAGTTTTTTACAAAGTTGACATGTTTCGTTCTATATGAACATCATAGAACGAAACATGTCAACTTTGTAAAAAACTTTGTAACAAGTTCTGTCAACTGTGTAACAAGTTTTGTCAAAATAAAATAGTGATATTTTGTAAAGTAATAAAAATTTGTTTTATTTACAATATGAATTATCACAAAGTAACGCTCAAATCAGTGAATTATATTAATAGATTACTTAAGCCAATACAAAAAGGAAAATTTTCTTTCCAAAATGACATGACGCCTTATTGTAACTAAAATTGATCTTTCTGATATAAGTTCCAAATCATAGCTGCATTGTTAGTCGAAAATCGTAATGTATGACTTCAAAACTGTATTTTGCTAACCTTTTTCCAGTTTTTGAGAGAAATTATTTTAGAGAATATTTTAGCCTTCAAATGCTGATATAGAATACAACAAAAAAAAAAAATCGGATTGTCCTATTCAAAATGGAACGTTTGGTGAACACCCGGTGGTCTATTATAAATTATATCTTAATTAGTTTTATTTTAATTCACCGTTGCAAACCAGTTGTTGTAAATAAACAATTTATTTTATTGTTATTATTATTAGCGTTGCATGTAGACAAACTAACACTAAACCGAGTTGAGGGGGACACAATCATATGTACCAACTAACATTGTATGAACACATAATAATGTAATAACAGTATACAATGTGAATTGTCCCACTGAATTGAATTGTGTAAACAGGTATCTATCTAACACTAATGTACACATATTGAGGGGTAGGTATAAAAGGTACACAAGAGCACAGATACGTATATATGTTTATGTAAAAACACGTTTTATATTTTAACGAAACTATTTACAAAATTTATTGTTTATTATATTATAATGGTAATTAAATTTTCTTTTGTCACATTAAAACATATTCAATTATTGATTTTCAATGCAATACGTGCGGTGGATATTTTTTGATGGTGTTAAAGGTAACGTGGGTTGAGGATGTTATTTAGCTAAAAAGAAAACTAACATGTTGAATTGGAATCACAAAAACGTGGATACATTTTCCGCAACTTTTTACAAAGACAAAATTGACTAGCACAATTAAAAATCATGTTAGTGTTTTCTCTGTCAGAGTAGTCTAAATTAATTAGATTCTCTTCCACAATCATATTTCAGACTTCAGGACCGTAAAATCTCTATGAAATTATCTTCTACAATTCTACATAATCTATAACAGCAGAGTTATTCCACCAAGAATCTATTCGGGACGATTATTGTTCTAGAAATCTTTTTTAGTTATGCTCTCAGTGCAGGCAAAGTTTACATTTTGTAATGAAATAACCTTTTTATAAGTCCGAAGACTTTCGTCAATCTTCGGACCTATTATAATTTCGTTCAAATTATGGCTATTCTTGAAACATCAATAGCGCATACAGCAAAAATCCACTTATCGCACAATCCAAGAAGTGCGACATCGACATTAAGTGAGGGAAGAGTCCATACCTCGTTTACTCACGTACACTGCTTCTTAAGTATGTGTGTGTGTCCACACAACGTATTCGCCTTAGTCATAGACGGTCATGTATCGTCATATTGTATGCTTATCTTAAGGTATTATTATTTTACCTATGCATGTTATATTACAGGTTTTGAATCGATTCTTGCAATTGTTATACATCGTTGATTTTAATGCAATTTATTATTTTCGTTATTTTTAAAAAACATAATAATATTTGTTATTATTTTTTATTTAAATTGAGTTTAATTATATTTATTTAATAGAGTTCAACGTATTATTATTATCACGATCATTATTTTAATAAAAAAGTGTTTAAAAAATTTTTTTACATTTTTTGTTGAATTAGAAAATATAGTTTCTATATAGTTTCTATCTTTTGATTTGATATTTTGTAGTTGCAAAATTTGTTGCCATAATATTTTCTTTAAAAAAATATAACAAAAAACACAATTTAAAAAGTGAAAATAGTGACAATTTTTACATTATTTTTTCAAATTTTTTAATGCAAACATGGCTGATGCAATGGCAATGCAATTTTAATTTTAAAGTTTGGGGTATTCTAGAAAAAGAAATATATATTGGCATTTTACATACTATTTATAATATTTGTCTCTTTTTAACGTGTACGTATTATCTTTCGTACGTAATATAAATTACTAGTCCTTTCATTTCTAATGTCCATGGTCAAACATATTCATCTATTTCTTTAATAAAACGTAAAAATGTACTTAAATGTTTTATATATTTTATCCCGAAAATTGAGAAACATTAATCACTGAGGACCTATATTTAATGCGTGTCAAACACGCACTTGACGACATTTTTTTATAGTTAAGCCTAACATCAATCCTCTGGTCCTCTGAAGCTTTCTCTTACACCACTTTATTTCTCAGTCTTCCACGTTTCCAGAGGGTTTGGCTTCGGTTTTATGTGAATTTCGTTGATACTTCTTATAGGGATCATCTATAAAATACGTACTCAGAAAGATGTAGTGTAACGAAGATACGTGACCTGATGTGACGTTTTAAGTATCTACCTCAATACATAAAATCAAATTTCGTTAAAACTGGTTCATACGTTTCTGAGCAGCGTACAAAAATGTGATTTTTTCAGTTAACTTTGAACTCCTCTCACGGGCAAAAAGTGTATTTTGGTATATAGGTAAGTTGGATCCAAACAACTTATTTTGACCCCTAGAATGCGATCTGTGTTCCAGGAGTTTTGGTACTTACACCTCTATTTTTTATCCCTTTTCCCTGCAATATCATTCGATTTCGATATTATCGAAAATAACATTTCATTTTGCTTATTGTTTCTAAATGTAATTATAAAATGAATTTGTCTGTCACACATTTATTTCAAAAATTTTGTTAAATTTATATTCATATTTTATACATAAGTATGTATATGTATATTGTCACATTATATGTAGGGAAATAATATTTAAAATTATTATTAAAATGTAGCAATTGTTTAATTATATAGTGTTTCCACATTGAATATGATATAATAGAGGCTTAACAATAATTTTTTTTTTTTAGCAAAATTAATTTTCTGGTCAATTTGAAATGATGCTCCAGTATTCTTTGTACTAAATTTTTAATTTTAATTAAAAGCTTGTTATTTTTAAAATGTTAAATTTACATAAAAAGGGTAATTAGATGTAGCTTTTTAATTTAAAATTCTAAACATGTAATTATTTTTTAAAATCAGAATTTTAACTGTGTTTCAAAATTTTTGGGAAGGTAGTATCTTGATTATTGAAACTCTGTAAAAAGTTTTTTAGTGTGTTGTTGATTAATTCAGTAGAATTTTTGTTTCTTTGTATAGCCAAGAAGAACCATAGTTTCTCAATTATAATAGTAAATAAAATGGAATAATGAAGAAGATCCATCCAATTCATATTGATAAGTAAAATAATCTTAAAAACTCATGAATAGCAATGAACGGTTTTAGTGTGGAGTAAGAATATTTCAAACTTTTAAATAATTTTTTTTATCGGACAATGTAAGAATGTTTGCAAAATATTTTTTCATAAATTTTTAGTAGTTAATATTCATTCAACAGAATACCAGAGAATGCGAGACCTAGTACGGTGCACCGTTTGCATTACCCTCGAACCGGCCCTGCATATCAAGTGTCTTTTTATATTCAAAATCAGTATTTTGCAAGTTATAAGCAATCTGCATATAACAGTCTGCAGAGCGTGAATAGATATTTTAAATTTCTAGAATGGTCGCTCGGAGTTACACTTTTATAATATTGTGAAAGTTTAGGTGATTTTTGGATTATTATAATAAGGAATTTTTGTAATAAATGATCATCGTGTTACATCAAAAAAATTTTTTTTCTTCGACTTCAGTAATACAAAGGTGCTACAATATGAAAGAAATTACAGAAAAAGATTGAATCTGGAAACCCTGTGGATTTTCTCAACGGAAAATGTTAATAATCAAATTGAAAATGAAAATCTGATACTTTATAAGTCTTTATGTCAAAACATTCCAAAACATAAACCAAATTAAACTTAAATTTGCAATAAATAATACCTATCCAATTACATAAACTATTTTTATTCTTTATAAAACATAATAGATATGAAGTTCATCTGTGGGCTATTTTGTCTATTTAAATTTTTTGTAATTTTTGCAATTGATTTTTTGATTTTTAATTCATTTTAATGTTTGACTGTTGATACTAATAAAAATTATTTTATACGATTTATTTTTTCAACAATAAAATTTTCTTAAAACTTTTTATTTTTTGACTGTAAAATTGTGTAATTTCTTTAAAAAAATTTTATTTTAATAAGTCGAACTATTCATCATATTGATTTGTTTTTTGGAAAAATTTGTAAGTATTTGATTTAATGTATTACCGTTTCGTACTTTAATATGTTTGTTTTTAATATTTTAAAATTATGGCCTGAAGATGAGATTTTATACTCGAAACGTACGTAGCCAATAAAAAAAATTTTTTTAATGTAACACGGTGATCATTATTCCAAAAATTCCTTATTATAATACTTTTATAATAGTAATTTTTGAATTCTACGTATCAAAAGTTATGGAAGATATTCACTTTTCTAATTTCCGCTTATTGGAATAAAGTCGACCATTTTTATACTCTCTTAGCTTTAAATTGCAGCCTCTTAACCATCATGTTCTTCGGATCGAAACAAATTATAACTCCATTAGTATTACAGTAGCCGTCCAAGACAGTCACTTCCGAGCTAGTCACATTTCGAGTGAAATAGACATACACATACGTCATCCACATACTCTGTTTGCTCTTGTCTATACGCACATATGCGACACATGTAATATTTGCTTACTCAGCACATTACATACCCCGTGTACCTGCCGTGTGGTACCTTGTGAGGTAGCTACCGTAGCTACCGTGTAATGTGTGTGATGTGTGTCGTGTGTGATACATATGTACATATATTAGTCTATGTAGACTTCTAGAGTGAAGACATTGGTCCGTACAAACATGATGACCAATTTCTTATAGTGGGCTCTAGCACACACTACGTCTACACACTACAAGGGTTTCGCAGACTAAAAATTTTTAAATTTTATTGCATACATATATGCACATATTCTGCACACGTAATAAGTAAAATGCAAATGCAAAATGAGTAACGTAAAATTCTAGAATATTCTAATCGTCAACTAGCAGAGATATCAAAAAACAAAATTCACTATTGAATTGGTCACTAAAAATGCGATTAAGCAGCACAGTTTGATAAAAATTCTAGAATGTTCTGTTTGTTAACTAGCAAAGACATCGAAAAATCAATTACAGCATTTAATTGGTCATTGAAAAAGAGGCCAAACAGCCTATCTTGATAAATGTTCTGGAATATTCTATTCGTAAACTAACAAAGATATCCAAACACAGACGTCGCCATTGAATTGGTCACCTAAAAAGAGACCAAATAGCACATTTTAGTAAATGTTCTAGAATATTCTAATTGTCAAGTAGCAAAGATATTGAAAAATTGATTGCACCATTTGACTGTCCAACCAAAATTAAAGGAATATAAACTAAATGTTCCATTTTGGCCAACATTCTAGAATGATATGTTCGTCAGCCAAAATAGAATATTCTAAAACATTTATCAAAATGTGATATTTCGTCCTTTTTATGACCAATTAAATGGTACAACCGGTTTTTCGATATCTTTGTTAGTTGCCGAATAGAACATTTTAGAATTTTTGTCAAATTGCGCTGCTTAATCTAATTTTTAGTAACTAAATCAAAAGTGAAGTCTGTTTTTTGATATCTCTGCTAGTTGACGAGTAGAATATTCTAGAATTTTTGTCAGCTTCGGCTATTTGGCGTCTTTTACGCTGATGAATCCGAGGGTGAAGTTGGTTTTTCGACATCTTTGCTAGTTTTCTAAAAGTCGCACTTATATTCATTAATATAACATTCAATTCCGTTTATCTATAGAACTGAATTTTAGGTGTAAATTGTTTCTTAGAATAGTTTTGTTTTAAATAAATTCAGATAAATAATATTTACCAACCCCCCGCATAAAATTTAGCCGACGCCCCTGATTTTCCAATTTTACGTACTTCCCCTTACATTTACACCGACCAGTACGTACCATTGGATTCCTGGTGTAAGCGTTTACCCCACCTGACGGACGTCTATGACTTCCAAGATAGTCACTAGAGGAACATTTGTGTGACTATCTTGGACGGCTACTGTACGTCCTTTTAAAAGAAATTGTAGAAATCTTTACAGACCAAAACACTTTGTAAACCTTCGAGTCGAAACGAAAAAACGAAAATATTTTAAGACTAATTTAATTTCATAATACTTTTTCAAGTGTTGTGAAATTAAAATATGAAAATAAAAATAAATTTTTGTATACTTCTGAATTAGATGGTACCCTCAATAATTTCCAATCTTTGTCATTTGACATTCAACAAAAACTTGGTCATTATCAATATAATCAGCATCCAGTTGTTTTGACCATACTTTATTCATTTAACGATAAACATTGAATAAAAGAGGATTTATTGAGAATTTGATGATTATCAACAAAAATTTCGAATCAAAATAATTAAAATTAACGTTCGACGATATAAAATTTAATTTTACAAAATAAATTTTTTATCGCTTTAGTTAAAGTTCAACACATTTAATTTTATTATTGCTACGCACGTATTACGTATTTATGTATATGTATGTTGTTTAAACAAAAAGTATTTAAATATATCAAATTGGCTGCTGCTACTAATAAAATAACAATAACAGTATAACAATTTATATTTACGGACAGAGTTACTGATTTAATGAGCGTGTTTCTGGTCAAAGGAAATAAACGTACACACTGAACCATATGGTTCAATACACATGTAATTATTCAATTATAATAGCCAATACTAGTTGTCGATGAATACCAACTCACCACGCTCACCATGGCTCGGATTGGATAGCGTCCAGCAGGAATTATAGTCTATTGGAAACATATATGTACAGTACGGTTTTAGTTTGACAGGCAAACGTTATTAAATAATATTATTAGTAGTATTATGTATACATTTAATAGTGTACAATAGAGAATGATTCAATAAGATTGACACTAAAACTGTTGGAACTTATGCGGCCCATACACGGTTCAACTTGTTGTACAACTTGGTTGAGTTGTACAACATGTTGAAACGTGTATGGAGCAGTTGGTCAACTATTTTGATGGTCGCATAAACGGTTGAAGTAAAATTAAAATATTTTGATTTTATGTGGGCGGAGCAAATGGTGTATGAAGATGTTGTACTGTGTCTGGGGTAGTTGAACAACAAAACCAGTACATATATGCTGTAAAGAGTGTAATCAACAAAATATTTACAGCGATAACAATTGGAAAGTTTAAATATTTGATTTTGTTTGTTATTTCCAATAGCATGCGATGATACCGCATTTGAAAATTTTAAATTTTTGAAAGAATTTCCCGTTGCAAGAAACCTTAATGTAATTCCCAAGCGTGTCTTTGCAAAAATTGCATCACGCTTAAACGTATCTTCTTTGTTTATTAAAGGTGTTATTTTTACTAAAATATCATTAATAATTTCTTCGTTCATTCGCATATAATTTTTATAATCGGTTCACATTCACTAATTTTTTTAATAGTTTTTCATTAGAAAATTTTTTTCCCAACCACTCTTTGCTCCATTTTCTTTTTTTTCATTGACTCACGCTTTCTTCACTAATTTCTGCAATTACTGCTAAGGCAAGAATTTTATCCTTAATTTTAGTTCTCTTTTTCAAAAATTGTGAATAGCTGAAGTTGGACAAGTTGAATGAATAGTTTAATAGTGTGTGCCAAACAGTTCAACTTGTAGTACAACTAGGTAGTACAACAAGTTGACCCGAGTATGGGCCGCATTAAACTACTCGACTCCACATGTACATACGAGGTTTATACTTTCAAGCAAGGGTAGAGGAATGAGTCTGCCCAAACGCTGACAGACACTTACTCCACCTTCAGCCAGTTTGGACTACTAGTCAGGGCTGCCAGATTGTATAATTGGATACAAAATCTGTATAATTTGGTTGTACTGTGTATTCTCTTTGTATAAAAAACGTTCCTATATAATCGTATACGAATGCTAAAAATTTAAATTGAATCCGCTGAACAAAGCAGCTTCAATTTTTTGTTAATGTTACATCGCGTTAGACTCAAAGAAACTACATACAGTCTGTTTCAGCGAAGTAAGAACATACAAAATTTAACATGGGAAAGAATTGTTGAGATCAGAGTATGCTTGTTTTTTATAGCTATAATTTTTATATAGGTATCCATAGTTATTAAAATTTTCTTTAATTGCAAAAAAAATAAATTTGTATACAAAACAACAGGTATCCAATTTTCTACTAAGCAGTATTATTTGTTAATAAATATTTCAACATTAGATTAAGATTTATTTATAGTTATCTCAATAAATATTCTGGTATTGTCTTTTAATTACTTTTAAACATTATTTTGACGGGATATTATTTCAAGTTTTACTAAATATTTAATAATAATAAAATAAAGCACCCTTTGATCACAACAAATTTTCCTTGTGTTAAAATTTATATGTTCTTAGTTGCTTGAAACACCCCGTATTATGCCCTTATGTACATATGAATTTCTTTTAGTTGTCGCAAGATTACAAAAATGATTAAAATTTTATCAGAAGTTTGAAAAATCGGTGGGCTTATTTTTTACTCTCATTGTACCGAAAAGTTGTTTTGTATAATAGAAGCCAATTTTGTATAATTTCAAAGACCTGACGGTATAAAATAGAAATTTTTAATGGCAGCCCTACTGCCAGTTGTTGTTTAACAATCGTTTAATTGAGTCATTGTGAAAGTTTTCGTGATAATAGAAAAAAACGTGTATCGAGCTGTTATTAAATATTTGTTTTTGAAAGCCAATACGCCTACACGACTTAAAGACGAGTTGGACGTTGTATACGAGGGCTCTGCACCATCATTTACGACCGTGAAATTTTAGGCTACTGAATTTAAACATGATCGTTTTAGCTTGGCTGATGATGACCGTTCGGGACAACCAACAACTACAACAACCATGTGTTATAATGAATAAGTTCACCAAATTGTGATGAACGACCGTTGAGTTAAGATTATAGAGATAGAAGAAGCTATGGGGGTATTAAAAAAATGCACTTATCATATATTTACTGAAGAATTGAACATGCGCAAGCTATCTGCGTGTTAGGTGCCACCTTTACTCACTTTTGACCAAAAACACATTCGAATAAACATTTACAAAGCTTTGTTGGATATTCACAGAATTGTGTTTATCGATTATTTTCAGAAAGGTAAAATAATGACGGAAGAATATTGTGCATCATTACTTGGTAAATTAAAAGCATAAATCACAAAAAACGACCGCATTTAAAAAAGAAGAAAGTTCTTTTCAATCAGGACAACGAACCTGCTCACACTTTGTTATAGATAAAAATTACACTTCGTATTGGTTGACCACTCATTGTGTTCACCAGATCTGGCCCCCAACGACTTTTTCCTGTTTTCTAATCTTATTTCATCGAAAAATGAGGCTATCGTGTACGTAAACGCGGATTTTGTATAGAAACTACGATTCGGAAAGATTAAAGAAATTGAAGCACCCCTGAAAAATGTGTATCGATTTAAAAAAAAAAAAAAAAAACTATGTTGAAATATAAAATGAATTTGGAGAAGAAATGTCTTGTTTATTTGCTAAGTCGGAAATTTTTCAAACGACCCTCATATGTGAGATTTTTTTTCCCTTAGGATTATTAACAATGTACTAATGGATTTTAAGATGATGGTTTAATTATTACATTTTTCAATATTGGATCAAGATACAGAAGTTTCTACGTAAAAATTTAAATATTTTCTTCTAATTTTTTTACGCAGAATTAAAATATTTTATTAGAAACAGTATGTCTTATCGTTTACAACATTCCCATGTTGATAATATTATTAGAGATACCCTGTATAAAATTGGTTTTCCAGTGATTTATAGGCGTGAGCACAGGCTCCCCTCAGGTTGAGAGCCCAGGTCTTGTACCTTACGTGTCCCTTGTGTAAAGACGACACTGTTTCCACAACATTTTCATTAATTTGCAGCTATTGAAAATTGATAATTTGCGAAATATATAGGTTATATAATTGCCGCAATTACCACGTCGTTTAAAGTCGGTCTAATTAATAATGTTATTTCATTAAAACTTACTAAAGGCACGCGAAGGCATATCGCATTTCAATATAATTATATATGTATTAGATAAATTGTAAACCACCCTTTTACAATATAAATAATTTATGTTGACCTACTAAACATAAAAGCGATTGATATGCTCTGGTATTAATATAGCATGTGCATGCGTATAGAGTACTTTGTTATTATATGTTGAAAAGCACACCAGTTGCATTGACTGAGTGATATGCCATCACTACTAAATACATCTACTCGATATCTCCTGTAGATTACAAATACCAGTTGTTCAGATTCGACGGCAATATTATGAGGAAAGATTAAAAAGCGGACGATACAAGATCATGCTTGTTGGTCTAAAACAGTGTCCCAAATAGTCTTCTTGCAAATATCTTACAAAATATTGATATTTTTGAAAAAATATTTAACTTAATTTGTACCGCTAAAAACTTTCCACAAAAAATATTCAGTAATTTTTTTGTGGTATAACGAAATTTTCTTAAAAAAGTGCATACGATTGTGAACTTGTTGTAAAGCAAAAGTAACGGTCATTACACGATTAAAAATATTGGTTTAATAAGTAATCTAACAGAGGTTACATATATGGCAACACCAAAATTTTATTAAAATCTAATCGGTTGCATTTATTAAAAAAATCATTGTAATACAACTGATATTAAAAGTTAATTGAACTTGGTTTAGAGTCACAAAACCAAATTTTATTCCAATTGTATTACAAACTAATACTATGAATATTACGATTCTAAATTCAAAAGGTATTAAAAATAGGTAACGGTGGATTATATTTTAAGGATGTGGCTATTTATACATACAGTATGTATACGCAATTGGCTATTTATACATACAGTATGTATACGCAATTGGCTATTTATACATACAGTATGTATACGAAATTGGCTATTTATACATACAGTATGTATAGGAAATATTCTGTTTAAACATGCAATATGTATACGCAGTTGGCTACTTATACATAATTACCGGATTTTGCGGGGTATAACGTGCACCTTGAGTACAAAAATTATCATACAAATTTCGTGGTACGCGTATTAAAATGGACTTTTACACTGGTGACAGTAAAATAAATTATAATAACTAATTTTTCGCGTACCACTGATTGGATTTTGCACAATCTTTTTAGCTTAAGAAGTTATCCCCTAAAAAGATTTTTGGCGACGCGAACCGGAACTTGCATATCTGAGGGTCTAAATTAGCAAAAATTAGTATAAGAGATATCAACAGGCAAATGTACTATCGGATACCTCCGACTTAACTAAATGTTTTTCTTATATACCTACTCTTTTTGACTTAACAATAAGAAATTATTTTCTAAATTAATTTTTAGAAACTTTGATGGAAAGTGTATTTTTTAATCCTTTGAATACAGACGCAACTAAAAAAAGGTTTCCGTTATTATGGTGTTAAAAACTAGAGGCAGATTCTTATAGAATTTGATCAGTGGAACAAAATAGAAGAACAACGTTTTTCGATACCCTGTTTAGTTTTCGAGATAATACGTGTCTTATTTCTAAAACTTACTATAATGAGATAATTGATTGTATATTATACACATACACTTACACATACACATATACATAGTATCAATTTTTATGAATTTAATTAAAATATTTTTATTTTTATTCACAGAAATAAGTTAAAAATGAACGGAACATCACCAATGAAACCTCATTCTTAGGCAAATGGTACCTAATTATTTATAAATGGGCCTCGGTGTGTAATCGCTTCAAACTTATCCTTTGCCTGAAAATGAAGTGTCAATGATGCCGTCCGGTCCATTTTCCACTTACTTCTATCAATAAATGCTGTAATATTATACTTACCGTAATTGTCTATCCAATATAGTAAGCTTTACAAATTTGACACGTAATATCACGAAAACTAAGCAAAATATCTAAAAACTTCATTCTTTCCTTTTTGTGCTATTCACCAGGTTCCATAAGAATCTATTTTTAATTTTTGTTACTACGGTAACGGAAAACTTTTAGTAACCCCTAAACTTGGACATTCGAAGGGTTGAAAAATACACTTCCGGTCCGCGTCGCCAAAAATCCGTTTAGGGGATAACTTCTTAAGCCAAATAGATTATGTAAAAACAATAAAATCAGCTCAATCGGAGGTATTAGATTATTATAATGGTGTACTTATTATAAAAATATTAATTGTAATAATACCGCATTCAGTCATTATGCATAAGTAGCCAACTGCGTATACATACTTCATGTTTAAATAGCCAATTCAGCATACATATCATAATTATCATATGTATAAACAGCCAGTTTCATATACATACTATATATGTATAAATAGCCAATTTCGTATACATAGTGTATGTATAAATAGCCAATTGCGTATACATACTGTATGTATAAATAGCCAATTGCGTATACATACTGTATGTATAAATAGCCACATCCATATTTTAATCCAAATATGTATTAACAGATAGGTTTCTTTGGTTTGAAATTTTAATATTGTCTGTATTAAAGTCTAATATTTTAATTACTAAATATTGTAATGAAGGTTATATTGAAACTCAATTGCATTTTTGTATTACCAACATTTTATTGATTTTTTTCACAATAAACAAAATAAACGTTAATTTCTAAAAAAAATTGATCTTCCGGGCTTAGCTCATGGTCTGCTTCTTCTTGAACGTGTTCAGTAGATTCTTCTGATTTTTCCTTTTTCTTGAACTATAATTTTTCATAACAGTATAATAAAACCTGTAAATAAAGAGGAAAATAAGTAGAATTATTGTCAGTTAAATGTTAGTTGTAAAGACTTACCACATAATTGAAGTGCTTAAATTCTACGCTGACTGCTACATTACATCGCCGAAGTAAATAATTATAATTTTGATATAAATAAAAATCAGAACCCTTCGCGCTCTTCTCTGGTAGATCTTCAGTTCGAAACCAAACGGGGAAAATACGTTATCTAAATTACCATACCGCTCAACTATCAATAATCATTCCATTATCAAAATCAGCTATGTTTTACAGCTTTACACCAAACGATTTCATAGTAGTTACGCGCCTAGAAAATAGATGAAAAAAATCAGAATACTTTATTTTTCCATATATCGTTCTATACTTAAAATCGATATTACGTACCTTGTATAAAAACCTGAATTAAAAAATAATTTATTTGAATTTTTATATTGATAAACAATATCCACTATTATTTCAGGGATCCATGTCAGTTGTATTTCAATAAAAAGAAAATTCAAAATTTCAATAAAAAGAAAACATTTTGGGAATGAACGGTAATTTATTTAATAAGGCAAATGACTTTATACAAACAATTGAAATTACATTTTTAAATATTCAAGTATTGTTATATTTAAATAATGCTTTAAGCCCGACTCTCAAGTTACGAAAACAAACAAAATAGTTGAAACTACGAGTTGTGTGTGTGTCGTGTGTGTGGCTTATTGGTGACGCATTTATACATACATATATATTTTGATATTCCGTGGGAAATATTCCTTGATGTTAACTTACAAGTAAAGGTCCCGAGGCCGGACCTATCGATTTTGATGAAACTTAAATATGTTGTAGAACACTAAAAACTAAGGGACACGTATTTTTTTTTATCTGCGGAAAAACGGTTTGAAGGGGTGAAATCGCCCTCCAAAAATTGGGGTAAAAATTTAATTTTTCAAATATCTCGAAAACAGTAAGAGATAGAGCAAAAGTTTAAATTGGCGATATTACTCTTTTTTAAAGAGCTATCTATTGATATGCAATTTGTTCAAATTACATCAGCAGGGGTGGTTGGGGGTTAAAATTTGGGGGTTAATTTTACAAAAAGGGGGTGAAAAATAAACAATATAACAATTTTGTTTACAGATTTGAAATCTACGTCAAAAAATCTAATTGACCTGTTTTTGCTCAATATCCTAATATTAAGTCTAGGGGTAGTTAACTAGAGGGTGACTATGTCGAATAATCGTACTATTTGGGTATTTCAAGAAGTTCTTCTTCATGGAAAATAGCTTAGGACAATTAAAATAACGTAGAAATGAAATTCTCGAATTCAAAATTGAGTTTGAGTAACATTGGAGAGGGGGTGAGTCACCCTCTTAAATTACATACTAGTTTATATACACTAATTTTTTTAATTTAACACACTGATAGTGGGTAAAATAATGTCACAATAAGTGGTTCTGAAGTTGGACTATCATATGTAAGGTCTTTATTAGGTTTGTTTTTTAATGGATATTATAGTTTTCCCTATCGAAAATTATCGATACCGAAAATTACATAACCTAACCTAAAATAACGAAACCTAATAAAAACCTTACATACGATAGTCTAACTTCAGAACCATCTATTGTGACATTATTACCCCCTGTCAGTGTGTTAATTGCAAAAATTAGTGTATGTAAACTAGTATGTAATTCAAGAGGGTGACTCACCCCCTCTTCAATGTTGCTTAAAATCAATTTTGAATTCGAGAATTTCATTTTAGTCCAACTTCAGAACCACTTATTGTGACATTATTTTACCCACTATCAGTGTGTTAATAGCAAAAATTAGTTTATATAAACTAGTATGTAATTTAAGAGGGTGACTCACCCCCTCTCCAATGTTGCTCAAACTCAATTTTGAATTCCAGAAATTCATTTCTACGTTATTCGAATTGTCTTAAGCTATTTTCCACGAAGAAGAACTTCTTGAAATACCCAAATTGTACGACTATTCGACATAGTCACCCTCTAGTTAACTACCCCTAGACTTAATATTAGGACATTAAGCAAAAATAGGTCAATTAGATTTTTTGACGTAGATTTCAAATCTATAAACAAAATTTTTATATTGTTTATTTTTCACCCCCTTTTTGCAAAATTAACCCCCAAATTTTAACCCCCAACCACCCCTGTTGATGTAATATGAACAAATTGCATATCAATAGATAGCTCTTTAAAAAAGAGCAATATCGCCAATTTAAACTTTTGCTCTATCTCTTACTGTTTTCGAGATATTTGAAAAATTAAATTTTTACCCCAATTTTTGAAAGGCGATTTCACCCCTTCAAACCGTTTTTCCGCAGATAAAAAAAAATACGTGTCCCTTAGTTTTTAGTGTTCTACAATATATTTAAGTTTCATCGAAATCGATAGGTCCGGCCTCGGGACCTTTACTTGTTAGTCAACTAACCAACCGAACAGCTCGCTGGAGACCAACAGAGAAAACAATATTATAAATTAAATAGGTTGGAGTGAGGACATAATAACAAACTGGGTATTCACTTGTCACTAACAACACCAACAGAGAACACACTAATATTTAGATATAATTGATTGAATCCAAATTAAGATTAAAATCTAAGTATTCTTTAATTTGGAACTAAAAATTTATATGCTTTGAATTGCTTTCTAGTATTTTTTTGGTTTCGTTTTGTGATTTCAATAATTTTATATTATATTTTAATAAAAAATGGTTTAAATTATGGGAAATAATATAAATAGATTAAACTTGAATACCAAAAAGTATTGGAAATATTTTAATATAAAGGCAGGATTTAATTTTAGTATTTTAATATTTAGTTTTTCCAGTAAGCTAAGGTTGGATTAAAAAATTAGTGCAAGATTTTTAACCGTGTAGCCAATTCTAATTTACCTTTAGGAAACCCCTGAGTACTTCTCATGTGAAAACTCACAGTGATGAAACTAGAAGCTGTATCAAGTAAATCTAATCAAATCTAGTAACCCGTACCCTAACTTAATTTGTATAAGAACAGTTTTTTTTTTTTTGGATATTCTCAAGTATTTATTCGTATCCGGAACTCCACACCTGAAAAACCATATCCGGACAAATTACATCACAACGGATTGGACTATCCGATCGAAAACCAGACATTTGACAGACTTACCCAGAATTCAAATTTCTTTCCAATAATATGAAATTTTCAAGATTTATCAGTGCGTAATCATATTAATCCCAATTTTTTTTTTAAATCAATTTTTTTTGCGTCAAAAATCAATGATTGCAATTGTATTAAAATTGTCAAATACCCTATTATTTGATTTGAAATTTATTTTATAGTTTATGGTATTCCATATTTGCTGTTAACAAATAAAAGACAATACACCCCGCTAACAAGGAGGAAAATGAATCCGTTAGTTTATCAAACGATTTAACAGATTAAATTTTACTGTTTTACAATATCCAAAACTTCTGTTTAATTAGTTAATTAATAATGGACTAAATTTATTTGCCAGTTAAGGAGAGGGTAAGGTTAATTCGTACAAAAAAAGGCATGTTTTTGTTATTTTTTTGTGACGACACAGTTAAAATCTCTTTTCTAAAACCAGTGGTACATTAAAGTAAAACATTCGAAAAATATTGCATAAAATTTTCACGAAGAGATATTAAAAAATACAGTAATGACAGCAATTATTCGAACGGGTCTCGGAAAAAAGTAGAATTGCGGTGCCCCTCATCACTTGCTGCTGGATCATCCGAAATAGAAAAAATTCAAGTTCATTCGTTAGATAATAGTTTTCCTCAGGTAACGCTGGGAGGATTTTTCGAAATTTTAATTTTTCACTTTTTTGGAACACTTAGAATGGAAAAACAGGATTTTTGCGAAAAAAATTGTGCTAATTTGTTATTGTAAAATAAAAATTATTAACAAATTTAAAAAAAAAAACTCTCCAACGTTACCTCCTAAATTATGTACAGAAAGAGTGTTCAAAATTTCAAATGGATCGGTGCTGTAGTTTTGAAGTTATAAGGGGCACCGACTTTGAAAACGTGAGCTGGGGGAAAAGGCTTTAAAGTTTTGAACACTTAAAAATCTTGTATAAAACTGATATAGAATACTTACTGCTAAACTAAATTTTGTACCCTATACTAACAAAATATACAGTACAGTTATAAACACGTTAGTACTTCCATTGAAATTTCTATAACTGAGAGAGAGAGAGAGAGAGAGATATAGAGCGAAACATATGCCAAGTAACAACAAAAATGCTAATAACTTCGTTAATTTTGCTCCAATCAACTTGAAATTTTGAGACAATATTCTTAAGATATTATGCATTCAGCTAAAAAAAATAAAAAAAAATGGAAAAAAATTATTTTAATACCTTACCCTGCCCTTAAAAGTGCTTTATAATATTGACCCCAAGATAATAAATTCTGCCTTATATTGTTTCGTTGTAAATTTTTAAAGTTAGATTCATAGATTATTGCAGCCGAATCCTGCAGTGAAGTTCAAGTACTTTGTATAAAGTGTACACCTGAATATTATATCATCTATTATCTGGAAATCCCGGAACTGTTGTATAGGTACGATTTATCCCGGATTTTAGTTATATTATGTGCTGCATGATACGTTGTCCATTTTATTAAATATACCTACGTATATTTTGTTCATTCAAGTGTGCAAATATAAAAATCATGTGACAGATTTTTAATATTTTATTTATTTTTATTATTTTCTGTAAATGTACAACAATGAACAAAAATATAGTTTGAGTCAATGGCATTTGATTTTTACTTCATTTAATTGGAGAAAATAATGTTGCATTGTAAAAGAATTCCATCCACACTTTTCAATATGGTAATAAACCTCAAAAATTGTTGGGAATATATCTGTAGCATGTACTTGAGGATGCGATATACAGTGTCCTTATTAGGAAATTTAAAAATTGTGAAAATTTACATGTTGAAAATATATACGGTATTACGTATATAGATACTTTAAAATTTTAACTAGACTTTTTTTTGAAACTACATTTTTTAAGCTGATCGATATGATACCTCAAGTTCTATTTATCCAATCGACTTCAAATTTGACATAAATACCTACCTTCAAATACCTACCAACAAGGGAAAAAGCCCCATTTTTAACATTTTTCAGGTTAAAATGCAACAAAGCTGTGAGTAGGTGCATAAAATTTACGGATATAAAACCCCAAATACCTGTTTGGCATAAGAAAACGAAAGGTTATCTCACCAAATTACACCGGATCTCACAACTTGTTACTGATAGAGATCTCAATCCCGGTATTAAAAGAAAATAAGGAGAATTTTATTTCGTTGATCGAAATCTCTGAAAGTTCCTGAAGGTGTAGAAAAATGAAAAGAAATGAAATTTTCAAAACAATAACAATTTATTATAAATCCAAAAAAAAGAAATGTTACAGAGTACACAGTGAAAAACTTATCTACAATCCTTCAAAAAAAATTGATAATGTTAATTTATTCTGAAATATTTAAAGTGGTTTCGATGACAGGAAGCCACAATGCTGCAGTCATCGAAACGAAATTGATTGCTTCATAACAGTGTCAAAATAAATCGAAAATATTCGTTTACGAAATATATGAATTTACTGTATAATGAGTTAAATTGGAATCAAATACTTAACGCCAAAAAAATTAAATAAAGGAACAAAACAATACGTTACCGTACCAAGAAAAAAAAAATAAAATAAAATATAATATCACTTAAACTGGTTTCCCCAGGTAAACGTACACAATAACAAAGGTTAAGAAAATTATTAATTACGTGTATACGTTTATATAAAGGTGGACTCCGCCACTGGGTGTGAAAGTGTGCGACATACGATGTTGTAAGAGAAAAAAAATAAAAATAAATTTGACAACTTATTCGAAAAGTACAAGAATTTGTACACCAATTATCAATGAGAAAAAAAGTATTATAAATACACACAATTGATAATGGAAACAAATAAATGTCAATCTAAATTCACAATTGAATAAATTCAATAACACTCACCCAAAATTGTGTGGTGTCAAAGGTGTTATTAAATTATTGAACTATTGATCAAAAAAAAAAAAAAATAATTTACAACATCGTAATATCGAAGCACCTTCACACCAAATCACCAATAATGGTATATTATAAGTACATTTATAAAAAAACGTCTGTAAGAGCCTGAAGGGCTGATCAGACGAGGTAGCTATCGGATATGTTTTTCCGGCTAGCTATCACACCATACTACTTATGCTCAGCAGTTGTCTCTCAAGCTGAACATCGGAGCTAAGGCGTGTGACGTATGTCGCAGGCGCATTACGAATTCTAGAAGGTAATAGAATGTACATACATAATTATATAATTTTAAATAATCGAACAGCAGTGATTGTGGCAAATTGCTAACGTATTTAAGGTTTGTACAGATGCGTACTAATAATATAAAGGGCAATTTGCGACAACGCTGCAAAAATTAAGGATAAAAAATTTTTTTCTTAAGGTACGCGGCAACAACATTTTAGGAAATTTATTCCAGATTCCAAAACTGTCCTTAGATTTTCTGTCCGATCACTGGTTACTGAGATATCGATGGTTAAAGCAAAAGGGATCCTATTGCATTCAAAGTTGGATATCTCCGGAACAATTCAACGTAGAAAAAAATTTAAAAAAGGAAATTGAAGTTGAATAAAGAGGCTATCAAGTCAATACCACGGCTTTACTCTAAAAAAATGTTTCAAGCCTGTAGACCGAAAAAAAAGAGGAAAAAATTTTCAATTTTCAATTTTTGTGTCATTGCTTAGAATTGCTCGATAACTGTCCCTCTTAAAAATTTTTGGATGAAAGATCTCAAAACTAGAATCTTGGAGCTTCAAAATGCTTTTTTTAGCGTCTCGATAGGACCATTTTTCACGTAAATACAACCTTTCAAAAATCACTAAAAATTAACAATTTTTTTTTGCTCCCTTAATTGTTTGTAGTAGTATATTATGTTGCTTTATGGCAGAAACTTCGAATATTGTGAAATTTTAAATTTTACTATTATTTAAAAGTAAAAAACATTAAAACGCAACCTTTTTAGACCAGAATCTTTTTTTCCTGTTTCAGATGAACACAAACCCCAAAATCATGTCAACCAGCACATTACTTTTGCATGACTATATTTCAATCACTTTAAGTTTTTG
This sequence comes from Brachynemurus nebulosus, assembly GCA_035578155.1. Taxonomy (NCBI): domain Eukaryota; kingdom Metazoa; phylum Arthropoda; class Insecta; order Neuroptera; family Myrmeleontidae; genus Brachynemurus; species Brachynemurus nebulosus. The sequence goes on from JAPWDM010000003.1 coordinate 27,539,395, forward strand.
AATTTTTTTGTATGAATTTTTTTTATATGTTCTTAAAATATCTATAAGTAGATGATAAAAAAACGGACAATAAATATACTGAGTTTTCGTTTTTTATTAGTTCCCAAAAAAGATTAAATTTTACTATTTAGACTCTAAGAATACCCTCTTATATTAAAACTAACTGCTGACATGAGGTATACGATATACTAAGGTAGAATTTTATTACCACACAATATTTCAAAAAAATTTAAAAATGTAATGATTACAAAATTTTTAGTATCCATTTTGTGTAAAAATCTTGAATATTTACTACACTATTATGATGTCAAGTATTTAAGAAGTTATAATTTTCACGAAGCTTGTTTGAGACATTATTAGATGCCTGAGAAATTTGATTTCTCTTATGCATTATTGATTTAACGCTATAGTATTTTAAAATAAAAGAAATAGGCGACCATCTCTATTTTTTTCCATTTCCAGCATCAGAACCAAATATCTGTACAATACGGTATAATCTTTGGAGATATAAAAATAAATATAATCCACGGGAAAAAATTATTTTTATTTTTTTTGTCGTTTCATCATTTTAAATTCTATTAAAGCGTAAATTTTCACATCTTTGCATTTCTAATGCCTCTATAGCCTCGTGCGGCGTTCCCACTACTTTTCCCAGGTTGTATTATTGTTTGATGTCCACCATTCTTTCTCGTTTTTGTCACATATTTTTAATAAAACTTTTATCATACTGAGATGCTGGCATAATATAGTTTTTTCGTTCCTTTTTTCCATTTACCCCATGAAAATTTTATTTATTTATGAATAAAGAAATTATTTCGAAAAAAAGAAATATTCTTTTTATGTTCGTTCGGTTTAGAAAAAAAAAGCTAGTGCCTTTGCTTCTTATTTATTTATTTTGACTTGAGATGAATTTATTTCTTTTTAAATTTCTTTTTATAAATTTTTCATATGTTGTTGCAAAAACTAAAGGTCGTATAAATAAGTAAATATATTAGTATCCCACAGTGATGCTATGACCTATTCAAATTCATAAATTAAATAAAAACTAGGTAGATACTTCTGCTTCCGAGATTACTAAAGTAGCGGAAGGATTGTAATCACTTTCGAAGTATGAAAATTTTTTCCGTCTAAAATAAAAATTTACAATTCAAGAGGTTGAAAGAAACTATTTTCATATCCACTAATTGACAGTAAACGATTACTTACGTTCCTAAGAAGGTAAGTAAACGTTTGTGACCTTTTATTTTTTGTAACTATTATAATAACCAGAAAACAGAACAGTAAATGTTGCTTATGTCTTCAAGTTAGCAACATATGATTCAAAAGGTTGAAGAAACTAGTATATCCTTTTAAAATTATTACGTAAGCTATGGTCTATACCAGGCGCGGGCCGTAGGTTGGCCACCCCTGATCTATACCATGTTCTGTTTCCAAACTTAATAATTAATTTTAAAAGGGCAAAAAGTAACAGTGGCTGAAAGAATTTATTATCTAAAGTTCAGTTAATTTTATTATCGTACTGAGAATACCAATAAATGTATGTATTCAGGAATCCCCCTTTTTCTACCTCACCTTCGCTATGAATCGATTGATATTGTTACGTTAAACTTATGATACAATTTCTGGTTGTTACACACAAGGGGATTGTTTTACCGATATCGGTATCGATACATTTCGATACCATATCTATTCTGTATTGTGAGTATAATCATTTCATTCAACGACTAATTTCACAAATCCAATTCACAAAACTATGTAAAATAATAAAGAATTTTCATATTTAATTAAGGTGATTCATATTTAATTAACGTGAGCGTTATTTTATGGTATTTCGTATTTGTAAATATTAAAGCAAATATTTTACTTAACAAAAAGCATCACTTAATTTTTGTTTCCGAGACTACTAAAGTAGCGGAAGCATTGTGATCACTTTTGAAAAATAAAAATTTTTTTTCCTCCAAAATAAAATTTTTTTCTCCAAAATAAAATTTTTTACGCACATTTTACGTTTTAGAGCTTCCTGAACAAATTTGGTTTGGTGTCTGTCCGTCTGTGTGTCACCAGTTTGCACCAAGTGGCATAACTTCTGAACTATTCGATTGTTTTTAATGAAATTTTCAGAAATTATGCAGTTTGGTTCCTAGATAGTCCTCTATGAATTCAATCGAAATCGGAGTAACGGTAGCTACGTTGCTACTATTAATATACTAAATTGTATCAAGTGGCATTACTTTTGAACTATTCCATTCTTTTTTATGAAATTGTCAAAAATTATGTGGTCCGGTTCCTAGATGGTCCCTTAGAAATTCCATTGCATTCAGAGTAATAGTAATCCACGGTGCTACCATGAAATCCCATTAAATGTCAATATCTTATTTACTGCTAGTCCCACTTCGCTCAATTTTTTATGAATCATTTTGTTTAGTTATTTTATTATCTACGTACAATAGTTAAATTCATTACGTGACGTTCAACAGAGAACAACTACAATTTTTGACACAATTTTTCATATCTCAAATACTAAAAATTTGCTGCATGACAAGCTGCTGAATATTTTCATGTTCCCAAATCGACCTTGTATGATAGACTGAAAGGCAAATCGTAATAAGATTCATTTAAATTCAAAATGTTTTATTCTACCCATCAAAAGTTATTTATCTTAGCGGATTTCCAGATTGGAAATTCAGCTATTTTTATCTTTTTATGTCCGATTTTACCCATATGCATGACTGAATGTGATTTATATTGCAAATAAAGCACTGTCCAGATTCGCCCCACACATAGGGGAGAATCTAGACACTACATAACCAAAAAAAAAAAAAAAAATGTTGGCGTACCAGTTTTGATATTTTTATTACTGCCCTATATGCTCGTGATATTAAAGCATTTTATATATTTTTTTAGAATTTTTTAGGTAAACTCTAAAGAATTTATTGCCAAAAAACAAAAAAAAATCGTCCAAATTCGCTTCAACTGACGGTAACTAAATTGTAACAAAAATACAGAAAAGGCAAATCAATTTTGTTTTTTTTAGAATATGAAATGAACTTTGACAATTAAGTTTAATTGGATTTAATGTAATTAGAAGAAAATCGACAGTGAATTCATAAAATAGTCGAAGGAACAGAGCATACGTATTGTAGTCTACAGATACCTACAGAGCGAAAGTTTTTTTTGACAATTAATAAAATTTTCAATAATTATTACAAATTTATTTGACACATTATACAAACAAACAATTGAATGAGTAAATGGACGCTATGAAATCATCCGTCCACTTGGCGTAGGTACGTTGAGGACAACCATGCATATAACAATACGATAACGATATTTATTTAAATTATATTAATTTATGTATATGTACAAATATTGTACATATATCTGCGTATTGTATCGAATAGGTATTATGATGATTCGTTGTCGCAAATATACGTATTACAGTTCAGTGAACCACAAAATGTTTCAATGTTTTATCTTTCTCTATTCTCCTCTTTTTTACTGATAAATAATGTTTATAGGTCCGTTTGTTTGTACAAAATGTTCAAAAATTTATCATTAAATTTGCAACTAATTGTAAGAATTTTTTCAGATTTACTGGAATTCTACATAGATTTCGTATTTATTGTCGAATATAATTGATTTTTTTTTATAATAGACTGCATATTTCAGATTGATATTAGTGTCGGACCGAAACAGGATTTGCAGCCGAAACCGAAACCGAAACTTCGGCCACGGTCTCAGTTTCGACCAAAATCGAAACTTATTTAGATGTGTTAAAATTTTAATTGTATGCTGAAATATAGTGTATACTAGCTGTACCTGCGACGTCGATCGCGAGACGTATTGTTATAAAATCAATGAGAAGTATATAAGTGTAATAATTATACAGAACTTGGTTAGAACAATAGTTTTTGCGTAATGCGTGCACATAGCCAAAATGTTTTTTTTTTTTTATTTTTCCGTGGATGTGGCACATTTTCCCGGAGTAAAAAGTATATTAGATGTTGACCCAGGTAATAAGTTATCACCATAACAAATTTCATCAAAATCCGTTCAATGGCTTTTGCGTAATGTGTGCACATGTTCAAAATGGATTTTCTATTTTCTCGTGGGAATGAATCATTTTCCCAGAGTAAGAAGTCTCTTAGATGTTGACCCAGGTAATAAGTTATCATCATACCAAATTTCATCAAAATCCGTCCAGTAGTTTTGCAAGATGCGTGAACAGACAGACAGACAGACAAAAATTTTAAAAACCGCTGTTTTGATGTCTACGTCGGTAACTATTTAATAAATAGTATTTACTGTAGCAGTACAATTTTCAAAAAATATTCCACGTACAGAAACAGCCTCGTTACAGTTTTATTATATGTATAGATATGAGACACGAACTCACCCGAATGAAGCGCGACAATTCACGAGCATTGAGTTTCAATGCGGTCGAAGTTTCGGCTGATTTTTGGCCGAAACTAGATTTTTTGGCCAAAACTAGCCGAAACCAAAACCGAAACCGAAGGTTCGGTAGGTCACTAATTGATATATAATACAGTCAAAGCTATATCAATGCAACCTTAGCAAGTGCATACACTTAATAAATACGCTTACGGTCATTCAATAAATGCAATATTTCTACTCCCACTCGAGTGTATGTTCGCTGAGTTGTTAGCAATTCAACTCTTGTCTAACTCAGTGTCTAGAATATACTTTTTATTGTTATATTCTATATTCGAGACAAGGAGAGTTTTTATTTGGTTTTTGCTATCTAAATTTACAAAAACGTTCTTAGATAAATTACTCAAATGGTGTTGATATGTTTTTAATTAATATTTTATAACTAATTTCCTAAACTCATCAAAATTAAGTACTGTGGTAACAAAATGGAAACATTTCAAAAAAAATTATTTTGTTTACAGGACGGCCAACCATTTGCTGGCGGTCAAAAAGTGCGTGAGGGCTTCAGTCTGACCCTTGATAAAATTGATCGTCATCACGCTGGAATTTATCAGTGCACAGCCGACAATGGTGTTGGTGAGCCGGTTACAGTTGATATGCAAATTCATGTTTTATGTAAGTAAATTTCAGAAATTTATCCAACAATATAATTCACTTAAACTTCTGTGATTTTATAGATCCTCCAGAAATTAATGTTGAACGTTCCTGGGTGCATTCCGGTGAAGGATACAACGCGCAACTCGTTTGTATTGTGTATGGTGATCCTCAGCCAGAGGTAAGTAAGGTAATGGTTGCAAGGGGTGGACAAGAAAGGCTAAACGTTCCTAACTTTTGTTGCCAGGTTTCATGGTATCAGGATTCATTTCCATTGGACGTAAACGAACGACGTGTTATGGACGTGCGGCATATAAAACATATTTTAACGATCCAAAATGTACAAAGTTCCGATTTTGGAAATTATAGGTAGTAAAAAAAAAAATTGTGTTTTAGATTTTGTATAAAAGTTAAATTCGTGACTTCTTTGTCAATAGTTGTGTGGCTGAAAACTCACTGGGTCGAGCTAAAAAATATATCGAATTATCTGGACGTCCCGGTACGGCAGAATTCAAGAGTGGCCCTCTGAGTCGCGGTCGAGACTCATACAATTTAACATGGGAAGTTAGCAGTTACCTGCCATTAGAAGAAGTTCGTTTACTATATCGAAAAATTAGTGTAAGTACAATTGAGGGTGGAGGGTCCTCCAGAACTATCAAATTTTTCATTTTTTGTTTTGCTTTAAAAGTTCATTTGAATCTTAAGGAATATATTTCTAATGTTTTAATCCTAACAGAAAGATTATCTTAGATAACGATAAACTGCTTTTAACTCTACTTTTCAAGAACTAAAAATTTTAATAGCGTTTTTCTCAAAACAGGTTCTTTTCGCGCCGTGGAACATAAAATGTTATTAAAGTATTAACTTGAAATTTTGTACAGATATTCTTTAAGATATTGACCTTTGCACATACCTAAAATTTTACATATATTATTACTATAAATATTGTTTATAACAACTTGTTTATAAAAAAAAGTGAATTTTTTTTTTTTTTTGATTTTAAATTGTGAAAAAAAAAGATTTTTCTCGTCAGAAATAGGTATGTATATACAAAGCGTAATGACTTATTTTAGTAAAATTTTTTTGTCCAATTGAATTCAGTTGGTTACAAAAGGTCGGGCATTCCACGGCGCAAATTAAAAGAGTCAACTTGGAACAGCTGTAGCGCCGCCATTTTTTCTTTTTTTTGCATAAAAATTTCTGAGTGAATACACCATAACATGTACTATACTATGTAACTTCATTTCACACAATAAATGTATCCAGTTTCTTAAAAAAAATTATTAAAAAACCTGTTGTCTGGAGGACCCTCTCCCCTTAATAAAGAAAATCCTGTGTATTATTATAAATCTTGTTTGTACCTTAGTTAAATGACACCTATCAGTCGCCCGGCAAGTGGCACGATATCGTTTTGACGCCTGTCTCTTCGAAGAATGATGTAAAACATACAATGTCGTACATGATACGAGACCTGGAACCGGACTCAATATTTGAAGCTGTGGTGCAAGCACGGAACCGTTACGGGTGGAATGAAATCAGTGATTTACATCAATTTTATACGCGTGGCTCGGAACCGGAACTATCCGATATGGAATTGATCTCACGATCTTCGTCTACAACAAATATGACATCCAAATTGGCGTTACAAATTTCACTAGAAACAATGTTAATAGTCCAAATGATCAGTTTATTAATACGATTACATATAAGATGATTTGTTTAAATATTGTCGCCATAAGGAAAAGACTATATAAAAATGTATTGTGTGTATTTCGGTTTTATTTTGCAGCGATTTGTGTGATCATTTTGATCTAGGCATCGATGGTACAATGTACAGAATTATGGTAAACGAATAGTGTACTTAGTACAATAGCTTTTGGGCCATAAACGTTCAGCTTTAAATATAGAATAAAATAAAAATTCGTTAAGTGCGTGTTTTTGACACGCACTAAGTTTTTGTAAACTCTATAGTTGTTTGTTAACTCTATAGTTGTTAACTCTACAGCCCTCTTACGTTTATTCAATATGGATGTACAACGCAATAATTATTCAATCACGTGTTCAATTCAATCACACAACGATATTAATACGTCATCTTCGATGACATAATAAATGAAGAACGAACATTGGGATAATAGGTTGAAAAGTTAAACTTCACTCTTAAAAAATCACACAAATATTGAAATTTTTAATATTTACCTCGATAACAATTTTGGATTATTACAAAAATCGTTTTTTAATAACGCATTTTCTTGGCAAGATGTAATAAATTTTTGCTTTCCGGCATTCCCACCACATTTGACACCTTTTTAAAATTGTTAAATTATGATATTCACTCGTCTTGTTCAGGTACCCCTGGTACCAAAGTTTTCCAACTTGTCTTTGAAAGCTAAAACTTAATAATATTTTTAAAGAAAAAAGATATATTTTAATTTTTAGTTTTTGTTCTTTTAGTAGATATGTTTTTGAGTTTTTGGGAGTAAAAACATTTGGTAACCGGTATCACAATCTAAATTCAAATTAAGGAATATTTCAATTTTTATTAAATTCGAGAATGGCCAGTTCATGTTCAAATTAATGACCGGGAGAGTGACAGAGAACGCTAGTGATTCGAAATTGTAAATGCAAAATATAGGTACTTTATTATGAGTCCTTCTGGTATTTCACTGGGTTTTTTAAATCATAGCTTGGGGGTCATTTTTGTAATATCTAGTCAATATTATTAATTTTAGTTAATTTAACCAATTAGTTTGTTAATAGATAGATAATTGACAAATAAATTCAGACTTCAATATTAACTCAGATTTCTTAATGTACTCACTAAATTATTCTAAACCCGTCTTTTTTGTAAATTTGTTAAAAGGTTTGTTTAACCAGCAGTTTTGAATAGTACCAAACTGCCAAGATTATGCATAAAATGGTTTTAATTTTATTAAATAACTAAAACGAACCTAATCCTGACAGTTTGGTTAAGAGGTGAGAGAGTGCAAAGAGTGGGCGAAATTATCAACCTCTCTAAGCCTCGCGTGTGTAAGAAAGACGACAGCTTAAGGGCCTCACATATACAAGCAAGTTGGGTCGTCATGTAAATTTTAAAGACAATTTTTTTGAAAAATCAAAGAAGGAGGCCTTGGTGCCATCCAAATGGGCTGATTAATAAACAAACTTTAAATAAATTTAAATATATATATTGATATATATTTTATTGCTGAACGTTAAATGGTCCTTTTCGGGATACAATTTTTTTAATGAATATAATTATATTCTGTATATTGACCGGATAGAAAAAATTAATTTTATAAAAAAAAAGAAAACTGTGATTGACGTATTTTTTCAATGGCTACTAAAAATAAGAATTATTACGAACTTTAACATTTCTTAAAAAAACAACATAAGTTTACAATTAAGAAAATGACACGTATATGTGAAAATTTTGTAAAATATATTTGTAAATATTAAGAAAATTTAAATTATTAAAATATTAAATGTAATGAAAACCTAACGCAAAATTACTAATAGATATTTTCGTTGCAAGTTATTCTCCTTGCTGATAGATGTCTCACGTTTTCCTATTGATTTTTCCAGTGTTGAAACAAACCAAGTATAAAATGTGATTTAACTAACCGTTCGAGATGTTTTGATTGAAAAAAAAGGTTTTATTTATATTAATATAGATGGCACTGTTGTTATAATAGAAATTTTAATTCAGATTTCTTATTTCGTTGAGAAAATTTTTGGTTATTTAACTTTTTGAAGCCGGATATTTTTTTTTTTGCTTTTGTTATATAACTTAAATAGGAACAGTCAAGCTAAGGTACTCCGTCGAAGAAAAAATGTTTAATGTAGTTATCCTTATTTCAGAAGTTCTAAGAAGCCTGGTTTTAAATATAATTATTTTAAATAAATTTTTTGTATAAATTAACTACAAACACAAAGCAAAACACTTAAATTTTTAAAATTGAGCGATTTATTAACGAAATTTTTAGTAATACAAAGTCAATATTAGAAAAGGCTCCGAAAAAATTTCCAGTTGATTATTTAAATAATAATAATTTTTAATAATTCTTGAAGCGCACACGTCTCGAAGTTTAAATGACATCATAGGGATTTTTCAAGACTATATCTCCGAAAGTACTTTTTAAATTTTATGAAATACATTTTTGATAGTAAAATGAATGAACTTTTATGTCAATATTTAAAAAAAAAAAAACCTTCCAAATTTGAGTTACGGTAAAAAATAATTTCATGCAGATGAAAAAATTGGGGTAAGGGTTTAAATTTTTTTTTTTTTAATTATGGAAGATTTTTTTAATAGCAAAATATGAATGAACAATCCGTTAAATCTAGACTTCTAAAAGCTATTAAATATATGTAAATATGCAAACTTTTTCTTTAAAAACTATTGAATATTTTCTGCATTTATATGAAATTTATTCAAGATTTGGTTTAAATGAGTCAAAATAGTTGAGATTTATTTTAAAAATTTAATTCCTAAAGGGTATTAACTATTTTATATACTATATTTTTCTATTCCACCTGGGGAAAACTTTACTATTAATAAACAGCTTTTCCGATATATGCTGCCATCTGTGTACAGATATCATATTCATTAAACACCAAGATGGCGGTTCCACTTTTTTCTCCTTTTATTGATTTTCCATTTATGTACATTATGACCAATGCAACAAAACTAATCATAACATAAAAAACCAGATTACCAAAAAAGAAACAAAAATATTGTCATAATTTATCAGATATAATCGATATAAATGATGTAAATAATTAAGACTTATTCGAACTAAAAAAAAAAAGAATTATCTATATAAGTATTTAAAGATAAAACAATTTTTCATAGATGGTTTGTCACTGATATTTCGTCCTCAATTTATGAAATAAGTAATTTATTGATTAAATGATATTATATATTTAAAATAAAGTCATTACTTGTCTTAAATGTTTAAAATAATTAACTATTAAAGAAATGAAATAAAAATTATAAGAAAAATTAATTTTGTTTGTATTGCTAAAGAATAAAATGAATTAAAGAAATATTAAATGTAAATACAGTGATTAAAAACATAACTGTAACTTTGGTGTAATAAAATTATTGTAATTAACAAATGAATAATTGCTTCTTGTTTTTTGTTTTTATTTCATAGAAAAAAAAATTGAATATTTGGTTTTTGTTTTTATTTTTGATAAACCAAGAACAAGTTTAATATTTTTTTTTCTTTAAATATCCTTTATTTTATATTTACTAAATTCGAAAATAGAGTCATATGGATGTTGCCGTTGTTACTAAGTGTGTCATACCGTGAAACAGTGATTAATTAACTGGTAATAAAGCGTGACGTCACATCAAAAATCATGATTGATTATTAAACTTTCTTGTTAAAATGAGGGGAGAAATGTTCAGTCTTAAAAAGAATAATAAATAAGTTTGAATCTTTTAATCGATATGTGCAATATGTGACGGACTTTTTTCATTGGTGTTTGCTTTAGGGCGGTATCTTTTTGAAACTGGAAGTAGGGAAATCAATTATTGTTACATCAATCAAACTACTTTACGCGTACAGATGTGCCATCTCTATCTTTTTCTAATAAGGAAAGGTCCCCAGGTGAAACTCGGTATGTGTATAGCACAAACAAAAATAACGGACCCCTATAAATTTTTTAGAGTCCTAATCAGACATAAGTAAAATGTACTATTTTATGTGCCAAATTACGGCTTTGAACAGGAACATGTAAACAAATAGGTTAATCAGTTTTACCAAATCAGTCTTGAATTTAATACACCTCAATAGAGATCTTTGAATATAATATATCTTTTGTGTCTCAAATTCAAATTTTGTCCTAATTTTGAGGCACGATGCCATGTTTTAAATGGTCACAATAGGTCTATGATATTTTTTTCAATTCCAAGACTACAATACATGATTTAGGCATAGTATTATAAAAGACAAATAAAATAACGAATAATTATCCTAAGAATAAAAATAGTTGTGAACTAAATTTTGATTCAGTATTTTAAAAGTATCTCATGATTAAATTAGTTAAATTTTTTACTTTGAGAAGCTAAATAATTCCATGCTGACACAGGCTGTATTATTATATTAGATTGCCCCCGATTATGGAGAAATTTCATTTTAATGTGAGTACAAAATTGTCCCTTAGTGTATCATAGACCCAAAAAGGGCTTAAAATGAACAGCTAGACGGAATTTGGGTAGTAAGATCATAGTAATTATGGGTCACTGGGTAGAAAGATCTTAGTGATTATGGATCAGAAGGTAGTAAGGTCATAGTGATTATGGACCACTGGGTAGTAAAGACATAGTGATTATGGATCACTAAAATCGCAAAATAAGTTTTGATTCTTGGTAACGTTTGAGTGGAATGGTCTCCTTCATGCGTTTGTTTTTAGCTTTTACTTATAAATACATTCTATTAGTCATTAGAATGGGACAAAAAAATTAGTTCCGGCGACATTTCTATTTTAGAATTGTTTAGGGAGCGAAGTCAATTATTATGAAAAATATTTCGTACAGAATTCCGGAATATCTGATTTAAAAATAATTGAAGCCGTAATTCAGATATTTTTACATTTTATTTTTAAAATAAGTATAAAAACAGTTCTAAGATATAAAATGTATATGAACGACATTATATAAAATACTAAAATGGAAACACAATAGACGCCTGGATGAAGCTGGGATGGGCTGCTAGTTTAAAATTATAAAGAAATTCAAAATTGTGGGAAAAGGCAGACCTTTATAATTATTGTGCATGATTAACAGTACGTAATGTACAATTTGTTTGATTTATCCAAAGTATATTTGATGTAATATAGCTTCATACAATTTCAATGATATTTAAATAATTTTTTTAATTTTTATAATTTTAAATTATCTGGAATCGAAAAAAAAAATTATATAGGAATACGCCACGGGACTAAAGTATTTTTTTTTTATGCCTCAAGTGAATTGTCACCCCTGGGCCTGAAAACCTTTCGTTGTAAGTCCTTCATTAGAGCATTTAAAATTTGAACTGATCATGGTGTATGGTTTATGAGATTGTTTTTTAAATTACCTGTAACACCCAGCTAATAATGTTGTCTCCAAATTTAATAAAGAAGAAGAATAGATAAATGCCTAAATAAAGATCAATTTAGTAAAAAAAATTTAATATATATACTTGAGTAATTTATATTTTAAACATTGAGAACGGAACGTCCATTCTTTATTACGAATTAATTTTATTATAAAATGTACTTTTGCAATGTAATTACAAATAAAAGAAAAAAAAAAACTAAAAATAATTAAACACACCACCAGCAGAGAGTACCATGCTACTTCCTTATACTCATGAAAAACTTAATTTTTAAAATAATTTTATGTTTAAACTCCTTCTTATTTTAAATTTCGTGCCTTATCATATTATAAATTACATAATTCCAACCAAGAGTAACTTTACGCATGCACAGTAATTATTATTACCTACTCTAATTGTATTGAAATTTATAGGGGACCATATTTTATAGTCAAACCCCCAAATACTCTCTCAAGATCTAAAAGAAATGGGACTAGTACGTAAATAAGATATCAAATATTAATGGGATTTCACGGTATCGGCATAGCTCTCGTAACTCCAGTTGTGATGGAATTCATAAGAGACCATTCAGGAACCGAATGGTACAATTTTTAAAAAAAATCAAAATGTTCAAGTAGCTCTAAAACATTATGTGCGTGTGAAAATTTTCATTTTGGACGGAGAAAAAAATTTCATATTTTAAAAGTGAACACAATGCTTCTGTTGTTACTTTAGTAATCTCGGATGATAAACAAAGGATAGAAAAGATATTTAGGAAAAATTCGCAACTTTAATTTGCCACAATTCCTAGACTTTTTTAAATTTAATATGTACTTAATCTCTAAAACGCCAAACACCTTAAGTAACAAAAATATTCTTTGATCTTGAACGAAAGATACGTTCTGATTTAATATTCTTGGCGTGTTGAAGACAAATTTTATATTGCTTTATCTTTAAATTAAATTTTTACCCCTGAATACTGAATTCCTTCATTTTATTGTTTAAGTTAGAAAAAAATTTATAGTCTCGTGTTATAAAAAAAAGTATTGTTTTATATTAAAAAGTCATAAATTATAATAATCTACATATTGGGGGAAACATTGATAGCTCCAGAAAGAAAATCTTTATTAGCTCCTTACAATGTATTGTTAAATTTTTTTAAGTGTTTTCATACAAATTTCAATACATATATTGAATATCACCCAGAGGGAATTTCCTTAAAGTATTCATTCAGTGGCGTGCAAATATTAAGAAAAAATTAAGGGGAAAAAGTGCTCATAATAACAAAAGTGTGTAGAAGAAACAATTTATTCAAAAATTACACAAAAATGATTTTCCGTGAGCTCAATAGTTGAAAGAATAATAAAATATAGGTAACTCCCGAAGAACACGGTACTTGAAAAACACGAGTTTCGAAGAGCACCGATGCTTTTACCCGATTCAAACGGTTTCACACTACACGATTTTCGAGTAATTCTTTTAAAAAAAGAATAAAATATTTAAGAATTATTTCTAAATATGTCATATAATTCGTAACTTTTATTTTATACACTTGAAACGGAATTCCGTTTTTGGTAGTTTCGAACAACACGGTTTCAACGAATACGGTATCAATTAATCGTGTTCCTCGTGGGGTATCTGTAACCTATTTAACACTGTACAAAGTTTGTGAGGGAATAGCTTATAAATAAACAAACGAGATGCGGTATCAACTAGAACTGATTTTTGCAGTTTCGTTGACCTCGATTTTGATGATTGTTTATTCTTAATACATTTTGTAAGTTATGATTCAAGATGATATAAAACGTATATTTTTAAACATAAAATAAATGTAATCAAGTTACATTTTCTCATAAAATCGAATTTTCCAATTTTTATTCATAATTTTCTAAAATCATATCGACTTGTGAATAGTGTTATTAGATGCGGCATCAGGAAAATACTGACACGAAAAAAGATATTCTCTTCGATCTAGTTGAATTTTTCAAAATATCCCATGTTTTGTTCAAAGTTGAATTTCTGGACTTGTCATTTGAAGCACCTTTGTAGGGTGGCCAGATTTGATAAAATTAAAAATGTACCTTCCGTACCTAATTAAAAATGTGTAACCAATTTTTAGAAACGAATATTAATTTCTACAATAGTTTTACCAAACAAATAAAATTGCTGTTATTGAGGGATTTTGATGTTTCATTATTTTCGCTAAAAACGTAGCCACGTTTACTCAAAAGCAATACGACATCATGACACTTTGAGGCCTTTATTATCGGGTAGACACGGTTCAAATATTCTAAGATACTCCGGCTTTGATCTTGTTTCACCAAAGCAACATAGTAAAACAACTTCTTTTATTTGGGGGTTCACTTGGTCTTCATTTCTGGTACCCAAATCAACTTATTTTATCTGAACCACTTGAACGGTTGAGGGAAAATACGGTGGCTGGCATCATTGTCAGTGTCATACCAACCACTAGTACGGGTAAAAACGATCCCACTAAATGAAGTTTTCTCCTGATTCAATTCTGACAGAAATCGCAAATATGCTGTACGTTTTTATCAAGTACGTTGAGAGGTGCATTGAGCGTGAACCCAAAGAATATATTTTTTTTCGTTTTCTGTTGGTTAGGCGCGCAACAGCTAAGGTCATATATGCACCGTTTTTGGCGAAGTACTATAGTTTTTGGTTGTGGTATTATATTTACCAAATACTATTTACCAATTACTAAATAACCAAGTAGGTATTATGGTTATTTTAAATGAAATGAAAGTAGTGTGATTGATGTAGGATGATAGATCTCCCCCGGTTGGATGTGAACTCACGATCTACCAGACAATAAGTAGAGTTAAGGGTGCTACACACGATCAGTTTTAACTGACAGTTTTCACTGAACAGTTCAAACTGACAGAGAAAACTGATCGTGTGTAGGCAAAAAATGACAGTTTTTTTCCTATCAGTTAAAACTGATAAAATATTTCAACACATATTTTTTAACAGAACTGATGGAACTAATCAGTTTCAACTGAGCGTGTGTAGGTAAATTCTCATTAGTTGTATTGCGATCTGAACAAACGCATATCCTAATCAACGCATACCTACTATATGCTGGGTGTATAGTGATGGAAAATGACTGTTGGGTTTGTTGCGAGGACATTTGTAGATTTCAAAGATAGAACCTGCCCTATTTCCGTGCGTGTTTCTCTGTGATATTTAAAAATTAACTAATAAGAATATCGTATTTTTCACGTGAGCACCTATTTACCATCCCTAATAGTAGACAAAAGTGGTGGTAAACGCATTACATCTTGTAAGGTACTGATGTGTCCTCAGTTTTAACTGACAGCTTTAATATGAACATGTGTAGGCACAGGCACGTCAGTTTTAACTGTCAGTTGTAACTGACAGTTTTCACTGTCAGTTAAAACTGATCGTGTGTAGCGGCCTTAACTAACCAGCAGACCAACTGGGGGTTAAGAGTATATTTAATACACTGAAATCAAAGTTCATTATCTTTTTCATAATTTTGGCATTTTTATTCAAGTTGATGTCACAAGATATTTAAAGACAAGTAAAAGTCTGAAAAAAGTACTGTTTTCCGAATCAAGAAGAAAAATAGACCTATCAATAATAAATCATTGGTGATTTTCAAAAAGACAACCGGTATTTTTTTCATAAAATTTATGTAAATATCTTAGAAGTTTAACAAAAATTTATCAAAGCCAATCTTATGAAAGTTATGTCATAAAATAATACCTACCGACCATACGAATATACGAGTAACTAAATACATATTGTATATAGGCATTCCTCACGACTTTGTATCGGGGAGGTCGTAAAAATGAATTATGATCGCATATCATAAATTCTTTTTGTTCAAACAAAGCAAGCAATATGATATATGAATAGAAAATACACTTTAAGCCGCCTCGCCTCGCCGCCGGTTGCCTCGTGTTAGCCTAGCTGTTTTACGTCCGCCAAACATAAAAAAAAATTTAAGTGTATAAAATGAAAAACTAACAATTTGTGAGACATAAATAAAAATATTGAGAATTATGTTTAAATTTTACGATATTATATCCGGCCTCTTTTGTCGTCATTTCATTTCAAGTGGTTTTCAAACTTTAAGTGATCGTTGTGAACTATCAAATAAAAATGTTGCATGTACCAAGGTAATTTTTGGTAATGTTGAAGGAATAATAATGATTTTGGCAAATGTGAAGGTATTTTATGGGTATAATTTTATTTTTTTCATTTCACAAAATTTTTATTTAGTTTGAAATGTAAATATTTTTGGTCGAGGTTGAAATGCTAAGAAAATGAAAGAAGGTGCTATTGATTGGTTGTTTCTGTTGTGAAGTTAAACTTGTTATACCACGTTTCAGCCAAATTTTGGAAAATATACTTGTAGTGTTGATCGTAGAATTTTGACGTATCACACAAGGGACAGCGTAACAAACACAGAAGATTCCGTATGATTTTGACCAGATCCTGGTAGGAATCTAATTAAGAATCTAATTAGCGTTTGTTAGTTTGGTTAACGGTTTGGCATAAATTTCTATGGGGCTTTACATAAACAAGTAATTGTTATTCTTATCTAAACAGCTTAATCTTACATTTAATTTTACGAATAAGGCTTTGATTCATTAGTAGTTTCGTATTTAAGATTACTAAATAAAAGGCAGATAAAGATTCAGACGATTCAAAGGATACCCCCCGCCCCAAACGAAAAACAAACAAACACTAATTTTTGTCCCTTTTGGAGACTTCATACATTTTATTTAAAAGTGGGCATAATTCATTTTTTTGAGATATGGCGAGTTAAACTCGTTATTTTATCTATTCACGCCAAGGCGAATCCCAAGGGCGTCCTGCGTTGGAGATGTAAAAAGAATTAAAAATATTTTTGATAAAATATCATGATAAATTCCGAAAGAACGGAAGATTTTCAAAGCAAATGACACACTTTGCGTATTCAAGAATCTTGAACATAATGAACGAGATTGCCAAGAATGTTGGATTTATACGAGTACTGCCGTGAACAGGTCAGCGAACAGATTCGGCTTGTCATACCTAAAAAATAAAACTATGCTCAGCTTGAAATTCTGTCTATTTTAAAGTACCACCATAAACTATTATTTAGACCACTTTTGAATTTAATTCATGAAGTTTGCGAAAGGGTTTGTGTATTTATCGTCAATTAAAAAAAAAAATTAAAAAAAAAAAAAGATTAAATGTTTGCTTTTTATAATATGTTTACAAATTCAAATTAATTTAAGGCATAATGTAATATTTATTGAGCAAAATAAAAATATAATTTACATTTATCTGAATTTTTCACAATATGTATACCTATGTTAAATCCCTTAGCATTAAGGAAATATATAGAGAAAAAAAACAGAGTCAAACCAAAATAAAATTTCAACGGGCCTATATATGTGTATGGCTGTTTGTGTGTATATTATATAAACTAATAATAGAAACTCATTAATAATACATTGAGCTAGAGATAATACAAAATAAATTTCTTTTTCCAACTTTTTTCTCTCTTCGGTGCCCAGTATTTTTGTATTGTTAAAATAAATATATTTATAAACTGTGCCAACAGTGGCACACGAGTACACAAAAAAGAAATGTACCCAGGAGAAAATAGAACCAACAATATTCAACTTACAGGATGAGCCAAAATTAAATAATACGACGAAAAATGTCTTTTATTTCTCCCCGGAAATAAAACGCACAGTTTTCCGTATATCATTTTATTTATTTTTAATGTGCCGTACCAAAATTGAAAAAATGGAACACCTATGGAATCACTTCGGCGCCCGTCCGTCTGCTGCAGATTCACAGATTTTGGCTCTGAAACTATCTAATGTAGAGTGTGGTAGCCAAATTGTAGATATGAAGCTAAATTTCGGTTCTGGGGTTGAATTTCTAGGATAACCGGAAAAGTGGGAAAACTTTTTCTCTACGAGCATAGAGTAAAATTTTAATGGAAAAAGTATTAAAAACGAATTCAATAATATATACCTATAACTGTATTTTTTGTAAATATTTTTTTTGGGGGGAGGGGAAGGTGGGGGTGCTGTCCTCGGCCATTATCATCAGAACGATCGCTCAGATAAACCTGAAACTATTCACGGATACTAAGAATTTTCTTACGCAATTTCCTTGGTACATAAAAAGAATAATTAAGGACACATTTTGCTTTGATCAAGAAATCCGTAATTTATTGTGAATCTTTTAGAGAATGAATTGTAGAAATTAAAGTCGATGGAAGGGATAATTGATTAATTTACATGCGAAAAATATAATAATTTCTGAACACTAATAAGCATAGGTTACTGTTATCTATTTTCATGTTTGTTAGCGTATTCATAGCAATAACGGATCCGAAATATCCAAAGAAATTAACAAAAATTTTTAAGTAATTTTCTGATTTAAAGTAAGCATAAATAGGACAAAATAAAAATGTGATCCTTTTACCAACAACTGATAGTACGGAACACTATTTATGCAAGTACAATCTGCACCTGACGACCTTTTTTTTTTAATTTAGAAAACTAACATTATTTCAGGACATTCATTTTTATTAAATTAATAAAATCACGATAAAAAAGAATCCATTTAATTCAGTTTATAATTACACTAGTAGGAATTTTGCGCTATACATTTTTAAAGACCATTCAGTGGATAACAATCATAATGTTCTGATGTAGTTGAAATAGTTATCGAACCATGTCGCTTGCTATTACTACAGGTTCGAAGCCGTGGGTACCATTTTCAAAAAAAGTTTCAAACAGTAGCACAGGACACCTTCTACTTTAGCTTTTTTAAACATTAAATTTATCATTTCAACTGAGCGTCTACTATCACGGAGAGAAAATTCATACAAAAATTACTGTGCTCAGCACTACAATCGACGTGTAAAAGCCAAACATATTCAATTTTGTACGGTAAAAAAATAAAATTATAATTAATCATAGACAATTTAAAGGATAGAATATTATTTCCGTAATATTAGGTCCGTAAAATTTGTAAAACAGCACAGTAAAAAGTTCCATTCCCGACAAAAAAATATTTTTTAATTGTCTTTCTTACAAAAATTACCATGCTGTCTTATAATATTTCAAATGCTATTTGCTAATAGTAGAAAGAAAGAAAGAGAGGGTATCAACGCTGTTACATAGCCAGGCAGGCTGCAGAAGGTATCAACACAATCATACATGAAGGTCACATCGCCAGGCTGGTGTGGCAAGCAACATAGCCAGGCTGGTGTGGTGTGATGTGCAAACACTAAACAGTATTCATTAGAATGTCTTGCAGGACGGTCACCGTTTAATTCATCATTTTGTTACTTCACTATCTTCAGTATTAGACTATATTGTTGCCAATCATTTTGTATGCATCGATTGTTCCTCAGTGTGTACAGCCCAAGTTACATAAGGTTGCGGGACAGATGCGCAATTGAAAGAGTACGACAACAAGAATTAAACTATAACATATATGTATAAGAGTGTGATAGAAGTTGTGTTAGCACATTAAATTTTACCATGCTAGCACAACAATTTTAATACTTTTTACGTATTAATTAGTAAAAAGTATTACGTATTGTAATACTTTTTACGTTTCAATTTAATAATATTTCCAGGATCGTAAAATATTTTTTACTTTGGTCGTCGATTGCGCACGCATTATAAGAGAGCATAGTAATTTTTCTGAAATTTTATCTACAAAAATTATATGATTTTTCTCTCCGTGTAGGTCAGCATGCGTGGTGCCGCATAAATTGGCAATTAGGATTGATTTATGTAATTATTACTATTTAACAAATCATGTTTTATTAGTAAAATTTTAAATACTTTAATATAAATTTCGATTATATTAGCCATTTATATTAATTCGAAATAATGAAAATATCTTCTAAGCCAATTTCATGGACTAGCTTCCATAGGAGATTAAGGAATATTTAAATAATTCGTAAATCTTCAATGTAAAAACTTTTTGATAGATTTGAGCGTTACTTTATGGTATTCCATTTTAAAAAATAAAAAGATAATTTTTATTTTACCAATTCCACTTTATTTAAAGTTTTAAATATCTGTGACTGTTCGTCAATGGCCATACGGGCCGAAACATGTCACAGACATTTAAAACTTTAAATAAAGTGGTATTAGTAAAGTAAAAATTGTCTTTTTATTTGTAAAAACTTTTCTTCATTAAGTTTCCTAATATTTCTCGGTATATTTCAGGGCTTCTTCAGTGACTACATAATAGCAAAGTAATAATAAAATTAGTATCATTTACAACTTTTATTGTATAACTTAAATCTAATTCTTAGATTTTTATATGATTTCAGATGGAAAAACCATATTAAAAACTATTTAAAATCAGAAAACTCATCTTTATTTTTAGTAAAATTTTCTTTGATTTGATAATATACCCCGTTTCAAATACAATTGAGCATGAGTTGTCGTTAAAAAATTAAATAATTGTTATATTCGAAACAAATCAATCTTCTATTCTTTTCTAAAAACAAACTGCAAATTTAAAATTTACGCATTTGCATAAATAAAAGAGATAAAGCTAGGAAAACGGAAATTCCTTAAATTGGCAAGTGATGAAACATGGTTAAATTTAAGTGAAATGGATTATATTCTGAATAAATATTTATTCTTTTAACAAACATTAATTTCGCAATATTGCTGGAATGAGTAATTTTTATAAAATCAAAAAACCAAAAGTGAATATATTAAGAAAGAATATCTATTGATTCAGAATGAAGTTTCACTTATTACTTAAAGAAAAAAGTAGCTAAATATTAACCTAGAGTCAAGAAGTAGATCATTAGTTTTTATCATTGCCCTGAATCATGTATGGGTCCCCGATCAAGTAAAATTTCGTGTCGTTGTCTCAAACTTTTAATAAAATAAACTTGCACACTAACGTAATTTCCATACCATTATTGAAATATCTACGACGGTTAATTTAAAATAAACAAAAGGCTAATTTTCTCTAATGGATTTTACAAAGAATTTTAAAGATAAAAGTTTGATTCAAATAAAACACACTCTGTATGAGATTATTATATTTAATATATAAAGATATCATTGAAGTTTTAAGAAACTCTCCAAAAATAATGTTAACAACAAATCTTTACCCAGAAAGTTCTCAATGAGTGAATAACATGATCCAGTGAATATATCTTCTTCATCATTTCCCGTAGACATTTCATTTCATCTACATCCCGCTGAATACGACCCAGATATCTTATATGTATGTATATCCGTTGTATGTACAGTTTTAATAGAATTGGCAACGAAGAAAAGAAGTTTTACACCGAAAACCGAAAAACTGATGAAATTGTACATGCATAAGTCATAAGAGTATAAGAACAAAACAAAAGTTTCCTCATACAGTTTTTCTTGTCAAAACTTATAACACACATACCACCATAATACAGTAATCAACAAAATAATTGGCACACAGAAAGCGAAAATTGTAAATTTTATAATTTTAAGACGAGTTATCTGTTGAGGTATGATTTCATCTTGCCCAACAGTGTAGTAATTTTTTTATCCATAACTGTACATATTGAATAAGACCCATCGGAGTTGTTTGGTTTATAATATAATGAAGTTTGGCATTTTAGTTTTTATATAGTACCTACTAGGAGTAGTCGCAAGTTGATTGACTTTAATTCTAACACTTTTAGTTATCAAAAGGTTATAATGTCTACGACGACTAAAGGTGCTTTTGGGTGAACGCACCAAAAATGGATAAAATAGACCACCGAACCACAAATATTGTAGTATGGTCCATATTACTGATATAGAAAAGAATAGAATATTGATTTGTTTCGAATATAGTAATTATTTAATTTTTTAACGATGACTCATAATCAATTGTATTTGAAACAGGGTATATTTTACAAGGTTAAATATTTTCTTTATTATTTACATATCTCATGGAGAACCATATAGGTAGGTAGGGAATATATTCCCAAATAAAATATTTTTGTTCCGAATTAGCTAAACATAACATCTTCTAAAACGACTAATAGATATTCAGGTGGTCTAGGAGCCACTGTTAAGTTAGGCCACTGTTATTTCTATTGAAAGCTGAGGTGGAAGTGGGATTAAGAGAATTGTGTGCATGAAAGAACTTACCGTTGTCAGTGCTTATTTATTTACATTATATTTAAGTGTAGTACTTAAGGTTTAAATCCCCAAAAAATTTTATTGTTAAACTGCGGATAAGCTGAAGAAATTTTTACTGCATTGTGTTTACAAAGTTTACATTTAAAAGAAGGACCACATGAAATAAGTGGATTCGGAGACCCTTGCTCTCACAAAACGTCAGAAGGAACACTACCTTCTACTTTCTGTAATCAGCAGTGTGCACTTCTGAGCATGTTAGGCCACTTAGCACTCACTCGTTCGATGGTAGTAGATGAGCGTAGATCAATTGTTTTGATCACGTTTTGATTGTTATGGTCATTGTTACCACCATCGCACGAAGCCACATATTCGACACCACGCAACACACCTCAGATCACTCACACACACAAGACAGATCACACAAATACAAACTAAACCCAGTGCACTTATATAACATATTTTCTATCCTTTTTTGGTTACATTGGTTTCAGTAATATAGAGATAGCACTCTGAATTCTGTGCTTGCTCTACTAGTTAGCAGGTGTCAGTACCTTAAACACTCTCGCTGGTTTAAACTAATTAAGTAATTATGTAGGCATCTCCATAAAATTTTTAAAGTTTTAATTACTTCTTAATCAACGGTAATGGCCGGATACTTTCAGTATTTAAGATGGAATTTCACAAAGTACTTTCAACATTGAATTCTGTACAAAATATTAGGACAATATGTAAACGTTCTGATTTTTGAAAATGTAATTTTTTCTGAACATAAAAAAAAAAAACTTTCTTAATGTCCTGATGAATGAAGAAAACGTTTTCACTACTAATTATTTAGGTTGTACTGTAATGCGAATATTTTTAACCCTCCAATACCTTTACCTTTTTTAATATTTGACAGTTTACATACATAATCACAATTTTTATTAAAAAACGCAAATTAACAAAATATTATTGGCGTTGGGAAAACACCAATTTACTAGAAATCAATTATGAAAAAATTTCCCATTTCATGCAGGTAATTATAACGACGATAAATGTAGTATTAAAA
This sequence comes from Brachynemurus nebulosus, assembly GCA_035578155.1. Lineage (NCBI taxonomy): Eukaryota > Metazoa > Arthropoda > Insecta > Neuroptera > Myrmeleontidae > Brachynemurus > Brachynemurus nebulosus. The sequence continues at coordinate 27,562,731 of JAPWDM010000003.1, forward strand.
ATACTTAATAACATAGTTTACAACAAAATGAACGTTGGTAATAACAAGTGTACATCGCACATTGAATCAATTGTCACGCACACAAGCGATTGAGGCAAATTTGTATTATTTTCCTTATTTTTCTTCTTTTAACTTTTTTTATAGTTTATGTCAAAACATACAAATGTAACGTAATGTTTTCTTTCGAGAGTCATTCAAAGAGGGCAAACCAAATACTATTTTATAATTATGTACATATGTGGAAGCATGGCTTCATTTATTTTTGGCTCTAAAAAAGAAAATAAAAATAAAAATAAAAACAGTTGTCCGATGTTAATGGTTTTTTTACCCACGATGGAATGGAAAAGGTATATATGCGTTTGCGGTAAGAAGTGTGTATGTTTGACTGTTGTCTCCAAAATGGTTTAACCAATTTCAATGAGGTTTTTTTATTTGAAATCTGGAAATTCCGCGATGATTCTTAGCTAGATTTGACGAAAATTGATTCAACAATTTCCAAAATATTCCAGGATTTCCATTAATAAAAATAAAATTTTAAATTTTAAAAAACCACTTCAAAATCTGGTAAGTTAATTTTTAACTATAGTTGGAACGAACACTGTTCTAGCGATTTCCAGGATATTTTGGAACTTTCGGATTAAAAATCAGCAAAAAAAGTTTTTAAAGTGTATATTAAAAGCTGGTATTTGGATGGTTCTTAACGTGGTTTGATAAAAATGAGTCCAATCGACTCCAAGATAAAAGAAAAATTAAAAAATTAGCGAACCACTTTGAAAATTGATAATTACGATATGGCTCGTAGCTAGGTTTGGTGAAAATAGGTCAACCGTTTTCAAGATATTCAAGAATTCCCAGGACTTAGCAATTTTTATAAACCCTACTTTGAAATTAATTATGGGATTGCAGATAGGATAAACATGAATCAGCTGTTCCCAGGATATTTCAGGATTTTCAGGATAAAAACAAAATTAAAGTCTTAAAAACATACTTTTAAAGCTTTGAACCTTTTTAGAGATTTTTTCGTTGTAAGTTCTAAACTTTCTTATTTAAAATTATGGAAAACTATCAATTGTTTAAAAGTTTCCTTTGTTATTTGGTACGTATGTGTTCTTGTAAGTGTTTGAGTACATACTGCGATAAAACTGAGCAAAATAAATACTTTTTCATGAGTAAAAAGATCTATATCTCGTTTCGTTTTCGAGATATCGAGCGCCAGTACAGAAAGAAAAGAAAATATGTAAGCCAAAAAACTTAATGCGATTAGACTTTAGCCCCGTATGTCACCTAGAGTCTCAAGTTCATTACGATAAAAAATAAAATTTTGGTGTTATAAATTGGTTTTCATTACAGTCAGGTCTATTCTAAGATGAAATAAATTTGTCTCCTTTTGCTGTAATTATATCAATTTTGGAACATTTTCTACACCCCAATAATACACATACTTGTCATTCAAAATTATACAGAAAAAAAATGAAATACCTTATGTATGTCTGTTACATATTCGCTCTAATATAGTCACGACCAAACATATACCACCACCTTATATAACATACGTGTGCGATAAATTTAACACACACACTAGTGAAGTAAACGGTAGGTACCTAAGTAAGTAATGTTACCTTACACGCGATTATGTGCTAAAGAGTAATATGAAATTATAATTAATTACAAGATAACGAGCGAATGTATGTATGTATGTACGTACTTGGAGGTTCTTGTATGGCTGAAGTTGAAGTAAACATTTAAGTTTTGGGACACATACAAAATAACGACAAAATGATTCATTATTTGAACGCTCGCGCTCGCTAAATACATGAAATTTACTTTTTGAAAGCACTTAATGCCGTGATAAGTCAAAAAACTGTAGCACAAATATCCAAATTCAGTTGTACTTACACCTTGGCGATACGACATGTACGACATGCCACATCGCTTGAGTACATTTAAACTGTGTTGTAAAGCGCCACAGCATACGTGTCGTGCAACATTCACGATCAATTCAGAAATTGCAAATTTTTGAAGCAACGGTAATTTAAATAGTGTGCATTATCGGGAATTTTATTTTACAATAGAATTATAAATTAAAAAGAAAGGTCATCCTGAAAAAGTATAATACAAGCCACATCAGAAATTTGACATGGAAAGCTATTGCCGGCGAATTGAAAGATGAAGACAACAATTTAAATTGATTTTTAGTTACGGCGGCCATCTTTTTTTTTTTTTACAAAGGACGGTTATTTCAGCTTTGTGATTTTTTAGTTTATCTTTTCCTTAAAAAAATTAGACATCTGCTTTACGTCTCTCCTTCCAAAGAATTCTTTAAATTTTGATTGATATTACGATAATTCTATATGCTACTATCGTACTATATCGAACATTACAAAAAATTGCATGGATGTATTCAGTATTTCCTCTGTTTTACTTTCTTCACTTCTGAAATACTAATACAGTTCCATAATATCCTCCTTATTTGAAAATCCCACACTGACTTATAATAAAAGAAATCTCTTTTTAAAATGAGTCCTATCTTTCATAAAGTATAGATGTACCTACAGGCATTATATCTTACGATAATTGTTACATGTCGTATCGCTTAGATGTGCAGCTGGTCTAGCATGAAACTATCAACAAAATTTTGACCTACAGTGATAATACTGGGTGGGCCAAATAAGACCTACCAAAGTTAAACACAAATAACATTTTTATTTTTTGATATAATTATTTTTTTCTTTTTGTAGGTTATAACTGAATTCTTGGAAATTTATTATGGAACCATACAGTACAAGACAACGGGTTAAAATTATCGATTTTTTCTATTCTTGTCAACGATCAATTGTTATGACGGTTTTAATTCAATTTTAATTCAAGATCGTCCCAATCTTTAAATATCGTAGTCGTTGTTGGTGGTCTTGCGGTAGCAGTGTTTGCACAATAGGGTATTTTCCAAATTGTTGAAAGCTGCTTATATTTAAAGATTGGGACGAACGATATTTAAAGATTGGGGCGATCTTGAATTAAAATATTGTTCATATTTACGCTCCGTCTTAACAATTGATTGTTGACAAGAATAGAAAAAATCGATAATTTTAACCCGTTGTCTTGTACCGTATGGTTCCATAATAAATTTCCAAGAATTCAGTTATAACCTACAAAAAGAAAAAAATAATTAGATCAAAAAATAAAAAAGTTATTTGTGTTTAACATTGGTAAGTCTTATTTGACCCACCCAGTATTTGCTGTGGCTATCATCCGATATTTAAATTAGAAAATAGTACTTTGAACTTATTAGTATCATCACTATTAAATATGTTGCTATACTTACGAAGCATTAGGTAAAATTCAAAGTAAAAATTTAATACTGATGTTATCGTTAATGAGAATAATAGCAAAATGAGTTGATTGTGACGGAAGTCATCTTTTTTGATTTATGATATTTTGTGAAAATACTGGTAATAAGCCTTAATCGCACACGCTTGCATTTTTTAAGGGTGAGAGGAAGGCGTCACCATATTTTATGGCTAAGCAAGCCCACTAAGGCTGCTGCAACACCGAGGGTCACTAGAGCCCCTTCTATTTAAATCCGGAATTTAGCCTTACTTGGCCCAATTTTGCGAAATATTTTTAGACATATATTTATTAATTTAAAGGCTTAGATTTCAAAAATCTATGTCTCATTTTGGTCCAAGGTCGCGATTTGTATATTTTTATAGGTCATTTAGAAATTCCTGCAAATATCTTCTTCTAAACACCGTGTTTTGGTGAGCTACATGCACTATCTTATGGAGCTCTTAGAACCCTACATGCATATATATATATATATATATATATATATATATATATATATATATATATATATATATATATATATATATATATATATATATATATATATATATATATATATATATATATATATACTTATGCATTTGGGGGGAAGGAAAGTGGAAAATCGAGAAAAGCCCAAAATTGAACATTTTTGGTACAACTCGAAAACGCAAAGCTACCTTGACCTAATGTTGCAGCTATGGAATACATGTGTAAGGGCGAACCCTACCATGGCACTCCCGACTCAGGTTGGACCTTACGCAGATTCATCTATATTATCCGGGGGGGGGGGGGTCCTTTATTAAGATACTACCGTTAAATCCATACAAGATTATAGGAAACCAGTTGGAATTTTTTTTAAAATCTAAATATATGCCCCTTTGACATAATCCGACAAAATACTAACGAAACGATTTACTAGTCATCTTAATAGTAGTATATTATATTATAATTTCGGTACTTAGTACACTATTTTAATTAAACATTAAGAGGGAACATTTGTTTCTTTTCTCTTGGTTGGGCAGAACACGAAATAGAAAGTAACAGAAAACTTCTGATTGAATTTTTGTTACAAAACGTTGCGTTTTTGTTATTTTCTTTACTTTTTTTTTAATTAGAAATTTATTTAAATTTCAACAACCGTCCGTTGTTCCCGTTTTGTTAACGAAATAAATGAATGCGTGTATTTTTTTTTTTTTTTTGTTAATTAAAAAACAAAAGTGGTCGTTTTACAGTAGTGGGCATATTAGTGATAACAATTGTAGAAGTGACAAAAATTTGATAGTGAATGTTAAAAGTAATTGCAGGGGTGATTCACTTATATCCAGTGATGCTGATCATTAAAACCGAAATTCCCGATGAGCCGCATTTCAGTAAATTAATTTTCAAAAATATCCTGCTTTCTAATTATAATTTTTACTAAAATTATAGACTTACTGTATTGTTATTCTATAGAAGTAACAACTGAGATTAAACTTTCTAGAAATATGAATTTTTTTAACGGACTGTATATCATATATACTGTAATAAATTAAAATTCCCGAAATCAAGGCAAGCCTATGAACAACCCTACTAAAACGAAATTATTTAAACAGTTATAAAAATAAACATCATTCAAATCTTAGAGGAAATTGCTAGCCAGATATTAGCTGTCAAGGACCACCAGTCCGCAAGTTTGTCTGTGTGTGACATCCAGCGATTGTAGCAGAATATATATTCTTAAATTTAATAATCTTAACTAAATCAGTATTTTAGACGATAAGTCAAAGAATTCTAATTAAGTCAAATCGTAGGGAAATCCAGCGAAAGAAACTTAAAACTTAGAAACTTCATACTGAAAAATCGATACGAAAAGTGTAAGAGCTGCTCTCAAAAGTGAACCAAAAATGTTGAAACTCACAGAGGACAGAAGTATAATACGTATCTCTCCACTACTGGAATCAGTGTAACCAGTAAGAGATAGAAAATATGTTATATACGTGCACGGTGTTTACTTTGTATTGGCGCGCTAAACTATGTATGTGTGCGTAATCGAACATAGAGGTTGCAGTCACGTGACCGGGCTCGCATACATATGTGAGATACCACAACGTTATGTGTGGGGGTTCTACAATGCTAACAACAATCAAATCCATTGTTGTTTGACTGACTTACACTTAGCGACTGCTACTGAGACACTGACTACCTACGAGCCTAAGGTACACAAAAAGCCACACTGCAGATTTCATGATAGAGATAGTTGCTGTGTCTCCATAACCCCATGGTTGAAACTGGATCTATTTTGAATTTATGCATCATTCAAAAAAATATCACCATCTTGGACTGAAAGTCGTAGTAAATTTTTTAGTAGTAATTTTTTAATACATTTTCAGATGATGTAGTTAATACTGTGATGTAATAAAACCAACGAATTTTCAGCTTTATGTAATATACCATATCGCGCGTACTCTTTCTCAACCTCGTATCTGAAAAGTCGCAATTTTTGGAGACACATAGAACAAGTCGGTCGAAACAGTGCAATAATCTCGCTAAGTCAACGGTACATTGGTTATACAACACAACAGCATACATTCATGTTTTCATATTAATATACATGTGCTTTTTGTACTTTCATAATTACAAACATTATAATTTTAACTTCAAATAAACAATTTATTTTGTTATCAAATAATAAATACATCATTGTGTTTTTCCTACATTCATTTCAAATATTGAAAAAATGTTCTGTGGTTTTTTATTATTTTATTTTAACATCAATCACAGTAGTGAAACCGACAAAATCACAACATAATTTTGGTGACCAGAACGTAATTGAACATAATTTTGGTGACCAAGACGTGATTCAACAATGTTTTTCCACAAATAATAAGAAACCACAGAACATTTTTTCAATATTAATCATTTGATTTTAATCCTTACCCTCCTATCAATATCTTTTTAAACTATTTTAATTCAATTATTTATTAATAAATAAAAAAAAAAACCATAATACGGTAAGAGAGTAGAATTTTTCCTGTACAGCGCCGAAATTTTTACGGAGCTATAGGGTAATTTTTACTATACTCATCCTACTTTTTCCTTTGCCTGTCACGTATGCCCGCATTACCAGAGAGCTCCGTAATTTTTTACTAGAAATTTCCGTAAGAATTACCGTATTTTTTTCTCAGTGTATATAAGTAAATATATAAATACAATATTTAATATTTTTTGTGTGTCCTAAAACATGCAGTTTTTGATATACGAGGTTGAGAAAGAGTACGCGCGATGTATACCTACGTCCTTTCAACTAAATCAGAGCGACAGTTTTGTCACCGTTGTGCGCACTTATATCGGTACCAATGGATACGGCGACCGTTTTGTCCTGGACGTGTCACCGTACCCACAGACAAAAAAGTCACCCAGTTGTCGTGTCGCTAGATGTGCGCATCTCCATACTATCACATAGACTTGATAAGAGTGACCAAACAGTCACCGTGACAAATGTCGCTCGTGGGCGCATAGCCTAACAGTTATTGTGTAGAAATATGAGTTGCCTAGTATCAAAATCTACTAATTCCACTTTATAAAGATCATGAAAATTCGCAAAAAACCATAACTCAGTTCAAAATTAATTTTTCGATTAAAAAGTCATAATTATATTACCTAACAAAGTAAAAAAGATGATTAGTACTATTATCAAAAAACAAAATTATCGTTTTACCCTTTTTTAATCAAAATTATTTGAATTTATTAGGTTTTGATAGTGACATTTATATAAAGTGCGTTTTAAAACAGAAATTTTAAGGGAAATTTATTAAAAAAAAAAAAAAAAAAAAAACTTGATTCAGCAATATTTGATGTATCAGGTTTGACGATACAATTTGTTTTGTTATATTGTAAACTATTTTCATTTTGTCACTTAAAACCAAAGTGCTTACTTAGTAATTCATTTACATCTACGATTTCATTATTTAAAATTTTAGATAAATACTAAAATACAAATTTTACGTGAAAACATAATTTTATACTTCGTACGTCCCGCAAGTCAGTGAAAAAATTAAAATTTGAACGGTTAAAATCTAAAATATAGGTTATGTATGGGTATTTAGCAGGATTTGTAAAGTTTTCAATGTAATTTTAGGATGATTTGAAAATTATGTTATATTTCAGTTGCAGATTTCTTTAGTAAGCAGTTAAAATTACAACAAAAAATATTAAGGGGCATATGCCTTGTTGCATTTAAAAATTAATGGCCCTAAAAAATCAAAAAATTCGAAAAGTGCATTTAGTAGATTTGGATACTAGGCGACACATATGTCCACACACTTTTACGTATAGGTACCGTGTAAGTTTTTTGAGAGTTGCCATTTTTGTTACAGCCAAACCGTTGATTTAATCGAAAAATTGTTCCAATAAAAGTTGTAGATAGCGACGGGGGCAACCGATTGCTATAGGAGCTTTATAGCTCTTATTGTTTAGAGCTATGATACAAACTTATAGATTTTTAAATGAGACTGTATATTAATTTTTCGATAAAACTGATCTAATGCATTAATTAGGAACATGTTAGGAAAAAAATTTTTTTACCCAAGTTTAATTTTTGAATTCTTTTTTAATTTATCTATTAGCCGGTAAAAATATGCATATGTACTTAAGACTACTTCAACCGACAGTGTTCTTTTTGTTTACATTTCTATTACATCCAAGGAAAGAATTTTTTCCCGTACCATTTCTATCATACAAATTTGGCTGTAATAATAATGGCAACTCTCAAAAAACTCACATGGTATACTTACTCGTAAAATTTAATTACTAACATTTTAAATTTTTATGGTCATCACTGTACAACATTTCAATGAAAATTTAAACAACAAATTGGGGTAAATAAAATTCGTGGTAGATTTGAGTACGTAGACAAAGATAGCACGCAGCAAATGAAAATTATTACATTCTGAAAAAACTTAAAATGTGACAAATATTATCTTAATTTTAACTAACAACAACAAATTCTTTTTCATCATCTTCCATCAGTTCCTTTGCGCGTTACTAATTGTCGCCCACACAATCCGCCATGTGCCACCTGTGTCTTCTTCAATGTCTCCAAGAACTCGCCTTCCAAACCCCAACTTCAACAGTTGTGTTTAAATAATGAATTAAAATTCTACAAGAATTTTATAATAAAAACATTTTGATTATCTTTTCAGTGAAAAGTAAATATATATTTTAATTAAATAAAAAGTTAACGGATGCCTACGTTCGTAGTCATTACTCGTGCAGATATTATTGATGAAAATTTTCCACTAAAAATTTATTTCGATATTATAAAAATACACAAAATAATTATCAGAGACGTGGGCGTTGCGAGAAAAATATGAAGATATTTACGAAGGGATTTTACATGGTTGACTGCTACTGCTTTACATATCATTAAAGAATAAACTAATAAAAAAAACTAATAAAATAGCTGGTAAAATTTTGTAACTGAGAAAAATTTTTTCAAAGAAAAATTTTTGTCTTAAAGAATAAAATAAGACGAAATTAATTCAGCTATTTTTAATTCTTTTAATGAAATAAAAATCACAAAAATCTTTGATCTGACTGGTAAATAAATTTTCCAGATGCTTAAACGGCTAGCTAAGAATAGGTTAAGATGTGTACAAATTAAAAATGTTGCCTACCCATGTTGTTTACTAAAATATCAAAGATGTTATAAAATTCTTAAATTGTCATTCGCACTACTATTGTCATTCGCACTTCGTACTAAGTAATATCTATATTAATAAAATATAGCAGAATGGAAATTTCGGATACTTGGCCCAGTTGCTACCATATTTATGTTAAAATACAATGTTTTTATCGTTTGAGTTAAGCGTACTCGAGCAATATTACTAAGTGTTGTAGGAATGTAACTTAGTCTAACCTGCAGTAAAAATTACTTACACTACACAGTGAAAAAATTTGTGTTCTGCGTAAAAAAAAAACAAACAGTGGTTAAAATCTTTGTGTTAAATAAGTAAACACAATCCCAAAATACGAAATACGAAATATATTCTTTCAAACAACAGTACAATATTTTACAAAGTTTTTTTATGTAAATATAATACGTGGTTTAAAGCTAGGTACCTACAACTAGTGTTTAACCCTAACCTAACATGTACAATACTAAATTAGTATTTTACAATATAAGTTCGGTAAGTTGCTTTTACTGATCGAGAAAATGTTGCGAAAACGAGACCCGGAGGGTCGAGTTTTTGCAATTTCGAGATCAATAAATGCACTTAACGCATCGTGTATTGTATAATATTTTTTGCACGATCGATTTAAAATAATTAAAGATTAAAAATGTGTTAAATAAAAAATAAAATTCAGATAATATAGATGAAATTTGTATTTCTATGTTATGACATAGAATGCCATGAATAAATATTGTAAATATTCATAACAACTAATATGAATCTTTGTAGTGACAATTGACAACTATATTTTGTAAATAAAAAATTAAGTGTCAATATTTCACTGGCGTGAATATTTTTTTTGAATTTTCTATTAAAAAAAATTGAGGAAAATAGTTTGTTAAACTATATTATTAGTGAGAATAATGAAATTGATGAAGCATTTTATTTTTGACTGCAAATTTATTCTCGTAAAATGAAAGGAAGATTATGAAAGCCACAGAAAATCTTAATGATTGAACGACCTTTTGAAATGTCAATAAAATAAGAAGACTGATACCAACAATAATAATAATAATGTGCAAACTAGTGAAAATTTTCATATTATTAATGGATTTATTTTCCTAATTGTTCAAATTGTACTTTTAATTTCAATATAAATAAATAAATACAATCATTTTTGAGCTAATTTAACTTACCACACTCCTATTTACTTACCACGCATCTATTTCACTTACCACACTGTTATTTTTTAGTTTCTATGGATATAAACAAACGTTCGGGAAATGTAACTTACCAGCATTGTCAACAGCCTCGGTAAATGCATGAAAATACACGATCGTGCAAAATAGTATTTTACAATATAAGTTCGGTAAGTTGCTTTTACTGATCGAGAAAATGTTGCGAAAACGAGACCCGCAGGGTCGAGTTTTTGCAATTTTCGAGATCAGTAAATGCACTTAACGCATCGTGTATTGTATAATATTTTTTGCACGATCGATTTAAAATAATTAAAGATTAAAAATGTGTTAAATAAAAAATAAAATTCAGATAATATAGATGAAATTTATATTTCTATGTTATGACATAGAATGCCATGAATAAATATTATAAATATTCATAACAACTAATATGAATCTTTGTAGTGACAATTGACAACTATGTTTGTAAATAAAAAATTAAGTGTCAATATTTCACTGGCGTGAATATTTTTTTTGAATTTTCTATTAAAAAAAATTGAGGAAAATAGTTTGTTAAACTATATTATTAGTGAGAATAATGAAATTGATGAAGCATCTTATTTTTGACTGCAAATTTATTCTCGTAAAATGAAAGGAAGATTATGAAAGCCACAGAAAATCTTAATGATTGAACGACCTTTTGAAATGTCAATAAAATAAGAAGACTGATGCCAACAATAATAATAATAATGTGCAAACTAGTGAAAATTTTCATATTATTAATGGATTTATTTTCCTAATTGTTCAAATTGTACTTTTAATTTCAATATAAATAAATAAATACAATCATTTTTGAGCTAATTTAACTTACCACACTCCTATTTACTTACCACGCATCTATTTCACTTACCGCACTGTTATTTGTTGGTTTCCATGGATATAAACAAACGTTCGGGAAATGTAACTTACCAGCATTGTCAACAGCCTCGGTAAATGCATGAAAATACACGATCGTGCAAAAAAATAATTACAATACATGAAAATACTTAATAGTGACTCGATACAAAGAAAAATTTTCAAAAAACCTTTAAACACCAATAATTAAAAATAAGAGAAATTAATAATGTAAGTACCTAACTTACATTAGAATATATATCTACCAAAATATATATAATAAAAAGATGAGAGTAATTCTTATTTTAATAAGGATGTCTGGGAGGTACAATCGGAGATAAAAGTACATGAAATTAGAAATTCGTGAATAATTGCGTTGTATAACAAACTATGAGGTAAATAAATAGTTATCTTTGTTAAATAATAGCTATCACTACAACTGATTGTACAATACATCGAACTGTAGCTCTCAGCTGACTACAAGAGCTGAGTACATTCTGAGGATTTTTCGGAGGAATTTCAAAATGCTACGAGACGATTGAAAATTTAGTAGAATGTTCCTCATTAAATACTAAGGCCCCTGTGAAAATTTCAAACCGATTCAGTAAGCCGTTAAAAAGTTATTAAAAAAATTTTTAATTCATTTTTAAACGTATAATAAAACTATATTCGTCAATAACTGAAAAAACTTATAATTTTTCGGTTTTGTTTAATAATAAGAACTACTCTCATTTTTTTTATTATGTATATTTTGATACATATGTATGGAAACGAATAAGAATTTTTACAAAGGACTAACTTACTTTGCGTTCTTTGAGTCTCATAATCTCATTTATAATAGCATATGAACAAAATCGTTATAATTTTTGACGATTTTCAAATATCTTAAGTGGAAGTAAAATATTGAATAAAAGAGTTTAACAACTAACTCTGATAAATCTGAAAAATTAACACAAAATGTCATTGACAAAAATCTTGTGGTAAAGATTTGAAACATATGCTTTGTGTTAAAATAACACAAAAAATTGAGTGGACCGTGCTTGACATGTGAAATGTGTTAATTTTAACACAAATTTTTTCACTGTGTAATTATTATTGGATAACCCGCGAATAAATATGAAAATTATTTGAGACACTTATAAATAAGATTTTCTAAACCATTAATAAATTATCCAAAATTTCATTCATAATGAAAATAAACCAAGTCATCGTGATGTACGTTAACATTCCACTGGTGTATGATCAAAATCATCATGAAGAAAATACATAACAGAGATTCACCATCTAGTTTAGAGGTTATTAACACACACCGATGTATCAATGTAAGCACTGCGCTTCCAACATTCACACACAGTAACATTATACATATTTCATTTCTGAAACATTAATGTTTGCAAAACTGTTATAATTTTGGAAGTTTCCGACAGTTAAAATTTAATTTTTCAGTTTCTTGTTAATTCATAATTTTTAATTGTTAGTTATAATTTAAAGCTAATGATAACTACTAGTATTTATTTAACTTCAATGGACACATTAGGGAGATATTAAATATCAACTTTGGCAAATATTTCAATTAATTTTCTCTGTGATAACTGATCTTAAATTACCATCTATGTTTATTTTTAATTACCAATAGTTTACTAATTTATTCCGCTATTTTATTATTACCATAGCATCAAAAATTTATCCTCTATCACAAATCGATGCTACATCTTAATCGTTTTTAGTACTTTAATATACTGTGTATTCTTTAATTACGAATATACTAGCTACTCTATTTATGTGTTACAAAAACTAAAATAAACTCAAACCAATTTTAAAGTTTCCAGAAACACTTTAGTAACACAAGAAATATAAATATGTATTACCGCAATAAAATAGTATTACAATTGTCAAGAACAAGAAAAGTAGAGAAAACAAACTAAAAATTCAATCCCGTAAAAAAATAAAAACAAAGATAATGTAAGTAAAACATTAAAACAATATTCCGTACGTTTTTTTTTTTTAAATATAGAATTCGCCTTAGTCGTAGTCAGTAGCTGTGTTCTGCTAGCTGAACTGAGCTAGACAATTTTAACACCGACTACACTGTAGAAAGAGAAACAAACAACAGAATAATTGATTATTTGAATAGGTAGATAAAAGATAGACATACTTTAATATATATCTATTTTTCACGGTGATATCTTCCTGTATTGTCTTTGTGTGCCAAGTGTCTTTGATCAGTGTTGTTACACTCAAACAAGATATGTATATATCCAAGTGTATAGCGGCGGATTGGAAGTAGTTCGGTAAGTCAACAGTCAGCGACTTGGGTAATTCGAGGTTATGTCGAAAACTGCACTTTTAATGGGTATTTATTATAAAATCAGCCATAAAGACCAATAGGACCAGTAAGGAATAATCAGTCTCCGGACAAATTAAAGCAGACTTCTGTGAAGAATAACTATTTAGTTACTCGTATAGTTAGTACTAAATCTTCGTATAAATAGACAAAATATTCCGTAAAATCAGTCAATCGAATCTTAAGTTGTATCCATGTATGCCAGATTACTAGCAGTTGTTTCCAAAAAATTATTATCTTTAACAAACGAATATGTTATAACTGTCACAAAACAATCCGTAATTAACTCAAAAAGTTGGATGATTGACAAGAAACTTGACACTTACCTTGATTAAGGTTCTCTAAGTTTCTTCACTTATAATTCATAGCTTTTAACTAAATAATTAACATTTAAAAAGTCTACTTTGTCTACATATTAACAATATGAAATCTTTTGTTTCGTCTTTTTTCACTATATCATAATAGGTATAATATGAACACGTTTCTCACAACTTTAAGTTTTTACAGTATCTTCAGGTGAAAAATGATTAGAAGTTATTCATTTGGGTAACAACCATTTCATAGCATATAATAGAAACGAATAATACTTATGTATTAGTGGGGGATATTGAGTATAATGCTGCCCATACACGGTTCAACTTGTTGTACAACTTGGTTGAGTTGTACAACATGTTGAATCGTGTGTGGGGCAGTTGGTCAATTATTTTGATGGTTGCATAAACGGTTGAAGTAAAATCAAAATATTTTGATTTTACGTGGGCGGAGCAAATGGTCTATCAACATGTTGTACTGTGTGTGGGATAGTTGAACAACAAAACCAGTACATATATGGTGTAAAGGGTGTAAATCAACAAAATATATACAGCGATAACAATTGGAAAGTTTAAATATTTGATTTTGTTTGTTATTTCCAATAGCTTGCGGTGATACCGCACTTGAAAATTTTAAATCTTCAAAAGAATTTCCCGTTACAAGAAACCTTAATGTAATTCCCAAGCGTGTTTTTGCAGAAATTGCATCACGCATAAACGTATCTTCTTTGTTTATTAAAGGTGTTATTTTTACTAAAATATCATTAATAATTTCTTCGTTCATTCGCATATAATTTTTATAATTGGTTCACATTCATTAATTTTTTTAATAGTTTTTCATTAGAATATTTTTTTCCCAAACACTCTTTACTCCATTTTCTTTTTTTTCATTTACTCACGCTTTCTTTATTACTTTCTGCAATTACTGCTAAGGCAAGAATTTTATCCTTAACTTTAAGGAAGTTCTCTTTTTCAAAAATTGTGAATAACTGAAGTTGGAGAACAAGTTGAATGAATAGTTTAATAGTGTATGACAAACAGTTCAACTTGTAGTACAACTAAATAGTACAACAAGTTGAACCGTGTATGGGCCGCATAAAAATCAGGTAAAGAAACAAAAAGTATTAGTGGAAAAACCAAGTTTATAAAACTACAATCTCCCTAGATTATAAAACAAAACCAAGTTTATAAAACAAAACTCTCCCTACAAAACTATAATCTGTGTTGTTTCGTGTACGGAGAACACCCTTAGCACTGTGATTTCTTTTGTCGTGGAAAGTGACGAAGTAAACGATCTCATATTTTTAAATTTAATTAACACTCTATAATCCGCGCATTTACGCAGTAAACTTCTCCAGGGGCCTAAATATATAATATAAACAAATTCACGAAATAGTTCAACATGTGTAAACATACATATTTTTAATAAAAAACAATAACAGGAAATACAATAACAATAAACTGATAAAAAAATATTTAAAAATCGAAACAATTACTTTTATTAAAATTATACAGTGACACATTTCAATACAATTACAAAAAATAGTAAGAAAAAATAAATGATATTATAAAATTATATTTTTATGTATTATCCTTCTATTAATGTTTACAGAAATTATCACGCAATGAGTGTGCTTGTTACTGGTCAATATCTGTTTGGGGTAACATCGCGTAGGTACATGTGTAATCACTGATCGGGATCGGCCTCTACGGTTGTTTTGGCTATTACATACACAGATGGTGTGTATGCGGACCGTAAAGTATTAATGAAGTTTATTGAATGTAAATTGGCTGGAATCACCAACAAAAAAAAAAAATCGGTGACTTAACTAGCTCTCCTATCGCTGTATATCTAAAAGCAACTGTCTACCACCAACATTGTAAATAGATGATAGAATCGGTACGCTTCTGTTTCATGGAGAACAACGGTGGCGACTTTAGATCCGCTATATGCACACACATACAATAATATCAGTTGGTGAGTGCAGCAGCAAGGCAGTTAGTGAAGGTGTAGTAAGCAATATAACAATTGCCGAACGACGGGAACAGCGGGAAAACGGGGCAAACCTCTTGAAACTTTTATCAGAAACGAACGAACCTTTCAGGTGCAAAACACTTGGCAGTAGAGAATTTCAATTAATGTCTGTCTCAGAAATCGTTTGGTCGATGTGCCTCGGTTTTTCTTTTTTGCACATCACCTCACTATATGTACCTATGTGCATGGTAGTAGCTTGATGGTGCGGCCGGCGTTCTAACTGTTTTATTGCCATCCGATATTTTTATTGTTTAGCTATTTAAGATATATTACAAGTAAATACGACATTATTTAGTTTTTTCCCTTCTTTTATTATGTTAAATTAAATTAGTTTTAAAATGTATCGTCTATATCGGGATAAATAAAGTACAGTAATTGTTTCATACAAGGAATAAAAATGAGTGTCGTTTGTA
The DNA here is from genome assembly GCA_035578155.1 of Brachynemurus nebulosus. Classification (NCBI taxonomy): domain Eukaryota; kingdom Metazoa; phylum Arthropoda; class Insecta; order Neuroptera; family Myrmeleontidae; genus Brachynemurus; species Brachynemurus nebulosus. The sequence goes on from JAPWDM010000003.1 coordinate 27,578,884, forward strand.
AAATTTACTATAGATTGCGTTAAAATTTAATTAGTTTTTAAACTCTTTTGTATCGAAAACATAAAACATTTTAATCTTTTGAATAAGTACCCAAAATTTTTTAACCCCGAAAAAATAACAATGTTAACATCAATAATACTCCTGTCGCAGCGTCTGCATAACATAGCGAATTTCCAAATATTGGGCACTGGCGGATCTCATCTAAGACCTCTATCCGTTTAAAATAGTTTAACTTTTTAACAGTAAAACAATTTTCAAAATCAGTTGAGTAGTTAATTTTTGGCGCTTTTGGGTACTCAGGGCCCTAACGAATCTCATATATTGTAGCATATATTCATTTAACAATGTAATATTATATTACATAACTATAGTTTTCGATTTTTCTTTCTAGGTATGCAAATATATATAAATTTATTTTCTCTTTAAAGGAGGACATCATGCAAAAATTTCCTTTCCATAACGTACTCTTAAAAAATCTGGGTAATTTTAATTTAAAAAGATGAGACAAAGCTATTGTTATTATAACACACATACATATTGAATAACTAACTAACACTTGTTTTATCTAGAAAAGATTGTTGTGTGTTATATTTCATATCGTAAAGAAAGCATTAGCAATATAATAATAAATTAAAAAAATTGGGGAACAGGTTTACCCAAACTGTCAACTTCCCATTGGGTGTCCTTAAAGACTAGAGACTACTGTATATAAATAATTCTTTCTTCATTTCAGGCGATTCCTTTCCTGGGCCCCCTGATAGAGGCTTTGCTCCTTACACCATACCGGAGGCTTCGCCTTCTGTACCTAAGGGTGGGGGTTCCATCCTTATCAAACAAATAATAACATCATTTGTTCTCAAGATATGCAAGACAAAATATATTTTGGCAAAAAACTAATTTTTTCAAGTTTCTTATTTCTTTTTTTTTATTTAATTTTGTAATAAAATGTTGGCGCTTTTAACATCAAGGAAGGATCTTAGGCCATTATATAATAATGTTATGGTAAAAAATCCATATAATCTATGTTATCTTAATAAAGTTAATTCCGTTTTTTTACCACAAAAAATAAACCGCTAATCCGATTTGTTGAAAACTTTATCCGGTCTTCATTTTTTGATTACGCATCTAATGAAATTAGTCCGGAGTTGGTATCATCATTTGTTCTCGAGGTATGCGAGACGAAAAAAATTCACGAACAAACGAACGAACGAACGAACTTATGAACGCAGACACAGACATCACGCTAAAAACGATGGATTCGGATTCCAGAGACCTTGAAACGTGGAGATATGTCAAAATTAGCGATTCGTAAAATCTGATCCATTACAATAACTTCATATGGAAAGTTAAAAATTACAATTATCTCGGGAACATAGAAAAAAATTATAATTATAACATTCTCTTGATAATCTTTTTTCTCATTTCAACGATGTAAAAGTCGAGCTGTCTAATGATAGGATCTAATGACAAAAATGGCCAAAAACCTACTTCTAAGCATCCGGCGTGTATTGCTAACGAACTTAGCCGAGTCAATCCGGTTTGCAGCTCGCATACCAACTTTCATAAGTATTAAACGTGTCATTCGAGAGTTATCGTGTACACACATAAATACATATACATACATACATATAATATATATAAATTTTGGTGAAGTAGATTTTCGAATTCTAGAGGCCAAATTTCCAAAATGTAAATTCACTAAAAATTTAAGCTCCAAGACACAGCAAAAATTTTTAAAAATTTCTCTCTAAAAATAGTATTGGTAGGGAAAAAACTTTTTCATTTTCTCCAGGCCCTTAACAAACGCTCCAGGTCCCCTTTTTAGACCGGAGCTCCCGAGCAATTGCCTCACCTGAATGCCCCTCTCGGTAATCCTGATTATAATACGACAATAAAAGTTGGTACAACTATTATGACTGACGAATTGAACTTTCGCAAATTTTAAAATATGAATTGGATATAATTTGTACTAGAATTCTTAATCCTGATAACATTCATTCAATCTACATCTCATTTTCAAAGTTTCTCTTAGCGATTCTTTTAAGGATAAAGGTAAGGAATAGTGATTTTCAAGAGTTTTCCCGAAGGAATATTTTTAATGAGCTTCGTATACATTTTTAAGTTTGTGTTTTGATAAGTTTTCCTATGACATTCTACAGGCCCTAGCCTTATGCACAGAGAAAAAAATATCGAATATTTAGTATGCAGAATATGAAATTACAGACCAAGCACTCTAAAATTATGGTTGAACTACACAGTAAAGATTAGAGTACCAGCACTAAAAAAAGGACAATTTATTTAATTTTCAATACTGGAACTCTAAGGCTCTTCGCACACGGGTCGACTGTTTTGCAACTCGAGTTTCAAATCAGTTGAGCATGCAACGGTTTGGTGACCTTTCACGTGTATATGAATAAAGACCCGCACATAACTCGACTGAAATGGAACCAATTTCAAATCAATTTCCAACTGGTCGCATGCGACCATGTTTGCATGGTCGCGAAACAGTTTCAGTCGTATTGTTGCATGGTTTATAAATTTTTAAGTGCCTTTGGTAACGTTTTTTAACATTTATTTTGAAATGAATGACCAAGCAATGAACACTGAATTTGTTGAAGAGGTGGAAAGACATGAAGTCCTATATATATAACTTTCTTTCTTAATATTTTCTTCGTACCTTCGAAGTCTGTGGTATTGATAATAATCAACTATATCTTCTTCATCTGAACTACTATTTGACATGTTGTCAAAATTAGCTTCAGTAATCGGTACTAAAAATTTTCTCATCCACGGTACTACTCTTTATAAAACTGTTAACTGAGCCACAATCAGTCACGCTCGTGTGCGGACAAACAATATAAATTAATTGTAAAACGGTTGCACATGTAAATATTGAGCAACTGGTTTGAAACTCGAGTTGCAAAACTGTCGACCCGTGTGCCGAGGGCCTAATTCTTACTGTGTAAGTCAAAAATGATTTTAGAATATTTATGGTTTGTGATCACTTTAATGTGTTACACACTAAACGTTCGATATTTCTGGATAAATTGTTTTCTATATTTCGATTTTCAATTTCAAATATTATCAAGTGCTTGTGAAATATTACTACGTATGACGAACTTTTGTTCGCATTTAATCATACGCAGTATTCATATGTTCACTTACCGTTCAGCTAAACTGAAATTTTAAGCACTCGATTTCTTTGGTTTGTATGACCAAAATCCAAATGTGAATTAAAAATCACGGCTGGGAATCTAACCCAGGATCTCCCGGTATCTAACCAGGTGTCTTCGTCACTAGACCAACGATCCAGTTTGATAATTTTTTCAATCACTTTGTGATTTTTAATATTTCCATTTATTTTTTGAAGTTAATCCATTAAATCAAAATGTAGCTTTTGATATTTAACGTTCACAGCTGGGTCACAACATTCTATCTCTATGCTCAATTTGAAATATTTATGTGGAATAGTTTCAAAGAGAATCGCTTTCTGGAGTCTGGAAAATGCTACCCAACTATAACTGATTGAAAATCTAAATAAATTTTAATGTATTAACAATAATCAATTCGAAAAGAATTTGAACAAAAATCTCAATATAATTTCTTGAAATAGTCTATACGCGATATTAGCATTTAAAATTTAGCTTCATTTATTGCGAGCATTTACTTTTGTTTACTTTATATCTTAAAGTCAAAAAGTAAACTCAAAGAACAACGCAAAAAGGGAAAAAAAATGCGAATTAAATAATTTGTAGCATAACAACTATTCACACTCATCCGGCATCGTTAGTGCCAAGCGTGCAGCACGGCGCATATCTTTCCGCTACGTTTTACATCATACTACCAATTCCCTCCAACGGATAAATGTATCTACATATACAACAAAATGGTGGCAAACGAGGACTGTTGAAGCGATACGCTTTCAACCGATTACGTACTTATAAATAATAGCATTACATTTTAATAAGTTTGTTTTATTAAAAGATTTCTCGTCTTTCAACGCGCGCGGTATTCAAATCGAGGAATTCCTGGTTGTCATGTTCCCTTTTTATTTTATTGTTACTATTTTAGTTTTTGTAATTTCAATTAGTACCGTAAACGATAATCGCATTAAACAGTAGGTATACTTAGTTAGTAATAAGTAATTTAATACTTAAATACAACTCTATATTTTTTGGTTGCTTTTGTTGTCGCTATTGATTCAAGAAATGTTGTAATTTTTCAACAAAGTGTAACAAATTATTTTACTAAAAAGCTCTTACATATATTTTTAATTTAGCACATCTACCGAAGATGACTCTCAGAAATATTCCGTTTGGAATTCGGAAGTATTCTTTTCTATTTTCAAATAATTATCTGTTGTTTTTACTGAGCTTTTGATATTTCAAAAATATGAAATTTAATGTTTTCAAAGATAATAATACAATCATCTAAAATAAATGTATCACTCTTCAATTCCGTTACTAGAACCGTAACTTCGGTTTTTTTGTCATGAAGGAAGTAATTTTCTGATAAGTGTAAATATTTTCTTGAATCATCTATTAACAACTTTCGTCTGATGTCTTTTGTCGTCGTTCTGGTAGCGGAATCCTTCCACGCTCAATCTTTGCTTACAAAAAGTTGAGCCAAGTAACTTCTGGTACCCAAAATTGAATTATAAAATATATTGTACAATAATTACGGGAAACTGTTGGTTTTGCACAAAAGGGAAGTTGACCGCATGATCAAAGTGAGTGTGCTCATTCACGAAATCGCAAACAACAGTTAGTTTTTGTAGAAATTTTATCGCCTCTGGGAATGAATGTCTAAAAATCCCTTTTTAATGTACGTCTACGCTACATAAAGAACCACTGTATAATTTTCTAATTTCACTTTTCTAGAGCCAATGGTTTTTATAAAAAATTTTCATCCTCTATTTTGCCTCTTTAAGGAATAGTGCCATTTCATCTGTCCTGTAGCAATTTCGATATTAAGATGAATCCGACAACACCTCCTTTAACAGTATTCGTCAAACTCTTCAAGACGCAGACTGCACCACAGGAACAAATGTGCTATATATACAAATATACATACATACAACTCAGATACATAACTTTTCGTCTGGGGCAGTCGGGTAAAATTATACGAAGTTAATTTTACCCAAGGATTGTGAAGTGATCATCAATAACCATGAATAGAGCCGGTCCAAAGGCGGTGTAAATGGTGTACTGCACCTGGTTCTACATTTCTGAAGGCGCGACACTGACTGGTTTCGTAAAAACAAAGCTTAAATGAAGAAATGTAACCCTTGAAAAACGATAGGTATTGATTTACTTAATAAAATCAAAAGTGTTTTGTGGAATTTTGCGTTCTAGAATCAGAATTTTACAAACATGTATTGTAATATTTATTTAAAAATACAGCTGAACTCTTTTTTATACGGTCCTTCTTGTGTAATTTTTTTTGTGCGATTTTTTTATGCGGTTTTTTTCATGCGGTTTGTAAAAAATGGCCATTGAAATGCATAATGTGAATCAAAATCACGAGACAGTAAGAAACTTAAACAATTACTATAATAACTTTCGTTGATAGAAATACTTTTTAACGGCTTTTAAGCCTTTAATCAATACATTGCATAAGAACATAAGTTATTGCATCATTTAATTTTGTTAAAGATGTATTTTTCAAAATTTTCATAATATTATAAAATTGAAATAAAATGTTTCTACGTGTAAATTAATACTTTATCTTGTTTATAGAAGCAACTTCTAACGAAATTTCTAAGTTTTAAGCGTTTTGAGTGAAGTTTTTTCGATGAAACTTTTTTTATGCGGTCCCGACCAACCGCACAAAAAAAGTTTCTTGTACAATCTGGATCGAACTAAAAACTTTTTATAGCTATTTATGATATTTTTGAATATATTTTTTTTGTGCGATTTTTTTATGCGGGCTCTATCCACCGCACAAAAAAGAGTTCAGCTCTATATATAATTTATTTGAATTGTACCTATCCAAATTTTGTTACTATTCTAAAAATTTTATTGACTTTATTAGTTAAATTATTAACACTGTGTCTACTGGAAAATATTTTTCAAAACTGAAAAATCAAGGTTGATTTAGATACCTCTTCAGTAATTTTATCCGATAATTTTCTATGCCAAAAATAGTAAAGTTACAGTGGTTCTATACCAATAGTAGTAAGTTTGCAAAAATTCTATACTAAAAGTAGTTAAGTTACAGCGATTCTGTACCCAAAGTAGTAAATCACAGCAGTTCTGTACCAAAAGTATTAGAGCCAAGACACACAAACCACGCCACGACCACGCGACAGCGACAAAATAGTGGCTGTTCTGTGGCCGGGTATGTATGCATGTAATTTTCTTATGCAAACATAAATTTCAAGACACACGAGCCCACTAGTTGTCGTCGTAATCGGACACTGTCGCAATGTGTCGTCGTATTGTCGTTTTTAGTCGCTAAAACTTGCGACTACTGGACCACTTATAAGCGACAGATACATACTACTAGTACTACAGTGTCTCTCGAACATTACAACAAATAATTGAATAATACCATCAAACTGCCAAATGTCATTTGGCAGTTAGATATGTTTTTGCATTTAATTGACTTAGATCGTTTTTTAATTCAAAAGTCGAAGTTCAGGTTGAATTAAATATTGCACTAATTGAAAATATTATTTCATAAATTAAGTTCTTTAACATTTTTTACCCATGTATTGATAAATAATTATTATGGAAATTAAAAAGTAAAGCATTTTACTTCTTAAAATTTATTTAAATTTGCTATTTTACATTTGGTATTTCAAATACGATATATTCCTAAAAATTATTTGCCATTTTCTATTTTAAATTCATTTTACTGACCAATGGTTACGCATAAAATATAACTATTATAAAGGATTCTTGTTTAATTGAAACATTTTAATGACACGTTTTATTTACAATAACGGTACCGTTGTTATAAACGTATCCTGTATAAGTATTGTTTATTGATTTAATTTTAGAAAGTTATTTATGTAATACAAAATAATTATTACAAAGGAAATTTGTTTAACAGAATTGAAACATTCTTATTGAATGGAAAAATCGGTCGGTTAAGAATAAAAGCACAATGTCATGTACTAGAAGCTCTCCTGCTGTTTAAACGTGGATTATTGACTGTTATTAAATAAATAAGCTATATAATTATTTAAACCTTTTTAGTTTTAGAATAATAGAAAAAAATTAAAAATTCAAAGAAAGAGAAGGCTGAACAATTTTGAAATGTTTTATCAAATAATTTTAAAAATTGAATTTACAAAAATATGTAAGACCAAAATACAGATATGTATTTTAAAAGAAATATTATTTAAGAGAAGTATCAGCTCTTTGATTAATTTTGTTTATTTTTATCCTAGCGTTCCTACTTTACGCTGCAAAATTTTAAGTTTCTTAAATTTCAGTATTGGTAAATTAATTATTGTATGAATACTTAACGCAGACATTGTATATAACAAACAGTATTAGTGGCTTTGATGCCGCCTAGCAGTGATTGTACGTCATTCGGCCACTAATAAGTGGCTCGCAAGTCGTCGTCTAATGCCGCTGCTACACGATGCTACGAACACCTTCCAACATTCGACGTTGGATAGTTCATAGCATCGTGTAGCCGTTGTTCGAACCTACGAGTGTCCAATGTCGAGCGTCAAACATTCGCATTTGGTCGTGTCCCGTTCGATGTCGGTATTCTTGCACCGAGTCAAAGGGATGCTTCGAACGTTTGAAGGTCAATGTTGGTTGCGTTCGTTGGTTGCGCACGACTCGTTCATGTGAAGAGAGACAACATCAGTGTATAACATTAGAGATAACATCAGACAGATAACAGCGTTGTCGACTGAGTACCAACACATCATCATTCGTATTGGATCAAACATTCGATTCACCGTGTAGCAGATACATTCGTCGCATCAACTATCGAACTTAATTGCCTCAAACGTTCGATCGAACGTTGGAAGGAACGTTCGTAGCATCGTGTAGAACCCGCTTAAGACACACGAACGACAGTACAACCACGCGACAACGATAAAAAGTGGTCGTCGCGTGGTTCGTGTGTCTTGACTCTTAAGATTTCAACAGTTCTATATTTAATATGAATACGTGTTTTTTTTTTTTTTTTATTACAAATGCAACTTTGTAATATACAATGCACTAAATTTTGCACTAGACCCTGCCGTTGGTTGAGTCAACTCTGATCATGGAGACTAAAATATATGAAGAAAAAATTCCCTAAAAAAAGTGTATTGATTACTGTATATTCTGAATTTTAAATATAATTTTTATAACTTCATGTCGGTCACGCTTTTTAGATGGACAGATTGTAAATATCGATGTCAGTATTGTGAAAGAAATTTTATATGACATTCATATTATTATTACTTGCATGTTATGCCCTCAAACTCATAGCATGGAAATAAACAATTAAATATATTTTTATAACTATTTAGTTGGTGCGTTATTATTATTTTTTTATTCGCAACAACATTTAAAAAAACAGTGAACTTTGTGAAAATATTTCGTTATCTTTACTGCTAATAAAATGCTTTATTTATATCTCAGTAATTTTCTTTTGATCTAGTTCGAGCTTAGTGCAAAAAATACTCGAACGTCGACATATCGTAATAAATAAAAAAATTATTGTTACATAAAAATAAATTATTGCGCGATACACAATCATATAACACACAATTCGTTATATTTATAGCAACTTTTCTTTCTCATCTTAAATAACAACATGAGCAATCATTATGTTGCGTTTGCTAGTACAGCTTTTGCCGTTTATAATCACGCATGTTTCTGTCATTTTCACGTACACGCTATATTAACTTTGACAATAGTAATTGCGTCTCTTTTTTATGAGGCACCCTCACTATATTTTTTTTTTCTTTAGATATCTTGAATGAGTTTTTAGGGGTCGTTACCAGCTACTGAAATATGAGATTTGTATTAAAAAGGCAAATACTATTTATTTTCCGGAAGGAATTTTTATTTTCAATTATTTAAAATAACTAACTTAAGAGAATATGTTTGGCGTGTCAAAATCATCAATATTCTTAATAATTTCTGAGCCAGGGCATCTGTAATAGATGTTGCATTAATTTCAGATTTTTCACCGAGTAATGATAGCATTCTGAGTATTACACATTTACTAGAAACTTATAGATTTTGGTTTTTAAGAGTAGTGATAAATAGGATAAAAGCCGAAGGTACCCTAACATTAGTTTTGTGGCAACTTTTGCTAGGGATTCACCAGTGCCCATTATGCACTTTGAAGGGCATTTAAAAACAATTTTAAAAATTACATAAAAAGCCTCGTAAAAACAGTTTTTGATAAATCTAATTTCGACTTCGTTCCAGAGAAATTTAATTTTTAGTTTAAGTATAATATTTTTCAAATTTATAAGCTGTCTGTACGCCACCCAAGTTGGGTGTGAACCCAAAGACTTGAAGACTCGAAATGTTACCTTCCCAGACAAATACATAGAATAAGGTATTTTCTTAACAGAAACACTGTACATTATAAATCCTTTAGAACTGTTTGTTTTTTTTTTTTAACAATTTTGTAGCTATTCCTTCGGGCTTAATTTTTACAATATGCAGAGGTAAAATTATTCTCATAGTTCAGTTTAACCATTTAAATAGGTTGCGTTTTGTTTCACTAGCATACTGCTATTTTTTTGTAAATTAAAAAAAATGAAAACAATTGGTAATTAGTCACAATTTTTCCATAATTATTTTTTTTAAATTATACATTTCCCATTAATAATTAATTAACGTCATAGGCTGTTTTAAAATCCAGGGAATTTTAAATGTTAATTATACCAATTATCGATTCTGTGTATTCCACAGAATAGTAAGTACCTATAAACTTCAAGTTGATATCCAACAAATTATAGTTGGGTCAATTGGTTTAAGCGTTAGAAAGGTTTTATTTTAATAGAATATATGTAGAATTGCGTTATCTAACCATTATACCGTCGTCTAAACAGGGTTTATAATGAAATTTAATATATACTTTAAATCTCTAATGTAGGTCTATCACATTTAAAATATTATATTGTGAGTTATTTAACATGTTACTATGATAATATTTGTATTTTGATATACTGATTGCAGTAGGTACAGTCAAGCCTTCTATAACGCGATATTTTTATAGAGCGGTTTCCATATAACGCGGAGTAAAATAGTAACGGTCCTCTTGTAACGCGGTTTCCTTAGGACGTGAGGTATTTTGGTTAATTAGGTTCGACCTCAAATAAATTTAATTGACCTTACGTTAGGTTACTTTGTGATCTTTCATATTTACTAGTAATTACTAAAATATTTTACTTTGCAAAAATACCACTTTACTTAGTTAATTTTGACATGTTTCGATTCATATAATCATCGTCAGAGAAGTGAATATTATACAAAAATTCCATGACTTATTTTCTGAATATATTCATTGAAAAACTAGTAAGGGTAAGAATAGTGGAAAGGTTCAAAAATAAGAAGAATAAGGTAGGGGTAGCTTGGTACACATAAAAACCCGTGATCAAAAACGAAGATTCAGAAAATAACAACCCATTGGTGTACTTTCTTCTTTAAGAAAGTACACTTTTTTAAAGAAAAATCGGTAATTATACACTTACCATGTGCATTAAAATATATATATTTTTTAATTTTAAATGAAACTAGAGACAATATTATTTCAGCCATTTTTCATATATGTGTGAGCGTTCTATGTATGTGTATTAGTGTTACTACATGTATACTCTTTCCTTATTGGTTTTTTAATGGCGGTATGCTTTAAAATAATTCGCGCGCGAAAATTTAAAATTGACAAATATATAATTTGTTGTTGTTGTTAGTGTTGCTAATGCAATGTGATGAATTTGATAAAATATAATATGAAATTAGTTCTTTTTGTATTTTTCGGAAACGTTCCTTTTGTAGATCGGAAGTGTTCGGCTCGCCGGATTTCAAAATTTTAAGCTGCAAATATTTGACAGCGATGATGAATAATGAAATAATCTTTTTCATATTCACTATTTGTATTATGTATCTAGTATACGAATTCCAAAAATAATCAGACGTGCTTTATTTAAAATGAGGATCAAATACTTTTGAAAAATATTATGCCTTTAATTAAAGAAAAATCATATTTCATTTTTTTCTAACTTAAAAAGCATGAGTGTTTTCTAACTTAAAAAGCATGATGAAGAAGTTGAGAGATTGGCTCCCAAGTCTGGACTCAAAATGTAGTATATTGTGAGGTCCTGTAGATGATTCTTTGATGTGTACAGTTTAATGTTTTATTACAGGCTTACATGGATAGTTTGCTACGTGGAACTAATTCCACGTCACGACCCAAAGATGAAAAAGAGCCTGGGCAGAGTAGGTTACTCAAAATCATTTGAGAAAACTTGGGTTGCTGAAATGTAGTCAATCGGAAATCCCATTGGGTTTAATATTTATTACAGGCTTACATGGATAGTTTGCTAGGTGGAACTAATTCCGCGTCACGACCCAAAGATGAAAAGGAGCATAGGCAGAGTAGGTTACTCAAAATCATTTGAGAAAAGTTAGGTTCCTGAAATGTAGTCAATCGGAAATTCCATTGGGTATAGGGCTGGTTTCTGTCGTAAAATTTTATAAATTAACCATATCAGTCACAATTTGATGCTTGGAGAATACAGTTTTTATATTGGTCTGATTTAGTATGTACAATTTATTTATTTTTGATATCCCATATAACGCGATACGAATCAGTAGCGATATAAGAGACTTGACTGTACACTGGAAGACCATTTTCTGATATACATATATGTATAAAATAAAATTCGTGGGGTATGAACGATATTTAATAATTAGTTTTCCTTCTGATGTTAACCTCTTATATTATGGGTCACAAAAGGTAACAGGAACATTGCGACGGGTAACAAGTATGCTTCATTACGTTTCGTTCATAGTACCTAACCAAAAGATACCAGAAATTGTGCGAAATATGACTCCCAGTTTCAATAATTCGTCATTATGTGTACGAAAATATAAATGACTAGCCGTATACCCGATGGGATTTCCCATCGGCAACATCTTTTTATTAGGTACTCACTGCTCACCTTCAATATTTTTCAAAAGCCTAAATACCAATTTCCACGTTTTTGATTTAAAAAATGACGAACTTCCCTTACGAACTTTCATTTCCTGTTTTAAACCCTTAGGGAATGTATTTCCAGAAACGTTAGAAGCCTAAACATTAATCTTCTTATTTTCTGTGCTAAATTTCGTCCTTCTAAACCCAACAGTTTAGGTGGTGCGTTGTCTGTCAATCAAGTGTGTAAAATATTATTTATTTGAATCATTGATATAGAAGAATATGGATGGAGACCATTTCTTAAGAGAGAGACAAGATATAATATAATATGATATGTTAGAATGAATACGTATATTCCTTTGAATGTACCACAAAAAATAAAAACAAAAGAGTAAATATACACGATAACACGTGCAAATAAGCACTAAACATCCAGTCCTACAAAAAATTAAATTTAAAAAAATATTAGATAACGCAATACATCGTAAATATAATATTTGGGTAAGTAAATATTGTATTTATCAATAAATGCAACCATTTCTAGCGAAAATTTGTTAATTTTTCTAAATTTTTCATTTAAAAAAACAGGTTTATAATAAGCGTAAAAATACCAATTTTGACATTACACAAAGTAAAGGAAAGATCGAAAAAGGAATCATTCTACATAAATAAGGAATTCGTTTTTTAGTTAAAATATGTGATAATAACGACAAAAATTTTAAAAATATTGTAAAAAATAAAATTATGTAAAAATCAAAATATAGGTTAGTTGGACCCTTCATTTCAGTAGCGTCTTATATGTAAAATTAATGAGCATATAAAAATTTAACTTCAAGATTATGTATTTTGTTTGTATTTATTTATTTATTAATAAAATGATAATTTAATAAACATATAGTTTTATTTATGTTTGTGTCTACTTTTATCAAAAAGATATGTCTTATTAGTGATGGAAAATTATAAACCAAAACGTAATCTTTTTAAAGAAATAGTTATAAATTGTAAATAATCGATTAATTTGAGCAATTTTTGTTTTGAGTTTATAGTAATTTATAATATTCTTTAAGCAGCGTTAAAAAATGCAATAATTTAGTAGACAAGTAAGAATTCGAAAAATTAATTGATAAAATAGTCGAACAGCATTCTTAAGGAGTTGATTATTGAATTAAATAGAAAAGATATTAAAAATAATTAATTAATTTTTTTGTTTTTATATAAAAATCACAATTATAATAAAAATATACTAAATATATTGTTTTAAAAGCAATGGCAATGTTTTAATTAAATTAACACCGCTACTGTTTGTTGACAAAATGACGTCATTCATAATACGCACGTTTAATATTCATAATATGTTGATCAGTATTTTGGCAAATGCTCCTTCCTTTACAATATTATATACCTCTCCTTCTTCCATGATTTGAATAGTCATAGTAACATATTTTTATATACCTAACTTCAAAAATGACGAAGTTCCATAAAAATTTTCATTCTCTATTTAACCCACTTAGGAGGCAAATTTTCAAAAATCCTTTCTTAGTGCTCACCTACGTTACAGAGGGAACTCCTGTGCAAAATTTCATTCTTCTAAACCCAACGGTTTAGACTGTGCGTTGTCTGTCAGTCAGTCAATCAGTCAGTGTTAGAAATTTATTAAGTAGATATTTCCTTGTAAATTCCGGAACGAAAGTATATTATAATTTAATCCCTCATAATATTGAGTAATGCCTCACTTTTAGTCTCGAGGAAGTAAAAATACTTTGATACTCATTTTTTGACCGGAAATAATATAACGCATCAATTAGCCAGCGACAATTTAATAGGTAGTTGCTAGGTAATGAACAACTTATTTAAATATAATAAACATTTTCTTTGTAGACAATGACCGGACATTAATTTATTCGCTTTGAGCTTTTGCTTTGCGGGATACGAAATTCGATTGCAGCGCTCATGAAATTGAAGTCTCAAGGTAAGGGTTACTTTTTTAAGTACGGAACTTTAAAATTGCACATTGAAGATTAATGCTGAGCGTCCACTAGGTCGGAAATGCGGTGCGGCGCGGTTCTTACATCAATAAGATCTCCGGAGCGGTACCGCGCTACTCTGTCGACCTAGTGGACGAACCTGTATTTATTCAGATGTATTTATCTCAGAGAGCGGGACTGGGCCGCGCCGCGCCGCGTTTCCGACCTAGTGGACGCTCAGCATAAAACATATTATATCAATCTTAAAACCGCATTAGACGATGCTTGCAACGCAATGTTGACTTTATGCGATGTATGATGCTAGCTTAGATCTGTAGATGGTTCTGATGCGTTTATCACTCGTTTACCACCACTACCATTTACCGGTAGTGGTGCTAGATTGATACCCATGTTACAAATGTCACATTCTAATTGGTTAACGGTGAAATATAGCAGAGAAACAAACATGGAAACTAGGACAGGTTCTATGTTTGAAATCTAGTAAGCATTTTTGCAACGGAGCCAAGAGCTATCAGCGGATACGTAAATATGTTTTTAATTATTGCATGTATGCTGAATATATGACAGAGTATACTTTGTATACTGCATATTACGTCCCCAGCAATTATATTACAAATGTTACCAAATGTGGCTTAATTTCTAAAAGCATTATCAACATAATTCTTGGGATATTCTTGATATTAATACACAACGCAATGGCGATTCACGAGAATAAGAAATTATGATAAATTGTCACTCAGAGACCGTCGTCAAAAATGTGAAAACGAAATAATTTGTGTGGCTAACATCCAATTCATTGTTTTACCATAACCCATCAGTTTTAATATTTCAATTAATTTCATTTGAACAACTATGAAAGGTTCAACTTTAGGTCCGTTTCGATGCAAAGTATCCAGAAAACTACTATGATTGGTTATATCTGTATAATACCATATTAAATTGTAATCATTTGTAGATAATTCCCGACATTGGCCGACTACTATAAGTCAGACGAGTGTATTGTGTTTGATCTTTTATTGATTTTTCGATTTTGATATTTCAATTTTCTTCCACTTGAAAAGTTGAATTAATCTATTTTAAATATGTATTATATTGTATAAGCCAAACTCCTGTATGGGATGCATATTTAAAAGTGTAGTCAAGCGTTAAATTATAAAATTAGTTTTCACTTATCCTGAGAACTATGATTTAACTTTTATTTAATGCTTAGATAATTTTAATTAATTCAAGTTGGTCGTGCTCCCGATTATTAGAGAAATAAAATGTATGTTTTGTAATTATTAAAATATAGTCTAGTAAACAGGACATAAGGGACAATCCTTTTTTTAGTTCATTTTGATAAAATAATATTTTCATTCCAGCTTCGCAAACCAAAAACTTTAGTTGCTAAAACTCACTAAGAATTTCGAAAATTATTGTCTTTTTCTAAAAGGCTGCCTCTCCGACAAAAATAGTTCGACAGTAGGTAATTTTTAAAAGAGTAATTTTTTATCTTTTTCAAAAAAATGGGTGCCACAAGTTTTTAGAGTGGACCTTGGCTTTGTTTTCTCTATTTAAAAGCTTTTTCACGACCAAAACTTTAATTATATGATCCGTTTAAGGTGTTACATCACCTTGAAAAATATTTTCTTCACATTTTTTATTTCTCCAAAAAAAATGTATCAGCATTTCTAGAATGATATTCAAAAAGAATTATAACTATGAAAATATTTTAAAAATTGTTTTGAGCACGTTTTCTGAAACCACTTTCAGCAGTTGAAAATGTTAAAAATCGCCGATCCGGTGGGCATAGCATTTTGGAGTCTTGCAGCTTGATCGACATCTTTTTTCATTATAGGTCAGTATGCCTTTACACTCACAAATGGTATTAATGATAGGTATTAACATAAAAAGAAATTAACAAGTTTTGAAATTTCACATGCATTTTTCTCGAAACTACGTTTTCCAAAACAATGGGCAAAATAAAGTGGGTGTACCTTAGAAGTCCATGCTCCTTAGAAGGCCAACAAGAAATTTAGTAATCTGTTTAGTCAAGTAAATAGAAGCCTGTACTATCTACTTGTGCAAGGAGCTCACCCCCACTTTATTTTTTTGAACTTGCTGTTATTTGTACCAGTGTAAACACATTAGTTTAGTAAAGTGTTTAGTAGATTTCGAATATACAAATATAGGCGCGTAAATATTTGTTTATTATAATTATTTTTTTGTGGAATTTTTGTACTTATTGTATTATATAAATTATAATAATCAAAAAAGTCACTGAAGGTAACTTGGTAAAAAATTGAAACTCGTCTGACAACCACTCTTCATCTAATATATATATATATATATATATATATATATATATATATATATATATATATATATATATATATATATATATATATATATATATATATATACTGAATAAAAGGTCGAACCAACAAGTCAGTTCAAACATAAATGTCACATTTTTTTCTGATTAAATCGCTTATTAATATATCTGATATATTTTTGTAGTGCACAACGAATTTATTGACAACTATGTACCATTTTTAGTTTATAGATTTACTAGGTTATGTATTACTACTTCAACTAATACTAAATCAATTTACTAAATTGTGTGTAGAAAGCCACTGAACAAAAAAATTATTAAATTTAGCTATTTGCTTTAGTTACTAAACCCGTGTAAATTCGGCCTAAGATCCATCAAACTCAAGACCACAGACGCGGTGACGAGTCCCTCGCGCCGCTATTGCGACAGTGCGATCTCACGCTTCGTAGAGTTCGGTCGTCAACGTTACAATTGTTATTCGCGCGTACAACAAAACGTAAGTTTTTAGTTAAATAACATATTATTATCTCAAATTTTTGTACTGTAAATTGTCGTATAAAGAATTGTTTATGGTACTAAAGAAAAAAAAATAGTTTTGCCTCGATTTAAGTTATAATATTGTTAGTGTTCCTAGGAAAGCCGGTGGTTCCTTATAAGGCCAAGCAAAAAGTTGACGGTTGGCCTTGCTAGGGTACATGGGCCTTACAAGGACACCTACAAACCATGAACATATGAACATTGATTTTAAACATTCATGACTAGAAGACTGACTATGTGTGTAGTGTCTATTATTTTATTATAATGAATATCAAAAAGTCATAAATAATTGTTAGTTTGGCCTTCTTAGGAACATTGTGACCTTACAAAGAACAGACCCATAAGAAGTCCATTTTAGGTAACAAAAAGTTTTTAATTTCATTATAAAATGCGTTGACAAGTTATTTGATATCAATATAATGCTCATTACTACTATTTTTAAATAATTTCCATTAATATATTCTTAGTTATACGATGGTGTTCAAGTAATGTTCGTTAAGTTTTTTATAGATGATAAAAATATATTGAGCATTTAATGTTTCACTCAAATGAAAGAGCTTATTATGTAGTTTTAGTAAACGCGGATATATTAATTGTTACAATTCTATTTTTAAGTTGAACGACTGATGTATAACGTTGGCCTTGTTTGGAGCCGTGTTCCTTGCAAGGCCATTTGGAAGAACTTAAGAAAACTTAAGTTCAATAAATAGTGATTAAAGCTAGGTTAAGAAAAATGATTTATATGGTATACACAATAAAACAAAGTATTACTTAATAATTTATTTCCTTCATTTGTCCAGTAAATAAACGAATAAAACATGTTTAATCGTTAGAGTGGCCTTCTATGGTCCACCCACCTTAACTGCAGAAATTTTCATCCAATTGGCTCGAAATTTTATCTGTAGTTCTTCTTGGATAGATTACCTAGGGAGGTACACACAATTTTTTAAACTGGTTAATAAATATATTTTTTATGAAAAAATTATGGATTGCAATTGATTTTCAAATTTTTTTTTCAAGCTGATGCCACTTATTTATAAGTCATTATAACCCACCATAAACCCTCCTCGTAAAAAGGTATCTACACTGAACCTGCATCCGCGCCGTCATTTTGTTTTTTAATTGAAGAAGAATTTTATGTAGGTACTTTAGATAATGCATAATTAAGAAGTATTATGTCGATTGCGTCATTTGTTGTGGAGCGAAAAATTCTCCCAAAAAAAATACAGATTCTTGGCATTTCAAAGTCATGTAACCTTTTAAGTAGAAAGATTAAAGTGTTTCCAGTAAAAATGGTAAAGAATGCCAAGGAAGAGCGACTGAGAAACGGGAAATCCATCCGATTAAAAATAAGCCTTTGAATAATTAAGTACTTCACGTTAGATATTTAATGTTCTTGGCTATAATTAACTTGGTTTGTTTTTACTTAAGTTGGAAGCCTACACTAAGAATTATTATCAAAAATACCACAATAGCGGCATATCGTAAATTAGATGAAACATTACAAAAAACAAAGCAAAAATCGAATTACTTCCAGTCATTATGACATTCCGTTTTTATTCATATTTCCCCGTGTTTAGGTATTTTGTTCGGTTTGAAAGAAAAAATAAATAAATACCCTTCCTTAGTATACTCAATGTTTTATAACTTACAAAGCAATAGACCGTACTTATTATTAGGCACAGATACGTATGAATGTAGACGAGTAAAGAATAAAAGAAATACGCGGGGAAAATTTACTGTTTTACATTAAAATTGCTAATAAGGTGTCCGGTTATTTTGTTTGTTTTCAAGAAAAACGGTAATACCTAAGGCAGAGTTGAATAACTAACTAAGTATTTGTATTTGTTTTATTTATATGAATGTTAAGGACGAGAGATATTTATAGCTAAATTTAAATGTTACCAAATAATTAATGGTGTTTTGTAACGTAAGTTGATTACTAAGTTTTAATACATGCTGTTTGTACGTGAAACGGTTTGTTTAGATGCAAATAATTACGAACAACATTTAGAGATTTTATTAAAAAAATTTACTTTATGTACATTTTGAGAGCAAGAAAGAGTGAAGGTTTAAAACTACCAGTCTGAAAAGTTCAAACATTACAGAGATTATATTTTATAGAATACATATTTGTGATCGTAAAACCGACGGTAGGTTTTGTCAAATCCGGGTCTAATAATATAATAAATTATAGCTCTCTGTGAATAACTTGGTCTAAGGGCCCAGTAAAAATTTACAAATATGTTTATTTTCATAGTTTTACCAGAATCTGAGGTTAAAATAAGATCAAATTCACTACGCTTTCCATTTTAACTGAAGTTCAATCCTCATTAATCTAGTTACCAGTTGTTAGGTTCCGATTTGTCAAATTTGTCAGATTGTTTTGTTTGTTGCGAACCGTTGTTTAATTATTATTTATTATTGTGTTATTACTTGGTGGATGTTTGTTTATTATTGTTTTATTATTAATATTAAATAGTAACACATATTTTATGAATTTACGATAAACAAAAAACACATTGTATTGACAAAAACGCTGATTCACATATTTGTAAAATCACTGACTGCAGCGAATATTAGGCTGAAGTTTACTATATAATGAACAGCTGTTTGTCAATACAATTATCAGGCGATTGGTATTAGCTGGTCGGATGATCCAATGGTCTCACAACCATTGTAATCAACTAATCACCAAATCATTCCGGGGTTACGCTAGTTGGGGGTAAGCTCTTCCTAAATGCATCATCATGGGAATACAATAACTCATAGACTTAGGTTAAGTTCGACGTGTAACTTCTAATCTATTTCTTTGTAAATATACTTTTATATTTTTGTACATCTACTGTTTTGTTTTACCTTACCATATAGCCATCACGGTTCCATCAGAACCAAGAGTTCGGACCCATCCACTTGGGGTCTACGCTATCGCTACTAGGGAACCAGGACGGCGAACTCAACCGTTCGGGGTTCAAGCTATCGCTACAGGGTTCCAGCAATTAGGTCTCCCATCGTGACATTGGTGGCACCGATGGAGTTAATGGTGTCATCATCACAAGAGGCCATAGGATTAGGGGCCCCTTCGTAACATGTTTCACAGACATGTGTCCTACAAAATATGCAATTTCTGTCCGGGTACCCCATTAGGTAGGATTCCGTAGGCTTATTTTGTTTCTAAATTTTCATTTGTTCCTAAATGAAGAGAGTTCCAGATTGTTTCCATTTCATTAGTTGTCAATTAGAGCCATCTGTTGAAAAATGAAAAAAATGTTACTGCGGATCGGCTTAATATTAAATAAATAACGTCTTCATTCTAATTCCTAATACATTCTTTCCAGTATTTTGTTTTTTCATTTATTCCTTTGGACATTATTTAATAGCATGCTATAAATGCAGTTGGAACATTTTAATTAAACTGTCTAATTTCCAAACAAATATCTCTTTTACAATGGTTGTGTCTATTTTAGCCTCGTTAGTCTGGTACGTATACAATTTTCAATAGAATACATTACACGTTGTAATTTGTTGATTATTTGCAACAAACAATCTTGTAAGGAGCCAAACCAAAGACAAAGCAGTAAGATCGAGAACTTTGTGTATAATAAACAAACTGTCCATTATCCTTTACGTTTGTATATTTGTTTTTAGTTTCCTGTAAGCACTTCCCACGTACAAAGGAACAATAATAATATACTACAACAGATATGTTCTCTTTAACACAAGTTACAGTACAATTTTCTCAGAAATCAAACGTATTTTTAGTTAGATTAGTAAAAAGGATCTAATTCAAAAGTTCAAAAAAAAGTATTGTTAGAATTTTTATATAGATTTACCAGAAAATATTACTGTAATTTGTGACAATTTCCATACAAACAGTTTAAAAAGTACTGTTAAAAATACTAAACAGTATTATTAGTTCTTGTATGTCAATAAAAAATAAATGCAAAATGCAAAACTAGAAGTAGTATTGAGCAGGTAAAATATTTACGTATACGCTCAATTGGTATAGAAATATGCATTATACGGGGTTTACATTTACAATGATTTCTTGGCGCTAACATAAAGTGGCGCGCTAGTAAGTAAAAGCAAAATGAACGTGCAAACATTTACTGGCGTGCAAGATAGATCAGTGCATGCACGGATGAAAGAAGTTAGCAAAATTTTAGCTTTTCTGGCGCCAGTAATGATTCATGTGCCACTAAAGTTAAAACATGCAAATGTAACCTTTTATTGGCGCCAGTAATATTTAAAAAAAAAATAAATGTCAATTTTACGCGTTTATTCAAGTTTTTTTTAGGTACCTATTATGTTTCTTCTCTTCTAATTCATCATTTGCATTACATTCAGATACAAATGACAATTCTGAAAGCTATATATGACAGTTATTTATTCAATTCAGCCATCTGTGATGTGATCAGTACTTACCGAAATATATACCATACAAATCATATGTAAACGGATATGCAAGTAGTCTAAACTTTACAGACACGCAGACTTAAAAGTAACGTTAGCAAATCATTGCAAATGTAAATCCTCTATTATACAAATTTTTACCGGGTTATTAAAACGCCGCCTTCCAGGCATAAGGTCGTGTCTCATTTTTAATGATTTGTTTAGGAGAGTAGAAAAACAAGAACTACTTGTTCTTGTACATTTTGTTTTATAAATTTGAACCTAGGGTATCAATTTATTTAATATTCTTCAAGTACCTACATTCGTTTATGATTTACAAAACAAAATGTAACAGTAGTTCTTGTTCTCTCCCAAAAAGTCACTAGAAATGGGATACGACCTTATACCTAAAAGGCGACGAAATGTATATCTATATTTTCACTGGATACAGCTTACAATTTACAATTTTACCACTGCAAGTAAGAATTTACACAAGTGAAAACCTACGCAATCTGCGAAGCTAATAAAACATTTTAAATATTGTCTATTACTATGGTAAAATATTTTTCCAGAATGACCAAATTTAATTTTTAAGCGAAGAGCCAACCGTAAAAAAGAGCACCTGATAGGTAAAAGCGATTTGTTTCTTATAAAAGATATGATTGATGTAGTTAAAGAAAATGGCATGAGACTAAAAATAAGAATACGGAGGCTCAGAATTTCAAAATAATAAATACAAGATTTAAAAGCTAAGAAAACAACAATATTTTTGCTGATTCACAACAAAAAATTCCGAACAAAAAGCTATTTTTTATAAAGTTGACAGTCAAAATTTCAAACGTTCGTCTAATTTTGTCTCTGTAATGATTAATTTTTATTATTGTTGCTTATTTTTAATATAATTATGCTAAACAAATTTTAAAATATCCAGTTTCCGTTTTCAAATTGCGTATATAGATAAAATTTAGTAGGTATTAAGGTAGTTGGTCGATAAAACGATCTTCTCAAACGATTTTAACGAAACTTCTCTAGATATTTATTTAATTTAATACCAATAATGCGAGCCTATTCGATTAAAATTGATTAGGTACCCCAATTTTGAGAAAAACGATTTAAAAATTTTGTTTTTTGAACATGGGCTCTTATGGAAAAAGAATTTTTTTTTTTTTTTTTTTGAATAATATGAAAACGTGTCAAAGGAATATTATAAAAATTTAATATTTTATAAAGTATAAAGGTGCAAACCATATTTTTAATAACAAATAAAAATAATTCACTACGCCGTTTTTGAAATATAATTTAAAAACATCATTTTACAACTTTTTTACAACGCTTCTTCAACAATGTTTTTATATTGCTACAACATAAGCGCGCGGAAATTAAGAAAAACAAGTGGTATACAAAAATAAGAACTGTAGAATATTAATACATTATTTAATTTCTGATAAAAGAAAATTCTTTCGCTGAGATATACTTTTGTACCTGACTATCTCAGAGCAACTACGTTAAATGTTAGTGTGTTGTATTTTTGTAGCGTTAATTTTTGATTGGTGTAAGGTTTCTTTTCTTAAAAAGAATATAGATCATGTCAAACAGTCAAATGGAAAAGAAATATGAAAGAAACACGTAATAATGATGAAGCAAGATCGTTATCTTCAACCATTTCCACACTGTTATCCGTTATTGTATTCCGACGGATTAACAATGAAATAACAAATAAATATTTTCATTTTTCATAACCAGTTTTTCCGGTTGATTCACATTTCACAACAATTTCAATCTTTTTAACGATTGTAACTTTGTAACGGACTATCCCACTCCACGCCATTCGGTGTGGCATTGGGTATCGAATAAGTGGTCGTGTAGACTGTTCAGATCACCCGTTGTGCGCGAACATCCCCAGTATTACCAACCGCCGGTATACGTACAGGTGGTAACACTGGTAACGTTAAAGTTGTCATTATTTCGCTGTTTTTTTCCTCCTTTTGTTTTATTTATTTATCATTTCCTATTCCGTTTTTTATAAATCATTCGTTATTTGGCAGCTTAATATTTGAACATCTATATATCATTAGATTTGCTATATTTTTAGGTATATGTTTTTTCTGTGTCGGGATTATTAATAAAGACATTTCAAAAATTACTTTTCAATTTCGGAAAATTCGATTTCTTTCGGTTGTAAAAACAAACAGAAAAAACATTTATATTCTTTTCATCGTTGCACTACGAATTCACGTAAGTCGGTTATTAGTGGAGTGTGTGGGTTTGTTAATTAGTGTGAAATTTTGAATCTTTTAATGAATTTTCGAATGTAAAATACAGCTATTACAGCCACTGGGATTATGATACAAAAATTGCTTTTAGGTCCTTAGAAATCGAAAATTAACATTCACTAAAATCTATTTAATAAATTTTTAGACGCTGGCTGACAAAGAACGTACCGCCTAAGCCGTTAGGTTCAGAAGAATGCAATTTTGCACAGGAGTTCCTCTATGTAAGGTAGGTGAGCACTAAGAAAGGATTTTTGAAATTCGTCCCCTAAGTGGATTAAATAGCGTATGAAAATTTGTATCGAAATTCATCATTTTTGAAGTTAGAAATATGGAAAATGGTGCTTAAACCTCTGTTTTAAATAAAAGTTAGGTGAATCAGTGTTTTTGGTGCAGCATCATCCCTTATGGGAGTAAAATAAGGGACAAAAGTTTGTACGGAAAGCACGTCTTTTTTGAAGTTACAAACATGGAGGTATGTATTTTGGCTTCTGATGCACTTCGAAGTCGAATGGTTCCTGAGATGGTCCAAAAATCTTGGACGTGTTCGTTAGCCAGACAGGTACGTTGCCAGGAAACTTAAAAGATAAGTTTTTGTCATTTGCAAAAATTCAAAAGATTTTGAAATTTTTTTACACTGTAACAAAAAGCAAAAAAACCACATAAGTTCTTTTTAAAACCATATCCTATGTGAGCGGGTTTTCGAGAAAAAGTAACTTTTATAACTGAAAATTCGCTATGTTATGCGGAATGCTGCGACGGGGGTATTTGCCTCTTCTAATTTCCTACTGTTCTTAACAACGGATTTCGTTTCTTCAGTTATTATTCTTATTCTAGCGCTATTTTGTCATTCAAATCGATAAATTCTTATCGTTGAAAGTCTGGTCATCATATGCGTGTTGTTCAATTATCCAGTTTCTAATACTGTAATCAAATTCCTTAACTCATGATTTTGAAATGCTGATACCTAGCGGCTATAGTACAAACATTTAGTAATATGAATATTCTTTATAACTGAATGGAATACAGACAATAATTTTTCATATAGCTTTAGATTATATTTAAAGGTATACAGAAAATTCAACGCTTCTGATTTTGCTGACGTTACTAGTTTTTTTTTTTGTTTTTTTTTTTTATTGATTCTATAAAATTCTATTAATTTTATAAATTTTGTTGGTAATGCAATGATAATTGTAATTGAATATGAAGTGCTGTGATAAATGTTGGATGATAGATTTCCGCCGGCTACGCTAATATTGAACTCACAATCTACAACTAAGACTTGAAGTTGTTAACTACTAAAACATTATGGGGTGTTACTAGATTTATTTATTTTTTATTACTCATGCGGGAGAAGTACTAACTTGGCGCACACATTTCTGTACGCAAAATAGCTGTTTGCCCACTGTACTCTTTCCGCATACTTTTTTACGTGTGGAAAGTAACTTTCCACACGCAAATTGACAATAAAACACGTAAAATTTAATCAAAACACACAAAGCCGCCTCTTAATTTTTCATTTAATAAATATTTCATAATTATTTCTATAGAAACCACCAACAAAGTAATTT
This sequence comes from Brachynemurus nebulosus, assembly GCA_035578155.1. Taxonomy (NCBI): domain Eukaryota; kingdom Metazoa; phylum Arthropoda; class Insecta; order Neuroptera; family Myrmeleontidae; genus Brachynemurus; species Brachynemurus nebulosus. The sequence goes on from JAPWDM010000003.1 coordinate 27,604,064, forward strand.
AAAAGATAATTAATTCAGAAAAAAAAGACGAACACTTAAAAATATTATTTTAAAAAGTAATAAAAATGTCAAAAATAGTGATAATAATAGAAAAAAAGTATGTGAAATTCGTAATAAAAATAAGTATGTGCAACTCGTGTGGGATTGTCGATTGCCCCACTCAAGCGAATGAGCGCACTCACTACGTTCGTGCGCTCAACTTCGCTTTCGTGGGCAATCGACAATTTCCCGCACTTATTGCACAATATACTATATTCTTATTTCGGAGATTACCTATAAAATTAATATTATTATATCAAATTTTTGTACTTGGACTGTAATAAATGTTTTTATTTCTATGTTTTAATCTCCGATCGCAAGGATTGCGAAGAGTATTTATAATTTGTGCTCTACAAAATAATCTAATTTTCTTTTTAAAATATGAAAATTAAACTGTTTCAATATTTTAATGCTCACTTGACAAGATCATATTTTAAATTTTTAATTACCATTTAAAAAATCATTTAAATCAGCGCAACCTAGCTTGGTGCGACAATTTCTATGTAATTTAATTGCACAATTGCTATTTACGTTTAACATGTATAATATTTTAAAACTCTCTTTGTACGTGTTTAAATGTAATTATCGTGAATATAATATTACAACACGGGCAGTAAAGATGTCTGAAATAGGTTTACAACACACGAGTATGGGTATAGGTAATTCAATAAAATATATTTTTTGTTTTAAATGTGGACGTTTTAAATGCGTCTCAAACATGCGAATTAATTTTGAAAAAAATACATTTTTTGGTGTTTGGATAATATATGTAACAAAAATGTAAACTAGAATTCTTTTCGATGCTTGGTAACGTTAACAAACGGTTTTAAATTTGAAATTTTATTTTATATGTTACCGTAGCAGCTCTGCAATCTAGAAATTCTAGTTTGAATTTCAACCTTATTGTTGTTGCAATTGCGTTGAAATTTGTAATGTTGTTTCATTAGTAAGTGGATTATTGAAATACCGAGCCGGGCATCGCTCCGGAAAAAGGTCATGGGGATGAAATTTTATGTGGGTTATATGGCAAGGTAAATAAAAAAAAAATCTTCTTATGCTATCTTTCTTGTAAATCAAATAGAGTCGAGTTTTTTTTCTTCGTATCGCATGTCCATTCTTCGAATACAACAAATGGGGTCTTACAGCTTATAAGTTTACGGTGGCCAGAGCCCAAGGGATTGGTAGATCAAAATGGTTCTTCCTTCATGTCGTAGAAACAGTTTTGACAAGTTTTGATTTATCTCGTAGAGTTCTAAAGATAAGAAAGAAAGATCCATATGTGTTGTTATTACACGTTGGTAATTATAGAGCATGAAAGAGTAAATAATTCAAAATATCCAATATGTACCTAATATTTTAAATAACTTTTATCAATTACAAATAAAAGTACAATAAACGATTTAGTTAAATAAAATTTTTATTTCAATTCAAATTTAATATAAAATAAATTATTACAATTCAACCATATGCGTGGTCTGAATGAATTACAATTTTATAATGAATTGTTTTATTTTTAAAAGCTTTTATTTAACTTGCTATATTAGTATGTTGGTTTGGATCAAATCTTGGAATCAAAATTTAGACAGGTTCTGATTGAGTTAGAGGTTTCAAATTTTACAAACGTGCCTAACTTTGATGACAATGCAATATTGTATAATTAGTTTTTCCCTAAATCACCCCAAATAAAAATTTTTGATTTTTAGTCCTGTGCAACTTTTTGACATTTCGAACTGTCAAATACTTATTGTCCATTGATTTTACATTGGAATCTTTTGTTTCCATAGTTATATTTGATTGGGGTAAGTTAACCGATTAAAATATAGGTAAAAAAAAAACTTCTTTAATTTTTATTTTTAAATTAATTGTGATCAGACTAAAAAGTAGAAAATAAAGTAAAAAAAATGTTTTTTAAGAAAAAGCTTTTATTTAAAAATGGGCTAAGAAACAAATAAAGTAAAACAACCTATAGTAAAGTTTGAAGCAATATGCAACATAATTTATAAAAGCTTGAGGTGTTTAATTAAGTTTGGTAACTACTGAAAAGTAAAATAGCTACACTTATATCCAAAACAGAAATAATTAATGATAAGGCGTCAAGCTTTTATAAATTATGTTGCATATTGCTTCAAATTTTACTAAAAAGTTATTTTATTTTTTTCTTAGCCCATTTTTAAATAAAAGCTTTTTCTTAAAAAACACTTTTTTACTTTAATTTTTATAAATAAACTGGATGCTTTTTACAAAGCTTTCTAAAATTATAAAAATAATTTATTTTTATTTGTAAAATAATAAACTGTATTAGAAATGGTTTGTAACAACAAACTGCGTTGGAAAATGATTTCCATCAGTAATAATTCTCTGTTCGTTGCATTGAACTGGATGAACCCGAAACATTTTAATGGGCCACAGGATATATATAAGTGAGCAGTAATAGCCCAGCGTTCATTCAAATGGAGATCCGGTTCTCTTACTTCATAAATAATGTCCACTTTTATCGTATTACTAATAGATCTTTCATACAAAACCTTCTGTTTGAGTCAGTAATCGTACTTTATAATGTAAGTTCAAAAGGCCGGACACATCTGCTAGAAATTTAACACCTTATCCATAAGCTGACATTAAGAAATTTTCCGATATTATACTACGCACGTTCATGGATAATTCAACCTGTTTGTGATACAAGTTGAATAAAACAAATATTCAAATTTACTTACTATAGAAACTTCGTGAAAGAAATGAAACCTATGTGTAAATCAGTTAGTGTTACGACTTATGTACGACCTCACTACTAACATGGTCATCGTCACTGTACAATAAACAATACTTAAACCATTGTTGTGTAAATGACTCAATCTAATAGGCTCGTTCCATATGCAAGTTAAAACGGATTTACCTATATTTACTATTATATATATTATGTACATAGTATGTATGTTTGTTCATTATCTAAACAGTAGATAACGAATTAATACGAATCGCGAGACGTGAAGCCGTTAATCAAATAGTCGACTATTTTATTTAATGTACCCTATACATTCATACTATGAATGTGTACAATATGTCCACTCTACCTAAGCTTATTACTTATTAGATTTCATTTTTATTGAATACAAGCTTGTACTTATTTCTTGTTTATTTAAATGGCATCCAGATATTCCAAATAAGCATACGTTTCAATTCAATGCTTTCAATCATAAATAATATTGATAATCAATGCGAAAAAAATTTTAAACATCAAAGAATAAACAAGAGATTAAAAAAAAACTTATAAACTTTTAAGGAATGTCATCTGATTATATAGGTACAGCACAGCAAAGGGTGACGATGTCTGTGACGCAAGTATCCTGTTGCAGTGGCGGTTATTCCAGGTATGCGGGGTAGGCGCCGCTTACCCTAGCTGTTTCTTAAAAACTGAAATAAATTTATAACGAAAATAACATTGTTTACAAAATAATTTAAATATACAATTTCCATAAGATTTACCTTACATTATTGCATATATATTGCACATTAGAATGCATATATTATACCAATTATACATACCTAATTATGATATACCTAAAATGCATAAATATGGTCCACAGTACGTGTTACATATAGACACGATCAACAATAGACCCTGTAGCCAGTCTATGTAGCTGTGTATAGGACGTACATACGCATATGTACCTACTCAGCTATGCGATCATCATCTGAGCATATCCGTGTGTACTGAATCTGCATATGTATATTATGTATCTGTGCAGTTGTATTAGTGGTTTATAATACTGGTAGTCCTTTGGCATGGTAGGCACCAGGATCGGCGCATATCGTATATTCGATAACAGTCGATGTAATGGCTATACTGAATCTACATATGTATATGTATATGTGCAGCTGTATTAGTGGCTTATAATACCGTATAGTTCTTTTCCATCGTAGGCACCAGGCTCGGCGCTTATCGTATATTCGATAACAGCCGAACTAACCAAATCTTAACTTGTGCTCTAATCACCTCAGCTTTTAGATTTTTTAGCATGCTTCCTATACTTATAAATTTATCGTTGCTGTCAACTGTGATTTGATTATTAAGATTTTATTACCTACTGTCTTTTTTTTTAAATGACTAAAAAACAACGGTTGCGTTATTAACACAACATAAAGTAATTAACACAACTTTTTTTAAGGAATATTGACGAAAATAATTTTTCTTTAGACTATTGAAGGTAATTTAAATCGTGTTTATTTAGCCTCATAAAAATATTGCTGGTGTTTTACTTTGACTGTGAAAGAAAAGTTATTCCATATTTTTATATTTTTCCTGAATCTTATATTTTCTACAACTCAGTTTGTTACAAAAAAGCGTTTGCACATCATTTTCCAAACTTCTTTTGATAAATATTCTAAAATTAGGTGGTTGTTTGATACCAAAAAAGCTTTTCTCTTGTATGTTATTCAGGCCCGGACTTAGCCTAAGTGGCGCCCGGGGCAAGGTCAAAAAATGGCGCCTCTGTAGAAAAAGTATTTCCTTTTTTCCTCCCAAAAAGCAAGTGACGAGCAAAAGAAGAAAAAAACCTCACATACCTAATTTTGGCGCCCCTCAAAACCTACCGCCCGGGACACGTGACCCGCCTGCTATTTTAGTACCTCTTTACACATTAAGTGTGATTTACCTTTTTGAAAGCGCATACCCAGTCTTAAAGCTCACGAGCCGCCACTGCCTGTTGTTACTTAATGGGGTAATATAATAATGAAATAGTATTTCTTGAACTTTCTGTTTCACTGATAACGGGTCATAGTTGCTAATCTCTATGTTTTAATGTTTGAACACTACAGAACGAAATAGAAATAGTCAAAAAAAAATTACGGAGATTGTTAACATGACGATCCTTCGATCTACTGATAAACTGATAATATAAAAATTTCTATCCACGGTCTTCCTTAGTATTTGTTCTTTACTTACAAAGAGAGGTCATACTGTGTGGGTCATCGATTTGGGCGAATCTTCGTGTATTTAAAGCGACTCACTAGTGTAGAAAATTCCCAAAGCCCTAGGGTGCAACACTCGGAAATAAGGTAGAAATTTTTTTCGAGTTTTAAGCTTAGAATTATTACAAGTTCCAAAAATTCAGAATTGTTCATATTTGCAGAAAAACGCGAAATCTTGTTTCTCCACCATCAATTATTATCAGCAGCAATTTTAAAAAAATGATCAAATACGCTTGGTTTGCATCGAAACTTTCCGATTACGGAGACATTTTTCAAAACGTAAATGATACACTTTCTCCTTTGATAAACTAAAAAAGAATTTTGTTTGTTCATTATGTTGCATTCATTTCTTGTAGTAAATGTTACTTAAAATGATTTATTTGTTTTTATGATGTTTATGATCCAAAAAATTGTATATCTGAATAAGAAAATCAGTAAAAACTACTATTTGATCCTTGAACTAGCTGTGATCCGCCGTTTCACCCGCCTAAAATTTCTTAAATTATAGATCCAAGTACTTTAAATCAGATATTCCGAAATTTTAAGCAAAATCAATTTTTTATAGCGCTTAGCTCTATTTGCCCAACGACTCTATAATAACTATCTTTATATTTTAATAGCGTGACTAATTTCCGGACCGCAAGAACTTCGTGTCGGTAGGCCTTTCAGAGCATCAAGGCCCAGGGAAACGAACCAACTTTCATCTTTTTGGGATATCTCAATAGTTTTTGAGCAAAGTTTTGTCAAAATTTATTAAGCTTTTTAATTTGGAATCTATTTGGTGTCACTAATGGACAATTCCACACGTCCACTAAAATTTGATATTCTGAAATTTTATCCAAAATCAGTTCCTTATAGTGCATCGTTTGGCTCGCCGAACAACTCTAAAGTAGTCTTATTGATATTTTATACTAGTGAGTCCTTTTAAATACACGGAGACTCGGCCAAATCGGTGAGCCACACAGAGTGACCTCTCGTTGTTAGTCTAGACTAGCTTGTCCACATGTATTTTACTATTCTTTTGCAGTGTCTACACGTAATTTATCAAAGAAGCTTAACGGTTTGATTTGCATTTATTCTACAAATTAAAAAAAAAAAACATAGTGTGGGGGTATGAATAATTTGAAATTGTCTTAACCTTATAAAATTGGTGCATACACCTACAGTTTGCTTTTCTTTGATATTCTTTTATTTAATCTACTGGCCAAACTACAAAAAGATGAGAAGGGACATACTGTACTCTCTAGGCAGGTTTGGTAAACACCTAACCAGTAACAAACATTCTTTGTTTTACCGGGAAATCAACATTGATTTATATGAATACAGCGTGAAAGTTACCTTTTGTTTCGATCAAATTTATATGAACGAATAAGGGTACCTTAACAACATCCGTCAGTGCTAGTTCAGCTGAAGATTTAGTGATGTGTTCGTTTTCTACACGTAGGGTAAATGTGGGATAGTTGCCCACCTTTTTGAAATGGCCAACTAAAACACAGAAGATAAGCATTTAAAAATCTTATACTCTAATGTTAGTTTGTAAACTTATTAATGAACAAAATAATCAGGACAAATTAATTTTATTTGTTTTACTTTTTTAGTTATAAACAAAATAAAAAAGTGCTTTAGATGGGGATAGATGCCTACTGTGTGGGTTAGACGCCGCGATAATATTTTGACGTATGGGATAGTTGCCCCAAGAAAAAAATTGAAAAATATTCTGATTTTCTCGACTTTAATCAACATTAATGGAATTAGAAAATAAGGAAAAATAATAAAAATAACCATATATTTTTATAAACATATATTTAATTAAAAAAAATATCGATTTTACAGTTAACGTAATTATCTTTGGTACTTACTTCCCTTAGATACTCTTCGATTAATATAAATTATCATAAGTTCTTATCCAGTAACATATTTATTATTGTTTACATTTTAAGCATTTTACATTTACATTTTACGTTTATATTTTAAGCATTTTAAATTTTATATTATTGATCTTTACATAATAAATATTTCTTATGACGTAATTTTAAACAAAATATTTATTTTTAATTTTAAAAAATATCTTAACTTTGATTAATATTAGCTATATGACACAGTCATCATCATCAATCATCTTATTTACTTCTTTACGATTAAGTCCCTCAGCTCGAGCAACGGATAAGCCTTCAGCTTGTCGAACGCTAAGTTCTGAGTGACGTTCCAGAAAAGATTGTAGCCAATGAGGTCCAGCTCTGCGAGTTTCTCGGTTGAAGTTGTGTTTTATGCGAAGTTTTTCAGCGGATTCGAGCACTCGTCTTCGTATCATGTCTCGTGTTATAGGGAACCCAGCACCCTCATTTTTGAACATGCGCTACGACCCGTTTCTCATTATTGAAATTCATATCTGGGTATTTCCCTGAAAATAAATTAATGTATTAACAATATGATATATATTTAAATTTTCAAAAACCTAAATATCTACATAGTGTCAATTTTTTTGTATCTTGTTTTACAAATCGTCACCTCAAGGTTCTGGATCGAATACCATACCGACGAGAAATTCTGTTTATAGAACATTTTCTCTGTCTCATCTCTTCAAACACGGCTAAAAGATCCTCTTTGTTCCACACACCTCGAGGTTTCGTACTTACTTTACGTAAGTACTTGCGCGGCATGTCTTGAAAGAGAGAAAAAATAATTAAATTAATGATCGTGATTCATCGTGGGATAGATGCCCCTGGGGCATCTATACTCATAAAAACTGGGGCATCTATCCTTTTTGTGGGAGTAGAGGCCCCTCCCTAATTTTTTACCAAGTCGTCTTAAAAAAATTAAATAATATGGAATTGTTTTTATTTGATACATATATAAACAATAAATATAAAAATATAAATACTTACTTCATAATATAAAAAGTTCCGGACACATGAAGATTATTAAAAACCTAAATTCAGCAATCCGTTGTCACACTAAAGCGTTTTTTCTCCACAGCTCGTGACACGTCCCTTCCAGAGGAGTGCTTGGCGTCAACTGGTGGGAGAAAAGAGGTAAACTCACAAAAGACAAAACACAGTGAACTTCGTATTCGTATAAGTACGCTAAACGCTTACTTCGGCATCTATCCCCCTTGGGCATCTATCCCACATTTACCCTAAATATGTTTGTTTTATTTTTGTATCTTGAATTTCTTTTTATTTTTCTAAATAATTTTAATTTTTCTTTCCAGAATTCTATTTTTTGAAAAATATTATTTTAGTTTTGGAAGGTTGAACTTCATTTGTAAATTTTTCACAACCAAAAAATGCTGTCTTGAGTATTTTTTTTTTATTTATTTTGGGGTTTGTTGTTTAAGAAAGTGTTCTCTTATGTACGGTTCTTTTCTCATTCCTTTTTGGGACGATATATATAACGACGAAATCGAAAATAACGGTTGTCCATGTACGGAATAGTATTCATATATAGACAGCAAGTTACCTATTACTTAGTTGAAGACGTTTTTCAAGAAGATTTATGAAGTGTAGGAAGAAGGAGTGTACCGACAAAATTCTACTTTAAAATTCCGGTAACAATACCTAATGCCGTTATTTGAAATGTCCATATATAGTAGGCCTATGGTGATGATAATGATGGGGATATATTCGCGTGCCAAAGAACCGTTTGTAAAATATGTGAGTGTTTATTGTTTCTCGTGGTATATCCATCTATTCTCGAGTTTTTTTCTATACTGATATGGAATGTTTTCGTCTTTTACAACATCACCAATTTTCTTCGGAATAATTTGCTTGTTTTTTTTACTTCGACGTGTTGCAGAGCCCCATGTAAATAACTTTTTATTTACCTAATTGTTACTATTTTTTTATAATTTTAAAGGACAAGCGTTACAAGAAAATGTATGCTGCAGAAGTCCATAAACATAAACAAAGGAATAATTTGATCCCAAGCAATTTTCGTATAAAAGCCTAAAAATTTGTACTTCCATTACAATGTATACTACTTGGACGCAAACAGTTTTTCAACGCAATTTTCGTGGGCAAATTTGGCACATTTTCAGGTATACTGAATCAAATTTTTGGTCCTAAACACTTTCCACTGTCTTGAATGACTGCTTTTTAGTAGTGTTCGATTGAAGCTTCGACTTCGGCCATATATTCAGTTTTTGTAAACAACAGCCGAAATCGAAGGTGGCATCCTTTCGTTTAATGTAATTTTATCACCCTCATTTACTTTCGATCAATCTATTATGATGTTTTGTGATATTTTATGATTTATGATAGTTTCTGATTGCTGGTGTATTTTAACTTGATATTAAAGTTTAATTTAGGTTTTATTTTCCACATAGTTTACACTTATATCAGATCTTTCCAAAATCTTTTGAAATTCCCAACTAAGCAGTTGTTTTATTTACTAGGTATATAAAAAAATCCTATGTTTACAAGTACGATTTCGGAAGCTGCGCAGACTGGGGTCTACATACACGACGTAGGCAATATGAGTACTTCATTTTCAAAATAAAATTTATACATACTTTGATATGATTATATTAATAAAGAAATAAAAATAAAGAAAACTACTGTATGGAATGTTTTAATATTTTAAGGATATATTCGTTGATATATAATAAATTCATGATAAAATTTTTGGACCAAAAAATTAAAAAATTCAGTGAGTTATTCGCGATCTTCCAAGGCTCCAAAAAAAGTTCCCCCGCTGCTGTGATAGCGACCTTCACAGTGACGGAAATCGAAAAAACCAAAAAGCCTAATAAACTAGAAGGTATTGCCCGTGCCGTGAACTTCAATCGAAAAAAAGTTGAAATTTAATAAAATGGCGGAGTTTTAAAAAAAGTTTTAAATTTTGCGCGAAAATTTGATGATTTTTGGCCTGCAAAATTACATTTTTTATTTGATCGGAAAACTGGAGGCTCATGACACCCAGAAACATATATAAAAGAAGCTGCAATAAGGATCAAATCGATCGGATGATTTGTCTTCGAGTTATAACTGCAGCAAATTTGAAGAATGTAGTTTTTATTTAGTTTACCTTTTAGTTCTAATCTCACTGAGAATTTTTTCTAGAATTATTTACAATGTATTCACTATAACGGTCATAGTAAAACTAGATGAGTCGTTTAAGTGTGCCAGGGTCTAGCTTCCCCACAACATATGACTGCCAGCCACGTCCAGAAACTCCCGAACTATCAACCTTCGTACATTTCTCAATACCTCAAAGTTAACAATGAAAATCAGAATCCGGTCTTCAGATGGCTGTAACTCAAAAACTATTTGAGATGTGCACTTGAAATTTTAGTACCTAAGTTATTTTTAAAGGTATAGACTATCGAAACATGCAAAAAAAAATTTTCCAATTTTTTCAAAAAGTCACACTAGTGGCCTCCCTTTAATCTATTCAAATGATTTTGATTATTGTATCTGCGTGAATGAAAATCAAAATTTGATTTTGTTGGGCGAGAGGCGAGTATGTTACTGAGTAGCCTACTCAGTTTCAGTATGATTATTTATTGATAAGAAAATAAATAAGATTCTCTGATAAGATAATAAGTAAGTAAATTAACGCGAGTCAGCTTGGACAGCTCAGCTAGTAAAGCGGTGCACCGTAGAAGACATATTAGCTTAGTAACTTTATTTTTCTTGGAAGTTATATGCTAAATCATCAGTTGTATTGATCAAATCAACTTCATTACCATAACAAAAAAGTAAAAAAATATCTTTTTTTGTTTGTGCGTAACAATACACAAAACGAAGTAAAGGGGTTTAAATATCCAACAATACTGTTATCAACATTAATATATCATCAGTATAGATACCAAATATCTCGTAACAATATGAGCGTCGAATGTTGAGATCGTGCGGCGTCGGGACGTCATATACGCTCTCTCATACATGCACACGGATGTATTCGGTCGGAGTTTGTACGAACCAAATTCATAGTACGGCAATCAGTTTATAATCAAAAGCGTCTGAACGCGCACGATATAAGATTGTAGTCAAAGCACACGTGTCTTTTTTAAAACGTTTTCATCTACGTTTGTTTCATACATGTAATTTTGTTTGTTGTAACAATAATCCGGAATGATAACTACTACTACTCGGAATAAGCAATGACTTTATCGTTGAAAAGTTCGTTATTCGTTGGTGGTATTTTAAATTTTGTTTAAAACTTTCAAAACAGTGATTTGTCTTTTGTAACTAAACTTTTCAAACTAACTAAACACGTCCAGAAAAGTGAATTAATGTTTTTTTTGTGATAAAGTGGTCTGCATTTTTAAAGTTGAATCTTTTTGGTGTTATTTCGTCCAAAAAAAAAAATAGTTTTGTGTAGTTTTTGAATTTTCGTGCGGGAACAATGGAAATTTTTATTGTTAAAATATATCAAGTTTATGTACTATTTTTTATTGTTTGGAATATAAAGGACGCATCTGGTGGCACGGTGTTAACTCGTGGAGGTATGTTTAAATGCCAGAAATTGTGTTTTGAGTCGCATACCAATTAATTATTATTACAAAATTCCCATTGTTGTATTGGAAACAATCTGTTCGGGGTTCCGTCAAAATTAATGTTTTCTTTTTATCGTAATGATGAACTAGGTTTAAAATATTTAATTAATTACATTTGAGCCTTGTTTTGTGGTATTTTACCTATATTTATGTTATTAGCTTATTTTATTTACAGGATCCTTTAATAGAGTATTTTTTTTCTAAGGCGCTAGATTCTGTGCGCTATTTTTCTTAATTGCGATATTGATTGTTACGTTTGATTAATATAAATACCAAGTCCTTAGACATTTATATTAACTCGCCAATTCCCAAGCCGCGATCTATCGACAAAATGTCCTTATTTTGTGCCAGTTTTTATCTTTAGGTACTCAACATATAACAAATAAATAATTTTAAAAAAATACCTTTTATGTTTTTTTTTTTAAATGGAGTGCCATCTATAGGAGGTACTGGGCGTTATTTGTAGTATAAACTGAGTAAAACGGTATGAAATTACCGGCAAAAAATCACTTTCATTATAAGCTTGATTCTTAAATAATAATTTGCTACAACATTAATAACAGTACCTACTCTAGACATTTTTATAACAGCGAAAATACCAAAAAATACACTCACACGCAATAAAAGAACAAATTGTTTGAAACAACAGAATTAATTTGACCGTTAACATAACTTCAGTGTTGCCAAATTAAAACCATTTTTGTCGTAACACATCTATTTTTAAAATTTGTTATATTGTCTGTAAAAAAAATCACAAATCACTGTCACCTAGAGGTGACACTGGGAATTCTCGAGTTAATTAATCACATATTCTTTTGTTGGATCAAATATTCAATTATTTCGTCTGATTGTCTTCTTTTCGTAAACATCCGGTGTTTTTTGTGAGGGAATTCTGAACAATTTTTCTGAAAAATTTAACTTTTGGATATTAGGCTGATCTGGTTCGAATTTAAAACGAAATTTACCTGTCGCTGATTTTATAAACACCTCTTAAATAATCTTTGAGGTCCCACAGTAATAAAGAAAACCTGGAGCGACGATCCTATAACTTTGAAATATCGAAATTAAGTGAAAAGTTTTACAGGATTTATTTTATAATTTTACAGTAAAATATTTTCTTCTTTTTCTTTTTCTAAATTTTCTTTTTTTTTATTAAAAATTTTATTAATATTATTCTAAGCTCACAAGTTCTATTTTTAATATTTAAAGGAAAGAATAGAAGAATATACTTTGCAAGGTGTTCTAGAAAGTTTTCATATTTAAATGATGGGCTCTCTATTAAATAGATATAGTTTTCAGCCTTTCAGTAGTCGTACCACTTATATTTACAACACTAGTAGTCGCACTTGGTGGTGACACACGTTCAGTAATTTTTATTTTTTCTAATTAGGTATTAGGTACGAGTAAAATGAAATATAATTTTTTTTTTTAAATTCAATTTGAACCTCTAGAATTAAAAAATTAATTAATTTATATATCAATTATTTTAACAATTAATTGAAATTTTCTAAACTGTTCCAAAATAGAGAGTTATTACGTATTTTTCTTTTTTCTTATTTTTGAAAATTAATTATCTTGACTGCGTCGCAATTATAAAAACGCCGTGAGCAGCGGGGCCCCATCGCGGAAGTCGAATTTTTCCCTTCATTTTTATTTTATTTCATTTTAGGTATCTTCAAGATATCTTAAATGTGATTGAAAATCTACAAGCGAGTTTGTCATTTTGGTGGTTTCAAAACTGATGATGAGTGTCCGGCTGATTAGGGCTTTAAAAAAATGGTTTAAGTTTTTTGTATATTTGATATGCGATGTGATTACGCATATTCTGCTGTAATCTTATCACTTTTGGTATAGAACCGCTGTAACCTTACTACTTTTGGTACAAAATCGCTGCAACCTTACTACGTTTGGTATAGAATCGCTTTGGTACAGAGTTACTGTAATCTTGCTACTTTTGGGATAGAATTTGCTGTAACCGTCGTGGCACAGATTAGTAGTTCAGCGTAAATAGGTATAGAAAATGATGATCCTAAGTGCCCAACCTAGATGCTGACTAGTATTTGATCACTTATATAGGTACTTACTAGTATTTGGCCACTTACAAAAAAGGCAATTTGTAAAAGTTTGAATAAATGAAACGACTTCGTAGTAATTGTAATTATTTATTAGCAATTATTTGAACTTATATACTACACATTTGGTCTTTGTAAATATAAATACAAACAACGACACTAATAAAATGGTTTTAATTGATGTGTTGTTTATGATATAAAGAAATATGAAGGTGGCCAAATACTTTTGAGCGGTAGTGTAATTTTTTTGTCAAATCACTAATATCAGATGTTAAAAAATTTGCCTTTTAAAAATTATCTCTAATTTTCTTGTTCAGTATTATCTAGCTGTTTTATAAATATATCATACGGATATATTTTTCCATATAATTTCAACTTAAATAAACACACTGTATACTCCTTTCTTAAAGACTGAAAAGATACTCACTTTATCTTCTCATTCTAATATCTCTATTAAATAAAATTTTTACTATTAAATAGGCGTTGCTCTACTTCTAAACAGAACTGGAACAGAAAATCGTTCGTTGAAAAGTAATTTTCAACAATCAGAATCAAGTCTATCTTGAATATTTACTTTTAAATTTGCTGCAAAAACGAAACTGTAACCTCTTTGATTTTATTCATAACGTGACTCGTTCTAAAAATGCTGATTTTAGCAGAATATTTGGTGCTATTCTCTACCTATTCGTTAATAACACATGAGAACGTGAGGTATTAGCGTTACCTGTATTAACAAATATCTGTGAACGGTGAAAATGCCGTATTTGCTGATAGCTCTAAAACTTTGGTTACATTTATATTATGTACTTTTTCTCTTGTTCCTTTTTTTTTGTTTGATCGGATCAGCGGTAAACGACAAAAGACCAACAATGTATTTATTTTAGTGTATGACTACTATATATAGGTGAGTAGTATATGTTAGTGAATGTATGTGTTGATACGTATCAGTAACAGTTGTAAAATAATGTTTATTTCACAAATGTTATCTGATAGAGGAAATTTTCGTCGTGGAAAATTCTGGAAATCGTGTTGTATTTAAATTGATATCTGATTTTAGCTTTAATGATTATTATAATAATGCATTTTTCGCAATAAGTAGTGATTTTTGTCTGGTTTAAGTTCCTAAAATAAGTTGATCTTAAACTATGTCAATTTACAGTAATATAAACAACAAAATCATTAACAATTAGAGTTGAACGTTATAAAAAGAAGTCTTGTATAGTTGAAACAGGGATCACTATTACATTACATAATGAATGTAGATATGAATTAATTATAGATTAATAAATATATACAGGGTGGAAACAGATTTATCGAACATAGGGCAAATATAGTAGGAAATTTTTCTTAAGATCAATGTGATCTTTATTCCCTCTCATCAATCATATTTCGTTTTTAAATCGAATTACTATAGATACAAAATATTTTGGTATTTGTCAAATTAATTAAAATCATAAAATAGCAAATGCCAAGCTGATTTTGTCTACGGTAATATGATAATGTTCCGTAATTAATTTATAACTATGAGAATACTGTATACCTATGGTAACATTACCAAAAAACGAAAAATAATGTTAAAAAAGTGTCAGAAAATACATTGATCTTACCAAAAATTTTCCATTGTATTTGCCCTATGTTTGATAAATCTGTTTCCACCCTGTATATGAATTTAACAGGTATCAATATCACAAATAATCTTTCATATAGTCGAACAGCATTCCTAAGAAATTGATTATAGAATCAAATGAAACTAATAAAGACATGAGTGAATGAAAGTGTTACCTATGTAACATTTTTTCAAAAATTCATTTTTTGCCAAATTTTGAAATATTCTATGCTGAAGTATCATATATTAAAATTTGGTTTCAATACGTCCAATAGTTTTGCAGAAATTCAATAATAAACATGGGTTATTGCATGGGAAGTATCAAGTAGCTATATATGTAAATAAAAATTTTCAAACGCTTGTACTGTAAAATTATACATAAAAATGTTACATAACACTTTCATCCACGCATGTCTTCAAATATCTGTTTATGTTTATGTTTCTATGTAGAAATCACAATTATGAATAAAATGTACCAAATATACTGTTTTAAAAGTAACAACCATGTTTCAGTTTTATTAACACCGCCACTGTTTATTTACAAAATGATGTATATTATAACAATCATGCACATAAATGTTGCTCAATATTTTAGAAAATACTCCTTCCTTCCATATATTATACACTTTTTGTTGTTCCATGGAGTTGCAGTTATTTTAACTTAGCTATTGTAAATGCTCAATGTTTCACTTTATTGCGAATCTGACTTTTATATATACATATTTCCGAAGTCTCTTCTTGAGTTTGTGTTGACAATTTACACTGACTGTTATGGAAATAATGTGTTTCACATATTTTTCGTTCATCAATTTCATATAATTAGATGTCAGGTCTTATTGTGTATTCTGAAAGTTCGAATAAAACAAGAGCTTATGTTGATATACACTTAGGGTGAATGCGGGAGAGACGCCGCACATTTTGAAAACAATTGATAATTCTTAAAGTATGCATTCAATTGATTTGAAATTTGGTACACATTAAATGTAAACATTGTTCTTTAAAATTATTTATAAATAATTTTAAATTTTAAGTCATAAAGGATTCATAATTAACATTTTTGTAGAGCCTGCAAAGCGGGAGAGATGCCGCACCTATGGGAGAGATGCCGCATCAAAGAAGGAGAGGCGCCGCATATTTCATATTAAAAATTTTGCATTTTATACACATCTCCATACATGATGCATGCCATATGTAACCATTTTTGGCACTTTATACATCTTAACCAGTCAATTTTCTTTTGTTTCTGAGTACTCTTCAAAACAGTCAATACACAGGCAATCATCATTATTTTCGTTATCTTCACCAATATGAGAGCTCTTTCTGATCCATTAATGGATCTTTTATATTTACGTGGCATAATTTACAGTCAAAAAAAAAAAATTTACATGCGGCATCTCTCCTTTTTGTTGGGGTAGATGCCGCATGTTGCTATAGCAAGCATAGTGCGGAATTCTAACCTAAAATTTTATACAGTACTTTTAAAATATACCTAAATTAATAACAAAACTCATTTTCATTAAAACAATGAAATATACATTCTTAAATTCTAATGAATTAAATGCTTGATAAAATATTATGTTAAAAAACTTACCTTTCAATAATAAAAAGTTGGATAATTACTAAATTGACGGACTAATCATAAATATTACCATATACAGCTTAAATAAGTAACTTATTCTAAACATATAATCCATTAATAGCGCTATCTGTTAGTCAACGGACGAACTATGGCTACTGCGGCATCTCTCCCGCACTTACCCTATTTTGTTGAGGGTATATCTAAATATTTTTGTTGCGCTAGTTTTTATTTACTCTAATTGCTTTAATTACCCATAATTTTTTTCTTTTCATATTATTTTTCTAAAGGATAATTTTTCGTAAGTATTATGATATTTTCTCTTTCATAAAGTTCATATTATTACTCGGTCACTTGGAAAACTTATTAATCCAAAAAGTTAGTTATATTAAGTACGTACCGGTATCATGCCATATATACCCGCGGCACTCGTGTGTAGTGACGAAGAATAATTTTTCTGCCGTTGAGCAACAACGGTAGATGAATGGCGGAAGACGGTTGTCGAATTAATATTATCCATTTATATGCAAATTAAGTGAGCACAAGAGTGTGTATCAGCCACCTCTTCAAACCGACCGAGTGGTAGTTATCTTTTTGAATTATTACATAATACTTAGCATGGCTGCGAGCTACATTATAATAAAATGTGTTTTGTAAGTGGGTAATAGGTTAACTTTAAATTAATTTAATTTTTATCCTTTATAAAGCACCAAAAGAATCTAATCAAATTAACACAATGAACGCTTAAATATTTTGAAAATGTTCCTATCATTTTTCATTTTATTTAATGTGAAAATAGTATATTATTCAACAAACTGGTAATGATAGCTATTACTCACCAAGATGAAAGTCCGATTCGAGCCGAGTTTACGAGGCGAGTGTCGTATTGCATCTGAGTGAGTAACAGCCATTTCAAGCGAGTTGAATACGATATTTTTTCTACGACTTTTTTCCTTTTTGATTTAAATAAAATTAAATATAAATTTTAAATTAAAAGAATACATTTTTTAATCTATCTCTAATTTCATTAAATGTTTAATTTGTACAAACGATGGAAACAAAATACAAACTACTTTGTTTGCTTTGATGTTACTACGCAACATATATGAAATTAAAATTTGATACATATATCATACACAAAACAAATGCCGGCCCATTGAATTATGGTTAATATGTTGATTTCATTGGTCGATAGCTATTGAGTAATGGCCATTCTTCCACACCTTTGAATAATGCCTAACTTTCTCAACAATTTACGAATATTTAATGAGTGTGTTCTTCAACAGAAGCAGAAAAAATTTATTATTGCATAAGTAAACAATGGATTTCCAACATTACTTTCAAATCTGAATACACGAGTTGACAAACCGTCGTCTAATTCTATCCACAATTAATATGATACAATACTTACGGAATAGGGTACTTGACTGAGCTTACAAAAATAAACTATATCATTGTTTTTTCATAATAGTTAAGTGATTTTTTTATTTTCGACAAATTCTGTAAAAAATCATCGAGAAAAGTAACCCTACAATTTTAAATGAGAAAAAGACGGGAAAAACATCTCACTATAGTGACGTCATATTTTGAAGCAACTAAACGTCAATGTCAATATTTATAACCCCAAAACTTGAATTATTTGAATTCTGGTCGATTATTATTACTATATATATATATATATATATATATATATATATATATATATATATATATATATATATATATATATATATACACTATTAGCGGAAATAATTAAAGGATCAAAAAAAAAAATTCCAAATTTTTAGCGATTTTTCAAATGACTGTATCTTCGTGAAAAATGGTCGTATCGGAGTCGTAAGCAAAGCAATTTAAAGCTGGAAGTTTCTAGTTTTCAGATCTTGCGATAAAAAAATTTTCAAGGCAACGTGTATCGCTCAATCCTAATAAGTACACTGAAAAAAAATTTCCGAAATTTTTTCGGTTTCTTTTTTTGGTCCACGGACTTGGAAAAAAATTTTCCGACTTGTATCCAAAGAATCGATTCCAAAAATCGAAGATCGACTCTATAAAAAACGATCATAGATAAAATCATATCGAGATTGGAAACCCTAATTTTTATCCCAAAAATATTACTTTCCATTAAAAAAATTCCCTCAAAAAATAGCAATTCGTAATTATAACACGATGTAAGTATATACTCTGTACGAATTAACTTAGAAATTCAGACACTATACCCGGGCAATGCCGCTGCTAAATGCTAGTATCTTACTCTAGAAATAAAATCCAATAATATGCATTTCTCTGTTATTAGTTGTAATTTTTCTCAGTTTCTAAAAAAGTGCATTTTGTCCCTTTCATCAATAGATCGTATTGAAGGGGACATGATAATTTATGAAAGGAACACTTGTAAATATCATTCATGTTGTTCAAATTTCCACCTTATGTACATATGACATACGGTTCATACCATTACGCATGTCATCTTACTGAACTTACATATTAATAAATTTGATTCAATAATGGGAATAACTAAATGATTTCAGTAATCAATGATTATTAATTGCGTGGTTTTTGTAATCGATAATTAAAATCATTTTTTTCCATTTGATTATTTTTGTTCGAAAATTTTAAAGAAGAAGTTTAAAAAAATTAATTATTGACACTAAGGAAACCTGATAATAGAGAAAAGATTGTGATATGTGGATATTCAAATAAATCAAATTCGAAATTACCAGCCTTATTAAAGGTAGTCAAAATTAAAAATCTCAAAATCTACAATTTTATTTAAAAGATATCTGATCTGTTGTTTTCCTCTAGTTGAAAGAATAACTAACAGTATATAACTACAAACATTTCAAAAAATACTTAGAATATACCAGAAAACGTTCCGAAAAATTTCAAAACATAAACAATTTTTACAAGTACAGCATTACCATGTTTGAAATGACAGTAGGTTGGAATCAGGAACAAACATATCTGCATTGGTGCTGTCACACAACACAAATACGTTTGAAAAAGTATAAAAGTATTTCCCATAAAATCGTATCGAGATTGGAAACCCTATTTTTTATCCCAAAAACAGTACATTCCATCCAAAAAATTCCCTCAAAAAATAGCATTTCGTAATTACAACATGATGTAAGTATTCACTCTGTACGTATTAACTTGATAGGAATTCAGACACTATACGCGGACAATGCCGATGCTAAATGCTAGTAAGGAATAAAGTTATAAACCTTGTCCGTTTCACAAAAATTTTAAAGCTTTTAAAACATTTGATTTATGAAATTAATTGACAGTCATTTAAGTACCATTTTACAACTTCAACTCTTTTAATAATAATAACGATAAAAGAGAAAAAAAAAAACTAAATTTTATTATGAGTAAAAGATGCAGTAACATCATTTTATCTTTTTCATTAATCATCTACATAATCAGTTTTAAAATATTTTTTTATTAAAATGATACCGTCAAAATGAAATGAAAAATTCTTTTTGTACGACCTTTTTGTGTCTTGATAAAAAAAATTCATTTCCTCTTCCAACGTTCAAGCAGTCTGTTTGTATTTGCTCTTGATGTATCTACTCGGTTACATATTGTCGTTCTAACCAACCCTAGTGACTGGCTCACTCAACAGCTTGTTGGAATTATGATTTAATCTGAGATTTATCTACTTTTAAATTACCCTTTAAAGTCATTTTCTTTGATTATTATAAGTTGTATTAGTCGAATTTTCTCCGAAAAATTAGACTTATACAGTCTATACGATAAGAGCTGCGAGAGGCGAGAGTAGGGGCGCTATCCGTTTTCGGACCCGTAGAACACGAATATGTAGAAAAAAAATGTCTGATATATATATATATATATATATATATATATATATATATATATATATATATATATATATATATATATATTCCCGCCACCTTTTAATTTGTGTAGGGCCCCCCTATGGAAGTTAAGAGATGAAATTTGGTAAATGGGGCTCATTTTCGAGGCACCTCATACTATCAATGTGGGGTCAAATTTTGGGCTAATTTTTTTTCTGACCCGACTTTTAAGGGGGTGGTGGGGGGCGTAAAAGCAATAAAACTTTTCCAAACCGGTTTTAAATAATGTTTCGGTCAATTATCTACAACATATCCAAAATTCAGCTTCCTAGGATGATATGGTGGGAGTAGAGGGGGTAAAAACGATTTTCGCTGGATCTAACAGGCCCCCAGCCCCCCAGAATTAACGTAGAGGGTTGAAATTTGGTGTGTTGATAAAGTTCGTACCTAGGTTGTGCCTTTTGGAGGTTTCAATATTTTACCCCCACCCCCTCATTTTTAAGCTACGATTTCATGCATTTTCGACGTTTTCGAAGTTTGTACCACTCGCACAGGTCACCCGAATAAACCTAGAGGGCTGAACTTTTGTATTCGGATTGAGTTAGTATCAAGGGGGTGCCTTTTGGGGGTCTCGACTTTTAACCCCTATCCCCACCATTTTTATTCCCAAAAGAACATGATTTTTCTTGTTTTTTAACAGTTTCGTTCGGGTCAAAATCTCCCCAAATAAACCTAGAGGGCTGAAATTTGGTGTACAGCTTAAGCTAATAGCCAGACACTGTTTTTTGGGGGTTTCAACTTTTAACCCTTACCCCCACGATTTTTACGCCAATATTTCCTTAATTTTTTTGCTTGTTTTCTAACACGTCTAGAGACTCTCTAAGGAAACCTAGAGGGCTGAAATTTTGTACGTGTATTCAGTTAGTATCCAGCTAGTACCTTGTAGGGAGTCCACATTACTTTTCCCCCCACTTCTTCCATTTTTACATCAGAATTGAATGCTATTGTTAAATGTGTTTTAAATGCATTATGTTTATTCTAAATACAAGTTGGCGAATAGTAATTTTAAAAAATTTAAAAAAAATTGAACTTACTTTTATGACAAATGAAATACATACATATTAAGTAATTTAAAAATGTTATTAAAGTCACTGTTTATTTATAAATTAGGAATTTTGGATTTTTAGTATTTATAAAATAGAAATTTTGGATTTTTTTGGAAAGAAAAAATATCTTTATAAAGGCCTTCCAGTTTACTATTTAAGGTCCTTTTTTAATATTTAAAACTAAAACATAAAGGCAATTAGCGGATAAACATGGGCAGGAATGTCCTCGTACGAATTGTGTTGGTTTTTTTTCTGCTACAAGCCTTGTTTTCGGCATAAAATTGAAATTTACTGAGATACAGCCCTTAAATACTTGAAACCTTTTTTTAAAGCCTCGATCAACCGAACACTCATCACCAGTTTTGAAACCAACAAAATGACAATTCGGTTGTAGACTTTCAATCACATTTCGCTTGTAGACATTCAATACCGAAGATGAAGGGGAAAATTCGACTACCGTGATGGGACCCCGCTGCTCACGGCGTTTTCAATTGTATTACATTTTTTTTTTTTTTGTAAATATGAATAGCTCTTATAATTTTTCGAGCTCAGCAAGGGGTAGCTTCTTTAACTATTTAAACTCGTAAAAGCGACGATACCCTGAATTGGGGTACAAACTAAAACTGAAATCTTCTAAACCACCAGTCGGAAATAGATATTCCAAGTATCTGTCTTGTTTCTCTTTTTTAACCTATTTTTCGTTACTAATTTTATACTACGATTAAATTGAGTGATATTGAATAGTTTTAAAATTTTAGTCTAAATCTTAAATAAATATCCAATCAAGTTTAATACTGAATCGGTTTCTATAAGCGACATAAATGTCGAATATAAGTAGTGGTAATCTGATATTAATCTGATAAGAATCTATACTTTCAATAAATTGTTTATAATACATAATTATGGATCAATCCATATCAAATATCAACTACCCAAAAAAATTTACCACATTGCCGCTGTGGCAAAAATAGAGGGTTCTGTACTAGACCAATATACAAGTGGATTATGTATTTTAATAAATTAGTCCAAAAACAGTGCAAGTTGTGTAAAATTCAGATTTTTATCAAAAATCCCATCAGAGATACAGAAGCTCGAAAATCCGAATGTTGAAGAGGTTAATTTTTCGAAATTTGTAAAAATAAAAAGACACAAATTTCACAATTGAAATTATTTTGGGTAGTTGTATCTACCCATATACAGCTATTTCCGTAAAAAATACCAAGCTCTATATAACACTCCTTCTATGAGAGAGAAAAATGTTCATTAAGTGAATTTTGCTTAGTTTTGATATCAAACTGTAGGGTGAAGTTTTCTTGTGGAATGGAAGAAAAAAACCAAATATGGACATAACTAAATATAAAGAAAGTAATATTTTAGGATGATAATGATTTATGAAATATGTGCATTGCTGTAAAAGGCTGTAAACACAAAAATTAGCTCGAATAGGAAAACAATTTTCAGAATATTTTTTTCTTTAAATGGTCAAGCAACCACCTCTGGACCATTTCATATGGACTGACCTATATGTATGGTATTCCATATCGCTCCATTATTGCAATAGTCGGTTACCTGGGAAATACCATAACTTTTGAGCTATTCAAGTTTAAAGTTTTTTAAAATATATTTATTGTTTTTTGAGAGTTATTTGAAATCCAATTTTAATGCAATTTTGACAGAAAACTCTTTAAACACGATATTAAATAATGCTATAAAAATTAAAACAACTATTTTATTTTGTCGGCCCAAATGTTCAAATTTTCCTAGATAACTGACTATTGAATAAAAATATTTTCAATAAAATTACTACGATGGTAAAAATAACCCAATTTTAAAAATGAAAACCATTATTAATTGAAATAAAACCATTTTATTCAACATAAAAATACCAAAAAAAAAAGTTAACAAACTTATCACTAATTAAAACCTAAAAAGAAAGAACTTAGTAGCAACAATTTTACAAAATTTACAGGACAGCAAAGATAAAGTTTGAGAGCTGGAATTCTCCTATTATGATTTTTCTTGGACATCCGGCAGTATAGTTAAAACGTAGTAAAATTCTACCAACATAATTAAAAAATTGATTCAATAACATTATACTAATCATAAGGCGATGCATTTTGTAATACATCTACTACATTGCTAATATTTTCCTTGTTTGATTTGACATAACGAATTTCTTATTGTTACTGATGTCAACACCACGTAATAAAAAAATCAGTTAAACTTGAAACATTTATTTAAAAAACACAATAACCTACAGGAACTAAATCATTAGAAGACGGTAAAAGTTTCTGTAAAATTTTTTAAATTTTTTTGCTTTAATACTCGGATAAAATGCAATAACCTAGTATTGTAGTAAAAATAACTTGAATTTGACGCTTCAACAGTAGCGATATATCGATATATCTTAATCTTGCAACAAGTAAAATTTAAATTTATTAAAATTGTCATATACAAGGATATCAATTATATTAGCAAAAATATTAAGCTTAGAGCTTAACTGATTGTAGCATCTGAAAAATACGCCTCTCCTCTTTCGAATGGTGTAGATAACTCAAAAACGTAATTTTGTCCAGATAATTGACTATTGCAATAATGGAGCGATATATGTATTTACATAGTCGTGAGGTGTGTAACTATTGTCATAGATAAATGATAGATAACAAGCACACGCACTTTACATATCCGCATTTGCGGACAATAAAATTAAGGAAATACTAAAATTATTCTATAGAGTAAAAAAATAATTCTTTATTCACAGGAAAATGTGAAAAAAAAATTATTTAAATGTGTAGTAAAATAGGTTATTCCGTCATTTAGTCATTTTTTCGTCATAGAAATGATATTATTGAAATGAACCAGTTCCAAATTCCCTTTTTCTTGTAAGGAATGATTCAAAATTTGAGTTGGAACGGAACTGTGTGGTGGAGCGCATAGAAACCCTATTGAAATATTGAGGAGCGACATTATTGAGAGTGGCATTATTGTGAACTTGTTTAGTTTCTTAGTTGTAATATTAATTAATTATTTTATTACTTTATAAAATTATTTTACAACAGAATAGCTTTTAGAGCAACAAAATTGTTTTCTATACTTCAAAACTTAACTATTTTAATATTTGTTATTATTTGTGAGCTTGCTGTTTCCTAATAATCTTATCATAGCAAACGTAGTTGTGCATATTAACTCTGCTACAAATTGTTGCTGAGTATAAATGAAATCAGAAGCAATGTGTATTTCGATGAAATATGGCAACTATATACCTATGAGTACTTATGTTTTCGAAACAATGAAAATTAATTAACAACAGTTGCCCTTTCCTTAAAGAATGTGTATAATATACACAGTACATTACAGCTTGTAGATTTACGTGAGAAAATTTATTTTCTTTGAAAAGTTACTTAAAAAAATGACTTAATAGCTAGTGGAGTATACGAAATTAATTAAATTTTCCCAACTCTTTCATTTTCTGCTATACAGTGTGCTTCTATGACTCTTTCTGAAGTAAGGTGGGTGGTTAGGAGAATGCACAAGCAGTTTTAAACGCCAACAATACGAACACAGTTAGTAGAACTAGATTTAGACGACTTTAATGCAATATCGAATTTTAGATTTTGTAAGAGTTGTACGTTTAAGTTATTATGTACAATTATTAATTTCGTTGGCTCGAAAAATTAATCGGACACACGATCATAATGTTAATATTTCTACAGTCCTATACTTACAATGGTGGCCAAAAAAAAAATGTGTAAAATCAATATCGAAATGTTGAGTCAGTTTATAAATCGAAATAGTGTTTTAAGTTATTTTAGATCATATTACCTATAATGAGAACTTACAAAAGATATAATTATATAAAACAACTTATCGTTTATCTACTTAATAAATTTCTAACACTGACTGACTGACAGACAATGCACAGCCTAAGCCGTTGGGTTTAGAAGAATGAAATTTTGCATAGAAGTTCCCTATGTAACGTAGATGAGCACTAAGAAAGGATTTTTGAAAATTCGTCCGCTAAGTGGGTTTAATGGGGGATGAAAATTTGTATGTAGATTCGTTATTTTTGAAGTTAGGGGTATATAAAAATATGTTACTATGGCTATTAAAATAAATAATATATAAATAAATAAATCTTTAACACTGACTGACAGACAACCACAACCTAAACTGTTGGCTTTAGAAGGACGAAATTAAGTACAGGAGTTATGAAAATTGGTGTTTAGGCTTCTATTTATAAATAAAAGTCAGTTGTGTAAACGTTTCTGGAAATTTATTCCCTAAGGGGTTCAAACAGAAAATTAAAGTTTGTATGGAAAGTTCGTCATTTTTGAAGTTAGAAACGTGGATATTGATTTAGGCTTTTGAAAAACATTAAAAGTGAGCAGAAAGTGAGTACCTAATAAAAAGATGTTGTCGATGGGAAATCCCATCGGGCATACGGCTAGTATTTTAAATAAATTTATCTAATGGAGAAGTAATTTTTCATGCTGGCTACGGATTTATTTTTTTAGGTTTTAAAAGCATTCCCATTTTTTTTTGAACGCATTAACGTATTAGCAATTTATTTGCAAGTTCAGTTTTTCAAATACATTAAAGATGGAGAATGTCAAACGAACCTTTTGTTTCTGTACGTTTGTCAAACAATTTTTTAAGGCCATATTTTTTTTAAAAGGCAACCGGTGGCCGACCTTAGGCGATTTCACTCTACATAGAAGTGATACCAAAAAATTAAACACGTAAAAGAGTCTAGAATTCGAAAGTCGCCGTCAAGTATGGCAAGAATTATTATTTTAGTTACTGCAACAAAAATCACTAATATATATGTATACATATATATATATATATATATATATATATATATATATATATATATATATATATATATATATATATATATATATATATATATATAATGTTTTGATTACATTAACAACCTAGTTATTAGTAGGTACATTGTTATTTAGTAACTGTAACAATAATATACTTACTAAAATTATTTTGTTTATGTAACTATACGAATATAGTTGAAGTAATTGCTATTCCAACACTTTTAGTCATCTGAAACATTATTTTTTCAGTCCATAAGTTCGTGCATATTAATAGCATGTATGAAATTTACTATGACTCATTTACTAAACAAATACAATTTTGTACCTGTCGAAACTTGTAATCGTTTGACTCACATATTATTCAGTTCATCACCAACTTTCGTAAATATCGAACGCATTTTAGTACCCATAGAAGATGAATATAGATAATCAGTACAAACGTGCTGTGCTACAATTTTTATTTTCGTGTGGTGAATCTGCCAGGTCTGCAGCGATAAAAATTAATAGTGTAGTAGTAATTTTAATAGTAATTTTGATGATGACATTCTTCGAAATCTTGTGGAGTCGGAGCCACAATTAACCGTGAATCAGATCGCAGAAAGGATGAATTGTGTTTAATTCTGTTTTTTTATATTATATAAAATTTTACCAAAAAAATACGCATAAACTTATGGACTGACCTGAAAACTAAAGAAATTAGTAGTTTTTTTTTTGTTCTAATTAAAAACTTTTTTCAGTGTAGAATTTTAAAATGGCAAGAATTTTATAAAATACTTTTTCAATATATACTCCTTAAAACATATAGCTAAATATTCCAATAAAGAAGAAAAAGTGGAAAATAAAGACACCTCGCAGGGGAAAAATTAATTCAATATAGATTACAGATTTAAAATATTTATCTAGCAAATAAAACTTTCCAAGAAGTTTTAATTGATAAAAAATATACCTATCTATAAGGTAAGGGGGAGAAAGCAAAATGGTTGAAAATACTAGCACATATACCTAGGTTAAATGAACAAAATGGTAAAGTGTATACATATTTTTTAATTTTTACGTGAAGTGGAAGGTGAATTTTTTGATAATTATTGTTATAGTTCAGTGGCGCAAAGAAAAAAAATGATAAAGGTGAGGCAAAAAACGAGGGTTAGGTAAATGTGCAAGTATGGGTGGTATTTGAAACTTGATAGAACGTACCGGAGTTTTAATGAGTAACATCTTTCTACAGTTTCTTTTTCTAGTAAAATTTTTATTTTAGGATAAACTTTTAGCACGATTTGAGTGATGAGTGAAGTTTTCGCCTTTTTCACTCGGCAAAAGTTTCCATTCTTCATTAATTTTACAACCCACTATCTCAGTCTATTAATAGGGTAGTTCGTTTATTATTTTTAATTTAATGTTCAGTGATTCAAATGGATTTCTTTTTTGGGATTTTTATGAAAAAACTTTGATAAAAAACAAAAGGTAATCTAACTGTAGGAAATTTACGGACCGATAGTATTGAACGCCATGACTTGCAGATATGTTTATAAATAAATCGACTTAAGGTAATGCTACATAGTCTAAGAAATTAGTTTTGTCTTTTCCCTCGTTACCTAGAAAAACTTCTCTTTTAAATTTCTTATTAAAATATTAACAATGTTCTCACTATAATATTTTGACTAAAAGGAACCTGATTCAAAGTTAATTACAAAGCTCCCATTGCTCCTTTTCAACCAGGTTCATGTTAGTCATTGACTGACTTATTTGACGCAGTCTAACTGACTTTTATGTAATATTAATAGTATATTGTGCAATAAGTGGCGGAAGTCGTCAATAGCACAAGTGAACGAAGCGAACTCACTTCGATCGTGTGCTCATTAACTCGAAATGGTAATCGACACCGCACGAGTTGCAGATACTATTTTTTATTACATTTTGAAATTATATTTTTGAGTGTTTGCCTTTTTTATGTCGCCGAAGGAAACCGAACTTCGTGATCGTGATTTTCCTTCTGTGATCGTTTTGTGAAAGAGAGAGGATAGCCGATCTAATCAGAAATCTATTACACAACTTATTTTTTCGTGATTTACAGAAAAATATCATGAAATTAGTTATTACCACTCCTTTGTAGCTTCGTGAGCGGCTTCATTTTGACGAGTCTTCCAAGTTTTTTATCTACGAAAATTCTTATAAATGCGGCGTTTACTAAGTACGCAGCAGCGAAAGGCGTTAATTTGACGATGTTATAAGAATTTATTACCAACGTTTTACTTTTAAATTTACGTAAAAGACAATGAAATAACATACGCGAAAATATAGGGGAGAGGCAGGCAAGTTGGAAACATTTTAACTTTTACAAGAATGGAAGGCAAAAATTGCATGTTAGTAAAAATTTTATGAGTTCAATCTAAAATTTGGTTATTTTTTTGCATTTTTTCCATCTTGCCGGCTATGTGAAGGTAAGATGGAACTTGACGTTGGGCAAAATGGAACATACATAAAACACAAAAATAGATTAAAAATTATTTACAGTTAATTCAACAAACGAACCTTTTTTATGTATAAATTTTGATCATAGATCCAAATATATTATAATTCAAAAAGGATAAGTTATAGATTCAAGTATGCTGTATTTTTAATTTAAAAACAATATTTTTTTAAAAATATTTTCATAATTATTGTTTATTTCTTAAAATATCATACCTTCTAACGATCACAAATAATGATTCTACTTGTATCTATATTGGTGGAAATATTTCCATCTTAGGTGCAATTGATGGTTTCCATTTTGCCCGAAACGCCTAACCCTTAAGTTTTGTTGTCAAAATTTGTTTGAATAATTTAAGTACCTATGTAGTTTTATAACATAGATAATAATTTATAAAATATTGCTCTTCAAGGAAATTTATTTAAATAGTCATAAGTTATTGTTATTTATGAATAATTTTAGAGATTCTTAAAATGGTTTAAGTAATTTCGAAAGTTTGAACGTCGTTATGACTAAAATGCTATCATGTTGAGTTTCCAGGAGACCTGGTAACCTCGGATTGGCGAGTCCACGACTAAGTTTAAAGTTTTATATAATCTTAACTTAGATTGATTTAGTAATATCAATAATTTTCTTTAAAGAAGTTTCCAGGAGCAAATTTTTTCCCGTTTTCAAATTTATATTATTTTTGGTGAATTATACATTGTTATTTAATAATTGTAAAATTATCATTTCGAAATTAAAGTTGCAATTACCATTTTATAAAGGTTTATTTCATATTAGTAGATTGTATATCTTCAAAATTTATGTATATACTTCAGCAATTTGTATAATTGTTAACAAAATTTTAGTGTGCAATAAAATTGTTATTTAAATTTCGATTTAAATCGATCCAAAAATCGATCCTTTTTGGGAAAATCGACACATCTATCACTGAGGCGACATTACTTAGTGCGTGTCAAACAAGCACTTGACGAATTTTATTTAAGTATTGCTTAAATTACTTTTATCTGCGACTACCATGAAATTGCTTGTTTATTGTACAAAGTACTATCTAAGTAAGCTACCTTTTACGTACAGCCATATATCCAGCTGTACAAAAGATGGCCTTTTACACGTATGTACATGAAAATTTCCAACGCCTACTACAATTTTATTAATTCTTATTTTATATATTATACAGTTTTATTAGTATACAATTTTATTAATTCTTATTTTATATATTATATATTATACAGTGATATGCATATTACACATATTAGAATCTGTACAAAAATTTTACCTAGCAAGTTTACGTTTGTTTTTAACAAATTTCAAATACTATATAATGTTAATGTATTGGTATTTGTAGATTTGTACCAAATTTTTATCGTTTATTGTGAATTTCATATTAGTCGTAGATGAAGTGTAGTACGTAACTCGGTTGTAAGGCATATTACACACTCGCACAATTCCGCACTCGGCGCTGCGCGGCTCTTGCGTAACTTTTTTGCTCGTGTGTAATATCCAACTTACAACCTCAATCACGTAATATACTATTGTTAGTGATTTTTTTACACTCCCAAAACAATTTCTTTATTCAAAGATTAAAAATTTCTTCTTTTTTTGGATCAAAAAGGATTTTTTTTTTGGATTCAGAGAAATATTTCTTTGATTACTAGTATTTAATGGTAAGAAAATATTTGATCTTTATTCTATACAATAATAAAACAATTATGCAAACTACGTATGTATTGTGCCTTCTATAATGGTTGTAGCGCTACAAGCGACAGCTGCAGAAATTAAATACGTTCAGCTAGCCAGATTTCAGCCAGCCGGATTGAATACAAATTGCTAATAACTAAATTAGCTAAAAACTAACTGAATGTTTTATAATCATACGATCAAAATCATACGATTAACGCTCGAACTCAACAAACAAGATGATATTTCTTCATAAATCTAAAATATAAATTTTGTAAATTTTAGTTTGAGTGATACATCGAACGCTAGAAGATTGATAACTTTTTTTAATTGGTGTATGCGTTGTTCCAACTTGCACGCCAATAGGCGTTTACAAATGAATTTTGCTTTTATTAGTACCTAAACCTAAATCCCCCTTAAAGACAATATTGGCAGTAGTTGCCTATTAAATCATGTACACTGATACCTGTATTGTTGCATATCATAAATTTGATTTTTATTATTTACGGTCACGGTTTGTTTTTTATGTGAAAACCTACCTTTAATAACGAAAATTTCTGAACCAGTGGCTATCGGAAAACGGTAATTGAAAAATTTCTACATTACAGAAACGGTATAATATTTTATTCTATTACATTTACAAAAACTAACAAATTCTTCCCAGTTTTTATTTCCAACAAACAATATATTATGTACTTCACCTAAACACGAACGAATAGTATCCACTATTTTATTCAATTCTCTGCTAACATTTCCGTTTCCAATAATTTGTTATTTCACGACCGATCGTAACGTAACAACACCATGCCATGATCGGCTCGAACCATTCAACAAAAACGGCAACGAAATAACACAATTTCATTTAGCGTAACAAAATATCACGCTGTACCGGTACGACACACACGAAATGCAAGTGTAACGTGATGGTAATATAGTATAAGTGTGGCCAGTGTATTCATAATGTCCATCTAATTCTAAATATATAAATAGTGAAAACCGCACTGCGGTTTACACATAATTTCAATGGTGAATGCATGGATGGCAACATGTATTGGGATATACTAACGGGTTTATTTGTAAACTAATTGAAGTAGTTTTCTCGTTAGTTCCATTTCGAATTTTTGTCTAGACACGGACGTGATGAAATGCCCCCGTAAACTAAGTTCTATCAGTTCGAAATATTTAATTTTTAACCAAATTCAACATTGAGTTACAAGTTTCCAAGAAAATTAACAAAATTTGCACTTTCAAAATCAAAACTTTTAAGACAACTAAGCGCCACATCATTAATTTCAGTCCCAAAGCCCGACTGCATGGTGTATCTTTCACTTCCATAAACCCCATAAATTCTCCAATATCGTCTCGAACTACACACACCGGCATAATTAGCGGAACATAAAAAAATATAAAAACGTATTTATTAAACAAAGTTGGCCGTTTTCTTTTTTGTTTCATGCAAATCTTTTTAAGTGGTCTGTCACTTTCGAACTCAAATGCCGCTTTTTCTCAATGTGGTCGAGCTTCAGACTGTAGTAATTAAAGAGGGGCAAAGATGGCCTCAGGAGACAATAGATAACATCATTCTGAGTATAGCAAGACGAATGGAAGCTTTGACAAAAGCATGGGAGGAAGCGCACGGTATTAAAACGATGTGTTTCATTTTCTATTTGTTAAATAATCTTTAACTTAAATGATTCTTAGACAACATAAGATTCCAAAAATTTGGTATTTCATATCGTTAATTGCTTTTGCTAACGAAAATAAAGGTTTATCGACTTGTGAACATGTAATTTTAAAGGAATGTATTTCAACGTTCTTTCAGTCTCCATGCGAATCCTTGGCCCTATACTTATGAATATGATATTCGCGCACTACACTTAAAATTGTCCAGTTTCATAGCCTTCTTCAGATATATTCCAATATTGCGCTTGGTCTTTACGGACTAAAGCTTATTCCTCTTCTAAAAAATCCTACAGAAAATTTATCCTTGGAAGACTTTGATGGGAGTCAGGACAATGTCAACTGAATAAGTCACTTATTATATCGGAATAGCCAGGGTCACTAGATGTAGATTCTGTTACGAAGACTATGAATGTAAAACCTTTGTATATAGAAGATTTGCCCATTTAGGAGCAGTTAATTTAGTGTCTCCAAGAAGTAGCGTCTCCAAGAGCAATATTATAGTTTATTAAGACTGTTGGCAGAGTAAATCAGTGCAACTTTTAAATGAATTCAGTTCTAGCTACGACCCTACTGTAGATATTTAAAAGAGGAGATGCAATAAATCTTTAAGGTAGTACTTACTATAAGAAATTAGAGCCCTAGTCCATCACTCTGCCAAGTTAGTTATAATTTATGGGAGTGTCTGGAACATATTTCATAACTAATAAGTTTATCTGATCTGGGTATGTAAAAAATATTTCCCAATTTCGGCAAGGCTCAATGTAAAAATGTTTTAATCATGTACCGAAACACCAATGTTTATTCGTAAGAAAAAACTTGCTTCTAGCTTACTTGAAAAATTATTCGCAAATCTGTGTAGGTGTGGATCTAGGGAGCTTCCATAAACTACGTAGTCTATTTGAGGGAGGGAGGGGTTATGCAAAAAGCTACGCTGGACTACATGGGGGCAGAGGGAGTCAGAATCGAGTTACGTAGTTTTATTTGGAATACCGTAATTGCGGGTTACTTGAGCCCTGTGGTGTTACTTGAGTCCAAAACGGAAAAAGTACTATTTTCTGTTTTGTGCTTATATTAGTCAGTAGTAGAAGTAAGTTAGATGTTTAGCTAGTAGGTAACAGCAGTAGGTTTACGGTGTTTAAGTTTAGGTAGTTCTGAAAATTGACACTAGAGGTGAGGCACGTGTTGTTTACTCTCTGTTTGAAATTGATGTTTTGTTACGTTCCTAACTTTTGACTGTAAAAGTAATTGTGGTAGTCCACAAAGGAAGGTAAGTGTATAATTTTATTACTTTGTTCATTACTAAACTAAATTCAGATATGTTCATCTGCCAACCATTCCGTTAATTTTTTAAATTAAGGTTTTGATAAATCAGTAAAATAACCTTAAAATTAAGGTAACTTGAGCCCATTATAACTTTGGTATAAAATGGTGCAAGACTATAGCAGAAATTCCTAAACGTCCTAGACCGTTGGACAAGTTCGTTAACCAAGCACGTCCGATGCCCAAAACATGTTATTTTTGGAAATTTTCATGAAAAAAATTAACTTTATTCCAAAATTTCTCCTTATTCAAAAATTTTTACACTGTTGGAACGAGGAGAAAAAATCACACAAAAAAAGGTCTTTAAACTATTATTCTATGTCAACTAGTTTCCGAGAAAAACTAATTTTTGTAAACGGAAATTCGCTACGTTATGCAGGATGCTGCGATAAGAGTATTGAATAAGTAAAGTTCCTTATATGTTTGTACAATGTTTTAATTAGTAACCAACATCCTACATGGTCTCAAACTGTTTTCAAATGAAAATCACTTGGAAATTTAGGTTTGGGCTCAAGTAACCCGATCTTGAGGTTAACTTGAGCCCAAAATCTAAAAAGCTATAAAATTTATGAGCCATAAGAAAAAGATCCATATTATATAATAAACTAACCGTAGTCATATATAGATTAATATACTGAATTTCCTATCCCAAATAAGTATAACAGTTACGCTCAATTTTTGAAATTATCAGATGATTTGCAAATCTGGGCTCAAGTAACCCGCAAACACGGTAATTAAATAAACATGAATTTGAATGTAGAAATTCATGGATAATCCTGACGAATTACTAATGAGATGCTTAATATTTTGGATATTTTGAAATTTGAAAAAACTTTCCCAAGCGAATTATCCAACCATGTGGTCACCCAGCCTTTACATTAAAATTTTTACTGTAAGGGAACATGATTTTTGAGAAAATATTTTGCTGAATAAAAAAAGGGCCTTAGCTTTCATATTTTATAGTAAAAAGGTTATTATTTTAATTGAATGGAGGGCGGGAGGGGTTCAATAATGGCCAAAATGGAATTACGTAGTTTATGGAGGCTCCCTTATTTCCAGTATTATGGCGGGTTTACAATTGTAATGATTTGCTGGCTCCAGTTTTAATCTTTTACGTTGGTGAAGTTTACACTACTTAGAAATGACATTCAAACTTGAATAAACGCATAAAAATGGCATTAAATATTTTTTCTGAACTAATACTGGCGCCTAAACAAGTTTACATTTGCAAGTTGCTACCTCGCACGCCCGTAGATGTTTACACTGTAATGATTGCAAAGGATGTAAACCCGTTATTATAATGCATTTTTGAATCATCTCGTATTTGGATCATAATAGTTCTACATGTGTACATAATATAACGTGACACACTGACGTGTACGTACAATGTAGTTAATGTAACAACAAAACCTCGAAAACTGGTTATTATTGATGCACATAAATTTACATGTGTCACATCTCGTATTCATTTCACATCTTTACAATTGTTTTAAACTATTATCATCATTAAAAGCCACATGTAAGCGGTTTGTGTTATTTAATGGTAATAGCGACCGACAATGGAATGGTGACGGGCAAATGGTAGGCAGTGCCAGCGGTAGGACGTAGGACGGAGGGAACTAAAATGAAATTTGACTAATACAATATTATGTAGGTAGGTACCATCGAACCATAGGTAGGCTGACAACAAACGGTGACATGTGCTTTTGTCTTGTGTAATAATTGTAATCAACATTCTATGTATTAATTAGTGACTATTGTGTTTATATAATTCAATACTGTTAACACATAATCCGCGTTCACTAATTAATTCTAGTATTGTACAGATATTTTTAAACGTAAACGAATTGGCCAAAAATAATATTTTTACCACATTAGCATCAAAAAATATTTATTTCTTCGCAGTGGGCGTAGCTACAATAAAGCAAGTGGGGCAATCACTCCAGCTGAGCGTGTAGGGAAAGAAGGCGCAACAAGAAAAAATATGGATGAAACAGGAAAAAAATTTTTTTTGGCTCAATGAGTGCATTGTCGTGATAGTGGGTGGTGGTTGCTCCCAAGGCCCTTTACCAAGAAAAAACAAACTTTCGAAAAGGAGCAGTTGAACCCAACTAGCTCCAGGGAGCAATAAACGTAGTTATGCCACTGCTCCTTCAGTTTGCATGTGTATGTAACAGGTGTAGATGTCAATTAAATATATTTTAGCTCCTTTTATGGAAGAACGCCACAATTCAAAAAATTACATTGTTGATACCGCTGATGGGCGTTTACGCGTAAACAGTCGGTGTAGACGTTTACATTGTAAAGAGATGTAAACAAAGTAAACGACCGTAATCGAAGGTAAACATGTAAAGAGTCATAAATTACACGTACTTTGTCAATATAATTACTTAAAAATAAAAGTAAAGGGTATAAAATTTAAAACTTAAAAAAATAAAGTAAAAAAAAAAATGGCTGTTCCTAAAAGAAATAGTGAAAAAAGAAGAAAACATAGTTCTCTGTTTTAATTTCAAAT
The DNA here is from genome assembly GCA_035578155.1 of Brachynemurus nebulosus. Lineage (NCBI taxonomy): Eukaryota > Metazoa > Arthropoda > Insecta > Neuroptera > Myrmeleontidae > Brachynemurus > Brachynemurus nebulosus. The sequence goes on from JAPWDM010000003.1 coordinate 27,640,242, forward strand.
ATTATCGAGTGCTTGTGAGACATTACTACATATGACAAACTTTTGTTTGTATTTCAACACACGCAGAATTGATATGTTCACTTATCGTTCAGCTAAACTGAAACTTTAAGCACTCGATTTCCTTGGTATAGTATGACTAAAAACCACATGTAAATTAAAAATCACAAAGTGATTGAAAAAATTATCCGGAAAATTATAACTGTTTCTCGAATCAGAGAGAGTACTAATACACATAGGTGATTGAATGGGTGTCCGGCTCGGACGCTTGCCGAGCATAGGATCGTTGGTGTAGAGGTTAGCACGCCTGGCTAGTTACCAGGAGATCCTGGGTTCGATTCCCGGCCGATCCGGATAATTTTTTCAATCACTTTGTGATTTTTAATTTATAGTTCTCTGTGCTTAATTTGTAAAAAAAGTTTGTCCAATGTGGCCACCCAAAAATTGTAAGTGCATAGATTAGAAAAACACCTGAAATTATTAAAGTTTTCATTTGTCAGTTCAAAATAAATATGAAATTATAAAACAAACATTTTTGTTACGTTGTTTACGCTCTTTACACATTTACTTCCAAAAAATATGTTGTAAACAGAAGTCATGTTCAGGTGTAAACTGTGCTTATAAACACTGTAAACAGTTTACGCGCTCATCATTGGTTGATACTACTTATGGAAACAATTGTTAATTTGCCATATTTTTAGATCGAAAATCATCATAAGTATTGTGATTCTTTTATTATTTTATTACAATTTACAATCTAATTTTTAACCTGTTTACGTTGTTTACGCTATTTGCATGTTTACTTCCAAAAAATATGTTGTAAACAGAAGTCGTGTTTACGTGTAAACTGTGCTTGTAAACACTGTAAACAGTTTACGCGCCCATCAAGAATTTCTTAATTTTTTGAAAGACACTGTATGTATCCATAAGAAATAAAAATATGTTTAGAGAAATAAAACAAATCCGAACATATTTTCATTCTGTTTGATCTCCTTTTTTGCAAATGTTTTATTTACTGAAAGCAAAAAAACTTGATATAATTTGATCGGACAGATTGTTTCCATCAAAAGTGTTAGTTAAAAACTGTAAATGTATTTTTATTTTTTCTCATGTTTTGTTATGAAAACAAGTTTTCTTATAATGTAATGTTTGTTTTATGTTTGATTTGGAAAAAAAACAGGAGCTGGTAGTAGCAGCAGTGGTGCGAAAGGCTTTGACAATCACGAGGAGACAACATTGGCGCCGCGGTTTGTCTCGCACAGTCAGACGTTCCGGGCTGTCATCGGGGACACCCTAGTGCTTCCCTGTCAGGTTGAACATTTAGGTATGTACCAATATTATTTTTCTGTTTTTTCTCAGTGTCTTATAAACATTTAATTCGTCTCACTTTTATAACAGCTTTCAATATATTTATTTCGTGTTTTATTTATGAATTGCTGTGAATTCAAAAGACATATTATTCTTATTTCATTTAAGTGAAGGTGATATATAGTGGAACACTATTTATTTTATTGATGACGGAAATTGCTTTTCTTATGTTCTCATACAGTTGTTTTCTTAGTAATCTTAAAAGAAAAACTAGTGGAATTTGGATAAAATACAGTGCGTTTACATATTTTCGAAAGTTTTTACAATAAGGCACCAGCTATGTCAAAAAAAGCAAAATACTTCAACAGACACTTATTATTTCATGCCACTACTAGTAATATTACTCAAAAACAATTATGTATATGGCATTTACTTTGCCCAATTTTCACCTAAAATTCTTTTACACAAGGAGGACTTTCCGTCTCTTTAATAGACAAGTTCAATGAAATCATAAACAAGTTTTAATTTTTATTGGTGTGGCTATTATCAAGTCTGGCAAATTTTTTTTGTAAGCATACGATTTACTTTTTTTTATTTTTTATTTTTTTTATTTCTTACAGAATGGTTAGAAATTATCTATGTAACGTCTTGTCCTGTCTTTGTATTTCTGTTTTATGAAATCGTTAAACGTTTGTTGCTCTTTTTTGGTTTAATTTGGAAGACTGGTTAACAAAGATAGTAGAATTAATTTAAGAAAATCTGGAGCTCAAAAATTGTGACTGTAAAGTTTTATTGACCAACACAGCTTAAGTACCTCTGCTTGTTCCACCTTCCCTGATCAAGTTTATTTTAGTTGTACAAGTAAAATGTTAATTGTAAGTTATTCATATTCCATTCAAAAAATTCCTAGTCGTTCAAGAAACCCAAAAAGATTCGTAGCATAATTTTTTTTTAAATTTTAGATAATGATTTAATTTTCATAAACTTTTGTAAACACACCAAAAAAATTTAACATTTCTTACCATTCTCATATATTTGTTTAGTAAAAAGAAGTTCATATAAACTTAGTTATAAAAATAACTCTTATATTCCCTTCCTTAGGTTTTTCCTGAGCACGTCTCACATTTTTTATTGTATAACTTATTTTTTGGCAAATATCCATTTTTGATGAGAAATTTTTTATAAGAATATTTTTATCAAAAACGAAGATTAATTTCTTTTTGTATTTATTTTAGCATAAAATTTTCAAAGAAATATAATTTGCCTTTTTAATGTTTTTCTTGCACCAATTCGACTGAAAAAATTTTGTATTCGAATTAAAAATGGTATATTTAGTCCAAGTTTGTACAGATAAAACTGATATAACGTCATAAAAATCAATAGGTATATACGTAACGATATGTCATTTTGGCAAAGGTCACCAACGTTTAAATCTCTGGTTGCTAATTTATAAAATTTAAATTATGTGTTTTAATTCTCTATGGATTTCACTACAAATAGCAACAGTGAAAATTATATGAATATAAAAAAATACAATTGGCATATTTTCATTCATGGCTGTCACTTGAGTAGGTACACCATAATAAACTTGTTCGCCAGTGTCTCAGTTCAAGTTTCATGACTTTAATTTATTTTCGTTTCTTTTTTGCCACAACAACCATGACAATATATTAGAGAAGGATGTTTGAATTGTTCGTTGTTTGAAGAGTGGCATTTTATGTTGTATACCCCACTGGTTTGAAATATATGTAATGTATTCTAAATAGACTATTTATAATAATTTGTTTCTTTCCTTTTCCGTTTCTTTTTATTGTTATAATAAAAATAATGAAGAAACATTTTTATATTGTTGCGTGTACGAAAGAGAAAAGAAATGTTAAAACAAAAAAGGAATAAGGAAGGACAATACGAACGGCTAACATCACAAAAAACGAATGAGGAAATGGGATAAAATACATATAGGTACATGCTGTCACAAGTTCTTTGCAATATGTAAAATAATATACAAATAATGGCCCAAATGCATAACCTGAGTATCTACTACTTGCTTACATTTTTGTAAAGTTTACTCAACTATTTTTTAAAATGTAAGAATTATGAGACTTCAGTCAAGTTGTTATATACATACAGTACACACACATACAAATCTCGGTTAAATGCAGGGACGCAGGTAAAACTTGCTGTCATAAATAAACTAGACAATCGAATTATCATCTTTTTGTGTTATATTTTAAAAAGGCCTTATGCAATAAGAGTAATAATTTTAAATCTAAATTAAAAAAAAATATTATTACCCTTATTGGATGAGACCTTTATAAAAGATAACACAAAAAGATGATAATTCTATTATCTAGTTTATTTATTACCGCAGGTTTGCCTGCGTGCCTGCATTTATCCGAGATTTGTATGTGTGTGTGCTGTGTGTATATACCTATATTCTTTTTTACTTAAGTAAAGACTCACAATTCTCACATTTAAAAAAAAAAGTTGAGTAAACTCTTACAAAAATGTAAGTAAGTAGTAGAATCTCAGCTTATGCATTTCTCTTAATGTATCTGACAAAAAAACACACTGTTAAAAAAATTTGTAAAGTTACAATCGCTTTACAAAACAAAAGTTGAGTAAAATTACAAATTATTGTTGACCAATTTAAAATCATTACATAAATCTAGTAATTTTCTGAGACATGTCAGAGACTTTCCTCAAACGTATTGTAATTTTACTACCTATATGTACAAATCCTATATGCATCGTAATTGTACGGAACTGTTCATTGAATTTACATAAGAAACTTCTCAAATTTACAAATATTGCCTGTAATTTGGTTTTTTGGAACTTTTTGTAAAATTACAAAACAAACTTGCAGTGGAAAATACAACAAAAATATAGAAAATTTAATAACTATTTTTACATTTTCGAAATGTCGATTGTAAAAGTACACATTGTGTATTATAGTTTCATCGAGAATTTCTATTGATCCAATGCGCGTTTTAATTTTACGAAATTGTATATTAAATTCAAATGACAATGTTTTCAAATTTACAAATATTGTCTTTAATTTGGTTTGCTAGAAAATTTTTTAATATTTTAAATTGCCAATTTTTGAAGTGTCAACCACATAAAACTGGCTGCCAGATCATTTCGAATTAAATTTTCTACTGGAAATAAATTAAAATTATTAAATCTTAATTAATTTTGGATTTAAAAAGAAAAAAGTCGTTAAAATGAAGTAATAAATATTATTGCCCTATACCAGTTCCCAGTTAATACACAATTTGTTATCAATTTTAAATTTTGTAGAAGTATTTATTATGAATTAAGAACGTTACATTGTATAATTTAATAGCCCAGTCGGTAAGTGTGTCTAATTAATAAAGTGATAAAAGCTGCATACAAAAGGTTGCGTGTTCAATCCTACACGTTTCAATCTTTCTTCACTGCGTTTTTAATTTAATATGAATTAATCTCCTGTAAGCTGACAACATAAAGAGTAAGTATTACGTATTACAAAGTTATGTAAATACATGCTTCTACATAAAAAGTTAACACTTTGATTTTACAAATAATTTTCAATAGCATTGTTGGTAAAATTACAACAGTTGTCATGTGGAATTGACAAACAAAATTTTATTGTCTGTTTAGTAAGATTAGTACTTTTGTTTTGTAATTTTAGAAAACAAAATTAGCAAAAATTATTTTGTAAAATTACAACACCTGGTTTACTAAATTATAAAACTGCATTGGCAATTTACTTCCAACGCATTTTTTGTAAAATTACTATAGAATTTTTTAACAGTGGACCTGTAACACCTTTAACCAGCAAAAATTGTAAAACAAATCTAAAGGTGATAAGAGCGTTTTGTGTATTGTCAGTACAAGATTTCAAACATTAATTTCTCTTTCTAACATAATAACAACATGAATGCTTCTTTCAAATTCAGACAAATGGTATACATGTACATATATTAAAATAAAATATATAGGATTTTCAAATGATGTAAGTCAAGGACAAAAATTTTCTTTTTGTAATACTAAAAAAATGTAAATTAGGATTTTGAATTTTTTTTTTTTGTTAAAATATTTTGATTTTGTATTTAATAAGAAGAACTCATAAATTTTATTTCACCAAAATTGAAAATGTAAATATTTTTCAGATGTTTATTGCAAAAAGACTGTGTATTCGACGCAGTACATAAAAAATTTACTGTGTTTAAACAAAAATTGTGAGTGTGTTTAAGATCACACGATCGAAGCGAAAGCCTTCATCGGCAATCTCGTAATCAGTTCGAAGTAACATACAGTTCGTCTCATAATAGAGCCTCACTAATAAATAATTTTTATATTTCACTTACAATATTTTAGAGAAACAGGTTAGCCAGGAACACGTTAGTCGTATATTTCGAAAATATTTTATTGTGTAAATAAAAATTTGAAGTATTTGTTTTAATAAAATAAACGCACAAACAAATCACAAAAGTTAGATCAAAAATATATAAAATTAATATAATTTTTTATCCCATAATCACCTTTGAACAATTACGTATAATTTTAATAATTAATAACCGGTTGATCCTCCTTTATTTACCACTATTTGCAAAATTTTTGTTGGAATATTTTTATATAAATTCCTCATATATTCCAGTGGGATTTGGCTCTAGTTACGTCTAATATTTTTTTTTCAATTTATTTTTTTTTTGACATTATATTGTTTCCCGCCGTCATATACTTTACGGGACGAATAACTCGATACATTTTCGATGATGTGGAGATCTTGCTGGTCGTGATAAAACAGATCAGTTTCTTTGTTTAAATTACTCCTGTACACACTTATAGCGTTGTGGACTGAGACGTTATCCTGCTGAAATATCCACTCTCCGCCCTGTAAAACTTCATTTATTTCTACTTCTTGTTGAAAAAGTGTGCCTGCATAGAGAAATAGATGATGGATCAATAATGTTTTGAGAGAGAATTACTTCAATGCAATTATTGATCTTATTACTTTAAAAGGGCGGCAGGATTAGAATAAATACGCACGCAATCTTTTTCAACAAGAAGTAAAAATAAACGAAGTTTTACAGGGCGGAGAGTGGATATTTCAGCCGGATAATGTTTCAATTCACAATGCTAAATGTGTACAGGAGTGGTTTAAACAAAGAAACTGATCGTTTTTACACGAGCAGGAAGATCTCCTGATCTCAACATCATCGAAAATGTATGTATGAAAATGTAACATGTTACAATTGACACACTCCTGTAGTTTTATATATCCAAAATTTTTATTTTTAATCTTTTAAATTTAACGAACTGAGCACATAGAGCCAAGAGTCATTATTGAGTTTTAAATAAAGTTTTAAAACTTACGGTTTTTCAGGCTTTTGATTTTCGAGGATTCATTTTAAATACTGCAGCTAATAAAATATTTTTTAATTTACATTATTAATTTTCTAAATATTGCTCTGTATTGTTTTAAAAATTTTAGTCGAATAAAATTAAACTTTATATCTCAGTTCGAATGATAAAAGTAACGGTTTCTATTAAGAATTTTAAGAAAAGCAGAAATACCTTCCATTAATAATTACATTTTGGAAAAATCGGTTGGTTTTGTATATCGATTTTCGGTTACGGTTGTCGTTCGATTCAATGCTACTACGATTAGTATTGCCTGTTGGATTAGTGCCTAATTTAATTCACGCTGTTTTCAGAATAAAAAAATGCTATATAAAACAAAACGAAAAACTAGGGTAGGAACTGTCTTCGATAATGTATACCTGAATATCATTAAAAAGTAATAGAAGGAGAAAAAAATCAGACCTCTGTTGTCAGACACTGTCGTATTTGTCACCATACTCACTCAACATGTGAGGAAGAATTTTGAAAACTAAATTGATTAGTAACTAACATGTAAATTCAATGAAATAATGAGTATTACAATTGAACCTAAGTCATGTAACAATTGATCTTTTGATGGTGACGATTGTAACATTACACTTTGGCCCACATAAATGCAGTTATTTTAATTATGGGCCAACATAGAATATTTTTGTGTAGCTCATTCAAAACCTAAAAGATGTCCGTATCTTCTACCAGAAATTTAATTCTCTGTTACTACTGACACACCTCTCCCCTATACGACGGCGAGAAACAATATAATGTCACAAAAAAAGAAAATTGAAAAAAAACTATTAGACGTAACTGTCGCCAAATGCCACTGGAATATGTGAAGAATTGATGTGAAAATATTCCAACAAAAATTTCGCAAATAGTGGAAAATAAAGGAGGATCAACCAGTTATTAATTATTAAAATTATACGTAATTTTTCAAAGGTGAGGTTATATTATGGGACAAAAAATTATATTATATATTACTTTTATATGTTTTTGATAGTGATTTGTTTGTGAGTTTATTTTATTAAAATAAATACTGCATATTTTTATTCACATAATAAAATATTTTCGAAATATACGACTAACGTATTACTGGCTAACCTGTTTCTCTAAAATATTGTAAGTGAAGTATTAAGATTCTTAGTGAGGCTCTCTTACTAGACGGACCGTAAATATATTCAATATAGATAATACTTTATTCAACGGGTCGGGGCTATGATGAAGCGTATTGCGTATGAAGCAATAACAAAAATGTGGAAAACAGGTAATTATATTATTTTCAAACCGAATTCAAGATTGAGTGCCATCAGGTAAGAATCAGAATTAAAAGAAGACAAAGTATAGTTTTCAGCTTAATAATTCGGTAATCCGTAAATGCTTATACATAGGTATTTTTTGTTGCCATTTTTAAGGATAATTTTTTTAACCCTAGAATCATGCGTTGGTCTACGAGAAACGTTAATCATACATCGACGTCGTTTTGACGGATGGACTTTTTACGGAGAGTTTTAGAGTTTATTTGCAAATAACATTTTTTTTTACATAACAATACTACAAAAGCGAACAAAATATTTAAAAAAATTGGATTTGGAAAAATTTCTTAATGTAAATATTTATTAATTTTTTTAATTTTTTTATCAAAGCATATTTTCGAAATGCATTCTTTAGTTTTCGATTCAATATATTAAAACTTCAGTATTATGTCGTCTTTATAAGTCAAACAGCTGTAATTATCTTTCACATTATCATAATCATTGAATAAATTAATTATAACCTCCATATCTTTAATAAATTTTAAAAAAAATTAGGAAAGCTTTTATATGTAGTGTACAAAATCTTCAAATAAAACATACGTTAATCATACATCGACGTCCTTTTGACGGACACTATTTCAATACAAACAAAACGACAATGACTATAAACAAAATAAATATATGTGGTGTGTTATAATAACAAATAAATTAGATAACAGAAATCTCACAACAAACAAGTAACAACAAGTTGAAGTATTGGAGCAGGTAGAGAAGTTCGTACGTCGTTTTGACGTGTACGTATGATTCTAGGGTTAATGTCTGTTTACCATAAAATAATTTATGTCAGAAGATTGGCTTGGAAATATTTTATATCCATTTATTAAATACCTATATATTAATTGTAATTTCAGTTTATTATTTATTAAATTTTAAAATTTAGTTTGATTTTCATAAATTTTTAGAAGGACACAAATTAACTGATAGGTAAAATAAACAGACGATTTATTAAAAATAATATTTATCGCTGGTGACATGCTACTGCATTTTTAGTATACCGAGTTGAAGACAGAATAAGTTAAAGTAACATAAAATATGACATCAAGATTGTTGTGAATAAAGTAAATAATTTGAACAATACCAAAATAATATTAACCATTTATAGCAATGAGTGTGTTTTACCTTACAACCATTATAAACCTCATTCCAGCCAAAGCATTACCGTTTTTATTATACCTCCGGCCATTACAGATTTCATTACATTCTCACATTTCCGATTTCTGTACACTCTGACGCAGAATTACTTATCCTCGCTACAGAGGTTTGCACTTCCAAAAAATTGTTCAACCACTGCTAATGTTGCATTAATGGATATTCAGAGCAGCCAAAGTCAGAATGATAAGCACTTGAACTATAATTTTGTATTTGTTTTCATGATCGATTACTAGATGGATACTTTACCGTGTACTTTATTAATTTTTTGTAAAACAAAGTAAACAAAAATATGAAAAATTTCATAAAAAAACGTGTTTTTTAATTACTTAAAACTTTTTTCTTGTATAAAATTGAAAAAAAAAGCAATTAATCAAATTCTTTTATAAACAGTAACTTTTAATTATTTATTTATTTTTAAAGTCATCGACTTCCTACCACCAATCTTGATATTCGCTCAGCAACCAACATTTAAATTATGTAATTTAATGAAGAAAGTTTTTAAAATGTACTTATAACAAGCTGAAATATCGTCAAAATGAGGGAAATTTTGTGTATATAACGATTTTTTTTATACAATGTGTCTACTTAAGTTGGAATCATGTTGAAAACTTTTTTTATTAACAACTGTACAAAAGAAGTTATTCTTCATAAAAGTTCGCTATGGTCTAAAACCTAAAGACAAAGTAAAATCAGATATCAATTTTTTACAGTCCTTTACGAGATTTCTCAAAAAATCTAATTTGGCTCAAGAGCAAATTTACCTTTATTTTTAGAAATATAAAAAATTGTTATGAAAGATAGTTGGTACTTAAGGATCTTAAATTATATTCAAATAACAGAATAAACTCTATCCTATAACTACCTTCAAATTTGCAATTATATCGAATTATCAAAAAGAACCAAGTTTTGTTAATTTTTAAAACTTTTTCTACATATTGATTCCATTTGAATACATTGTAAATACTTCTAATTTTGTAAATTGTAATACCGACTATTTATTTATCTCTTTTGTTTTAAAACACATTAAGAAACGGAAAGGTTATAATTTTTCAATAAACAATAAAGATAAATGGTCGGTATTGAAATTTCAAAAATTAAAAGTAATTTATAATGTTTGAAAATAGAATCTAAAATTTCTAAAAAATAAGAAAACCTGTTTTTCCTTAGTAGTTCGATGTAATAGCGTATCTGAATAAAATTTTTAATTTTTTTCATGACCTTTTTTTGATATTGCCAAAAATAAAGATACTTCATTCTTGAGCAAAATTCATATTTTTGGTAAATCTCATAAACAAGTAAAAAAATTTTATATCTGTTGGTATCTGATGACGAATTAGACGATGCAGAATCTTTTATTGAAAGTAACTTTTTTTTCGTACAGTTAATACCTAATAAGAAAGTTTTCCATATGATTCCAACTTAAGTAGACACACTGTATATGAAAAAAAATGTAAAAATATTAACCTTTTATCAAAGTAATTTAAATTTTCACTTAAATGAATGTTATTTTGTGTTTAACTGGCTGCAAATGACGCAGAACGTTTTTGCATTTAATTAAGGTTCCGAAGAAGGATTTCGGACTCCTTATAATTTTGTCATGAGCATAAAATTTTATATATAAATGTGACATATGTAAATGTCATATAAACCAAGAAATTTTTTTTTACTTTCTAAAGATGCTTTCGGGGCGATTAGAATTATTTTCACGTACCCATTAGATCATGTGTGATACGGTTAGAAAGGGCTGTTATAATGAAGTTTACTATTTTCCATTTTTAAATACCATTTGGGAAATATTAAGCTTCAGAGGAACCTTATTTTAAAACTTGATCTTCCGTTAAGTTTAGGTGGAAAGGTTTAATATATCAAGCTATCCACATCTATTGTGACACATTTAAAAAAAAAAATCGATTTCCGATTAAAGATATGCTGCTGTCTTACTTTGGGTGAGTAATTTCAAAATTTTTTAAAAATGGTGTGAAACACGATGTATCTTGTACAAAAAATACGAAAAATTTTGAATTTTCCCTAAGAAAAAGGGTTTTTTTCTGAAATTAATAAAAACTTTTTTGTTCCACTTTCCGTGCAAGTTTCAACGATTTTCATATTTAAACGGGTTTTAGAGAAACTCGAAAAAAATTAAGAGGAAATCGAAATGTTAGAAATGGAAATATGATCAGTGGGTGCAATGTTATTTGGAATCTTTTTAAGTATTTACGGAATGTTACTAATACAAAATTTAAGCATAGGTATAACTTACCTATTATTTTCATTAATCCTACTTTTTATAGTGACGCCGGCATTTGATAAAAAAATAGTATTGAGAATTTTTATTCCGTTTTAAATTTCGAATTTATTAAAGGAAACGTCATCCAATAGAACGTTCGTGGTCATTTTTTGTTAAAAATTAGTGTTGTCATTCCCCTAATTTACCGGAAAGAAGTTGGCGCCGAAAGTTGGAAAATCTTTCTGTTTTTTATATGGCCAAATTGCTCCCAAATTGCTACTTTGGAATCAGTAATTGCTCCACCTGGAACTTAATTACTTAATTAGTTATTTACAAACAAAAAAACTTTTTTGTTTGACTATTTCTATTATCAAAATCTTGTCAAATAATGCATTTTTATACAATTACTTTATATCAAAAATTGCTTCCAATTTGCTCCATCTAATTTAAAAGTTAGTTATTAATTTCTCTGAATAATAATTAAAATATATTAAAATAAAAAATATTATGAATTAGCTTATGTATTATTAAAACGTATAGGCAATCCATTATACCTTCAAGTCGTTTGCATATATTTAAGGATAATTGAATTTTGACAAATTAAATAACATTATAAAAAAACAAAATATTTTAATAATTATTAAAAAAATTAAGATTTAGCTTTTAAATTAAATAGAGCAAACTGGGAGCAATTTATTGACGTAAAGAAATTATATAAAAAAGTATTATTTTGGAAGATTTTGATAACTTAAATAACGGAAAAAAATTTTTTTCTTTATAAATAACTAATTAAATAATTAAGTTTCAGGTGGAGCAATTACTGATTTCAAACGAGCAATTTGGGAGCAATTTAGCCATATAAAAAACAAATAGATTTTTTAACTTTCGGCGCTAACTTCTTTCCGGTCCCTAATTTCATTGAAAAGGCTAACTAAAAATCAGATAGATTGAATAAAATTTCATATTTGATTGAAAGTATATTGTTGCTAGGCAATTTGAAAAATTAATACACTTTTTATTCGTTGTAAGCAATATAAAAATTGAAATAGAATTATACACCTTACTCTTTTTATGTATATGCGAATATATCTAATATCTAAAAAGAGTAAGATATATGATTCTATTTCAAGCTACTTACAACGAGTAAAAAGTGTATTATACATCGTACAATATTAAAGGTAGACATTGACAGTATTCATGACTGTATTATCATACACAAAAATTAGATACAAAAAGGATGTCAAAGGAGAAATATTATTGTATTTTCCAGTTAATAGGTGTAGATATGATATAATGAAAATATTTTTGGTATCCAATACAGAAACAATTAATTATACAAAGCAATGGACTTTATTTTTACTGGAAGAAATTATAATAGTGATCAATAAACCCACACGTTAAATAAAATATTGTTTCATTTCTGGCATTTTTCTTTGCCCGAAATTATGCATAAACACCGTTAAAGAAATTTTCTGTAAAATACTCTGAATCAACGATGCGATGTCATCAACAATTTAGAAAAATTATTATCCTTAATTTTTGTTTAGGGGAAGCTTACTCGAGAGTCCTTAAAAATTATGTATTTTTCTAGAATTTTTTTCTCAAGAACGGAAGTAAATATCAATTTCAAATTTTGTACACATATTTATTAAGTATTAAACTATACAAGAAAAATATTTCAAGGAAAAATATAAAAAAATTGTCCATTTTATAGATACTGCAGTGTGACGACTCGAAAATCCAATATCTTGTTGGCGGACATCCTAGCGCCGGTAATAAACCACCGAAATCCAAAAACAAAATAGATTTATAAAATATATGAAGAGTACCGGTATCTCTACCTATAAAATCAATAAATTGCTGAAAGAAAAAAAATGGTGGATGTTTGAACTTTTGATTACGATTTTTATAAGGTAATACTATTCTATAAGGTAAACTTAAAAATAAAAAAAATATTGAAAGTGTATCGAACTTAGGTAGAGGTGCCGAAGAATTGAATTATCTTTAAAATAAAAAATTAAAAAAAGGATCCATCGGATAGTTTTGGAGTTATCGTGTCCGCCAATTCCAAAAATGTAGTTCCGAGATATTATAAAATATATATAAAGAAACGTATTTTCAAAATTTTATATTTAATATTCATTATTGCGTGAACTACGTTTTTTGAATTTTTTTTTTTATAGAAAGCTGGATTCGGTTAATGTGCAAGAATCTTGTTTGTAAATTACTTTCAGCAAAATCACTTTGGGAACATATTCTACACATAATTAGCTACCAATTTCTGCAAAAAAAAAATCGATTTTTTTTAACGACTCTCAAGTAAACCTCCCCTTAAATAAAATAAACCTAACCTTACTTTTTTCGTCATTGAGACCGAAAAAGTTTCACAGGCCGTAGGGTACGCACTGTTGGAACAGACAATAGTTTTTTGATTGTACAATATCGCAAATATATCCTATTGAATAAAACTTGGAAAATATTTTCAGTGTACCTATTCCGATTCGACCTAGTTACAAATTTTATTATACTGTTCTGTAGGATAAGTTAATTAACAAAACAGAATTTTAAATCATCATTTCGTTTATACCGGCGACCGACCGTCCGCCTGCCCTCTTATGTACATTTATACAATGGCACTTTAAAATTTAAATTAGGTTAAAACATTTTTCCTGATATTTGTTTCACCATCATGATACTGTTTATAACCAGTAACGGTACCTACAGCAAGTATTATGAACGTACCAGAGTACCACACAAACATTGTAACAATATTCATTCCTGTATAATATAATCATGCCACTGCACTCAGTGTATGCCGTTGTCGTTGTTATTATGTTGGTAAAAGTGGCATAATTTTCTTTTGTTCCATCTCATTTTATTTCCTTACAAGTTTCCTTACACAGACGTACGACAGTTTTCCAGAGAAGACGCGATTGAATCTTGTCGCTGAATTTATTAATCTTTTTTCTTTTCCTTTTTTTTTGTTTGTATTTTAAATTTATTCAAAGCAAGCACAAAATGTTGTCATTCACGACACGAAACTTGTATAATATTAGAAATGCAACAGATTTCCACCCACAACCATGCAAGTGAGGAACAATTACTGTTTGTTGGCTTTAAATTGGATATTCCTATCAGAAGATTGTAATCATTTATCACAATAGATATTTGGTTACCCGTGTCAAGCAATCGTTATTTTCTTCAAACTGTATTCAACCATCTAGAATACTTATTTTATTGATTATTATCTTTGTAAAAGTATAATATGCACCTGGATCTGAAATGTTTTGTGGTTCTTTAAGGGGAAAAACCTTGTTATTACGTAACTATAGAGTAACTATAGAAACCTAAGTTTGTACCAAAGAGCCACGCTACTATTCCGTAGCTTGTATACCATTTGTCGCCAAAATCATACGTCACAACGAGCCTGCGCACTAGATTATTTTGATAATTTTCATATCTATAAACACGAAATCTACATCTGTATGTGTGTCATACGTCACACTCAACCTATGGTAAGTGGCGACGTCTGGTATAATGTATATGTATTCGAGGCCGACGTGTGCATATATTACATTATTGCAAGTGGTTCGTCAACAATACTAACAATTGATGTGTTTGTTGGAAGAGCAGTCGACCGACTAATGGACTTAAACGATATCTGACACACTCTGGACACACTGCTAGCTACAATTACGCTTACAAATACGCTTAGGGCTTGGCTTGTACGTTTAATTTTGTTTCATTTACTAATGTCAGACAGTTTTTAGTTGATATGCCTATATATCATCTTAGTGGTAATAAACTACTGATCTATAAAAATTATCTATCTCTCTATTTATCTACTCAGTGCTAGTCCAAGTTTTGAAAAAAATTTCGTAAAATATAAGTTTATCGCATTTAGCTGCTTTTACGTTGGACAAATTCGTACAATTAGTGGTAGAATGACCTACATGGAAACGACTTGGCAATTCCACATAAATTGTAGATTCTTATGGGACTGGTTGTTTAACAAAGTTAGATTTTCGATATCTACTAAATTTTTGATACAAAATTTCGTCTAAAAATCTCGTTTTTTATATTATAAAATAAAGTTACAATTGTAACGAAAAAATACACATTCATATGTGGGTTTTATTTCGTTTTTGAAAATCTTCTAGTACGGAACTATACAGTGACCTTACTACTTTCAGTACAAAACTGCTGTGATCGTGCTATTTTTGGTTCAGAAACGCTTTAACCTTACCACTTTTGGTATAGAACTGTTGTAACTTAACTATTTTTGGTATAGAACTGCTGTGACCTTAGTATTTTTGGTATACAAATTTATTGGATAAAATTACTGGAGAGGTAAATCGATCTCAACTAACGGTAGATCCGAAACAATATTTTATTTTCTTATATTCAGTCTTGAAAGAAGATCTTTCGGTAGATATAATGGTCATAGTTCAATAATAATATAGTTTTCAGAATAGTAAAAAAATTTGGATAGAGTTCAAATAAGTCACAAAACGTAAAAGCCCCTATACTGGAACGTGTTCAATTCTCGAACAGTTTTAATATTTATCGTTTGTTTTTTTTTTGAGAGATAATTTCATAATATATAAAATATCAAGACTGTTCGGGTATTGAGTGCGTTCGGCTATAAGGGAATTGACCCTATTTTTAAATAAATATTGCGTAATACATGTTTGTAAATTTTCGATTTTGGAATGCAAAATTCCACGACAAATTTTGATTTCATCAAAAAAATTAACGTCGTCTTTTAAAAGTCACATTTAACACTAGTGCGTTGCATCATTTGCACTGCCTTCACATCGGCCCTGTATCTATTTATTTATCTATCTTTATTTCCTTTAACTGCTAAACCATTTGTTTTAGAAAGTATTCGGACAAAAAATATAAGGTGCATCGTTTATTTCAAAAATTTATCGTCAGAAACAAAATTTTGTCTAACTAAACGTATATTTTGTTACATCAAATTCATGTTTAAAAACAACTTACTGTAACTATATTGAGTTACAAAAGAATTTTATAGATGATCTTAAATAAAATTAAAACAATAAATTTGTTTTCATTATTGATTTTTTAAAATATGTCTCACTTCAGTGAACTGAGCCATTTTTTAATAAAGTGAAAATGCTGATGAAAACATTTTTACTGGAAAAATGTTTTTTTCCAGTGTGTGTTATTTTAACTAATATTGTCATGCCAAGAGAAAAATATGTTTTGCTTGTTGTACAGTTTTCTCTTTTGATAATTTCATTTAAAGAATATTAAATAGCAGTCATACACACAGTATTAATTAAGATACTTGTATTATTAATATATTCTACTGTTGTCAGTTTCTATTAGAGAATATAAAAAAAGTTGTTGATCAAAGATTAAAATTTTACCTTAAATAGTAAATAAAGATGCTGAAATATTTGTAGCAAAAAATTATTTGTTGAAAATTAATGATAAAAATGAATTTTCGAATTGTTTTCATGGGTTTACAATTAAAAATAGAATTGTGTATTTACACAATAAATATGTTGATTCCTGAATGAGCTTCTTTCTGTTAGTGTGCGATTATCAGTGAGCATCTGAAACTGTGATCGGAAAGAAACTCCAGTAAACATAACAGCAGAACAACTTAAAATTCTAAGATAATCAATCCCCTTGAAATTTCAGATGACGCCATATTAATTTTTAAAATCTCTTGTGAGAGACTTTTTATATAAAGATGAATAAACGTTATTCTAGCAAGAGGTTTATTTTAAAAATGAAAAAGTCAATACCTAATAAAAAATTTAGGTTTAGATATGAGTAAAAAATTATTGTAAGAATAAAATGTTAAGGATGTAAACCTAAAAAAAAGAAATAAAATTAGAGTTTGGGTTGAGGGATCAAACCCCAATTATTTTATAACTTTAATTTTTGTATCATAGTAAAGATCTTAAAGAACCATTTATAAATATATAGTTTCCTTACTAAAGCTCTTCACAGTCCCAAGATATTTAACAAAATTGAAAAAAATGAAATTTTCAGGGGTGAATTTTACCGCCTGGACCAAACAGTTTCTGGACACGAACGTGATTAGCTTTTATTAAGATCTACAATCCAGCGAAGTTTCAAGTTTTTTGACAGATACTGTTGGATAAGGTTCTTTGTTAGCAAAGGTCAATCGGCTAAACGCTAGCGTCTGTTTTACCGTAGAATCATTTTAAATTTTACTAGAGTTATCATTATAAATTTCACATTAAAAAGCAACTGTAAATTTAGTTGTCATCGTAGATGTTTATATAACATAATAGGAGATGTCTAAATTGTTAGCTCAAATATTTTGTATTCACCATCTTCAGTCTTTCCAGACATATCGCTGATCATATTGAATACCTGATAAAATCAACATAAAATTTTACTTCTTCCCAGAAATCCCATTCTACCAGTTTTGATTAATATTCATCGTTACTCACAAATACCGAAAAATTTTTAAAAACGTAAAATATTTTTCATTAAAATATTTTACTACGAGTACCTACATTGACAAAATCAAAGCATACTTTTTGCTGAAATTCGGTGCCAGCAATATAATTTTTACTTACATAAATATTATGATTTATTGACAAAAAAATTTATAACAGTATCATTTAAAAAGTTGCGGTTTAAGATTTTACCGCTGAATCATCTCAATGTAACGTGTATGGGTGAGTATCAATACAATTATCGAAGTAGCAGCATGAGATTAAAAAGCTGAAAACCCATTAATCATCCATGAAAAGTTGATGGTTTTCCTAACTTTATATTTTATATCATGTATACAACAGACGGGAGGAAAAAATTCGATATTTTACCCTTTTTTTGATGGTCGTCGTGTATCTCATTTTTCCTTTATTTTGCTGGGTGAATAATTTTCTTAAATCTTTTTCTTAATTTAATATTGGCATTTTTGTGTGAAAGGAAATTTTCTCTTTAGAAATTCATTGTTTCAAGAAAATTTTATACGAAAAGAATATTTTCCGTTTAGATAATCCCTTTAAAGTAAGTGTTCCAAATTTAAGGGATGAACCTATAATTTTATTACTGAATGTACTTACTAGGCAACTAGACTGACAATAAGTCCTATACATAAAAACAAGTATTTATTATTTGCTCCAAATTTCAAGTCTATACAGCGGTTCAGCATTACATTTTGGATTCAGTTTAATGCAACGAACAGAGAGCAACGATAGGCTATCCTAAAATTAAATAATAATAAACAATTAAACAGGTGCATATATGTTGCTACTGTACTGTGATAATAAAATATATATATCTAACATTATTCTACGCAATACTTTCTCATAAGTTCCCTGTTCGTTGCATAGAACCTGGATCCGAAATACTTTGATGGGTCTCAGAGTATAACCTGAGCATGCTCACATCCACATGGCCATCGTATCATAATTTGGAGTAAGTTGCAGATATGCTTATAATTTGGAACAAGTAGTATTAGATTGAGAGTTGGCTACATAAAAAAGCTTGTTATCGCTACATGGCTGATTTCTTTTGTAAAAGGATTCTTTTTTGTAGCTAAGTTCAAATAATCTTGTCTGCCAGTGCAATCCCGTGGCTTAACGCAGGAACGGCCACTTAAATAGTTAAATTTCGACGATATTAGAAATTTTAAATTTCGATATTTAAAATGTTTGTGAGTAGCAACCGCAAATCCCCACGAGTGCTAATTTCTGGTCGGTTTTATTTTCTTGTGATGACGGCACTAAATCCACGTTTTACCAAATAGGAAGACGGAAAAGTAATCAGCAGCTTCTGTACAATAAACCATAATGCTCATTCAATGGATTGGGACTTCTTATGTTATGATATGATATTTAGTTCGAATTCGCTCAAACACACACACACATACATATATATATATATATATATATATATATATATATATATATATATATATATATATATATATATATATATATATATATATATATATATATATATTCTATAGAAACCCATCTGTGTTAAAAAAACTTGCAATCCCTTCTTCGGTTTTTAATAAAAAAAAATCTTTAATGAATGTTAAGGGCCTACTGTATTGATAACTGTAATATATAATTTTTTTAATCAACTTCAACAAGAGTATAACTTTTCTTTTATACTTTACTTAGGATGTAAAAATCGCTAATAATTTTGTCATTGTTATTTAACTTCAATGTTAATAAAAGTTTGTCACAATGTTTTTATTTTATATTAAACCTTGGGCGGACACCCTGACGTTGTTCAGGGACTTCCAAATCAATCTTAATTTTCCACGGACCCCCTGAATGATCCCGGGAACCACTTTGGGAACCACTGAAGTAGATGCTTACACTGTAAATAGGCTCCCATTCAAGTCATTTACCTTTCTATTTTTTTTAACTACTATAATTGCAAAAGATAATATGTAGGTCGGAAAAGTTTACTTAGTTAGCTTCCTGGTACGTTAAAGGTAAGTGCTTATCGCCAATTGGTAAACACTGGGGATTGTTTTATCGACTTTTTCATTTATCGATATATTCTTTCCAACAAAACTGATTTTCCAGTAATTTACTGGTATTTTTTTAAAGTACTAAAAATATAAGTGTAAATATTTGCAAACTATAAAACATTTATACACAACGGATAGACACAATTTCTTTGATGCATTTTCGAATACGGTGCTGCTTTATGATTATAAAATATTTCGTTGTATCCAATAATTAATTTTCGAATGTAATTTGGTTGTACGCATCTGTTTGAGGCTTATCAACTTTATAGCTATCTATACAGTTTTGTCTTGATAAAAATATACTGCACAATAATATCACTGTTTAATTTAAAATTTTGTTAAAGAGCCATTTGGAATTCATTGAAATCGCAAAGTACGTAATCCAAATTCCTATTAAACATCTAGTACATCTTGTGTAACCGTTAACTTTTGTTTCTAGTAAAAAGTCCTGTTATTAAATGATCGCACCAAACTTGTATAATGTTAGTTTTTCATGCAGAAACAATTTAAATGGTTTTTAGTTATTGAAAAACTATACAGACGTGAATAATACTTTTTAACACTGTAATGCGATTCAATTATGGGAGCCACTTTAAAAAAGTGTTTATAAAAAATGTAGCACACTTTTTAATGAAACATTTCAATTATTTAATGTATTTGTTGAAATGCATTTCTGGTGTGCATTCGGTTTAAGTGTGTTATGGAAATTAATACACGGAAAACATTTAACTACAACGTCATTCAAAAAATTCAATGAATTAATCTTAAAAAAAGCTGGCACTAATACTAGAGAGGGACGTATGTAGAATAATAAGAGCGGTTGAAAATGTGGCATCAGCATGAGTAATATCAATAAAGGAAGAATTAGTCAATAAAAAAATTCCAAATAAGAAAGATTGTAAGGTTGACCGGAGTAATTGTGAATGGATTTTCATGAATTGAGATAAAAGCGTTGTTTTAAGTATTTTTTATTTTATATATCACATTAATGTTGATTTATTTCTAATTCTACATTATTCAGGATGCACCACACAAATTTAGAACAAATTCGTATGAAAAACAAAAATTTTATAAGCCATTCACATTTCCCCGGTGCGGTTTTGCAAATCTTATGAATTTCGGAGTAAATGTGAATGCCATCAGAAAAATTATTTAGAATGGATTACAAGAGGAGTGAGGTACATCAGAGTAAGGACCAACTCAAATTTCTTCATATTTACCCCACTTTCAAATTTTTCATCATACTCTAGCGGTCACAATTTCTCTTTGTTTAATGCAAGTTACGCATACCTCAAATTTGTACAAAAAATCAAGGTTAAATAAAAATAACAAAAATTGTAAGAACAAATTTGTTACAAGCTAAAAATGATATGTTGATGATATTTTGTCATTTTATCAAATAAAAAGTTAAAAAATTACATGATTTTCACACAAAAACAAGGAAAATAAGACTTTTTCAAGGAAATACATTCAGTTTACATGAACAAAAATCTATTTTTTTTTTGTGTTGTTTGTACAACGAAAACTTGTACAATAATGTCATTGTACATCATAAGCAACATTTTCAACTCTGAAAAGGACACTACTGAAATTTTTGACCGGATGGGGGCATTTGTGAATGACGTTCACAATTACCTCGGAATTTTAAAATCATGGGGTAATTGTGAATTGGTAATAAATTGTCCAATTTCCTTAGCAGTTAATAAGGAACCCCCTAAAGTTTAGACCACTTCATTAGAAGTACCTTTATCCATTTCTTACCTTTTAAAAAAAAGAAAATTTATTTAAAAAAAATTTTTTTTGAGGATTGGTCGAAGTAAGATACACAAAATTTTGCAAGGGTTTTCTAATACTTGGAGAATTGTTATGAAATTTTAATAGCATATTAAGAAAGGACAGAAAAACATACTAAGATTTGATTTTTAACAAAATTAATGTTATTTTAGAAATTATAGGCGCCGTTCACAATTGCCCCAATTCACATTTACCCCGGTCAACCCTATTTAGTTTCATTGAATTTACATCTTGAAATGCAGATCAAACGATGTACCCACTAGTTCGTCCGTTTTTTAACTTCGTTCCCTAATTTTTTGATGCTGTTTCTTTAACCCTTAGCGATTGTCCTCCGGTATTGCAACACCAGCAAATTTTTGGAAATATTTTTTAAACATTTCTTCTTGCTCCAACATCTTATATTTTTACACTCTTATATTTTTTCTTATTAACTCACACAACTAACTTTTTTATATGACTGTCTACAAAAACCCAAAACATGCTGTAAAAAATTGGTTTCACGTTACAATATTATTCCTTGCATGACTCGATTAAATTTTTTACTATTTTATATAGCTGCAACTACTCTTGTTAATAATTTTTTCAAGTCATAAATTCTCTTGTATATTTATCTTTGTGCAATCTAAATAATTTTTTGAATTAATGTGCCTGAATCATATTATACGAACGTGGTTCAAGTGACAGGGTGGTAAAGAGGTACTTGAAGATGAAAAAACATTGACAAACATTTACAGCATGTTTTAACGGCAACATTAAAACAAGCCAATTTTGAAATTCGTGTAAAATGTGTTTGTTTATTTTATTATATTATGTAAATGTAAATGATAACAGTAATGTATTAAAATATTTTAAAACTATGTCTAAATTTGATCATAATAATTTTGTCTCTATGTGGTGCGAACATTTTTGATCTAGGAGCTTACTGAGATGACAGAACACGTACATATTATCTGACTTGAATAAGTTTGAAGATATAATATTTCAAAATAATTAATTTACGTGAATTAAGAGAAAAGGAAAATCATATTTAACGACGTGAATATTCAATCGCTAAACATATTGTTTACTAAA